>OX352233.1:1312943-2625886 GCA_947086465.1 Eupithecia exiguata | reverse complement strand
GAGTCACGAGACGTCCTTTGACCATGGGTTACATAAGCAACGTACCTGCTTACCGCCCGCAACCATGGCGATAGATTATAGGGTCACTGGCACAAAAACCACACACACTAGCTAGGGGATGCAAAGTAAGGTAAGGTAACACGAGCCGCGTCAGTCGGACGCGGCGGTTCAGTGAGGACTGGCGAGGTGGCGAGCGCCGGGGATGCGTCTGCGCCCCGAACTCAAGGCCGCAACACCGGCGCCCGCGCCGCACCGGCTTGCTTACCTCACGCGCTCAAAGTCGCCTACGGTTCGCTGCCTTTGGGGTTCCACAGGCCGGATGATGCACCTAACGATTTTTTTGCTCGAAATTTGGTCTTCATAATCGGCATTCTGGTTCATTCTATTACTTTCTCTTCTTACATGCTTGTTGATTTACTCTTTGTATTCTAAGACTGGATTCAACATTCTGTACTGTACTTATTTTATCTATTATCATAATATCACATCTGTATTCAATCATTTATGTTTCTGGATGCAATGCCACATTAAGGAGTTGAACTTTGAATTAATGACCAGTGATTTAAAGGTGATCTTGTGTAAGGCAACTAAGGTAAGTGTCATGTACTGCACTTGACCTTAGATATCAATCTTCTTGTTCTTGGTAAGTATCTGCTTATTATAAACTTTGCAAAGTGGTAGTTATCCTCGAACTGAGGTGAACTCGTACTTGGCTATTTTTTGCGCAGAATCTAATTCGAATGATGAGTCTTCTTGACATTGAAGTGACGTTGGTAGTCTGTCGTACGTACTGCATGAATGTAGTTGTATGTTCGTGCTATTCGTGGATAATGGAGAGAGTTTTCGTCATTCACACGCTGATGAAGTTATTACAGTGCCCTGGTTCGTCGGCTTTCGAGGCAGCAACATTCTTGGTAGGCGTTTCTTTCGGCGACACATTAGTAAGTTAACTGACCACTTTATTGATACTGACCGCTACATTTGAAGTAGTTAATTGGTTATTTGTGTAATTTCAATGATTTCCTATTAATGAAGTGTTTGAGTAACGCATTAGGTACCTTATTTTTTGTGGGCATTTGTTTGGATATTCAACAGATTGACCTTGGTGACCCTGACGTCTTTGTCTCTATAGATATTCAAATAACTCTTGTTCATTTTATCTCGAAGGGCTTTCGGAATGTTTTCGTCAAACGGCCTTAGCGCGAATATTTCCTCAAATAGAATTCCTGGAAGGAAGCTAATGATACGGGCGCTCAGGTAAGACCTTCGAGCGTGTGTCAGGGCTCAATATGTAATGCTTCATTTGATCTGAGCCTATATAAAATCCAATCAGTTGATATGAGATTGCATTACCTTTCAACAATGTTGCATTGCATGCAGCCGTGTTTAGGTGCTGGTGCTGATAGAATTATTCTGAATTAAGCCTCGTTGCTTTGATCTTGTAATAATTCAAGCAAGTCGGTTCATTCAGGTGTATCGATATCACAAGTCGAACAAGTTTCTGGAGAATTACGGCCGATATGGTGTTTCATTTATTCTCTGACAGTAATCTCTTGGACTATGGGCAATAGAGCACTCCAAGTGCATCGCGTTGAAATTCATGTAGCGTTTGGTGCCGCTATCAAAATGCGAATTTTTGCGTGCATGTGGGTCATGGTCCTTTTGGGTGTTAAGTCGGCTTCCAGACATAAGTTCTCCCTACACTTTAGTACAGCCTACCTACACTTTGACTCTGGCCCACAGTCTGCGCATGGAATGTACAAGTTTACGTATTACTTTCTCTATAAACCTACCAGTACCAGAGCGAGCGTTGAGCAAACAAACCCATTTACGGAATCGTTTTGTGTTTATGAGCAAACGTCAGGTGCGTGAGTGCGTCGTGGAAAGGCTTAAGTTGGCTGCAGACAGTGTGTCATAGCAGGCCAAATCAGGGATATTTAATGTATGGCTCGAGCGAGGCGATGTGGACAGTTTTATGTATAACGTGTTATTGAATGACTATTGGTAACAGTAAAAGGCAAGGATAGATTTTAATCACTGTCTGTGGTAACAGGACAAGAATTACTGTAATGTTCAGTAATCATTGGTGAATTGGCATTACATAACGGTACCATGTATCGTTTTCAAGCTGCTGGTATGATACGAGTATGATTTTTTTTTAAGTATCAAACCAGCGCCGTTTTGCTTAATCTACGAGTATCTACTTTATACATAGATGGCTCTACCACTGGAGGTTATCTGTCAGAAATGAAATTATTTCCCAAAAATGTTCGGTTTCGGTGGGACTCGAACCCGCGCCCCACCCTCAGAACGGGTGTGCTCTAACCAACTAAACCACGAAACCCTGAGTCGGTTCAACCGAAAATCTTTGAAACTAGCAATATTCGTCCACTATCGAATATTTCGCAACTTCTTTGAGCTTGCAGTTCAAACCGAACTCACAGTTTTCCAACATAGTTTCTACTAGATTGGAAAACTGTGAGTTAGGGAGTTAAGTTAGAACTTTAGTAAGGCTTTTGCCTGCGCTAATAGAACCTGTGTGTACGTAAACTAAACCCAAAGCATAGAATGCGAGTGCAGTGAGTGGCCACTAACAAGATAAGCGCGACTCGCGACACACTTTCCCACTTCCTTCCTCCGCTACACTTGTACATACCTTTCGTCATTTATATGAATGGAGATTTCTTTAATCCGTAGTACGTTCCTAGTACTGTAATTCACTGGCTATTATACGGTAAATTTTCCGACGGCAAAGAAAGTAAAGTAAATATTGAAAGAAATTGTTCATCTGTATCGTACATCTTTATTTCCATACCGATATCTACATATTATTTGTTGTGACTATTGGGAAGATAATCAAACTTCTGATATTGCTGTTGCTGCACCGATACTACCGAAACTACCGATAGCTTTCTTGTAACATGTCTTCGTTACGCACATGACGTTTTGTTTGCGTTTTTCTACAAAAATTCATACGTTGTCACTTAGACTCGACGTAGTATCAGTTTAATGGCATATCACGCATTTTATTTACATGGAGAACAGGGAGTAAGTTCACGTCATCAAATATCATTGATGGAATATTAAGGCTGGTAGTTATTTTCTTAGTCAAACGCCGTCTTTTCCGTCAAAACATCTCTTCAACAATGGGTGCGGAACTAGGTACCTTTTCTAATACAACCGCCGCCGGTTGTTGATATTCGTCTGTTTACTGTGTAGTTGTGGTCTGAAGCGAGACGGTTTAGTTCCCACCACTGCATCGCCGATTTCTTTGCTTGTTGCAAATTATTGGTTGAGTTCTATAGTCACAAACAAACATGTGTTTAGTGATGGAATAGATAGAACAATATATAGATAGCAGTGTGGTGCCGGCTTAGAATCTGCATCATCCAAACTCTTCCCGTGGGTGTCGTAAGAGGCGACTAAGGGACATACACCGGGGGCTGAGAGTGCTTATTTTGTAAGTCTAAAGAAATAAAGTTATTGACTTTTGACTTTATCTCATGGGGGGTCCATGAGATAAAGTCAAAAGTCAATAACTTTATTTCTTTAGACTTACAAAATAAGCACTTAGACAATAAGGCGATCAACAGGGGGAGGCCTGAGTCCAGCAGTGGGCTATCATAGGCTATTGAGGTTGAGGACATAGAATACTACCCGTTAGCAGCAAAGGGGTTAAAATACATGCTAGCAAATCAAACTCGGACAGAATGGATTGCAACTTTTGTGGGAATTACAGCAATTTATTTAGGACAGCAAACATGTCTACTGATTGGTGGTAGGTAGAATAAAGTTCTAGCCAGCACTTTTACAAAAACTATTTGATGGTTCAGTCAAGTTGGCTACAGGGGACTTTTTAAGTAAACAAGTACAAGGTTAACAAAATGGGGTCACACACAAACAGTGACTAACCAAGTCGCTATCACTCCCGCCTAAATCGAGCGCGTTGCTAAAGAATTCGAGAATCTGCAAAAATAGGCATTTGTTCAGTAACACGTTTAATATTGAGAAAGGCGGAGACCTACTGAAATCCTGTGCGAGTCACCCAATCAACATGGCCTCTTTTTTATTGGGGAAAACCTTGTCCTTTCAATAAAGGAGGAAACATAAAAATTCATAAACCATACAGAAATCATGCTTCGGTTATTTAGTAGCAAATTTTATGTTTTGTTAATTTTAGTTTATGGAATGCTGGAAATTCTAATCTAAAGCATCATCTAGCCAATAACTAAGCAGAGCTTGTTATACCAATAAAAAAATTAGATGGAACGATTGGTAAAAACCAAATGATTTATATTTTTCTCTGAAGAAGAACCTGTTTGCCAACATAGTCGCTTCTTGAAAGAATTACTTAGAGAATATACTGAAGAGCAATAACTCTTCAGCAACAGCATGTACTCAAATTAGCACATTGGCTACAAAACAGCTTGTACCACATTATGTGTACTATGTTTCCATTTGCAGAATGACACATTTAATTAGTCACAGCTGATGATGTAATTCTCTATCATAATGAGATCCTGTTTACCCAAAAGTGATTCAAATAACTCTGTAAGAGTTGATAAAAATTTACAAAGTTAATTCACAATTTATGTAACAAAAAGTGATAAGGTAAATAGTAAACCAGGATTTTTGTATTTCATAAACTGTTTTAAGTGTATAAGGAAAAGTTGCTATTTTATATTTAAAACAATACAAATTCTAGATATTTTTCTTACCATTCCAATTTGATTCTCATTGAGTAAACAGGTTTTTACTCAATGGGTAGGTTTAGGTTTTACGCTACAAACATGAAACTTTTAAATATTTGGATATAGGTGCAGAACATTGATAACACCTTATCTTAGAGGTGATAACCCATAATGTTCTGTGAGTTACGACACTGAACAACTAAGCAGGTGGTTTCACTTTCTAATACTTAATACTTGTTAGATAATTTTATTGAGTGGGTCACTGTAAGATTTCTGAATCATAAACAGGTGCATAAGTATACATCAGAGTTACTATATCAAAACTTAGTAGGTACTATAAACATGCAGTTTCTTTACCAAGTTATGTGGCGTTTGATGACATTGCAAAGGAGAAATCGGTAAAATCACGCACTTTAATGTGAACCACTTACAAAATAACAAGCAATACAAATGTTAGTTGTCTAATGGCTAGTACTCACCGATTTCGGCATGTTGGCGGCTTAGGATAACAATCTGCAAAGATAGAAGAGTAGGATTGTACACAAGTAGGATTTGTCATGGAATTCATGGAAATTCCATTGCGACAATGAGGCTAACACGAACTGATACAGCTCTCGCAAACATGACTGAACTACATTGAATTAGCACCCAGAACAGTGACCAAACTGTGTAGACCGTTTTGTTTAGTATACTTGTTCACAATATAGTTTTATTCGAGTGTTGGCAATAGCAGATCAGGCACCGGTCGTTCAGGTAGGACATTGTAGTACTGGCTGTGAACGTGGGCGCTAGGGGTTTTGCAAGTTCTGAGATGATATAAACAATATGGGATTTAGCAGGGACTTTAGCTTACCCAGTAAAAAAGCAGTTTATCACCTAATAATCCACATAAGTAGCACAACACTCATAGAGAACGCACACACCCTCCAGCCACAAAAATAACGAGATGTGACATGACAACTGCTTGCGTGACGTGGTAGCCGGGGCTGCCATGGACAATGAAAAAAAAACTACCAATTAATTTTATTTTAGACTCAAAAAAACTTGGTTACAGACATGCGACTTCGAATCGTTCTTTGACTATTTTACTATAATCTACCTAAACCTTTCTGTCTTTTCTACGGCTGTCTTCACCAGATTTCAGTGCTTAAGAGGACACGTTGTAGCTATTCGTGCGAATAGGATAAGAAAACCTACAATATCTCGTTCATATGAGTAGGTACCTACCTACAGAGCTCAGATTTCTGGTAAAAAGAGGTGTAAAGGCAAAAATGCAAATTATTACAAGAAAACTATACAATTAACTTATTTTAACTGCCAAAATAAAAACGTTTCTAGTATGGTGGCAACCCTTTACAATTTTTACGTTTAGTGCTACGCAGAAAAATTATGTCGTTTTCAGCTTGGACAAATTTGTTTATTTATAATATCGCTGTCAGTGTCAATTGGGTGGGATGTGTTCAATTGTGTCACTGTCATATCAGCTGTGCCTGCCGGCCGCTGGGCTGCTGATGGCAACACTGCTATGCCGTTCGTTCCTTTCCGTGTTGTGTTCAGTGTTGCCAGATCTACTGATTTAGCAGTAGATCTACTTGCTTTTTGAACCGTCTACTGATCTACTGCTTTTTTGCTCAATGCTTTTTCCGAGCATCAATAGCAAGTGACTCCATGTCTTTATTTTAGCTCACGTGACAAGTTACCAATGACACAAACTTCACAAAACTGAAACAGATGAATGAAACTGAAGAGTTCCGTGTTCCTTCGTTTCTTCCTTCCAGCTTTCACTTTCTTTTTGTCTGTCTTGGTATGTCTGTTCATTGTTTTCGATTGATTGGTCGGTCCGTTCGTTCGTTCGATAAACTTTTGCAAAATGCAAATTGAGTGAGACTGTTTATCCAGTTATTAGGTACTCTACTATGCACTAAATAATATATGTATGTCCAAAACCACAAATCAAAGTTCAATCAGACTGAAAAGAACTGAGCAAATCACAGCCGACAGGCCGCCTGGCCTCGCTTTCCACAAAGTTAAACAGTTTAGGAATGTGGGCAAAGAAAACGCTTCCTAAATTTTAAAAAAACGGGTTAGTAGCTCTGTTGTATGTTTTTTTTTGCATGAAAGTACTCGTAAAACACAATAGATAGGTACTAATTTATAACATATTAAAATCTACCTGCTTTTTTTCCCAATCTACTGCTTTTTTAACAAAATTTCTACTGCTTTTCTCAGATTCCATCTGGCAACACTGGTTGTGTTTGTGACAGAAAACAAAACAGAGCAATTAATTTATCTCATTTTAGAGGAATTCATTCATTAAATCTTCCGATAAAACATGCATGCAATAGTGAACTGATTATTCAAAACCTATTCAATCCTAGCCTAGCATTCTATATACATATAACCTCAAAATGGCTGCATCACCGTTTCGGCGTCTTTTCCATTGGGGGCCGCTGACTGTTTTAGGTAAGTTTAAAGTACTGAGTCACTGCAAAGGCAGATAATGATCTGATGGGCTGTTAATTATTAGTAGAGTTACTAAACAAAACCATAGCTTAACGGACTTCCTTGTCAATTCTTTTCCTGTTGCCATGTACCTTACTAAATTCTTACCTATTCAGGTATAATAAAGCTGATAACATGGGCAATGGTGCACCTGCACGGCATGTGGTGGCCGCCTCAGCATTCGCTGACCGGCGCGCTGCACGCCGCCTTGTTCCTGGCGCTAGCAGCCTCAACTCTCTACTACTTCCTGCAGGCCTTGCTTGAAGGACCGGGGCATGTGCCTCTTGGTTGGAGACCAGTATGTACAGTCTTATCTTGCTGAATAATTCACAACACTATCACATTAATATTATAGATGTTTGTTGCCTTTTCATGTCAAAACTGCTGAACCAATCTGGCTGAAATTTTGCTAGACTGGTATTTAAATAATAGGCTTTTTATTGTAATCGGCGAAGAAATTCTTTTACGAATAGACTGGTCTGGAGGGGACTAAAATCATGTGTGACTGAATGCCCTGAAAAGGATGTTGTACCCACTAAAACCTCTCCGGTGACCCTCTCACCAGTTTTGCCAAAACACAGGAAAATTAAAACCTACAGCAGCAAGATAATAGGATAATAATACTTGTAACCTTAGAAAAAAAAGTGGCAGAAGCTAGATATACCTACGTCATATTAAATTAACTCAAAAAGACCATAGGTAGTGTGACAAACTTGGAGCCCTGCGGGTACCAAGCACTATCTAAAGCCTAGCACTTATGATGAAATTAGTCTAGAAATGTATCAGTTCATATTACATTTCATTTTCCTTGTTAGAAAGGAAAATGAAATGAGTTATGAACAAAAACAGGAACTATTACAAGGTTTATTCCTATTTCCTTATATGTATAAAGAAAATTATGTGAACCAACGTTTTGATAATGCTTTCATTGTTGGTATTACTTCATTACATTTCATTTTTCCAGGAAAATGAAGAAGAAACTCAGTATTTGCAGTTTTGCACTCTTTGTAATGGATATAAAGCTCCAAGATCACATCACTGCAGAAGTTGTAAGTATTACCAAATGTACACAACACACCTACAAACTGTGTCTCTTCTGCATGGTAGACTGAAGTCGTACGGGAACATGAATGTTTAATAATATTATACTTAATTTATTTTTCAGAAAACACAGTGCATGTACTTTTGGGGCCCTGTCTTATTAGGACACCATGGTCGCGGCATCGTGGTGTCTTGAGCTACCAAGTGAGAAACACCAAAACAAACTACCACCAACTGGTGGTGGAGTGAATGAGATATATATTAATGGCTGCACCACCAGCGGGTGATTTGGTTGCCGGCGACAAATTTGTTTGTGCAACCAAGCTACCCTATATACATTTTGTTTGGTGCGACCGGTGGCGCCATCATGGTGTCCTGAATGAGATAGGGCCCTTACCTAAAATCTAGTGCGATACAATTTACCTTTACGAAAATATATGAAGTAGGTAGAAGAACGCTCGTGTACAAATACGTTTTTGTTTTATGTAAAAATCTATGGTTAATTCACCGTGTGTAGGCACGATCACCTGTTATCGTGTGATCCCTAAACCGCAATCCCAGCGTGGGGATTATGGACATTACTCCCATGAGATAAAAGCCAATAAGGCGATTATTAATGTTGAGGTTGAGGTGTACGCACGGCGACGTCAAGAAGCTTCCATAATGATCATACAACACTTGACAACCGTATCTTCACTCGGCGAATTAACCGTAGATTCTTAGGGCAAAAAAAAAACCGACCAAGTGCGAGTCGGACTCGCGCACGAAGGGTTCTGTACCATTATTTATAAAGACTGCAAAAAAACAGGTTTGTTGTATGAGAGCCCCCTTAAATATTTATTTTATTCGGTTTTTTAGCTAAAATTTCAACTGTCTAACTATCACGGTTCATGAGATACAGTCTGATGACAGACGGACAGCGAAGTCTTAGTAACAAGGTACGGAACCTTAAAAAAACACCAATTGTTGGTGGTGTTTGTTTTGGTGTTTCTCGCTTGGTAGTTTCTCGAATGGCGCAATCATTTTTGCAAACATTGTATATTCAAATTGGGTATAATCAGTACAACTTCCAGGTGGATACTGTGTGTTGAAGATGGATCACCACTGTATGTGGATCAACTGCTGTGTAGGCCATGCTAACCACGGCTACTTCATGATGTTCCTAATATCAGCTGTGCTTGGGTGCTTCCAGGCTTCTGTTGTAAGTTTGACAAACATTGTCCCAATTCGAGAATCGAAACCTGCGTTGCATGCGGACCTACGCCCGATGCGCCATTGTGGTTTTCAAGTATCGAATATCTATACTAATATTATTAAGAGATAAAGGTTAGTTTGTAGGGGGTATACCTACTCTGGATCTACTGATCCGATTTTGAAAATTCTTTTACTAATAGAAAGCCACGTTATTTGTGAGTGTCATAGGCTATGTAATAAACCGAAAAATGGGATACATACAAGCGCGGGCGACGCCGCAGGCAGCAGTTAGTTAGTTCTATTATCAACGATTTCATAAATCGTTTGACGAAGTCTCGTATCGTTTTTTACTCCATACACCTCCATATATACACACTCATTCCCTTGACGATAAATCTAGTCTCTGATTTTGATGATGATTTTGCTTGCAGGTGCTTATAATCTGCATGTACCACGCGATATTCCGCGTCTGGTACACATACCACGGCACGGGGCGAGAACCCATCGTCTACATGACTGTAGTTACGCTACCGCTGACGCTTCTGGCTATAGGCATGGCCTTAGGCGTGGTTCTGGCGGTCGGAACGTTGCTTTACTTCCAGGTATTTAATATTTTACATGTACACAGATATGCTGATCACGTAGTCCTATAAAGTAAGAAAATAAGAACAATCAATAAATAAAATTAATAAAGATTTATTTCTGAAGGTCTTAAAATACAATGTTTTAATAGATCTAGTTAAAACCAGCCTAACTTTCAACTCCTAGCTCTTACTAAGTTCTAGACGCGATCTCTACCTCGGCAAAAGCTTACTTAGGTACATAATACATTCTCAAACATCCAAGGACATGCCTTGAAGCCTGCAAAGACCCCAGAGCTAATATCCCAAAAAAACACGCGCGAAAATGCTGGTGGAAACTGTCTAGTATAATATAAATCTTATTTCTCCAGACTAAAGGCGTCCTCCGCAACCAAACAACCATCGAAGAATGGATAGTGGAGAAAGCTGACGGTCGGCGCGCCGAGCTTGGGTTGCCTCCCTTCGTGTTCCCATACGACCTCGGGCCGAAACGGAACGTGCGGGCGTTGTTCTGGACCGCCGGAGACGGACTCAAGTGGCCGGTGCGAGACGGGACCGGGGTGTATGATCTTACCGTGAGTTACTGTTTAATTGGAACTAGAACTTTCATTTGTCTCTCGTCAGTTTTCAAACTCGAATTTGATTGGTGCCAGCTGTTAAATCGTAATCTCATCTCTCTGTCATTTACAGCGTGAGCAAATAGAGCAGAAGATCGAGAAGCGCCAACGCTCGCGGCCCTGCCGCTGCTCGGTCGGCTACAGCGGTAGAATCATGCCGATACATTCGTTCCCGCGCGCTGCGCTGGCGCCGCCGTGCTCCGTCGAGCCAAGGCTGCCGATGCAGAGAGGAGACATCGTTATTGTCACGAGACATAGGAAGTAAGTACTTCCATACTAATATTACCCAATAGACCGCCAATTGTCACTTATATTATTATTGTTTAATTTGTAAATTCTTTTTAGTTTTAAGTGTGCAATAAAGTATGTTCTATCTATCTATCTATTATAAATTCAAAAGTAAACTATGTCTGTCTGCTACCTTTTCACGCCTAAACGGATGAACGGATCTTAATGAAATTTGGCAGGAAGGTTAATAGTATCCTGGAGACAGACATAGGATACTTGAAAAGCGCGGACAAAGCCGCGGGCAGCAGCTAGGTATTTTATAAATAAATAAATAATTCTGGATATTCCATAAAGCTTCATCTAGCCCCAAGTTAAGTAGACCTTGTGGTTTGGGCTGTAGATCTATTCTGCAAGAGGCGCTGGCTGCCCGCCCCCGGTGTATGTCTCTTAGGCCCGTATTATGAAAGCTTCCCCAAGCATTACTTAAGCAGTCATTACGTGATCTCTACTCAAGCGTTAATTACTCAAGTAATGCTTGGTAACCGTTCATTAAGAGGGCCCTTCCCGGTCCCACCATCGTCAACGCGAGTGTCATTGAAATGCTTGTTGTCTCATCCAGCGCAATGTTAGAAAAAGAGGCAAAGCGAAAAGAGCGAGAAAGCGCCTGACCGCTCGGCTGGCATTCGGTTACTTTCGCCGCTCACTCGCAGGTGGTCGGCCCTAGGACACAGATTAGGTAACGTTACTTCGCCTAAGATGAGCCATGCATCATTCATTCAACGGCACTACTGAACTGAAACTGACATAACTTTTTCTGTTCGTCCATGATATACCCAAACATAGCAAAAAGTAAATAATTTATTCTGCTTATTTTTTATTTTACGACCACATTGCCTATTCTGCTTATGGAGTAGCAGTACCAGCAGAATAAATTCTTTATCTATCCAGTCTGTCTGTATTGAGAATGCTAAAATTAGGTAACGTAGGTACATAATTGTATACAATGTACGTACCGTTTGTAAATGTCAACAAATGTATGTTTATGTAGATACCTACCTACTAATTTGTTCCTACCGTGGTACAGGCGGTTGATCAAATAAAGTACTCTAAATACAGTTGTGTATATGTATATTTTTTACTCTAAAGAACTTTGTTACACTTTATAAACAATACATAAAACGACCCGGCTGTCGTGATGATTCCGATTTCCGAACACCACAAGATCCGTCAAGTAAGAGTGTAACTCGCGCGCCGAGGGTTCCGAACGTTTGTCAATTAGGTACTTATACAAATAATGTACTCATAGGTACACCGGTTATAAATCTAGCAAAGTACATCAGCATTGCCATACAAGCGGGGCAATGCAGCCATCGTCTTAGGGACGCACGCATCCGAATGGTATTGATTGATATGTTTCAGTTACCTAAAAAAAGTAGGTTCATTTCATGGATCGCTCTCGGATATTAGGGAGTAATGATAAATTTTTCGACTTTTTTCAAAATATTTCAAAAAGTATGAAATTTACAGGAATTTGAAAAACTGAACTTTTGAGATGTCCAAATCGATACCTTTCATTTGACACCCTATTTGACATTCTAGGTCTATTTAAAAATTTCATGATAAAAAAATGTACTGAAAATTCTAATTTTCATTTATTTTTCCTTCAATCAGTAATGGTGCCCGAAATATATTATTATTTCAAATTTCAAGTTGTAATAAGTGTTCGTTGATGAGATATTCAAGAAAGAAGGACGGAAAAAGCGAGACCTTATGGGTTTGAAACCGATCTCGAAACCCTAAAAATGTTAGGTATTATCTAAATATAATCATCAATCATCGAATCTATCTCTCATTGACGTACCTACCCGCTGTCAAGAAATTCTACTCGTACTGACAATGACAATTCCGTCCGAGAGGCCCGCCCCCGACCCGAAGGAGACCGAGCAGCAACGGAGCAGTGCTTCTCCCCCGTCTCACCCCGCATCGACCCCGCACAATTCGTCCCCCGCATACCTCTTACCGCCACTGGCTAACAACCGCGTGAGAACGCGATAACATTGAACGAAAAATAGTGTACGAAAATTTCATAAAACTTGTTCCAGGAAATAAGTGTTTTTCAGTAAGCCTTACAAGTTTTCTAAATAAAACTTTGTCGTTTAGAATCTCCAATACATTTGCAAGGTTTCTCACTAAATATATTCTTTACTACTACAATTTATGAGTGCATTATGAATGCCCAAAGTTCAGGTAAAATTTGTGCAAAAAAGCAGATTTTTGGAGGCTTATACTGAATTTGTTTCGCCAAATTTTGATTTCTTGTTATGATAGAAACCTAGATATAGTACACAAGATACCTATTAGTTAAAAGTTTCAAAGAGAGATCTGTGACAACGCCATAATCACGTACGAGCGTTTGTATGAAAAGTAAGTCGGGTTGGCCGCTCTTAATATGTCTAAGCAGTTACTCGAAGGCGTGGACGGAGGAAATCCGCTCTTGACGGCTACTTGAGTGAGTGTAGATTTTGACATGAGCTCCCAAGCATTGTTTGAAAATTAGTATTCACTCAAAACTGGACATAAGCATCACTCAAGCAGAGCTCGATGACTGAGCATGCTTTCATAATACGGGCCTCTTACGACACCTACGGGGAGAGTTGGGGTGGTGCGAATTCTAAGCACTACACGGCTACCTGAAGTGTATCTAATGTGTGAGCAGTCTTAAGACCCCTCGAAAAGTTATACTTTGCTTCTGGTTTTTTCCTGGTATTCAATGTTATTGACAACCTGTTTTCCCCAGGCACTGGTTCTACGGCGAGAAGCAAGTGGGCGGCGGTGAGACACGCGGCCCTCGCGGCTGGTTCCCGCGAGAGTGCGTCGCAGCCCTGGAGAAGACCAAGCCCGACTAGCATCTGTTTGATGCCTTCCACAGCCCGTATCATAGGCTGGTGTGAATGCATTGTGTAACTCGAGTGTGTAGTGTGAAAACTGTGAGATAAAGTGTTCAAACACTAATGTGAACGCATTGTGTATGACTCAAGTGTCTAGTGTGAACTATGACCTGCGATAATACGTCGCAGCCATGGAAGAGCAAGTCATTTTTTTATTATTAATTAGAACGGCGGCGATTGCCAATTACACTAATTAATTAATTATAATTTAAATACAAACAATAAAAACACAAAAATAAGACTAAATTAAATGAATAATTGTTACTTTTTTATAAAAAATTACAAAATAGAAACTTTACATTGTTAAATTGTTAATAATAATTTTAATATACACATATAGCAAGCCTGACTAGCATCTGTTTGATGTTTTCCACAGCCCGTATCATAGGCTGGGTTGAACACAATGTGGTGAACACACTTAAGAGGGCGCAATGCGCGCCATTTTGTGAAAAGGAAATCCTATGTCTAATAGGATTTCGCGTTCACAGGAGCGGGACAGAGCATACGTTTTCGGAACAGCGGCGTAAGCGCAAAAATCAAGTTTCTGCTTATTTAAAAGAAACTACACAACTTATGAAAAAACTGGTTCAAGGAGGCAAATAAATAGTAATAACCTACGAATCAAAATAAGTCCTTCTAATGGACAGCAGGGGTTCCTGAGATCTTGACCAAATATGTGCAAAACGGTGCTCTTTCATGTTTTTTTAATCATATATTTTTTCTCCATCGTGTTTTCACGCATAGGGAACCAAAGAATAAATATTGAATCTTATGTAATTCTACATTGTGTGTAATTCTACAGTGCGTACTGAGATCTAGGACTAGTTTGACAGCCGAACCCGTTCGCTTTTTAAGTGTCTAGTGTTAAAATTGGAGATAAACTGTGAGATATATTACGTCTAGTAGATCTTTATTTATATTTCCAAAATGATTTCAGTTTTTAATAATTTAATTACGCGTGAAACAAAACAAAAGTAACTCTTCAGGGAACCGTACCTATTTGAAAATGACTGTACCCTATAGTGTGAAAACTGGAGATAAACTGTGACATTAAGTAGTCATTCATTAATAACAGGATATTTACTTACCATGATTTGTAAGGGCTCTTTTCCTGTGAAGCGGGTTTCTGCCCGCGTGCGGGCCACACGAGACCTACAATATCACATATATTTTTCTTACTACGCGGGCCGCATGCGGAACGCGGATTGGCTGGAAAAATTATAGGTTTCGGGTAACCCGTACGCGGACCAGATCCGCACGGAAAAAAGGAAAAGGACAGGAAGAGTCCTAACAACCATGATAATTTTAAAAGTTTTATTTTAAGATCAAGTTTATAATGAACTCGCAAAGTGTAATGGGCGTTTTGCCCTACGGGTTAAGTTTTTAGTTTAGTAATTGCTGATTGTTACCAGCACCAAAGGATGACACCATGGTGGTGCCACCCGTCAAGTTTTTAATTTAGTAGTTGTTGATTTTTACCAGTACCAAAAGATGACACCATGGTGGTGCCACCGGTCGCGCCACCAACGAAATGTATACAGTTGTATGGAAGGTACCAAATCACCCACTAGTAGCGCAACAATTGAATGTATAGCTATTTGGCGTCTCACTCACTCCACAGCCAGTGGGTGGGTGGTGATGTTTGTTTTGGTGTTTCTCGTTTGGTTGCTCAAGACACCACGGTGCGCGGGTGGCGCCACCATGGTGTCCTAATCAGATAGGGCCCTGAGAGATGAAACGTTGGTGTGCTTTCAACATAAACGAGGTTCGTAGTTAACCCGCTTACATCTTTACGAGTCCATTTCTAGTAATAAATAACGTACTGAGCGAAGATTCAATACACATACCGTATGGATTTTCCAAGAGTGGTAAGTATGTGGCCTTTTTAACCGAGTTCAAAATAAGAGGATCTATGTTCGACTGATTGTCCCCTATTGACGGAGTTGTTTTGCTGAATTGTGGACTGATTTTGTAGATTATTTTACTATTGTATAGAGACTTATCCCGAGATGGACCTCAATTTTTTTTATTCTAGGGTATTTGTTTCGCAAAACAAAAAAAAACAGTGGAAACCCACAATTCCTGACTATTTAAATCAGGAATTGTGGGTTTTAAGTTTTGTCAAAGCTATCAAATTATTGCTCCCACTGCCAAATATAAAGTGATGTGTAAATATTTACAAATGTTTCTACAAATAAAATTAGAGTCATTATTTATACTGGTTGTGTAAAGTGTTGTCTGTAGATTAATTGTTCTTGCTGCATTTATAGTTCTAATAAAAAATATAGAATTTTAATAATATACTATTAAAAATAGAAGCTAAAGAAATTGAATATTTAATGTTGGTATAGGTTAATCATTGTGAGAACCATTTTGTAAATTAATTTGTTTAAAGTAGGTAATATCAGTTAAAAGTTTATTTTTATATTAAGATCAATAATATATAATATGGGCTAGATGATGCTGTGTCCAGCATTATTTATTATTTATCGAGGATAAATAAGATTCAGGTTTTGTGCAATTCAATAGATTTTAAAGTGGTTCCCACAATTGGATTATTTTTGTAAATAAGCATAACTGCTTACTGATGTAGATAGGTATGAAATGTTTTTTAAAAAATACACATACTTAATAAACTGTTATTATACGATTTTATTTACCACGGCAAAATCAGAATGAGGATCAAATAAAACAAATTGTTTGAGTAAATAATGTATTGTGCATTAGAAACAAAATACATATTATTCCTTCAAATTAATTCAACACATTACCAATATTAACTTATTAGCTTTTCATACAAAATGATGCCATATTATCACTTTTTAATACAATTAATAAATGCAAATTAAGTACCAAACATTAAGTTCCAAAAGAAATTTTCGTTTGTACATACACTTTTTCTTATGCTTAATACTAAGTTAATATATTACTGTCAATCAGCCAGAATTAAAAATTACTAGGTCCATAGACTTAAGTACCCTATTAGCTCTTACCATAGTAGACTGTAAACCCTGAAATATAGGAACAATTCTATGGCTATGTACGTAGGTATTGAGTATCTGCTCACCCCGATTCCAAAATGGTTATTTCAACGTCATACGTATATTTAAGTGCAATCATAACCACTATTCTAAAGGCCTGTTCAGCTCCTTGCGGTATTAGCTGGCAACCTGAGCGCTAGCAGCGGTAAGATTCGCTTCGATTTCACTCGGTCCGTGCGGTAATTCCGTCGAGTATTTTAGTGACAGAAGGATTTTCGCCCACTTATTCGGATTACGCTACCGCTGTAGGTAGGTAGCGAATACCGGTTAGGTCTGAACAGCACATAAGTCTCCCAACAAAAGCTGACGCATGGAGGAGTACCTAATACCTAGTGTTTTTACACTGCTTTTTATAATTTTGTACTTTTTTTGTACTGCAAGCGCGTTATCTATCTCTCCGGGTCTGAAGTCTCGCTCAATTTGCATGGTGTAGAAAAAGATGTGCGATGGACTATTTCAACGTAGAAAGACGGTTGCTGGCCATTGAGCGCTCTGACAGAGAATTACAAGCTGCAATGAACTTAATTGCGTTACATTTAGAATCAAAAATGTATTTTTTCCAGGCCCAGAAAGATAGGCCAAAAAAACGAATGTCACCATAACAGATAGACGCGGAATGCGACTTTATACTATGACGTAGCGACCTTAACCAACGTAGAGCAATAGGGTAGGATAATCAGCTTCTCTAATACTCATTATCTTCATCCAGTTCTCCCTCCGTGGAATCAACCCCGACCTCTTCATAATCCTTCTCCAACGCAGCGAGGTCCTCTCGTGCCTCCGAGAACTCTCCCTCTTCCATACCCTCGCCGACGTACCAGTGGACGAAGGCGCGTTTTGCGTACATCAGGTCGAATTTGTGGTCGAGTCTGGAAGGAGAATAAGTATTAAAGGTTAGAGTGAGTAGCTACACATTAGGCGTTTTTAAGAGCCCTTAAACTATATTATATATAGTTCTTCAAAAGCGCTTTACCAAAAGTAAAGCGCTTTTGAAGAACTATTTGGATCGTCACATCACGTCCGTACAAATAGAGAGTGTGTGTGATCTATCGGACGATGATGGTTACAAAGCGCCTAACGTGTAGGCACCTGTGGCACATACGGCACATAAGTTAGAAGCAGCGAGTTTTTTCACGGCATCAAAAAAGGAAGATGTTCTCAATTCGGCAGTATTTTTATTTCTGGTACTATGTAGGTAATGGATATATTCGCCAATTTTGTCTGATTCTTTGTAGTATTGAATACCCTGTGTCTGATCTTAATGATTATTTGACCTCGCTAGAGGTAGGTATTATTTGGTCCCGTAAAACTTATAAAGTAAGGGCTCTGTCTTACTAAGACGCCACCGGTAGCGCCTCCAGCGGGTGATTTGGTAGCCGGCAACAAATTTTATGGATTGATTATTGACTGCGCAACCAAGCTGATGGTGAGGACCCTCCATACAACTGTAGGTACATATTTTGCGCGACCGGTGGTGGCGCCACCTGATAGAGGCCTTAATTTTCAGAAAATTGAAGTCTGTGTTCTGTTGGTATAAAACAATATTTTCTCTATTTAGGTTTGCCTACTAGAAGCAGCTTTCGTAGAGATCAAAGAACATAAAAAAAATTCAAGTTAGCTTAGTAATTTTCGTTGCAGATAGGTAGGTTTATATGAGTCACGAGGCAAATCTTCGTTGAAAACTTTCAAAAGTAGATTTTGATCATTCATTCCTTTTAATCATCTAGAATTCTAGTTATACAATAGGCAGTGTCCAGCGGTGGCTCGCAAACTTTCTGCGTCGAGTTGGTATGAAATTATAGTTCCTGCCTGCGACTTTCCTCGTGTTGCTTTTGTTAGTGAGAAAAATATATTAAAATAATGTACGAAAACTAGCGCTTGTGACTAAATATTCATTCCGCCAGTGTCTAGAATCGAAGCTGTGTGAGAAATGAATGTGTTGAGGTGTTCAGGATTTGGGCTAAATTTTGATAAAGCAAAAATTATCGCCCGAACAGGGACTTGAACCCTGGACCCTTGGATTAAAAGTCCAATGCTCTACCGACTGAGCTATCCGGGCCGTGCACATTAAGCTAAAATATAAAAATGCTAGCAAACGAGTAGCCAATTTTAGTCTTACTATTGACTCAGATGGTTTAGTAGTCAGTCACCATAACATCTGTCGTAATGTACCTAGGTACCTAGTTTGTTATCATCCATACTAATATTATAAATTCAAAAGTAACTCTGTCTGTCAGTTAGCTTTTCACGCCTAAACGGCAGACCAGATTTTTATTTGGCAGCGAGGTCAATGGTATCCCGAGGACGGACATAGGATACCTACTTGAAAAGCACGTGCGAAGCCGCGCGAAACAGCTAGTAAAGTATGGTAAGGTAGGTGATAAGGTTTCGTATGTCGTAATGCAATTTTGAAATTGCAAAACATGCGTCACGGGCAGTTAACGTATTAAGGTCCGTTTATAGATATCTATCTACCCGCACAGTGCGTGTCAGACCCGCGCAGACTAAATTATTCATTTCGCCAGCACGGCCTGTGTCGGTCGGCGTACGCACTGTAGATATTTAAATACGTTAATACACACTGTATAGTATACAGTTTATGTGTAGAGTAGGTAATATTGTTTTGTCTGCCACGGCACGTGTCTGGCACGCTCAATGTCTGTAGATATAAACGAACCTTATTCTAATCATCATTATTAACCGGTAAATAGCTAGAGATATCATCATCAGCCTATGTTTGTCCACTGCTGGAGATAGGCCTCCCATAATGAGCGCCATAGCGTCCTGTTTTCAGCTTGACGCATCCAGTATCTGCCTGCAGTCTTTCGCAGATCGTCATCTCACCTAGCAGGAGGGCGTCCATAGATGAATAGCTAATTAATGTGACATAGATTAATTAAATTCCATACTAGAGAGTACCGTTGTTAACTTTCCACGATAAATCGCCCTTTACCAAACTGTCTATTACAAAATGATCTCGCTTTGACTTTGCCAGTTTGCCGTACCGTTGTTGTAGTTGGGTAGTTTGAGACTACCGTCCGTGAGAATCGACGTTATAGGTTATATCGTTACCTGGCCCAAGCCTCGGCGATGGCCGTGGTGTTGGACAGCATGCATACAGCTCTCTGCACCTTTGCGAGGTCTCCGCCCGGGACCACGGTCGGCGGCTGGTAGTTGATGCCCACCTGTGGGATACCAAGCAATTTATGGAACAGTATAATTCAGGGGTACTATTTACTTCGTTGGTACAATTATTTTCGGCTCGATGCGATATAAAAATTTACTGTAATTTGATATACCTACCAAAGTAAAGGTCACTAAATTATTTTTGTGAACCTATATCACAGCTAACAGCTATCAGGTTCCAATTATCAACCGTGCATCAAAAATGGTCGTCACTCAGCTTGGTGCGAAGTAGAGACGACGCCATTGTGCGCTGATTTTATGCGACGACACCTTGGGGGCGTAGCAGCGCGAGCGAAGAGGTTCCATAAGTAGATAAGTATATTTTTACGATATCGTACATCATATTCCAGAGTCGGGGCCTACTACTTATGATATTTACCTTGAAGCCTGTCGGGCACCAGTCCACGAATTGGATGGTCCTCTTTGTCTTGATGGTGGCGATAGCTGCGTTCACATCCTTCGGTACAACGTCTCCTCTGAAAAGATTAGATTAGGAAGTCTCTCCAAAAAATTAAAAATCTTCTTAATATCTCAAACGCAGAGCAAAAATCTTGGGACCCACGAGTCAAGCTAGCCAAATGACCGATTATGCTCTGCTGTCTATTCGCAAAACTTATTTTTATTTCGTATGCGTAGGTACTGTAATTTATTTACCTGTAGAGCATGCAGCAAGCCATGTATTTACCGTGACGCGGGTCGCATTTTACCATCTGAAAAATAAAATAGGAATCAAAATAATGCACGGTTTTGCCATAACATATTTAAGCAGCTTTAGCTTAAGATTCTATTCTAATCAAAAATTCAAAATATCGAATTCAAAAATCCAGTAGGTAAATCAGATTAAAGAATACTGCTATTAGGGATTTTTGGGGTTCCCGTGCCAAAGGGCAGAAACGGAATCCAACAAACAGTTATTTTTTCAGCCATTTTTCTATGGTAGGAATTTGGCCCCCCAATTCAGTACGTTCTGAGATACTTTGAACAATGTAAAAGGGAATTTGAATAAAACATGAAACGGATTTCCAAAGGTAACCTTTATCGTCTAGTGCGTCTTCTGACACGCTCTATTTACTGAGTGTAAGAGAAATGGGAAGCCTTTCCCCAGCAGTGGGACAGCTATGGCTAAAAATAAATAAAGGGTTTCCACGACACCTGGTTAGCAGGCTCAAAGCAAGCGTTGGTGATCTCAGCTACGGTCAGCTGCTCGTGATAAGCCTTCTCTGCTGAGATGACAGGCGCATACGTAGCCAGAGGGAAGTGGATCCGAGGATATGGCACCAAGTTCGTCTGGAACTCTGTCAGGTCTACGTTCAGAGCGCCGTCAAAACGGAGGGACGCGGTTATGGAGGACACGATCTGTGGAAGAAGATAAAATGAAGATACTGAAGATCTGAGACAACTGCATCGTCCGTTTCTTTTCCAACTTGGCTTGATAGGTATTGAAATGATACTTGCTATACGTCATGTATGTCTAGCAAGGAACAGTTTTATTACTCTGTTGTAAGAAAAGAACCGTGCTCCAGTTATTGTAGGTAACATTTATTTAAGAGCTACTTAGAGGCTCTGAAGAAACCCCTTAGACTGATCCGTTAAACTAAGGCAAGGAAAACTGGAGGCGAAAGGCAAAGCCTCCTTGCTTTGCCCTGAGACAACGGGTCTCAGGCTTTGCCTTTTGCCTCCTAAACATAATTCTAGTCCAGATTACTATAATTAGCTGGCAAGATATTGCAAGCTTGTAGATCCGCTGCCATAAGACGACATATCAATAAGAACTGGCAAGAAACTGCACCAACTGCGATAGACCAACAATGTCTTCGTTGAGCTATTGGGGTAAAATCAGCAGTTTCACCTGTCCAATAAGTCGATTCAGGTTGGTGTACGTAGGCCGCTCGATGTCCAGGTTTCGTCTGCAGATGTCGTAGATAGCTTCGTTATCGACCATGAAGGCGCAGTCAGAGTGTTCGAGCGTAGTGTGGGTGGTGAGAATGGAGTTGTAGGGCTCTACTACTGCTGTGGACACCTGTAAGGTAGATAGAGAAGCTATTATATCTTGGTGAAGTGTTGGAGTTTTATTATAATGACCTAACTCTCGAATTAGTCAAAATAAAAGAAATTGATGGGTTCAGGCATCCATTCGAGTTATTACTAACACAAGCTCTGCTTAGCTTGGGGCTAGATGATGCTGTGTGGATTGTCCAGCATTATTTATTTATTTTATGACTAAAACCTGGTAGGTAGGTGCCGTTCAGTTAGGATGAACTATGTTTTTAATACGGTGGAATCTTGGATGGAGTTAAGAAAATACTTGAAAATATAATGACAAAAGTGGGGCTGAATTTGATATTCAGCAGTAAGTAGCCTCATGGTTTTCTGGCTGTTTCTTCCATGAAATATAACAGAGTGCAACAAAAATGGAGAGCATTTTTGTTAGTGTCTGTAACCATCATTAAACTAAATTAATGGTATTAAAGACACAGACTCTCACTCACAAAAACAATATAGAACTGTCACATGGGACATTTTCTTGAGTTTTTTTTAGATTTCCCATGTCGACTAAACCTAAACCAATAAACTTCCATTCTACGCCATAAGCTCATACCTGAGGAGCAGGATAGATGGAGAACTCGAGCTTAGACTTTTTCCCGTAGTCCACGGAGAGACGCTCCATCAACAGTGAGGTGAAGCCGGACCCGGTGCCGCCTCCAAACGAGTGGAACACGAGGAAGCCCTGGGGATAGAGACGATTAGTTTAGTTCCACCAGATCAAGTCGCTCAGCGAAGAACTACATCCTTGAAATTACTCTGTGACGAAATGCTATCCGGCAAAGAACCAAAGCTATAGAAAGAGTACCTACAGTTAATAAGACTGCCGAGGTGTTAAACCTCCCACCTTTTACCGTAACTCAGAAATGCAGCTGGTAGAAAATAAATGGTACCTACCTAGTAATTACATTTAAAGATAAACCCGCTCTTTCAATGAGAGCTCTACCAACTCTATTCTTAAACTCTTTTTCTTTATGCTATTAAAGATACCTAGCTAATTCGAACCGACATTGAATCTTTTCGCAAAGACCTGTAAACACGATATTCTGAGAAACTTTATTCAGGTAACGACCAAAACTACAAAAACTGGAAGCATCAAGCACGAACCTGTAGTCCTGTGCACTGGTCAGCGAGCTTTCGGATCCTGTCGAGCACAACGTCGACGATCTCCTTGCCGATGGTGTAGTGACCTCGTGCGTAGTTGTTGGCCGCGTCTTCCTTGCCAGTGATAAGCTGTTCCGGATGAAAAAGTTGGCGGTAGGTACCGGTGCGGACCTCGTCTGGAGGAGTGGAATGGTAGATGGTAAAGTATAATTTGTTTGAGACCCAAGCGTAAATTTACATTCAAGATATTTTATTGCGGAACAGAATAAAGACATAAAGACGATAGAGTTTCAAATACATACATATTATAGTTGAAACACATTATGTTGAAACGATATCTCCCATCTCATGAGATGGTCATGTGGTGCTATTCTGACATCATGTTATGGAAGGTTAGGAAGGTATCCTCGCTTCGCTTTGGTGAAAACCGGCCTTGTGTAGAACATAACTTATTTGTTTGATATAAGCCGTTACTTACAGTCTCTATACAGAAATGCCTATGCGATGCGAATGAAGAGGTCTAGGTCCATTGCACTACGCCTGCCGCGCCACATCGGTTGCAAAATGAATAAAACCTATTGAAATATTTGAGCTCAGGTAGGGCGTCACAACTTTTGGATTGAAATAGAAAGTTGAATTTCAAAGCACTTAGGTACTAGGCCTTGCCAACAAATCAAAATATAGGAAGATAATATCAAAATGCGTGCTGATTCATCCTGAAAGGAAATACTTAAGGTTTTATTAGGCCTGCGCCCCTCTCGGGAGCAATTGTAGCGTGCCACTCAGACAATCTAATGGCTTTCTTCGGGCTCCATTGCGTTTCAGGAATCTTCAAATACAGTCATAATGTTTCGTGGTTGTTTATTTTGGTCTGTGGTTACACTAATATTGTTAATGCCGCGCGGCCATGCACCTACTTCAAATCGGAGGATGTTCTACTATGTTCGGTTGTATGTGTGTTTTTTTAATGTTGGTGTTTTCCGATTTCTTCAAGTCAATTCCGGTCGATTTTAATGATGTTTTTGGTTTTGTATAGAGAACAATCCCGGGATGGTCCTAAAAATTCATGTTTTAAGTTAATTTTGTCCCGCAAAACTTAACAGTGTAAAAACAGTGTAAGTAAATCTAAAGGAAATCGAAGCTGGTTTTTACTTTCTATATAAAAAACGTTAAATTATTTATTTTCAATGATAAATATTTTATTATCTTATTTTACTACTACAATTACTTTAATTAAACCGGTAGAGAATAAAGTGCAATTTAATTTAGAATCATGTATTCAGTTATTACTTCATGTTGTTACAAGAATCTTGACTAAAAGTATAATACTAAACATGTACCCCGTTGGAGCGCTACAAAATAACTTAAAACAAGATAAATCTTATTCAAAGAATTAACCTATGCTTGGTTTTGCGAATTTCATAGGTTTCTCACAAATTTTACATAGGTACTCGTACGTAGGTACGTCAGCCAACACTCGATGTCCGTTCATTTACGTAAATTTTGGGGCTAGATAATGATATGTGAATTGTCCAGCATTATTTATTTATTTACACTCCCAGCTTGAGTTATTAAAATGCTTTAGGTAAGTACTTAAATTCACGCCAAGGTAGGCTCGGTGCGGAATCATAAAAACCCCGTCTTCCTACGCTTCGATTTTTGGTAAGTAAATTTCCGGATCAAGAGCACAGCTATGATGACAAGATCCATGTCACGCATCGAGAAACATTAACAATGGAGCCAGCGCGGTTCTTGGATCCAGTCTAGGAGAGTGTACATCATTGTTGATGGCCCGTGACGTTCTATGAACGATATATTTTGATTTACAAGAAAATTAGGTATTGAAAATATCGTAGAATTCGCAGTCTAGTCTAGTTAAAATCGAATTTACGATTTTAACGTAAGAAATGGT
Source organism: Eupithecia exiguata (assembly GCA_947086465.1). NCBI lineage: Eukaryota > Metazoa > Arthropoda > Insecta > Lepidoptera > Geometridae > Eupithecia > Eupithecia exiguata. The sequence continues at coordinate 2,600,798 of OX352233.1, read as the reverse complement.
AGGTATCGCAGACTTTTTTGTCTGACTTGACTTTTTTTATAATTAAGTAATTTAGTAATGGCATGTTTAATATATTATAATATTAATTGTATTAGAAGTATTAAATGATAAACCTTATTGATTGGAAATAGTTAGTAGTGTATGGCGAGTAACGTACCTACTTACAACAATGGTATATAACGCATGTCATAAAACTAGATGTCGCTGCTAAAACGCACCTTGATGGCTGTTTTATGAAGTACTAGTACAGGTACGGAAATTTTCTCCGCGGTTTAGATTTTTTGTTAAGGGATGAATCGGTATTTGGCAGGAACGTTACATATTTCGTAGACTGTCGTGTGTAAGTTATCATCATCATCAAAATGACCTTGTGATGATTCTCGCCGTAATAACAAACTTCAAAATCTAGGTTTATTTTCGGCTTCTTAATGACTAACTACATAGTCTAGTAACGGGTTAGCAATGTCGATAACCCCAAGCATTGCAAGAAGCTACGGTCATCTTAACTATTAAAAAACTATTAGCGGAAGACTAGCGTTCATTTCATGGTTTATTTCGTCTTGAATCAAAGTTATTTTTTGCCTTTAATGTTCTTGAGCAGCTAGAGGTTGATTTGAAAGTTTAGGTTACGTCTAATTCGGTAGTTAGATGTAGGTACCTAGGTAAATGTTGTTTCTTCATAACTATTAGTTTTTAAGTCTAAGTATTTTGAGAAATTACAGGACAGTTATAGTTCACGCTGAAAACGATTTTTTTATGACGAAGACGAAGAAAATAAGGTAAATGACGAGAAACTATTAATAAAACACTCTCAGTTCTCGCGAAAATAATCTTAGAAAAACTATTACTGACTTAGACTATTGACAGCGGGTTAAATTGTCTAAGATTACTGACGACTATTATAGCCACTTATAGATTAGTTCTAGAAATTAGAGAAAATTAAAAAATATATGTATAATGTTTAATTCAATAGTAGTAAAATTTGCAAGATCATGAGATGCATCAACTGTGGATGAGGCTCGCACAGGACCAACTAAGTTGGCTTGTAAAAAGTTCTCTTTTAGACGGCAGCTTACTTGTTGGCTGATGACGATGATAAAAGAGTAAAAGTATGAAAGCTTGTTCAGTCATCGATATATATGCATGAGTAACGCTTTTCTATGGTATAGCCACTCAAGCATACATTTATGACTGAGCAAGCATTCAATATACGGGCCTTAAACCAGTAAAACTCTTACCAACGACAGTAGGCTCCAGATCCACGAACACCGCCCTAGGCACATGCTTGCCCGCCCCAGTCTCGCTGAAGAACGTGTTGAAGGAGTCGTCTCCTCCGCCGAGAGTCTTGTCTGAGGGCATCTGCCCATCAGGCTGGATGCCGTGCTCTAGGCAGTACAGCTCCCAGCAGGCGTTGCCGATCTGGACGCCGGCCTGGCCGATGTGGACTGAGATGCATTCCCTCTGAAAGGAAAAAGGTTTTTAATTATTGTAGGAACTGTGCTACTTCCAGGTTAACATTAACATAGCGCAAGTCGCACTCATCGCCGCAACCCCTCGAGCTTGAACAGTGAATGCGTTAATGAGACTAATGGCACAAACCAAAATTGTAGTTCGATGTTCGTTTCCCACAATGGCATTATTTTATATACATACTGTGGTAAAATTTGTAAATTTTTTGACAAATTTGGTTTTAAAGACAATTAAAACTCAAATTTGGCTTTGAAAATCCTTTTGGGCACATATTAGAAACTTATGATATTAGAAACTTATGGTTTGTTGGGAAGAACCTTGGTTTTTTCGGTTGACTTTTTCAATTCAGATGTTTGATGTTCAAATGTGTTCATAAAATTCCAATATTTCGATCTTGAATTGCCATCTGTTGAGATTCGCCTGCGATAGTGTCGGTTAATCACTAAATGTTCATTTTTCCTTTATATAAACTAATTGAACACAATACCTAGGTAATGGTGATGTGAAAATTTTGCGAAAACCCCAATACTTAGGGTGTAAAATATCCACAAAAGCTGGACGGAAATGTCTTGTAAAAAGGGCTATTGTGACACACTCAAAGGTTTTACGAGTCATTGTAAGGTAATTTTCAAGAGAATAGAGCTTTTTGAATGTTTTAACATACATACATTTTTATTTTACTAAACCTTTGAATACCTTTGAAAGCTTTTCTTGTGTCTCCCTCAGCTATAGACACCTACATATTTCATTTAAAAAAATAGGTTTTCTAACCAGAGCCCTGAGCCCATTTGACGATTATATCCAGACGTGATCGTGACGATTAATTTTTAGGAGGGCCATGTGTAATTTTAAAGACTTCGATTTATTCTAACGAACGTTCAAATTAAAAAAATACGATAGGTAGGGATAAAACCGTGGGGATTATGGGAATTTCTCCCCCTTGATATAAAAGCCGCTCATCAGGGGGAGGCCTGCGTCCAGCAGTGGACCAATATAGGCTGTTGAGGTTGAGATGACTGATATACACAATACATTGTAGACTTTTGTATTAAACATAGAAAATACCCATGCTGACACGGAATTACGCTAATACGGGTTAGCGTAATTCCGTGTCAGCACGATAGTCGCTGTACCAAAACCTATGGAATAATGAGACGATCACGTCTCGATACAATCGTCAAATGGACTAGGGGCTCTGGTCTCATGTTATAAGTACCTACTAATGCAAACGTGCCACCTAAAACGACATTGTACCTACAATATTGTGTAGAAACTAATTTTTCAGCTGAACAAATAAGGGCGATGTACGAAAGTTACTGAACTAAACGTAAAAGCTCTGATTTACTTAGCTTCGTTTATTCTGTCTTGATGGGTTCAGGCACGAAACTTTTATTTACTTCGACGGTAAATACTCGAAAAGAGGTTTTTGCTTTGCCAGCGTTCAACCAGAAATCTTTTTTTTGTAACTTGTAGGTTACTTGTACCTACTCTGACTTGTTTGAATTTATTACAGTTAGATGTAAAACTTCCAGGGTTTTTATACTTTCAAGTACCTAATAGGCTAATAAAAAAGTCAGGAGTTGTAGCTATAAAAGTTCTGACTCAAAAAATAATAACTAACAAGCTATATAATATCTTTTAAAATACAACTCAGAAAGTAGATTATTCCTGTTCCAAACATAACCTAGAAAGTTCGTCATTGCAAGCTTACTAAAAAGTGGGACGGAAAACTCTACGGAAATTCATTTCTCACGCGTTTAAAGGGAGAGAAAAGTGTGTGGAAATCAATTTCTACACACTTGTAATATTTTTTGAAAGGAAAAGTTGATGAATGAAAGATGAAAAGTTACGTGTTGCACTCAAGTGTTTCTCAATTCCCTCGCTAACGCTCAGGATTTTAATTTTTGAGGTCATCAAAATTGATCACGCAGTTAAAAAGCAACTTTGCGCCCTTGTTTAACCAATAACTATTTAATTTCTGAAATAGCAGCCGGTAGCTATGGATATTTTTATAAAAAGTCAAACGACAAAAAGTTTTTACTCCGAATCCACCTTATGATCTCTCTGCTCCGTCTCTTCCGTACTATTCGGAACAATACTTGAAAAAAGAACCATGTGAAAATCGTACGCACGTATTTATTGTGAACGGTTTTCATATAATTCGAGTTTACATTTTCAATTTACACTAGTGATTTTGAAGATTTTCCTCGTAGGTGTAGTATAAAGCAATATGTAACACTCAGGAGAAAGTGCGATTCCTACCTCTGTGTTCCCAAATGACACACTCGATGGGAATCAGGCACGTTCTCGCCTAGGTGTAGGTAGGTACAATGTACTATTTCTAGCGTCGAAAAATAACAAAAATATACCTATCACAGTAGGTACTTATTATTTTCAACCAACCATCATAGTAAAACGAAACACTTTCGAATTTGAGATCTAAACTAATATTAAAAAGCTGTAAGTTTTTAAAACATCCTTAAGGTACTACTTTTTGATAATGTTCATTAAAATGTATGGAATATTATTACCCACGTCAACATACCACAAGTTTCAGAAAGTAAATTCTTGCCGCAAGCAAGTTCTACGTTTCAGGCACTGTATGGTACGGCACACTGAACTTTGAATGAGCTTCATCAATCAACTTTAGCGAATAGATAAGCCATTATAAACACAAAGCCATACAATTTTATTATACCTATACTTAGGTATGGAATGGAAATATCAAAATTTTCTCTACCAGGCATTAATTCCGTTAAAAAAGACCTCAGAGCTTGACTTTTTTATTGGTATTGGTATTAGCAAAAACAAGTAAGGTGGCAAGTTTTATAAATTAAAAGAGATAGTTTAATGTGTATTTACGCGATGACATACCGTGACCAAAAAAAAAGGTAAGTAAATAAAAAAAAATACCCGTTAAATAGTACTATTAATTATTAAATGTCCAGATCGCGTAAATTGTAAAATAAAAACAAATAGATTTCGTTTTGATCCATAAAATTGTCGCATTTCATTTGTTTAAGGTATTGAGTGTTTTCTACTCAAGGAAACAAACAAAGGAAAATAATGATTACCTACTTTATGTTTTATTATTAAATAATGTATAGTTATCGAAATATGTAATTTAATTGTTAGTGTACAGGGTACATACAATACAGGGAACAAAAGTCAGGACAATCTTCAAAACATTGTTTAAAAATAAGTAAATTTAAAGGTAAGAAATTAGTGATTTTTAATTAAAAATACAAATGATTTGTTTGTGCTCGTGTGTACAGCAACTCTAAGTTCGATGTTCAAGATCAGAGTCATAAAATGCTCAAGTTTATTTATTTCCTTATTTGGTGATATTCAATCTAACAGAAAACAGTTCAACTCCATTAGACAAGACCTCGATTTATATTAATTCCCAATTGTTTTACAACCGCCCACGCCTGCCCACATATGGGCAAGATGGGATCAGTACCAATTGATTTACAATTAAATTGGAATAAACTATCAAATTGGTGCAATAAATAACCGAATAAAGCTAACCGCAGTAGTAGAGACATTTGTGGGTAGGCGTCTAATTTTGTCCGTAACTGTCTGGCGCGGGTGGCGCCAGCAATTGAACTGTCACATTTGAACTTAGAACAAGGTTGACCAACCTCGTTCGGGTGATTTGTAGAGTCGGGTTGGTTTTTTTAAAATGTGGAAACAATGGACCCGGAAAATAGGTAGATTAGATACTTTATTGTAATGATCGTAAAACGGCTGAAACCCTTAGCTTCCCTGTTCAGGCCTGCCATTATTCCCAAAGCCCTAAAAGCTCCTATCCCTTCGTGTCTTATTACGTGTTTTGGCGGAAACATTGTGGCACGGTAATGTTATCTATACAGTATTCTGTCTTCATACAAACGGCCGGAACACGAGTCATAACTGTCACCTCATGTGAGGGCGGGATCGTGGTAGGTACAACCAGTCGGGGATGCGCCGCGCGCCGCAGCGCAGTGACGAACGAACTTTTTGGTATGAAACTATTTTTTATCTAATTTGAATGTTTTTTTGGTTTGACAGAATTGTCATTACGAATGATAAGTTATTGATTTTTCTTTTCAATAGGTAAAAAATGTTGTAAGCAGTAAGCGTGTAATTTGAGAATTTTTTATTTAAATAAGGTACTTTAGTTTTATATTCAGCTTAGAAATAAATAATAAAATTAAAATAAAACAAATATTAAAGGGGGGCTTCGATACAACAAACGTGTTTTTTTGCTGATTTTATAGATAATGGTACGAAACCCTTCGTGCGCGAGTCGGACTCGCACTTGGCCGGTTTTATTATCATTTATTTTATATTTATTAAAATATATAATCACAAAACTAGAAAGAAATTCAAGTAGGTAGGTACCTAGGTAGATGAAATTAAAATACTGCAGGCGGGCAGCCCTATCGCGTGCTTTTGTTTTGTTTTGGTAGGTAGGTATTTCAAGGACAGGGCCGAGTTACAATACTGTATAGATAACATTACCGTGATTGTGGTAAGTATAAATAAACCCTACCCTACCACCACGTTCCCATTGCAAGGGGAAATGTGTACCTACATACTAATAACATGTACCTACACATTTCCGTGTGTGATACTTGTGGGTAGGGTTAGTGGTTTAATTAGCAAATTGTAGGCTTCATATTTTGTACCTAATTGGGCTATGGGAGTTTCCTGTCATCACGCACGAAACCTATAAATTTATGATTGTATTGATTATTATCATCGTAACGATAACGTTACGATAACTTGGAAAAGGTGCATTGCAGACAGCTCTACATTACATCGCAAACTCATTTGTCTATGTCTTGTTGATTTTGACTACGCCTTTAATAGTCTATGATTCAATCGATACGCCAGGGTTCAACACACTTAATTCCCTCAATACTGGCACTCTACAAAAAAGTTATAAAAAGTAAAAAGAGGCGAAGAACCCAGCAAGTGTTCCAATTTCAAATTTGTATACTGACGAATTGCCTGGCTGGTGGTTATCGAGTACCTACCGGTTGAATCGTTGCTACTGTGTGTAAGAAAAAATGGCTGCCTGTCAGAGTTTTTGTTTGTAAAGTTACTAAGTCGGAGGTTATTTACGATCTCTTTGGTTTTTGCGTATTTATTAACTGACGATTCAGTAGCTATACCTCTTGATAACTATTAATTGACTGCCCTGCTGAAGAGTGACTAAGCTAAGCTCGAAAATAATTCTATCTAATTTGGGCTTATCGCAAAAGCTTTTAAAGTTTAGAGGCAAATTTAAGACATTTGTTCCTTCAGTACGTACTACGGATCACCCTTTTGTGTTCGGCTTTTAATAGTTTTATTCGTAATGAATTCTCAGAATAGAGCCCCGGTACTATATAGGATTATGTCATCGCCACTCCTGTTAAATACCCAGGAAAACTTCTTCGGGATCCCGCTCCTATGAACGCGAAATTCGATGCGTATCCTTTTCACAAAATGGCTTGATAGGTCGCCTTTTTAAGAGGACTCTTAATCACCTTTGCCTAAAGAAGACTACCTACAGAGGTTTATACAAAGGGAAAATAGACGAAATCAGTTATTTCCAAACTTGGAGCAATTGCATGCCTTGGAAATCAAAAACTTTTTGAATTTCAATCCCGATCTTTTATTATTTTACACAAAGCAAGTTATCTTGCATTTTTCCTGACATAGAAAAAATGTGTATAGTTACGCAAGTGAAGTCGCGAACAGATCCAAGAGTGCAAAGCTAGGTCTAACGACAGGTGATAGGTATCGGTATCACTGTGGTCTGAGCGGAGCGGTCACCCATGACGGTACCGCTGCCAGGCAATATATCTTGATGTCAGTCAGGATGTCTTGTCTAGAGTAGTAGTCTACTAGTTATGGTACTTATGGATTGTCTAGTCTAGACCTAGAACTAGCTTGTAAGGAAGGGATTTTTTAGTTCCAAATCTTAAGACGATACCCCGAGCTAAACTAGCGCCGCCACCTTTTTTATCTTATTATTTCGTTAAACAAAGGTTATATATTTCAAAATTTTCAATGGGCAATGCGTGATACCTATTTTAAGCTATTTTTAATGCCTTTGTTATAGTTTTCTATGCTATAGTCTAGGCAGGGATGCGAAAATATAGTTTGGTGGCCAAAAAGTGCAACTTTGTATCTCTTCCTAAACTATACAAAATAAAAATATTACAAAGGCATTAAAAAAAGCTTATAATAGATATCACAAACTGCCCATTGAACATTTGAAAATGTTCAATGCAAGTTTGGCTCGGGGTATCGTCTTAAGCTTTAAAACTTTCGTACAGTACATAGTATATGCCCATGATTTCTGTTTTTAATGCGTTTTGAAATTAACTTCAAATTTGAAACTGAAGCCTCACATTAATGCACAAAATCATGGTGGGTAAATGTCCAATTAACTGCTCAACACGTCCAGTTTTTTTCATTAGTAAAGAGTTTTTATAACCAAAACTCTACGCTTCACTTCCCCGGACCAAAAACCTTATTAAAAACCGACCTTGAGTACTTAATTTGAACCAGATAAAAGTTTCATGTCACTGTTAAAATCATCTTTGAAGCAAACATCATGATAAAATAACCTAGGGGCTTAGTTAACCGTCTTTGTTTACCGATTAACTAATCAATTCGAACTGTAAAAATGTAATCGAAAAAAATAAAATGCAGAAGTTCCACAAAAAGCTACGCATAGTTAATAACAATAAAAATAAGTAAAGTAAAGAAATAGTTGGCCCTACATAGAAGATATCGCATCAGGAGATAAAAAACTCATTTATTGTCGGTGAAAAAATATTTTCTAGAGATTAATAAAATTCACAAGACGCGAAGTTTCTTAACTTCTAATTTTTAATTCTTTCTGGTTTTATTCATAGTAGAGTAGCGGGGTTGTCTTCTAAAAAAAGTATTATCAAATTAGTCTTAATAAAAACTTACCATATTTGCGTGTTTTTGTTGTTTTGGTAGAGATAGACGGTAGAGATGCAAGATGGCGTGGTGAGCTCGCGAGGCAACGCACCGGGCCAGACTGTGGCGGGCTCGACGCGACTGCTCTATTTATGTAGACAAGGGGCTAATTCTGAACGCTTCAGGATTTTCAGCGCATTGCATTTTTCATTATCATTGACAGTTTATGCTTGTCCACTGCTGGGCCCAGGCCTCCTCAAATGAGCGTCATGGTGTCCTGTCATCAGGTTGCCAGCTCATTTCTCTATGTTATCTTATCAGGATATAACATAATGTTAGTCCAGGTTTGAAGTTTTTCTTTTTTTTGAGCCGATCATTTTTTTTATTACCTAAATCAAATAATAGAATTAAATTAAAAAAAGTATTTACAATTGAAACAATTGAGCTAACTGCAGACTGTTGCAAACAAATTACTTAAATTGATTTCTGTCTTCATCTTTTCAGAGTTGTATATTGGTATACTTAGTTGACATGGGGAAAATAAATATTGTAACCATAAAATATTGTATATTACACATTAAAACAATTTTATGTAGGTATTTTTCTCTTTCCTTCCAGTACCATAAGTACTTATGGTAAATTATAAGGTAAAATATAGTTTACATTCTTGATTTGATGAATCAAAATCCATTAAATATTATTACCAAGTGCTTCCAGAATAAGCGCGTTTGAATCATTCTAATGTTCTTAAAATATAAATCAGTTTTACCAAAAACTGTGACTAATAGTGAGTTTAGTATTAAACTATATTTGGACCAGATATTTTCTTTGTTGCTATGAAACCGGGTGGCTTCGAAACAAGACGGTTTAGTCCAAATCTTTGCGATACATCGTGCGCCACAACATCACTTTCCATCAGGTAAGATTGTCGGGGGCCAAACGATGGTCTATTGATTATAAAAAAATCTAATTAGACAATAATATTATTATTTATTATATTGTCGAATCATAACGTACATACATAAGTCACAAGTTTACGCGCAGACCAAGGAGGGGCAAGGTAGGGCTTCAATAGGCCGTGAAATTATAAATGCCATGCCTCTTTGTCTATACTAGACTATACACTAGCCAAACTCGATGTAGAATGTTTGTAAACAAACCTAAAATTCACTCTGTTGCCGCGTCTTTTTATACGCAATTTACATTACTTGACGATTTGAGATCCTTATCAATAAATATTCAATTCAATTTCAATTTATTTATTTAATTAGAACGGTCCTACAGAACCACTTACACGAAGTAATTTTAAGTAATATACAATGATTGATTAGAGATAAAAAAGTAGCAATAAAATGAGAATTCAGTAAAAATTAATAAAAATTACAAATTAATATTGCTTGCATATCTGAAAATCGATGCCAAGCAAATGAGTTGGTCATTTATCATGGTTTGTTTATAAATTATACATCGAGTTTGGCTAGTGTATAGAGAATATATACAAGAATTTTGATCTGATTCGTCACTTACCTAATTTAATGGTTTCTGCAACAATTACTATGCTTAACGGAATAACTATCTCATAGATCTACTTACAAGACGCTAGCTATAACTATAAGATAGGTAAGTGTAAATTTCGATATGCTACGACCCGTCTACGGAGTCTATGCTACGCTACCTCTACATAAAAGATACGAGAGGTCTACGCCATCTCTACGTGAAGGCTACGATGTGTCTACGATTTAAACGTAATTAATCCTACGCTAGGTAAACTTGCTGCTACGCTGCTCATACACTTTTGATAAGCTTTATTCCACCTACAGCAATATGCACCTACTTGCGGATCTAAAATTTTCACAATTATTGAATTGTTTAATTATGTTTTCTTAGTTATGTAACTGAGAGTCAGGAGGAACTTGCATGATATGGGTTCGGTCTGTTAGGTCTAATTCCCTGGATGTCCTGTCTCCGAAAGTCTATTGTCTGAAAGTCCATTCCCCAATTGTCTAATTCTCCGAACGTCTTTTACGTACCTTTTGACTTACCTGTACGTCTATGCTCCGAATGTGTCTATTTACCTATTCTATGAATTCTTTTTTTTTTTCGATTAAATGTTCTGTGTAAAGATTAGCGCTGGACCGTTGAGCATGGAGCCGCAGTCATTGTTGTAGCGTGTTGAACCAATCGCTGCTTGTTGGACGAAACGCTTATTGGACCAAACGCGAGTTGGACGAAACGTTTGTCGAATGAAATGCGTTTTGGATGAGACGCATTTTGGACGAAACAGTTGTTGGAAAAACCGCGTTTTGGACGAACGCGAACTGCTAAGGCTAACATACTAATGATACAAGACGAAAAGTGGGTTATCAACCAGGCTGCGAATGATGGAGATGTAAGTAAATAAGTGATATAAAAACATTTTAGTTGAATAATCTATGTATTGAAATCTTATTATCTAATATTACAGCATGTAGGTAACCTTAATTCCACTTATAAAGTAGATATTTGGTATTTAAAATAGCGGCATGGCACTATTAAAACTAGATTTAAATTATTTACATAATATTACGAAAACTCGTGAAGAAACAGTGGGAAAGTAGTATAACAACAAGCATACACTCAAACTTTCAGAAATTACTAAAACATAATCAAACAATTTAATCATCAGAAACACACTCATAAGAAAGAAAGAAATAGATAAAAAGAAGAATGTATGTAATTTTAAATATTTCACCTTCAAAAACAATGTTTGATATCTTTCGAGTTTGCCTGCGTAAAAATATCAGGCGCGTTGGCGCTTATCAATTCTATAAATCTACTTCTGGGAATAGTGTGGAATTCGCCCGTACGCTTCGACAATACTTGGTCTCAGCTCAGCCCATATGTACGTGTATGGTTTATCTTACTAAATTCTAAGGCCCGTATTAAAAAACCTGGCTCAGTCATCGATATAAATGCTCGAGTAACGCTTATGCTATACAAAATCGTTACTCTAAATGTACTTACATATTTAAGATTGAGCAAGCTTTTATATTAGGGGCCTAAGAATCATCAACACATTCCCGTAAGGAGTGAAAAGGGTCAGCACTGCACTTTGTTAAAACATGGGTCCATAGAAAATGTTTTACGATTTACGGCAAACTACTTTTCCACTTTTAATATTCCTTGTTGAACGCAGAAAATCATAAAAATCGTGAAAACATTTGAATCTCGCGCGAATCTGTATCAGATGCCGTGTCCAAGACGGAAACGGACTTTCTGAATAGCCCTGCTGGCGTGTCTTTTTGCCGACTGGTTCCTGAAGGTTCTAGAATGTTCTATATAGGTTTCACTGTGAGTATCATAACCCCTCTTGTGTGCCTGTCTCTAAGAATGTTCTAGAATTGTTCCTGGTGAAGAGAAAGGGCGCGTTAGCAGAAGGACAGCGGAACGAGCGCAGGAGAACCGGCGGGGTGTCGTCTGTCTTGTTGCCGACTGGTTCCAGAAGGTTGTTCCAGAGGAGGTTGGCGGCTGGAAAAGATAGAAATAAAATGAATAATGCATAATTTATGTATGTCCGTTCGAGGGTGCGTTGAAGAGCTTTATGAAGGGCTGGAATACTGAGTCTTCGAGAACATTCTAGACTATTCTAGTGCGAGTATAAAAGTGTTACCTAGCGCATGTCCTTTCTGTGAGAAGTGGAAACAGTCGTGCGTGATGTAGGACTGGTGTATCACCAGCGGCAGCGGTTCACGAGGGGAGGGTGCGTTGAAGAGCTTCATGAAGGGCTGGATTACCACGGTGAAGTCTTCGCGGGTGTCGTAACGACCGCTGTCGATCTGTAAGGGGATGATGGGGTTGTTTTAAAGTAGCTTTAGAAACGGGACTTTGCATTTGTTTTCCTGGAAGAAAGTAGTCGTGTAGTATATTGTGACTTCATGAGTAGGCTACATGACTAAAGGCAAGGAGTCAACCACGGGCTTAAAAAGGCGAGAAGAATGTTGAAAATAACATACAATCATAAAAACTATTTGCTAAGAAAATCCATTAAAAGGGTTCGCAATTGACACTTTTATTTCAATAATCAAATCACAAAGTGAGGAGACACTCAATTGACACTTTTATTTCAATAATCAAATCACATAGTGAGAAGAAACTTTGTGATTTGATTATTGAAATAAAAGTGTCAATTGCGAACCCTTTTAATGGATTTTCTTAGCATATTGAATGCGAAATAGTTTTTATGATTGTATGTTGTTTTCAACATTCTTCTCGCCTTTCTAAGCCGTGGTTGACTCCTTGCTTTTAGTATAATATATTACTTTTAATATATAAATAAATAATATATCACTTTGTGATTTGATTATATTATTATAATAATATAATCAAATCACAAAGTGAGAAGACACTTTGTGATTTGATTATTCTAGCATGAAACGCTTACGCGTTTGCTAGAAGCTGTATCATATCCCGCATCTTTGGGAACTATCTCCAGAGCAGAGCACCGGGCCTGTATTATGGTCACCTGGCGAAGCCGTCGTATATGCTCTGAGCAATCGCTTTGAGCAATCAGCGCGGTCTTTGCACGTGTAGAACAGAGATTGCATCAAGCACTGACAGACAGACGTCTGCATGCACTTACCAGGAGAGTCTCCGCCTGCTGGTAAAGCGTGGCCATGCGCACGATGTGCTCGAGCTCGTTGCCGCCGCGGTGGAAGCACGTGCAGAACAGAGAGTGCATCAGGCGGCACATCATGGGGCGGAGCACGCGGACTGATACTGATACGTCTGGAAGGAATACACAAATGTAAATTTTTTATTTATTGTATGCGGAGGCCCCTCTGAAAGTGACCAGTCGCTCACCTTTTACTAATCAGTACATTGCATTTAGTCCAGCGCCTGCGCCTGTTTCCTCGCGTGGGCCGCGGCTACCACAGATGATGACGTCACTCACCTAGAACCGGCACGAGGTTGACCAGCGTCCTCGGCAGGTGTTTGTGCAGGTAGTCCAGCGCCCGCGCCAGTTTCCTCGCGTGGGCCGCCGGCGACCACGCCACGGGGCTTAGGCAGGCTGCAGAGCAGATGTCGTTGGCTCCAATGAAGATGGTCAGCATCTTCCAGTCTTTGTAGATGTCGATGTCGGGGGAAGCTCGCATGCGAGCTACTATTATCTGAAGAAGGAAATGGAAGTCTGAGAAATACATACCCTATTTTATTTTATTTATTTATTGGCATTCAAAATTATCATAGGGAACCAAAATATGTGTATATACCTAAGTACTTCTTTGATTGTATGACTGCATGACCAAAATAAGATTTAATTTTGGTGCTTAGCAAAATTAAATGTTGAGTGGTTCCGCATAGTCGATATTTTGACGAAGAAAGAGAAAATTTTAAAGTTTGAGACTTGTTTGCTGACGAAGATCTACCCTCTTAAGAGGTTTTTAGGGTTCCGTACCCAAAGGGTAAAAACGGGACCCTATTACTAAGACTTCACTGTCCGTCTGTCCGTCTGTCACCAGGCTGTATCTCATGAACTGTGATAGTTAGACAGTTGAAATTTTCACAGTTGATGTATTTCTGTGGCCGCTATAACAACAAATATTCAAAAAAACAGAATAAAATAAATATTTAAGGGGGTTCCCATACAACAAACGTGATTGAATTTTTTTTGCCGTTTTTTTAGATAATGGTACGGAACCCTTTGTGCGCGAGTCCGACTCGCACTTGGCCGGTTTCATTATTATTTTAATGCCCTTCATAAAAGGGCTTCTGTACTAAAAGTTGTGCTATTACGATGCCATCTTCCATGTAACAGACATTACGACTACCTCCATTAGTTAAAATCATCGTGGAAAATACCCGCGGTCATATGTCATTTGAGCCAAGAAACACGAACAAAAGTGACAAGCAAAAGAACCATGTTGTTTCGTTTAACCTCTCTGACCTTTCACCATTCATAAGCAGTTGACACGGTGTTCTTTTACGAACAGATACATTAATCTATGAAATGTAATAAGCAATAAGATGGCATTATGACCCCAATTGGTCACAGACTTTACTGGCAGTGTTCACACTCTTAGGTGCACCAAAAGTCAAAAGTCAATAACTTTAGTTCTTTAGGCTTACAAAAAAGCACTTAGACAAGTCAAATTTTATAAATAAACAGCTTTATAAATAGTAATTATCAAACAAGAAACAAAATGTTATTGATTTTGTTCACTTCAATTTTTTGTCCAAAACTTCAGTTTTTTGTGTTTTTGTCCTGTTGAAGAAGCGAAAAATAAACCACTAAGTAAGTTTGTATACCTTACAAATCCGTTACAAAAGCGAATGTGCGTGAAAAATCTATATTTTTCACAACATACCTAACTTCTTTACAAGCGTTTAATTATGTTCACGACCTATCTATATAATATTTTTAAAATGACTACTTTTATTTTTGAAACCACCACAAAAAAGGACAAATTTCTTGGCCGCTCTGCCTTCTGTGTTATTTTCACCTGTGGTAAACCAATGGTAAAGGTTTCTTGTTCGCTTCTTTACTTTACCTTAAAAAGATTGAAGTGAACAAAAAATCAAAGTGATCACTTTATTTCCTAGTTTTACGTATGTAATTTGTATTTTGTGACGTGTCCAAGAGTCCTGTAAGGTCTTAAGGAAATAAAGCACTTTGATATTTGATATTTGAAATCCTGGAAGAGAAATTTCGAACTCTTTCTCTCCACTTACGACTTTGAAATTTTGCATGTTTATTCAGTCCTGTTGACATTATACTAAAAGAACAAAAATAAACGAATGCTGTAGCCTCGGGGAGTATTCATTCAGCATGAAGGGTTCAACAAAGAGAAAAGAACTCAATATGACCTAATTTCCCAACTCGTGCCAAACATTACCAATTTGTCATTCGTTATAGTCAAAAAAAATATAAACGAATAAAAAAATATATTAATAAATATATAACATATTCGAGCTTCTGTGCTTTGCTTCGGTGATACCAATGAGGTGATACAAACGTTAAATCCACCAATAGATATTCATTGGGTTTTGTTACCACTTTGTATAAAAAAATATCCAGGTTTTTGAATCAGGGTCTAGGGAGATAATTAAATCGCGAAAGAAACCGTCGCGCGTCGCCTTCTTTTGTTTCTTTTTTTTTACACGTAGACTCTTTCCTTTCCTTTCTCAAAGTTATGGTTGATATCATGTTGATATAAAATCTTGAAACCAGTCCTCAAGTGTTTCGGTGACATAATCTGGACATAACCAAATAAGTAGGTTTGTAGAATGAATGAAGAACGATAGGCATGAAGAATAAATTTAACACACGGCTCATAAATTGTTCGTTTTATAGCGAATGGGGCAACGGAGATCTGTGTAAATAGCAGATATCTCAGTGAATTTTGTGCGTAACATATACCTTATCAATAGAAACGGAACAGAAAAAGGAGGATATACATAGGTACTTATTTACAAATTAAATGTGTAAATATGTACCGATGTATATCTTTTTTTAGGGTTCCGTACGCAAAGGGTAAAACGGGACCCTATTACTAATACTCCGCTGTCCGTCTGTCACCAGGCTGTATCTCATGGACCGTGATAGTTAGACAGTTGAAATTTTCACAGCTTTCTGTTGCCGCTATAACAACAAAATAAATACTAAAAAAGAAAATAAAATAAATATTTAAGGGGGCTCCCATACAACAAACGCAAGTTTTTTGCCGTTTTTATAAACAATGGTGCGGAACCCTTCGTGCGCGAGTCCGACTCTCACTTGGCCGGTTTTTTATATTTAAATTTGAAATCCTAATGATCCCTTACTGGTTTCTGGCGTACTAATGTTGGCAGTCATGGCAAGCCTAGGTAAGCTGTAGGTGGTAGTTGTATTATAAATTTATAATCAACCTGTGAGAGGTCAGGTCAGGTCTGTCTGCCGTCCCATTTGAATAAGAGAGTAAGGGAATAGAATATGTTGCACACACTTGTGCACCAGTATGTCACGCGCACTTGGATATTCTCCGTTGAGGCTAGGAGAACATCAGCTATATTTTATAAAAGAAAAAACTGAGTGACTCATCAAGAGACCTCTGAAAACACAAGAGCTACGAAGCTGATATTTGGCATGGATTTTCCTTTAAGACGTAGGCTAAGAACGAATTTTTGGAAATTCACTTATAGGGATATATAGGTTTTCTCATAATAACTTTAAAATCGTACAGGATGGGATGTAAAACTTTGGCGTTGATACATGGAAACTAACATAACTTAAGTCTTAGGGGATTACAAAAATCCACGTGAATGAAACCGCGGGCGAGTCAGCTAGTCATTTTATTAAATCTATTATCACAACACAACGCAATGGACGTTTGATCGGCTAAATTTGAACGGACCATTACAAATAAACGTTTATGGTATTGAATGCTCCAATGGCAGATTTTCAACTCACTTCCAATCGTGAGTGAATCCACGTTAAAGTTACCTAGTGCAACATAAAGAAATAGGCAATTTTTAGGGTTCCGTACCCAAAGGGTAAAACGGGACCCTATTACTACTAAGGCTCCACTGTCCGTCTATAACCAGGCTGTATCTCATGAACCGTTTTATTTAGACAGTTGAAATTTTCACAGATGTTGTATTTCTGTGGCCGCTATAACAACAAATACTAAAAAAGAGAAATAAATATGTAACAAATGTGATTTTTTTGCTCATAAGTATATAGAATATTTAGTAACAATATATTCACATTAAAATAAATAATTAAATTAAAATAACACAAATATTTAACCCTTACAAAACTACTACTACTTCCCATACAAAAAACGTTATTTTTTGCCGTTTTTATAGATAATGGTACGGAACCCTTGTGCGCGAGTCCGACTCGCACTTGGCCGGTTTTTACTACAAGTTCTTACATTGTTGTTAATAACTCTAATGGCCAACGAACCGTGAGCTCGTTATAGTCCTGCTCGTGCTTAGTCTCCAATTGATGACCGCAGGCTTCAGTGCCTATGTGTGTTTATTGCGATGTTAGGTAATCGCTTTTAATTCAAGTTCATATCATTTTATAGCTTGCCCTTATAGCCGTATCTAGAACAAGCAAACCATTCTCAAGGCTAAATAGCTTTGAGAATGGTTTGCTTGTGCTTCCTCATAGCCAAATGCTATGAGGAAGCACATAGCTGCATAGCGAAAAGAAAGTGAAAATCTGTAATTGAATCTATTGTTTGCATCATAACAGTCTGCAGTTAGCTCAATTGTTTCAATTGTAAATGCTAATTTTAATTTGATTCTATTATTTCTTTAAATATCGACCGTTTTTATTGACGTTTTCAACCTTATTTAGGGTTTCGTACCCAAAGGGTAAAATAGGACCCTATTACTAAGACTCCGCTGTCCGTCCGTCTGTCTGTCTGTCCGTCGTCTGTCACCAGACTGTATCACATGAATCGTGATAGTTAGACAGTTGAAATTTTCACAGATGTTATATTTCTGTTGCTGCTATAACATCAGATACTAAAAAACAGAATAAAATTAACATTTAAGGGGGCCATATAACAAACGTGATTTTTTTGCTCGATATTGATAAGGGCAACAGGTAGAAGCTTGATATATTCACAGAATATTTAATTATATATTCGTTTTAAAAACAACTAATAAAATTAAAATAAATAAATATTTAAGCACCCATACAACAAACGTGTTTATTTTTTGCCGTTTTTATAGATAATCTTATGGAACCCTACGTGCGCGAGTCCGACTCGCACTTGGCCGGTTTCATTTAAACAGTGTTTTATGGTTATCTCTCTGCCCTCGGTTTCACAGTCGCTCACATTGTTTTTGGGTATAGAAAAAGTCAATAGACTTACGTTTTACCAAGTAAACAAAGATCTAATTATTGTGTATGGAATTGTTCAAATTTTATTTCTATCCCATAGGAACTGATTTATGCCGTTTCAGCCTGATCCATTTAACAGTGTTGGCTTTATTTGTAAGTTTGTTTTTTTGCGCAAGCAATTTTCGCATTTATAATATAAGTAAATGCAGTATAAAATCTATGATGTTATTGTGCTTGGTTTATCTAAGGACCTCATGAGAATTCCACAAAATAATAAACAAACGTGATATCAGAATCAGGGACACCCTGAATGCCTATTTTTAGGTATTTCGGTGGAGTCTTAAGAAGCAACACTACCTAATCAACATTCTGTTAGAGTCATTAATGTGATTACACAGAAATTGTTACAGTCTAATTATATTTTTTGTTAATAATTCTCGAATGTTGCATTAAAGTTATTATAAATTAACAAATTAACTAAAAGAAAAAGTTTTTTTTCCAAAAGTTTTGCAAGGTCGAGCGTAATGGATAACCTGTGTTTAATATTCACTATGGCGTCTTTACAAACGTGTTTGTGATGATAGGCAGAACCTGCAGATACAGATACAGATTTCATTGTCATAAATCAAACATATAAAAAGTGTACAATAGGTACCCTTAATTATGCTGAGGCTATGACTCATAATTAAGGTAGGTACCTGCAGTTCACGTAGTTACTAATTTACCAATAACCCTATACATATACAGGGTTATTGGTAAATTAGTGACAATACGTGAACTGCAGGTCCTGCTCATCATCACAAACACGTTCGTGAAGGCGCCAAGCCTAAATTCTAAAAAAAATATAAGTCACCTCTGATACTAAATGAAAAAACATCTTTGTCTGGAACCCAACGAGTTACTTAAGACCGATCTTTCACTCTCATATCTTCAGTTAATTCAGGGCAGAGCTGTGTTTAAGTTGAGTTTCAAATAAAACCTCTCTAACGAAAGATTATTGAATTGTAGGCACCCAGTACCAATACCAAAATTAAGAATTAAGACCTGGCGTCTTCACAAACGTGTTTGTGATGATGGGCTGAACCTGCAGTTCACGTATTGTCACTAATTAAATTAACCAATAACCCTGTATACACAGATTGCATAAAATTTTACTAAATCTCAAAAGGTATTCTCCAACAAATAATGAGTGTCTCCTAAGATAAAAGAACAATCGCATCACATCTCTGTTTCGTAATGACTGATCTTAATTCATTGTTTACCCACGTTTACCCAGTTTACGTGTTTGATGACACTTTACAAGCACTTGACCGACAATTGGAGTGTGTAATGGCCATGTCCAAATGGTCCAATGCCTCTATTTGCGGTAAGAATGCCTGTTTTTACAACATTTTCCCGGTAACCATGATTGTAGTGTGTGCAGACCTTAACCTCTTTTACCAGATTTATGAGGTACCTGCTTGAGAACCTGCTTGACAAAGTGAGTCAGAACAAATAATTTAACAGGACAAATATTTGAAGCAAACATTCTTAAAAGCCATTCAAAAATACAGACATTTTATTTTTTAAGTGGAACGCGTTGAAATCTTTTGTATGGAAATAGGGCGTTGCAGTATTTCTATACATACTGTCAACTTCTAAAGAACGTAATGAAAAGCCTAGAGAATTTTCATTCGGATGAGTTGTACCCATAACAAAAAGTGAAGTGGACAACTCATCCGCGGATGAGTTTTTTCTCAGATGAGTAACCCATAATATCAAGATTAGACGTGGACAGGTTTGATGCAACTTAGGTACTTTCGCGATACATCGCTATAAAATAAATTGTTTATGCTGGTCCTTGCAGAATATTCGAAGCTTGCATAATGGCTGTATTCATTTCAATGGAAAGCGGAAGCGAATATACACGGTGGTTTTTTTGTGATAGGAGTGTATGGAATCGTACAGAAATAGAGGAAAATCGTCTAAGGATCCGATTCGGCCTTGATTGGGATAATAAAAGCTACAAACTTAGTTGTTTTTTTACTTTTGCGAAAACTCGAACCGATCGTTTTCTTCGTAATTGACACGATGTTCTTCGCAGAAAGTGACTTCGGGCAAATTGAATCCACTTACAAGAATTTACTCTAGCTCTCTTGGTTTCGAATTTCGCCATGCACTCCCCATCTTATAAACCCACCTTGTGTAAAATTATAAGTTTATAAACATCTGAGACTCACCTTAGCCTGTCGATACGCGTCCTCATCAGAGGCCACGGGGAAGGCCACGTTGAACTTGGCGTTCTTGGTGAGCCACTCGCCGGTGCCGGTCGAGTAGCCTCGTAGGTTGGGGTTGTACTCCTTCAGAATGTTGGGAAGGGTTAGGAACTCACGCCATGTCGCGTCACCACCTGGAAGATAAGAGGGGTGGTGAGGAATTTGGGTATAACACAGTAACTGCCTTTTTATTGACGAGGAGCGAGGCAGCAGATCGAACAGAGGGAGTAACAGCCCTTTTCCTGTCAAGCTGACTTCCAACAGCGTGCGGGCCACCCAAGTTTATTTGCGCGTTTATTATACATAGAAAACGACCAGAACACCCTGAACAAATGTCTGCAGATCATACACACATTTGTCCCGAGGCGGGAATCGAACCCGCAACCTCCTGCGTCGCAGGCAGACCTTCGCCCACCGCACCACAGAGGTCGTCAATCACTTAATATTCTTCACTTTTATCAAAACATTGCAATTCAATGATTACGTCGAAAAACCAACTCTTGTAAGAAATACGTTATTCGGTTCTTCAAAACTTAAATACACTGAAAAATTACACGTAGGTACTACATAAGCAGCAAGATAAAGGAAACGTAGCTCTGATTAAGAAAAAATCAAGTAAAAGGGTATTAGAGCCAGCTCCATTATCCATCGGAAAACGACTCTACATAATTAGAGGAGAAAGCCTACAAAGTTTGATCACAAAAATTAGATATTCTCTGACTTTTTTTTCCTATATGTACAAGTTGAAGAATGCCACGTACACATTGGCTACACTCACAAGATTCGCGAAGTGATAACCCGCAATAAACGATACATTTTGTCTTTTTGACCCACTGATCAACTAAATTTACAACTTCTTATCATTAGTTGAGCAACATCCTACCGCCAAAATCCTCATCATATTATGTCAGATATTGAAATGAATCTATGACGGCGTTGTATCCAATGAAGCAACGTTCGACTCTTGAATATTTGAAATTCGAACGCACTCGACGCGTATTCAAATTGTTGACACAGTCAAAGGATAACAGCTATGTCACAGTCTGGCGTAATCCAGTTTCTATGCACTCCAAACGCACTTGTGCATATTTAAACCGTGTCTACACAAGCGACAACGGCTAGGTCACTTTATTTAATACAATAAGACACGGAACACCAATTTACTATTTAATTTAGCACTCTTCGTCTACAGTAGGTATACGATAAGTAGTGGATGTGTGGTCTTTTTTGAACTACTATAATAATCCTGCCTTTGAAATTTTCATTTTTTGTTTGTCGTTTTTCACAATCGGTAGATAAAACCATGCATATCAGGTCGAATTTCCTGAAAATTGGTCCGATCTGAATAATCAATAATCAGCTGTCATTGGAAAATTTTTGCATAAAAACTTATAATTAAAACTTCTGTCAAAAACTTATAATTGTTTGATGATGTTCTTTCATAGCTCTTAATGTTGTTAGAGGTCTCAACCCAATAAGTAGATACTATTAATCTAGCTGATTAATGAATTACCTGTGACCACCCGAACAGAAGGACCGTCAGCGTTCGTGATCTTTGTCACGATGAATGCAGATTTGCGTCACTACAACATTACACTGCTGAAGAGCCACGAGCCAGTTGAAACTAGGCTCTTCCTTATAGCAGTATATCTATACCTTCTATAACTAACGGCATTTACACTGGGTTACGGGTTTTAGTAATTTACACGGGTTGCGAATCTATAACTATCTACAACGATTTGTAATATAATGTATAATCTATAACGATTTGGAGAAATCTGTAATGTTATGATCTTGTTTAAATAAATAAATAAATAAATAAAATCTATCGTATTATTTTAATCTGAACATTTACGTTCGTTACCATAAATCTAAGGCCCGTATTATGAAAGCTCGCTCAGTCACCGATCTCTGCTTGAGTGACGTTTATGCCATAGAAAAGCGTTACTCAAGCATCGATTGATAACTGAGGAAGCTTTTATAATACGGGCCTTAGTGTTGTAAGTGTAAAAATACACATTTTGCTTGAATTTTGCATTAATCTCTTGTTTCCTATTTTAATCATATTGGGAACTTTTAGTTTGATCAGATGCAACCACAATCTGATCATATGATCAGATGGGAATAACACATTAATTCGCGTTGACTTTCGAAAATCAACCCTTGACGTCATCGGCACTCTGAGTAGATACGTGTTAACATTTTCGTGCCACGACAACGCACATGCGATTCTTCAACTCCTTCGAGGCTAGGCAGGGAATGCGATATACTAACACTTTTCTTGCCCACGACGCACTTCCATTTAAACGGATTACGTTGAGGTTTCCCTGCAACCGCTTGAAAAACTTAACTAGGTAACGAAAACCGCTGTTGATCGTCCCATTAACTTTGAGAACACACTTATTCATTGTAATTTGTGCATTCGCGCTAGTTTTTCAGGCTCATTCTAACTAGTACGAATGCAAACGTATATTGTTTTCAATTGGCATCTTTAAAACAGGTATGTTGCATTATTTGTCAGTAACGTGAGGTTACCGACACAAATCAATTTAGATTGGAGTTTATATTATACGTATCCAATCATTAACAATGAAAACGCGATCGCGTCAGCACGCATGCCGCAACAGGTTTATGGAATTTTGTATAATACATTCTAGGCGTACAAATTAAATATTATTTCATTTGTACGCTTAGAATTATACAGATGCGATAATTTCCCGCTGTGTAGACTTAATTCAGCCACGTGAATTATATATTATACTTTTTAGTAGACTAACGCCCGTATACTCAAACGCATCTCAGCGCATCAACTTGGCTGAGTCTTTTGTCTGATGACGTCTTACATAAAAATGGTATACTCAAACGCTACCTATCAATATTGAGATCGTGATTACGTAAGCTCGTCTCAAGTGTTATTTAAAGGGCAACAATTTTGTGAAAAGTTAGTTTTCGATTACATTTTCCTAAACCAGAACCAGAAACCAGAACCTAGAAAAACCTAGGTCCAAAACGTTTCATTTTATGCAAAAACGTCGATAAATTGCTTGAATACTTTTTCAAAAAGAATAGAAAATGAAAGTAACGAATCGTTAGTATCTGTCATGTCAGTAAATTTAATATTATCAACAACAACTATTTAATAGTAACAGTTTCATCCCGGCGGGGCGGCCTACCCCAGGGGTACCTAGGCCCGGTAATATGAAATGAAATGAAATGAAATATATTTATTTTCTAAACAGGACTAGGTACGCAATATAATAGAACTTAATTTAGAAAACAAAGAAAAAGCGCCTTATACTTAGCTCCGTTTACAAAATTGGCTCCAACTCAGCATGAGTTGGATGACTAGCAAGCTAGCATCCAACGCTGATCTTCCGCCGGAGCCACTTGTTGGCGTTACGGAAAAATTACTCACAATAATACATAATATAATTAAGCTAAAACACACAAAAAGTAACTAATACAATAAAATATTCTAACGAAAATAAACTAATTTAAAAAAACACCATCAAATACGGTAGCTACATACCTACTCTACACTACACCACTCAAAGGTTCCGACGTATGACGGTTCCGTAGTTAATTAAATATCTCACCTGCACACCAAGAAACTCCTCGATACTCCACAAATGCCCCAAGTGCGAACTCCTCCAAAGCACCGCTTCCGGCGACCAGCGAATCGCCAATGGCCGCCACCACCTTAGGTAAGATAGAATTAACATGTAAAGATTAAGGTATAAAAAGTATTTAAAAAAATTGTTTACCGTTTCAAGCCAATTAAGTTAAGGGGGCGCCATTTTGTGATAAGAATAGGCATAGGATTTTTTATTTGGACTCGCTAGTGTTAGAATTTGCCATTTTTTTTTAATACGTAATAATAGATAAAATTTGGGAAACATTTATAACTTTTTAAGAAACCTACTATATACGAGACGAAACAGGATAAGGATCAGGAGAGAGGCATAGGATTTCGCGTTCGTAGGAGAAAAACGCATTCACAAAATCTTGAAACAATCATAACAGGATAAGGCTGTGGTATGGGTCAAACTAGCGCCGCCACCTATTTAATCTTATTATTACGTTGAACAAAAAAATTCCAAAAATTCATCGTGCAGTTTGTGATACCTATTATAAGCTTTTTTTTAATGCCTCTGTAATTGTTTTACTCTATGCAGTTTAGCCAGGAAATCGAAAATAGATATTGGTGGCCACCAAGGGCAACTTCTTAATTCTGCCTAAACCTTAGAGATTAAAAATATTACAGAAGCATTAAAAAAAAGCTTAATACAGGTATCACAAACTGTGCGATGGGTTTTTGAAATTTTCTTTGTTCAACGTAGTAATAATATTAAATAGATGGTGGCGCTAGTTTGACCCATACCAATACTAGTTCTAATTTGTTTCTAGTCTTTGATTTTAATTTTCTTTGTTTTTAAAGTTTTAATAGTTCAATAAAAAACTCAAGACACTACAAGATCACGTAAGGATACAAGGGAATATTGAAGCTATAGAAAATCAATCATATTTTATTTAGTTTATTGAATATCTGTGCTTGCGCTGATTCGGCACGCTGAAGACAAAGCGCTACAGCGCTCATTAGGGGGCTATGTCCAGCAGTGGACTAGTATCACGAGGATTATTCTCAGATCTTAGGAAGAGTTTGCATTGTTTACGAAAACTATAGAGTCCAAAACGAAAGGTATCAGTCAGTGACGCGCCCGAAAAAACTTGGTGGTTCGTTCTGTCATCTTCGTTCGTGTTTCAAAGTAGACCTCCAGTAGCGCGATTTTGTTAACTTCGAAGGCTCACTAGCTGCTCCGTTCCTCACCTCGATATCCCCGGGGCGCAGTCGATGCACGGATGTGGGAACCTCCGCGCTCCGGCCCCATCGCAGGGACTCCTCGCAGGGGAACGGGGTGGTAGGGGGGATTGCTCGCTGCCGGCGCACGTGCGACTTGCGCAGAGGGTAGTTGAGCTTCCACTAGAAACGGATGATTGATTTTAATGACAGGTTAAAAGGGAAATAATAAATAAACTTGTCTTATAAATTGACAGCGTTCTCACTACAAAAAACAGGCGTGTTTTAGATAAGTACTGTTTAGGGGTGAAATTAAAACGAGGGATATAATATAGGTACCTACTAGTTAAAAACCGTTCAATAGGCTACTTGACTACTACTGGGAAATAATTCTAACGTATTGTCTGATAAAAATAATGCAAAATGTAATTAATATTTCTTCAAGGCCAGTCGTGTTAGTTATAAAAACTAATTTTAAAGTTTGGATAAAATAACGCCGCGCCAAAACGATAATCTCTGTCATGGCTCCCGCTTTCCAAGCTATGACGTCACCCCGCCATACCACACCTAACAAGAAGAACTCATTGAAACAGTAATCTGTAAAAGTGTGACGTCACTTGCAATCCAAGCAAACACATAGCGTTTTTGGTCACGTAATCATATAATATATATATGAAAAAAATTGTAATTTTAATCCCGTATTTTTACCTAAAAATAGGTATATTTTGAATAAAAATCACCTGATTACGCTTTGTTACGTTGTTACTGACTAGGATGAAAACAATTTGGAACTTATTTTTAATCTAGTCAAATAGCCTATTGACAGTTTGTTCCAGAAATGTACAACACCGTTATAAGTATGGTATTGTCAAATAATAGAACCTTTTTATGGAGTCAACAATGTACATAAGCTACCAAAAGGGTCAATTATGTATTCCACAAGAACCGTTTAGGCAAAGCCATACAAAAGATACACATTACAACATTTCACAACTTACTACCAGATTAATTGTCAAGCAAACTCAAACTCACGTCGTATCACAATCACAACCTAATTAATATCAATCAATATTACACTTACGAGCACCACAAGGTCGTTTCATTGCCGTTGTTTTCGGCTCGCAAGTGTACAAGATCGCACGCACCACGCTGCAACCGATTGACATGTGAATACGAATGAGTATATTACGTCACGATGGTGAATGATATTCATTGCTACTTGGAGTCCTAGATGGAGATGTTATGAGCTGTAAGCGAAAGGAGCCAACAACGGGCCGGTTAGCAAAAATCCACTTTGCTTGTTGAATACAACCAATGGTTTAGTGATAGAGTATCAAGTAAAAATGAAGCGAACAAAATCAATAACATTTTGTTTCTTGTTTGATAATTACTTTTTATAAAGTTGTTGTTTATGTATAAAATTTGACTTGTCTTAGTGCTTTTTTGTAATATTTTATTTATTTTGAAATAAAGTAATTGACTTTTGACTTTTCTCGTTGAATGACCACCATAAACACTTAGTGTGGTTATAAGATTTTAATTTTTTTTCAAAAACTGACCCATAGAATATTTTTTTCTTGTATTACTTTAACTTCCAAAAAAAATTACGGTTTTTTGGGGTAGGTCAGTACTTAGGTCCATCTTTCTTCTTTCGTTTGTGATTTAACGAATGTCATTGAATAACTAATAAGGTTCACTTATGACCTTTTATGCTAATTTTGTACGTGAGATGAGTAAAAATTATATTAAATTGTGGTTTGCAAAATAACAATGATGTTTCACAAGGATTTTTCCTGTAAAAAGTCTAAATTTACATATTAAGGCCTTGTTAGAGAAATCTTGATGCAATTATCTTTATGTAATGTAAATAAATAGGCACATTTTAATTCAAACAACTGTGCTACTTGCATATTTATCTAGAAATTTAGCTAAATTTATACAAAAATTTAAATAGATTACTATTATGTATGCATAATCTGACCTAGGGAGTATTTTAGTCTGACTCATAAAGAGTCAGTAGTATTCAATCTACTCAACATTTAATAAAACCGGCCAAGTGCGAGTCTGACTCGCGCACGAAGGGTTCCGTACCATTATCTATAAAAACGGCAAAAAATCACGTTTGTTGTATGGGAGCCCCCCTTAAATATTTATTTTATTCTGTTTTTTAGTATTTGTTTTTGTAGCGATACATCATTTGTATATACATCATATCATCATTTTTCAAATTTCAATTGTCTAACTATCATGATCACGATCAGATCATACATAATTTTATCAAATTTCAACTGTCTAACTATCACGGTTCATGAGATACAGCCGGGTGGCAGACGGACAGCGAAGTCTTTGTAATAGGGTCCCATTTTTACCCTTTGGGTACGGAACCCTAAAAAGTTATTGTCGCATCTAGATCGCTTTTATGTAAGTAAAAATAAAAATTCGGACTGACTCAAGATAAGGTTTTATGTTCGGCTATAAGTAAGTTTTTATATGTATGATTGTACAACACAGTGTGTTGTATTTTTGGCTCTCACAAAATATAGTACTCGCAGTAACCTTCCACATTCTGGAGTTTATCCCAGTTGGTGCGTTTAATTAAATCCATTCTAGAATGTTAACCATGTCTATTCAATCCATAATCCAAACTTTTTATAAAACGTCTCACAAAAACTCATCGAAACACTCGACACGGTGTAAATTGTGTCGTCTGATTTACTTTACATTGCGTTTGTGTTGTGTACAAGACGTGAATTTAATTGTTCTCGGACGCAGTCACACCGTACCATAAAGATACTAATGAAGTCATTGATACTCAAAGCATTTGCGATGGGAAAGTAATTGGCTTGTCTTGGCGCTAGTTAGCGCACGATTGACTATAACGAATTGGCTAACTGACCAATTGGCTTGATAAACATAAAACAATACATTACATAGATATTTTATTTATATAAGTGGTAATTATAAGATGAGATTTATTTACCTACATTCTAGCTTTCCAAAGTATAATGCAATACAAATTTTTGTCTTGAACTCAACATAAACGCCTTTTATAAGAATATTTCCTTAGGCGCTGCCATCGGCTACTTCGTCAATAAGGTTGAAAATGTGACATAAAAATGCGCGGTGCGCCTGTAGCTTTTTGAATAAACTAATGATTTAAATTAAATACGAATCTTCATTAAAAAACTATCCTAGCCAAAAACTACATTAACATATTGGATATCTTTAACAATAAATCCCAAGTTGATATTCATAGTTGTTATCAAAATATTTCGTTTTGAAATTCTAGAATATAAACATTTTGAAAAATATTTTTATCGAGAAAAATTTCTGCTGTTATGTTTTCATCTTAGCTAGAATCTAGGTAATAACCTGAAGTTCTGCGAACCTGAACTAATATACATATAAATACATACAAACATACAAACATACAAACATACAAACATACAAACATACAGATATACAAACATACAAACATAGGGTGCTAACCTCATAACCCTCCCCTGTTGGTAGTCGGGTAAAAATTGGAGACCTGGCTTGTTCGAAAGTATTTTCTTTTTTTACTTGCTAAAGAGCAATCGTCGACCTACAGCGCTTACACTTATAAAACGTGTTCATGGGTCACAGAAGCTATTTATTGTTTCCCATCGATACCATCGGCATACCATAAGTCGACAAAGAATTGATTCTCCAATCACATTGCATAACGTGTACACTCGGTGTCAGATACATCTAAGCCTCCAAGGCATCCAAAAATATCTAATGGCGGGATTACACACTCGTCACGCAACCACGGTTGGGTCGACCAGATCATCGAAGTGGTTTTATTCTCTTTGAACAAGGCGTCTTGATGTGTGTGTAATCCCGCCGACTTGCAGTAGTTCATTTTATCGAATATTAGTTGTAATTATTATTGTATTGTATATTATAGTTATTTCATGGAATAAAGCTTTTATATGCTCAGATTCCATTATGCTGTTTGACTTTGAATAGGTAACTGTAAAATAATCTCTTTGTCGCTTACATAAGTTGTTACTGCTAACTAAGTTTACCAGGCAGTAAGTTTTACAGCATGGTCCTCCCATCAGGAATCCAGTAATGAGTTTGAATTCGGTCATACAACTTCATCCACCATCGCCGAATAAAAACGGATAGGTACGATAAAACGGTCATGTAAAACGAACTGATGAGTCGTTGGTACCCTAAGAATCCTAAGATGCATTGCACAACCCAGTGTGGATTCTAAGAAGGTTACTCTGGTGCAGTAGATGAAAATAAGCTCTTGCAAGTAATAATCGATTTTTACTATGTCCAAAAATCGAAAAGTCGAAAAATCATAGAAGTACTAGTAGTACCTACGTACTTAAACTAAAATAACTTTCTTGTTGTTGTTTTATAAACATATTAAAAATAAAGCACTTTAATGTCGATTGGAGATTCGCTGTTCAAATAATATTGTTAACAAATATAAAATTACCGACGAGCGCCGAGTCATGAATTTAGTTTGTTGCTTGTTTGGATTTGTTAAAATTATTGGCAGCTAAATTAGGCCATAAATTTTTGTAGGGTTCAGGGTACTGACCGCTTGGATTTGTCTGACGCTGACTGTACTACGTGACGTGACAGGATAAGTGGTGAGTGTGACCTATTGGTATTTTTTAGCCTGTGGCTATTGTGGAGGGACCTTTCTATTACAGTTTTCGATGGAACAGGTAAAACCAGTTTGTTTTTTCTTGCACTGCCTTAATGAGTGGATAGACATGTAATAGTGTGACTGCCGTGAAGTGTCTAAAGACGGCTTAGGGACAGGGTGCCCGCGTAAAATTCATTTTTACATGGGTTTTATTTGTTTTGTTCAGAAACAGTTCTTTTTCTTATGGCGTTATTAATTTCAAAAATGCCTTTGTAATATTTTTTTTTGTATGTATATTATTTTTTTGTATATATATATATATATATATATATATTTAGGCCGAGATACGAAGGTGCACTTTGTGGCCACCAAACTCTATTTTCACATCTCTGCCTAAACTACAAAATAAAACTATTACAGAGGCATTAAAAAAAGCTTATAATAGGTATCACAAAAAGCCCAATCAACATTTTTGAATTTCCTAGGTTCAACGTAATAAGAAGATAAAATACGTGAAAGCGCTATTTGTGTCGGGGTAGTAGCCTTAGTTACATATCCAGCCGTGTCGGTGATTACTGATTACAAAAACAAAACAAACACCGTAGACTAAAGTAAAAAACAAAAATTGTTTCGCTACAAATAACATGTTTACTTTTTAGTAAAAGGCTGTTATGTACCCGTGAGGGCGGGTAATCTTTTTCGGGTGTTTAGATGGTAGAGTAATATTGTTTGGTGGTTTTAGATGTTGTTATTAAATTATTATTTATTTATTACTCCAAAGCATTCTCCTGAAGTGATTTTAATAAATAAAGTGTCATGACAGGAACTATTATAATTATTATTCAATGAATTAGGCTTACTTAAACATTGTCGGTATTTATTTCGGTTCTGTACCTATCTGACGACGACTGTACAAGTGACGTCTTTCGAGAGTGGTCCCAGTTGCCGGAAGAAAAATAATAAACTTAAATCTATCCGGCGACTGGGACCGCGGTCCCAGTTGACGGAAGCCTCCAATATACTCGTCTGATCTCCTAGCTTCATACATACAGAATGGAAACAGTGACGTCATAAAAGAAATACTTTAACCGTTCCGCCCGAAAATTCTCAAACGAAACGTAAAAAGTCATAACTCGAAAACTACGAAAAATCGAAGAAAATACACGGAGTATTTTCAGGTAGTTTTTTTTTTCATTTTCTTTTTTGTCCATTTTCTCAACCCCGGGAGTGAGGATGATGAACATTCATATTTTTTTATGACGTTACTGTTTGGTTTTCACTGTATAGTGTTTATGTACATCTTGCTCTCACATTTGGTAAAAAAAAATCTGTAATATACATATACCTACACAAACTCACCTACATTCCACACAGGAGCAAATTGTTATATCTTATTTATTCCCGAAAATACATTAATACAGCCCCAACCTTTCTTAACGAAACATTGTAAATGCGTCAGTTGCGTGAGCATAACAACTTCTTAGTAATCTGTGGCGCCTAGTTCCGATGCACAACTAGATGTCGCTAGTAAAAGTGGACGGGCTCTAGATCGCGCTGACGAGAACACACGGCTTTTGGTGACTCGATTGCAAGAACCATTTCTCATTACTTAGGTTTTCCATTAACACGTACAAATCTTTCGCCAGATTTCCGTGGAGGGAACACTGAAATGAGTCTTAACCTGTTGTTGAATGCTTCGACTAAGTCCAGGCTCATATGTTTGATTTAAGTCTGTAGAAGAATCCATAGATGAATATTATTAAACGGGATGAATATTCAATCACGCACGACTTACGTGGTTGAATATTCCTTGATTTATGTAATATTTTTTACTATATACTTACGACGTAAGTATTAGTGGTAGAGAATTCCTCCCTCATTAGTTATTGTATATGTATGTATAACTTTTTGTCCCTCATGACTTCATGAGTATTACTTAAGTTCAGAAAACTGGTCGCTCATAGGAAGTGGCCTTGCATGAGAAGTGGCCGTTCTAGACATGTGGCCGTAGCCGACCGGATCCGATTTGGCTTATCTGTTCTTCTGCGGCAGAGACATTCTGATGGGTACCCATAAGTACTTATAGACCGTTTGAAGAAGTAGACCTAACGGAAAAGTAGACTGTTTGAACAAGTAGACCTCACAGAAAAGTAGACCGTTTGAACAAGTAGACTGATTGAACAAGTAGACTGATTGAACAGTAGACTGTTTGGACAAGTAGACTATTTGAACAAGTAGACCGTTTGAACAAGTAGACCGATAGGGAAAACAGACCGATGGTTCCTGAGGGAATCAAATATATATTCTCTAAGAGGATATATCGACAGCAAACAAACAATAACTTTGCGTGTAGGTATTTAAATTCGGTCAACAAGATCGATAAATTGTACATTGATTTATTAATCATTTATCTAACTACTCTGCTTTACATTTCGATTGTGAGGTAAGTAGAAAAAAACCGGCATTACAAGAATAAAACATTTTTCATTGAATCGGGAGTGCAGCTTATATCTTCATCACTTAAGAACTCATGTTTTTTCCTAATTAGCACGTAATTATAAAAACAAACAATATTTAAAGTAAAAGTTTTCTATTCCCGCCTTTTTTCATTAAAAAGAACCAAGTAACTTTACTTTTTTTTTTCAAGAACGAAAAATCAAAAATGTACACTTAGAAAAGGTCAAATTCTTAAAATAAAACACTGACACGGAAATAAAGTGGTACTTTTGATTTCTGTCGCTTCGGTATGTAGACTAAAGTAAAGAAGCGACTAAGAAACCTGTTAGTTGTTATTTTTCGAGTTGGAGCAAAACCCGTCCCAAGCTTTTTTATCTTCTAAATAATCTGATATTTTGTAGTAAGCCTTTTTGCACAGAAAGGTTTTGACAATTTGTTTGAATTTATTTATTGATAAATTTTGCAACTCACTAGGAGTTTTGTTGTAGAAGCGTATACATTGATACATAGAAATTGAGCTTAGCCGTTCGATATTTAAAATTGATGACTATTATACTCACACGAAGACAAGGCTGAATAGCAAAGCGACCTCTTTGGTCATTGGGCTGAATGCATGATGTCTATTGCCAGTACGCTGGTTAGATGTACGCGAACTTTTTGAAAGAGAGAAGTGTTTTTTTTATATCTTACCGGCCTAGGGCTTTTCTAGCTAAAGGTTTTACTTTTATCGAATCTCGAATCGATCCTTTTTTACTCTTATCGAAGTTTATTGCAATGAAATTTCAATAAACTTCGATAAAAGGCCTAGGGCTTTTCTAGCTAAAGGTTTTACTTTTATCGAATCTCGAATCGATCCTTTTTTACTTTTATCGAAGTTTATTGCAATGAAATTTCGCATACATAATCGGATAAGAAATAGCTATGTATACCGTATTAGTTTTTAAAAATCATGATATGATGAGAACGAAAATTCATTTTGATGTATTTACAAGCGATTTTATTACTTTCGCTGTCATATAATAATGATTTTGTTTTATGAAAATCTAAAACGGTGTAAACATGTTTATTTCTTATCCAATTATGTACCTATGCAAAATTTCATTAAAATCGGGGACGTAGTTTCCTAATGTATTGGAAAGTACGTTTGTATGGGGGCTTAGAGGTTCGCACCCACTTTAAGTTTTCATACCACCTACTAGCTATTTTTCTGATCTTTTTCTAGTCTATCGATTGTACACATGTAGGTACGTTCACTGATTTATTCATCTTCGCCTTCATACCACCCCCAATGAAAAAAGAGATCCCCCTTCGGTATTTAGATCAATGACCACCCCTTACTGTATCTCACTTCTCACTAATATTATAAACGTGAAAGTTTAGATGGATGGATGTTTGTTCCTTTATCACGCCAGAACGGCGGATCTGGATGAAATTTGGCACAGAGATAGATTATAGTCTGGAATAGAACATAGGCTTTTTATCCCGGAATTCCCACGGGAACGGAAACTACGCGGGTGACACCGCAAGGCGCTGCTAGTAGTACTATAATTAGTATAGTTATTCTGTGCCTTGACCTACTACCTAGTTTTCTGAACATCTTTAATAAAATGTTAGCAACTTATATTACTTTCTCTTATACATATATTTGTGCGTAGTAGACCTATCATTGACGTTTACGTTTAGTAGACCTATCATTGCAAAGTTTATTCCGTTGTTTAGTTTTCATCAATGGTAAATTTTATGGATGTAAATATTCTAAAAGTAAATATATTAAAGTAAAGTAAACATTCTTTCCACATTTGCAGATGAGTGTGGCAACTTCCATTTTATGACTTAATATCCATTTTTTTCAATTTTTTTTACTTTTATTTAGTTTTAGGCTTACAAAATAAGTACATAGACAAGTCAGATTTTACGAGTATACTATAAACAGCTTTATAAATAGAAATAATATTTTTTTGTGAAATTAAAAAGTCGGAAGATAAGATTGCTATATCGAGATAATGACCAAAATCAGAAGATCTCCCGATTTATTAGGAACTTAAAACTTCAACTATCATAAACATGGATGATACGACAAAATATTTATTCCCGCCCGGATGATAAGTATTTTTCCCGCATAACTTAAAAAAAACAGTGAAAATAAGGTGGTATATATGGTCCGAGCTCGGATACCACATTTTCACTGTTTTTAACCCATCCTCGTCGCCAATTGTTATCTCTTGATGAAAACCACTAATTGATTAATATGGATTTATTATTACAAGAGCAAACACTGACATATTTGGAAGGCGGTTGGAAAGAGAGCGAGGTATCGGAGTGACAGAGTCAGCTAGCTACATTAAAGTGTTTTCTGTACCGAGCTCGGATACCACAGAAAATATACATGAATTGATGGTCGGTTTTTAGTATTTTCAAAACAATCAAATTATTTCGTTTATCTTCAATCAACATTTCATAACTTAATTTTTTTTAAGAACATACCTAACCGTAAAGCGATATAAAAAGTAAAAATAAGTAGTTCCAAATTGTGTGTAGTTTACAGATCGTATTTAGCAAAGAATACTGACCAGAACCACCAACCAGAAACAACAATGTATGATATGATAAGTTCGTTGGACAAAACAAAACAATGAACTCGACCTTTACGAACCGACACGCTCGTTTATGTCTTTTGTATGACAAAATGTAATGCGTAGCGCGTGGCAAATCGTAACAAACAGTGCCTCGTTTTGCGAAAACTCGTGTCTTTTGGCAAGAGCTATAAAACTGGTGTACTTTTCTGTGCCAGCAGCAACGGTCATTGGCTCACTAGATTTATTGGTCACGCCAAACTTAATAATTGACCGAGCGAGCGAAGCGTCGCTGTATCAACTACTAGCAAAAGTATGGATTCTGTCAGAATGAATGTACTCTTCTACAGATCGTATTTTACGACCGATCTGGACGAAACTTGGTGTACAGATTGTAAGATTTTATAGAATTTTTCAGTCTTCGGGGTTTTTTTATAAAAAGCTTGGTTCCTTCAAAAAAGGGCAACAAGGGGGCTATCGAATATCTCCGCCTTAAGAAATCTGATTTCGAAGATTATTTTATAAAGTGAAAAATTTGTTCTCATAAAAAAATGATTAAGATCTGATGAAGATTTTCGCCATGACGAGCAAAATAGCTCTGCGAAATGCAATAATAAGCATGAGAGCATTTACCTATTAGACCAACTGTAAGAACATCTTTGTAACACTTTGAGAGTAGGTAAATAGGATCGTAGGATTGAACATAGTACATGTTCAATCCAACGATTCTATCCATCCACGGTTGTCTAGTAGAGATCTCTCTTGATCGATAAGACCGCCAATTGTCACATATTCTTTCTTCTTTTATCTTTGTATGTAATATTATCTTATGATTTTCTCCGTACACCTTGGTTGCCTGGAAGAAATCGCTTTAAGCGATAAGGCCGCCAATTTCATTGCCTTTCTTTAGCTTAAGTTTTTATAATGTACTGTATGTTTAGGTTTATGTAATAAAGAATTGTCTATATTCTATCTATCTATCTATTAATTTATGTGTACAATAAAGAACTTTCTATTTATCTATCTATGTAGGTAATAGTTCGGCCACATGTTTTGTCTTCGTATGCTTGCAGTTTGCGCAGGTAAGAAATCAATTTTATAGATGGCGCTAATGTTACTGTATATCTCTGATTTATGAGTTTTATTTCGAAGATTATTATATCAAACTACATACTAACTATTAATTGTTGGAAAGAAGTGAAGTGCTCGCGAGGTCTACCGTTCGTAGAACTACTAGTAATAAGATATTATAGCAAAATCACACACAAAGTAGCAACTTGTGTAATAATGCGTTTTGTGGTAACAATGAGAATATCCTGAGATGTTGGTACTACGTATTGAAAATAAAACGCAACAATGGAAACTGTCGTAATAGATTATTTATTTTGGAAGATATGAGTGGTAACATCCGTCCGTTGAACAAGTCGAGATATTGAGTCATGCAACCTTGGAAATGAGGATGTGAAAGAGTTACATATACTACAAGAATATTTTAGGGTAGGTGTGTTATAATGAATCACACAAAAATGGTGAAACGCGGTTTCCACTCAAGAACACGTTTACCCCAGCGGTTGTTGGTTCTTCTCGAGATATGGCCAGCCCACTGCCACTTCAGCTTGCTTATCCTTTGAGCTATGTTGATAACCATGGTTCTCTGTCGGATGTATTCGTTGCGAATCCTATCTTTCAGAGGAACTCGGAGCATAGCAGAGCATCTCCATAGCTCGCTGGGCGACTTTAATCTGGTGGACAAGCCTTACCGTGAGTGTCCACGTCTCAGCTCCAAAAAACAATATGAAATCCATTTTATTTTTTAATATATTTTGAAATTTTTATTTCGACGTGCTTCACAATTTTATCGATTACTTATCTGTAAGCTTTTTCTGATGTTTTTATCAAATAGTGAGTCATTATGATTTTCATATGGCTCATCTTCACAATCGAATAGGGAATGTGCATTGAACTTTTTCATTTTGTTTTATGGATTAATAAAATATATACACAAACGTTGTTTTGTTAGTTTATAAAACAAAAATATCGACGTCTTTGTTGGGTCTCTAAGAAATCAAGAAAATGTGGTCTTCCACATGGGGAGCAATAATCTAAACAAATCGAATCCCACTCGTTTGCATTCGCTCGTTCTCGCTCGCTTGGCCTGTACCCACCATAAAGTATCCCTTTAAGTATTAATTTTCTCATAGTTTGGAACGTGTGAAAGAACCTACCTTATTATTGCTATCTATACCTATCGACTAGATCGAGTGGGAAGTAGGTTCTCTGGTTTGGCCTTTGAAACCGTTTCTTTGGAGATTTACCAACCAGTTAGCATTATGTTTTTTGATTGGTTCTCACGCTTACAAATTATTGTGGACTTCATTGGTAATTGTCACACGGGCTTAACTCTGCAACCCAATTGCTTTACTATGACAATAGCATCGACGCAGAATTTTCCATAAATTAATGAATAGTTCGATAGTGCGTGCGGCGCAATTTTCTCGGAGAGATTGATGGAATGGTTACACATGGCAATTTTGAGAAGCGTCCCTCCATCTGTAGTTTCTTTCATCAAAAGGTAAAATGACCAAATGTGTCACTCTGAGACGATACCACTGACGCATTGGCATTGTTATGGTGAAGCGATTTATTTTGTGAAATTAGGGCCCTAGTAGAAAGGATCCCTAACAGATGGAGTCAAATTATTATGTTCAAATTATATATGGTCTAATTTACATAGCTGAAGCCTACGAATAAAAACTGAAGCTAAAAAAAATGTTCGATTTGATTGCTCTTCGTCGCATGTAAAGTTTCTCAAATTTTAATCACTAAACTGGTTTAGGAGACTTTGTGACAAGTATTTTTTTTAACCGATGTTTTTTTATGTATGAACATGAACTTAAAATAAAAAAGAATCGACGAATTAGGCCAACTACGACTTAGTCCAATCGTGACCTAGTCCATTCAATACCTAGTCTTATCGAGATGTCGTCATAAAGCTTCTTACCCGACACAACAACACAACACAAATTCTATAGGTATTCCTTTAAGTATGTTTCTCCCCAATAATATTACACTCATTAAGTTCACTTTCCCATTTGTTTTTTGTACAATTTGTTGTTTATTTAAACTTTAATTTACTGTCATTGTGCGCTACCTGCTACTGTTTGTAGGAACCGGCGGAAGATCAGCGTTACGTGTATTTGGTCTACCAGTACAGTAGCATTCATGCTGAGTCAGTTCCTAATTTGTAACTACAACCCACTCACAAAATACCAACCTAATGTACTAGTTTTAAGATTTTGTTTAACTGTGTAATTAGTTGTAGTTAAAAATAAATGTATTTTCTTTCTTTCTTTTTCTTTCAACCACAAAAAGGCAACAAAAAAATTGTGTACAAGCAATCGTCTTTAAAAAGGATCTTGCACTTCTTGTTTTACTATTGGTATAGAAATGTAAGCGTTGCTTGTAAGTATATTTTGTTTAGCTAGGTATGTTGTGGCCTAACTAAGAAAAGGATGTTGCGAAAACCAAACTGAAATCTCTTATCCGTCACGTTTTGCACATTACGGAAATTATGGACGGTTTGAGCAAGCTGCGCACCCTTTTCTTTATAGGTAGGTACATATTTTTTTATTTATGAAGTTTGTACAACACCGCATGTAACAAACGTACACAGGTTAATCGAATTTTAATAGAAACACGATAAAAATTTATTGATAAATCGGGATGTTTGCACTCATAATATTTTTTTACTCCTTTTTATTATATTTTGCTTCCACACGTCATTACACCCATATATTACGACATAATTATATTAATATTAATTAGGGGAATTAATTATAATTCGATTTTATTTCCGCATTTATTAATAACTTTAAGCCCCTTCACAGCTAATTATTTGTGGATTTTATGTGTTAATATTTAAAGTTAATTATTAATTATTAGTTAATTTAATATTTATTTTTTATTTTTCTCGCTTTTGCATACAATCCTGTGGTTATGGTGTGGTTATGGTGTGGTGTTTCCTTCCTTCACACAAAACTTGTGTTGTATACATAATTTTTAATTAGTGCCTAACATGTTAAATTAAGAAAATTATTTATAATAAAACGACATCAAGTGTATCAGCAGGTACCTACCGGTTGAATTAATAAATGAAAATTAACGCCGTATTGGCTCCTTACATTATGTTAAAAGTTAGGAGAAGAATGAAAGTAACTAAGTTATATGAAATTAAATAAGTCCCCAAAAATTTACGATTTCTTCGGAACTTAAAGAGTACGAGGGCTTACGCATTTCATTAACAAAAACCTTATGAATTCAATTCAATTCAATTTTCTTTAATTGATCAAATTCAATCAATCGTTTATCATATTTGATGAGCAGTGTTTCTTCGGACTTATGTCCACTGAATAAAACATAATAAATAAACGATGCCGCTTGAGAAAGGTTAGTAAGTCAATTTATTTTATGAGCATTATATTATGATTCAGACAAGGCCTTGCAAATGGATTAACCTACTAAAAATAGGCAGCCTACGATCATACAGTCCAAGTGGATTTTGTAATAGAAATAGAAACAAATGTGGACGACCTTGTAAACTAGCATTAAGTGGAGAAAGGACTAGCAGTTTCCTAATTTGTTTACGATTTCTGCCGGACTTTGTTGCAAATATCTATGATATGTTGCTAGGTAAAGGTGATTGACCCTGGGGTCAAAATGTACCTAGTTATCATACGCTCTCTCAAATAGGATCTATCTAACAAAATTGCCGACATAATTGTGTCTGCACGTTGTGGGTGTTGTTTTATTATAATTTCATACAATTATTATTTGGCGTTCAAGGTACATATTATGAGAAACCTCTCACTTTATTAATAATGGATTTAAGAATAGGCTGGAAAGCCCTGATGAAAAACTGAAAAATAAACTCCTATGCGTATCCATCCGCCATTTTTCAGAGAATGATCACGATCGTCATATTGGTTATTCTTATTCCCCTTGTCATGCTATTTTTCTATTTCGTGTATCCCTGATAGTGTTGCCACCATCGAATTATTAAATATTGTTGATGATTTTATAAAAATCACGTCTAATACTTTGGGAAATGAGTTCATTTTGCTGCAAGCTATATGAAATTATTGAATCGGTGTATTCAGAGATAATGTCGTAATATCTTCTTCGACATCCGCGGGAGGAGTTAGTGGGTTCGATGCTTACTCCACAAGTGCTACGGCACTTACATGGGTAAATACAACAAAAAACTGAATAGGTTTGAGAGTCACACATTAGGGTCATACACACAACTTTGAAAAATGAATGTATTAGGATTTATAGTGCGAAGAAATCAAGTTTTTTTTAAAATAAATATTAACACGATAAGTGCACTAAAAGTACATTTAAAATTTATTTTTTTATTTATATTTTATGGACTAAAACGAACATTTTCTGCCTGTTTTGTAAGCTATCTAAACAATACATTTTTAGGTATTTCTTAAATAGAGTAAAATACTTATCCTATTTAAATTAGTCTATCAGTGATCGGAATGCTGACTTTTAAAGATTCCCATTAAATTCCAACATAAATGGAAAAAGTTTGACTGACGCCTACCAGTTAAGAAAAGAATTCACCGGTTACCACTAAAAAGGTGATAAGATACAGTTTTGAATCGATTATGGCCTCTCTATGTGTCCAGTGATTATGTAAGCGTATTCGTTGATCGGAATTTATATGATAGAGCTACTCTAGATTAAATGTTACCTACCTGTTAGGCAGGTTAATTTTGTTAACTAGGTCGTTCAGGACTTTATGAGGCCTAGCGAATAGCTGTTAATAATTTAAAAGTTACTTATATCAAATAACTAGTGAACGTGAACACAAACTCTGCTTAGCTTGATAGATAGATAGATAGACTTTTTATTAGGTTCACACACAAGCAGCACAGGAAACGTACCTTAACTTAGCTTGGAGCTATAGATGATTGTGGATGATGCTGTGTGGATCTTCCTGCATTATTTATTTATTTACTTTGCAGATTATGCTCCCACAGCTGAGACAAATCTTACGTCACCAAGTGTCCATCAATATATTCAAAAGACACCCATTATGTAAGAAAATAAAGTTACGCAGGTTTACATTGGTTTTAGCCTTAAGGCGCATACCCCAGTCAAACTAGCGCCGCAACCTACTTTATCTTATTATTCCGTTTAACAAAGGAAACTTCAAAAATCCATAGCACAGTTTGTGATACCTATTAAAGCTTTTTTTTTATTTCTCTGTAGTAATAGTTTTATTCTAATTAGTTTAGGCAGTGAATCGAAAATAGATTTTGGTGACCACCAAGGACAACTCTCGATTCACTGCCTAAACTTCATGAAATAAAACAATAACAGATGCATTAAAAAAAGCTTATAATACGAGTAGGTATCACAAACTGTGCGATGGATTTTTGTAATTTCTTTTGTTAAACGGAATAATAAGATAAAGTTGATGGCGGCGCTAGTTTGACTGGGGTATGCGCCTTAAGTATCTTCAATTAGTACCTGTATTATTTTACGGCGATTTTAAAGAATATAATTGAAAATTCTGCAGTTTTAAGCCCGAGAATAGTTTTAGGACCAGTTTTAGTACTGTTGTTTTAAGCCCGAGACTTTAGTTTTAGGAGAAGTCTTAGTACGTAGATAGAGGTACTTACCAATTAGTTGCAGTGACGGTAATTTTAGTGACCGCAAGTTACAACATGGGTTTGTGTAATATAATAAACAGCTAATAAGGAATAGTAAAGATGACTGTTTGTAATAACGGGTCATAGGCTAATAAAAGACTAGAAACAAACTTTATCACTTGGAAGATTCATGATATTCAATCAGTGATGGCGTGATTGCGTCGCAGCAATCAAGATGAGTATTTATTTGATTAAGTGTCTATATTTAATGTTTGTTAGTGTCATGGTATAATATAACAATGATTCTAGGAGCCGTGGAATAAATAAATAAATAAATAATGCTGGATAAATCCTCATTATTATTATCACCAGTTCTAGACCCAAGTTAAGCAGAGCTTGTGTTATGAGTAGGAACTAGATAACTGAAATACATTAATTAATAAGATCCGTAGCTTTGCTTGTATAATCCGAAATAAATGAATTATTTATTATTGAGTATCTGGCGCAGCTCGTCAGCATTGCCATACAGCGGGGCAATGTAGCTAGCGTCACGCTTTCGACTGGTATTGATATGGATCAGTTGAGCTACCTGTAGATTGTTTGTAACAGTCTGCAGTAAGCTCAATTGTTTTAATTGTAAATACTAGTTTTAATTTAATTCTATTATCTGATTGTAATTTTAGTGAGCTATCTTAAATTTAATTGAGCTATCTATACCTAGATTGTTTGCAACAGTCTACAGTTAGCTCAATTGTTTCAAATGTAAATACTAGTTTTAGTTTAGGTATATTATTTGATTGTAATTTTCTTTCTTTATACATTTTTTCATTATGTTCAAAAAAAAGAAATGAAGATATAATATTATTTTAATAAATTTATTGTTGTACTAATGTGTTCCTAATTTTTTTTTAAGTCTATATAGACCAATCTGTGAAATTCAAATTGTGTATTTGTTATGTTCGATCACATTATTAATATTGACATTGTTAATTAATTTAATACAATTTTTACTTTTATTTTTATTATGACTTATGATTGCATTTTATTAATATATTTTTGTGTGTATTTCATTGTGTTATGACATGTGTTATTATTATAAATTAAGGTTTCAATGTAATCATGTACAAAAACTATCAATACGATTTTATAAGTATGAATAAAGATTATGAATTATGAATCATTTCCATGATCTCGAGCCATTAAGTGGCCCATTCTCCACATGAAACCACAGCACCTATTTAATAAGATCGATTGAACCATGTGGTCTAGCCCAGCCTCGTTGAGTGGGCATTGTGCTTGACCACACCACCGCAGATCAGAGAAGTGATGAAACGGCTCCGGCTTGCCATAAGGTGTACTACAGGTTCTGTTACATATCTAGTCGTCTCGCCCTACATTTGATATCCGTATTCTATAGACGTTTTATAGATAATTTGAGATTTGTGATGGTGAATCACATTTACTTAAGTATATTGTGGTGGCTAACTGAACTGAACGTTGTTAATTTCTTAATTTGAAATGCAGGTCCGTTTTAAAAACTTTTGCAGTAAAAAGAATGTGATATAAGCCTTCGATATAAGTAAAAAAAGGGAGATGAGGCATTACCATCTCGAAAGTGGATGGCTCAAGTTAGGTTCAACTATGTTGCCTTACCTCAGTCATAGTCGAACCGGCGGCGCGGGCGGTGACATTTGTGTTTCGCGTGCTTGCTACGACGTATAATTTTGTGTGATTTCGACCAAATCACCACGACAATGCTCTCGTGTTCGTTCACGGTGTACAAATAGCTACAAAACAAAAAACAAAGCCCAAGGCATCACATATTTTCCCGCGTAAGTAGATACACCGAACTTTAAATTTTATGACAATCCGATACCTTATCATTATTTCATCTGTGAAAAGGTACAGTTTTTGAGTGAGCGCTGGTAG
Organism: Eupithecia exiguata; assembly: GCA_947086465.1. NCBI lineage: Eukaryota > Metazoa > Arthropoda > Insecta > Lepidoptera > Geometridae > Eupithecia > Eupithecia exiguata. Next base: position 2,557,277 of record OX352233.1, on the reverse strand, counting down.
AAAATACCGTATCTTCATTTTTTTACTTTTATCGAAGGAGGGGGCTATTGTAAGTAGTGCTATAAAGCATGAAGGTAGGTTTTTACTTAAATTAAAAATACACCAACACAGTAACCTACCAACTTACCGGTCTTAGATTCTAAGTTTCTCGTTATAGTAACATAAGATCTCTCGTAATGGTAACATCGAAACTAACTAGTGGTTTATTTTTCGCTTCTTCCACAAGAGGACTAAAAATTGAAGCGAATAAAATCAATAACATTTTGTTTTTTAATTGATAATAATTAATATTTATAAAGCTGTTTATGTATTAAATTTGACTGGTCTAAGTGCTTATTTTTTATGCCAAAAGAAATAAAGTTATTGACTTTTGACTTTTTTTTACTTTTGATCGACTTTGTTAAAAAGCCACAAACAATCTCAACAGAGCCTACGCATTTGCTCCCCTTGGAGTCGAGACCCTAGGTCCGTGGAGTACCGAGGCTCTCCAAGTTTTAAGAAAAATATTTGTGCGTCTGGTCGAAGCGCCACGCGTGACCCGAGAGCTGGTGAGTATTTGGCGCAGCGCATCAGCATAAGTGGTCAATGCAGCCAGCAGCGTCTTAGGCACGCTTCCGACTGGTAGGTATTGATATGGATCAGTTGAGCTACCTATAGATTATTTGCAACAGTCTGTAGTTAGCTCAATTGTTTCAATTGTAAATACTAGTTCTTATTGGTTGTTTCTAAATTCTTCAATATTAACAGAGAAAATTACAATGAAATTCTTAAGAACCGCTTAAGTACCTATTTCATTCTAATTTTCTCTGTTAATATTGAAGAATTTAGAAACAAACAATAAAACAAATTTAATCATCATCATGGAATATGAAAAACTTGTGGAGCGAACGGAATGTTCGTAACTTCGGTGATTTGAGAAATGACTGCAGATTTTTCGTAGTAGCGTAAGAAATGATGACGAAAGGTGAGAATAATTACGAAATCTCAATTTAAATTATAAAATTATGCCTATACGGTTACTCGCACATTGTAAGCAGGGCCATAGAAAACAGACATTCTAAAAACGTAAGCGCGTCGTAAGTCTTGTGAGAGAAGCAGTTAAGTTTGTAGTAAAACACTACGCTAAACAATAAAAACCACCTGTAAAACCTATACATTGTAATTGAGTAGGCACTATAATTGTTCATATGGCTAGGTAATAGTAATAGGTCCCTTGCAATACGACCTCTCTGGCGCAGCGAGCGAAGGTTTGCCGGAGAGCAAAGAGGTTGGGGGGTTCTATTTCCGCCGCCTCGGGACATTATCTGTACGATCTGCAGATAAGGAAGGTTCTATGTGTGTATGTTTTTTTATTACTTTTTTGTGTATGTTCATCGATTTCTCTGTTAATTACGGCCAGTTTTTGAATTTTTTTTGGCTACTGTGTGTGAATGATGGTGGTCTTATAAAAAAATAATTTACGAGGGTTTAGTATTTATTCCACAAAACTTAAAAACAGTGCATTTTGACACAGGAGGCAGAGCCACCTTATTTTTAGGTGGTTATTTTTAGGGTGGTAGTAAAAATAACATATAAAATAAAGACACCCTGTTAAACTACATTATTATTTTGTTTTCCGTTTGTTTATTTTATATTTGTTTTTCGTACCTGAGTTAAAAACGTTTTTATATTCTATTCTAAATATTAAGGAATTGGAATTCTGGTTTTAGTTTTTTCAAATCAATTAAATTTACTACCTATTACTACACAGGACGGCAACCTTAGTTTAATAGATAGATAGAAATACAGGGTGTAATAAAAATGAAGGACCAAACACTGAAAAAATATTTTTAAGAAATCCCAATCTCGTATTCGCAACAAAAAAAATGATCACTAGACTAAGCAATAACTGATGCATGTGCTTTATTGTCATAGAACCGAGGAAAAATGCATTTGGCGGTAGGTAACCTACCGCTTCTAACAGGCGCCCGCTAGTACTAGTAGGTGTTATGTGTTGGATTAAAACAGTTAAGTGCGTAGGGTAAGGGTATTTTAACAGTAAAGTACGTAGGGGATTACAACAGTTAAGTACGGAGGCCTTTTTTAATAATTTAAATGGCAATAAGCACATGCTTTCTGGTGGTAGATTCAATTTCATTTATTTTTTCGAAAATAAAATCGAGTTTTTTTTAATATATTTTTCGTATTCTGTGATCGAAGTTGAACACCCAGACCCGACCCCCCCCCCCCCCCCTGAATGTTTGATCCTTCATTTTGGTTACACCCTGTATACAGAAGATAATTAAGTTGTTACGTACACAATAAAGTGTTCATTCATTCAAAGCTACTTACAACAATAAAACGGTTAATTAATACATTACGGGTAGTATTCTATGCTTAGATAGTTTTTATTGGTTTTAGAATTAGCTACAAAAGAGAGATAAATAGGTGTTTGAAAATTCTTAACAAAACAATTAGCATAAAAAAAATACAAACTATGTGACAATTTGCAGTCTTATCGCTCAAGAGCGATCTCTACCAAACAACCGTGGCAGACAAAATGGATTTAAATTACAACTTTCAACATAAGTTTCGTATTCGTACATAAAGAAGTTTTTATTCGGTCTTATATAAATCGAAGGGTAGATTTAAACTATCTTTTTGAATTAATTGCTTCCTTATACATATACATCTGTGTTAAAGTACACAGATGTGTATGTATAAGGAAGCAATCAGGTCCTTTTAGTTCTACTTTTGTTAATTTTTAAGGTAGGTATACCTTCTTATTTTACATAAAATAATACATTGCATAGATAGTTATAAAAAATCCGCAGAACACCCGGAACAAATATTTGCAGATCGTACAATAATTTGTCCCAGGGCGGGAATCGAACCCGCAACCTCCTGCGTCGCAGGCAGACCTTTTGCCCGCCGCACCACAGAGGTCGTCAATAAATAGCAAGTAAGAGAGTGGACTATCTATGCCTACTTCTAAAAGACGAGGGATCAATTAAATTCAGTAAGACTGTAAATAGTTATCGACACTAAATTAATTTACCTACTGCTAGCGCGTAGTCAAAGTATTGCAAAATTTGTGCAACTTTAAGCTCTACCCCGTTCACTTTATGCCTAGACTCGTTTGGGTGGGTCCTGTCCTGTCTATATGGGGTTGCGTAACCGATGGAATTTGTGGTTTACCTACTTGTTTAAGGTCAAGGATCATGATAATGCAAGGTGCCAGTAGACACAAATAAATAATTGTGGTCAATTCTTACAGCATCAGCTAGCGCCAAGCTAAGCAGAGCTTGTGACCTCTGTGGTGCTTTTACAACACAATAAAGAAGATAATGTGTTGGTTCAACTATGTACTAGAGAGGGTAAAGTCGGGAAGCGAGGGGGTTATTCTTTGTTCAAAAAATTGTTGAATTAAAAATTCTTAGAGAATTCGAAAAAAAATTGTAGGTTACTAACGTAACCTTCGATTTTTTTCGAGAATTCGAAAAAAAATCGTTGGTTACAAACGTACCTAACCAACGATTTTTCGAATTCTCAAAGAATTTTGTATCCTAATGAACTGAACAGTTTATAAAATGTACCTACACACAAAAATCGTCGTTCCTGCCGCTAAGATAATAAAAACAAGGCAAGTCTTCAATATTCAGACACTGAAATATAAAAGATTTGGAAAATCAATTTCTGGAAGAAGCAAAGGGAACTCAGAAAAAGATAAGTTTATTAAAGAAACTCAGATGCAGTTGCAGTTGACTGGTGGAAAAATAGGAATACTTATTTTTTTGTATAAAATAGCTTTGTATTTAGCATGTTGGAAAAAATTAACTGAAGTTAATGCATTTCTTTTTTTGGGAAACTCGAAATGTGTATACATCGGACTAAAAGGCTCAGATGATCTGTATTGTCTCTGTAACTCATCATCAGACGGATGAGACTAAAAAGTCTCATCAGTCCGATCATCAAACTACCTACTGATACTAGGCCAACGCGCCGGGCGGCTTGACGCGCCGGATTCGGTGTTTTTAATCCAAACGTTTTCACTTCCAATTTATTTTCTTCATCAATAAACGCGTTTCAGTTCCATTATCACCTTTTTTTAATTGTCTGTTTTTTCGCGGCTTAAAACAAGAATGAGAAAAAAAGTACAAACCACATCGCTGAACCTGGTAAAGCTGACGTTGAGAGCCAGCACCTCGGTCAGCAGGAGCAGTAGTCCACCCGCCAGCCACATGCTAACACCATCACGGCACTACACAAAAACACCAGAAATTCACCAAAACAGACTCGAAAAATGTCTTCTGTAGCAAAAAGTCTTAAAAAGTTCAATGCATTTTTGTCTTTTCAAATTTCAAATTTAGAACGTGGCTAGACGCAACATAAATTCACCCAGACTGCCTTTTTATCGGCCTCTAAAATGACTATTTAAATTAAGAATTTATTTTTCAAAACATTTCTTTTGTGAACGCGACTGGGCGCGTGCAGCGTTTGGCGGGAAAATGGTGGTAGAGAATTAGAGACAACCACGCTTGCGGGTTGCTCAACAGAAATAAACGCATCGACCTCACGCGGACGTCGTTTACAAGACTAACTGGTGGTTGTGGTTGCTAGACGTGCCGTCGACTGCTGAAGAGGTTACCCTACTGTAGATCGCCTCGGGCTTTCGCACGATTCTCACGTGCTCAAATCAAATTGTTAAAATATTTCTGGTTGTTATTCTCCGACATGATGACAGCTCCGCGCGCGCCTGGGGCAATGGTTGGGTCAGGTGCAAAATATTGGAGACAATTTTGTACCAAAAATTGTTTGATCCAGTTACACGAACTACGTTTATAACTAGTTATTGTTTATTTCCCTGTAAAAATAGGCTTTCTATATTAGATGATAACTACACAGCTCGGTGGCCTAATACAGCCGGGTAGCCCCTAATTAATCATAGAAATAAGGCCTAAGGCCTAACCATTTCTCTCGTCGCTGGCCTTTTCCCAACCTTTTCTTCAACAAGTGATTTGATTAGGCATAGGCACCCATCCGGTACAGAGAGGAAGTTATTAAAAACCCGCTAACTTTTATAACCTTACGTAATTCCGTAATCAAAGCTTAATAGTGCCGAATTCATTGTTTATGTAATTTAAACACATAGAGACTACAAACATGTGAGAAATAGAAATTCCTAACAATAGGACACGGAAGAAATTATTTAAATGCGTAAAATCGTTTGCTCCCAGACTTTTAGATATGGTTTGGTTGTCCTTCCTACTGTTCTCTTATATCTAGGTTGAGCCACATTAGGAACTACTTAGTAGAGTTTAACGTTGGAGCCCTTAGGGTCCTATACTACCCTATATCAACTCCGCCGGACCTCCATATCTTCCAAACTACTAAATATTTAACTTTAAAATGTATATATGGTAAAGTTCAGGACTTACTCTAACGATCATTATGTTTCGAAAACACGATTTCATAAAATTTTCTCGATAGAAAAAATCGCAAAGTTATTTCGCAAAACCTTGATTTATCAATAAATACAGAAGTTAAGATCTTATGAATAAGTATGGTAATTGAACTAAGTAGGTATAAAGAACATTTTATATGTTCCGTTTTTTTTTCAAATATTGTCCTAATTAATACTCGTAGATATTAGGTAAAAACTTGATTTTCGGGCTTGCGTTGCTATGCCCTGTCCCGCTCCTATGAACGCGAAATCATAATGTCTATCCTTGTCACAAAATGGCGTCCCCCCTTAAGGTAGAGTATGGTAGGAAACTCTATTTAATTGTCATCATAATCATTTACTACTTTACAACCTCCTATAGCTTGTAAAACGATTGATACTACCGATTGCTGGTTTTGGTCACTTAGCCTCCAAGCTTTTCGGCCACTCCTGGGTCCTACGCTAGTCTCTATTACAATCATCATTAGTATCTAATAAGCCAATTACGAAAAGAGAGGTCCAAGCCCTCACACATAGACCTATAACTACGCAGGCCAACTCTACTGTCGTAGTATGTGTCGTAGGGTTTTTACGACCAAAGTTCGGTCTGGCGAGCCATACCTACTAATATTGCTCATGATAGAAATGACAACCCGTGATATCTAGGGTTGCCGTTATCGAAATTGATGAGGAGGACTATTATGGGTAACCTACTGGCAAATTTATATTTTTTTATTGTGATCAACTAGCACTTTTATGTAGATTACCTCATCAGTACTAGTAGGTACGTAATAGGTCCACTGCTTCCCGTCTCTGCTAACAAGGGCGGTTTTGTCACATCACCACCCTTGGCTTATAAGCTTATAGTAATCCTAGTGAAGCCGTTAAAATTCACAGAGGGAATCTGCTATCCTTCCTACGGCTCTTGAGGCTTTTGTCAGCTCTTACGATATCCACGAGCTGAGTCGAAGGGGTCGATTCTTTCACCGCAAGCAACACGGTCAATATGCAGATTGAAGATGCTGATAAATAAAAACACACCTTCAAATATTTAGGATCTAAACTGTCACTAGGTCAAAATGGAATCGAGATTTTCGTGTCGAAATCAAGAGATTTTAGCAAACGCCTATGCTAATCATTTCCGGCTCGTTAGATAAAAACTCGTTGACCAATGACCAACTGATATAATAAAATGGATATTTCGTTATTCGGACAGGCTCCATTCTCTGTAATAAATTAATTTAATGTGTGTAATGCGTTAGTTCTTTGAATAAATAAACTAACGTGCGATTAGGTCAACGTTTGTTCTAGTTTTTAAGTAAACAAAATAAAACTTAACAGATCAATAGATCGCTTTATAATATAGGAAGATGTTTGATATTGTACATAACTAAAAACATTTCAAGAAGATATAAATTCTTCGTTTGATTATGATCCATCGATGATCGATTTTAATAAGCTCGTGAGACGTTGAGAATAGGAGCCTATTACGCAAAAAACACCCCGGAATAACCCCTATAAGCAGGTAGGTACTACTTATTATTACTTATAATAATATAATAATGCGTAAGTTTGGATGGATAGGTGGATTTTAGTAGGTATGATGAGTCTTCAAGCTAAAACAAGGTCCTGAATGGTTCGAGTTGAAATTTTGCACGCACCAAGCTCAAGGCATAAGATAACATTTAAGCTACTTTTTATCCCGTAAAAACGCGTTCCAAACCGTGGACAGAAGCTAGTGATATATAAATGGGACCATGACAGAACGGTAGATAAAATAATATGACACTCATCTGATCAAACCAGTTTGCAAACGTATGTTAGATTTGATGAAAAAATGTCTGAGAATCGTAAGTAATTAATACAAGTGACATAAGTGGTATCGTTTTGCAATGGTTACGGCATTAGAAAGCAGAAGGTGGACACGTAGTTCCTGGGCATGCCTTAAAAGACCTAAAGACTGTTGCAGGGAGGGAGCTAGGTGTCAAGCCCTTGGGGTATATTGCAAAGGGGGAGTACTGCCGGGGGCGAGTAGAAAAAGTACATTTTCACTATTCGTATTTCTTAATTAAGAACCTACTGCACAATAAAACGTTAATCTTTTTACTTTGACCAATTTCAATAATAAATATCTAGGTAGGTTCCTACCTACCACTTGCTTACCAATAAATCCACTCTACCTTCAAGGACTCTATTAGCTTGAATTTATAGGACCTACCTACCCATATCAAGAAATTTGTTACGGCATACAATAAGGCCTTTTTATCTTATAAGAGAAACTTATGTCTTTAATAGACTTAATTCTATAAAAACTTAAAAGGGCGCGATGCGGGCCATTTTGTGAAAAGGATAGGCGTAGGATTTCGAGTTCATAGGAGCGGGACTTTTGGAGCGCATTTTTGGAACGATGCAAGTGCAAAAATTTACTTTTTGCTCAATTACAAGAAAACTACACAACTTATGGAAAAACTATCTGAAGGAAACAAGTAATTAGTAATATTAACCTACGAATTAAAACATAAATCATTTCAATAGACCGCAGGGGTCTTAAGATCTCGACCAAATGATGTGCGATTTAATGATTTTTTTCTATCGTATTTTTTTTTCTTGGTCGTTTTTTCACGTTGTAGGAACTAAAGAAAAAACTTAGAATTTTATGTAATTCGAGTTTTTAACCAAGGGAATCTCGTTAGTACTGAGATCTAGTCCTAGTTTGACAAGCAAACACGTTTGTACCTAGGTTCGCCTCTTTAGTCTTTATTAGACTATCTATTTCAGTCCTTATTCCACCCCTGGCTCCTCGGAGGCGGTTATCATTCGCACCACGGCCTTGCGTGGTGAGAATCCAACCGTTCGTTAGTTCAGACCCCGCGACTGACACATTAGGGTCACAGCATACGTGAATTAGCACGGTATTGAATTTTAACTCCGGCTGAGGTAACAAGGACTTACCAAACCTACAAGCTTGTGATGAGCTTCATTCTGGTATCTACCTCACGTGGGTGGGTCGGTTGATCTATCTATAAAATCAAGTACTTATTAGTAAGTAAATCACGAGTGCTTCTCGTGAAAACATTTATAGGTACTCGTTTTGACCCTTAATTTAGTTAAAGTTCTACGTAAATTACGTAATGGACCTACTAAAACGTACTATACAAAGGTTGAGATGTAGAGCAAGCAAAGCAACGTACCGGAAGTAGAAATATTTTTCATATTCACCCAGTACCAACAAAACGAACGAAATACAAAAGACCAAAAAATATGAACGCATTTTTAGTTTGTCAATGTCATGCATTATTCAGTTTATGTCACTGTCAATCAATGTCAAAATCAGTTTGTTGCTATCATCGCTTCCTATCGCATCATCATTTCTCATGATTCTTGTTTTTCAATAAATTTTGCTCGTTATTTTGTGGTAATTCTACTTAAAAAAAATCTGCAATATGGCTTATTTGACGCAGCCGGACTATGTAAAATATATATGTTCTTGCGGACAGCTAAAACCCATAACGAGTCTCTATTTTTGTCGACATTGCCTGAAGATCCGCTGTGGATTTTGCATTTGTCATGAGGTAATCCACATTATCCAGGTTTTCTATGCAATTATACTAATTTTAGTTTAATATTAATCGTACTACGTATCTTCCTTTATCAACTCTCACTCAAAAGTTATGAATTAGTGGTCGAATTTTACCTCTAATTCATACCCCACGTTCGTCCAAGTCCGTTGTTTTATTGTGGCCCAAATACACTATACCTACTCAAAATTTAACTATAAACAAACCATGTTAAGTGTCTTCAAGCTCCTATCTGAAAACTACCTAGGTATTTAACTTTCCAGGTAGACTCTCACTACTGTGCCAACTGTTTGGAAAACATGCCTTCCTCTGAAGCCCGGCTGAAAAAAAACCGTTGTAGCAGCTGTTTTGACTGCCCCAGTTGTTTCCACACGCTGTCCACTCGAGCCACGATCGCTCAGCCGAGGCAGTCCATCACAGAGGCCGGTGACGCCAAGGTTGAGAACAAGCAACCAAAGAAAATGTACTATTTGTCTTGTTTCAATTGCCGATGGACTTCTCGGGATGTGGGCATTCCTGATCAGCCCGTAGGTCAGTTGAATGTATGATCTTGATTAGCTAGGTTCTTAAAAAACTGTAACTTGTTTCTTACGTTTCTGAGAAAGTAAGATCCTGTGTGTTTTCACTTTAGGGTCTTGAGCAAAAGTATAAAGTTTTAACTAAGTATATTTTTTCAGGTTGGAGGATATCCTCTCACATAATATTTTACTAAATATGTATAATCCCTCTAGGGTGAAAGACCATTACTACTTGCCTAGGTATTAAAATTGTTAAAATTATATTAAAAAAAAACTATTTTACAGCATCTGGGGGCTGGCCAGAAAGAACCAACCCCTTCACAGCCCGGATGAACCAACTCCTCGAATACTACAAAGCTATTGCACAGCAGGAGAAGCAAGAAAAACTAGAGAAGGAACGGAAGAAGTTTCCTATTCGAGGGAAATACATCACTCTCACTGTAAGTTAAAGAGGCTTTTCCTGTAGCAAAATTATAAGAGGACAGAATAGACCTAATGAAATGGCCTCAAAACTGAAAATAAGGTGCAGGCAATGAATAAATAATCATGGGAAATCTGTTATAATGGTAATGTGCATCTGAGAAGCATTGTATTTGTGACATTGTTCACTTCACTGCACATGAACATCTGTTATGAAACAAAACAAGTGCCATCATGATTCTGATTGACTATGTCCAATATGTATCTTTTTATGTACGGATTGTCATCCTCTCATGCCATCTAAAGGTGTCTAAGGTGTTTAAAATAAGACGGATCTTAATGTTCGGATTATTCTGTTTTTTCTTTGATTTTTGTATTTGCCTATGATTTGTTGGGAGCTGAATTAAAACATGTCCTTAGATTTTGGTGGTATTTTTTATTGTGTATGGATCACATCTTCAACTTCTTATTTAAAAAAAAAAACAAATTTGATAGATCGGAGGAATGACATTGACATGCAGTCTTTCACTGTAAATTAGCGGCACATTCTGCCATTTACAAAGAGTCGGGTCAATCCTACGAAATAGCACTAACACTTAAACATTATGGTAAATCTTCTGGATCATACATTATGGTGAACTTTTCCCTAGCCAAACTTCATGTAGAATATCTATAAACAAACCACCCATACTAAACCTAAAATTCACTCTTTTCTTTCTCCTCTCCCGCATCTTCTGTTGGTAGCAATCTGTTGAAGTACAGTCAATGTGAAATCAAAATCTTGCCTTACAGTGCGCATCAGACCTACCAAGGCCACAAGAAGGTCGACTTTGATTGATAAAAACACTGAGGTTGGATTTATTTTAATAGGTATAGCATTACTTTTCAATAGTCATGTTGAAAATGGCCTTAGCTCAAACAGGATAGAAAATACACACATTTGTCTTACAATTAATGGAATTTATTGGACATAGGGTGTCTAATAATTTCCATTTTCAGGATACCTTTAACCACCCTGCCATAATTTCATTAAGATCTGTTCCGAAAGGTAGTATTACTTTTGTTTCTTTATAATTATTATAATATTATTCTCTCCATAGATTGTAGTTAATCACAGCCCTCTTTCCCAGGACAAGACAGGTCTAACAGGCGCGATGGCTCGCAACATCGCTGGCCTGCCGCCCGGAGACGCCGCTTCGTCCTCCGCCATCGCCAACTTCACCCCAAGCCAGGCTTCTGAGGAGGTTGATGAGCTGCCTGATGATATCTTCACTAAGGAAGTCAATTTGAACCAGAGTTAGTATCCGTTAAGAGTATAAGACAGATTCTAAGGTTTTTATTTATTATAGTACTCTGGGTAATTTCTAAGAAATTAATAAATCCCAAAAATTTACGATCTCGACGGGATTCGAACCCGCACCTTCCCCTTCAGCGCAGGGTTGCTCTTTTTCCAACTAAGCTACGTGATCTTATCTAGTCGACCCGTAAATCTTTGGGAGTTCTTTCGGCACTTACGCCGTCAGCGCCACCTACAGAGGAAACAAGATAAGATCACGTAGCTTAGTTGGAAAAAGAGCAACCCTGCGCTGAAGGGGAAGGTGCGGGTTCGAATCCCGTCGAGATCGTAAATTTTTGGGATTTATTAATTTCTTAGTATAAGACAGGTCTAACGGGCGACAAAGTACTCAGAATGTCGTACTTCAGATGGAAGTCACAATGGTTAGGGCCAATTTGAACCAGAGTTAGTATTTCAGTCTTGTTGTGTTGTTTTAATGTAATTTTAACTGTAAGAAAAATTAAGGGTTTCGTTAGACTCTTACGGGGGAATCATCAATTGCGTACGTAATTTCCCATAAGTGATTTCCATCTGAAGTAACTGAGCTACTGAGCCCTATTCGTAAATTTTAACAGCACTTAAAACGAAATCTTATCAAGGAAGCCTTTTACCCCATAGATGATTACATCAATGATGTAAATGCTTGGCCAGACGTCGTCGCCCAGTTCCGCACCGACAATAGTATAAAAGGAAAATAATGTTAAGCTTAGTTATTCTTATATACCGAAATATTAACCTGTATCTGAATCACATTATATTTAGGCCCGTATTATGAAAGCTTGCTCAGTCATAGAAAAGCGTTACTCGGGCAGAGATCGATGACTGAGCAAACTTTCATACTACGGGCCTTAGACTCAGATAGGCAAATAATGATGTATTAATTTTTAAGTATACAATACACTTACTAGTGGACAAAATCAATAACACCTTGTTTCTTTTACTATTTAGAAACCTGTTTATAGTATAACATTTTACTTGTCGAAGTGCTTATTTTGTAACCCTAAAGACATAAACGTTATTGATATTTGACAATTAGAGTCAAGACGCGAGTTTTCGCATACATTTACAAATTCGCGTAATACAAACGAAAAACACACTTGCATAGATTGTCGAAAGTTGATGATTAAATAGAATACATAGATATAAATAAAATATGTAGTTAAAGACGATAATTGTCCAACTCTTTCCTCCAGTAACAAGCATGGCGCAGCGCCTAGCCTCACCAGAATGGCAGCCCACCTCCGTGACCCGGTTACACCCGCTCGCCAAACTACTCTCAGTGAAGCGCTCCCAACGCTGTCGGGCCTGCGACCACAACCTTACCAAGCCAGAGTACAACCCTGGATCCATCAAGTTTAAAATCGAGCTATTGGCCTAGTAAGTACTAAAAGGTATAATATTATAGACCCTTCCTTCAGATCAAGCGAGTGGCATAGTAAGTAATATACATCCCGGGAATGGCAACAACTTGTGAAAATCCTCTCAGTGAAGCACTTCCAACACTGTCGGGACTGCGGCCAAAACCTTACCAAGCCTGATTACAGTAAGTACAACCCTGGATCCATCAAGTTCGAGATTGAGTTGTTAGCATAGTAATAGTTACTTCATCTTTGGTTCTAGAAACATCGCTCAAATGGCCACCACTTGTCAAACTCCTCTGCAATCAACAATCTGACTGAATCTGAGTAGTAGGTACTCAGGCTTGATGGATGTACTCAATGAGTAGAACCCTTTTTTTATTCGACGAGGAAATTCGTTTACACTGGTCTGGGGGGACCAGAATAATGTGGGTCTCGACGCCCGAAGATCTCTCCGAGTTCGGGTCGGGGAACTAATTAGCACACAAATCCTACAAGCTCCTAGAAGTGCACTTGGCCACGCAGATGTGCGGCCGAGTACACCTACAGCCCGCTCAATATGTGCCCTCAGCACCGACGGTCAATTGTTGAATGAGTACAACCCTGGACCCATCAAGTCTAAGGCCCGTATTATAAAACCTTGCTCAGTGATCGACCTCTGCTTGAGAAACGCTTTTCTATGGAGAAAACGTCACTCAAGCATAGATCTGTGACTAAGCAAGCTTTCATAATACGGACCTAAGATTCAGTTGTTACAGTAAAAATAAAGTAAATTCAAAAGAATTTTGTATTTTTTTGTGTGAAATAGAATAGAAAAAAAAACAAGATGAACTTTTAACGGCATAATTTTTTTTATTTATTATTTATAACTAGATAGCACAAAAAGTGGTAGCCGAGTCGATTTTCCTAAGCTCAGTGTATTGTTACAGTTACCACGTCCCAGAAGTGAAGATAATATCTCATGAATCTGTGAAGCCAGGCCAGACGACGGCTCTTCTGATCAAACTCACCAACCCCACGGGACATGAGATGGAGGTATGTATTTATTAAAATATTTCACAGTCAGGTATATTTAATCCTTTTTAGTGTTTCGAGATCGGTTTCGAAACCCTTATGGTCTTGCTCTGTCCGTCCTCCAAGAGATGCGAGACCCACACTCCTCCACATGCCTCCGTGGGTCTCGACACATTCTCGAAACATTTCCTAACAGAACGGCCCAAAGTGTCGCCTTTATAATATTAGTTGGAATGGAACTCTAAGTCCAAGAGTCTGACTAGCACTAAGCCATTTAAAAAAAGTATATATTTGTCCATAACACATTGACAGTTTCGTACATTAATAAAACATTAATTTTTAAACAGGTTCAACTAATACAGCCCTCTGAAATCCCGCCGGCAGAAGACCGAGAAGAACCGAAGAGTATAGAGAAGACTTTGGAGAAATCACTCAACATTGAGAAGGTACACATATATGTTAGCATCGATAAAAACATAGCCTCCTTTTTAGGGTTCCGTACCCAAAGGGTAAAAATGGGACCCTATTACTAAGACTTCGCTGTCCGTCTGTCACCAGGCTGTATCTCATGAACCGTGATAGTTAGACAGTTAAAATTTTCACAGATGATGTATTTCTGTTGCCGCTATAACAACAAATACTAAAAAAGAGAATAAAATAAATATTTAAGGGGGCTCCCATACAACAAACGTGATTTTTTTGCCGTTTTTCTAGATAATGGTACGGAACCCTTCGTGCGCGAGTCCGACTCGCACTTGGTCGTTGTATTTTATTAACAACAAAAATATTATTGAGTATTTATCGCCATTGACCAAAAACCTAAAAGGTACTTCTTCCCGTTGTCCTAAAATCATGATATTTGGTAAAAAAAAAACAAGGTCTTACAATTATACGGAACCCTCGGTGCGCGAGTCCGACTCGCACTTGACGTTTTATTTACTTTATTATTACGTTAAACGAAGGATATTTCAAATAAACCATTGAGCAGTTTGTGATACCTATTATAAGCTTTTTTTTAATACATAGTGTGATATTGATATGGCTCTAAATACCATTAGGCTATATTGTACCCAGGTATTATAACCCTATCCCTTGTATTTGCAGGACGTGTCATACAAATCCTTGGAGGGTCCACCTTGTTACTCAGCTAGTTCCACAGTAGGCACCGGGGGCGCGCCGCTAACACTGCCCCAGAGGGACGATGCAGCCGAATACGACGAGGATGTAGCGCAGACTGCCAACGAGTGAGTTGTATATTAATTATTAGATAAATAATATATTCATTCAGAAAAGGACGTGCCATACTTATCCGTGGAGGGTCCGCCTCGCTGCTCGACTAGGTTCCACGGTAGGCACCGGGGGCGCTTCACGCCAAACTACTGATCGGGCTGAAAATTTTCAGATATAGGTCTAGTCTAAACCGAATAACACTTGGGCTACTTTTTAGCAAATTTATCAGACCCCTTGGAACCTTTAAAACTTTTTCCATAGAACAATAATAGATCTTTGTGAACTTGCTATACAACTTACTACTTTTTGCTACAACGCGTATAAAAACGCGGGCAGAATTAATTAAATAATTATTATTTAGCGAAAATCCATTAAGGATTTGGGGCTCGCTACGCTCACCGCATATTTGACGATTATTAAGTATCTCAAATGCAACCCCTCGCGCTAGAATTCAATGTACTCCTAATTTAGTTCATATATCCACTTATAACAAAAGTCTGTTCTCTAGAACTATATGAAACTGTAGAAATGTCCTCCAATATTCAAATTCCTATTTTCTTTATTTCCAGTATAATAATGTGGCGCAAGTCCAACAAGCTAGCGCTCCGGCTCGAAGTCACAACTCCTGCGGATGCCACCCCCGGGGCACCTGCGCAGGTCGCCATCGCTCTCCAGTACTCTTACAAGAACGCCGTGCCTCCGCCTATCAACGCGACCGCTACCAAAACGCATCACACCTTGTATACCACTGCTGTGCTGGACTTGGGGACTGTACAGGCTTGAAAGTCTTGAAACTATTGTCGTATGTTGTATGAGTGCTAAGAGACAGCTACTAAAATTCACACACACTCGAATAATCAGCATTTTGCTAAGCCGTAGTTAAAATATAAGGTTGAAAATATTTAGTAACAATTCCGCGCAAAACTTTCCTCCATCATCTCAAAATCCTGCTCGTCGCCTTCCTTCCCCGTACTGACTGCACGAACGTGAGCTGTGTAACACGTTACATTACAACCCGTAACGCCGTAACCGGCTTTAGGCTGCTTTTCCACCAGAGATGTGCTACGTTGCTATGTTTCCAGCCGACCAATAGGATCGCTCCATTATCGCGTCATTTATGACAGCTATGAAAATGACGCGATTCTATTAGTCGCCTCGAAACATAGCAACGTATATAGCACATCTCTAGTGGAATGGGAGCCTTAGGCTTCCTTGTTATTTTTCCACCTTTTGCGCACATTCAATATCAATGTCGGAGGTTAATGCGCTGTCTATTTATCAAATAGCTATCTTTCTCGACTATTTCGCTCTGCGTTTATTGAATCAGTAGCTAATCCTTCAATACACGACTCTGGCGACAGCGCTGGCCGCCATCGCTCTCCATTATTCGTACAAAAACGCCGTGCCTTCGCCTATTAACGCGACTGCTCAAAAGACGAATAGAATCTATTCTATTCCATTCTTTTCATGTATTCATTATTAAATCGCCACTGTTGTGCTGGACAAGATTATAATGCCATTTGTTAAGCTAGATAACTTGTAAACGCAGGTGGTGTGACGAATTAGACGCTCATTGTTTAGGCTGTTCTTAGAAATGTATTGAATAAGCAGCTTTTTGTTATGATATAAGTTCTCAAAACTTCCCACTTTTGCTTTTCGACGACGGGACGTGAACTAGCATTTTTGGGATAATTTAATTGCTTAGAAATTTCGCGAAGGTTGCAGGTTTACGCACTAAATTATCAAAAAATCACACGAAACGTATTTCAAATCAATAATATTGTCTCGACTGTCTATATCTAAAATAGATTCTGAAATTACGAGATTTTATTTATTTTAACATTTACTTTAGTACGTTTAAGATACATTAAGTAATACATTAAAGATAAGATTAAAACAAGCTTGTTTTTGCACTTTTTTTACTTATTATGTTTTGTACTATGTACTAAGATATCCGCTTAAATAAAGTATTTTACTGTTCCGTCTTCTTTTTATTTTACTCTCATATTTTTACAATTACGTGAGTTTCCATGACAATAGTTTCAAAAAAATAGTAATATCAAATATCTGCAGCTTAATGTATCTATCTCCCCCGACAAAAAAATAAGCAAATTTAGTAAAAGATTTTCATAGCATGTTAGCATATCGTTAGAAAGGCTTGTTTTTAAAAGAATTCGAAGAACATAATATTTTTTTAAGTTCGTTCAAACTTGAACTTTAAATTCAACTTTGGTATGGTAAAAAAACAGCATATTTGTTAGTTGTAAGTAGTGTTTAAAGTTAGTAAAGGTTTTTATGGTATGTTGCATACCGTTAGAAAGGCGATGTTTTGAAAAGAATTTAAAGAACAATATTATTTAGTTCTTTTTAAAATTTTGTTCAGTTGAGATTTATTTTTGAATCGCGCCGCGCCGTCCCGCGTCGTACCGCCTTAAATTCAACCATGATTGCTCCGAACACCCTGTATGTACTAGCAGCGCCTCGCGGTTTCACCCGCGTAGTTCCCGTTCACGTGGTAATTCCGAGATAAAAAGTAGCCTATGTTCTATTCCAAATTATAATCTATCTCTGTGCCAAATTTCATCCAGATCCGTTTAGCCGTTCTTACGTGATTGAGTAACAAACATCCATCCATCCAAACTTTGACATTTATAATATTAGTGAGATAATATACTCAGTGATAAAAGTCATGGATAAAAGCGAAAGTTTGTAACATCCGTGTGGTGCTGGCTTAGAATTTGTACCACCCCAATTCTTCCCGTGGGTGTCGTAAGAGGCGACTAAGGGACATACACCCGGGGGCGGGCAGCAGCGCCCCTTGTAGAATAGATCTACCCAACTGCGATCCCCAACCCGCATGCCCAGCGTGGGGATTATGGGTATTACCCCCAGGAGATAAAAACCAATAAGGCTAGAGGCTAAGGCTATTATCAGGGGGAGGCCTGCGTCCAGCTGTGGACTAATAAAGGCTGCTGAGATGTAATATGTAACGTATGACGACCTTTGTGGCGCAGTGGGCGAAGGTCCGCCTGCGACGCAGGAGGTTGCGGGTTTGGTCCTGCCAAGTCGATTAGACGCCGCCGCCACCGGGAACCCTTTTCTCGAACCATCTCGAAGATATATTTTATGATAAATTTTATTCTAAACTAGGCTGACATTCTATCGCATCGTGCGTATCGAGAGAAGTAAAAAAAGTAGCTTTGATAACCTACCTACTCGAACTTAGATAAAATTACATATATATACCAACTTATTGGAAACAAACAAAAAATAAAATATTAAATATATTTTCAACAGCAAATACAATAAAACATATTAATTATACTATTTTAACATTGGTAATAAATAGGTTATCTTAAAATACCACACTATGTACAGTCCTTTTCAACTTGAGTCCGGGCTGAATATATAACATCATTGATGCCTACTCCATCATAGCTGCAGCCAATAAGAGAGAGAGGCAGGTTGTTTTCATCAACATACTTTCTGATCTTCTCTACATTCTCATAATGCCCAACCACATATTGCGGGATGCAATCATTCAAAATATTAACATTACTAGCTGATGGTTTTTGTTTTATCTGCAAGATAGTCTTAACTTCATCTATTGCAATATGTAATAAATCAGCCTTTGTTGTTGTATATCCAAACCTTTCCCTGTACCATTTCCCTCCGAGCATGACAGTAAGGACAGTTCCATTCTGATCAGGTAGACAGCAGGAATCAAAAACAACTCCTAGGATTGGTGATTTCTCAATAGGTGGTACAAGGAAGCCGAAAGCCGGTTCAATGAGCAGGTCAGGGCCTGAATAGTATAAGTTTACAATTCCAACAGTCACAAAGGGTATATCATTGAGGGATTTAGCTAACAGAGGGTGCTGTTTCATCACTAATTTTGCAAGAGCGTAGGCTGGCAGGGATGAGTACACATGGCTTACATCAAGATTAACTCCCGTAGAAGTCTTTAATGTAACTGAGCTTGAATCTACAAACTCTATCTCTTCTACTTTGGTATTCATATTGACTTGTACATTATTATCTTTCAAGAATCTACTCAGTGTCTTTGGGAATATGTGTAATCCACCTTTTATTGAGTAAACACTCCACATCTCTTCCTTGGCTTTTTTCGCTAAGGAGCTCAGTTCTAAATCATCATCTTGTGAATCTTTCTTAGATTTGAACATGGTTTTCATCATTCCTTTGAAAACCCCTCCATGGTTTTGCTCATAATCAAACAGAGTTTTCATGAGAAACTTGACGGAGATCTCCTTCGCATCTCCAGCACAGATGCCACAGATCATGGGAGATATTGCAAAGTCTGCAATCTCTTTTCCAAACCTTCGCTCAACAAAGTTATAGATAGAATCGTCTTCTAACTTGCCCTTTGACGACGACCTGATATCGTTGAAGAGCGCATAGATGAGAGGTTTCGAGAACGGCTGGTTCTTCTGGAAGACACCTAGCAGGCTAGAGGGGAGGATGTGCAGGGAGTTGTTGACGTAGATCATTCTGTTCTTGGCCGCGGGATGCTGGGGGCTGATGGGGTGCACGTGCTCGCTGAGCCCGAGGTCCTCGATCATGTTGAGCGTGTTGAGCCCCGGGATACCCTTGGGCCGTATCGTCCGCGGGCCCTGTTCGAATGTATAATCTTTCGTACGAATGCTCTTGATCCATCCGCCGTAGTGCTCGGTGGCTTCTAGGAGGAACAGCTTCAGATTGTTATTGCCAGTTATGTTGTGTTTTACTAAGTAGTAGCCCGTGGAAAGGCCACCAAGACCTCCGCCAAGAATAGCTGCCATTTCTACAAACGCTGTAGAATTTTAGGTGAGAAGGTTTGTTATTCGTTGCGTTACACAGTGATTTTGAAGAATATTGATCGATAACAAAATATTTTTTTCAGTGCTGTTTTGATATCCAAATCGGTGTTTTGCGTGTTTTGTTGTTTTGTTTATTTGTTTTCTTGACGGTGACGTTGATTGTTGACCTTCGTTTTTGACAGATACCGGCTGACTGATTCTTCTTTTGTTTGGCTAGGCACCTTCTTTTTTAGCCATTCAGAAATAGTATATTTTTAAACAAGGGACTAAACCACTAGGTACTATAGACGTTTTACACACAATACAAAAGTACAACTTTAAAGAAACACAAAAATTAACAGAATCCTATAAAGAAGTCGATAATATTTTTTATGATATTACGTCAAAATAGAGAAAGATTGAATAAAATGTCGGTAAGCAAGTTTTAAGTTTGGTTTTGTCACGTCACGACTGATGTTATTATTATTAACCATTATATTTTCGATTTATGGAATGGTACATATAATAGTTTTACTGGTAAACTACCTACATTGCTTTCGAAACATACCTACCTATCTAACCATTTTACTTATTGAAATTAAATAATTAGTACCTAGGTACACCTTAGGTAACATTAAAAAAACTAAGAATTTCCTCTTCGTAAAACAGACGCAAAACCAACAGTTCATTTTGTGTAAGGGTGGGCTTACATGCAACGATTTTTAAGAGAAATCTAATTATGTTACGGGAATACAAAAAAGGACCAACGTATTTTCATAAGTAGGTAGGTATCCCACTCATTATATTAATACTCGCGATCGCTAGGAGTGGCACGTAGCCATTAGCCAATAGCAAACACACACATTTCCAGCGCTTAAGCAGAGCGGTATGATTAGCTAGGGTTTTTTTTTCGTGCCTATCAAAATTAATACATCGGTGTAACTTATAGACGTGGTCAAACTGTACCAGTGTCCTATTTGTTGTAAATCGCCAAAAAACTTAACAAAATTCTTAACTCAATCGTTGTCTTAGCTTGTTTGTCTTGCCAAGCATGCTTCACCAATTTCAAAACCGGTTGCCGAATTAAGCCATTATTTTCTAATGCTGCCACCATTTTCTACGACTCCATTTAATGGCGTCGGCATAAAATGTTGTTATCATTAGAAAATATGGCTTAATTCGACTACAATTCGTGTCATACGGTCTTCCCCCGCGTCCGATCATACCCCGATATACCTTAGTTGTTTTTGTTCATTGAATTATTATATAGTTAAGAAGGTATACGTACGTATAGATTGTTTGGGAGAGTTAGGTAGTTATTAGGTATGTTTAATAATAATAACCGAACTTAATCAAAAACTCTGTAGGATCAACCCTACCGATTCCGTAGCGCGAACCAAGGGGGGACCGAGAGGACTGCAACGTAGGTGGCCGCGGGTAGCATTGATCGTGCTGCCTTGCCTCGCTAACGCTGACCAGAGGAGCCGAGCGTTAGGAACAATATTTCCACCGGTTTATAGCTCAAAGTCGATTGATGAAAACGAGTGAGGTATCTGTTACGAAGTAACTTTATTAAACTGTGGTAATGTTCTTATAGAAAACACAGCCGAACATAGAACTTCCTCCTCATTTTGAAGTCGGTAAAAAGTAGTCACAGTAGGCTGGTACGTTAAGCTATAAGTACCTACCTCCCTCCTTCAATCGAAAGGGTGTTAAACGAAATGAGGTCCATTATGCTCAGGGGGGCGTGTGGACTCAGATGCGGTGTCGCGACGAGATAATGAATTCTAATTTCATACCCATTGCACCCGCAACATGTAGCTATCATACGATAGAGAACTATGAAGAACTAGAGGAGCTGAAGGGTAGCTTTGGCTCCTCTAGAAAAGTAGGCAAATAGGTAACCTACTCAAAAACAAAGTTACCTACCATTTGGCTTGACTGGTAGATCATATCACGATATTGACAGTTGAGTGCTATCATTAATTCGGAACACTCCTGAGCGCGTTCACGAGTCGCGGTGTAATGTTTTTACGATTTAATCGATATCACCGCGCTCATGAGTGTTCCGAATTACCGTGAGTGCGACAAATAACGTCTTGTTTGACGTCTATCAGTCATCACATCAATAAAGCCAAACAAAGTCACTTTCTCAGAGGCGCTCACAGTGATTAGGTACGGTTTGTAGCATGGTCGGTGATATCGCCAAACTGCACAGTGCACACGTACCTAATGACGTCATATCGCTCACAGTAATACGGAACGCTTGTTATCGCGATTATATTGATTTCAGCGTAACTCGGAATGCACCTCTGCATTCCGAGTTACGTAATCTGTCAGCTCGATAAAATATCGGAGATCTTGTTATTCCCGATATTTTTCAATGCATCACTATCATCACTATAATCTTAAAAAGAAAAAGAAGCAGTCTATGAAATTTTGTACTCTTTCAGTCAAAGTAAATAAATACGTGGACAGAGCATAGGCAAGTACTTAGGAACTGAGTGTGAATAAAAAAATATAATAAAAAATAAATAATGCTGGACAATTCACACAGCATTATCTAGCCCCAAGCTAAGCAGAGCTTGTGTTATGGGTACTAGATAACTGATATACATAATATTATACATTACATAGATAAATATTTTTTATTATACATAGAAAACGACCAGAACACCCTGAACAAATGTCTGCAGATCGTACACACATTTGTCCCGAGGCGGGAATCGAACCCGCAACCTCCTGCGTCGCAGGCAGGCCTTCGCCCACCGCGCCACAGAGGTCATCAATGGACGGAATGGATTTAACACCAAGTTAAGATCATCCAAAATAATGCCAGCTCTAAAACTCATAGGTCTTCGTCTACTAGGATGACATAAAACTCCGTGCGAGAGACAAACTCGGCCACTTCTCCCTGAAAAGCTAACCCACGACGTCACATCCGGTAAAAGTAAAGGGTGGTGAAGATGAGTGATCCAAAAACATGCGAGAAAAAATTAAAATTAGCCGAATCAAAAGTTCAGAAAATAATTTCAAAAATAAAACATTTGAAATTGAATAGTTCGCTGATTTCACAGTTAGAGGTTTCGACGCCGAGGGAGGGATTTTATCTGAACAAAACCCGGATTTCTTTAAATAACACTAAATTAAATGCTGTGGTTGCAATTGTGGCAGTGTTGTTGATACTGTGGGCAAGGTGGATTTATAAGGAGTGGCCGTCGAGTCAGGTGATCCAACTTTGTTTAATTTTTTACTCAACTGAAAATTTGATTAAAAATGTATTGTTAGGATGGTCGAGCCTATAGTTGACCAGACACCGGTGGTTGACCACTTGCGGCATTGAGTTTAAATATTAAGATTTCCCGCCATTATCGGTATTATTTATGTTGGCTAAATTGTTAAATCATCTAAAACAAATCAACTAATCACCTTGCCGTTGGAATGAGACAAACAGTGTAGCTTACAATTTCGATTTACTTCCGCTTGTCACCGACACTTCTCATTCAGGCGCCATTATAGTAGTGCGCGGGATTTAACAGGTGAGACAATTTTATTTGTTTTTGGATTGTTTTTTAATTAACTTCTTTATAATTATTGATTTTTGTAATGATTTTAAGTTTATATTTACGATTTCAAAGTAATTTTCGGTCTAACTACTATATTTCTCTAGTTTTTTGAACTGGTTAAATAAAGGACATGATTTTTCTCGATGTTCCTATGATTGACCAACTGGTCAACGGCTGGGGCCGATGGTTATTTTTTTTTTCTTGGTTATTTTTTGTCTTTTCACAGCTTTGGTATGTTAATTGACACAGCTTGAGTATTTAAGGTTTGAATCGCGTTGGTTCCATTCGTTGACCAGTGGTTTGACACTGGGACTTCGTAAAAAATATAAATTGTTCCTGTAATTGACCAGCTTTTTTAAAGCAAGTTTTTTGTTCGTTTTAGATTAAATATGCCACCAAAGAAGAAATTCTTTCAGTATAGTGAGGACGATGTTTATAAAGCAATCGAAGAAATAAATTCAGGAAATAAAATTAGAGAAACATGCCGTAAATATAACATTCCCCATTCAACAATTATCAATAAATTAAAAATGAGAAACCCAATACAAAGAAAAATGGGGCCGCCAACAATATATTATAAACAAAAATAATATTAAAAAATAATAATAATAAAATAATTATTAAATTGTTCCTGATTTAATAAAACTGAAAATGTTAGTTTAATTGATCTCAATGAGTCTTAAGAATAAAGTTGATTATAAGTAATAAGCCGTTTTCTTTTTAGTTTTTGTTCTGTATATACTAACGAGGTAATTATTCCATTAATTTATCCTGTTTTTAATGATCTAACGCTCAAGGGTAGACATCTAAGACTACTTTTGGAAAATGGTCAACTTTTGGTACAAAACTTGTCAACGACTGGGGCTGGCTGGTCAAAATAGGGTACATTCCAGTTTTTGGACTTAAATATGTAATAAAAATAAAAAACAAAAGGAATTCAGCGTTCTTCTTTTCTAATATTAACTATAATAAAACAAAGCTTAATATAAATATTAAACTATAAGCAAATCTCACATCTAACCTAAATAACAAAATGTTAAAGTGAAAATTTGTCCTTAGCTGGTTCTAGACGGGTACATCCATCCTACTTGGTAGGTACCTACCTACTTACATTAGTTGATAGAAGGTCATCGGGATCAAAAATAATGCAGATCGATCGGAGTTTAGGGGGTCCCCTAAACTCCTAACTAGGGAGGAACCTAGGTAGTTCGTTTGATCATGTAAGTATAAATGGATCACCCTGTACCTAGGTAGGTACTCTAAGTATTTATTATCCTGTGATTTTGTCTTTTCTTAAGAGGGACCCCGTATTACTTCACAGAATTACTAAGTAGTACTAACGTAGGTACCCGCTCTACGGCACTCGAGCGAGACACCTTTAGAAATTAAAACCGGCCAAATGGGTGTCAGACTCGCGCACGAAGGGTTCCGTACCATTATCTATAAAAACGGCAAAAAACACGTTTGTTGTATGGGAGCCCCCTTTGATATTAATTTTATTTTAATTTAATGATTTATTTTTAAAGTGAATATATGTATAACTAGGTAGGTACGAATATATGTATATTCTGTGAATATTTCAAGCGTCTACCTGTTGCCGTTATCAATATCGAGCAAAAAGATCACGTCTGTTGTATCAGTTGTATGGGAGTCCCCCTTAAATATTAATTTTATTTTAATCTAATTATTTATTTTAATAGTGAATATAATTATAACAAAATATTCACAATGTTACAAAAGTTAAGTGTCCACATGCCCTGCCTAACATTTGATGCGAACACTTGCCTCCAACGGACTAATTAGGTACGAATAAATGCCCACTAAGTCAGAAAATTATTCAATAAGCCTACCTACCACTATCTTTTGCATAACACGCACAAATAAGTTCCAAATCCATAGTAAGACTTACCAGTATCGGCCCATCAACGTAGACGCTACACGCTTCGGAAAATGCACAAAAACTAACATATCATATAATTTTTGTGATCGCCACAAAATGTGATAGAGACAGCAAAACAGGACTTTCTATATTCTGCAGAACTGCCTTATCAAAGTACCGTCAGTCAGCACAGCACTCTTCCGCCCTCCTGAAGACTGCTCCATGTGCGCCCATGTCACGGGCGTCACTCGCCTGAGTAACACGTCCGCTGCCGAGTTCGAAGAGCGGGCGTATAGCGCAGAGCCGGTGATTGTTACTGACGCTACTAAGGGATGGAGGGCTATGCAGGTACAAGCGCCTAGGACCTAAATTTTCGCGATTTCGTTGCTCGTCTTATCGGACGGGAAGCAAGATGTACCTAAATTGGATCACGTCCGATTGGACGAGCGAAGAAATCGCGAAAGTTAACCTACCCATTATGGCTGGTTTAAACTTTTTTAAGTGCAAGTGCGAGTGATTAGTTAGCGTGATATAGATAAGTGATTAGTTAACGTGGTTTTTTGGTGTCAACAAGCATTCCTAATCAGCACACGGGAGAAGCTTATTCTAAAGTGTGCCTAATTCTGAAGTCTGTCAAATTATTCCCAGATAGAGATAGAGGACAGGTAGCGTAAGGTTTTTATATTTTTATCATGCTCCTTTTTGTACGCAAACAAGTTCTCCCCATGAGATAATGATTCTTAATTTTTTTCCTTTTTGTACGCAAACTTATTAAGACTTCTGTATTGACAGGAATTCAACTACAATTTCTTCGCATCTTTCTACCGCAACGGCAAGATGGGTAAACAGTTCAACGACTGCTTCTTCTTCGCCTATAAATCGGGCTTGTCTTCCCTGCAAGAAGTGTTCAGCATGGAGGAAGCCAGGGCCAACTTATCTGGAGATCCTTGGTATGTTGGTATCATCGGTCATCTCGTCATCATCAACAACAAAATAATCACGGGACAAGGCAATAAGTGATGCATGTGCTTCATTGTCATAGAAAAGAGGAAATATTAATTTGTGGTACCACCTACCGCATCTAAGGTGCATCGTCGCCCGCTCCGATAATGTCGCGGGTCGTTGACCGCTGCGGTCGAACGACCCGTGACGAAGGATTTTGTGTTTTTAAGGGTATATGTAAACAATTACGTAGCTTTTTTTATTGGCAATGAGCACCTGCGTCAGTCTAGTGGTAGGTAGGTACCTAATTTTTTTTCGAAAACTAAGTCGTTTTTTTAGGGTTCCGTACCCAAAGGGTAAAAACGGCACCCTATTACTAAAACTTCGCTGTCCGTCTGTCACCAGGCTGTATCTCATGAACCGTGATAGTAAGACAGTTGAAATTTTCACAGGTGATGTATTTCTGTTGCCGCTATAAAACAAAAAAACAGAATAAAATAAATATTTAAGGGGGTTCCCATACAGCAAACGTGATTTTTTTGCCGTTTTTATAGAAAATGGTACGGAACCCTTCGTGCGCGAGTCCAACTCGCACTTGGCCGGTTTTATTTGAATTTCCCGTGTCTTAGCGGAACCCCCTTGAAAGTTTGGTCCTTCATTTTTGTTACACCCTGTATAATTCCACTCATTTAATTTAGGCTAGATAAATGAGTTTTAGCAAAGTAATCTTCCTTATCGCCAAAATGATAATTTCAAAATTCGGTAGGTGTTCCTATAAGATTTTTTCTTTGGAAAGATCTTTGAAAACGTACCTATTTTACGGTGTGACTACAGGTGAAATGCAGAAAAATGCCACGTTCTTCCGCTGAGCCGAGCAGTTTAGTTATGCAGCCTACTTTGTTCTCAAAGTGTTTAATTCTTCTAGGTATGTGGGCTGGAGCACTTGCTACGACGAAGAGACTCGGCGGCTGCGTCAATACTACGAGAGACCGTACTTCCTACCGCAGACAGCTGAGAGCGACATGGTGGACTGGCTGTTCATGGGCGGACCGGGGCAGGGCGCTCATATGCATGTGAGTTCTCATTTAATGTGGGGTTTCTTGTCACACTGCATCATCTGGCCCTAAGGCCAGGTTCTGATCTTCCACATTTTTTTGTATAGGTACATATAAATACTTATCTGAAGAAAAATTCCAAACCCTGAACGATTTTTATGCAGATCATACAAGTAAACGTTTGACGCACAACAGAAAACGAACTCGCAACCTCTTACGTCGTAGGCGGCCAATCGATGACTCCTGCGCAAAAGAGGTAAGTTTTTTAGTTTTTTTTATTGCACAATTTACACGGTCAAAGTAGTGCAACCCATTCGTCTACTTCCATAACCCAAAGCCATTCTCTCACAGGTAGACTCGGTGAAATACATGTCGTGGCAGGCTCAGGTCTCCGGGCACAAGCAGTGGACGCTGGCGCCACCGCCCGAGTGCCTCTACAGCTGTCAGTGGCTCACATTCACTGTGGCCCCGGGAGAGATACGTGAGTTATCTATCAGATGTTAATATAGTAGGAAGACTCGGTAAACCCTGTCGTGGCGGGCTCAGGTCTCTGCTCGCAAGCAGTGGACGCTGGCGCCGCCCGAGTGCCTCTACTGCAGCAAGTAGACTCGGTAATAATGATGTCAATCATCAAATCAATAATAGAGTAAGAGCCATATATGGACCTCCATAAGGATTTTCCTAATGGACCTCATTTTAAACTGTTTGATAATAATCACTCACTTTCACTCTTGTTTAATTCACGTTCACATCAATTATATTAGTTGAAGAGATGATCTTACGCAGTTAGCTAAAAAATTACATCGCAAGTTGATGAACACGAAAAATGAACTGCGCGCTCTCTGCCTGCCTGCAAGCGATTGGCGAGGCGAGCAACTGGGAAGGTGTAGTTTAGCATGTGCTGTGCTGTGCTGTCCGACAACTCGATACAAAGAACGTTCTTTGAGAAACACAGGTGGTCCGTATTACCGCCCTGGTCCATATATGGCTCTTTTACTCTACCTAATGCTTGAAATTTCAAATAATCATTACTTTCAGTTGTGGTGAACACGAATCGCTGGTATCACAAGACGACCGTGCTTCCAGGAGACATCAGCATCACCATCGGTGCAGAATATGACTAAACATTACTACCATAAGGATCAATTTCCCAAAAAATTCGTCAAGATGGCCTATATAAAAACCAAGGTACTTATACCCAATACCCAACCAACAAAAATGTTCTCGTACCTATAGATGATGGAAAAACCCGAGAAATAATACATGTAGGTACTTTTTCTACCATTTCTATTGAATTTGAAAAACAATCTTCCTGGCAATACTTTAGAAAGGGACAATCCAAACGCTTTCTCTCTCGCTCGGACCCGATTTTTCTTTGATCCTGTTTTTTTCTTGTAATTTAACATAGTAAGTTATATTACAAAAAAAAACACAGTCGTAAAGTACAGGGGAGCGCGAGTCTATTTGATGTTATGTGAACATAACGTTAGTAACGAGAGGTGATCGTGGCGTCTTCTTTTTCGAATCAAGTTGAGTCAATCGTGTTTCGACTCGACTTAGGTAGGTTAGGTACTAACAAAAATCCTTAACTTTCGGTGCTCATCAAAAAATATTAAAAAAATTGTGTTTTATTGCCATAAAATTGATTTTCCGTACAGTCAAAACGTGGTTTTGGGACACATATAACCTTAAATACCAATAAAACAAGATTGTAACATGCTACGAAAAACCTTTATTCAACACCAATACATCTACAACACTGGAGTTACCTGGAATGACTTCTATAAGGCTACCAAGAACGAACATGCATGTACTTTTGATTAACTTTAAGATTATTTATTTAATTTTAAACACTAGAATTTATAAGGTTAAAATTGATCGAGACAAAATTTCTACGATTATCAATAAACAACTTTTTTTTTTTTTTCATTTTTTTTAAAGTTCTATGTAGCCTTAACAGGTACTTCTATTTATTTAATAACATTAAAGAGAGCCTTAAATGTAGTTGAATCGTAGTAAATATTTGAATTCGTAAAAAATTAAGTACACAAAAGGTTTTCAAGAATAAAGGGTTGTTTCACATATTAATCCTTATAAAAAATTAAATAAACACAGTGGTAATTAGACTAAAAAAATACAAAATAATGCAATGTAGGTACCCTATATTTGATGACAACTAATTGTAATAGAAGTTAATGTACGTTTTAATATTTATAATATAACATAAATATTGAAAATCAATTTTGAATCAACTTCTTCCAGCAGCAAAATACATTTACGGAAAAAAGCTTCTAGAATTGAGAATATAAGAAACATAGTGAACGTATGAATAATGTTAGGAATTTGACTATTTCAAGGTGTACATTGTATTCAAGTAAATAAAGATTTTTTTATTTGATTTAAAATGACAATACAATATATTTTTATTGAACACAATATATCTTTATACAACGAAAAAATTCATATTATTTCAAGCTACTGATTAGATAATATTAAATTTACAATTCGAATTAAACAACATCGAAAGCTACGCAGAAAATCGCGAATCAGGGTACTGGATTACATTTCATTTTTGCTTATCAACTGACAGAATCTACCACAATGACCCGGCTATTCTTTTTTTTCATTTCTATTGTGTTAAATATATTTTTATTGCGTTCGATATTTTATCTATAGTTGGTGTAGTGTGGATAAATTGTCCCAAAACGGTTTTTTCAATCATTGACCAATAAAATTGCTATCCAACTTATTAATGGAATAATAAGTTTGCAGACAGATAAGTTACAGTGGTCGTGTTTGGGCTGATAATGATGATAATTACAGTGTTTTACCATATCCATACATTTCAAACCTTGAGATGCTAATAGAAGTTTATAAAAAAACCTGTGCCAATCACACTGTATTGCTACTTCGACTGTAATAACC
Organism: Eupithecia exiguata; assembly: GCA_947086465.1. Taxonomy (NCBI): domain Eukaryota; kingdom Metazoa; phylum Arthropoda; class Insecta; order Lepidoptera; family Geometridae; genus Eupithecia; species Eupithecia exiguata. The sequence continues at coordinate 2,527,238 of OX352233.1, read as the reverse complement.
ATAGAGTTGGTATAGGTACTAGAATTAATACTCTTAAGCCTTACGCAAAGGTCAATGCAACTCTAAATGAATTCTGACCTTACCCTCATAATTTCAAGGTACATTGTGGTAGATCGGTCCCGCACTGCGGTTTACTCTTCGGATTGTCCCGCCGCGTCCAGTATAACTTCGAAGGAGAAAGGCTGGAACAGGTACCCTTCTCCTAAATAGAACTTGCTCTGGAACTCGACCCTAGAATATCACAAACATTTTAGAATTATGACAGGGATTATGAGAGACAAAATGATAACTTATGTTATAAGGTTTTTTTTGTTATAGTGCTTACCCGCACTTTGGGCATCTTTAAGAAATGAAATAAGTTCACAAAAATTTTCGATTTCGGCGGGACTCGAACCCGTGCCCCACCATCAGTACGGGTCTGCTCTAACCAACTATGCCACGAAATCTTAGTCGGTTCCATCGCAAATCTTGGGACCTCTTACGGACTGTAAAGCTCAAAAATCAAAGCATTGTAAATATCCCCTTGAAAATCACTTCAAAGAGCTGATAGTTACCAGTGCAAACGCAAGGTGTGCAGGAAAGCCGAGAGTCCCTCCATCAGAACCAGGATGGAGACGGAGATAGCGGCCCAGCCGGCAAACACGAAGTAAAGGAAGAAGCCCCCTACGATGCCCTTCGACATCAGACCTGTTCAGAAAGTACTAGATTAAGTAAACATAATATAGTTTCTTTTAAGGTGAATAGTAAGGCAAATGACCTTGGGCATTTGGCAGCCGAGCGGGGACACCCCCGCGCCATCTATGCAGCAAGGAGTGCATGTTTTCGATTCAAAAAACCGAGCGCGCGCGGTCCTGGAACCTTAGTCGATATACCCTATCCAAATAATACGCTCCACTGCCGTTAGATGGCGCGCACAAGTGTAGTACGTATCACAGAGTAATGGCGGACAGAGAGATCCTTGAGAGAAACAGTTCAAAGAAGTAATTGTATCAAAATATTATATGTGTAGAGAATGGTTAGGCTTAGGATTAAAACATTACTAAACAAAATATCTAAACTCTGTAAACTGCATAGGTCTAATAGTATTTTAGTAAAACGATTATTATTAAACTAATTTTTGTTGAAGTTTTTATTTATCATCATCATCATCAGCATATACTAGTTAAGTTTTTATTAATATTGATGAATACACTCTGCATGAAAATATAAATTCACTATCTTGTCATTTTTAGGGTTCCGTAACTCATAAGAAAAAAAGGAACCCGTATAGAATCACTTTGTTGACCGTCTGTCAACCCTCTTTTCTCAGAAACGTGTTAAAATTCACATCATTTATTTATTTATCATAATTATAACCACCAACAAAAGAATCAAAACCAAAATCAATAATTCTTTATTTCCATAAATACAAAAATGTACACTTAGAAAATGTCAAATTCTTAAAATAAAACACTGACACGGAAATAAAGTGGTACTTTTGATTTCTGTCGCTTCGGTATGTAGACAAAAAGTAAAGAAGCGACTAAGAAACCTTTAGCCTGTTAGTTGTTATTTTTCGAGTTGGAGCAAAACCCATCCCAAGCTTTTTTATCTTCTAAATAATCTGATATTTTGTAGTAAGCCTTTTTGCACAGAAAGGTTCTGACATCATCATCATCATCATCATTAGCCTATATCAGTCCACTGCTGGACATAGGCCTCCCCCAATGAGCGCCATAGCGCCCTGTCTTCAGCTTGCCGCATCCAGCATCTGCCAGCAGTCTTTCGCAAATCGTCATCCCACCTGGTCAGAGGGCGTCCTACACTACGTTTGCCGAGTCGCAAGGTTTTGACAATTTGTTTGAATTTATTTATTTATAGATTATAATTAATATAATGTTTAGTTACGGAACCCTCGTTGCGCGAGTCCGAGTCGCACTTGGCGTTTTTATTTTTATTCATCTTTGTTTTCAGCGCTAGGTAAGAGGTTGGTACTTATGACGTGGTAAGTTGATCCGGAAAGAAGTAATTTACCGGAACCCTTTATCTTCTTTTTCTGAAAAATAAAGAAATAAATATATTTATTGGCCTGCAAGAAAAAATATTCTCCCTTAGAGAATATTTTTTCTTAGTAGTGCTTTGCGTGAAAAAAACAGGAAGTAGGAAATTAATATTTCATAGAATATGGTAGGTAAACAATGTAATAATAAGAAAAATACATGACATGGTATCCCCCGATGGGATAGGTACGATTAGAAGAGCTTAGCGTTAAAAATACAGTTCTACAGAACTTCAAGTTACCTACAAGAGGTGAGCTGGTAGATGGCTGGTCTGGCTGGTCTGGGGAAAAAGAAGTTGCTGAAGCCGTTTTTCTTCTTTTAGGTTCTTTCAGCTGAAAGAAGAATAATTAACAGTAATATTGACCCACGAGCAAAATACAAATAATTAAATAGAACACCCGTAATACCCGATATAGGATTGGCAAAACCGTATATGTGCGAAAAATGCAGTGGGTAGGCAACATAATAGAATTTGGTAAATTTCTTACAGCTTGGACTCTATTGATGTATTGAATGACAATTCACTATCATCAATTGTCACGTTCCATGTTTCCGTGTCCACATTACGACTGCTATGTGCAACAGAATCCTTGTTAATCTCTATTGCAGATTCAGATATTTGTGGTTGCCTGAAATACAAAATTATATAGGTAGATAAGTACCTAAGTTATATTTATTAGGTAGGTATGTAAAAGTTGTGCGAGTAAAAAGTTAGTATTGAGACACGATGCTGGTAGCTAATAGGTACTAGCTAGATCTTTAGTAAAATCCCTATAATACAAATATAATATAATATCCAAGTAACGAACTAAATATTTAGGTACGTAGTAAGAAAAAATTAATGTAATTCATTTGTGACCATTACTAAAGTTTCTCCTCTCGATATGTTCTAACCGATGGCATCATAAATAAAACCGACCAAGTGCGAGTCAGACTCGCGCACGAAGGGTTCCGTACTGTTATCTATAACAACGAGCAAAAAAATTACGTTTTTTGTATGGGAGCCCCCTTAAATATATATTTTATTCTGTTTTTTAGTATTTGTTTTTATAGCGGCAACAGAAATACTGAAAGACAGAGTCTGTGAAAATTTCAATTGTCTAACTATCACGGTTCATGAGATACAGCCTGGTGACAGACGGATAGACGGACAGCAGAGTCTTAGTAATAGGGTCACGATTTATCCTTTGGGTACGGACCCCTAAAATTGAGGGTTAATTGGGATGCGAAAATCGTTATTTGAATGAGTAAAAATCAAGAGTTAGGTACTTCACAGTATTGGCTAGGTACCAACCTAAGTAGTAAAGGAATAAAAGGAATTTACATAGGTAAGTCTCTGTAACGGCACTACTCTACTCCATGCATCGATCCATCGATATTAGATTATGCCTGAGAACTTGACTAGGAAGACTAAACAATTATTTATTACAGGTAGGTAGGTATAGCATAGTACAAGATAGGTTACTTACTCAACAGCATCACCCATTTGCCGAACTTGTGCTTTTAAAGCATTTGTATGACGTGATCAACATTTTCGCAACCACTTCGATGGAACTCGACGTTTCTGTCCACGTTTATTTGCCATAATATAAATATAAGACTAAAACACAACTCCAGAAGAAATATTCGATACAAAAAATAACACTGCATTTTAGAAATTATGTACCTATACTTTTATTTTTGAAACTGCTTGAGTGAGACTCGCGCGCGATCATACAATACACATAACATAGGTACTAAAGCAAGATCTGGCAACGTCGCTCATAGTGCGAGCCGGCGGCATGTACGAGAGCTTGCAACGTCGCGTTTTCTCGCGCGCCGCGCGCCCCGTGTCGCCAGCGAGCCCGCGCCCTCGCTCGGTCAGTTTTTGGTACTACAACATTGCCTGATCATATTTTGCGAGCAAACGTTTGTGGGAGAGTGATGTTTTAATAGGCGCAAATAGTTTTTACGTTAAAACTCCTTATTTTGACTTCATTTGAAAACAAATGGACCGGGAATAGAAGCGTACGAGCTATAGAAATAACTATACTGAGTTTGGTAGTAAACGAATAAGACACACCGTCAAAAAGTGTGCTCAATTATCTGAAGATATTGTTACTTCAACCTTGTTCTGAGTGCTAACTATAACTACCGGCAAGCATTTGGAACCGGCACTAGATACCTTAAGATATGTGTTACCGGATATATAAATTTCAAACGTTCACGATCTATATTTTCGTCAGAAACATTGTCCAAAAAGACGTCGTTTTCGTCTTTTACCCCTACAATTCGCCTTAACAAAGAATATACACACAGAAATTACAATCAAATAATAGAAACAATTTTGAACTAGTATTTACAATTGAAACGATCGAATACCATGCCATGTAGGTATAATAAGAATTGTAATTTGTAACTTTTTCAAAACTCTTATCCACTTTAATTTCGGAGAAGGGCGTAGTCATCTGCCACACACTTTCAAATTTCTGCAGGTGGCATCGTTTACCTCATATGAATCTCAATCAGGTCAATAACCATAACCATTGTTCTAGTAAAAAAAAGTGTGACCTTAGCATCTGCGCGTTTTCCACTGTCTCTGATCTGTACCCTTAGTCCGAGTCAATACAAAAACACATTCGGTAATCGAGAACCATTGATATCTTTCACGAATAAGGTTTAGAATGATAGAAATAATAATAATGTTGCACAATTCACACAGCATTATCCAAGCCCCAAGCTAAGCAGAGCTTGTGTTATGGTTACTAGATAACTGATATAGGTACATAATATATTACAATACATAAATAGATATTTTTTATTATACCTTTCCTGAGCAGCATGTTCCAGGCCACCTCAGCCAGCTGCGCGTGTGCAAGAGAAAGCGCCCACAGACGCAGGTAGGAGGCCGTGTGAGACACGGACCCGAGCACGTACTCGATCGTGTGGATGCCCTATAACATAATGCAAAGTTAGTTTTGCAGAAATCATATTTTTTTACCGCTTATGTCGTAATTTAATAAATGAAGGCCTATGTGGCGCAACGGGCGAAGGAAGGTTGCTGCTGCGTCGCAGACCTTCACCTACCGCACCACTGAGGTCGTCTCATCATCATTGACCCTGGCCGTGCCTTCGACGTTGCTCTACGTTCAGGCTTCACTTTACCACGAAGGTGCAGGAGATCGTGGAGTATGTGAAGAGGAAGACCAACACCTTGAGGGTCGAGCTGATGGCGTCGCGTCATTTCATTTCATTTTGTTTGACTGGTATGGTAATGTTGGCTAAACTTAATCACAAAGTATTTTGCATTTTGAAATGAATATTAAAAATGCAAAATACATCGCGAAAGGTATTTCAAATAAAATACAAAATGTTTTTTTACTAAAAGGCATTTAAATGTAAAATACAAAATAGGTATTTTGTATTTGCATTTTATATAGAAGTATGCTATAATCCTACGAGATCGATCAATCAATAGATCTGTTCTGAAGGAGGCGCTGCTGCCTGCCTCCGGTGGATATCCCTTAGAATAGACCTTACGACACCCGCGGGAAGAGTTGAGGTGGTCCAGATTCTAAGCCGGCACCATAACACATAAATATCGCATTTATTACCTGATGAATAAAGACTTCGGAGATTTCCTCCTCGCCGTGTCCCGAGGGTGGCACGGCGGGTGCGCCGCCGGCGGCTCCGTTCTCGGCCGCGCCTTCGATTGGCTGGTGACCTTGGCTCTGAAAGCATATAGGTACATTTGGAACAAAGCACTTCTCTGCTATAGGTACTCTGCTGAATTCTGTAATAAAAATGTTGTGTTAAATGTATCTGATTTGGAGCAACTAACTTAACTCTAGGTTGTTTCATAGGTTGTCGTAGATCAAAGCCGCACAGATACCACACAGCAACAAAACGTACATTCAAATTTGGGCTAGGAGCCCAAATTTGAATGTACGTTTTGAGTAACAAATTTAAACCTATATTTGAATGCACTTTTTTCTGCTGTAGCGGTAGTGGATTGGATTAATGTGCGCAGAGCGATAACAGCAGATAAAGAAAATTCCTGTGAACACACAGGAAATATCTTTTCACACTTACCTCGAGCTATCAGAGGTTGCCAAAACAAAACAAAAAACATATTTTTATTACTAAGCTGGTCAATCAATCCCGCAGCAATTCCCTAAAATACTACACAACTTTTTTGTACATTTAGATGTATCTGCTCTGGTTTATGCCGATATTAAATTCATTTGATACGTTGAAAGCTCATAAACATTGCAAATTCTCTGTTAAACGCATCATTGATGAGGCGCTTTTTAACAAATTAAAAAACTTTTAATAGACGGCAGGGATCTTTCCCGGAAGAATCGAGGTTGTCATAAGGACGTCGCGATGTCAAACCATGTACGGTTTGTGCGATTTAAAGAACACCCCAAACTCAAAGTCCTATCTTTCCAGTCTGCCAAAAGTATTATTATAAAAGACGCCGCATTGAGTGAATAGTATTTCTTCACGTTTGATGACAAGATGTACGGAAGTGTAATGTGTATACTGACCGCGCGTTGTTTCCTCTCCTTCATGATGTAGTAAGGCTTTCCGAACAACATGATCGGGACGCAGAGCAGAGCTAAGATCACGAACAACTGAAACATACAAATATACATTCATATTACTAGCTGTTTCTCGCGCGGCTTCGCACTGCGCTTTTAGTAAAGAGGTAAATGGTACCATTTACCTCCTTGCCAAATTTCATTAACATCCGTTCAGCCGTTTAGGCGTGAAAAGATAACAAACAGATAGACAGACAGACAGTTACTTTCGAATTTATAATATTATAGTATACTTATAGTATAGTACAATATGGATTTGTACCTAATGAGTGGTGGATGGTACCTTCGCGAGTCCCAAGTAGTGGGTACAATAAGACTCCTATAATTACTGCGCTTGTAGAGAAAGTTCAAAGAATTTTATAAAATCAAAATCAAAAATTCTTTATTTCCATAAATACAAAAATGTACACTTAGAAAAGGTCAAATTCTTCATAAAACACTGACACGGAAATAAAGTGGTACTCTTGATTTCTGTCGCTTCGGTATGTAGACTAAAGTAAAGAAGCGACTAAGAAACCTTTAGCCTGTTAGTTGTTATTTTTCGAGTTAGAGCAAAACCCGTCCCAAGCTTTTTTATCTTCTAAATAATCCGATATTTTGTAGTAAGCCTTTTTGCACAGAAAGGTTTTGACAATTTGTTTGAATTTATTTATTGATAGATTTTGCAACTCACTAGGAGTTTTGTTGTAGAAGAATATAAGAAAGCATAAGTGGAGACTGCGACTTGGAACGTAGGTAGTGCAGCAGATCTTTATGCTACTTATTTAAGCGACCAGAGGGTCCTCTCTGGTAGCATAACATCTGGTAAAGACTGCGGGCAGATGATGAATGGCCGCAGAACAAACCCACTGAACTGCCCGCCTGCCCAAGCCTGGCCATAAAGCTAGATCTCCCTACACAATGACCATGTCTATACCTTAGCCCAACTTCTTGTAAAGTTTTTGTAAACAAACCGCTCATACTTAACCTAAAGCTAATTCTATTCTCGCGTCCTTTTATATGCAATTTTAATACATTACTTGTTGATTTGAGATCCTTCCTTCAATAATTATTGCTTGCAATTATATTTGAGACTCGACGCCAAGCAAGTAAATTTTAGTTATTTCTGTCGTGGTTTGTTTACAAAAATGCTATGGACGTCTCTCGGCTTGGATATATGAACGAACCTTCTGTATACCCTTCTGGCCAGCGAACATGACGGGGTCGCAGACCTCGCGTGCGTTCTCGTCCTCCTTGAACAGCATCATGTTGATGAACGTGATCAGGATGGAAGGCGCGCAGTATGCACTCGTCTTTACGATCTCTGCAAGAAAACTTTGTGGTTAGTGACTTTCTGACTGGCGTCTCTACGAATATTCATGACCATCAACAGCCTGTATTAGTCCAAAACTGGATAATCATGTAGTGTATAAGTCATATATAAACTTACAAGTGGTTTTTTTTCACTTCTTACACTAGTGTAAAAAGAAATTGAAGTGAATTGAATCAATAACACCTTATTTCTTATTTGAAAATATTTACTATTTATAAGATGTTTATGGTATAAAATTGGACTTGTCTAAGTGCTTATTTTGTAAGCCTAAACAAATAAGTTATTGACTTAAAAATCAGAAGTGGGATAATAAATAAATAATGCTGGATAATTCACACAGCATCATCTAGCCCCAACTAAGCAGAGCTTGTGTCGTGGGTACTGGATTACTGATATACATAATACAGATAGATATTTTTACTAAACATAGAAAATACCCAGAACACCCGTGACAAATATTTGCAGATTGTACAAACATTAGTTCCAAGGCGGGAATCGAACACGCAACCTCATGCGCCGCAGGCAGACCTTCGCCCGCCGCGCCATTCGGTCGTCATGGTTGGTATGGATGATGAGATACTACGAATGTAAGGTACAAACCAGGTTCCTGGCTGCCGAAGTGTCCCGGGGTGGGTCCGTAGGAGGTCCACTTGATGAACATCATTAGAACCATGTAGAAGAATAACAGAATCAGGAACACGATCTGAGGGATGAACTCTACGTAGATACTGATGCGGCGTTTGAAGTATCTGAGAAATAAGATAGATAATTCTTTAATCATCACCTTAAAAAAGAAAAACAGATTGTATGAAATTAAAGATATTAAATAGAGGAATGGAGTTGGCGACCTTATCGCTTAAAGCTATTTCTTCCAGGCAACCAGAACAATTGTGAGAAAAATTAGGGATATATAAGAACAAATTAAAATGTACACATTTAAAAGAAACAAAATAAACAAAGCCTGTGTCATGAGATGTTTTTTACATTTTTTTTATTTATTGGGCCTCCATGTCTTCTATAACTTTCGGCTGAGCGTAGATACTTTTAGGATTTTTTATATATGGAATTTTCTGCTCTTTTGCACTGTATGTATTTTTTTGAGGAAAACCCTATGATATAGTGTGAGTAAAACACTTACAAGTGGTTCCACAGGGACAGAGAAACTCCAAACAGCATGTGGAAAACTCCGATAATTATGGAAATCTTCATCTTGTAGGCGTTCATGAAAATAATCTTGTTGGCTTCCGCGAGCTGGAAGGGAAAAGTGTATTAGTAGGGAAGTATTATTGACGTATCCAAGATAAAAATAATGTATATTTATTTAGCTCCACAACAACAATATAGACATAATCCATACTAATATATTATAATGTACAAGGTAACAGACAGACAGACAAGAGTTCCTTTTGAATTTATAAGATTAGTATGGATACCTTAGTCGTCTCTTACGACACCCGCGGGAAAAGTTAGGGTGGTTCGAATTCTAAGCCGGCATCACACGGACACTACTAGTGTCACGTAGCACTGCTACAGGGTGATTTTATAATTTAATAGAAAATAAGTGGCGAATAGAGGTTATGTTCTCACCTGCCAAACTGGATCAATTCCAAAAGCATACGGCGTCTGCGTATAATCATAAGAATCAGGGTTCAGCTGAAGCAGTTTATTCGACGTGAGAGTAGACGCGTTGTAGTTCCCGCGCCACGACGAGCCGAAGATGTTGAGCGATTTGGAGAATATGTCGTTGTAGATCAGTCCAGTGTACATCGAGAACAGACCCATTAGGAAGATGATGTAGCGCCCGCCGAAGAATATCGTCCAGATCTGTGGGCAAAGAGTGTCGTTACAGGCTTGCTTTTTGTTTTCCCAAAGTTTTCATTGAGTGGCAAGATTTTGGAAACTAACTTCGTTGAGTAGGTACAAGTTTCCTGTTAAAGTCAATAACTTTATTTCTTTAGGCTTAGAAAGTAAGCACCGAGATGGATCAGTTGAGCTACTTGTAGATTGTTTGCAACAGTCTGCAGTGAGCTCAATTGTTTCAATTGTAAATACTAGTTTCAATTTATTTCTATTATTTGATTGTAATTTTCTTTGTCAAGAAAGTTAGCACTTGGATAAGTCAAATTAATATAAGTACTTTAAACAGTAATTATTATCAAATAAGAAATCAACTAGTGGTTTTTTTTGTCCACTAGTGGAAGAAGTTAAAAAGAAACCATTAGTACATTTTTATATCACTTATGTGTCTAATAAATGTTTATTTTGTCGACCAGGATGACTCATCATTTCCTTGTTTTAATTATGTTATTAAAATTTTGTGAAGAATCCAAGAGTCTAGTAAGGTCTAAAGGAAATAAAGCACTTTGATATTAATTTGATATAACTACCTTTCTTTCCGGGTTGCATGTGGAAATTATTCTTGTCGAACTATTTTTTGGACAAGGGGTGGATAGATTTTAAGACTTGATCAGACCTACGCGGTATTCACTACCGAGCGGTAGCGAATACCGCGTATTCCGTCTAGTAGTAGTTCCGTAGGGTTCATGTTTAGTTTTAATTGTTATTATGTACTTGTGTGTGTCGAAATAAATGCTATTCTATTCTAATATGTTCCTGACTGAAGGAAAGCCGCATACTCACTCGATACTGAGCATATCTAAACAGGCCTTTATAATCCATAGACGATAGAGAAATAAAGAACATACCTCGCTGTCAATCTTCTTGGCCTGTAGTGGTTTCTCCTTATAGCACATCCAGAAGCCGAAGGCGGCCATCAGCGCGCCGTGGCCCAGGTCTCCGAACATCACCGCGAACAGGAACGGGAACGTTATTATCGTGTATGGAGCTGGAAACAACACAAGTGTCTTTATCGAGAGAGTTCCAGCTGTTTCGAAGATAAGTCCAAACAAACATACTGACAAAAAAGGTGTTTTTTTTTATACATAGGTACTTACCATGTATTATATAATAATGTACTTTCAAAAGCTGTTATAAGTATTATAGAAATGTATGTTTGTGATTTAGACATTACCATTATAAACGGACACTTCAATTTTATTTATTTGTATTGTGTATACAGAGTAATTTTTTTAAATGGGACAGTATGGGGAAATCCGAATCTAAAGGAGATAGAGGAAAAGTGTATTTATACACTAGTCAAACTCGATGTAGAATGTTTGTAAACATATCACCCACACTTAACCTAAATTCACTCTGTTGTCGCGTCTTTTTATCTTTACTAATCTATAGTAATATTATGAAGAGGAAAGATTTGTTTGTTTGTTTGAATTGAATAGGCTCCGAAACTACTGAACCGATTTAAAAAAAAATCTTTCCTAATTAGAATCCTACATTATCCCTGATGAACATAGGCGATAGAACACCCGTGCGAAGCCGGGACGGACCGCTAGTACACAATTAGATTACTTGTCGATTTGAGATAATTCCTGCAATAAATATTGCTTACAATAATATCTGAAACTCGACGCCGAGCGAGCAAGTAAGCTTTAGTTAATTATGTCGTGGTTTAACAAACATTCAACATCGAGTTTGGCTAGTGTCATCATCGTCAGCCTATGTTGGTCCACTGCTGGACATACGCATCTTTGGCTAGTGTTTTATAAGAAATTCTCGTAGAAATAAGTAAATACCTGGATTGACCTCCCGGTATGTAGCGACTCCGTACGCGTAGATGAGGTTCTGGAAGGCGAAGGTGAACTTGTTCGTCCGGTTGTACGTGGGCGGGTCTTCGGCTGTCTCCATGCGGTTCAGGATCGGAGGTACCGAGCTACCACTGCGTTCCTGCAAGATGAATTAACGTTAGTTGGTAATACCGCACTCACGGCCAGCGGCCTCACTACAGGTGAAATTGTGGTTCTGTTAACCACGGCTTCGCCTCGCCTCGCCTCGCCTTCGCCTTCGCCTTCGCCTCGCCTTCGCCTCCTATTTGATGACGTGACACCCACAAAAATATCACAAACAAAACATTTAGAATTCAGGCAGGGTCATCTGCCATGTCCGTGCAAAAAGTATGTTTTTTAACAACAACACCTAAACATGACGTTGTTGTGGATAAAAAAAATGTTGCATGAAATGTCGGTTCGAGTCCCGCCGAAATCAAAAATTTTTGGGAACTTATTTCATATCTTAATGTCGTGCAGTTTCAAATTCGTATTCAGTTGCAAGAGTCGTTTTTGTACGAAAATGTTACTCGTAAAATTAACAAAGTAGTCAAAACAAAGCTCATCAAGGACATAACATACCCTCCTCCAAAAAAGCCAGATCTATTATTCTTCAAATCAAAAGCAGGTACCCAGCTAAGACAGTTCTCGTCCAGGTTGAAGAGACAGCTGGAAGTCCTCCCCTCATATTAATTTGGGATCAGTGGGGAGAACAAACACAGTCCGTATTATAAAACTTTGTTCATTGATCGATCAATGCTTGAGTAACGATTGTCTACGTCAGAAGCGATCTCTGATGTCTTACCGTTCCCCTCCCCAAAGCTAGCTGGATAGTTTCCAGGTCTAAAGCAGGCACCTAGCACTCCGCAATCAGACACTTCTGTATCACGTCCAGGTGGAAAAGATTTCGTGTAGTATGGTAGATACCCTTGATCTTATAGACACAGGCCATCCTAAATCACTTATAACATCAACAGCTCGGGATAGAAGAAGATGGCTTACCGTTCCCCTTCTCAAAGCCAGCTGGATAGTCTCCAGGTCCAAAGCAGGCACCCAGCACTCCGCAATCAGACACTTCTGTGTTACGTCCAGGTTGAAGAGATTCAGGGTATGGTAGATAGCCTTGATCTTGCGGACCTTGACGAACCAGTTCTTGATGTTCTTGGCTGCGGCGACTAGGACGCGGTGACGATGGTCCTGGGTTTGGCCTAGGACCTGGAAAAAAATATCGGTTTACTTTACACTCGACCTCGATTCATGCTGAATTGGCCGCTTTTTTGGCACGTGCATTTTCAACCGAAAAACGAAAGGAGGTTGCCAATTTGACTGTATGTTTTTGTATATAATATGTACTCGATATCTTCGCCTATTGTTGTTCGATTTTGATTATTCTGTATCGCATAGAGAATGATTCTGAGGTGGTCCCATATTTTATTTCCTAGAGGGATTACTATTGTATGTATCCCGTAAAACTTTAAAAAAAAAACACACACTTGTGTACCATTGGAATGGCTATGAACTAGAAACTCTTCAGTGGATTGAAATATCAGAGACGCACTTAGTTTTTTTTAATTCAATCCGTAGTTAAATTTCACGTTTCAACACTTTGAATGCCCATTGCTGCTTTATTTACCGAGATCTCACGTAAATATTATTATTTATAGGTAAAGACTAACAGGCTAGAGGAAATAAAGAAAAGTGCCATGTTATTTCACACAAATAAAGTTACAACTTAAGTTCAAAATTAAAAAAAAAATGAAAAACTTAATCTTCTGCCCAGCTAATTGCACTTGGTTCCACCTACCCCCAGGTTTCATATGACAAACTATGTGCCGAACATCCTGAATATCATATTTTTACTGACTCACTCTCTCTTGACTCTGAGGTGGCCTGTTATCAGTTTTACCAAATCTGCCTTGATGTTAAGTGCCGCTCGGCTAATTATTATATAACATGTATTTTAATAAAATTTAAGCATTATAATGCACTTGAGGTTCTTTTTGTTTTTTTGCTCTAAGACTTTGGCTTTGAAATGTGGAACGCTTCAAAGTGGAAGTTTTCATAGACGAGAACAAAACAAAAGATATAAAAATATTATGAATAACGGCCACTTGCCTCGTTCCGTCATGCAAAAGCAATTTTATGTATATTTTCCTTATGACAGACTGAAGAGAATAGGTTTTTTGAATAGCCGTTTAACTAACATGCATCAAAATGCATAACCGATCGATTAGGTGCAGTCGTCAATAATACATGCCTTTGAATTAATGTATGGTTTACAGTTTTCTTGTTAGAGTATATAATTTATGTCGTCGTTTAAATACCACTTATCGTAAAAAGGATAAATAACAAACACAACAAAACAACGTTTTGAAATGCTTGAAATGTTTTTATCTTTTAAAAAGATCAAGAACGAAAAATATATATTTGAATAATGCATGTCAATGAGGTTAATGCAAGAATTTTTGCAGCAAACATGTTATAATGAAGTTTTTAAATATTAAGAATTTGAAGACGACTACGGTTTCAAAGTATATTCGATCCTTTCGTCGCGGGTTGGCACGAGATATTTTTTTTGTGATTTTTATTTATTTCTGCACAAGCAATAAAACTAGCCAAAAAGTGATTTGCCGCAAATTGTACACCATTTTCTACGAACTCATGATAAAACAAACTGGCCATTCACTGGTATTTTTGGAGCATTTTTTTATTTCATATACAAAATTTTGTGCTAAAAATCTATACATTCCCAAAATACAACTGAATCAAAGTTAATTTTATCATAAGTTCATAGATAATGGTTTACAATTTGCGGCAAATTACATTTCCACTTGTTTGAATGCTTGTGGAAAGCAGAAAAAATTAATAACCACAAAAAAAAAAATCTCGCGGCAACCCGCGACGAACCACTTTAAGATAAAAATTTATGAGGCACAACTAAACTATGAGGTCAGTCATTAAATAGGCCAGAAATATCGAGCATAAAGTAAAATTTAAGTACCTACAGCTACGTCGTCAGTCTATGAAAATTAAACAGGTTTAAAAAAAAAACAGGTGACGGTAGAAAAGAGTTAATTTGACCGGTCAAGTTACCAGCGCAGATTTTATCACTCGACAGAACCTGCAATCCTATCCTACTAATATTAATAGTGTGTGTGAAGGCCCAGATCATTAAAATCTTTGAATACAATGTTAATTTTCAGTGAAATTCGTATAAAAGAATTGTGAATTGGAATCAGATTTTGCGCCTGTGAATCCCCAAACTCCTGCTTCACAGGCGGACCTTCGCCCGCCGCGCCACATCGATCGTCATAAATAGTTTAGGAATAATTGTTATGATCTTCTTAAAGTGATCTCACATCGGATAACCGATAACTTGAATTCAGATTATGCTTTGCCATCGGATGTCATATTTTCCGAAAATATCAACATCTTTCCACAGTTGGGGCCACGGCCATCTCCCGTACCAGTGTCATAAACCAGTCGGTTATTAATGTGATTATCAGACCTAACCTCGTCCTTATACAAGTATGACAACGATAAAGTACGTTATGACACTTCTATTGTTACGCACCGTATCATTACTTGCCATTTAGCGCGGCCTTATGCGGCTTTTTGTGTTGCTGTTCTAAGCAGAGCCCTGACATGCTAAGAAATACAATTTAAAGAACCCAGGTGTACATATAGTTTTGAGGGCCTAACCATAGGAAGTTCGTTCAAGTGGTAAAAACACGATTATGAAATCACTACGTACACTATGTTGTTAATTTTTAAATTCATTTATCGTTTAGTTTCGAAGGTCTAATTGGAGACAATAGGTTTATATTACAAAAATATTGGTACAATAATATTGTGTTTGAGATATGTTTCACCATTTGTTTTAACTCGTCGCTCTAAGTTTAGAAAACTTGTGACGTAGACGCGAGGGATCTGTAAAGGGTGTATTTGTTCTAATAAAATAACGTAGGCTACTAAATCTTAGGTTAAAATGTTAGAAAATCGGAGTTAGTAAGCAAAAAAAATTTTTTTGTGCATAAACTTATGGTAGAGCCCTAGATTTCTGTTTCCATCATTTTGTTATAGAGCCTTAAACAACAAATAAAAATTTCTCATTCATTTTAATAAAAAAATCTAATACGAGTACACTTAACAGACGGTATCGTAAAATAATGATAGTCATAGAGCAGGCCACCGTACCGCCAAAGACAATTATCTGATAACGGTCTAATGCTTTTATTGTTAACAATCTTCATAAAACTAGCAAACACATTATTATTGTACTACTAGCTTCTGCCAGCCGCTTTTTTTCCGTGTCACTGTTTTATTTTAAGAACTTAACTTTTTCTAAGTGTACATTCTTGTATTTATGGAAGGAAATAAAGAATTTTTGATGTGATTTGAATATATTTTGGAGTAATATATCATTCCATATCAGGATAATTTTAGACCCCCAGAAAAGTTTAACCGAAGACCAGGTGAATGTCACAGGAAACGGAACAAAAACGGATAAAATGTTTTATCTATCTAACCGCTGCCGGACGCGGGCAGCACAATACCGGTCATTGTGTCAATCGTTGGGGGAGGCCTATGTCTTGCAATGCTGCAATGAAAACTCTTTTGGTTGATATGAATATGCTGATGACTTACAGTGTTTAAATCCTCAATCCTGGTCATCACACCCATGGCCATCTCGCGACGGTCAGCCGCAGACTCGGGGCATGGGTACAGAGTGGCGCGGAATCCCTCGCAGATCTTCTTCACGCGAGTCTTCAGCTGGTCTCCTTGGAAGAAGATGATGAACACCGACTTGTAGACTTGGTCCGACTGGATGATAAGGATAGTGTTATTGCCGGATTTATAAATTGATGCGCTTATGTAATGTATAAAAACAAAAACGTATCAAGATTTGCTCACTTTTTATATCCATGTTATGAAATGCAGGGCAGATAATACCAACTCAAAGTAAAGTAAGGGTTTCCTTAATAATTCTAATTAGTCAGCTAGTTAGATTATCATAAGATATTGGACACGTAATTGTCTCACGTAATTTTGTTTAATTGACTATTGTCAATTAAACAAAAAGTTATGAAGATATAACCAGTTAAAGTTCCGTGGAACGTCACGCCGTGTGTGTGACACTTTTTAACTTGGCGCGGCGTGACGTCACGGTCCCCACTCTTAAACTTTGACGCGTTTTATCTTTGTAATTTTTTGTCTGATTGACAAAAGAAAATATAACGGTCTAATATCATCTGATAATCTAACTGAGACGGACTAAATAGAATAATATACAATTTTTACCCAGGAAACTATCCTACTAAAGACGAAACAGGAGACCATGACATCAACGGGAATTTCCCGGGAACAACTGGCCTTTACCCTGCAGTGGGACACTCCGGGCTAGTATTAAAATAATAGTATCATAACTATCCTGCAGTAGAAATTCGTCATTGCTGCAAGTGACTCGGTGTTTGTCGGGGAAAATAAAATCAAAGTGTATCCACAAAAGAAGAAGATTTTTTAAAATTTACCAATAGAATTTCCAACCAACATGTCTTTTGGTTATATGCCGGTATTTTGAATTTTGACACCATACTTTTTTATGATTGCTTGAGCTTCTTCAGTAACATTGTTAGTCTACATTTATGTACTCGCACTTGGGGAGTTGCCGATCTCTGCAAGCTTCAGTACCAAGGACATCTACTTTAGACATCACCGCTTCGCCTAAATGTAAGTCTTCTTACCACCATGAGTTTAAGGTTTTTAAGATAAATAGACCTCTTTATACTTACAGACGAAGGATCCTCAAGAGGTGTATCGATCTCGCTCTGTCGGAGGAACACATTGCCGCGGCAGGCGCGCCACAGCATCCGCTCGAAGGCAGGGATGCGCTCACGTAGGATCACGCCGGCGACGAAACTACGGAGCAACTCGTTAGTGGGGGTAGAGGTGGTGTGGACGTTACTTGGAAGGAACCGGCAGCAGTTTTCGAGATGAAGGCAAATGTCAAAGACCGTGTAGGTAATTTCTCTGGTGGAAACTTATCTGCGAATGCTCTAGCGTAAGATTTGAGCACGTTTCAACGCGAATTCTTGAAATAATTTTATTGATATAAATTTATGTATATGCGTTTGGGTATTTAGGGACTAAAGTCATTGGCATCGACAATTTAATGCCACGGTTATCCCAGGCCTCAGTCAAAAACAGAACTCTTGAGCGATCATTGGCTAAAACTGACATTTGCTTTCATCTCGCCCATCAACCAATTATGTAGCTTTGGCCTTGTTGCGGAAAAGTTCCTGCCATTTCACGAAATAATAGATCACACATACCATACAGTCAAGTTCCGCATCCATATTGCGAATTCAGTAGGTTAGGTACCCAATAGATAACAACAAAACGAAAGCTCTTATTACTGTATCTACTTACATGTATGACATAAGGTCCGTTGTTCAATCGCAATATGGATACCGATATGCAGAAGTAAAGCAACGACTATTGTCTAATTGTAATTTTCCCACAAATTCTATTAAACGTCGCATCCTGTTGAAAGTGATTGTCTTACTTCTGGGAACCAAAATTTGGCAACAAAGAAAGCCATAATATTTTGTGGTTTTGTACACTGAAGGAATGCAACTTTGCTAACTAACAAAGGGTACCACATATAATTAAGGGAATGTTTTCGGTAAAAGCAGGAGTGGGAGCGGATAATTTACTGTTTTCACGAAAAGTTTGCCAGCGTTTGATAGTTCCTTTGAATGCTGTTAAAAAACCACTTCTGCTTCCATTATTATCTTAACTTCAATTATCACACAGTTGCACAGTTGATCTCTGAATAATTGCTTTAGTAAAGACATTGATATAATATGAACAACCAGATCTTCATTCAATTCCCTGAAGATGCCTTTATAAGACATAGTATATGAATTTTCAATGAACGCATAGAGTCCCAATTATCATACAGTACAAACCAGTTAACTTACTTGTAAGGCTTTTGTTACTATAGCGCGTAAGCCCACACTCGGGGTAATTTCTAAGTAATCTTGTGTTGTGACTTCATTGTGTTCTATGTTACGTATAACTTAGCTATCAGCAAACATGCCTCCCCCAAACGCGGGGGGTTTGTTCTTGTAGTACAGGGTGTCCGGAGGAAAAATTCGGATTCAAAAAGGAAAAACGCCCGACATTTTTATTGAAAAAAAAAATGCTCATAACATTTTTGTTTATAATGCAAAGTTAATAATCACGATCGATAGCTAAAATTACTACACGGGAAGTTGCAAAAAAAAGTTCATGTCGGGTTATTCCAATCTATGTAGAGCGGCCCCAACTTTGACTGTGGGTTTGTATTGTACAGGGCTTGTTAGTGCTATCGGAATCCGAGCAACGGTTTTTGAAATATTCAAATTTCGTATCCGACTTTTCCCATCGGACACCCTGTACTTACTGGTTTGAAATTGCAAATATTTAGCTGTAATGTTGTATGCAAACATTGTCTTATAATAGTTTTACAACTGGAGACATATACTACTACTAGACAAAGGCCACGAAGGCATTGTCAATACAAATCGGTAAATTCAAGGTTTTCAGCGCCTAAGGTTATATGAAATAAATACGGGCATATGAGAAAGACAATGAATACGTATTGTTGTTACTGATTTTGACATACTACACTGATTAAAAAATTTAATTAAATGAAGACTGATAAATTTTAAGCATACAAAAAAAAAACAATTTTACCTCGTAGGTAACCAATAGGATAGTAGGACTCCAACACAAATAAGGTCCGTAGTTAACCCGCTTACATCCGTAATGGAGTCTGAATTAAATAGCCAAGTTTCTAACCGGTACCAACGTACGTATAAAGTGGCGATCACAATAGGCCTATCGTGGCCGCAGTGACATACAAGCCACCCAAAGCAAATAAAAAAATTATAAAATACCGGTGCCTACAATAGTATTTTTGTACAATTGGCAAATGTTCCAAACCCTCGGCGCGCGAGTTACACTCGCACTTGACGGATCTTGTTTTTATGGGACAACCTCGGGATCTTTCTTTAATTAATAGAGAAATAATTACATACGTCCATAATTGTCGGAGATATCGACGGAAATACTAGATAAAAAAAAACTTACAGCCGAATATAGAACCTCCCAATTTAAAAAATCTAGAATATTTATAAAGTAATAAGTAGAAACTCAAAAAAGCATAACCCACGCCGTGTGGTTAAAAAGGCGCACGAATATAATAATAGCTGTTATCCGTCCACTTTTGTAATTGCTGTTTGGTACATGCACAACTGTGCAGTTCCCTTATTGTTGACAGGTACGTGAATAAAAACTGATGGACAGAATAAAGTATTTCATAGACATTACCTTTCACAGAAAGATATGCGAATCTGTAGACATCGAAAATATGAGGATGAAAGTTTAGATTTTTATCAAGATAGATGAGTTTTCCATGAAGAAGTATTGAAAATGGTATAAAAAGTATAGTTGACCACAGAAACTCGATCAATGTTACGCGTTATCACGGAAAAAACGCGTGTAATGTAATGCCGCGAACAGAAGCAAGTAACAAATAAAACAACAAATATAATACTATTTAATTCTATTGAGTATTCTGATTCCAAAAATAAAATCATTTGGACGTATAATGTTCGTAAAATAATACAACATATTGAACAAATATAACAAAATCTATTTTCGTAAAAAATCTTGGACGTACTATTTGATGTCATTCGAACTACCAAACAGCAAATAAGAGGCTGGAAAAGCTGTCATCAAATATTATCATTGAAAGTTAATGGGAAATCAAACCGATAAGATTACAGTTGTCATCCCAAGTATTACATGAAATTCAAAGCTATTAACGATGATACCAAGGAAAGACTTATTTAATTGTTTCCGCGAAAGATACGGAGCTTGTCATTGATAAAAATACGTGAGATTTAAAACGGCACATAGGCTACTTGACTACATTGAAAATAAGTTGCAAATTGTAAAATTGTTGAAATAACAAAATAAGGAAAAGACTACCTACCTTGTGTTTTCCATAAGTTGAACTCTAGACGGATATCAATAAAATTCCGCAATGCAGAGGCTTGAGTACTATACTTACCTAATACCAACGCTAAAGAGAAATCGATGGAAATCTATAAAGTAGACAGATAAATCTAAAATGGAGACACAGAAATTATAACACTATACAAGTGAGAAGAAAAATGGAAAGAATGGTAGTATAAATAAATAATGCTGCACAATCCACACAGCATCATCTAACCCCAAGGTATGCAGAGCTAGTGCTATGGGTACTACTAGATGACTGATATACTTAATTACATACATAAATATATATACTTTACCGACTTCAAGGAGGAAGTTCTATATTCGGCTGTTTGTATTTTTTTATGTATATTATGTTCATCGATTTCTCCGTTAATTATGGACCGATTGTGATAATTCTTTCATTATTGTATAGCGAATTGGTCCCATTAAATTAAATTTTATTTCCGAGGGACTCGTATTTATCTCGTAAAGCTTAAAAAAGAACATAATTCTTTTGCAAAATCACGACTACCTACAACCGATTTTGTGATATCTTCTCCAATCCTAAATAGATTATAATTCTTTCATTGTTGTATAAAAGTTGATTACGAGGTGCTCCCATAAAAGTTTGACCCTCGAGGAATTATCATTTATATGTGCTCTGTAAACATCATCAAATCATAATTTTCACATCACTGCACTGGTAACAAATGGTTTCCATGGCAACGGGCATAAACAAAAGGTTTATGCCCGTTGCCATTTTAATTCGTCGTTTAGTCCTTGTGTCATCTACCACTCATCATAACAAATCAAACTAAATAAGACACAAATTAAGAACTAGATGTCACCACTTGAAAAATTTGATCGCGCAATCGAAGTGTCCTTCCAAACCCATTTTCACTATTTATAAATTTGTAGTCGGTTTATAGTTCTTTAAAACACGCCAAATTATTATTAAGCATCGAAAATACAATACCCAGAAAAATCGTAACTAATATTTGCAAATCGTACAAACAGCCGTCCCTAGGCAGGAATCCAACCAACCAAACGCAACTTCCTCCGTCGCAAACGGACTTTCGCCCGCTGCGCCATATCGGTCGTCAATAGTATCTCGAATATTGAATAATAATAATAATGCTGGACAATCCACACAGCATTATCTAGCCCCAAGCTAAGCAGAGCTTGTGTTATGGGTACTAGATAATACAATACGTTACATAGATAGATATTTTTTATTATACATAGAAAACGACCCGAACACTCGGAACAAATACCTGCAGATCGTACAAATATTTGTCCCAAGACGGTAATCGAACTCGCAACCTCCCGTCGCAGGCGGGCCACAGAGGTCGTCAATTAATAACTTATCACCTATACTATGTCTTGCCATGATACGATATTTAAGATCTGTGTTCTGTACGACATGTGATGCGACTGTGATACTTCATAGGAGTTAGGTATCCAAATGTGATACATACACAATTATAATATTCTAGACATCTTGAGATCTTGACATAATGTGTGGGGCACACCAAAGACTCAGATTGAATAAATTAGAAGTCGTCAAGGTTATTCCGAAAATTGGCACTCACTCAATGTCATTCGATCGTTTTTGGAAAACCTAATAAGACAGATTCCATAAAAATCGACGCTTCTGTGTAATACTGTCCTATATTTGGACTTTTTACTTAGAACCATCTTGCAAAGTGTTTGATATTTGGTTACATCTATTATTGCCACTTAGCATCATGATTTCTAAATATTTAGGCTTTGTGATTTCGTTTCACGTAAATTTGTTCCACAATGATTCTATTTATTTTTCAATCATATCTCATTGAGGTTCGAAGAACATTACATTTTCCAAACACGTCATTGGATGAATCAGTAATGCGAAATGGGTATTTATTTAACAGCTCATAGACACAATTTATTCAGATTTCTAGAAATTCCAATAATCAAGTAACATAAAAGTTACATACAATGCATTATTCAAAGTAATTTAAAAGTGTTATGAAGTCATTAGATAAACTAGTTTTACCAAAACTGTACCATCCGTTGCCTTGGCACCACTAGCATAGTTACATAGATAGATAGGTACTTATTTATATTCATGTTATCACGTGAAAATGTATGACTAATTTTGCGGAGAACATGAAACCCCGCATGTGTTACATCGACAACATTAATTGAATACAGAAAATTCTAATCAGATAGGATTTTTTGCGCGGATTAGGGTAGCATAGCAATTTTTTGTTTCATGCAATATTGTAATCTGTAACTTCAAGGTATAGTTTATGGTTGTGATGTAATGCAGGCGCCCCGGCCTCGTCCGATTGGCAGTATACCAAGTCTGGGAGACTGCGGTAACTATTTACATAAACATTCTGGAGTCTGTCTGGACTGGACTGTAATTGAGTGATACTTGCGCATTGCCCTAGAATGTCTTTCAATTTATCGTCAGCTGTTTTACTCTGTATGTAAACTGTTCTCTTTACTTAAACGCAAACAGAGATAGACGAACAGGGGTCTGACTGAAGAGGTTTTATTTATATCAATGTCTGCAACTTAAAAAACTTAAAACTACACATAAAAAGTACTGGAAGTACAGAACACTCCATGTACGTGAATTGTGTAGCGTCACATAATGATATTTAGGCCGGAATAGATTCACTGACGCATTTGGCATGACGCCATAGCCATACTATGTGACCATTTTTATCGTCCACCGTGTTTCGTACTTCCAGGATCTTACATCCAACCTCGTGTCATTTTTGTGCCATCATAAGGCGACATAATAAGTAACGGTATGCCATGAACCTATCATAACGGTCGACATATTTACATAAATTATGTTCAATCTTGCTGCAAGTAAAACTCTGTCAAGGCGATAGATAGGTATATTACTGCTTCTAAAATGCATCGTTATCGATTTATAACATGACATAATGACTTGGTAGGTAATATAATACGTATCGGCCGGCTCTATATGGTCTTTTGTATGGTGTTAATTACCAAAGAAGTTTATGCATATTATCGCAACGCTGCTGTTTGAAAACATTGCATTGCTAAAGTGTCAATTAATCCTATCCGACAAAATTCTGCCACAGGGTGTATAAATATTAGCATCGAAGTGTGTCCGCTAAAATATGCCCTAATATCGGAAGTTTTGATGAGACAAAAAATCACGGCAGTTCTTCGTTGCCTAAATTATCTTTACATTGATCCATTGGCCAATGGCATCTGAACATCTACGAAAATTATGTAGGTGGTATCAGTTTGGTTGAGAATCAGCCGCACACTTGACATTAAATGCGTAAAAATATAAAGAAAATGACCCAGCAAACTTAATATTTGAGATTCCAGAGTCAACAGAAAGAAATCAAGGCACCGCAGTATAATCATTACGATATCATTACATTACGAACGACCGACCGCGTATCTGATAATTGTGGCATTCGTGAAACTATTGTATTTATTCAGCGTGACTACAAAACAAATTGCATAATTTAGTATGAACTAGATATACTAATTCCCCTTGTTTAGATAAATATAATTTAAACATAGAAATTGTTTCTAGTCTTATCGAAGCCCACTAAAACATTGTGATGCGGTTTTGACTAGGAATAGATTGAGTAATCACGAATTTGGCCCGATCTCTATCTTGACTATGAATGAACACATGAAAGGACTTTGTTCTATCTGGGTTTGGACTTCAGCGAAATACAAAGCAAGAATGTACTATCAACTAAATCATTAACTCACAGATATGAGGACCAACCAATATGGCTTCGTATAATTGACAAAGTTAAATAATTTAATACTAAATAGAGCGATAGAGTTAGCGAATAAAGTGGAGCGGAAATTGACCCGTTCATACCTAGATCCACCCACAATTGTTTAGTTAGTCTGGCCACTTTGCCAACATAACGCCACCAGATTAACGATTGCTATGAACTTGGTACATCGTTATTTTCGAGGCGACAACGAGTCAGTCACGAGTGAGATGAAAGGTCAACAGACTGCTAACGGGATCGATAAGTTCTTACTTATCGAGTTCAATCACTGCATATTCCAATCGATAAGTATCTTTACTTATCGATTGGAATATGCAGTGATTGAACTTGAGAAGGTAGAATAATAAAGTGAAAGAGTCATTAAATAAGGCATTACTTTGATTTTATTATTGATAATAAGCAATCAAATGGTAATGATAAGAGAAAATGGAAAGGTAAAATATAAATAGGGGTAAATAGGGGCTAGGGTAACACTGACAAAAGTTAAGCATACGATACTGGAGAATACATGGGAATGTTATTTAATAGTCGCATTGACTATTAAATAACATTCCCATGTATTCGGATTTAGTAGGAAACTTCTAACTAGACTCTTAGTTTAGTTGATAAATTAGACGTAGACCATCAATTTACATACAGAAGAATAAATCCGACCATAGACGAATGCGGGTCGAACAATAGATTAAAGGGCACTATTGTTGTACAAGAAACCACAAAACAGTCTCGTAATACAAGTAATGAGCTGACAATGCTTCTCACTACTCATCTTGCTACGTGCAATTAAATAATGTCATGGAATCAGCTTTGTAAGAATCAAATTGAAAGAAACATAAAAACCCCCAGCGCGATTAGACGTGAAATTAAAGCTATTAAAATCAAGGTCAGACAGAGATTTACAATGACCATATCAATGTCAATGTCTTTATTACCAGTCAAGGGCGTCTCTGCCAAAACTAGACACCTTATCAGTCATCTGAAAACACTCGATATCAGAAATCGATTGTTTTGGTCTGTATCACCATTGTTTGGTTCTGGGAAATATACGAAGATAAATATTTTGATTCCGTGAAAAGCGTGGAATCGCTTACACGTTTAACGATAACATCATCAAGTTACATTGTGAAACTGAGGAATAGGTGTGTTATGAAAACTTCTGTTCTCAAAACTGCTTTTTATTTAATAAAAATCAAAACTGTCCACCTGTGTTAAAGAGCTTCTTTAGTAATTAGTGGATAAATAAATTAGTTGTACTGTACATTTAACTACACACAGAATAAGTCAGCATATTAAAATTGTGTTTTGTCTTAAATAAAGAAATTAAAATTAAAATGAAAAAATAAGGTAATTAAAAAGGTATTGAAAATATATATATTAAACTACCGACCGATACCTATTGACTTACTTCAATTCAGGTAGATTCTTACAAACAAATCAAGATTTGGTCTAACATTTGTCGTAAATGGAATGAGAGACTATAGCTAGACAATATCGGATCTGAATAGAGACTGTGTGACGCATAATACGATTCATCTTTCCATCTGCCATCATAAAGAACATTACTTTCATTACATGTCAAGATATAAAGTTATAAATCTACATATTCATATAACACTCATTGCGCCCCGCGGTGAATAAGTTTGTACATGCACAATAACGTATTTATTCATTCTTTATATTTGAATTATTTGGTTATCTCACGGGAACGAAAGTAGCCAATGATAATCCAGGACATAAACTATCCTGGCACTATTTCATCCAAATCTGTTAAGCCGTTTGAACGTGAAGGAGTAAACAACTTACACACATAATTCATAAAAACTTTCGCCTTTATTATATAAGTGTGTGATTCCACGAATAAATTGTCGAGTTAGGTACCGATCAAGATTGAACATAACAAGTAACACGATTTCTAGGTAAGCTTTTGATTCGATGTTATGACACGAAGTTGATACGCTGAAAAGATAAAGAAAGGAAATAAAACTAATATCTAAGCACTCGTACCAAGACGCTGTTAGGATCTACACAATCATTTGGAAATTAAAAGAAAAAGTAATCAATGCTTCTTCTATTAAAGGGCTTACATCAGGGACCCATTATTGGTCCATTGCTTTTCAAACTATACACATGAAAACATAACATGATATAGAAGAAGCACTGGCTACAAACGAATCGAGTAAATTTCAGCATTTACAGTTTCGCCCCTATGTTCCATCTATTCTTGAAGTCCAAGTTAACTTACAAATAAAATATTGAAACAAAATACTGTGTTCAAGTGAGATATTAGTAAGCAAGTGAAATGTGTTACTTAAATATAATGTAAACCAATTTCCACCAAAGCCCAATAAAGAGGACAAACTGGAAATTTAATAACCAGATAACTCATACATATTCCAAATATACAAAACCAGAAACCAATCACCAAAAATGCTACATAACTAAACTACTATAATTACACTGTATTCTACTAACCACGGCAGGAATTCCAAGGATTCTTGCTTATCCCGTAAACTAGGGAATAAATCAAGCATAAGTTTAGCATCTTTATATTAAGTGTTACAACTACAAACAGAATTAATCTTCAACATTAATAATTTTATAACATCTTGAGATCTTGACAAATTTTATATTTAGGTATTATTAGGTATAACGTTTGTTTGTAAATGAACAAATATTAAAATGTTTCTCACGCATGCATTAAATTTCTCTGTACTGCAGCTAAGCCTGCTTTTTTGGCCTCAATAAGTATATTATTATCGGCTGGCATATCGTTGTTACTACAGGTAGCAATATCTTGTTTACTCAATTCATTGAAAGGCTTCGCGTGAAGGGTATTTGATTAAGATGTCTATCCATAAAATATAGGAATTTAAAGACTGATCGTAAGAAGGTTGCTAGACGTTTCATGAACTGCACGTTCGAGGACTTTGTATCATCAAAGCGGCAATTCGCCACTGTAAATATTTGAAGCGATGCGATGTTTGTCAAACAATAAACCTGTAAGTTTATGTGAGCAGCTTGATCGATCGCACCGTATCTCGTGTCGAAGGCTGTGACGTCATTGCGCGTAAAATATGCGTAATAATGTTATACAAACATTTTTAGAACAGGGATAAGTGCAAAGACATTTATTTTGTTAAGGACATTTACTTTAAGACGAGCTATATTTCGTAATTGAACTCCAATTGAACTGCTTCCCGATTAACATATATTTATATCGTATTTTTTTTGCCGCTGTCCAGAAAATTTGAGTGAATAGTGCGATGGCTAGAAGCAGTTCAACAGAGGGAGGCTTTTTTCGAGTGAGATCAGTCGTGTGGTGGACACGGGTGCGTAGCACAGATACATACCCTAACTGCACGTGCCCCATATGGCGGCTCGGGTCGTCGGCTATCAGCGCACGCGTCATCGACTCAGTGGTACTGGCACCACCCTCGTGCTACATCAAACACAAACAAACATGTACACAAACACTGCCCAACGACACACTTAAGACGAGACAAAACGCATCCAATGCCTGTTGTAGTAAAAAAGTAGCGCCAGACTATCACTGAAAATAAATTCTGATTCTAGTTTCTGTGCCAACCTAAGCTAATAAATAAGGTCTAAAGCGTTAGTTTGTGTCTACATCGTAGATTGTGTTCAAATTACAGTGTCGTTCAAGCTAACAGTATAGTAAATGTTATGTATTGTTTCGCGCGTGATTTAGGTACTAGGCTACATATATAAAATAACAATATAAATAAATGACATGCATAATGTGGTAGTACAACAACGGAAAGCATGACGTTATGGAATAAACATAATAAACATAAACAAGAAATAACCTCAAGTTTTGTGTCATGTCTTCACAGATGGACTTCAAAAATAAATATTCGGGTAACCTTGTTAGTCTCAATTAGAGGAACAAAAACTCACTCAGGCAGCAATTGGTTAGCACGCTCAACAAAGGGCTGAGTCTAGACCGCATTAGGACGTTTATTAAAAGGAAACTTCTCTGCGGTGCTACTGAAAGCTGTCATGGCATCACACGGGAAGTGAAAGAGTTACGGAGTTTTACTTTAGACCGGCCGACTCCAATGCTTGCCTGAGTGGTGATCGGTAGACTCCGGAATCAGCGTCCCAGTACAAGCACTGCAAAAATAACAGCGCTCTGTGACATGCTTCGACTTCTATGTGGGGAAGTCGAAACGCGTCGCGAGCTATCTCGGAGACCAAAGCATACCCCAGTTTGAGCGCTTGCCCGCCGGCCATGAGTCCCTCTTCGCCCAGGAGCGTCACCTGTTCCTCCTCGCGCGAAGGGTCCGCCATCTTGTTATCACACACATACGCCAAATGGCGTCACGATAAGAGCCGGTGCAGCATCGCAGGCAATGTCGCATTCTAGTCGTGTCGTCGACAAACATCGTCTACCACTGAATAGGATACGCTTTGATCGAGTACAGACATCAATCTTTGTAACAATTACTGACAGTTTTATGCTTGAGATCTATCAGGTGACGACAAATGACAGAGTGCGACATTGACAGCGACGTCATTATTTTAAACAATAACGATCCTATATATTTTTTTGCAATAGATTTTGAAGCCCACGGTTGTGTGTACAATTCTCACAATATACATAAAACCCACGACCTTCATTACAGGAAATGTTATCATTTGTATTAATCAAGATAGCCAAAGTGTTGGGACATAAATTAGTATTCAATTTATTCTTGTTATTGTGCTCAAAATAAATATAACACATAAAATAAAATACAAAACTTATGAGACACTGACAAAATAAGGAAAACAAGTGATGATTTGAATAAGGATACGATTGAATCGTGGAGCTATTTTTTTAATACAACAGCTTTAACTTCGGCATGGCGTGATTTTATGGTTGTCTTTAATCTTCAGTTACAATCAGCTATTTTACAGTCAAATTAATTGGGATAAAGACGAATTGTGTATTATGTATCAACCCAACCAATTACAATTACGTAATATTTGCAGGCTGAAAATGACGTAGACCATCAAACAATTAAGTCGATAATTACCTTTACAAATTACGTGAAGATGGTATCTAATCTGCCGTCAAATTACAGGCTAGGTACTATGGTGATTGTTTATCGCAAGCCGATAGATTTGTAATCGATTCAAAATCATGTGACTTAACTTTGGTACGGGCTGTTAGAAGACAAAACGTATACCTACCATATTCGTTAATCCAAAACTTTTTTCAACAACAGAAACAATTCTCAATAGGTTTGGTATACGTTCAGTGTAAAGCGTGGTGAAACGCCTAACATGA
Organism: Eupithecia exiguata; assembly: GCA_947086465.1. Lineage (NCBI taxonomy): Eukaryota > Metazoa > Arthropoda > Insecta > Lepidoptera > Geometridae > Eupithecia > Eupithecia exiguata. The sequence goes on along the minus strand of OX352233.1, from coordinate 2,497,492 downwards.
TGCGTAAGAGAACTCACCTCATCGAAGAACACTTGAGTCTTCCTCAAGATGTGCTTGAGCTCAGTCAGCTCGAGGAAGTTCCTCTTGAGGGCTTCGGCGTTCTGGTTCACCTCACGGAGCTCGTTCTCGAGCTTTTCGAAGGTGGCCTGTGTGCAAGGGTTTAGTATTAGGATCAGGGCTCCAGCAAATAGTAGACAACTAGCTTCTGAAAGAGCTTCACGGGCGTCTTTCCGGGATAAAAAGTTCCCTATTGCGTTATACCAGGCCTAGAAAATTATGCTATAGCAGCCTCATCTGGTAAGTAATTTTGGCTTGAGAAGGTAACATTCATCTTAAAATCTATACAAACTTTTGCATTTATATTAATTTGTGTGATTTTATTGTTTTTGTTTCAACTTTCGTATAAACCCTTTAAGCGAAGGTTGTTGGTACATCAAATTATCAGTTTTAGCTTTTTCCAATCATAACCTGTTGCTATTTATTAGCAACGTCAGAATAAATGTCAATAACTGTTAATGAATGATGCAGTTATTGATATTTATTATGAAGTTGCTAATTATGCTCATTCACGTATATTTTTCCCCCGGCTAATCTACACCGCACATTCTTTGCTCGCATACACTCAATAGAGTTCAATATGCTAATAACGCCTTCGGGCACATGTTTGTATATGGTATTGTCAGTCAAGTTCAAGATTACTTTAACTGGTTCTATTGGCATTACTAGATAGATACGGAGCGGTTTAGTGAGACAGGAAACTTAAAAGAATTCGCGTAGTGACGTAACGAAGGTCGGAATAGAAAGTACGTTACGAATTGCAGCGAGCAGGCAGGTGCAGTCAGAATTTTAAGCGATTGTAGGTACTTTAAATTGTCTCTTTAGGTTACATGGTTCGGCTTTTAATGTCTCAATCGAAGAGTAAATAAAACAATCCAAGTTTAGCAGTTCGATCCCCTTAAAAAGATCATTTCCCATCATTGAGGTACCATCGCGGCGGATCTCCTGTTTCAATTAGCGGAGTTTGCGCTCCATTACCTACTTTCCTGTGTCTTGTACCTTTCCACCTATGATCAACTCTTATGTACCTCAAGATCGAACATCTCTCACGGCTGAGGGCTTAGGGCATTCCCCGGGCATCTCCAACATGGGGATGTCATCACAGCGGATTTCCTTCTCAAAGTAGTGAGGTTTAAGAATTGTTCCGACAATATCCTGTGCCTTTATGTCTATATCATCTGCTTTTATCATATCCCTCGGCTGCAGCTTCGAGACTTTCTCAGGAAATATCCAGCACGGGGATCCCATTGCGACGGATCACCTTCTCCAAATAGCGGAGTTTGCCAACTCTTCTACTAGAGTCCCGTATCTTTGTCTATGTCAACTGTTGTATTACCTCAAGATCGATCATCTCCCTCGGTTGCGGCGCTTCGGGACATTCCCCGGGTATCTCCAGCATGGGGATGCCATCACGACGGATCTCCTTTTCCAGATAGCGGAGTTTGCGCTCCATCTCATCGCAGCGGCGGACTTCATTGACGAACTTGCGTTGGAACGCGTTCACGTCCGGGTTTAACTGTGGAGAGAGGAGGTTGTTAGTGTATTTGTAATTTACTAACTTATGAGTATAGTTTAACCTTGAATAAGAAATGAACTTGAATTGAATGAGCTAGCAGTGGAAGGTCACCATCAGCCCACATTAGTCTACAAGACATAGACCTCCCCTAATAAGCACTATAGCTAGGGGTCTTAATTTTCAGTTTGACTGAAACTTTATCTGCCTGCTATTTTTCGCGGTGGTGGTCGTTCTCCGTAGGTCCGTATATTATAAATTTTCGCCCAAAGTTGGGCTCAAATCAGTGGTGAAATACGAAAGAGTGGAAGCTTGTATTTTCAAATGTATACTTTTTTACGGTTTTGAAGATGGTAATGATGAGATAAATTTACAGTTACCCTTCCACGTTTGTATGGAAACATGGGCGGAACGTGTAACCTAAATGCGGGATATCGCCGGGCCGGCTCACTGGCATTTCAGCTTGCAAATTTTTTGAGCTAAGTCGGTATTATTATAGTCTACTGCTTTCTGGAAATATCGTCCCCGCTTCTGCGATATATCGTAAATCGATAATCTATCTAGCGGAAGGGCGATCTCGGTGGCTCACGCTGATCAACTGTCAACTCTCAGGAATTATTTATGTTATTAATGAGGTAATGAAACCTTTTATGAGGGTCTAAGATGGTATAGCTTGTGTGGTTGCTTAGAATCTGCACCATCCCAACTGTTCCCGTGAGTATCGTGAGGTGAAGAGGCGACTAAGGGACATACACCGGGTGGCAGGCAGCAGCGCCTCTTGCAGAATAGATCTACCACCGAACTGCGATCCCAAACCCGCATGCCCAGCGTGGGGAGCTAATAGTAAAATAGCCCCCATGAGATAAAAGCCAATAAGGCGATTATCAGGGGAGGCCTGCGTTCGTGAGGAAGATGGTATAGATAAATGATCCTGACATGTAATTCCTAGCAGATTGTGGAAAGCCTATTAAATTTATAGAGGTCGCGGTGAAAGAATCGACCACAACTCAGCCCGGGGATGGGTAAGAGTCGACTGAGGGATGCCAAAGGAAGGACAGCACTTTCCTTACTCACTAGTCCACCTGCCAAGTGTGATGGTTATGGAAAAAGCCCCTTTATTTGCGGGAGGCAGGTTCACCAGTGGAGGTTTGAATGCTGATGAAGGAATAGACTTCCTTCTTCAGCTTTGAGTGAGACTGTGTATGGTTTACAAACAAATTGTTTAGTGGTCAACAACAATGCCTTGCATTCATAAGATAGTAAACTAGGTATACAATGAATATTCATTAGTCAATAGAGTTGTTTTGAATGACTTTTCTAAACAGGTATTTCCATGCTACAGTTTTTATACACAATAGTATCAAATTTTATGTGCCAAAAGGTAGGTAGTAAGTAGGTACTTAATATCTACAGATTTGATAAATAAAATAGTATTAATGATAAAATCCATTTATGAATCTTATCAAAAACTCGTAATCAGAACTGGCCACAACTAATTTTGTCATGTGATTTGAACAAATTCAGTTTTTAATGTTGGCTTTATTACCTACATAAATTTACATGTTATAATATAGATAGGGAGTTTGTGCAGAGTTGTCATGATATATTATGTCCTTAACCCATGTGGTAAAAATAAGCTACACTCTTTATATTTTACTACACTAGTGCTAGAGCTACACTCTTTTATACTTAACAGTATAGCCTACCTACTCCATCACACTACTGGGTGGGTGTATGCCTCTCTCAGTTATACTTAGTACCTATATTATGGTCATGATTCTGTGGATGTTTCTTTATTCTTTTTTTCTTTTGCCTGTTCTACCCTTTCCGAAATTACCAAGACTACTAAGTCTCTAACTATCCTCATTCGTCATTCAAAATCGAAATCATTATGGTTTTCTTTCTTGATTAGTATTAGTTACTCTATTTACAAAGAAATAAGGAACTGATTATAGCAATGACCGATTCTATTCTAATTGCACTTGAATTTGGCTGAAGTACACCTCATTAATCTTGAGTGCATAGTTCTTTTAATAGACAAGCTATTGTTAACATTTGAATGAAAGTGACATTATCACTAGGAGTGTGCGTGAACTAATTCAAACTATGACGTACATAAAATAAGGTTGTGATGGTTGTATGAATAATGACTAACACAATCATGTTAAGTATTTTACTGGTTGTAATACTCCATGATTAAAAATCAGCTAGGTACATGTACAACCTGGTGAAAAGGATACATTCTTAACAAGCTATGTAGGATTCTAGCATGAATGAGGGATCATAGTTAATAGTTAGTTAACTATGATCCCTCATCATACTACTGCTGACAGAAAAAGTTTAAATTCAATAAAGAAATTGTTATTTTTATTAGGTACAATAATTAGGCCCATACCCATCCTAAGCAAGATAGCATTCTTTGTTTTCATAGTAAACATTCTGTATGTTTACTATGAAATTAAGGAAAGAAATGTCCAAATCTACAAAGAAACAAGTAGTCATCTGTAAAGTACTGCAAACTCACTGACACAATTCAAAAGAAACTCAACAAGAATGACTATTGCAAAATAGTGATTGGCATGTGAATTGGAGCAGATCAATGCTGAATCAATATAATCAGATAACCAGCGTTTGAAATTGGGGCCAGATTTTCCAGAAAAAGAGGTCAGACTTCAACAAAGATAAAGTGGGTACAATAACTTGAAGGAGTGTTTGTGGTAGGTAAGTAGTTCCATTTAGCAGGTCTTGTGAAAAGGGGCGTACCCCGAGCCTAGCCGCAAAAGGTACTCACATCTCGGAACTGCACGAGGCCTAGCTCTCCAAGTTCAGACACGCAGGCGTAAGCAGCTTCACTTTGCAGAAAAAGCTGACATAATGTCATTTCTTCACTCCTAAACAACGACCCCATTTTGCACGGTTTATCAACACTTCACACAATAAAACTCTATTCCTTTTTATGAAGAAGTCCCGTCGCGAGTCTGCGAGCAGACTTTAGCGGCGACGAAAACGAATTACAGAAATCAATCAATAAAATAGCGGACATTCGTCATCTGTGCGCACGCACGCATCGGCCATATGTTCTGAGTTGCCAAATCTCTTATACAAATTACCATACCATACCTTTCATATTCATTTATATGCTTTTATTATTACGCGATTACAAACAATTTTTTTTTGTAAATCAAGGATAGGATATTCTCCATTATTACAGTTACTCGAATAATCCGGATTTCAATGCCTTATTCCGAATACACAAAATTAATCTGTTTTCCGGACAATTCGAATAAATCTAATTTCAAATAATCTGAATTGCAATTTCTAAGTCAATAATAATTCCAACCAGCCGCTTAAGTTGAACGCGCATCTATCGGTGCTACCGGCAGTCATCGCATTTCCTCATAGCATTTTACTGAAATGCCACGCGCTCGGTGCCCCGATAGGTACGCGATGCTGCATACTATTTCATATAAAGATTTAAAAAATTCAATGACTGCAGGGAATAAGAATCTGAACATCAATCAATGAAGGCAACGATGATAGAATGAGGGACTAACATTGGCTTAAAAATAGGAAATTATTATTACAAATGCAGTGTGTTTAGGAAAAAAGGTTACTTTCAGTTACATCTCGTAGCTATTTACTCATACTTAACTGACTGACTACTCGGTTTTGGGAGGAAGGTTATTTTATTTCATCCATAAATAAATCTATGTTCCTGCATGAGTTCGATGTCCCCATATCGGTTCAAAGTTTATGACAGCTGGCAATACAAATAGCCTTTCTCGCTCCGACAATAATTTGTCTTACAAACTATTTTTAAGGACAGTTTGCTTTCAAAATCTTTAACATGCTTTCAAAAGCTGATTTCATCAGGATGTCACGTACATATCAAATCAAAAAATAACGACAATTTGTGATAAAATCTTAGGAAAAGCCTATTAATTTTTCAAATATAAGTGATTCAATAAAAAATATATTTATATTTCGAATCGAATCACTAATCGAAACTGCCTTTTGATTTGCGACTATTTTTGTGCTGTCTTGTCAACGTTTCCGTCAAAACCTGACAACTCTGTCATTGTCATGTCAGTTGTCTTGTCTGTCTAACTAAAGTTATTTTGAGGTTAGGTTAGGATGTCCGATCCCGCTGTGAATAAAAATAAAATAATTGAGCGAAATTAGGTGGACTATGAATAGATAAGATAGACATAAATGTAAATGAAAACCGGGACAAAATGGTATGAAACATAGTTTTCTTATTCCTTTTAGCTGTCAGTTCAATTGATTTCCAACAAGCAGCTGGCTACTAATACCTATTATTATTTTCAGGCACTTCTCGGGGCACAAGCAGTTATTACATTGGTTATGATCTCTTTCATGCAGAAACTCAGGAGCTACTCGTTTGCAAGATGGCTGTTATGTTCCCAAGGTCTTTACCGGTACCTGTACCCAACAGACAGCGAACTCCGAGCACTATCTGGCAAAGATAAGGCAAAGGGTAGAAAAGGTGGTAAAAATGATACCAATGGGAAGAAGGAGACCTTCCATATACCCCGGAGCCTTGAAATTACGCTGGAGAAGGCGCCAGTTACACCCTTGGATGTGATACATTTAAGGTTCTACACTGAATACTATTGGATAGTAGATTTCTCACTATACACTGCCATAGTTTATATATTATCAGAGGTGAGAACTTGTTAACATCCCTGTGATAGTAGGTCACAGTTCAAGACAAGTGAAGAAAATCATTGTATGATATATAGTACAGTGAAGTGGAGTATATTTTTATCTGTTGCAGATTTATACAGGATATTTTCCATTGAAAGATGAGTTCAATTTAAGTATGGTTTGGTGCTTCCTGGTTGTGCTATTTGCTTTGTATCCTTTTAAATCTACAAAGAAAATTATAAGTAGCATTCTTCAGTACAAAGTTACCCTACAGACTTCTTAAAAATATGCTAAGAACTGGAACTGAAGTTTTCAAAAAATTAAGAGAACTTTGGTATAATAATTTTAATGTTAAGCTCACTTTATCTTAGGTGGTACAATCATCATCTTTAACACTTCAAGCTGCGAATAAACTACTTATAATGACCTTAAAGACTCACAGGCCTGGTCCACTCCTACCTATATCCTTATATGGCCTGAAATGACCTTCATGCATGTCTGCAGTAGTTGTACTACCTGACCATTTTTGGCCTTACAGGAGTAGAAAAGTTAACATTAATCTATAAATCAGTTGTGAGACCTGATGGCCAATTCAGATGTATTAGTTAGTTTAAAAGTCATACTATTCACTGCTCATTGGGGTATGTTACACAGTCAATATTATCACGATACCATGATAATTCTGATAGGATAATAAGCTGTATCGCAGTATCATGATAATATCACAGATTATCCAGTAATCTTTAAATCCGCGATGTGATACGCGATAACATGGAAAAATATAGCCCAATTTCAATATTTATGATCCTGCAACACTATAATTGAGTGTGTAACACACAATAAAAGAAAAACAATATAAACCAATGAGGCGCAATAATGCTATGAGTGATACACTTACAAATAAATGTGATTTCACTAGCTGCTACAGTAGATTAGAAGCTTAAACTAGTCCCTACTACTATCCTATATTAGTCCACTGCTGGACATAGGCTGCTAATGAGCACCATAGTGCCCTGTCCTACTACTCTAGCAGCTAGTTTTTCTTGATATTAAAGAACATAACAATTTCTTATTATGTCTAAGACCCTTAACAACATCTCAGTAAAAATCTGCTGATCCTCACAAAGCAGTACTTCACATCGGAGGAGTCAATCGGTGAGCGGTCCACATGCATTGTAGCCTTCTCCGTCTTCTTATTGATTGCCATGATGGTGCTCATTGTTGATGAAACCAATCTAGAGGTGGGAGTGGACCCCGCATATGATAGCTTCCATGAAAATGCTCAGAAGTTTCTGGAGAATCAAGGTTTATCTTCTGTGTAAGTTATTTAGCAACATTTGTCAGATATACTCCGATTTAAAATCTAAGATATTTTATGTCAACAACGACATTTATGAAACTTAACAACAACTAACACAAAAACTGATAACAATTACAGAAAACAACAAGGTAACAGCAAGGTTATTATGTTATTATTATTAGTGATACTAATAAGTAAAACACAAACTTCAAGAATGCATAATCTCACATATGCAGTAATAAATGTTTAAATTTTAATTCTAAAACGAACTAGTGATTAATTAAATGATTAATGAAAGCTTTCAAAACTTAAAATTGTTTCGAGCTTCTGTGCTTTGCTTAATTATTTTCCAGCAATATGCCTTAGGTACGATTTGTAACCCCTTTTATACAAAAAGTATCCAGGGTTTTGAATCGTAGTATAGTAAGAAAACAGAACAGAAGTTGAGTCAATCGTATCATCCTTAAGTGAACACCGCCGTTTAAGTACCTATACAAGCCACGATGCTTTAAACTGCACGACTTTCTGTCGTCACTCCACATGGGATATAGCGAGACGCGCCATAAGTGTTATTTATGTAATATTATATCAGCTGTAAACTCTGCCCTAACGTTCGTGAAATTCAACTGTATTAAATTCAAAGGCAATTTATTTGCGAACATGAGATATAAAAAATTACAGTACTAAAAAGCACAACATGTTTAACCTAAATCTAGGGTAATCAAATATACCTAGTAGAATTTTCTATTATATTACCAATTATCAAATATATTTGATAAATCTTGTTAAAACTTGAAATTAATTTGATAGAATTATTGTATTTTATTTAATCAAATAAAATACAATAATGAGATTCTTAATCTTACATTAATTGACTCTAGCTACAACAGGAGCTGGCGGCCTAGTTAGCTCACGCCCGTAAATTAATTCACATCCTGTAGGCCAAGTACAGCGATTGCGACGAAATGCGTGACATTTGAAATTTATTCCATGTCATTTTCGTCTGTTCTAGACAACATTCGCTGTGCTTGGCCGCCTCACGCCTGTTGCTATTACTTGCCAGATCTACATAAATGCCCTGTCTGGTTAACTGAATGAAACTAAGGAGCCTATATTCTCTATGGGGTTTGTATGGGCAATATAACAACCAGCTTTTAACACATTCACTGCCAGGAGGTATCAGCAGAGTGATTTATCAACGGTCTCTTACAAGCACACATAGGCACTTGTACTAAAACTAAACATTCAATAGAATTTAATTTGATTCCAGAGGTCCAGCATCTAAACTGATCCTAAAGTTATGCTTCGCTGTCTGGGCTGCCATTATCGGCACACTGTTCACCTTCCCTGGACTTCGGGTGGCGAGGATGCATTGGGATTCATTGAAGTAAGTCCAATGTGCGTACAAGCTAACTTCACAAACAATAATAACCCTCCCCTGTTGGTAAAAAAAGGGTAAAAAAAGACTGCTGTACCTACTTTATTAAACATATAAAACCGGCCAAGTGCGAGTCGAATCGCACACGGAGGGTTCCTTACCACTGAAGAAAATTATTTCGCAAAATAAACCTTAAAAATAGATTTTTTGGATGGATTCAGAAAATGTAACATGACGTGGTCACCCTTCCAAGTACTGACCGCACCCGACGTTGCTTAACTTGGGTGATCGGTACACAACGTGGCATGGACATTGCCCCATCTTATACGCTGCATATATGTCAATATATGAAAACTTGTTGTACACTCATATAAATAAATAATAATAAATAATAAAACTGTAAATCGGTTCTCCAAAAATAGCGATATAATTTAAATACTAGAAATAAGAATAAACTCGCTGTACCCACAACTAGGCTACACATCAAGATTTATATATCTTTTAAATTGCGATTCTACATGAAAACTCCAAGTGAGTTGCAAAAATTATCAATAAATAAATTCAAACAAGTTGTCAAACATATCCTTTGTAAAAAGGTTTACTGTAAAATATCAGATTATCTAGTCTAGAGTCTAGAGGATAAAAAAGCGTTTTGCACCAACTCAAAAACTATCATTCTAACAAGGTAAAGGTTTCTTGTTCGCTCTTTACTTCACCTTATCAAAATTGAAGTGGACAAAAAATCAAATTGATCTCTTTATTTCCTAGCTTTACTTATGTCAACTGAGTTTTGTGATGTGTCCAAGAGTCCTGTAAGGTCTAAAGGAAATAAAGCACTTTGAGTTTTAAGTTATACATAATACAGGGTGTTCGGCACAACATTTGTTTTATGGAAACTGGGGATAGGTACCGTGGAACTAAGTGCAATGGCTTGGCGGCTTTTTGAACTCTGAAAAAATTCTACGGTTCTTCTCTACACCATCTCAAGTTTATGTCACTAACACTATATCTCTTAGTATTCATTTGTTTTTATAATAGTTTCACATGGTATTATCTCACTATCTCACTAATATTATAAACGTGAAAGTTTAGATGGATGGATGGATAGATAGATGGATGGATGGATGTTTGTTCCTTTATCATTATCACGCCAGAACGGCAAAACGGATCTGGATGAAATTTGGCACAGAGATAGATTATAGTCTGGAATAGGACATAGGCTAATTTTTATCCCGAAATTCCTACGGGAACGGGAACTACGCGGGTGAAACCGCGAGGCGCTGCTAGTGAACAATAAATAGTGTTCTAACTACGCAATGCTACTAAACCTTTATTAATTTATACCTACACTATCCCTATTAGACTGTCACTATAAATTTCCCTTCTAATGTTCCAGAAACTACGAAGATAACAAGCTAAAGGGTATCCTACTCAACGTTAACTTCGCGCTTCCCTTCATCCTGGTGCTTCTCTGGATCCGTCCGATCTCCCGGCACTATCTGACCGTCAGGGTGTTTAGCGGGATGGAGCAACCACTGTGAGTAATATAAGGAAACTATAAGAAAATATCGGACAGCGCTGCAGCGGCGCGGTCGTGCCTTAAGAGGGTGATTAATGTAATAAAACCGGCCAAGTGCGTGTCAGACTCGCGCACGAAGGGTTCTGTACCATTGTCTATAAAACGGCAAAAAAAACACGTTTATTGTATGGTAGCCCCCTATAATATTTATTTGATTATGTTTTTTAGTAGTGATTTGTTGTTATAGCGGCAACAGAAATACCTACATTATCTGTGAAAATTTCAACTATCTAATTAACACGGTTCATAAGATACAGCCTGGTGACAGGCGGACAGACGGACAGCGGAGTCTTAGTAATAGGGTCCCGTTTTACCCTTTGGGTACGGAACCCTAAAAATGTGTATTATACCAAGCAATATGTGTATTTTTAAACACTTAGTATTAAAGAAAGAAAAAAAAAGAAAATCCATTTATTGGCACACACACAATAGGTACACAAAATATAAAAACCCTAAACAAATCATTATAATAAACTCTAACCTAAAAGATAACTCTAATAATAAATGAAATATAATTATGTATCGACTTATTTATTATACAGATTAATGGTGACCTAGTCTGTCCAGCCGTTTACTCATGAATAGATAACAGACAGACAGACCTACACTATTATTTGTAATCATAATAGCTATTGATTAGGAACTTGCCAGAATTTCATATCAGAGGTGACATTCACTATCACGATAATACACTTTGTTTATCGTGTTTGCGGTTTAGTTAACGCGTATTGTTTTTAATTTATGATGATTCATGATTCAGTCTTTGACCGGGCTTTAAGTACCTACCTTGATTGTCGAGTCAAAGACCTACTTAGGTCGTGGGTATGATATTGGACGCATGTAAACCCAGACATCACAAAAATATCATGAAATACAATTTGTGATGAATTTTGAAGACGTTAGGACTATCACATCGTAGATACCTCTACGATGTGATAGTCCTAACGTCTTCAAAATTCAAAATTCAAAGTGCTTTATTTCCTTTAGACCTTACAGGACTCTTGGCCACGTCACAAAACTCAGATTACATAAGTAAAACTAGGAAATAAAGTGATCACTTTGATTTTTTGTCCACTTCAATCTTTTTAAGGTAAAGTAAAGAAGCGAACAAGAAACCTTTACCTTGTTAGAACGTTAGTTTTCGAGTTGGAGCAAAAGTCGTCCCAAGCTTTTTTATCCTCTAGATAATCTGATATTTTATAGTAGGCCTTTTTACAAAGGATGTGTTTAACAGTTTGTTTGAATTTATTTATTGACAATTTTTGCAACTCACTTGGAGTTTTGTTCTAGAAGCGTATACATTGCCCATTAAAAGATACATTAATCTTGTGTAACCTAGTTGTGGGCACAGCGAGTTTATTCTTATTTCTAGTATCTATTAAATTTACTCTTCGAGAAACGTTGCTAGATCGTGCAATTTTTGTCGTGCTATAATGGTTTGTCTACACGACTCATTCATAACTGTACGCCGATTCAAAAACATGGATATTTTATGTATAAAAATGGGTAACAAAACCCAAGTAATATTGGTGGAAAATACTTAACGACATTGGTATAATCGAAGAATTATACCATATAATTGATTTCTTGTTAAAGCCTTTCCAGTTTCACTATTTATTATTTTCCAAGTTGATTTTATTAGATTTTCACTATTTCTAATTTTAAAGCTACTATAATTTGATGTAGCTATTCGACAAACCTTTCTAAACATTTTTGAGTAATTTTTAACTTTTTCTTTGAATTCTTTGCTAAAATTATATTGTTTTTCTTCACTATACAGTTCACACAATTTTTGTCTACTCTTATGTATACCGACTGTTGCCCACTCACTAAAGTTAAGTTTTTCTGAGACCATGATCGATTTGGGTGTGAATATTGAATTGAACGCATTGGTGAATTTGTTAAAAAATCTGCCATACGACTCATTTGGGTTGTTGTACGAGCAATTAGGTGATGTTTTACATTCCCAATCCAATTTCAACCGTTCAAATCGATTTGTGGTCACTGGTATATATTTTATAAACGCGACACAAACTTCGGAAAGCCTATTGTGCCTATTGATGATGATGTTACGCGATAAACACCTGATCCACCTTCTTCCAGCATGACATCGGAAGCATTCGACACGCTGCGTCTCTGTCTCGTGGTCACCACCGTGGTCCTCCGCCTTGCGCTAATGCCGGCGCAACTACAGCACTACCTCGACATGGCGGACAGAAGACTACGCGCGCAGACCGCCGAGGCCGGGCATATCACTAACGTCGACCTGCAGAAGAAGGTAAGTCTAAAATCTTCCAGTATGACATCAGAAGCGTTCGACACGCTGCGTCTCTGTCTCGCGGTCACCACCGTGGTCGTCCGCCAGCTAAAATATTCGTTGTTTATTTTCCACACGTATGGTAAGACTCAGGACCGTTGTGGCGTCGTATGGAGAGGCCATGGTAGTCGTGGCGTAATATTCGACCCCTTCAACTCAGCCTGCGGATGTCTTAAATGCGACCAAATGCTACTTACTACCTAGATAGAGAAAGGGCAGCAGCTTCCTTGTGTATTTTTGACAACTTGACTGCGATCAGCAAATGTCCCGCTGCAGGAATCGAACCCGTCCTCTCGACCCAACCTCCTGCAGGCGGACCTTCGCCCGCTGCCTCACAGAGGTCTGCAACACTAACACCATAGCACTGGTCTGAGCAAGCACCTGCTCAGCCCAGACGAGCTACGAGATATCACCCCGATGAAAATCCTCCAATTCCTTGCAGCTGTAAGGGAATGTAGCAAATTATGAACGCCGCAGCTTTAGGGGTAGATAGATAGATAGATTATAACTTTATTGCACCATCAACATATACAAAAAAACAATAAAACATAAACTTAATACTAACTATATCTAGTGGCACAATCGGTGGCCTTATCGCTAACAGCGACAGGGGTGAACACAAAAAATGGCAATCACAATAGGGTTTATATCATGGCCGCAGCGATACGGAACTCAACATAAGGTTTTTTTGCTATTATAATGTAGTGCTTACCCCGCACCCTGGGTATCTCTAAGAAATTAAATAAGTTCCCAAAAATTTTCAACTTCGGCGGGACTTGAACCCGCGCGCGTCCCAACCTCAGTACGGGCATGTACGCGTGTGCTCTAACCAACGAAGCCACGAAATCAAGTACTCACCACCATGAGCAAATAGAAACACAAACCCCATTTCCTATTTCAGATATCATCAGTGTTCTACTATCTATGCGTAGTGGCGCTACAATACATCTGTCCGATCCTGATGCTGCTCTACCTAGCGCTGATGTACAAGACTCTGGGAGGCTACACGTGGACCGGCCTGTTCTACGAGAGTGCGGAAATGTGTGGCCTGGAGCCGCCTGTCGCAGCCAAGGTGGAGGGGGAAGAGTTTGTGATGGCTTGGGAGAATCTCAAGATGGTCAGTTCTTAAGATTTTTCATCGTTTTGATGTACGAGTCACTGATATTGTTTGGGTGGTGCTGGCTTAGGATTGACACTACCCAACTCTTCCCGCGGGTGCTGTGAGTGGCCCACGCCTTATTAACGGAGCGGGGCATCGTCACTGTTTTCAAACATATGGCATGAGTGTCTCCCCCTGATAATCGGCTTTTATCTCATGGGGGGGATTATTTATTATGGGCAATGCCCATAATAAATAATAGATTCAGGCGTTACTTTGCGGAAATCCATTGCAAAATATAAGGATGAAAATATTTAGTAACAATTCCGCGAAAAAAACCTTCTCCGATAAGTTCTAACAAAATGTAGTCCGCGTTGTAGAAGAAAACGACGCCAACTACAAAATGAAAAAATACCTATCAAAGCAAGACGTCAACTAGTTTCGTCTCTCCACGAGATATCATCAGGACACCACAATACTCGACCTTAACACAGAGCGCCAAGCTACAACGGCAGAGTCCCACCAGAGATGTTGCCACTCCGTTGCTATTCTGCATGAGGCGCTCCTGCCCGCCCCTCGATGTTAGTCCCTTAGTCGCCTCTTAGTACACCCACAAAGTATTGTAAAAAAGTACTACTACATAACATAAAACTATGTTTAGCTAGTTCAGTGGGCTAACCCCACCTAAAAGGGAAAAAGGGTAAGAAAATTACGACAGAAATAGATATAAGTATATCTATAGTAGGTACGTAGGTAGGTACCTAACTACAATATTAATATTAACATCTTATTTCCCCAGGTGTTCACAACAGAAGTGTACCGCGGCGTCATTGGCTTCGCGACCTGGTGGTGCTCCTTCGCTTGGTTCATCACCACTTCTCTGGGCGCCGCTTACCAGACCTACTTCCGGATCTCTTGATCTACTCGTGCATGGGAAATTGAACACTGTATAATGTTAGTAACAAAATTACATACAAATAATAGAAACAAATTACAATTAGTATTTACAATTGAAACAATTATGCTAATGTTAGTTAGGACTTGTTTTATGTTAAAAAAATATCCAGGCAGTCAGCCAGTCTACTAACTTTTAGGATCCAAGATATTTTATGTCAACAAAGGTATTTATGACTGAAAACTTGACAATAACTGATAAGAATAACAGGAAACAATTAATTAATATTAAGGTAATCACTGATGAAAGCTTTCAAAGAAATGAATGACTTGAACATCTGCGATTTCCTTCCATGATACCAGCGTCATAAAATATTGTCTGCCATTATTCCTTTGACTATGAAAAAAAAAACTAGTTTTTTAGATCAGAGTATAGAATGTTTTCTTTTGAAAAATAATTAAATATGTAGACTAAGCTAATAATGTTATCAAGTTATCGTTATGCGACACTAAAAGCATTTACTATGTGTATTTACCATTATTTGAATATCGATACGATTTGTGATGTTTTGTGTTTTTCTTTGTGATGAGTGCTTTTGGTGTTGATGACTTTTGCGCATTACTTCACTAATAATGTTATTCAAATACCTGTTATTCAGTGACAAATAATGTTATACAGTGTTCAATTAAGGCTAAAAAGGCGCTCAAATCTGTATGTAGCCTTAAGTTTTTATTGATGCGTGTATATCTCCCAAATTTTTGATAAAATTTATCAAACTGGTTTAAATTGACAATAAAAAGAAGCACGCTAACGTTAGTGATGGACGTGCGCATTCAGTTATTTCTAGTCAGAACGCGCGCATCATTTCGGCTAACAACGTCCCAAAAACTGCCAGAAATATGATATTATTATTATAAGCCAAAGTACAATTAATAATCTCAAAGTTTCATCGTACAAATTAAGTAGCTACTTGCATACTATTTTATAACGTCAAGGTTTTATTGTAAACCTGTTTGTAGTTTTCTTAGCTTAAAATCTAAGCGCTTATTACGTCACACATTCGATAAAATAAGTTTTACATGTGCAAAATAAATTGAGATGTCATAAGTGCAGAAAAACTATTGCAAAGTACCTAGATTCATAGGTACCTATTACAATAATTTCTTAGATAGTGCAGAATGGTCTCCATTGCCTCTTTCAGGTTTTGTAACAAGTTTAATAAGAAGTTCCTTGTATTTAATTATATACCCAGTACCTTTTAAATGCATTTCGCTGTTCACTATATAATTAAGTAGTATACTTTTTTCAATCCACTGTGTGAATAACGAAAGACTTGTATCATACCTTAGTAAATGATAAAAAGAATACTGGTAGGTTTACTACCAACCAGTTACCTAGTAGGTAAGGAATTTGGTTGTTGGTTTTTGTTTTTATTTATTCGTATTGGCTGGAGTGTTAATAAATTTATATAGTTTTATGCAATAGTTTTATTTGTTAAGAAAGCATAGCCGTTACGATTCGCGGCCTGTTGTGAAATAAAATGCAAAAACTTATATCTGAGGAACAAGGCACTCGAGGTATACTCAATCTACGCTTAATATAGTTGAAAGACCTATTCAAAAGATGTCGCTGTCAAAAATTACACTATTCGACCATAGGTGGCGTTGGCAATGGTCAATGAGAAAGGTAATGAAAGCTAGGGATTTTTATTTGTCTGTGGCTCAGAGGGAACCAAAGAACGCCAACGCCAACTCTAGAGTTGTACCACGGACGGATGGCCACTTATGGAGCATGAGTAAGCATGATCCTGTTCTATGGAATAGGGTATTTTACTTTAAATGAGAAAAAATCTAAACGTATATTTTTGAGATAGCATATTTATGCAAAACGCACTCGAAAACTGTTAGTTTTAGTTCATAAAATAACAAAAAAAATATTACATTTAAACTTCAGTTTTTTTAATCTGTTTACATCATGAAATAGTAGGGACCTCGGACCAATTACATTACAATACAATACAATACCACCCTGTAAAAATTATCAAATTATAGTAGCAGCCAAGTAGCAGCTTGCAGTTATTTGTCTACGGCGCGGCGCGGCGGTTCTTTTCACATTGACATTTTTATCAGTGGTTGTAGACACGTTTGTTTCATTTTAGTCCTTTAAAATACTACATTATATTATGACACATATTAGCAACTAGGAACAGGATAGGTAGTGATGAGGATTGTTACGAAATCAACATATTTTATGGGAATCATCTATCTAATGGTAGATCTGTTGTGCTGTTACCACCCATCATTTATTTGACATTTGGACCTAGTTCTTCAATAGGAACCAATTCTCATGATGCGATGACAGTTTTGAGATAATGCAGTTTTGTATAAAAGTTTTGTAGAAAAATTTGTGAGTATTTTTTTTACTTGTATGTTTACAATTTTGTTCAAATATACTGGTAAATCAATATGAATTCCAATTTAATTTTAGTCTTTGAAAAGGTTTGGATAACTGCAATATTTCTCCTGTAGGTGGAGCTAAGGGTGCTAGAGTCTTAAAGAGGTCCCAGAGATTTTCAACGAGCACACCCTTACTGAGGGTGGGGCGTGCGTGGGTTCGAGTCCCGCCAAAATCGTTTTTTTGGGAACTTACATCATTTTTTAGATATTACACAGAGTGCTTACGCACTATAGGTAGGTACTAACATTACCTTAGTCTATTACACTTTCCTATTTTTGTGATTTTTATGGAATTGTTCGATGGTATCATTACCAATTATGTTTACAATAGTTTAACTATAATGGCCTGGTCTTAGTTGCTTTTTTTATCATCTTCTACGAAAATCAAAGAGAACAGAAGTGCATTCAGAAGACTAAAAGATATTATCAGTTTTGTATCGAAGTTGGTGGTGGCCGTTTTGAGGGGTTATATTACAACAAAAAAATACTCCACAAAAAAATATAAATTTTTACCGTTCCGCCCGAAAATTCTCAAACAAAACAATTGTAGAACTAGGTCCATTTGAAAGCTATTTCAAACGTCAGATCCATATAATTCCAAATTACAAAGGCGATGAAATGATTTTGTAATGTCTATGGGATGGATGGTTTTTGCGGAATCGCACAACAATGGTTTATTTACGGGCTGTTTAGTTACAAACATCGAGTTTATCCAAAATCAAAGAGAATATAACGGACACGCTACGTACGCTAAGACCCCAACTCTATTTTTGACAGGTGTGCTGCATTATGGCAGCCAGCTGCCTTTATCTACCAATAGAAACAATTCGCGGTTGTTGACCCAGCATGTCATTGGTCGGTTGCTGGAATATTCCAGAAACTTCCAATGACGTACTACCGCAGCGCGCGCACATGCTAGAAATTCCAACGTCAAACGGAAAACCAGATTATTTCGTGAATAGAAGCCGTCAATCGCGCACGTTTGCCGAGTCTTTCTTCGAGCAAGCTGATAATAATCGACTGAATCTACTAAAGTATTATCACACAAGAAAACAAAGTGAGTACCCATTGCAAATTATATTTCATATCATTCCCTGCTATTTTACTATTTTTGTATAAATTGATGACCACCCACAACGTTTTGTGGTGATGTGCAGAGTTCCAATTCGGGATCCCACGTTTTTGATTCTTTTCCCTTGGTGCTAAGTAGGCAGTTTAACTTATTCTTTATGCGTTTCCAATGTAGCATTTTGTATAAATCTAGATTTCTTTGTTCCAACATGGTCTATGTACCCATGTGAATTTCTACACGTGGTGAATGAATCACCATGGCTGAACTGAAAACTGCGTGATTTCAATAGCTTGTAGGAATATTTCCTACGTTTTCCGCATACAAGGTTTGTTTCCGAGAGAAGGGTCATGGATCGATAGTGATCGCTCGCGTACGTAATGGCCGCCCGCTCGCTAGTTCTCCGCGCATGTAAATCGCACCTGGTTGCAATTTTCGTCATGGTTTCCTGTTATAAAGGTGCATTATTAGTAGCTAAGTTTCAAATCGTGTAGGTATGTTTCCTGCCTACGGGTTTCAAAGTTCCATCCCACACGTTTGCGTCACGATAGGAACAGCCGCAAAATGGCCGACCTTCGACCTTCCTAACCTTACTTTTTTTTACCAAAGTACCTAGCTCTAAAGGTTGTCACATATATTCATGATTTGGATTTATTGACTAATCCAACTTTGAATTGTTACAGATGGCCAAAGCACCAGCAGTAGGTATTGACTTGGGGACCACTTACTCCTGTGTTGGAGTGTTCCAACATGGAAAGGTCGAGATCATCGCTAACGACCAGGGCAACAGGACCACGCCCTCGTACGTTGCCTTCACAGATACCGAGCGTCTCATCGGTGATGCTGCCAAGAACCAGGTGGCGATGAACCCCAACAACACTATTTTTGGTAAGTTTGGTCTCCCTATTTATGCATTGGCTAGATACCTTCATGATGACACCACTGGTTTATATATTTGAAAAAGCAAAAATAATAAAATTGTTACTATCGAAACATCAAATACTTAACTACAGTCTTACCTTAGCAAAAACCTCAACAGAAACCTCGCCATATTATTTGTGTTCTCCCAAAATAAAAATTATATTTCCTACTTGCATAGGTGTAAAAACTGATAAACTGATGATTCATTGATAATGGAACGGGAAAGTTCCAATTCACAAAATTGTTGCATCAGCAAGCTGAGTCACAACCCAAACCTCCTTGTTGTTTTTCATTGTTTATGAATCAATCAACTAACCTCAAAATTATCAAGGTTTTTCCAGTTCAGTTTTTTCTAGTTAAAAATGAAACTGGTTTTTAAATAAACACTTATTCTCATGATTTTAGTTCCTATGTTTAGAATGTTTCCAAGGTTTTTCCAGTTTGAATACCTTACAGTACACTATATTTAGAAAGATGTGCTAGTCTTCACTCGTTGTTCACATGACCCACTGCCTGTGATGACCTAGTTTTGAGATCAACGACTTACAACTGGGACATTCACCATCACTAAACATACCTACTATGTTGGTATTTGGTGTTCTATTACAGGCATCAACACTATTGTAGTGTACTTGCAGTACAGTAACAAAAAAGTAATTTTTGTAGTTGTTTAAAATGCCTGAGAAAGATAATAACAATATCAGGAAATGGCATCATGGAAGTGACTAAGCAATTAGAGGCACAGTATCATAATTTCATCATTGAAATGTGTACCTACCTAACAAACAAGAACAATAACATACTGATGTGTCATTCTTGAACTTTATATCAAGAATTTCCTTATCCTGTATAGGTATACATAGGTACATAAAGTACATGTGAGCAAAAAAAAATTAATTCAATTTTTTTTATTAAGTAACCCATGGTGTTGAAATTTATTGTGATGATAACCAATATACTAGACTAGAGTCTCTGAACATATTGAATGATAACAGTATTCTGATGAACTAGAAATATAAATTCAAATGAGGTGAAAAGATTGAGGTTTTACAACATAATTACATTGTTACAGATGCTAAACGTCTCATTGGCCGTAAGTTCGAAGATGCTACAGTACAAGCCGACATGAAACACTGGCCCTTCGAGGTTGTCAGTGATGGAGGCAAGCCCAAGATCCAAGTAGCATACAAAGGCGAGAACAAAACCTTCTTCCCTGAGGAGGTCAGTTCTATGGTCCTCACCAAGATGAAGGAGACCGCCGAGGCCTACCTCGGCAAAACGGTGCAAAATGCGGTCATCACGGTTCCGGCGTACTTCAACGATTCCCAAAGACAGGCCACAAAAGATGCGGGTACCATCTCAGGCCTGAACGTCCTCCGAATCATCAACGAACCGACCGCCGCAGCGATAGCATACGGTTTAGACAAGAAGGGACAAGGAGAGCGTAACGTTCTCATCTTCGATCTGGGAGGTGGCACCTTCGACGTGTCTATCCTGACCATCGAGGACGGCATCTTCGAGGTGAAATCCACCGCTGGAGACACGCATCTGGGAGGAGAGGACTTTGACAACCGTATGGTCAACCACTTTGTGCAGGAGTTCAAGCGCAAGTACAAAAAGGACCTCACTACCAACAAGCGCGCGTTGCGTCGCCTGCGCACCGCTTGCGAACGCGCGAAGAGAACCCTCTCCTCCTCAACACAGGCCAGCATTGAGATCGATTCTCTCTTCGAGGGCATCGACTTCTACACGTCGATCACGCGCGCGCGCTTCGAGGAGCTCAACGCGGACCTGTTCCGCTCTACTATGGAGCCCGTCGAGAAATCCCTGCGCGATGCCAAGATGGACAAGTCCCAGGTGCACGACATCGTGCTGGTGGGTGGCTCCACGCGCATCCCCAAGGTGCAGAAGCTGCTGCAGGACTTCTTCAACGGCAAGGAGCTCAACAAGTCCATCAACCCCGACGAGGCCGTCGCGTACGGTGCGGCCGTGCAAGCAGCTATCCTGCACGGTGACAAGTCTGAGGAGGTGCAGGACTTGCTGCTGCTCGACGTCACCCCGCTGTCGCTCGGTATCGAAACCGCCGGCGGAGTCATGACCACGCTCATCAAGCGCAACACCACCATCCCTACCAAGCAGACACAGACCTTCACCACGTACTCGGACAACCAACCCGGAGTTTTAATCCAGGTATTCGAGGGCGAGCGCGCCATGACCAAGGACAACAACCTGCTCGGCAAGTTCGAGCTGACGGGCATCCCTCCCGCGCCGCGCGGTGTGCCCCAGATCGAGGTCACCTTCGACATCGACGCCAACGGCATCCTCAACGTGTCTGCTGTCGAGAAGTCCACCAACAAGGAGAACAAGATCACAATCACCAACGACAAGGGACGTCTTTCCAAGGAGGACATCGAGCGCATGGTCAACGAGGCTGAGAAGTACAAGAATGAGGATGAGAAGCAGAAGGAGACCATCCAGGCTAAAAACGCGCTTGAGTCCTACTGCTTCAACATGAAGTCTACCATGGAGGACGAGAAGCTCAAGGACAAAATCACCGATTCTGACAAGACTGTCATCCTAGACAAGTGCAACGACACCATCAAGTGGCTGGACTCCAACCAGCTGGCTGACAAGGAGGAATACGAGCACAAGCAGAAGGAGCTGGAGGGCATCTGCAACCCAATCATCACTAAGCTGTACCAGGGCGCCGGTGGAGTGCCCGGAGGCATGCCCGGCGGTATGCCTGGCTTCCCAGGGGGCGCACCAGGCGCGGGCGGCGCAGCCCCCGGCGCCGGCGGGGCCGGACCCACCATCGAGGAGGTCGACTAAACATTCCACACCACTCCTATAAACCCACCCCACTAGTTAATGCCTATTGAAACTGAATAAATGATTTGAACCCTGATTGCAGACTTTTTCTGACATCTTGCATAGGCACTTGGCATGTCAATGCATTTCCTAGGGGTTTAGGTGCGTATGATGATGGAACACCCTCGTTCGTATCATGCCGCCCTTACCCCACGCGTTGGCCTCTTATTCACAAGAAAAAAGGATGTATATGATGGTTCAAGGGTTAACTGGATTCTGATTCTCAGCGCTGCGGTGCATTCAGAGTTTGACACCGCGACTCGTGAGCGCGCTCATGAGTGTTCCGAATTAATGATAGCACTCGACCGTCAAAATATCGTATTATCTAATTTGGAACCCAAAATATCGTACGGAATGCACTTGATAGGTGGATCACACCCACCCCCACCCCACTCTCCCTAACGTATCGATCGAGTAAACCGGCCAATGACCTCAAAACCCACCTCGCCTCTCCTCATGGTTGGTCTGGGTTGGCTCCTATTTTTCTCGCGATTCTGGGAGTAACAAAAATAAACGGCCCTATCCTTCGATATGTTTTTTTTTTTAACTTTTATCGAAGGTCCCGTCTATGGTAGGTAAGTAGGTCCCTAACATTATCGCGTAATTATAGACCTTTTTACGCCTCTCCAGTTCTATTTTAGGTTTCAGTTTCCACTTTCCAATGAAAATATAATGTAGCGGATCGAATAGAGAACAGATATAATTAGATTTAGAAGTTTTTTGGTAGAAGTATGTACCTACTGTTGACTACCTACTAGTTATTTGTAGTATCTACCTAGGTATCAAGAGGCAACCTGCCTACAAAGATGGCGGGGGTCGGGGTCGCTCGCTGATTAAAATTTGTGGTATTTTTGGATAGACTGCGTAGCAACACTAGCTAACGAAGTTGCATGATACCCTGGTAAGGTACCTACCTCACGTTCTACCGAGTCGACATTGCTTAAATGTAACGATGATTATTCCAGATGGTTTTTCCATGAAAAAGTATTATAAATAAAAATAAATATGTACAAAATATTAAATATAAAAGTAAAATATAAATACTAAACGAAACGTCGGGAAAATAAGGTAAATAAACGCGATAAATACCCGTTAAATAGTATTTACAAATATGTGTTCAAATCGCGTAAGTTTAAAAATATTTAAAATTATTTAAGTTATAGTTTACCACTAACTCGATCTGTCTTACTTTTTGTCAAGGAAAAACTCAGGTAATGCCACGGGCAGAAGCAAGTAGCATTAAAACAACAAAAAATACTTCATCATCTCACCTCTACTGTTTATGTTATGTTATGTTTTTTTGTATATGTTGATGGTGCAATAAAGTAATAATCTATCTATCTATCTATCTACCTCAACAGCCTATAATGGTCCACTGCTGGACGCAGGCCTCCCCCTGATAATCGCCTCAATTGGCTTTTACCTCATGGGAGGTTATCATACTCCCCACGCTAGGCATGCGGGTTGGGGATCGCAGTTCGGTGGTAGATCTATTCTCGAGGCGCTGTTGCCCGCTCCCCGGTGTTTGTTTCTTTTGTATTGTACTCTTCATTTTATTTTGTAGCCAGTTATTTTGTCCGTCCAAAGAAAATTTTATTTGTTGATAAATAATTCTGTGCACGCTGAGACATCCTATATTATAGAGACACATCGATTTAAGAACTGTTACTTGTTACTAACTAGCCATAAGTGATCTCATGTTGGATGTCCTATTTAATAAATAAATAAAAGTACCTTAGTCGCCTCTTACCACACCCACGGGAAGAGTTGGGGTGGTGCAAATTCTAAGCCGGCACCACACGTCAAAAATAACAAACACATTGTAAAAATACTTTATTCAATTTTTTTATTCCAAAAATAAAGTCATTTAGACGCCTGAGTAAAGTCTAAAATAATATAAAATGTAGAGCAACAGTAACAAAATCGATTATAACATTAAACAAAATCGATTGTCATAAAAAATCGAATCCGTAAAGCATTCATCAGCTTCATCATCATCCGACATAGGCCTCCCGTTACAAACGCCTTGGCGCCCTATCTTCAGCTCGCCGCATTCAGCATCTCCCTGCAGTAATTCGCAGATCGTCATCCCCCCTGGCCTGAGGGCATCCTATACCCGTCTGCCGAGTCGTGGTCTCCACTAGCACACAAATAGGTATTTCATAGTCGAACTTCCAAAAATGAATCAGTTTCCATGGAAAAGGTTAGGTGTATCTACTACCTACATACATAATTATATGTAGGTAGAGCATACGGAAGAGTAAAATAACGTTAATTCCAGTTGACATTTTTATTTTGGCAATATGCAAACAGCAATACCAACCCAACATAATAATAATTAACAAATCGATAACATTATTCGTAGTTCGTGCTAATACAAAACATGGGTTCCGAAGTCATCAGAACTACGAGTACATTGGGGAAGTTAATATTTTTGTCTTTCACTATCTTTGCTATTAGGCCAAAGTTTTGATTTATTTCTTTGTTTCTAACATAAAAGCATTATTTTATTTATAACATTCGATAATTTTAATACACTTTTCTTATTATTAGGCGCTGCATGTCACTTTCTTGAGGTCAGCTTAGACCTAGCCTGCTAACTTCATATTTATTATTATGATTCTACCTTCTACAGGGGGTTACCATAAGTTACGATGAAAGTCACTCTAAATTAGGTGTTTGTGTCTGTTGTGTCTGTTTAATTGTATCGATAGTGAAAGACAAGGCAAGCGGGGACCTACTGCTACAATTATTGTACTATTTACAACACGAGTACAAAATGTTACACCTATCTACCCATTCCTGTCTCAAACCTGAACTATAAGGCTGGCATAAGCCACATTACACACTCCATTATTAATAAATAACAGATCATTTACAACCAATACGTATTTAAAAAATAATCTTCATAATTCTATGAAAACAATGTTGCGCTTGCATTAAAAAGACTACGGCTACCAAAAACATATGATTCGTCTTGTTTAAAAACATGTACTTTTTTTGTATTAAATATAATACTTAATTATACTTAAACTTTTCGTAGCTGTATTCTTTACTTGTAGCACAATACCTACGCTCGTAGTCCTTTTGTTAAATGCGCCGCAGCTTTTTGTAGCTTTTAGTTACGCGCGTAGCAATAGCTACGATTGTTAGTAAACATCTACGTTCGTAGCATAATTGCTACGCTTTCTCGTAGCGCTTGGCTACGCACGTAGCACTTAGCTCTTAACATTAATTCCTACGCTTTCTCGTAGCGTTTGGCTACGCGCGTAGCACTTACCTACCGATCTAGTTAACTTCTAAGCTCGTAGCATAATTGCTACGCTTTCTCATTTTCGTAGCTGTCGGCTACGAGCGTAGCTCTGCAATTATCTTTGTAGCATTATAACTACGAGCGTACCACGTTTCTGAAATTTCATCCCATACCAAATTACTGATCTGAAAAATATGTACCTATATATAATTATATAATTTTAATTTTAACATATAAGCGGAGGCCTGTACAAAATGGCTTGATGTGAAAGGAGTGTCCAAAGCTCATATGACATCGACACATCGTAATATGCTCGCGTAAATCCAACCTTATCCTAATATCCATACAGTCTTTGCATTAACTATTTTAATCATAACATCCATAAACTACATGGGAATAAAATAATGTCGAATTATAAACTCGACGATACAAAAACAATACACGCACTTACTTTGTAAATAACAATGGTTTTTGAACGATTACTTATATTTAACGATTTATCAACTAGTTTTAAGAGAACTTCAGAAGTCTTCAGTGGGTAGATACACCATGATAGCTTGCCAAAGTACCCACATAACATACTCAATAGATGTTCTGGACACGACGAGCCTTCGTAGGATAGGTTGAAGAAGATCCTTCTTAGAATAGGTATAATAGTCTAGGTTTGAAACGTCAAAGGAGGTTGTAATACCTCAACATGGATGCTGGCCGCAAGCACATTCAAAAATTCAAATACCTGCGAACGAACGAACCATTTGATCGTCTATTGTTTTTTCTCATTCTAATTTTGGAAAATGTAGGGGAGATTTTTGTATAAATAGGCACGCTAGCTAGAATAAGTTCAGTTTATACTCGGACGCGATCAAGAAAACCTGAAGAAGTAAATAAAGCTGGAAACAAGAACAAAGTGTTTTACTGGAAAAATTCAAGAAGCTTACAGTCCACAACAGTTCCTGGTCCTTCGAGCCGGATTGGAGCGAAGAGATCCTGCACCCATCGGATCGGAGTGAAGAGATCCTGCACCCACCGGATTGGAGAACGAAGAATCAAGCGCTCGCGCAGTATGGTTGTAACCAGAAGCCAAGTGGATACGTCCGAACGACGTGAAACTGAGGAAGAGGCTGTACGGCAAGCCGCCGAACTGGAAGCCATCGCGAACGTACGAAGACGAAGGCTGTCGCAAGAAGCTCCGGCGACACCCGCTACGCATCAAGTAGCCAGACATCGCGACCCAGCCATAGGGTTCGCACCCGACTTCACCCGCGCCGGAACGAGTACGGAACGCCATAGGGAAGAACAATCTCCCGCCCGAACTGCGCGCTCTCTACGATCGAACGGGAGCATAGCGGCCAGGGCGCGGGCGGCGGAACTGGAGGCGGAAGAGAAACTGGCCGAACTTAGGCGTAAAGAACTCCAAATAGAAGCAGATCTCGTCAAGAAGAGATTGGCTGCTAACCTAGCAGCATTGGAAGACGAGGAAAGGAGTATACATGAAGACGAACTACCGGAACACAGTGAGAGAGTCGAGCAGTGGCTGCAGACAACTGAAGGGGAGAAAAGTGACACTATTCCAAGAACTGAGAAGAACATCCGATTCAACGTCAGGAACATATCGACTACGCCGGTCAAGACTAAGAGTACTGCCAACGTCGATGCATTAGCTGATGCAATAGAGAAGCTAGCAAGACCGAGGATGAAGTGCCCAGACCTGCACGCGTTTTCCGGTTCACCGAATGAGTGGTTGCCCTTCAAAGCTGCCTTTAACGACTCAACGAGAACATACAAGCTGACACCGGCTGAGAACATCCAAAGGCTGAGAAGCAGCCTTAAAGGGGAAGCAAGAGAGCTAGTTGCTTCACTCCTGTACACCGCAAGCAATCCAGAAATCATCATGAAGACCCTGGAACAATGCTTCGGAAGACCAGAAATCATCATCGACCGGGCCATTGATGACCTTCGAAGACTACCGAAACCCGGACCATCTGCAATAGAACTGAACTCATTCGCCGTCAAGCTTCAGAACGTGGTCTGTGTGTTGAGCAACATCGGGAACAGAGGCTACCTGTACAATCCGACGCTGACCAGAGAAACACTGGAGAAGCTGAGCCCCCACATTCGCTCACGCTGGTGTGACTACGCAACCGAACAAGAGGGAATGATCGAGCCCGAGATCATTATGCTATCACGCTTCCTTATGCGCGAAGCGGACCGAGCCCTGCGGTTCAGCTATGCACCACCGACCAGCAAGAAGGAAAACCTGCCGAAACCGAACACAGCATTCAAGAAGAAGACGAACGCCGTGTACAACACTACTGAAGAACTCGCTGAAGCTGAAGAGAAGTGTTAATGCTGCGAGAAGGAACACAAGTTGACAGATTGCCCCAAATATAAGGCAATGACAACTGACGAGCGATGGGAACACGTGAAGAAGAACAAGCTGTGCTTCAAATGTATAGTGAAGAAGCATCGACGCACCAACTGCAAGGCGACATCATGTGGAGTCAACCAATGTTCACGTCCACACCATCAGACTCTACATCAAGAAAGAAAAGACAGTCCAAGCCCAACCGAAGCAGTCATGACAGTGACCACCGCTGCCTCGAATGACATGGCAGTTTTGCTGAAGATGTGTCCAGTCACCGTCGTCGGTCCACGGGGGGAGATCGATACGCTCGCTCTCTTGGATGAAGGGTCCACAGTCACTTTGATTGATGAGAAGTTGGCGCGTACTATCGGAGCAAAAGGACCTTCACTGCCACTACGAATGCGTGGAGTCAACACTACGCAAAGGGAGGAAGAAAGCCAACTTGTCACCGTACAACTGAAGGGCAAGGATAGCAAGCTACATCCACTTCGGGCACGCACCATCAAGAACATGAAGCTGCTGCAACAATCGATTCCCGCAACACTGTTGGATCAAGACCATCTGAGGGACTTACAACGAGATGAAGTCTGCTACGAGTCATCACAACCTGGGATCCTGATTGGAGCTGACCACTGGGAGTACATAGTCTCACACGAGCTACGAGTCGGAAGAGCGAACCAACCAGCTGCATCGAGAACACAGCTGGGATGGATCATCCACGGAACCATACCACGCAGCATCATCGCGAACCAAGACAGCGTTCTACACATCTACACACCTGAAGCCATTGAGAAGCAGAACCAAGAGCTGCATGAGCTAATAGAGAAGCATTTTAGCATTGAAGCGATTGGCATCAACCAGAAGCCACGTACGAGTGAAGAAGATCTCCGAGCTACAAATATCGTCGAACAGACAATCAAGAAGATTGACCAAAGATATGAAGTTGGTCTACCATGGAAGAAAGAAGACACGAAACTACCTCAGAGCTACAACATGGCACTTCGTCGTCTTCAAAGCATTGAGAAGAAGATGGATGCTGACCCAGTCTTCGCCGAAGAATATACGAAGCAAATTGAGAACTTGCTGCAGAAGCGGTACGCTGAACCATGCGATGGATCGGAGGAGTCTAGCACCGTCTGCTGGTACTTGCCTCACTTCGCAGTACGCAACCCCAACAAGCCCAGCAAGATAAGGCTTGTCTTCGATGCAGCAGCAAAGAGCAATGGAGTCAGCCTGAACGACCACCTGCTGGAAGGACCCGACCTCTTGATGTCCCTACCAGGCATCCTGTTCAGATTCAGAGAGAAGCGAATCGCGATTACGGCAGACATACAGGAGATGTTTCTACAGATTAAGATTCGTCAAGAGGATCAGCCAGCACAACAATTCTTGTGGAGAGGCAACGAGAGAAAGAAGACGCCTCAACGATTCAAGATGACAAGCATGATATTCGGCGCTGCGAGTTCCCCATTCATGGCGCATTTCGTGCGAAACTACAATGCGAGGGTATACGCTCAAACTCACCCTCTCGCCTGCGAAGCCATCACCAGAAGCCACTACATGGACGATTTGGTAGCGAGCTACGATGACGACGTGGAAGCCCATCGAGCCGTGACGGAACTGCGCACAGTGCACGCAGTTGCTGGATTCACATTGCGAGCATGGAACAGCAACAAGGATAGCGTACTGGAAGACGTGCCGGCTGAACTACGAGCTACAACACCGATGCAATTTGACGAAAGGGGGTCAGAGAACAAGATCCTTGGACTCTACTGGAACGCCGAACAAGATGAACTTGGATTCAACACCTCCATGAATAGAGTTCCCGCAGAAGTACGTGCACGAGTCCGCGCGCCAACGAAGAGAGAGGCACTCAGCGCGGTGATGTCCATCTACGATCCGCTCGGACTGCTGAGTCACTATACGATACGAGCAAAAATTGTGCTTCAGAAGCTATGGCGCATCAAGATGTCATGGGATGAACCGATTCCGGAAGAAGAAAATGAGCTGTTCGCCACGTGGCTGGAACAACTGAATGACCTGTCTTGCCTTCGGCTGGAGCGACACTACGAGATTCAAGACAACACTGACCTCGAGCTACATGTACTATGTGATGCCAGCGAACAAGCCTACTCGACCGTGGCGTACTGGCGAAGCACGAGACCAGATGGAAGCTTTAGTGTTTGCCTCGTCGCTGCTAAGTCCAAGGTTGCTCCAAAGCGAACGCAAACCATTCCCCGCTTGGAACTACAAGCGGCGGTCATCGGAGCAAAGTTGGCCTACGCCATCAGACATGAACATCGAGTCGAAGTCAAGAGAACGATCTACTGGAGTGACTCAATGACAGTTATACATTGGATACGAAACAGTGCAAGAAGATATACGCCCTACGTTGCGCATCGTCTGGGGGAGCTATCTGAACTTACCCAGAAAGAAGATTGGAAGTGGATACCGACCAGCGAGAATACGGCAGACGACGCAACCAGGCTGACGAACACACGCATAATGGCAGAAGATCGATGGTTCCGAGGGCCAGACTTCCTTCGCCGCCCAGAGCATCAGTGGCCGAAGGAGACGTCTGACTACAACCACGAGGAGGAAGTTCTGCACACGCGAGTGGAAGAAGACAAGACGGATGGATGGCTGCCAGATCCATCACACTTCTCTAAGTACGAGACACTAGTCAGAGCTACAGCACGAGTACTCTTCTTCATCGAGAGATGTCGACGACGAGCCACGAACATGGAAAACCGGCACATCGAAGATGCGGAACGTGCGCTTATTCGCCACGCACAAAAGGAGAGCTTCGCAGACGAGCTGCAACGAATGAAAACGTCTCGTCCAATCACGAAATCGAGTCGCCTGTTCCGGTTGGACCCGATTTTAGAAGATAGCATTCTACGAGTACGAGGTCGCATTGGAGCTTCCGACGCACCGATTGAGATGAAGCGGCCCATAATACTCGACGGTCGTCACCGCATCACAAGACTTATCGTCTTGCGAGAACACTGCGCAGCTGGTCACGCTAACAGGGAGCGCGTGACTAACGACCTCAGACAGAAATATTGGGTGATTCATCTACGACCGACAGTACGTGGCATCGAGAAGGAATGCAAACTCTGCCAAGTACGGAAGATGAAGCCTCTACCACCAGCTACGGGAGACTTGCCGAGAGCCCGCCTCACGCCGTTCCTGCGCCCTTTCAGCCACTCCGGAACTGACTATTTTGGGCCCATGATAGTAAAGATTAGACGACGCCGGGAGAAGAGATGGGGCGCCCTCTATACGTGCCTCACTACACGCGCCGTACACATAGAGGTCGTTACTACACTTTCCGTCAACTCTGCAATCATGGCACTGAGAAGAATGGCTGCGCGACGAGGCTGGCCCCGTATCATGATGTCCGACAACGCAACGAACTTTCGAGGTGCAGATAAAGAACTGCGGGCTGCCTACGTGGAATGGGCACCAGTTCTGCGAGATGAAGGACAACTGCATCGAATGGAATGGCGATTTATACCTCCTGGCGCACCGAACCAGGGGGGAGCCTGGGAGCGACTGGTGCGATCAGTCAAAGTCGCATTAGCCGCCACCTTGAACGAGAAGGAACCACCCGAAGAAGTATTGATCACCCTCCTGACAGAAGCGGAATTCTCCATCAACGCGAGGCCACTTACGCACGTTAGCGTGAACCCCGAGGAACCCGAGGCGCTAACTCCGAACCATTTTTTGCTAGGGTCATCCAACGGTCTACCTACCACTGGTCCGTGCAGCGAGGCAGATCGACGAACATGGAGAATGAGCCAAGCGCTTGCTGACCACTTTTGGCGGCGCTGGCTTCGAGAGTACCTTCCGACATTGGTACCTCGCGGCGAGCCTACGAGCAACAGACGACCACTTCAAGAAGGAGACATCGTTGTGGTCGTAGACCACACTCTACCCCGAAATGTGTGGCCAATGGGAGTCGTCGAGCGCACCTACAAGGGACCTGACGGAGGCGTACGGGTGGCGGATGTCCGGACGAAGACTGGCGTCTTCAAGCGGCCGACCAGCAAACTCGTCGTGTTGGTGAAAAAGGAGGCTGCGCGAGCTACGCCGGGGGGAGGATGTTCTGGACACGACGAGCCTTCGTAGGATAGGTTGAAGAAGATCCTTCTTAGAATAGGTATAATAGTCTAGGTTTGAAACGTCAAAGGAGGTTGTAATACCTCAACATGGATGCTGGCCGCAAGCACATTCAAAAATTCAAATACCTGCGAACGAACGAACCATTTGATCGTCTATTGTTTTTTCTCATTCTAATTTTGGAAAATGTAGGGGAGATTTTTGTATAAATAGGCACGCTAGCTAGAATAAGTTCAGTTTATACTCGGACGCGATCAAGAAAACCTGAAGAAGTAAATAAAGCTGGAAACAAGAACAAAGTGTTTTACTGGAAAAATTCAAGAAGCTTACAGTCCACAACAATAGGTATGTACAGTCATACAGCCAAAAGCATCGAGGAATATGATACACCTTACTTCAATCAGTTACTTACATAAATAGGACTGCCTGGTCGGTACAGCCAGTTGCCCTAAGTTTTAGGGACTGTATTTAAGGGCCACTTTAGTATCCACTTTTAGTATAATGCTTTAAATTTGGCTTAAGTAGAGGTACTTGACGAACGCGTTCTCTCTCTCATAAGTAGGATTAACTATGCCCTAGCCGGGTCCGTATTTGAGAATGTTTAACTCTAATAAATTATGTGCAATATGGTCGCAATAAAGAAACTTGAACTAAGTTTCAAAGGGTACTAAATCGGAAACGTCCTTTGCGATTGCGGCTGTGAGTTAATAATAAGTCTAGCATTATTTATTATAAAATAATGCTAGACAAGACAACCCACACAGTATCATCTAGCCCCAAGCTAAGCAGAGCTTGTATTATGGGTACTAGATGACTGATATACATATACAATACATAACATAGATAGACATTTTTTTCACATAGAAATACCCAGAGAATATTTGCAGATCGTACAAAAATATGTCCTAAGGCGGGAATCGAACCCGCAACCTACAACGTCGCAGACGGACGATTATTTATTCGATTTATTAATGTAGTGTGTTATTTATTGAACCTACAAAAGTGTAGATAGAGTAGCCATCAACATGCGAACGATTTCTTGTTCACTCCTACCAGTTTCAGGAAGTTATGATATTAATTTTAATGCTCCTTATGACTCAGAATGTGGCTAGCTATCATAGGTGTTTCCACCATCCATGTAGGTAAAGTCTACGAATACGAAACTACATCTACGAGCTACCTATATAGATTCAAAAGCCTTACATTACATTGTGGCCTACGTTATGAGAAAAAAGTCAATACGAGCTCGTAGCGTCAATGTAACCTCGTTCTACTAAAAGTAAACAGACAAAAAAAAACTTTGCACGCGAATTTTACAAGATTTTTAGCGGAACAGCTTCTACAGAATAGTGCTGCTAAAAGCTCAGCAAAATAAATAAACTACAAATAGGTTCTTATTTATAAACGGGCAGTGTTGAACGATATAGAGTTTTCTAGATATGTTTTACTCTGTAGACTTCTGAAGTTCCCACGTCACGCCCAAGCTTTATCAACAGGGAATTTCAATACATTTGTACTATTTAAAACTGGTGTTTTATTAAAGGGGTCATTAGTTTGCGCTTGGTTTGTCTAATATTATTTTACAAGGTTGAATCGAATCCTGGCAACATTTCAACATGTCTGATATTCAAGTTTTCCTATTTCCATCAAATTCTTAGTGTCGTTGTTAGTTATCCGCGGTGTATATTTTTGTGTGTTTTTTTATTTGGTATCTCTTACTAGGATACATTCATTCTGCTTCTATTATACACAACACATGTTATTCTCTTCGCGTACAAAACTTATCAAGTATAACACCTTAGCAAATAATCTACCATCAAAGTTAGCAAGTAATCTTACCCACATCACATACAAATTCAATGTTTTCAGAACATCAATTCAACCTTATCAATACGCACTTAAACTATCTATTTGTCTATCTATGTACAGATTACATAAATTCGGAGATTTTTGCTCACAGGAATTTTGGTCGCTGTCAATGACAGTGGGGCTTGCCGTTCCACCAAACACAGTTTATACATGATCATAGCCCTTGAACTCTTAAACAGATCGGGTGGAAACTTTCAAGTGACCGTAAGTTTTGTTTGGAGAAACGAGTCCTTGTCATTACAGGCCTTGCCTCTTGAATCTTCGGATTATTCTGACTAGTTACCTGAACAAAATGGAAAGGAACTAGTGAAAATTATCCTCCGTTTAAATATTTAGACTATTTATGTAATAGAGAGTTATTGGTTCATTTCGTATCGTAATAGCAAGCAATCTCGCGTTCACTAGCGATATTTATAGCCACAAACTAACAATCTTTATCACTCACTTTTTCATGACACAAAAGTCGGCTCCCATCGCTTTGTTTGGATATATTGTCACTATTAATCGCAGTTTTCAAAAAACTCACTTAATATCGTCACTGATCTATCACGGACAAGTTTTTTGATCTCCCATTTTCCCTAGTTGTCATATCTTATTCACCGCCTTGGATTCGTCTATCATTTCCTCATTGAGTCCCTTTTCTGTGCCAAATTTTCTAATTCTCTTTCAATCTACCTTCGAGCTCAATCTGTTCAAAGTACAAATACTGTGAAGCTTTCGCAATTCTCAAGTCCCTGCAGAACTACTCTGTATCATCCTAATCTGGTCTTTCATCTAGCTTCCTGAGCTACATCCTGAGCTAAGTCTTAGTTCCAAGCGATGGCAGGATAGCCGGAAGACATGGGATCCAAGGAGCAAGTCCTGGAGGACGCTAGAGGTCAGTAAAGCGATGAGCTGGTGCAGGGACCGTCCACTCCTTGTAGCTGGTGACTGGCTCCTTCTGGGTTCGATAGTAACTGAAAAAAATATGGCGTAGAACTTTAAATTACTTACATGAAACAACAGTTGAAAGATCAGATTTTACCGAGTGTCAGAATAGTGTTAGGGTTTTCAAAGTTATAGCTAACTCAAATGTTCTTAAATGGAAGGTAGCTAGGTGGTCAAGTTTCAAACTGCTAAATAAGGAAATGTCCTCTTAAACATTATGCGAGCAGGAAAATAAATCAAGAAAATACTGTCTCAAAAAGGCTAGAACTCGACACGAAGTAATGCACAACATTCTATTTACGGATGCATGGGTAATTACGAGACCATTTGTGGAGATACAAAGTTCCAATCGTGTTGACCTACAGTTACGGCTTGATATCGGATACCCGTAGGTTTATAGGTTGTATGGCTTTGGTTTTGGCTTGAACTCTAGGTGTTTAACTCTACGATGAGCATTCATATTCTGAACCTGATTCTAATTCTTACTTGAACCTGATTCTAATCGAATTGTCACCAGTCATCTTATCTAAAAAAATAGGTGGCGAAAGGAGTGTCTACAAAGGAAAGGAGTGATCTTACTTCTCTAATTTCACATACAGATGGCAGCAGCCCATCAGTGGAGTTATTCGGTGAGCGCGGAGACGGAGTGGGGGCATGTTTGGGCATCTCCCTCCCAGCTGCCATTTTGTCGTGCAACTGAGCGAGTCGGATGCTCATCTGTCGCCTTTCCTTCTGCTCTCTCTCCCGCTCCCACATCTTCGCGCTATAGCTCCGGATTGAGGATGAGCTGCTCTGCACTGAAGTTAGACTTGGACGTCTTGAACCTGAGGATATGAAGAAGGACTTAAAGTTCTGGATACACCAGCAGTGTCGTGAAGCGTGCGTGAGGCAAGCTATCTACGTGTTTGTGAGAAGCTAGCTTCGTTTGCTGCTGCTGAAGTTTTGAACATTTTGTATATGTTTTGGGTTGTGTGGTTCATCATTGTCGTCTATAGATTATGGTCAAGTGCATGTTGTATGAACCCAAAAATATAACTTAATTTACTATTAAAAGGCTGCAAAAGGGTTAGAAATTCAAATTAAGGTATTCTTTTTGGCTATCAATATAAAAAATTTCTTTCTTGTATTTCGCGTTGACCGTGCTTGAGCGCGTAACTACTCGTAGGCGTTGAGCTTTCTTCTCATTGTTAATTTCCACTCTAAGGTATTAATGATTACTGCTTATTCTAAAATTATTCTAGTTAGTGTAACATGCTCAGCCTGACAGGTTACAGTGGACATGAAAAGCGTGAAACAACGTGCTAGGCTGATGAAACTGAAGCAGTTCTAATAAAAGTGTTCTGTGCTTGTGTCAAGTTGGAGACACATGATCTTTAAATTGACGCTCACTGTATAGTGATCCATTCAATTGTTTAATTTGATAGTATTTTGTTTTTAAGCGATCAAAGCATGATTTTAATTGCTTTCTATGTTGGGACCTACTGGGACTGTAAAATCGCCCAAAGTATCAAACTACAAGAACAAATTTGATCATGTGGCGCATAGCTGAATTGCATTAAAATGTGACGTATATAAATCGTATCGTACGTACAAATCTTCAATTCCCAAGTGTGACTGTTGTATTCTAATAAGACCTTCAGTTTCGTCAACACACAACAAAGAAGGCAGTGAGAAACAGAGACCACAAGGCCAAGCCATCTTGCTCGCGCCGCCGGGCACACATACGAACTGACCTGACTTCCACTCATTGCCAATACCACGGAAGCTTTGCACACGAAAGCCATACTTACGGAATTTTGACCGATGTTTTCCAAATATGCCTTATAAGACCAAGATCTTCTGGACATTGGTTCATCAAACCAGGAGATAATAAATTACCAACTCTTCATAGGCTTTTTATTTCACCGTCTATTTTGCAGAGGTCCCTTGTTGATGTAGAAGTAAGTAGGTACCTTTAAACTTTTAAAAATTATCGATGGAAACAATGACTGAATTGGGAATTGTTAGATATTTTGTTTATATTGTTTAGGAGGGAAATAATACTGCGTCATGATTAGGTAATCTAATTCAAAGCCATTAGTGATAACGGTCATCAAGAACCAAATTTCTACTATTCTCGGGAAATGGGTGAATTCAACATTGGGGGCTTACTTACAGCATACTTTTGCCTACATACAGGTATTGTAGGTATGCTACCAAACAACTGAGATTGGAAATAATAGTGTGGTGACGGAATAAAAGGTAATCAACATGGCGCGGTTATATTTCAAATGCCACTTCTGGACATGGATGGTAAAGATTTGAAGGCATATTTGGCTGAACATCATGAGGGGTCAGTCGCTCGAGCGTCCGTGGCCGCTAACACCAAACGAACATCTAACGGACACGGGCTCACATGCGCTGGACGCCTCCCGAGTGCCTCCTGCCTTATTATGGTGCTCCATGACAATGAGTTGGATACTCAGATGATTGTGGGAAATTTTGATGATTTTGATGGTACGACAGGGAAAATAGATAACAGATTTTTTACAAGTTAAAAGGAAAAATGGTATTGCTTTGGTCATATGAGATAATGACCAAAGCTGGAGGACAGATTTGCACCAGCATCCGGTGGTCTTCGTGAGTTAAAAGTTCTCGATACCGACCCACCAACGTCTCTATACAAAGACACCCCAGAGGATGTTAATTGGGAGCTGGATAAGACAGGGACACTCGAGAGGGCCGGGCCCACACGGCGTGCAGATGACGTTCGGCGCGCATACATTATCCAGTTCACCTTTGGCGGCGCACTTGAGCGGGTGCGCGCCGCCGGCAGGGCCGTTCGCGGCACGAGGCCTGAGGTGGCGCGAGATTAGCAAGATGGCGGCCGCTCGCGCCGCACCTGCGCGCGACGCTGACACCGCCACGCCGCGCCGCGAGTCCCGCCGTGTGCCCACTGACTCCAGGGTCCCTGATGTGGCGCCGCTGCGGGATGACGCACGCGAGGACGCTCTGGTTGCGCTCAGGGTGCCTCCTGGAACAAATGTAATGATCTCTTGACTAGGTCGAGCGCCAACCATAGAGCTCCGATACCATCGTTGGCATAGCATCATTAAGAGTTCACCATAGATGGAATAGCATCGTCTAGGATTCCTAATTCTGATGACTACTATGCTGGTGGTGTCAGCCTCACGCCCGCTAGAGGCACGGGGTGTTACTGCGCGTAGGTGTAAAAATGGAGCACCCTGTAGAGGAGACCGGCTTGCACAAAGATGCCCGAAGATAATCGAACACTCACCAGTATCATTTAGTGAGTAGAGTGCTGGTGGGGTCAGCCTGGCATCCGCTAGGTGCGCGGGGTGGTATCGCGCGCGGGTGTACAGATGGAGCACCATGCAGAGCAGACCAGCTAGCACGAAGATGCCCGACGCCACGCCGAGCAGCGTCGGCATGTCCGCTGTCAGCAGCACCAGGTCTGGAACAGTAAATATACTAATGAATTTCCTGGATATACGATACATTTCCGGTGGACACAGGAATAGGATATTTCATAGTTTCCATAAAAAACCACCTACGCTGTCTACCTCTGCTATTAAAGGTGTATTTTGCGTACCAACATTAGTTGGTTCTTGGCTCTAGGAATGTGTTAGCGAGGAAATGGAAAAACCCAGCTTCACCGATCAGTAGGAAAAATTACCAAAAGTCATAATTTTGCCGTTCAACGACCTTCCTAAACTGGAAGGTAGGCTGTACAAGCAGACCTAGCTTGGATGGAATAATACAACTCAGAATCATGGTTGGTAATTTTTAATGGTTTGAAATGTTTGAATGCAAAACCTAATTCAGACATCCAGTCATACTCAACCTACCCTCAGTGCAAAAGATCCGTGGCGAGGGTCTAGAATGGCTGGTGATGTGGTAGCCCTCCTCGCATTGACAGAACGCGTTGTGGTTGACCTGGATGCACGACGCGTGAGGATCGAACGCCTCGCATGTCTGCCGGTAGAAGCATTGCTCGCCCAATTTTTTTGCTGTGAAAATTTTATTTAATAATTAAGTTAGCCTACAGCGAGTTCACCAGAACATACAAGGAAGGTTGAAAATGAAGAAGTAAGTAAATTAATAACGACTATTATCGTTAGTGTCGTTGACGATGAGGCGAGCCTCAGTCTTTGCAAATCTGTGTAAATGGCACACATAAAGATTTAGATTTTTACATAGACTTTTTTCTCCTGGAGGATGGCATACTAACGATCACACAGTAGTGTCTAATAAACCGTCACATTTATATCGATAAGATTGTTAGTCGTATTTCAAAATTCAAATTATTTTACTATAAAAACTATCGTAGTTTGACGAATTCATTACGGATGTAAGCGGGTTAACTACGAACCTTATTTGTGTTGGAAGAAAAACATTTTTTTTTTTGATATTATTTATTTACAAACAAGAACTTATAATTGCGGAATGCTTCCAAAGCGTTTGTAGGCTGATCGCTGGTACTTCTTGGTATTGGTACGAAGATCTACTAAATACAATATTCATATCAAAAAACGGCTTATTGTTAGTACCTAATCATGAAAGCAATGCTTACAGAATAGCGGCATCGATCTTTGATTGGTTTCTCACAAAGCCACTCAGTATCTTGAAGCTCTTTCACCCTCTTTCCAGTTTACGCTTGTTGCTACGGTAGCTTTATGTAAATTAAAACCCTACATTTACCTAAACCCAATACAATTATCAAGTCCTATAAAACCTGCCCTCGTAAACTTTTATGGTTCTCGGTCGTCGGTCCTTTAAGGTTTTCATTGTTTCTGGAAAACTGAACCATTGAGTAACTTTCTAAAATGAATGAGTACTAATACTTCAGTTAGACAGTTTCTTCTCTGAAAATTATACACAAAGGATATAAACATTATCTTCACGACTCGGTAAACGTAGTGTAGGATGCGGCCAGGTGGGATGATGACCTGCGATAGACTGCTGGCAGATGCTGGATGCGTCAAGCTGAAGATAGGGCGCTATGGCGCTCATTAGGGGAGGTTTATATCCAACAGTGGTCTAACATAGGCTGATACCAATGATCTGACGCTTGGGTACCTATACCACGGAATGCTTGGGACGGTTGAGCTACCCCAGGTTTTTTTTGATCGTGAATACCTTTAGCCACAATCTCTACAGATGGTAAGTGATTATGTGGCCGACGATGTATCACGAATGTCTCTAGAAGATACCTATTCGACGGAGGTCTAGATAGAACCTATCACTAACACCTATCCACTCAAGAGACCCAGGTTGTAGTACTTTGCCGCAAAAACAGAAGCGTGTAGCGATTTCCAAGCCTAAGCGGTACGAATGATAATGATAGACGAGAACCGCTTAGTACGAGTGGAACGACATATCCTCAAGACAAGGGTGATGGTGACGATATTTTTCGAGAAATACTCAATAACTTACGTTTAGCGCACCCTTTGCTGACCCCCAGGACCACGGGATGCTTGGAATCGCAGCGGCACGAGGCACTGGTGGGGTCGCAGTACACGTGCACCAGGTCGGGGTTGCACGAGGCGTCGCAGGGTGACCCCAGGTACATGCCCTTTTCTAAACAAGGATAATAAACAAATAATATAAATTTTTTAATATTTACTTAACACAGTAATGTAAGTAACACGGGCCTGAATTCTAATTGCTAATTCCTGCAAACCAATCGCTTTATTATGACAATGGTATCGTCGCAGAATAGTCCATTAGATGAAATAAACTCTAGATAGTCCGTGCGGTGTTAATTTCACCGAGAAATTAAACTTGACACTTTTGACACGCGTTCCTTGCATTGTAGTTTCTTTCATCAAAGGTAAGTTGTCAAAATGTGTCATTATAAGATGATACCATTGTTATAGCGGAGTGATTAAGTAATTTAGTGGAATTCGGCCCCTGATGACATATATTTTTTGGTCTACACAATGTCCTCTTTCGAGCGGAGAAAGATTTTATAAATCTCTCAATACGAGTTAATTATCTTTAAGATGAGATAGTAGTAGTAAGTAGGGGCGCTTGCTTAATTTCAAAAGGCTCCATAACAAAGATTAAAACTTCTCTCGTTAAAAAAAAAAGCTTCAGTGTCTATTTTCTTAACATTTTTACCTTTTTGGTTCGTAAACTGTAATAGTCCATATATATATATATATGTATAGGTCGGTAAGAACGTAAAATTCGAGACGATGACCTTGCCTATGACCTGAGAAAAAGCTTGAAGGATCTTTCACTGGCTCAAACTATTTTAACTGACTTTGGAAAAAGGAGGAGGATCTGTGTTCGGCTGCATGTTTGTAATTTTTTTTATGTTTGTCGCTCTCCGGTAACGTATCGATTTTGCAGCAAATATTAAAAACAGTGTAAAATTTTGGGTTTCGAAGTAGGTTTATTTTTTTCAAAACAATCAAAATTGCTACGTAAAATCGACACTTTTCGAACAAATTAAATACCTACCTATCATAAAATTATATCAGAAAGGCGAAGAACGTGTAAACGTAATAAATGTCAAACGAACGAGTAACGACATTGTTTCTTCGCGCGACAAGCGGAAGCAGTGGGGT
This sequence comes from Eupithecia exiguata, assembly GCA_947086465.1. Classification (NCBI taxonomy): domain Eukaryota; kingdom Metazoa; phylum Arthropoda; class Insecta; order Lepidoptera; family Geometridae; genus Eupithecia; species Eupithecia exiguata. The sequence goes on along the minus strand of OX352233.1, from coordinate 2,456,258 downwards.
GCCCAGGATATTGGAAAATCGAGATTAAATTTTATAATATCCTGGCCAATGGTGGCGGCGTTTGAAGATAAGAAGTTAGTTCTAGTAAGTACTTAGATCTTTGGTACATATTCTTATTCAAACTCAGCCGAATTAAACGATTCGTATGTGGACGTCGGAGAATCTCACAGGTAATTAGGACTTAAGTGGTTATTAACTATATTACTTCGGTTCATTTATGGTGAGAGTGCCGACGGATCGACTCTCTACGTATATGGACAGTGGTTTTTGGCCGAAAGGTGTCGTTTTCAGAAAGTTCATAGGACGCCTGTCAAACGACACCGCGCGTGCGTCATCGGAGCGTCGATGACTCGGTTAATTTTAAATGTTTTTATCTATGTTAGTCTATAAGGTATTTATTATATGGGCCCTAATTAAGTTTCTTTTTGTACACTTTCTTAGTGGTCTGAAATACGTTTTTACTATTATTATTATTATTAACAATTTAACACACACATAGGCACCATCTTCAAATGAAACATGAATAAATAACTTTGTACCTTAGATAGGTAAATAAACAATAATGCTGGTTATTTATTTATTTTATGACGCTATCTGGCTATCAAACAAACATCAAAGTGCTCTATTTCCTTTAGACCTTACAGGATTCTTCGACACGTCACAAAAATTCAAATTATTTATTTGAATTTTAGGCTGGTCCAGCATTATTTATTTATCATTTCTCGCAGCATTATCTCGTTCAAAGTAAGCAGAACTTGTAATATACATACCTACATTAAATCATCTCTTTTGAGATGTAAATTAATTACGCGGAAAATGTATCTTTATTTTTATTTCTAAGCAAAATCTCCAATCTTACGAAAAAGTCTCGATTTCATCTGAATAGTATAGCGATAGGTAAATATTTTTTATGATATCATGGCCACCCCAGTTCCGGAAGTAGGCTTGACGGAAGTGAACTTCGATTGAGGACGCAGGCTGCTGTCTTTTATAATGTTTCACTTTTTATCTCAATCGATTTTTATTTTTCTTGTGTTTTATTTGTTCGAGGTAACTTGTTTTTACGGACTGAAAATGAGTTGGCAAATTCTTTGACGACCTCTGTGACACAGGAGGTTGCGGGTTCGATTCCCACCGCGGGACAAACGTTTGTACGATCTGCAGATATTTGTTCAGGGTGTTCTGGTCGTTTTCTATGTATAATAAAAAATATCTATCTATGTATTGTATTATATTATGAATCAGTTATCTAGTACCCATAACACAAGCTCTGCTTAGTTTGGGGCTAGATAATGCTCTGTGAATTGTCCAGCATTATTTATTTTATTTACTTTATTGCACGAAATATTAAAAAGGATACCTATCTACCTACATAGAATCATAAAAGTACCTACTTAAATTTCTACAAAAATGACGAATAAGAGTTTCCCATTTCGAATAAATTTCGAATCTATCAAAAATAAAATATTAAAAAGGATACCTACCTACCTACATAGAATCATAAAAGTACCTACTTCCAACGTAAATTTCTACAAAAATGACGAATAAGAGTTTCCCATTTCGAATAAATTTCGAATCACAATAAAGCCTACTAATTGTTCGATAAATCGAAAAAACAGTTGACCCACAAAATTGACTATGGAGGACTTGAGTAAGTAGATACCTTAGCCAAACTCGTTGTAGAATGTTTGTAAACAAACCGCACTAAGCGGTTTTCCTACACCTTCATCATTCGTATCGCTGGTTTTTGGAACATGCCCCATGCTGCTGTTTTTCCCGTCAATTACAACCTGGGTTTGTTCAAGTCATCAGCCAGTGGATAGGTATCTTCTAGACTAGACCTTCGTGATTCATCGTCGGCCACATCTTCACCTTCCATCAGGTGAGATTGTGATCAAACGAAGGTCTATAGACTATAAAAAAACCGCCCATACTTGACCTAAACTTCACTCCGTGGTCGCGTCTTTTAATACGCAATTTACATTACTTGTCGATTTGAGATCCTTCCTTCAATAAATATTGTTTACAATTAATTATATCTGAAACTCTAAGCCAAGCATAAGTGAGTTTTAATTATTTGTGTCGTGGTTTGTTTACCAAAATTCTACAACGAGCTTGGCTTAGGTATAGGTAGGTTATATGTATAGCATAATGCTACCGGACCTTTCTAAGAAAAAGGTTTTTTCCTTTACTTTTATCGCCGGAATCTCTCTATTTATAGGACAGACGCCCTTCGGTTTGAAACTGCGTTAAGTTTTGTTATCCGAGCAGCCGCATTCATTTCATACCAGACTCTATGTTTCTAAAAAAAGCTACGACGACTGCGACTATGAAAATAATACCGGCCAAGTGCGAGTCAGTCTCGCGCACGAAGGGTTCCGTGATATTATAAAAATGTAAAAAAATCACGTTTGTTGTATGGGGTCCCCCCTAAATATTTATTTTATTTTAATTTAATTATTTAAGGTTTTTATTTATTATAGTACTCTGGGTAATTTCTTAATTATTTATTTTTAAAGTGCACATCTATCTAAATATTCTGTGAATATTTCAAGCGTCTACCTGTTTGTTTATTTGGTTGGCTACTTTTTATCCCATAAATCAGTTCCCATGGGATAGAAATAAACTTAAACAACGCGAGCAGCAGCTAATAAATAGATAAATAATGCTGGACAATTCACACAGCATTATCTAGCCTCAAGCTAAGCAGAGCTTGTGTTATGGGTACGAGATTAATGATATGCATAATGTAATAAATTCATAGATAGATATATCTTTTATACATAGAAAACGACCTGAACAAATATCTGCGGATCGTACAAATATTTGTCCTGAGGCGGGAATCGAACCCGCAAACCGCCTGCGTCGCAAGCGGACCTTTGCCCACCGCGCATCGGGCCACAGAGTTCGTAGGTACTAATATCGGAATTACACCTTTAGAAATATCGCAAACCCGTTCTGTTATTTACGAAAAAAAATCTCTTAATTACTTAGGTACAGCAGAAAACATTATAGGCCACATTGTGGCTGTGACACAAACCGCACTTATCTCTGTCGTAACTTCTGATAGCGCTGACAACTTGCGGTCGCATGTCCTCGATAGAGGTCAGAGGCTCACTGCTAGCTAACCGTATCTAAGATTTTTTGACTCTTTCGATTTGATTTCAAAATGTTGGAAAGTCTCTTGAATTTCAATCACTTAAAAGCAGCCCATAAATAGTCCGAATAATTCATATTCTTCATCGCGCCTACACGATTACAATTAGCAATACGCTTTAGCACCTGATATTGCTATGCTTGACGACTGTGGCGCGGCGAGCTTGAGGTCCGCGAGCGAAGAAAAGAATTTGTCACTCAGTCGTTTTTGAGTTATAATTATAAGCTTCGCTAGTAATAGTACCTACTTCAACAACTTCGCACCCACAGGGCTGCATTATGAAGACATAATTTGTTGCATATTCCTATTGTAAAAACCAACTACAGAAGAAACGCGTTTTTCATTAGTAAGAGCAAGTGCCTCTTTCAACAACTTTGTAAGTGCAGATACTTATAATTTGACATTGATATTTTTACAACTTCTTCCGTGTCGAACTTAAACGACGGTTGAGTAATCCGGAAGAAAGAGTTTGGTTTTTTATTGTCAGTACCTACCTCATTCATAATCATAAACCCCTTCTGAATACGTTCCAATCGCGTTGCCGTAGAGTATTATTATGGATTGCTGTATAAAGCGGTTAAAGTTAAAAGCGTTAAACAAAATAAGTTTACTTCACAAAACTATGATAAAATAAATGTTTCTTTATTTAGTAAGTGTGATAAGGCGTGGATATTTGTGAATTGACGTGAATTGGGTTACGTTGTAACCATTTTTCTCCATTATGTTTATTGAAAAAGTTTACAAAAAAATACATAATAATCTATGGGATACAAGGCAGATCTCCTTCGTTTCAAAAATGAAAAAAACTGTTTATAATATCAGAAAGAATTGTGCAAAGCACCATCTGTTTTCATAGATAGTACCGTTTTTCTATTAAACTATCAATCACAAGATGTTTTTATTATAATCTACGTATTAAATGATAGAATACCAAGGGAAACTTTGGCTTATTTTTGCAAATAAATGTCCTAATCAATACCTAATCAGATTTTTACGCTTACGCTCTGCTCTGTCCCGCTCCTAAAAGCGCGAAATCCTATGTCTATCCTTTCAAAAAACGGCGTGATATATCGCCACCTTAAATTGGGTTAGTTATCATTATCAGCCAAAACATCTTCCTGATGTTGTAAGTCGGTATCGGGGGAATTCATACCAGTTGACCTTTTAGCGAATACTTAACTAACCGCAGGGTAAAGTAAAGCTTTCTCCAAGTCGTTTGAGGCCGAGAGCCGTTTTAAATGAAAGGTTTTTTCCTTTTAATCACTCTTTTGTTTTCGCTCCTTTGTTTTACGTTACGAGGTGATTGTTTTTTTTGGTTGCATGCATTGTGGACTTTGAAAAACGATTGTTTCGTTTTTAGGGTTCCGAACCTCAAAAGGAAAAAAGGGAACCCATATAGGATAAACAAATAAATAAAATAAAAATCATTTATTCAGAATATTTTACATAAGGATCATTGATGCTTTATTGAACCGATGACACTACCGAAGCTTAAAAAACTGTGTGTTACTTTCCGTTGACCTAGAACCATGAAATTTGGCAAGAAGCGAGGTCTTATAGCAAAAACAAAACTGTAATATTGTAGTCTAAACACAAAAACAATTTTTTGATTCTTGCCATGGACCAAAACTTATAGGGTACCTACTTCCCGTAGAGCTAGAATTATGATATTTGGCAAGAAACAAGGTCTTAATATTATATAATTAATATAATGTTTAGTTACGGAATCGTCGTAGCGTGAGTCTGACTCGCACTTGACGTTTTATTTTTTAGATGTTGAAGACGGAAAAAAGAGCAAAAACGCAAAATTCTTTTTGAGAAAAACTGCTCATTTGTTTTGTACACAGCTAAAATCGTTGCATGTTGAATGCCCTCAAATCCCAACCCTCCTCCGCTAAAATAAGGTTTACTCTCGAGTGTAAAGCCACCTGAGTTGTATGCACCTACATTTACCTACTTACGTTTTCTTCATCAAGCCTTTTCCCGTCTCCTGAAACAAAAGCATTCGACGCTCTTTCTAAAATCTACCTGTATTTAATTTCAACGATGAAGTTTCAACTGTTTGTTGGAAACATAAGGTTCATTTTCAGCTAGCGTGGGTGTGACATGGGTTGTTTATGCACTGCCAGTCAATTTTCTTGTGAAGCAGGAATTCTCGCTAATATCGCGGGTTTGCGTGGGCAGGTACTACCTTTTAAAATTACCTGCGATGTTTTCAAATTACTTACGCGTCTGGGTTTTTTGATATTTATGTACCGTACTGATGGTTTTAATTGGATGCCATGTTCACGTAATTGGAAGGTTTTAAAGGTTAGGTTAGGTTAGGTTAGATATGTTTGTAAGCCGTAGAAATATAGCTTTTTGGTAATAAATTCGTGTGTAATAACGAAATTAAAAACGACCGAATTTTTAATGTCTTAGGCAAATTCATTTGAACATTCCTGCTCAATTACTTTGCAGTACCTATTGTGCCAAAAAATCGAAATAATTCTAAAATATAAACCCGCAACACGAGTAATTATGATATTCGCTATGATTTCTTGCCAACATTCTGGGCAACCGTGGCCAGCATATGGCTCGAACCTGGCCCGGTTGGCAAACCGCCCAGCTCAGATGCCAAATGCAACCCGAATATGGCACTTAGCCTTTTAATAATTCAATTTTGGCGTCACAACCTTCGAGTGGTGCTGTGGAAATGAGTGACCATAGTTTTGGACTTCCACGCTTGATATAACCAAGTATCATTTAATTTTTATGTGGAGTGTAAAGTAAACAGGCCATAGTCGTAAGGACTTATTCGCTTAGGTATATGTACATAATTAAGGTAACGTAGCACGGTAGCCTTCAAAAGAAGCGTCTTTTGAAGACTACCGTGAAAATCATCGAATTAAACGTTTTAAAACCAAGTCTTTTGGTGGTATCGTTGTTCGGCCAACGGCAACGGTAAACTGGACCAACTTTTCGCGAATGGACACGACTCTAAACTCGACCAAATTATTTATCAATATCAAAAATTTATAAGAAAGTTAGATAAAATATTCAATTAAAATTCGTTTAGCTCGAACGACCGATGTGGTTGGCAGGCTGAAAATGCCATTGGCATTATACACACCATTTGTGTACTTTTTTTATTGTGTGCAATAAAGTATTTGGATCAATAAACGACGATGGACAAAAAACTAGCGTCGCCAGCCCTGCTTGCCCCACAAACAGATGCAGTATTAGAATACGGAGTGAAGCAAAGCTCCCTATCAACTACCAGTTTCTCACCAGTTGATTAAATTCTCTTTATTAACAACTAGCGGTCCGCTCCGGGTTCGCATGGGTATATTTTATCGCCTATCTTCATCAGGGGTAATGTAGGATTTTAATGGTGAAATAATTTTTCAAATCAGTCTTGGCAGCCTATTCAATTCAAACAAACAAACCTTTCCTCTTTATAATATTAGTGTCGAAGAATATAAATAAATAAAATAAAAATAATGTACGAATAAAATAAACAAATAAGAACTAGTAGTTACAATTGAAACATTAATGCTAACTGTCAGACCAGTCGGAAGCGTTACCAAGACACTGGCTACATATTGCTATACAATTGTTTTTTTTTTTTAATCGTCATTTTTTTATGGGACTTTGTGTCATTTGTGACTATGTCAGCAATAAGCAACTAAATTACATCTAAAACTAACCTAAATAATTTTACTGCCGCATCACTCATTGAGTTGAAATGGTAGCAAGGAATACGTAATCCTTAAGTTTTTCCGAAACCTTACTAAGGTTTCGGAAAAACTTACCTACATTTATTACCTACATAATGTTTTCCAGTTCCAACAAGTAATAATAGGTACTTAGACTGTTTTATGAAACTTCATTATAACTAACCCAAAGTCAAAGCAAACAGTTGTTAACTGGTAGGTTGCAAAACACTTTTAAAAAAATAAAACTTTATTCGATTTAGAATTTTTACAAAGAGAAAGTGCTAGTTTCGAAGACAGGATTGAACTGAACTTGCTTATCTTAAGTCTACGCTTATATACTAAGGATATGAGAGTAGTAAACAAATCATTAAATGGTGTTGACAAACAAATTAGCTAATATGATGTTGACAAATAAATGTGTGAGAACATTGAGATAAGTCTAGTTATTACTTATCGAAATACATTAGAAGTAAGGATGTGATAAACAGGATAATGAGTTGTTTTGATGATAGATAGGTATTTCTAGGAACTTGTGCCTAAAGGAGTATGTGTTGGGGAACATGGTACATAACATCTCCCCCCTTAGAATAAAGATTGAGCATTAGTGCGCGATCTTTGAGAATGCGGCGATGATGGGGTTTCTTCGTCTTCGTCGTCCGTCACACAGGAAGTTGTCTGTCCCAGGTTTCTGAGCGGTATGGCAACTTGAGTTGTTCTGTGACGGCTGGAGTTGTCGAAGCAGTTGTTAAAGATCTGGATGCAACCTGAGTTTGATGATCTTCTTCCGATGAAAGCGTTTGGACATCTGTTCCATAGTTTTACAAGGAGGTATGAGAGTAGAATGATGCCAATTCCAAAATAAACCATCGAAAAGATTGGGTTGTATTTTTCAACGAAAGTCTTTGATTTTGCTGAAGTTTGAAAGCGTTTCAACTCGTCGGAGTATTTTTCCAGGTGAGATCTGATTAGATTTAAGGAGTCTAGTGGTGTCTCATTCATTTGGATCGGGATCAGCTGCGGTTCTTCGATTCCTTGGAAGGCTTCGTAGCAATCGTCTCTTATATCAGGGATTATTATCGGGTCAGTGTAGTTTTCAGTGGTTGACGTGAAAGCCGAGAGTGTGCTGTAGCCGGTGTGGAGCTTACAGCCTTCAGGTAAGGTTATAATTCCTGATCCCTGGATTTTGTAGTTCGAGACATCGTCGTTGCAGTGGAGGACGCAGCTTGTTTCCCTCGTCAGGATATAGAGCCATCTGTTGTGGTCCAAGGGTTGAAACGTTTGGATTTCTGCCGGGAAGGTCGTTGCTACGCATTCTTCGGGAGTTTTCTTTGATTTGCTGCGTAGGATCTGGACTTCGCAGGTTGGGCGTTCGGTAGCGTCGTACAGGATGAGGTCTTTGCAGATTCTTCTCCTCGGTGCGAAGATAGTGCAGGTGTCCAGGGTGCTCGTGGACACGTAGTACTGTCCGCTGGGGTCAGTGGCCAAATAAATATGCTCGGGAATGATGGTGGAGTGGAGTGAGGAATTGGGATGTTGGATTGGAGTAGAGTATATGTGATATAGGGTAAGGGGATTATTTGAAGTTAATGGAAACTCTATAATATAAACCAAGCGATCTGAGTAAACGTAAGATGTAAGGGATGATGAGTCTAAGAGAGTATGGATGTTACGAATAGTGACAGGGGTGACGAGTCTTTTGCTGGATCTAATTTTATTGGATTTTAATAATTCTTCGAATAGCTTCTTAGTGCTTATTATAGAAGGGTGTATTATGTTAGATTTCGCGAAAAGGATGCTGTATAGACAGTCGTCTATCTCGTTCTGCAGACTGGTAACCAGTTCTATTATTTGCAGGGAAATTGTGGAAATATCCTCGCTAACTTTGATGTCGAAAATCAAGTTTTTGGTGTTATTTAGATAATTGTCGAGTCGCCTGATGTTTTCATTAATAACTTGTTCGTCAAAAGAAATCTTAAAAATTGTTTCGTTAAAGTTCTTAACTGTAGATGAAGTGATTTGAATTTGTTTTTGCATGAGTTCTGTAAGATCTAATTCGCGTTTCTCTAACTGGTCGATACACGTGTCGTACCTCTTTGCGTCGTGTGCGTCCGGGGTACCTATAAGCCATTTCAGAACTGAGCCAAAGCCGTCTAGGAGTTCTCTCTTGACACGTGTTGTTTTTCCCAAGTACATACTGAGTTCAGAAAGTCTAGATTCGATTTTCTTGACGTTTACGTTGAGATACGATTTGGTTGATTGGACATTTGGAAGATTTTGATGTTTTGTGGAAACAGCTTGGAAGTTAGTTGAGAGTCGCGTTAGTGATTCGAATGAAATGAATAGGGGTTTGAGATCGCGATATATTATTAATTTCCATGACTCATCAGAAATGAGGATTTGACCTTGTTCTTCATAGAACAGGCCCGAATGAGAGGTAAGGGGTTCATTAATTATTATATTGGCAACGATTGCTGGGGTTGCCCTGGAATAGAAACATTTGTTGAGTTAGAACTTTTATTCCTCATAATGAATAGTTTAATGCCCAAATAGAGTTTGTATAGTATTATGCATGCAATTAGTTTGATGAATGAGCATAAGATGAAGTTATAAATGTAATGAGGATCTTGGAAAATTTGGAAAAAGGGCATTGTTTGGGCCGTTGAGTATTGAAAGACCCTGGAATGTGTAAATCTAGCGTTAGTCTTATGCCTAGAATCTTAGTATTACTATTTACAGTTAACCTACATTAGAGTTGGAGCCTACGTATGGTCGCAGGCGATTAGCGTGCACGAGTGTAGTTTTTCCTGCTTTTTTAATCAAATAATTTTCATTAAAGCCTACCCGTGCAATATCATACGGACCATCCCACTTAGCGTCTAGATTATTAGGGTTTGGTATTCTTAACATTACTTTGTCGCCTATCTTGTATTCTATGGTATTCTTGATTTTGCTGTCGTATCTTTCCTTTGCCTTTTCTTTCATGTTTTCTATGTTTTTCAATGCTGCGTCACGGGATGATCTGAGACGTTCGTTAAGGTCTTTTAAGTAATCGCATGCAGTGTAGTCAGGAATAGGTTTAAGGGAGTAGAACGGACGTGGTTTAAAACCGAAAAGAAGTTCGTGGGGCGTATAGCCTGTAGTGCTGTTCAACGATGTGTTGTGGCACATTATTGCGAAAGGGATTATTTGATCCCAATTCTTAAGTCTTCGATTATGATACATACGAATGTGATCTCGTAGTGTTGCGTGAAAACGTTCCAATGCACCATTTGTTTGAGGATGATAAGTTGTGCTAAAAGTATGACTTGAGCCGAAAAATTTCATGAGTTGTTTCATGACATTGTTCATGAACTCAGTGCCTTGATCTGAATGAAATCTTTTAGGTACTCCGTAATGTTGGCAAAAATGTAGCAGTCGGTGTGCTACCGTGACTGCTTCTTTGTCTGGGATTGGATAAGCTTGAACAAATCTAGTAAGATCATCTTGAAGAGTGAGAACGTATTTATTATTGCTGTCACTGATGTCTGAATATGAGACTAAGTCCATTGAGACGCGTTCGAAAGGTTCCGTAGATTGGGAGGTTATAACCATAGGAGCTTGGAAGGTTTTTCTTTGAATTTTATTTTGTTGACACACGAGACAAGAATCAATGTAGGACTTTATGTCGTTGCTCATTCCTTTCCAAAAGAATTCCTCTCGGATTTTCCTAGTTGTTTCTACTATACCGCGATGTCCTGAAAGAGGTTCATCGTGGTAGGTTTTCAGGATTTTAGGGATTTCGTCTGGCGTTGGATATTTGATTTTACCTTCACAGATTATGATTTCACAATCATAGCTTTCAGCCAGATATGCCGTTATGCGAAGTTGTTCGTTATTGATGAGTTTGCACGTGTGGTCATTCTTAAGGTCAGGGACAAAGAGTTGGGAAACTGGGTGTTGTTGAAGACAAGAAAGCAGAGCTTTGAAGTAGCTTTCAGAATCCCACGGATCGAAGTGATTTGGTCTTGTGCAGCAGAATATTAAGTTCTGTTTGTCGTTAGAGACAAGAAGATCTGTGTCATAGAGCTCTTTAGTTTTTTCTAAATAAGGGTTCGTTTGAGAACACAAGCTTAACGCTTCTTTAGCTAGATCGTTTTGATCGGAAGGGTTACAAGAGGTAGGGATGAATATGTTTTTATGTTTAGTGTCTAATAGTCTGTCCGGTGAAAATTTGATTTTAATCGAATCGAAACATTTACGTTCTATGTTTTCTAAAGCGGTGTAGTGTTCGTAGTTAAGTTGGAGATATTCTGGTTGAGGTGAAGGTGAGTTAGGGGGCGATTCTGTCAAGTCAATAATATTTGAGTTCATTATAGGTGGGCGAGAGAGAGCATCTGCATTTGTATTTGCTTTACCGGCTTTGTATTGCACTTCATAATCATATTCTTCAAGTTTGAGTCTCCACCGAACTAGCCGGCTACCTGGATCTTTAATGTTCATAACCCACTTTAGAGGTTTATGATCAGTCAAGATGTTGAACTTTCGTCCGAATAGGTAAGGCCTAAAGTGTTTTACAGCCCATACTATAGCCAATAATTCACGTTCTATAGTCGAGTAATTTGATTCGGCTTTGTTTAAGGTACGAGAAGCGTATGCTATTGGCAAATCTTTGCCGATTTCTCCTTGTGAAAGAACTGCACCGATTGCGTATTTTGAGGCATCGGTGGTGAGATTGAAAGGTTTTTGAAAATCAGGATATTGCAATATGGGCGCTGTTGTTAGAATGTCTTTACATCCATCAAAAGCCCGTTGTTGTTCTTCTCCCCAGATAAAAGGAACATCTTTCTTAAGAAGGCCTGTCATCGGCTTGGTAAGCTTACTGAAATTGGGTATGAACCTGCGATAGTATCCAGCAAGACCTAGAAACGATTTTATATCTTTGCATGATTTAGGTATGGGGAAATCTTTGACTGCCTTTACTTTATCGGGATTAGGTTTTACACCTTCACTGGATATAATATGACCTAAGTAAGCGACTTCTTTTCGCATGAACTCACATTTATCAGGTTGAATCTTAAGACCATGTTTTCTGAGTCGATCGAATACTTCGTTTAGTTTTTGTTCGTGTTCTTGGAGACTGGAAGCGAAAACGACAATATCATCAAGGTAGACAAAGCATCTTTCGCCTTGTAGTCCGTGAAGGATGCTATCCATTACCCGTTGAAACGTGGCTGGTGCATTTTTTAGCCCGAAAGGCATTCTCGAAAATTCGTAATGGCCGTAAGGCGTATTGAAAGCTGTTTTTGGAATATCTTTGTTATCTAGTTCGATTTGGTGAAATCCTGAAGCTAGATCTAGTGTTGTAAAATATACTGAATGACCTAATTTGTCTAAGATGTCAGTTATATTTGGTAAAGGGTAGCTGTCTCCGATAGTGACGTCGTTAAGTTTGCGGTAGTCAATGACTACGCGCCACTTTTGTTTCCCAGAAGCATCTAGTTTCTTTGGGACTACCCAAATTGGGCTGCTCCAGGGAGAGCTGCTAGGTTGTATTATATTCTGATCGAGCATTTTTTGGACTTGTTGTTTAACTTCTTGTTGGTGAATAAAAGGGAACCTGTAAGTTTTCGTATGAATAGGAGCATCGGAGGTTGTGGGAATTGAGTGTTTCGTGTGATTTGTAAAGGTTAATGGTTGTCCTTCAGTATAAAAGATGTCAGAGAATTCGTTGACAATTTTGTGAAGTGATTCTTTTTCTTCGTTGTTGAGATGGTCTTGTCGAATTTGCTCATTGATTGTTTTATGTTTATTGGAAGTTTTATTAGAGGTGTTAACTGAAAATGTAGGGATGTTTTCGCATTCGTCGTTGTTTGGAAGCTGTATTGTTTGAATTGTAGGAATTAGTATGACTTTGTCTTGGTTATTAGAGTTAATACACGTTATAAGGAATCGATTGTTTTTGATCGAAACTAAGGCGCTAGGTATTGTTATACCCTTATCGATTTCCTGTTTTTCGACAATGGCATATCCCTGTTTGATATCGTTAGTGACACATGTGATTACCGTTTCCGTTCGTTGGCCTAAAAATTGACCGTTTTCAGTTTCTTGATGTTCTTCATTGATATAGAATAGTTTATAAGTTCGATCGTGAACTTTCATTGTTTTTGATTGTACGTGGATACACACATTGAATTTAGACATGAAATCGTTTCCTAGAATGCCGTCTACTTGAATATTTAAATTAGCGACATGGAATTTGAACTTTGCAAAGTTATCTAGTGATAGTCGAGCCGTTCCGAAGCTCTGGATTGAGGATTGCTTACCCGAGATTCCTACTATTGATACGATGTTCGATACATCTAGAGGAGCGTTTCCAATCTTTGACTTATTGATAATGGAAATAGCGGCTCCTGTATCAACGAGGAGGGTGATTGGGTTTCCTTCGATGTGGAATTTACAATGCAAAAGATTTTCCGGCGGGACGTTTAGTGATGAAATCGTGATGAATTCAGGAGGTTTCGTGTCAGACCTAGAGTTAGATTTAGAGTTTGATTTAGAGTTTGATTTAGAGCTTGATTTAGAGTTTGATTTAGAGTTTGATTTAGAGTTTGATTTAGATTTTGATTTACGATTTTGATTTGATTTAAGATTTCGAGTGGAATTAGAGTCCTGAGGTTCAGTTTGAGTGCTAGCATCGCATAGGATTTTGTGATTCGTCTCGTGATTTTGAGGTCGTCGTGTTTGCGGTGCTACGGGTTTAGGAAATGCTTGTCCCCGATGGACTGGATGGAGCTTTTCCTGATAACTAAACCTGGTTGATTTTGATTGAGTTTTTACCATCCTAGTTGGAGGGCCTCGACAGACAGATCCAAGCTCGACTGGTTCGTCATCAGCGGTGAGGTCGGTGTCTGGGCACTGTCTAAGGAGTTCGAAGCGATTCCCGAGGACGTACCCGTTTCCTCGGTCGCCTGTGAGTTTAAATTGTTCACCTTTGCCTGAGATGAGGTGAGTTGAGCTTGTGGCTGGCGCGAATTCAGATTTTGACGGAGGTTATTATTGTATGCGCGCTTGCGACATTCGGATATCAAATGACCTGGTTTTTTGCAATAGTTGCATGTTTTTGTGAGTGCGTTGTTTTCTAGTCGCTGTGGATTGCGAGGCATAGGCATCGAAGGCCTTGGAGCTGCGTTTTTTGGATTAAAAAGGTTGTGTCTGACACTATTCATTTTCCTTATTTTTTCTTCTTGGATGGCAAAACTGCCAGCATCAGTCAGGTCGGTGAACGATTTTACCCGTAACATAGTTCCTATGTCTGAGCTTAAGCCGTTTATGAAAACGTTGAGCGCTGTTTCGTCTGTTGTGGCCAGGCGACCTATTAAAGTGGAGTCTGCGCACTCTGCGTTAAGTTTTTCTATTATCTTGCTTCTACAGAGGTCCACTCTGTGGAAGTAGTCGGTGATCGACTCTTGTGGTTTTTGGAAGAGAGATTGCAGCTCCAGATGGAGATGAGCTAATGTTTTTGTTTGGGAATATTTTTGAATTAAGAAATTTTTTAAGCTTGACCATGATTCAAATTTCCTCGCGTGTATGTCTGACGACCCTGGCCCTGTTATGCGTATCAAGGCATATGTTAAAAGAATCTTTTGTTGAACTGGTGAGGCCAGTTCAAAAGCGGAATCGCATGCCCTTACAAAGAGGTAGACTTCTGACTGTTTTGTTGTATCGAAGCAGGGGATCATGCCCTGCAGTGCGCTTAATGGTATGTCGTTGTTTGTGGCGTTAAATACACTTTGCTTGTTTTCCGACGTCATGTTGTTTCTTAGAGAACTGTTCGAGTTAGGTTTAGATTTGGGGATTTAGTGCTTGGATTTAGCGATTTAGTAAATAGATTTAGGACAAGGGTTTGTTTGAAGTAGGTGATGGGAATGGATGAAGGGAGTGAGCATAAATATGTTCAGCCACTTACCAGAGTAACAGGATAATCTGGATCATCGCGTAGCTTCGGCGAAACTGTTAAAACCCTTCAGGTACCGTTTTAAAACGTTCGTTTCGACTTATTTCGCGACCGCGAGTATCCTACCGGCTGCGCCAAATTGTTAACTGGTAGGTTGCAAAACACTTTTAAAAAAATAAAACTTTATTCGATTTAGAATTTTTACAAAGAGAAAGTGCTAGTTTCGAAGACAGGATTGAACTGAACTTGCTTATCTTAAGTCTACGCTTATATACTAAGGATATGAGAGTAGTAAACAAATCATTAAATGGTGTTGACAAACAAATTAGCTAATATGATGTTGACAAATAAATGTGTGAGAACATTGAGATAAGTCTAGTTATTACTTATCGAAATACATTAGAAGTAAGGATGTGATAAACAGGATAATGAGTTGTTTTGATGATAGATAGGTATTTCTAGGAACTTGTGCCTAAAGGAGTATGTGTTGGGGAACATGGTACATAACACAGTTTAAGTTAATAAGAAGAACTTAAGTAAAACTATTGAAATTTTCATTATGTAATCAGAGGAAAATTTCGAGCGAGAACAGCGAATTCGTTGTTTGTTGTTTTTCTGAAAAGTGTAGATGTAATTAAATAAGTTCTCAAAAATTTGCGGTTTAGGCGGGAACCCGCGCCCCACCTCACTATTAGAGCACACCCCTACTGAGGGTGGGTGCGGGTTCAAGCCCCGCCGAAATCGATTTTTTTTGTGAACTTCTTTAATTTCTTACAAATACCCAGATTGATTACATAGTACCTACCTACTCTCGAAGTGTCACAAAGATGTTCTAATAGGTGGCGCAGCAGCAGGTAGCACCGTCCTTGCAGAATAGATCTACCACCGAACTACGATCCCAAACCCTGGGTATGCGGGTTTGGGTTTGGCGTGGTCGGGAGGTGGAGGTTATGGGCATTAACCCCTATGGGAAAAAAACCAATAAGGGGATTACCAGGGGGAGTTCTGCGTCTTGCAGTGGACCATTATAAGCTGTTGAGGTTAGGAAACTATATCTAAGCCTTCTGAATTCCGTGAAATGGGAGATTTACGGTATAGGCACCAAGCACTTCACTGGCAGGTTTCCAAGTATCCGGACTGAAGAGTCTACCACTCGAAGAACTCTTTGAAGAGTTGCCCCTTATCTCGATGAAATCAATATTGACGTTCTCCATAACACCTAACAAATTGTTATTCAAACATCAAAGTGCTTTATTTCTTTTAGACCTTACAGGACACTTGGACACGTCACAAAAATTCAAATTACATAGTAAAACTAGGAAATATAGATCGCTTTGATTTTTTTTTTACTTCAATCTTTTTAAGGTAAATTAAAGAAGCGAACAAGCAACCCTTACCTTGTTAGAATGTTTGTTTTCGAGTTGGAGCAAAAGTCGTCCCAAGTTTTTTTTATCATCTAGAGATAATCTGATATTTTGTAGTAAGCCTTTTTAAAAGACATGTTTGACAATTTGTTTGAATTTATTTATTGATGATTTTTGCAACTCACTTGGAGTTTTGTTGTATTGATACCAACATGCCTTGCTACACAATATCGATGTAGGCAGCTGTCGATTTTGTTTCTCTATATACCATGTTTGTTAATGAGTTTTCAGTCAGTATAACTTTTGCTTTGAATGGGTAAACTTAGTATTGTTTGATGTTAAATTAAATGAATTTGTAATTCTGAAATCGACGGCTTTTGTGACAGATGATATGAACAGGTGTCGATCTGATTTCTGATACAAAAACGTGCCTACCACAATAAAATTAAACCTAAGCGGATTCGGACTAGCACAGGGAGTAAAGTGTTATTAATTTTAAAAGGAAATTTCGCGATGGTCCACGGAATGCTATGGCAGTTATCTCAGTGTACCTACAGTAATACGCCGTATACGTTACGTTTCTTCATTGAATCAAAAGTTGACACAATTCTGACCGTCCAGATAACATTGATACTGACGTGGTCATTTTTAGACTTACAGTCGAAGGATCCTTTAAATACGATAAATCATAATGCTGGGTAATTCACAGAGCACCATCAAAAATTTAAAAAAAAAAATCAAAATTCAATAACTTTATTTCTTTGGGCTTACAAAATAAGCACTTAGACAATCTAGCCCTAGGGTAAGCAGGAAGGCAATTCTGGCAGTAAATCTACCCGATAAATATGGCAAGAACTGTCAAAATATCGAGTGATTGCTTCGTGGCATAAGCTATAACACAATACATGACATAGATATTTTTTTACTCTACTTAGAAAACACCCAGAGCACCCGGAACAAATATCTAGGTACAGATCGTTCAAACATTTTGTCCCGAGGCACGAATTGAACCCACCCTCTCCTACGACCTTAGCCCGCTGCGCCACAGATCACCAGTCCTTGGATAATAACCGGCGCAACCATTCTATCAGGATTACTCGCGTGATAACGTTCGTAAAATCATAACAAAAGCTTTAAGATAATATGTAAAACGGTCATAATCATAAGCATAACATAGGCTTGAAAAACAATCTCCTTGCTTTAGAAACGGGGTTCCAGCGGTTCCGCACAAAACGGCCGTTAACCCACTTCCATGCATATTAGTATGAACATCACATATCAGTATAATGAGTCAGCAATTGCCGCAACTTAGAAATTTATTGTAGAAAAACTTCAGATTAAAATAAAATTTACCTGTAAGATCGCAATTGGCTTCACTTAAAAAAGAAACACCTATAGGTAAGTGCTTCTACAGTAGGTACCTATTCTAAAAATATGTATCTTATATTTGGTTCTAATTGCAAGATCTAGTTGAAGCTTAGACAGTTATATCAAAACCCCATCACTAGAACCTACTTGTTTGTGAGTAGATTTTCTTAGCTCTAAATGGGAAATATACAGGTGCTCTAAATGTGTTGCTCTAAATTTGTTGCTCTGAATGAGAATCATTCTACGTTTTCTGTAAATTATCGGAATTTCAATAACTACAAATCATGGTATCTCGTTGTTCAAAATTACTATTAATTAATTATATAGTTATGTAGTTTATTTGAATTGATAGCTGATTCTGAGCTGTGTGATGTCTTCAGAATATAACAAGCAATCCTTGTTCCTGTTTCATAGCTCATTACGCTCGTTCAATAAACAACGTTGAACAATGAAACAAAATGAAAAATAAGATTCAATCCAGAAAGAAACATCACCTAATAGTTGAGCAGAACTATACATTATTATCGTATTTAGTATAGTTTCTAAGGTTTTTATTTATTATAGTACTCTGGGTAATTTCTAAGAAATTAATAAATCCCAAAAATTTACGATCTCGACGGGATTCGAACCCGCACCTTCCCCTTCAGCGCAGGGTTGCTCTTTTTCCAACTAGATAAGATCACGTAGCTTAGTTGGAAAAAGAGCAACCCTGCGCTGAAGGGGAAGGTGCGGGTTCGAATCCCGTCGAGATCGTAAATTTTTGGGATTTATTAATTTCTTAGTATAGTTTTTCAGTTTTTTTAACCTTTTTTTAAACAACATGAAATAGTAGGCGCAATCTTCTTATGTCATACGGCTGTGTAGGCAAATTAAAAAGTATCAACTGTCATCAGCAACATCAGCGCATTTGTTCGGTCTCAGAACCAACTGACGTCATGACCACAGAGCAATATGGTATCCACTGCGTCCAGCGTTTTCGTCAAGTTACGCATGCAACTTGAAAATGTAAATTAAAAAAAAATGCATTTTCAGGGCACTTATCGACTTTTGTATTTTGTATTTTTTTGTGGTTTATTAGCACTGGGCACTATAGAACCATAATTGCGACACTTTTGAAAAATAGGTGTAGTATCTACCCATAAAACACGTCTATGGTGGTGATTCGGTGCTGATATCATTGTCAATGATAATGATTAACATAGTAAAGCGAATTAGATTAGCAGAATTGGGCCCCAGAACTAAAAGGAGCGACCTCTGCGACCTCTGCTTCCAATAATGTTTAATTGCTCGCACAATAGCTGAGCTCGGCGTTTTAGCATCCTACACTCCGACGGAATATTAATGTGCCTTCATTGTGGATACACGGATTCGAGACGTGATGACAACTGGATAGTTATGTAGTTATTAATAAAACTATAAACTGCGGTATTGATAAACTGTACGTAGGCTAGGTACGACTTGGCGAAAATGTAAAAAAAGATGGTTTAGAAAAGAATATTTGTGTAGCCATATACTCCATACTAAATTTACTTTTCTACTTATGTAATGGTACGAAGAAACTACTTATCAGCAGGTAAATTTTAAAATGAAAACCCTTTAAAATTAATCTCTACCATTCTGTGTTCAGGGGATTCAGGTTGATGAGCTAAACCACTAAATTTTCCCACGTTTGACTCAGAGGAGGTTTCATGTTATTTTATTGGTTTGACTCAGGAAGACTCAGAACTCAGCTATGTACGTACCTACCTACGTACATACCTGCTGAGTCAACCATGCTGTCAAAGGAATCAACTATGCATTAGAATTCGTTGTAAGATCGTTTGAAATATCGGACCCTTATCTATGGTTGGGATGTCATGTTCAACAATACGCGGTCTATACAGGGGAGCATCGAGCACATAGTCCAGGCAAGTGTGCTCAATGCAGGGGGAATACAAGCTCTCGGAACGCAGGGCTCAAAAAACGAAACGAAAACGAAAAAACGCCTCGTTCATTTGTTAACTCCAGGTACTCGACCGTAAATTATTGGTGTTATCAAATTTATTAATACCATCGTTTAGTTTAGGCTTGAAGGTAGGCCTGTCTGACTAGACCGGCTACTAGGTGGGCTAGCATCCGTTATTCTAGCCAGTGTTTATGGCAACACAGACTAATAAAAATAAACCTACTCGGGACTCGCCTATTGAATTTAAATGCGTTATTATTTATAGCCAAAGTTCGCAGAGTTTAATGAAGTTTCTTCAGTCATTCAGCGTTAGCGTTACTTTTAACCTATATTGTATGCGATTATAGGGTAAGGGTAACTGTGCCTTTGTAAGTAAGGTTCATTATAGCTTGGCACGATTTGTGAGTCGACGGGGAAACTGCAATTAGCAAGTTGAAGAGGGAATTGCCCAATAATGCCTTGGCAAAACGTGGGCAAAACCATGTTAAGAGTTATATTAAGTGTCAGTAATTTATAATAATTTATCTTCATCATCATCAGCCTATGTTAGTCCACTGCTGGACATAGGCCTCCCCTAATGAGCACCATACCGCCCTGTCTTTAGCTTGACGCATCCAGCATCTGCCTGCAGTCTTTCGCAGGTCGTCATCCCACCTTTCCGGAGGACGTCATACACTACGTTTACCGAGGTCTGGGTATTATCCGATATTTTATTCATATTGATTGTATTTTCAGCGGGTGAGAAGCAAATGATAAGCCACCTGAAAATAAAATGTCTTTCTAGCCGAATTTCGGCCACGGCGGCCAGCCTCAACGGACAGGAACATAGCCATGTGCGAAGGACAAGGTTTATAGTGCGCAAGTGTGTGTAAACATAGGTGCACTTCACTTCTCTTCCTTAGGTCTTCCCTCACTCTTATAATCTCATGGTACGGGAGACCAACACGACCGGGCAGACGTCAGGAGCAGGCCCAACGCCTTAACCACCTTAAAACCTGTCTGGCCAAATTGGACAAGTTGACGCACGTAATGGAACCAGCTACTTACAACAACCTCCCAAACAAGGGGACGCACCTAGTTTTGAAAATTTTAAGAATAAGTTAAAACATTGGCTCGTAGAGAAGACATTCTACACCTACGAGTTTTTAAACAATGAATAATGTATATTAATTTTAAGTAATTTAAATTTCAATTAATGCAATAATAATTAAAAAATACTAATATTTTTTTATGTTAAAATAATAAGAATTACTAAGATTTCCGATTCTTAAATTATCTATGATAATTAACTGTAAATTGTTGTTCCGTATAATTTGACAAATTATTAATAAAATGTTTATCTGTTTAAAATATGATAAAACGAGCGACCCGGTTTCCGATTTTAAATTTTTTCATGGTAATTTCAGCCATCGCTTCCCTGTCATCATATACAACTCAAATTTTGCGCTAATTGTGTCGCTTTGCGCCTTAAAGTAGGTATTTTATTGCGGCGCTCAACGGCATGCATGCGGCAGCTTTAATGACTCTCGAGCTGCAATGCGACGAGTTTTTATAAACAATTTTAACTGAAGTTCTTAAATACACAGTTGCATTTCTAACACGTGGTAGAGAAAGACTTTTTTTTAGTTTGATCCTTTTTACCCAGGCAATAGATTTTATAAGCATACCTACTGTCATCTACAAAGCTCCATGAACACATCCAAAATAGTTAAAAAAATCCCTATATTTCCTGTCTTTTTTCATTTTAAGAATTTGTTTTTTTCTAATGTTAACCTACACCTTATTGTATCCACGATATAAGATAAATAACTCGTCTTTTGTTAACTTGACGTTTATTGCAAAACGTTTTAACACTAAATGGTTCCAGTGACTCGAGTAACAACATTTCCTTTGTTGTTACTCGAGTCAGTCACTAACTGTGAAAATAATCATCCCGTTGCCCACAGAAAACTCACCATTGAATATTAAAATTGAAATTTCTTTATTCACATAATATATATTCACTTAATTTACGCTGTGGAAACGTCAAATTCTTAAATTAAAACACATAGTAAATACCCAGAACACCCGAAACAAATATTTGCAGACAGCACAGACATATGTCCCAAGGCGGGAATCGAACCCGCAACCTCGTAGGCGGACCTTCGCCCGTTATATTTTGTGTATTCGTAGAGTTACCGCAGATAACAGCAAAACCGCCAGAAGATAAGGTAGGGATCTAGTTAATGTAGTTGGCAACTAAAAGCTATGATACTAGAGCCGTTGTGTTGTGGGCTATCAAGCGGTATTGGGGTCGCAGATAAACTACCGCGCACTAGCCGGGTCATAGCTTCTATACCTACTACTCCGCACGCCCGTCATCATCATCATATCAGCCTATTAACGTCCACAGCTGGACATAGGCCTCCCCCATACGATGCCACAAATAGCGGTCCTGAGCCGCCTTCATCCCTGCGACGATGTCGTCAGTCCATCGAGTTGATGGTCTCCCAACAAACCGTTTACCGACGGTCTATTCACGTTTAAAAAAAGAGATGGTTATTACTTTTTCATCACAATAAGATATTTTTAGACAACAGCCAACTATGTAGTTAGTAAAACTTTTGTAGTAATCTGTGGATAATGCGATTGGTTGGGACATTTAGGATCACATTAAAATAAGAACATTATGTAATAAGTCTACATTGTACAACTGTTTATTATCCTGAATAAAGAAAATGAATAAAGAAAATGAAAATATTAAGGCGTCTACGTACTAAAACAGAACCCTATTGGGGTCTTCTCTAGACGTTTTCGTTGTATCAAATCCATGTGAAATAGCCTTGATTTCCTGTATGATCTTAGGTATGTATATATGTATACATACACAATGACACCTACTTATTAACTGAAAACTAAGTTATTGAATTATATTTTTCTGCTAAAAGCTAACTAAAGTTTTTTCTAGAAACCCGGTCCACCGGAAACTCTCTCAATACCTTTTACCAAGCCCTACTGGGGTAGGTACCATTGTGTCTCTTTTTCAGATTTAACAAAACTGGATATTCAAAATTAACTGATTTTATTAAGACTCTCCCTCATTCTACCGACCCATAGTTTTTTTTATAATCTCCACTAAAGTTTATGACACTCATTACATGGACACTGGCAGAATTGTTGCTAACTACAAGCACAGCAAGCCATAAACCAAAGAAGTTGAAGTTGAAGTGTCTCTTAAACATTACCTTAATACTAAGAAACCTTAATAATACTACAAATGTTCACAATGATTGCAATGAAATTTATAAAATGAATATTTATAATGTCTAAGTGCTTATTTTGTAAGCCTAAAGAAATAAAGTTATTGATTTGTATTTGAAATTGGCTACCTATGTTAAAAACATCGATCTTTTATGATGAGAATTTAGTTTGGCTTACAGCAACCAACCCGTCAACGAAACTTACGACTCAAAATATTTACTTAGTCAATGATCAACTTTATTTTGTTTTTTTTTTTAGTTTTCTAATGCGGTACTGAGTAATATTTTTCTAAATTCCTATTTTGATAGCGCTACGTGATATTGTGCGCACATTTACTATTTTACTTACGAAGAAGTTTCCCCCCATGGCTCCTCACTGTTCCAACAATACTTTGGAACGATTTCGAAGTATTTTCCATAACCCAGCTGTTCCATTTGAAAAGCGGCAAGTTATTGAGAGGACGTTATTTCATTACTGGTTGTTTGTCGTCCGCTGGCTGCTTGCCAAGCGCCGCCTTGCATAAGCCTGAGATATTGAGCTGATGCACTTCTAGCAAATGGTCTTGGATACTTATTGATATATTACAGAATCTTTCCCCTAAGAGATATAGCGTAAGTAGTAATTTAAGAGAACCGTTAAAAAATTCACAAATGGAAGAATTTTGTAGCGTAATTATTTTCCCCTGGGAAGATACTGATATCTTTAATAAGATTCGTGCCATGCGTCATAATAACCTCATCAATATTTTCCGAAAAGATTGTTTAAAGGTGACTCATGATGACCGAACAGTTCCATAGATCCTATAATACTGGGTAGGTCAGTAAAGGGCTCACTTCGGAAGATTCCGTCAAGGAGCTCAAGTGCTGAATAGATACGAGTAGGTAGAAAAGGAAAATATACCAGATACTTTTGTGCCTAATTGTTCTCTCGACCTGATTGCTTCCAATAGCACCACCTCAGCTATTCGTGACAAAGCTAGCACGGCACCGATTACAATCGCCAATTTATCACGCCCTTGAAGCTTCCAACACACAGCAAAATAAGCTTTAGCTACCTCGTAATAGAGTTGTTCTGAGGTTTATGAAGCCAGGAATGTATTAGGTAGAGGAAATTCAAATTCGGAAGACATAGCCAGGCTATCTTACTAAAAAGGTTTGACCTCATTGTCAGGAAAAGTTTTCGACCTATTTGGCAAAGAGGAAAAAAGAAAAAGAGCGCTCGTAATTTGTTTGGTTCCATATTTGTATTACAGAGAAATGGACTCCTTGGAATGGAACTGTTTCTGAAGTTGTAACTGGTTGTTACAAGAAAGCTTTCTAAACTTTTTTTATGAAGAGACAAGAAGTATATCAAAGTAGGGCTTTCAAAACGTGCGTTTTTATACGTAACGAATAAAAACCGGTTTCTTGTTCTGTGTCCGGGGCATTTCAGCCGTAGCAGCGATCGATGTTGTTTATCAAACTTTTGTACAACTTCAACTTTAGTTGATGGTGGGGTGGGCTTAGAGTTTCTGCTACTTGAGCTATTTATGGAATCGATATTTGCAATAAGGTACAAATCAAACAAACAGTACCTATTTGAACATTATGGCATTGAAAATTTATATGAAGTAACATAGATAAACAAAACACGCATATTACTAATCGCATCAGATGTGAGTGAGAAAATTATTCGAACCGTTTAGATATCTACCTACCGTCATAAATCTCCATAATATTTATCTGAGAAATATACCTATATTACAAGTTTGAGTATGATTTCAGACAAAAATTAAACATAAAATATACCTTTACCCCAAGGGCGTATTCTCGAGTTTTACACTCGCGTATAGGTAATGATTTATGATTATGACACACATTTTGAGTAAGAGTAGTGAAAAATAATTTCCTCTTTTATTTAACACATGTACCTACATTTAAACAATCAAAGCAATAAAAAAAAAATCAATACTCACTAAACATAACAATTAATTACACAATCTTAATAGAAAGAGAGAGATACATATTATTACAACATGATATTTTTTATAATGAGTCATTGGCAACGCTCTTTATTGTGATATTGGCAGATTTAGTTGTATACTATCTTTTATATCTTTCGCGTATTTTATCAATCTGAAAGATTAAGAAAAGGCATACCAGATTGAAGACTTAATTTCAGTTTTCAATCATCTTTCACGTTGCAAATTCTAAAGGTAATATCGCAAAGAGAACATGATTTTCCTATACCTTTAGTGGGAAAACGGAGCAAATAGGGAAATTAATGTGCCTATTTCTAGTCAAGGGATAAACTGGATTATTGGGTTCGTTCGAAGTCATCTGTGGGGAGATTATAGCACACCTCTACGCGATTTTGAAACTAAACCTGCTAATCTCAAGTATGAAATTGGCTTGCCTTGATGGTCAGGGACTGAGCTTTTGGTTTTCTTATTACTTGAAAAGTCCGATATTCCATTTTTCTTAGTCTGAGTCCAGATAAAACTCAAATCAAAGTATTTTTCGTTTAAGACCTCTGACTACCTCTGAGGAACGAAGGTCGGCCTGAGATGAGGAAGGTTGCAGGTTGCGATTTTCTTACAAATATTTTGATAACCTATAAAAAATCTGTTTTATGTAGAACCCATAACACAAGCTCTGCTTTCTTTCAGGCAAGATATAACTTTGTGTTATGTACAACAGTAAACATAAAATAAAAGTTCGGTAAATAATACTTTTATGCTTACACATAACTAGAACGAAGCTAAGAATAGTAAATGCCCAATTTCCCGACCAGCAAGTGTATTGGCGAAGACCGCAGCATGAGGTCACGGTCATGCCAAGGCGCTGGGCGTCACGAATCGCAGGCCCGCAGTGTACGTCAGCCATAGCATTACTGATGGACCGACAGAGCACGAACCAAGAAATATTTCGAGAGTATCAGAAATCTTTTAATTCTTGCCTTGCTTACTCTAGTTTCTGTATGTATCGGTGCCCTAGACTAGGTTTTTTCACTAAACCTAATGCGCCGAGAAAGGGAATCATCAAATTAAAACAAATGAATTCTTACGAGTCGAACTCGTTACGACCTCTCGGTTATTTTAAACTGGCGTGTTTTTTTTTAACCAACGAAAAAAAAAGAGGCGTATGTTCTATATTCGACTGTATGTTTTTTGTAAGGTTTGTTTGTATGTACGTTTGTCGATTTTTCCATCAATTTATGAACCGATTTGGAAAATTCTGTAGCTATTAATAGAGACCTAGCTGTTACCCGCGGCGTCTGCGTGCGGTTTAATATTTAATTTTTATACTTTTCATAATGTTCACGATTATTGACAAACATTTTGTTCTGTCGGTTTTTGCTCTAAGACTCACTGCTCTCTGCATCATCAAACCTACAAACCATTCTATCACCTCATGTAACTTCAAAATTGATTTATCATATACTTATTGAAACATAATTATATAAATGTTTTCACATGTTTCCTACAACACAAATATTACTATCGTACTCTACAATGCTCCAACCTTGAAGTTTGTACTATAAAGTTGTTCGTACGTTATACCTCATAGGTTACATAGCTATGTTATGCAAAGTGCATGCCCAAGTTGAAGTTACTATTGTTTGTTACAATGGAATTATCCGATTGAATTTGACCTTTCGGTTTTGTATACACTTTGTATTGAATAGATCATTCTGAATTGCTGGCTGTCTTTTAAACCAGGAGACTTTTGGAAAAGAAATAACTTCCCAAAAATTTTCGATTTCGGAGAGACTTGAACCCGCGCCCCACCATACGGGTGCGCTCTAACCACAGGCTCTAACCAACTAAGCCACGAGATCAACACTCGCCTACTCGAAAATCTCTGGGACTTACGGACTGTAGTGCCGTTTTTTTGGGAACTTATTTCATTTCTTAGAGATACCCAGAGTGCGGGTAAGCATTATAATTACAAAAAATCTAAGAGACTTTTGATTCGGGCAAGTTGTCCACTATGCTTTTTAAAAAAGGTACAACTCTTCCATGAAAAAATCTTCCTTCGGATGATATTTAATGTACGTACCCTATTTTTTTTCAACACTTGTTGATTATATTCCTATTTTCTGCCGAAATTGGTCCACGGCTGGACGTCCTAATAAGCAGCGCCTTAATTGACTTTTATCATAAGGGGGATTATGCCCATAATTAACTCTGGGCATGCAGCTTAGGGATTGGGCACTTATAGCCTATAGGTACCAGGAAACAGTAAAAAAACCTTATTTTTTGCCCTTAGATTAGGCTGATGGATAACTTCGATTGAATAGATTAAATTCCACAGGTCTCTAAATCCTCGATTTGCAATCTCAATCGTACCCCGACCAGCTAAAGCATAAATTCTAATAACCATCATTCATTGTTATCCAGACTACCACTATCAAACAGTAATCCCAACCCTACAGTAGAACAATTACAGTACACATTCCTTTGACCAACCATTTGTATTTGCGAAGACCTAAGGCGATTCATCTCGCCCCGTCCATATATCAGGCTATACAAACAATAGCACGTGCGAAGAACGTGCCTAGTCATATGAGTGACAGAGTACACAATAGGTATAGGTGGTATACTTATAAACTGATGGAGTAGAACAACACCCGTCTGCAATTTCCGATAACAAGTAGAGAGTTTGTCAAACAAATCACCAGCCAAATTCGATGTGATATGTTTCTAAATAAACCACAACAATACCAGCTGTGTTGAAAAATATTACAAAATTCTAACTGACGCTGAAAAAACGTAATACAAACTTACTCAAATACATAACCATACTGTAAAGGCGAATATACTTAACATCTGTTTTACAGGATCCGTTTTTTTCCGTGATGGCGTATGTTAGGTTGTAGGAGCGAGCTTAAACACCCGACAGTACCTATTCCGGATCAAGTAGACGATTGTTTCTAGTTGCGAAGAATCCGTAAAAAAGGGGCCATAAAATCGGATCCGCTGTTACACACAGCGGATCCGATTTTATGCGCCCTGATCCTGACTTTTTAAGATTCCTTGGATTGACTTAAAATATTCGCTCCGCTGTAATATGATAATAAGTTATTGATTATTTATTATCAGGGACTGTGACATTGACTCTTGAATTCGGTACGGTCCAGGAAATTATATTTTTAAAGCTGTTTCCCGACCCCTTAGCTCCCCGGCACAAGCGGCAAAGATGTGTAGTGCCAATGATAAAACTTGATTTTTGATGATGATGATGAGAAATTTACAAAATTACCCATTTTCAAAACTCCCGGAAAACAATTACAATCAATGCTTTGAAATAATGCTAAATTAAGTTTTCCTCCGTTGTTGGCTAGAATTTCTTTGTTATTATTTTATTTAAACAAAAAAAGCTGTTAATTTTTTTGTGTCAATTTAATTTGTATAAATTAAGAAGATTTTTATAGTGCTTATAGTACAAGGAGACCAGACCAGAGATTCGCTGGTAAAATCAAATGTATTTACATGAGTTCCTTCGTCTTTATGCTACCCTAGTATTGAGTTTTTGAGAAATTTTGTGCTGTTAAGTGGTACCTAACCTACTATAGGGCAGCACTATTTTAGTGGTAGGGTTTCGTCCCGGCCTACCACCAGGTGTAGGCTTGGTGGTCGGCCGGGTCCGTAGCTGGAAAACTTTCCAGGGTAAACTACCAAGTGACTGGACTAAAATGACAGCATAAATGTCGAGTAGGTAATCCAATTTTATTAAACAACGTGCAACGTTTACACTCTGGGCTGAAATCCGGTTGTTATTAGATATTCATGGGTCGGTTATGCGGCCATCGGATTCAAATTGGGGTTGAAATTGCGGTTCCCTGCATTAATTAGTATTGCACGTGTAAAGGGTCGGTTTTGTAACACACCTTTTATACGAAATTTTAAGTGCTTTGGTGAGGTAAACCACAATCTTTCCTACTCTACACACCGGTACAAGGGTAGTAGAACAAACAGAGTTGAAATTAGCTTATGGCCCGTATTATGAAAGCACATCGACGATTAGTGATTTAATTCGTTATAAAGAGTGCATTCGTACTTAGGAAGTTTCCTATTGAACCGCTAGTGTGCATCTGGCCGTGTGGTGCTGACTTAGAATTTGCACCACCCGACGTAGATGACTTAAGCGGAAAATAAGGGATCCACCGGGAATGGGGCGCCTCCTGCAGAAAAATTTATTATACCAGTGAACTGCGATCCCCAAACCGTATGCCCAGCGTAGGGATTTTGAGCATTATCCCCTTATAATAAACGCCAATAAGGCGCTTTTTAGGGGAGGCTTGCGTCCAGCTGTGGACCAGTATAGGCTGAAGGTAGATGTACTCATATGTACCTGTGTATGTAAAGGTATCTCACCTGATATATTGACTCGCTCATCGTCATCGTAGAGGCGGTAGTCATCTGTCGGTCGGCTGTCGACGACGTCTGCCGGTCGGCTGTCGGCGACGTCTGACGGTCGGCTGTCGGGCGCGGCGCGTGCGCACAGCGCTAACACCAGCGCCAGCGCCAGCACGCACTCCATGCCGACATCACCGCGAGACCACCACGTGAGGCTCTGGAACAATTTACACAAATAAGTATTATAGCAATGCGTCTAAAGGTTAATTTTGAAGTGATCTCATAAAAATTCGATAATTGAGGAATTTATATGAGCACCCAAAACGTATCTTAAAGTCATCACATGATAATTTTCACAATCAATGGTCTAATGGTTTCCATGGCAACGTGCGTAAACAAGAGGTCTTAGTTGACGGATTTCGGATCGCATGTAACGAAGGACTACCGATCCTGGACTGATAATTTTGTTAGGGTTTTCTACGCAAAGGGTTCCAACATATCTTATTACACCTCCTATCTGTCCGTCCGTCTGTCTGTCAGCGGTCTGTATTTTATCAGTTTTCAGGATT
This sequence comes from Eupithecia exiguata, assembly GCA_947086465.1. Taxonomy (NCBI): domain Eukaryota; kingdom Metazoa; phylum Arthropoda; class Insecta; order Lepidoptera; family Geometridae; genus Eupithecia; species Eupithecia exiguata. Next base: position 2,426,644 of record OX352233.1, on the reverse strand, counting down.
AGAAGTCGGTTTATAGTTTTTTGAAACGCTAAATTATTTATTTTTTTATGCTATCTTTATAGTTTTAAATTCAATTTGTCTATAATTTGTAAGCTGAAAGTAATAAATCTTTTTTAGGAACAGCGCAGACTTGAGTCAGGATAGTTTTAAGACAAGTACACTTGACAGACTATTGCTATACAAAAATTATGAAGACGCGCAAACTTCAATTGAGGAAAGTCTGTCTTAGAACTATCGCGTCGCGACTCAAGTCTGTGCTCAGCCTTAGATAATGTTATTTCTGATTTCACAGGCGTCATGCCTACGAAATACGACCATGGCAGGAAGGTAATACTTTCCTCAAATCTTATCAAACATGAAAAGGAAATATAAAAACAGGTTCAACATGCTTTGTTAACAGTGATTGGTACTTCAGTAACAATCAGATTAATTAGCGAGTTTATAAAAATAAATGGCTGTTTGATACACGCGATAACTAGTTTTCCTGTAGCGTTTTGTTTATTTTTATGGATCCTTGTTTGTTTAATTGTTACACGAAATGTTAATTAGTATAATTGTTTTTATAATGTGATAGAGAGCGTTCACATATTTATACGTACCTGCTTTCGGTGCGATTATCGTCAATTTACTGTCGTGACTATAGCTTTAAAAAAACCACTCTAAGTCCATTTGACGATATCGATACGTAATTGTGACGTCTCATTTTTCCGCGTTTCCATCATGTTGACAGGAACTACGCAAATCCCATACAAATAAGAGACGTTACGATCACGTCTCGAAACCATCGTCAAATGGAGTCAGGGCACTGTTCAAATAATAAAGAGGGATACGGCATAAAATGCTAGATTTTGCTTGCGGCTTCGCTCCCGTTTTTCCTGGATAAAAAGATAAGTACTTCCGCAAGGTAATATTTATCACCTTGTTTGGCAATTCTCATGCTTTGTAGATTTCTACAGCAGATAGACATATACGTTATGGGCCATGAAAATGTTAGCAAATCCTGCTACTGTGAATTTTACTAGCAAGAAAAATTGGATAGAAGCAGTAGGTACCGCACCTAACTAATCCGAATCCGATAGCAGGGCACGTTCTACCTTGAATGTCTTATTTCTCATATAGTGTCTGTAAACTCCAGTTTTCCCTAGAGCCATATCGTGTTCGTTTTCTTAACACTCCAATTAGAGACAACAGCGTTGCAGTGCGGAATATAAAGCTGTGTTTATTTTACGGACCCTCGGTTGCTCCCTCGGGGCATAAAGCTTTTATTGTGGTCAAGTACGCTCATCAAGTATTTTAGATAGTTAGTAATTATGCGATCTTAAAAGTAAGATGAAAGTAGTAAAAAAGGCGCAAAATACGTATTTATATTACTATTAATACTATTGTAACGTTTTTCTTGCATATTATTTAACTACCAAAAAAGATCGACTTAGAATTAGGAATCGATGCTAACAAAAAATTGCTTTTTAATAAGCTAATAATTTTTCCCTCAGGTTCACACGCATTTTTTCCAGATAAGTAGGTAGTCTATGTTTATTTCTTAACCTAGAGCTAGATTTCCCTAGTGCCTAGTTTTAGTGTCCATCACAACATAAACACACAACGACCTCTGCGCGGGTGGGTGGCCTGCGACGCAGGAGGTTGCAGGTTCGATATCCGCCTCGGGACAAATGTTTGTACGACCTGCAGATGTTGGTTCAGGGTGTTCTGGTCGTTTTCTATGTATAATTAAAATATCTATAATAAGTATTTTATTATGTATATCAGTTATCTAGTACCCATAACACAAGCTCTGCTTAGCTTGGGGCTAGATAATGCTGTGTGAATTATCCAGCATGCATTATTATTTCTTTAATATTAATATACAAAAAGAACATTAATCAAAGTTTTCGCATTATTTAAGTACAAGCAACAATCGGGTTACAATTCTTTATTATATTGTTCCTTGTTGTTATACTTTTACTATATTGTTGATATACAGCTATACTATTACTAATAAATTATTGTCGTGAACATAACCAAACCGTACACCTCCGAAGTTAATTAAATCTGATAACGAGCCGTAAAGAACAGGGACTCATTTCGAAGGATCAAAGGCAACGGAAACGTGTCGCCGAGCTTAATATGTTTGCCGTTATTAGGATCGCAAATATTGGGCCCGAAATAACAGCTATTTTAGGCTATTTGAAGGAGACTTTTGCCCTGCAGTGGCTGTGTAGGAAAGAAGCCAATTTAAACTGAATCTGAGTTTAAAGGACGAAATCAGCTTAGAAACAGATTCAGAATAGGTAATATTTATTCCACACTAGCGGTCCGCCCCGGCTTCGCATGGGTATATTCTATAGCCTATGGATGAGTTCACTTCACTTTTGGATTTGGGCACAACTCATCCGAATGAAAAACTAAGAGAATTTTCATTCGGATGAGTTGTACCCATAACAAAAATTAAGTGGACAACTCATCCGCGGATGAGTTCTTTCTCGGATGAGTTGTACCCTAACCCGGACAGGGTTAGGGTACAATCAGGGATTATGTAGAATTCTAATGGGGTAGAAGAATTTTTCAAATCGGTCCGTAAGTTTCAGAGCCTTTTCAATTCAAACGAACAAACAAAAAAATCGTTCCTCTTCATATTAGTGTTCTTATGTACAGAACTCTGTAGAAAATATTAAAAAAAGGCAATTATTATGAAGGAAGGGGCTGGTAACACCGAAAGGAGAGGGAACCGTTTTTAGCTAGGATACAATGGCTTATTCCAGTTTTCCCCCTTGACAAACTAGAAAACTCAGTTTAAACAAGTCCAGAATTCCTCCTCACCGTATTTTCTTATCCCATTTTCCCCCTTTGACAAAATGGCTTATTCCAGTTTAGTCTTGTCAAATCCCCCATATGAGGGAAAATTGGAAACTTAATTTAAAAAAGTTCAGAATTCCCTCTCACCTTTCTTCAAGCGGGAAAACATCCAATGCCAATAAAAAGTTAATGAAGTTCAGCAGGATTTTTATCTTACTTGTCGTTCTTTCTGCAGTTTCATATTTGTTCTAACAAATATTTCTTGAGTTCTTCGATACCTTTAGTCTGGTTTTAAACGCTTATCTGCGGAAGCCTATATCTAGCAGTGGACTAGCATAGGCTGTAAGTAGATGTACCTAAGTAGAGGATGTAAAGAACTGTATTCAATGTTCATCTTATTGTATATTATTGTATATATAATAGAAATTATACTGTAATGGAATGATATCGCTTTGTGCACTTCCGCGTGGAGGAAATCCCTTAAAAACGTGGCTCGTGGCTTTGACTTCTACACATACAAAATAAACCAAACCTCTCAACTTGCAATGAACCATTCAATTATACTCTGTAACACGAAAGCTCAAGGCTCTAAATCAAGTTACCAGCATTTACTGCACTGCACCAGTCGCAAAAACTGAATAGGCCGAGACAGCTCAATAGATGTTAAATGCAAAAACCGTTTGTCGACACTTTGAGTGCAGTTTTTTACCTTTTGCAAGCTCAGACGTTTGTTTGAACAATGGCCTTTATTATAAAAATAAGAACGGGTGAGTACTGTGAACGTAGCTAGTATTATGTCTGTGGAATGCGGTGAACGTAGATCCACCATCGCTAAGTCCAATAAGGTTTTAACTAGCTTTTAAAAAGTTAGCTTTGTGAAAGCTTTTTCTGATGTTGTTATTATATTTTTGAAAATATTTGGAACTTTTAAAGAAACGCAACACCGAGCATGAGTAATCTTCGTCGATTTTGCGAATTTTTTACAAAATTATACTTATTCAAGTCAAGCAAACGCATTTGCTCCCCTTGGAGTCGAGACCCTAGGTCCGTGGGGTAACGATGCTCTCCGGGTTTTCAAAAAATTATCTGAGCGTCTGGTCGAAGCGACGCGTGACCCGCGTGAGTATCTGGCGCAGCGCATCAGCATTTTTAATTTTAAACTCCCAAAAATATTTTAAAGCAAGGAGCCAAATAAATCACCGTAAAAAATAATGTGGGTACCTTCGTGAATAACGTAACACTATGTTACTATAAAAAACGTAAGTAACAAAGTGAAATTCTACAGTACATTTCTAGCTAATACAATTTCCTCTAACAATAAGTAATGGTGTGGCCGGTCTTACCTAAACCCAATCCCAGATTATTTTCTATTTCCAACTCTAACTCAAAGGAAGTAAAGTTGATTATAACCTTTAAAACCAAAGTTGGATTTATTCATGGGAAAAAATTACATAAAGGACATGGAGCTTTATAAAGTTGGTAACTCAGTTATAGACCCAGGCTATTAATAAGGTTATTAATATTTAATTATAACAAACGGTTCATCGATTTAATGACAAGTAGGTTGTCACATAAGACGATTTTGAGTAGAATTTGCCAACCGTTAATGTTACTCCTTATTTGTTTTGCCTTTTATGTTAATATGTAATTTTATGTTTGCTTCTCTTATATTTTGTTACTTAAATTTGTTCGATCAATTAATTAATTGTTGATAGATATTTGTTTTAGTTGCATATATTCATGATGTCTGAACTGTCTGTTTCCTATTTCTATTAATGTTCCATTTAATGGTGGAAACTTTGCTGGTTTAAGTGTTACTTTAGTCGTGTTTTTGTTTAGTTTATAAGAACTGTTTGTTTCCCAAATAAAACAAAATAAAATATAAATAAAAAAAATAGAAAATGTTTCCTCATCAGTACACATACTCGTCTTTTTGTGTCCACTGCTGAACGGTTTTCTTCTACCTTTGTATGGAAGAGAGGTTTGCCATTTCTTTACTGTAATGTAATTTGTCCAATAAACCAGAATTGCTAAGATCTTTTGGTATTTTATTTATAAAACTATGGGTAGTAAAACTTTTATTCTATCTGTTATTCTTTATTATCATAAAGATAATTTATTTGCAAATAAACACGTGTAAACAAAGATGGTAAGTTAATTTATGACACAACATGATTGACCAATTTATATCGGTATGCAAAAAGATGTCGAGAGTATGGCATGCAAATCCAAATACAAATACATAAGAGTCTTGAGTAAGGCTAAAGAACATGCATTCATACTTTTAGCTATTGCTAAGTTGTATTTCCGTAAATAAAATTACATATTTTTCGTGATTACGTACCCGAGCTCGGAAAACGGGCTCAGCTTGTTTTGATACAAAATTTACATCTTCCAAAAGTCCTTTTTGACTTTTGGAAGATGTAAAAAGATTGAGAAAAAAGATTAAGATAAAAAAACATGAAAGTGCACTGTATAACTTGGTCGCGAACGCGAAATTCTATTCCTATCCTATATCAGTTATATTGAGTGTATCTTGTCTTGTCTTTGCTGAGCTTGGGGTAGATAATGCTGTACATTGTCCAGCATTATTTATTTAATAAGATCAGACTTCTTATTCCGTATCGCTGTTAAAATTTTCTCTTCGAATTTGATTTTCTTGCTACAAACTATCTCGGCCATAGACCGTGGGCATAAATCTTATCTTATTTATAAATCGTACAATTTCTACAGAAAACCAAATGTAACCTACTTTCAGTTGAGCCAAAATAGCTATTCAGAAGGTACTTCCGAACCTTCGAAAAGCAATAACACTTCTTATCAAATCCGATAGGCATCTACATATAGTTCAGTGTGGGAAAGCGTGCGAAATGTAGGTAATTGTATACTTACGAGTCCTCACATTTTATTGAGGATATCGACAGGTCCTAAGCTGATAAAGGTCGTGTTAAGAAGCGTTGGAATTTCAGAGTAGAAAAGAATAATGTTGGAGAATCCACTCAGCATCATCTAGACCCAAAGTACCTAAGCAGAGTCTTCCACTTGTGGACAAAAAATTGAAGCGAACAAAATCAATAACATTTTGTTTCTGGTTTGATAATTACTATTTATAAAGTTGTTGTTTATGTATAAAATTTGACTTGTCTAAGTGCTTTTTTGTAAGCCTAAAGAAATAAAGTTATTGACTTTTGACTATTGTTTTAAGATTACTAAAAACCAAATAACAATTATACAATTCTAGATTCTTCTTAGAGGTCTCTCTTTACGTATTTTTAAGGCGAGTAAAAATAAAACAGGAGGTCCACTCGCACTGAGCGGAACTGCACTACAACGGAACTGCGCGACACGGCGCGGCCAGTTATTCATATTATGAAATACCATGAGACTGATCGCACTACGCGTCAGCGGAACTGCGCGGCTTGGTTGGTGATTGGTTCTAATTTGACGCGTAGTGCCGCGGCCGCGTAATTCCACTGACGCCTAGTGCAAAGGCACCTTTACTCGCAAAATAAAACTTCGAAGTTTCTGACACTCGCATAAGATAGCGTGCACGAAAAGATAGGTATCAGATTCTTATATTTTAGGTTTTAGGAATACGTGCACATACCTGAAAATACCACCTACGGCGTAGACCCGCTACGCAGACCTTCGTAGATCCTCTGCGGGTTCGTAGCGTGAAAATCGAAACTGGAAATATGTTACACAACGTAACCTACGTGAAAACGTGCAATCAACGGCTGTTGTCCAGAGGTTAAATTAGTTATGTCACACACACGCTCTCGTGTTAGACACGTTCAGTGAAAAACTTGATTGTCTCGTTAAATTGCACAATTTCTTAAGTCTTTATAATTACAAAATAACGATTGAAATGTAACAACCGCTGGGGTTAACATGTTTCTGAGTGGAGACCGCGACTCGGCAAACGTAGTGTAGGACGCCCTCCGACCAAGTGGGATGACGATTTGCGAAAGACTGCTGGCAGATGCTGAATGCGGCAAGCTGCAGACAGGGCGCTATGGCGCTCATTAGGGGAGGCCTATGTCCAACAGTGGACTGATATAGGCTGATGATGATGATGATGATTGAAATGTTGAAAAACTGTGAGAATCACACTGTACGACCACTTAAGAAGTGATGCCGAGACTGCAAAGTATCCTTGAGGCTTCACTCTCGTATTCGCATAAATTATGCTTGATGGTTTCGAGAAATAGAGTTTTCCGAGATTTGCTACTATGTGGACCTTGATTTTTACGAATTGAATTGGACCCGTGTCGAATTTGAAAAGATGGGTTGGAGATATTACTATCAACTTCTTAATTTGATTAAATAAAGGAGAATGTACAGTAGGTAATCAAATTACAAATCCCTCGGTAAAAGCTCGTTGAGTTTTCCCGAATTCCCTTTTCTTGGATAACTTTTCTAATTTTGCTTAAAGGAAATTTAATTCAATTAATAGGATCATAAAAAATTACTCAATTTCGGTTGATTATTCAGATGCGAACGTAACAAGTGCAACAGACGGATCAAATTATTTATTTATTTATTAGTTCACAAAACAGAGTAAGATCCATAGAACATACAGTAGGTACATTGTTGTTACGAACTAGATTTTACCCAAATATGCAAACAACAAGTTCTTATAGAAAAAATGTTGCAAGCTAAAATTAAAATTTACCAAAAAAACGTGAAATTTCACTAATAAAAACAAAATTTGTAACTTTAAACGAAAAATAAACACAAATAGTTACAAAATAATAACAAATGAGAATGAATGAACAAAAAGGATTAATCTTAATTAACATTTTTGTGGAACACCATATATCAACCTCATTACGCATTGCTTAAATTTATACTGATTGGGATTGAAAATATCCAAGTCTGTGTTTTTTGAAGACAATTCGTTATAAATTATGGTTGTAGGATAATTTATCTAGAACCCTGTGTATAAAATGGCTAAAACAACAATAAACTACGAAGCTTCAAGCTTTTTGATTAATGTTTCCGTTCGAATAGCTCCATGCTTCAAAGCTTTTTACCATGAATAAATTTGAACGATTGTTCTGCCATAATATTTGTAAATTTGCATTTTTTGCATTGAGGGCGGCCACACAACGTTTTAGGACTGTTTTGAATATATACATTTTTAGTATGATGGTGCTTTTAATTTTATTGTATTTTATTTGAAGGCTTATCTTTGATCCAATATTGTATTTAGTTGAATGTATTTTTTATTACCGATCTGTTAGAGATGGTATGTTTTGGAAGAGAACCAAAGTTATCGACATAGCTCTAAGAATTAGCAGGCTGAAGCGGTAGTGGGCCGGCCATATCTCGCGAGGAACCGACAACCGCTGGGATGATCGTATTCTTAAGTGGGGACCACGACTCGGTAAACGTAGTGTAGGACGCCCTCCAGCCAGGTGGAATGACGACCTGCGAAAGACTGCAGGCAGATGCTGGATGCGTCAAGCTGAATCCAGGGCGCTATGGCGCTCATAAGGGGAGGCCTATGTCCAGCTGTGGACTAACATAGGCTGATTGTGATGATTATTTTTAATGATTACACATTTTAAGTATTTTATTTACACGCCACCGTCTACACTTTTTCGATCACTTCTTGTCCATCCTAAGGATGCCTGGAAGAGATCGCTCTTAGCGATAAGGCCGCCCATTGTACATTATCTCTACTTGTCTCTGTGTTCTGTTATATATTAATAATTTGGTGTGCAATAAAGTATATTTGTATTGATTGAAGCCGAATTCCGTTTCTCAATACGTTTTAAAAAAAAGTTGTAATTTAGAACAATTGTTTCGTAGCGCTTATGAGGAACTCCATCGGTTTTCTTCGAGAACATCTTAATTAGGTCGAGGCTCATCGGCTTTGTTCATTAATCCTGCTAAAGCCGTCGATTACCTACTAAAGAAACTATAGAGACTCATTGTTATTTCGACTAGAAAATATCTGAGAATAAATATAACCAATATTAAATCGTTTATATTTTTCGTTTGTACACTTGCATAAATGTTTAATTATGTTGCTGGTGTTCTAATTCAGTTTTTGATGTAATAATTGAAAACGCTCTGTTTTTATTATTACAAAGCTAGAGCTAACGTGCTAGTTTAGTTATTTCTCTTTACACCAGACCAGAACGATTTGAATGGATTATTTCATTTGATTTTATGATAAATGATTTATGTCAAGAAAACATCATGTCACTTACCTCTGCTAGCCAAAGTTACGCAAGGACTACATTCATGCCACAGGCTATAAATCCATCTTTAGCAAAAACACCTCACGACAAAGTAACTCACAAAATGCAATTATACAACACTAAAAAACACGTTTAAAAATCACAGCACTTTGCAGTCATGGTATCAGGTCATAATGTCAATTTTTAGTAAAAAAGTCTTTTTGTTTTTTATCGGGTTTTTGCTTTTTATGTAAGAGCAAGCGTGCACTCAACCGCTGGGCTTGGGCGGGCGGTGACAGGGCGCTAGGGCGCGCAGGCGCGAAGACTGCACCCCACACAGGGGCGGATCTACCTCGATAAGGGCGGAATGAAAACTGGGGCACTTTATGTTTTACTGCCTTATTTTATAGATCGTTAAAACGTAGTGAGCTTCTTTATTCGATTGTGATTTTACTAAATGGTATTTTGGTAAATGTGCTGGTGCGATTACAGTTTATGACCTTAATTCAAATGATTTATTTGTCTTTTGTATTAAAACATGTAGTTAGTTTCATTTAGATTTGAACTACTACGTGTGCAATGATCAGTATTAGGGTATTTTACTGTATATAAATATATCTAAAAAAAAAAACATATGTCTAAAAATTTAATATGATTGAGGCAAAAGCAGTCGGAAAATGTTGGATTGAGTGCATAAAATTACAATATAACGTCATACGGCTGAGTACGTAAACTAAACAGTATCAACCGTCATCAGCAACATCAACACATTTGCTTTGGTACGTATACAGACAATTGACATCATGAACACAGAGCAAAATGGCGTCTACTACGTCCATCGCGCCCGTCACGTTTTCGTTAAATTATGCGCGAAGCCTGAAAATGAAAATATGCATGCATTTTTTGGGCACTTACCAGTTGAATAAAAATTTAGAATTTTTCTTTTTAATTGAATTTCTTCAAAAATGGGTGAAATACCCTATTGAGCCTAAACTAGCCTGTCCGCGAAAGCAAAAGTTTGCATATATTTGTCTGTGCGCTAGCAACAACAAACCTACAAATCAGATAGCGCAAAAAAAAATCATAGCTTAGATTTAGATCTTAAATTACCAGAAACGCATAATTGGACTTAAATTTAACTACCTATTAAGTAGTATAAATTATATCTAATATTAGTTTACACATGTATTTAATAATTTTTTATTTTAGAGTCTGGATTTAGGTACGTACCTTTAAAAATATTGTTTTGTTATTAGGATACTATTACCCTGGTACTATTTTAATTGTATTATTTTTATTTCATATAATATTTATTAAATTCGTTATTCGTAATCGTTTTAATTACTTTTCCTGTTTTTCAAGATGAAGGTACATGAACGTAGCCGCTAGTAGAACCCTATGTCATTCAATACTTGACCTTGCGTACGTCCCATGCCTAGCTAGTTTCCCCCCGAAGTTACCCGAGCATGCCCGAACCTTGCCGAATGCTAATAAGTCTATCGTCGAGTGGATTCTAGAAAACAAGTTGTTTTACAAGAAGCACCAGAAATATTGGTCTTCTTTCCGATTTGTCAATGTAAAGACAATTTTTTCAAATGTAAAAATATTTTATTTACATAAGCTATTTACAGAAGCCGTATTTTTAAAAGTTACCCTAACAGAAAGTCAAAACAAACGAAAATAATTATGCTTTCGCCCAAGGGTGCGTTAGCAACGCAACAGAAGCAAATTATAAGTTAGCTCCCATCCCTCACTGAAAACGCATCTCAATCAATTTCTCTAAGATTCAAAATTCAAAGTGCTTTATTTCCTTTAGACCTTACAGGACTCTTGGACACGTCACAAAACTCAGATTACATGTAAAACTAGGAAATAAAGTGAGTGTCTACGTGATATAATCCAAAAAACCAGTCAGCGCTGGTGACTGGTTTTTTGGATTATATCACGTAGCTCTCAGTTTAATTTAATTTTTTTTGTTTTAATTAGTAATACAATTATTACATTGCCATTACAGTTTATCAAACGACAATGAAATATAAAAAGCGATACAAAATACATTAACATTTAATAAAATTTCACCAATAAAATACTAACTCTAACTAAAAACTATAGCTTAAAAAAAGCAATGTTACATAATCATTTATGCCGGACGCATATGATTATGTAATATTGCTTTTCTTTTTTTGGTTTGGTAAGTTGGCAGTTGTTTAAAATTCGATAATTACGATGGTCGAATTTTAATTTGAAGAATTTGAGCTTTTCTATTTGAATATCTATTGTATTTATATAAATAAACAGTTTTAAATTCAATCAAAACTTGATTCTTGTGGAGACAACCAAATATCGTTAAAATATGACTATGCCTATATGCGAGGATATATTAATAGTTTAGATGTAAGTTTACATAAATAGTGTGTACAACTGTTTATTCTCCGAATAAAATAAAACAAAATAAAGTAAGACGATAAGCGCTTATCTAGTTTGAGACAGCTCGCCCAAGAGCTATGTAAAGAACAACAAACACATAAACAGACAAGTAAATTCCTATCTCTATCAATGAGAGGTTTTCGTTTTGCATTTTTAAAAAGAAAAAAATTAGTTCCATGTATCTCGATAGATGGCAGGGCTTCAACTGGTTACTATGGTATGTTAATGTCACATGAAAGAAAACGTCAAAATGATAATCGGTCGATCGCTTAAAGGAACAAAGCACTAGAGGTAGTGAATATACCCATCTCATTCACACCAGAGAGATAAAAATATGCTTGTAGCCTGAGAAGAAATCAGATAGAATGAATGTTTCTCTGTCTCGACCATCGTGCCAGTTTTTTCATTGTTTATGTATAAACCGAGGTATAAACAATGAAAAAACTGGCAAACAAACTTGTTTTTTCAAATGCTGCAAATAAACAAAGAAATGTCACTATGAGGAGTGACAAGACAGTGGAGCAAACCCTTGAATTTTTATGGATGACATAGACATACCTTAGTCACCAGTTGACGCACTGCCATCTATCGAGATATTTAGAACTAGCTTTTTTTTTTTAATGCAAAACGAAAACCCCTCATTACTTTACAACAAGCAATTCAAAAACACACTTGTCAATAGGTATCTATGGATGCGATACGATGCAGGTCTAAGCGGGAGAACGACGTGGCCAGTAGTACAGTACACCTTGCTTTCTCCTAATTAGTAAGCTAAAGTGGCATCGGACAGGTCATATAGCTCGCAGAACTGATAACAGCTGTGGAGGAAAGGTTCTCTCGGTCTCGAGTGGCAGCCGCGATGCAAGGAAGAGTGTTGGGTGCTATCCACTCGATGGACCGACGACATTGTAGCTGTGGTCGCAGCGAGTCCATGGATGGAGGTGGTTCTGACCGCTCTTTGTGGCGTCGTATGGAGGAGGCCTGTGTCCAGCAGTGGACGTGTGTGATATGATGATGAGGGTAATTTCCAGAGAAACTAAATCATATTGGATTCAGGTCCTCCGGGATATCTGCAAGGAAATATTTCAGATTAATTTATTTTTGTTTTTAACTTACGCTATCAGAGCACATTATACTCGTAACATTAAATTGGTAATTGTATCGTTTTATTAGGTAAGTAGGTACCTATTTTATCGACGTTTCAGCCGGTTTCCGCCCTGCTGTGGTCACGGGATGAGTCATTCCACAGCGTGTAAGACTAACTAACTAAGAATATTGTTAAATATCTAAACATTATAAAAAATCTCCGCTCCTATGATCATCCTCTCCTGTCTATACCTATTAATATATGCATAGCACCTGCTTTGGAAATTCTTTTTCAGTAGAGGCAGTACGGTTCAAAATCTCAAAATCACTCGAAAACTATCATCGAACTTGTAGGAAACGATTGGATCGTTGTTAAACTACGATAAGTAGTTCCTCTCGATCCGGTAGGGGCGCTACAAGGCGCTAAATGTATAGGAAGGAATCGAATTCGATGGAAGTATTCGAAAGATAATAAATAATGCTGGACAATTCACACAGCATTATCTAGTCCCAAGCTAAGCAGAGCTTGTGTTATGGGTACTAGATAACTGATATACATAATAATTCAATACATAGATAGTTTTTTTTTATAATATGTATATATATATGTATAGAAAACGACCAGAACACCCGGAGCAAAAAACTACAGATCATACAAATATTTGTCCCATGGCGGGAATCGAACCCGCAATCTCCTGCGTCGTAGGCAGACCTTCGCCCACCGCGTCACAGAGGTCGTCAAAAAGATAATGCGTACAAGTCGTACTAGGGCCTCTGACCGCACCTCTACCGAACAGCTATGTGCATTTCATTCAAATATGGGTTTTAACTCGTAATGTTTAGATTCAGTTTATATTGACGGCATCAGATAACAGACTGCTCGCGGGTTCTCTTGAAGCTCGCGGTTAGCCATTTTGTCACTGTTCAAATATCTAAAGAAAACGAGTTATAACCACAGAACAGAAAAGTAAGGTTATAAACCTGAAACTTTATATAATTGAAATAAACTTACGATACGACCCATACTGCATTGCATGCTTTACCTTCACGTACAATAGGTAAGCTAGTCCCGCCGACCCCGCGCTGGCTAATACAGAGATGCCGACGATCTTTGCGATTTTATTCGTGTCAGTATCTTGATTCATCAATTTCTCTTGTGAATTTGCGTCGCCTGTTAGATCCGTATTGGGTGTGGTCGAACCGTTGTCCGTCAGATCCGATGATTCGGTTGGTTCTGTATCAGGTGTTGTTGAACCGTTGTCAGCCAGAGCTAATAACTCGGGTGGTTCTGTATTGAATGTGGTTGAATCATCTTCAGCCAGAGTCGATAAGTCGGGTAGTTCTGTATTGGGTGTGGTTGAACCGTCGTCAGCCAGAGTCGATAACTCGGGTGGTTTTGTATTGGATGTGGTTGAACCGTCGTCAGCCAGAGTCGATAACTCGGGTGGTTCTGTATTGGGTGTGGTTGAACCGTTGTCAGTGAGAGCCGATGACTCGGGTGGTTTTATATTGGGTGTGGTTGAACCGTCGTCAGCCAGAGTCGATAAGTCGGGTGGTTCTGTATTGGGTTTGGTTGAACCGTCGTCAGCCAGAGTCGATAACTCGAGTGGTTCTGTATTGGGTGTGGTTGAATCGTTGTTAGTGAGAGCCGATGACTCGGGTGGTTTTATATTGGGTGTGGTTGAACCGTCGTCAGCCAGAGTCGATAACTCGGGTGGTTTTGTATTGGATGTGGTTGAACCGTCGTCAGCCAGAGTCGATAACTCGGATGGTTCTGTATTGGGTGTGGTTGAACCGTTGTCAGCCAGAGCTGATGACTCGGGTGGTTTTGTATTGGGTGTGGATGAACCATAGTCAGTCAGAGCCGATGACTCAGGTGGTTCTATATTGGGTGTGGTTGAACGATCGTCAGCCAGAGTCGATAAGTCGGGTAGTTTTATATTGGGTGTGGTTAAACCGTCGTCAGCCAGAGCCGATAACTCGGGTGGTCCAGTATTGGGTGTGGTTGAACCATTGTCAGTCAGAGCCGATAATTCGGGTGGTTCTGTTACTGTTGTTGTTTCTATAGCAGATGATTTATAAGCTGGTGTCTTCCTCGAGGGATCTGTGCAATTCGTGACTGATTTACAAGTGTCTACATCTTTGAATTCTAGTATACAGTTTCCGTGTTTTTCCAGAGTCTTGAAAATGGAAGTCGTGTTGAAAGACGAATATTCGCTGAATATTGTGCTCCTGAAAAGTAAGAATCAAATAAATTATGGATGTAAATTGAACGTCTTGTGCAGATGTAATGATTTGAAGATGTCAGATGTATGAAAATCAGGAATAATATCAGGCTATTAATGTATCCTGGGGCCGAATTCCACTAAATTTATCGCTTCACCAAAACAATGGTAACCTCTAGGAATTACACATTTTGACATTTTACCTTTGATGCAAAAACTACTGGTGGAGAGACGCGTGTCAAAAGTACAAAGGTTGAAAGCGAGTGCGGTGCTATAAGCACCGAAATATTGATAGAATCAATATATCCGTGCAAATAGCACTGCATGTACTGTTTAGATTTTTTTTTCATCTATGGACGTTTCTGCAACGATACCACTTTCACATTAAAGCGATTGAATAGCAGAATTCAGGGTCTGTACTGATGCGAGAGCAATTAGGTAGTCTTTTGAGACTATACCCCTTGCATGAGATAGATATTGTTTCTCACTTTACATAATTAAATAGATTATGGCGAATTTTTTTTGTCAACTTAAGCACAAAGAATTTGAAGCCACCATTAATACTTACAACGATATCGGTTTTATAACCAGTTGAGTTACGCCATCAACCTCAGTTTGGCTTTCTTCCAGCATCAGGTAGTATTTTGTACATTCAGGGGCACACGGAGACATCAAACACAACTGGAAAAAATAGTTATAATAATCACAATCACAATCGTAAATAAGCGACTTCAAGAGCAGGTTCATGGAACTTCGGCCGATCTTCGTCTGTATGATTTTTTTAATGCATGAATCATCATGTTGAAATCTCCGTCAAATATGGAACGATTCGAAAAATTCTTTCGATATTGTATAAAAATTGATCCCAAAATGGTGTTCCCGAGATATTAGTTTTTATTTTGTCAAGCAATACTTGTGAAAAATCACGACTTCTTTGTTGTATAGGGTGGATTTTGAGGTGGTCTCATAAAAGTTTGATCACCGAGGAATTTATAATGTGCGCCATAAAAAGTATCTAATACATTTCATTACATTGAATTTTAACTAGATGTCGCCACATGAAAAACTTAATCGCGCTATCGAAGTGTTCCGGGTTTAAAAATACTTCCAAACCCATTTTCGTTATTCAGAGATTAAAAGTCTGTTAATAGTTTTTTATAATCCGCGAAATTATTTAAACTGTCTTTAAATATTAGTGCGTTAAGTTAATTGTGAACGTTTGACAAGAGTTAAAGGAAATTTAAAGACTAAATTTAAGGGCACTATGAACTCCTTTTTGAATGCTGTACCTTTTAAATCAAGTTACCTATTAAATCAACTTTTTTCTAAAGCGCACGAAAACGTCATTTTCGTGCTCGATTTGATCTAAACCACCATTCAAGTAAATAAACTACATCCAAAGCTTTGAAATTACTGTTGAATAAAGTTTGAAAAGTGGGCTCAGAGTTCCGACATCAGCATTAACACTTCACGCATTTTTCCTACTTCACCAGCGTCAGACCGCGGGGCGGGCCGGTTCGCGCTGAGGCTGGCCAGGGAAAGCGTTAAGCTGAGCCCGTGACCTTTTTGTGTTACATTTAATTTAATGTTAGTTAAAAAAGCAATATTCAATTCGAGTCATGTTTAATTTTGATACACAAATAAAATATTTTCTATTTATTCAATTTCTAAATACTCACAGTTAGTAAAACACTTAAAAATATTCTTGCGGCATCCATGGTTTTAACTCCACAAAAAAACTTACAATGCTAACCAAAAACTGTACTTATTTTTTATAACTACGAGAATTTCAATAGGTGCCTAACGAAACGAATTTCTTCAAAGAGCTGTTTATATTATTTTTTAGTTTTCTGTCACACAACCGATTAAAACATTGCGAAATGTTGTTATTGCGGCATTGAATCAATATCAATGGATTTATCCTCAATATTCAGTGCTAAAATAAAATAATACTCACTCAATTATTAGAAGTCGTATTGAGAACATAATAATTTGAGATCATGGCTATTTATGGTAATGATAGTCATGAGTATTTCAAGTACTACGCAATGGGTGTACAAGGTGTGTACTGAGTCAAAAGTGGTACGGTAATTTAGTTCCTACTTGATTAACCGACTTCAAAAAAGGAGGAAGTTCCAGTTTTATCACAAAAGATTAAGTTATTTATACATATCCTTTATCGATTACCAGCTGGTTGCGCCTTGCAGTGAATAGAGTTTAATATAATAGATATTTAAATATTGTAATCGATTTTTATTTTATTTTATTACCTAAATACAACCGGCCAAGTGCGAGTCAGACTCGCGCACGGTTCCGTACAAATAATCCATAAAAATGGCAAAAAATCACGTTTGTTTTATGGAGCCCCCGCCCTTAAATGTTTGTTTTATTTTAATTTGATTGTTTATTTTTCAAATAAATATATAACTATTAATATTCTGTGAATATTTCAACGGTCTTCCTGTTGCCGTTATCAATGACCAGCAAAAACAAGTAAAAAATCGATCGATAAAAAATTCGAGTGCACTGATTAGATGATTACGATTAGGGAAGACGAAATAAGTATCGTATACTCTAAAAATAATAATAAATAAATAGTGCTGGACAATTCACACAGCATTATCTAGCCCCAAGTTAAGCAGAGCTTGTGTTACGAGTACTAGATAACTGATATACA
This sequence comes from Eupithecia exiguata, assembly GCA_947086465.1. Classification (NCBI taxonomy): domain Eukaryota; kingdom Metazoa; phylum Arthropoda; class Insecta; order Lepidoptera; family Geometridae; genus Eupithecia; species Eupithecia exiguata. The sequence goes on along the minus strand of OX352233.1, from coordinate 2,409,245 downwards.
TAATACAATATACGGATAGATATTTTTACTACACATCCGACCAGAACACCCGGGCGGAAAACCCGCAACCTCCTGCGTCGCAGGTGGACCTTCGCCCACCACGCCACAGAAGTCATCGTCTCTAGTATAAGTATAGTATACTCTAGATATAAAACTATCATAGTTTGTCTACTGCTACGTTGGTTTCTTCTAACAGCGGTTCGTAGTAAGCCCTCTTACATTGACGATGTAATACACAAGCTGTTCTAAATGTGCTGTGACATGCCCTTACATCGGTAGTTCATGTCATTGATCTCGTCTGTTTCTCGTTATGCATAAATTATAATTGTACCGTATATGCATATTTGTGTAATAAATAATTAAAGTAATAAATTACTGTATATCTTTTTCTGATTCTACAAGGATATTTTTTTCGATATAATGTAACACCTGATCTACTTTTGGTATAGTAACGTTGTTATGTCGTCCTCTTTTGATTTTTGGACCAAAATTCTATGAAAATTAAGCCAGATAAACCATTGGCTTCAGAGTGCGATCTCTAGAAATACTGTTTTAAAACTTTCAACTAGTTATGTGTACTCTTTCGTGGATTTTCATGAGTTTTGTTATAATATAGAAAGGAGTTTTGTTATGAAATAACCAGACCCTATCATTATCCTATTGAATTATTGTCGGTAAATAGAAGGACCGTATTTTTGACAGCTTTCGATGGAAATATCTCGCTCGGTGGGATAACTTTCCATTGGAGCCTGTTAAAAATCCGCTGCCTGTCCTGTCTACAAAAGGCACATCTTTTGAGTTCATTATTGATAAAACATACATACTGCTTAGTTAGATTATCGATCGTTTGTTTATCCATTTTTTTATAGTCTATAGTTCGTTTGACCACAATCTCACCTGATGGAAAGTGACGATGTGGCTGACGATGTATCACGAAGGTCTAGACTAGAAGATACCTATTCAATCCTGTCTTGATGAGACCCAGGTTGTAATTGACCAGAAAAACAGCAACAGGGAGCGTGTTCCCAACCCCAGCGGTACGAATGATGATGTTCATGATACAGCTGAACATAGAACCTTCCCCCATTTTCAAAGTCTGTTAAAATTGTATCCTTTATCACCATCCTCCCAACAAGATATACTTCATTGAATGAGCCTTAAACCATCGTGATAAAGGTCATATTCTCAATTATCAATCTAATTAGGTTGGCACAGCTATCGTATGCAAGTAGCATCCCTTGTGATACATTATCATATTGTAGCGGGCTCCAATGCACATTGGTTGTGTGGAATTCCTTTAAAAGTTTCATGATCTCAAACATAATTTCTAGCTAAACCCCACAACGATATGAGCTATTTAATTATTTGAGCTTTTTAAAAACATAAAAGTTCTAAAAGCTCTTATCCGTTACAAGTGTGTTAATATCTGGAATCAACTTGTAACAATGGATATCAAAAGCGCAGTGTTGAGAGCGTTATTAGTTTTTTTAGTTTCTGTGATTCAGGTGAAAACTTTGGAAGTAGGTGATGAAGGAGCTTGCGTGGTTAGAATCAGGTAGGCATCGTGATTTTCATACAATTTCTCCAATAATAATAATAAGAAACAAAGAAAATTGCAATTATAGAGAATAGAGAATCCCACTAATATTATAAACGTGAAAGTTTAGATGGATGGATGGATAGATAGATGGATGTTTGTTCCTTTATCACGCCAGAACGGCAAAACGGATCTGGATGAAATTTGGCTCAGAGATAGATTATAGTCTGGAATAGGACATAGACTACTTTTTATCCCGAAATTCCTACGGGAACGGGAACTACGCGGGTGAAACCGCAAGGCGTTGCTAGTAGTATATACAAGCGAAAAGCTAGCTAGTTGTATACTGCTGCTAACAATCTACAGCCCCGCTCCCGGCACTCCAAAAGGGCCCACCTGTGGCCTAGTTGCATAAACCAGTCCTGAGACAAGTATCCAAGTGGTCCAGCCGTTCTCGAGTTTTGCCCCTAACAAAACGTCTAGCAATTCGTTTTAATTTATAAATGTCACGCAGTACTTCCTTAAGCTTAATGTTTTACTAGTAATCTTATATTAAAAGTATTAAAAGCTGCCATATTAAATTCATAACACAGTAAAATAATGTCATTCGGTCGTAGATTCGATATAGTTTTTTTTTTAATTTAATGGCAATTTTTTACAAAACTAAGGCGACTTTATACACAATTTGACCATAATTTAAATTAAGAAATCTGTGTGTGTGAGTGATTTCATAATTCAAGAAACAAAAGACGCTGCGGTTCTTTTATTTTTAATTTTGAAAAAAAGAATGGGAAAGGGACTATACTAAACAAATGAAAACTTCATTACGTATGTAAGCGGGTTAAATACGAACCTTTTTTGTGTTGGAAGAAAAAAAAATGAAAACTTTATAAAGTTGGCACCTCAAATTCACGGTTGAACGTTTTGCAGTCACTTTTAACCGAAGAAAACAAATTAGGAGTAGTTTCTATGTTCGGCTGTACGTGTTTTTTTATATATGTTCGTTAATTTCGCCGTCCATTAAGAACCGATTTGGACAACTCGATAATTTGTATACATAAACAATGCGGGACAATTCACACAGCATCATCTAGCCCCAAGCTAAGCAGAGCTTGTGTTATAGGTACTAGATGACTGATATACGTAATACTATACATGATATCGATTTTTTATTAAACATAAAAACACCCAGAATACTCGGAACAAATATTTCCAGATCGTGCTAACATTTGTCCCAAGGCGGGAATCGAATTCGCAACCTTCGTGCCGTTTCACAGGCGGACCTGCGCCCACCACGCGACATCGCTCGTCTAAGTATGAGAATAGTACCTATGGAGAATGATTCCTAGGAGTCCAATAAAATTTTAATTCCCGATGGATGAGTATTTGTACCGATAAATAAAAATAAAATAAAAAACTTTAAATACTAGGGAATTTGAAGTCAGTATAAATTTTTTTTAAACAGTACAATTTATTTATTACAATTCTTCTTTCTTTAGAAATATTTCGAGGCTGGCGTTTTTTTAACCTTAGTAAGAGGGTTAATTTAATATTTATTTTTCAGTTCGATTCAGATGAGGAAAAAGTCTTACAGTGTTGTTGTTTGGAAACAATCAAGAAGAAAACTCATGAGGAGGTTCAAAAACGAGGTAGGTGGATTACCTGCTGTATTGTAATGGTTTTTAATGAACTAGTATTTTTTTAATGTAATAATCTTTATTAACAAAGAAAATTACAATCAAATATTATAATTAAATTAAAACTAGTATTTACAATTGAAACAATTGAGCTAACTGCATGACATTTATGGTCTAGTTATTCCGTAAGTTTATTTCAAAAGCCTTTTCTGTATTGTGTTTTTAAACTCTACATTTGACATTACCCAGTGTTCCAATGTGTTTTAGTTGAACTGTGGCTACGGCGCTCATTAGGGGAGGCCTATGTCCAATATAGGCTCATGATGATGAACTGAACTACCCTACTTACGTGCTTGATGTGTGTCGTGATCGAGTTGCGTTTGATAATGAAACCGGTGGTAGTAGTGGTAAAATTCGTAGTGAAAAACAAAAAATGAGGGTAGATCGATATTTCTGCCAATAAGAACTCACTCGCAGTGTCTTCAGTTTTTTTTTAAATCTTTGTTTATTAAGGAGAGTTTGATCACAGTGATCATGCCACTCTCATCGTTTACAAAAATCTTACGTACATTCTACGCTTTATAGATAATTTTACGAATTTATTTATCTGTTTGGCCTCCTCTGAGAGAGGATAGGCCAAAACGCTATTACATTTTTCCAAACTCATGTGTTCATGAGTTCTCCAATATTTCGGCACAGGTACCTGTGCCGAAATATTGGAGAACTCAAAAAATATAATCATAGGGAAATATTATTAAGGTAAATATTCCATTATTATTATAATTTTTTATTCATTTTATTATTTATTATTCATTTAAGGTAAAGGTTGCCTGGAAGAGATCGCTTCTTAGCGATAATGCCGCCCATTGTACTTATCTTATGTGATGTCTCTTTGTAATGTTATTTTATGGTGTACAATAAAGCATTTTTGTATTGTATTGTATTCCGTAATTAACATTTGTACTTCAAGGATGTATCAAATATCTGATTTCAAGTTTTTCACGATTCTCGAATCATTATTAAAATTAAAGCCTATATATTTCTGGCTGTATTTGTAATATCGCGTATTGAGGTCGTTGACTTGTAAATAGGTCGTCGACTGCCATTTGTGTTTAAAACTTTATCAAGTACAAAACAAACTCCTATTGACTTGATGTGTGTCATAGGTTCCTTATTTAGATTCAAATTAAGGGCATCATTTTAACTGAATGCCAATAGATCGGTGGTGATCAAAAATTTCAATCAAAATGTTTTAGGTCATAATCAAAAGACTAACAGCCGGTTTTTCATCCGCTTGTTATTTCTGACAATAGTTTAATACATCGTTGACGAGAGCCGGGTAGACAATTTGTTAGAAAATGGCAAATTGTTTACAAACACACGATGTGAAAAACGGATGAAAAACCGGCTGTAGGCATACATACATTATGCACTAAATTATGCACAATTTTTTTTCAATTGTTTTTGTATTTTTTTCCTTCTACTCAAAGGGTGAAAAACCGGCTGTAAGCATACATTATGCACTAAATTATGCATATTTTTTTGCAATTCTTTTTTTGCTTTTTTCTTTTCACGTAGTAAAACTGGACTTGCGCGAGGAATGTTTAACACGTGCATACATAATAAATATCTCTGCCAGATCTGAGCCGGCAAGTTGCTCATTTTATTTACACTTCCAGTCGTACCTCACCTGGAAGAACCACACTATCTGCTGCCAGGGCTACCAGCATGATAGCGAGCACGACACCTGCGCCCCGGTCTGCAGCACCGGCTGTCTTGGAGGCCGCTGCACCGCCCCCTCCACCTGCACCTGCGAAGAACCCCACTACCTTGACCCACAGCGCCTCAACGCCTGCTTGACCCCCGTCTGTGACCCCCCGTGCATCAACAGCATCTGTAACATCAATAACATCTGTACTTGCGCACCAGGCGCTCGAAGATATAATAAAACACATTGCGCGAACTGTGACCACCAACATGAGATAAACCCAGATTTAACCTGCAAGCCTGTATGCGATCAGACGTGCCTTAATGGAGAATGTACTGCTCCGAACACCTGCACATGTCTACCTGGCTATACTTTCATAGATCAATCATGTAAACCAGTCTGTGAGACCTGCGTGAACGCCACCTGTGTCGCTCCGAACGTTTGCAGCTGCTTAGAAGGCTACACCCCGGTCTCTGAGACCAGTTGCGCTCCCAAATGTGAGTGCACGAATGGTATCTGCGTGTCCCCAGGCCGATGCGAGTGTCCAACCGGCTACGGTCTCCAGGACGGGGTCTGTAAGGTCCAGTGTGAGATGAACTGTGATAACGGGTACTGTGCTGCCCCCAACGTGTGCAAGTGTGCTGAGGGATACACGGAAAGGTTTCCCGGGGTTTGCTTGAACCCGTGTCGACCGGAATGTGGGGGTGTTTGTGATCTGGAAGGCAATTGTGATGGCGTCTGCACGACCGTTGAACAGTAAGTGTTTTTTATAATCTTAGGCTCTAATTGACGATTTTAACGACCTTTGTGGCGCGGTGGGCGAAGGTCCGCCTGCGACGCAGGTGGTTGCGGGTTCGATTCCCGCCTTGGGACAAATGTTTGTATGATCTGCAGATAGTTGTTCCGGGGGTTCTGTACGTTTTCTATGTATAATAGAAAAAACTATCTGTATTGTATTGTATTATGTATATCAGTTACCTAGTACCCATAACACAAGCTCTGCTTAGCTTGGGGCTAGATAATGCTGTGTGAATTGTCCTGTATTATTTATTTCAAAGTCAATTAATGTCTGATTCCTTCATCCAAGTGATTTTCGAATTTTAAAATGATTAAAGTAAATCATAATTGTGGGTCTCCTTAAAAAACACTTCGCTACTATTTATTTTACAACCAGTTCCCTTGGAATAAAAATAACATTGTAAAGATTCCTTAGAACAAAATAAGATCTAAGAAATTAATAAATCCCAAAAATTTACGATCTCGACGGGATTCGAACCCGCACCTTCCCCTTCAGCGCAGGGTTGCTCTTTTTCCAACTAAGCTACGTGATCTTATCAAGTCGACCCGAAAATCTTTGGGAGTTCTTTCGGCACTTACGCCGTCAGCGCCACCTACAGAGGAAACAATGAAGTTATCCAATTCTGCTCAAAGACCAAATTTACATTTAGTTCTTTGACGAGAGGTTTTGCCGTTGCTTGATTCTAAGGTTTTTATTTATTATAGTACTCTGGGTAATTTCTAAGGAATTAATAAATCCCAAAAATTTACGATCTCGACGGGATTCGAACCCGCACCTTCCCCTTCAGCGCAGGGTTGCTCTTTTTCCAACTAAGCTACGTGATCTTATCAAGTCGACCCGAAAATCTTTGGGAGTTCTTTCGGCACTTACGCCGTCAGCGCCACCTACAGAGGAAACAATGAAGTTATCCAATTCTGCTCAAAGACCAAATTTACATTTAGTTCTTTGACGAGAGGTTTTGCCGTTGCTTGATTCTAAGGTTTTTATTTATTATAGTACTCTGGGTAATTTCTAAGAAATTAATAAATCCCAAAAATTTACGATCTCGACGGGATTCGAACCCAAATAAAAACCTTAGAATCAAGCAACGGCAAAACCTCTCGTCAAAGAACTAAATGTAAATTTGGTCTTTGAGCAGAATTGGATAACTTCATTGTTTCCTCTGTAGGTGGCGCTGACGGCGTAAGTGCCGAAAGAACTCCCAAAGATTTTCGGGTCGACTTGATAAGATCACGTAGCTTAGTTGGAAAAAGAGCAACCCTGCGCTGAAGGGGAAGGTGCGGGTTCGAATCCCGTCGAGATCGTAAATTTTTGGGATTTATTAATTTCTTAGAAATTACCCAGAGTACTATAATAAATAAAAACCTTAGAATCAAGCAACGGCAAAACCTCTCGTCAAAGAACTAAATGTAAATTTGGTCTTTGAGCAGAATTGGATAACTTCATTGTTTCCTCTGTAGGTGGCGCTGACGGCGTAAGTGCCGAAAGAACTCCCAAAGATTTTCGGGTCGACTTGATAAGATCACGTAGCTTAGTTGGAAAAAGAGCAACCCTGCGCTGAAGGGGAAGGTGCGGGTTCGAATCCCGTCGAGATCGTAAATTTTTGGGATTTATTAATTTCTTAGAAATTACCCAGAGTACTATAATAAATAAAAACCTTAGAAAATAAGATCTTTTTTGACTAGGAATAACGCACCTCCCTTACATATCCAGTATACAGGGTTATTGGTAAATTAGTGACAATACGTGAACTGCAGGTCCTGCCCACCATTACAAACACGTTCGTGAAGGCGCTAAGTCTAAATTCTAAAAAAAAATATAAGTCACCTCTGATACTAAATGAAAAAACATCTTTGTCTGGAACCCAACGAATTACTTAAGACCGATCTTTCACTCTCATTATCTTCTGTTAATTCAGGGTAGAGCTATTTTTAAGTTGAGTTTCAAATAAAACCTCTCTAACGAACGATTATTGAATTGTGGGGAGTACCCATTACCAATACCAAAATTAAGAATTTAGACCTGGCGTCTTCACAAACGTGTTTGTGATGATGGGCTGAACCTACAGTTCACGTATTGTCACTAATTTACCAATAACCCTGTATAGACATATAGAGGGTACTTTACAACAGAACTAACGCGTGCAAACCCGCTGGTAGATGCTAGTACAAAATATCCTGTAAATAAAACGTCCTGTTAGGCAAATCGAGTAATAACTTTAGATATATGTCACGTTTTGTAACATTCGCTTATCGAAACCGCTTGTTGTTTTCATTATCGAATAGGAAAATTCCTATGGGACTATTTATGCCTATAAGTATCATGGTTTTCCTATTAACTATTTACTTTGACTATTAATTGCAGTTCTGACGTCTTTCAGTGCATAAAAGATAGTTTCTTCCTATTGTCTAGCTAAGGCTGATGCTAAACTAAGGTTCCCTGGAAGAGATCGCTCAAAGCGATAAGGGCGCCCTTTGCCTTTACTTTCTTGATTTTCAGTATTTCCTTCTGTAGTATATTTTGTGTTTGCGTGGTACAGTCAAGAGTTATCTATATATTTAACTATCGAAGCTTTAAGAATAGGCTTTGCCCGCGGTTATCCACGCATCAAACGGATAAATTTACCCCAGAATGCTCGAACACAAATCAGATTTAGAATAAGAATCATTTATTTGCCTAAAACATGAGTATTAACATGGTATCAGCATGCAATTATGATAAAATTCCACATGTTTTGCCATTACTGGCGTAAATGGGAGAGGGCTCACTGCAGATTTGTCACTAATGCGATATGTCTTTTCATAACTAGGTATAATTATCAATCATATTAGAAGAAAAACTAATTTTACCTAAAACTACCCTTACAAAGTTTAGCAAAGGCCACGATTAGTAAATATTTATAGTAAAATACCTAGCTTTATAAAATATTTTACAAAAGAATCGGTCTTCCGTAGTAAACATAAAGAATACCTTATTTCGCATCCAGCATCTATCTACCTGCAGTCTTTCGCAGGTCGTCATCCCACCTGGCCAGAGGGCTTCCTACACTACGTTTACCAAGTGAGGGTAGTTAGTAATAAATGGTGCCTCCGCTTCACAGAGGCCGCAGCTCCAGTACCTACCCCATTCATCCTTTAACCACGACAGGGTGTAAACCTGTTAAAATCGTGAAATATGTTCCAAAATGAGATAAATTTACTTGTGGTATTTATAATAACTGACCATAACACGGTCGTGTAAGTTTAACAAGTGATCCAAGAAATCAGCGTTCGTATTGCTATCGGCCATTCAACAATCAGCCTGATTCTACGATTCGGCGGTGACATCACATTACTTGATTGTCAGTTAAGTCCCAGAACTCCCAGACTATGATAATGAATCACTAAGCTCCAGAACTCATTAAGAAAAGACCCAGGTTGTCATTTCTAGTAGCCAATTAACTGATTGGTAGGAACCTATTAAGTAATTGTTTCCAAAATGTTGTATTTCCTCTATGAGTAATTTTTTCCTTAGGGGCTCAGTAAAAGAATTGTACTTATTCATCCCAGGCGGTTTACGGCGCTATACAGGATGATTAATAGTTTAAATCAAATTAAGTAAACATCTTTATTATCAAAGAAATTAACAATCAAATAATATAATTAAATTAAAACTAGTATTTACAATTGAAACAATTGAGCTAACTGCAGACTGTTGGTAAACAATTGACAGGTAGCTCAACTGATCCATATGAATACCAGTCGGAAGCGTGCCAAAGACGCTGACGGCATTGCCTCGCTGTATGGGTATGCTGCGCTGTGTCAGACTCACCAGCTCCCGGGGTCACGAGTCGCTTCGACCAGACGCTCAGAATTTTTTTTTAAAACCCGGATATCCTTGGTACCCCACGGACCCAATTATGTTATTAATCGATGGTTATCAACCATAACAATAATAACTATGCTCAGGTCTAAATTCTTAGATATTTTTGTAAACGGAGTACCTAGAAATCAAAGAAATATTGATGGAAAAGTTGTACCGACACTAGAACTATTACAGAAGTTCCGAGTAAATGTTTGGTTTTGATACCTACATACATAGCTTTCGTTACGGATTTAAGCGCGTCAACAACCAACCTTATAATTATGTGTTTTGGAGGAATACCTTAATAATAAGGTTCGTAGCTAACCCGCTCACATACGTAATTAATTCGCCAAACTACGTTAGTTTTAATGTAGTCTTCATTCATAATTTCTTGCGCTATTTAAAAAAATATATTTAGTGCTGATACCTTGCTGCTTCTTTTTATCATCAGTTTTTTTTCATAAATTCATACATTTCTTTATTTTTATAAGTGTAAGTACAAGTTGTAATTGTTTTATTATCATAGTGTAATTCTTAAGATATGTTACTTTGTTTACAAAAAAAGAATTTGATTCTAGAATAGAAATTATCTTTTTATTAGCTTTAAATGTCCTTGATGTACTGAGTAAAATTTAAACGCAATTAGCATTTACAAAATAACATGAGTCAAAAGCTAAGTACTCATTATAATCAATGCACAATTAATTTATTTCGGTCACGTCATGTTCGATGATTTGTTTTGAAGTGACCCCAAACAAAAGAGACATTGAACGATTTATAATGCAATAAACTTACAAAATTAAGTTCATGTTTTGCATTCTATAGAAGAATCTTGTATTCCGGTGTGCGTCACGAAACCATGTACAGTCAGTGTCATCAATCGATAGCTTTTCGTGAAATTTTGAGTTTAAATTTGAGCCAATTTATGCAGAACAGATTTACTGTTTGTTTGGACATATTTGTTAAAATTAAGTTAGCACCTAAATATTCCTTAAAATTCCTACAGTATTTTTTACTACGCTAATAAAATAAAATTTATTTCTTTGAACCTGAAGCCAAGTAACATTACCTAATCGGTGCTTGAGGGGAATAGCTACAGTTACCTTACGCGATATCCGAGATTACCGATCCATTATGCTGTCTGTACCTTCAGAGGTACCAACATATCACACCGGACGTCTATAAAACTCCGTTTGCAAATGTCATTGTTCTCCCACTCACGATTTTGAACGCACCGCGCGCTTTTGCATCAGCCTGTATGTAAACTATTGTAACTAATTAGCCGGCTTTATCATTACTGGATGCAAGGGTTTTGCACATTGTAATTTTTAGATTAACGTTACTTGCATTGTGGCGGCGGAAGTCGATAAGTAGGCCCGTTATCATCTCGGGATGAACAGGACTTGATTCAATCGAGTGCGAGTGTTCCTACGTGTCGGATGTGACTTACTTGAACATGGATAGTTTTATAGGACTTTATGTGATATTGTTGGGAATTATTCTATATGCATGTGATGGACTGAAAGAGGGTGAGCCAGGCGTGTGTAGAAGGATGGTGCCGTAAGTTGGATCTTTGTATACTAAAATGCCGTTATTTTTAATTGTTCGTTTTTGATAATAATATTAACATTATATTTCTGATTTAGTGTGTTTCCTTGTTAAACTAAATGTTGAACAAGAAAACACACTATATTGTACTATACACACACTATATTGTACACACATGTAGTGTGTGTATAGTAAATTTGGTTTTCATAAAACAAATAATTCAGCCTAAATTGTTTTTTTTTTTTATTTATTTATTGTACGGATACCCTTACTTTTATTACATGATAATGATAGTGTGAACAGCATATTCGGCATTATCCATCGATGTAAAAATTAAAAAACCTTATTTTTATGTTTAAGTAAGTTTATTATAATTTTTGTAGGTTATGTGGTTATAGACTGTAGAGTAAGTATTATTGTTTTCTTTAATTTAATTTTTTCAATTACCAGCGTCTTTGTTTTTACATATCCAGCCCATCCCAAGGTTGCCTGAATCTCTCATAGCGATAGGACCGCCTTTGTGCTTCGTCTACTCGTAGCATTAAGATGAGATAATGTTTATTAATTATAAAAAAACACAAACTTAAATACTAAAAAATAAGTTAAGTCCGTGAATTGACATACCTAATATTGTCAGTATGTACAGTGCGTGTCAGAATTAAGTATCCCCCTTGTATAAGAGAGGTAGGGAGATACCTAATTTTGACGCGCACTGTAGGTACATTGTTTTTGTATGTAAAATTAAATTATCAAAAATAGAAGTCATTCATTTCCGTACTGTTTCCTGTGTGTGTGTGTGTGGTATAGTATTATCTATCTATTAATGTTATTGTCTTCCCTCTTATCTATTTATCTAAACTAGAGAAGGTATAAGACAAGGGTTGTCCAAATTTATTAGTTTTTAAAAGGACATCCTACAATAATATTTGATGATAAAGTTCGATAATTAATTATTGCTGCTAGCGTCTTAGGCACGCTTCCGACTGGTATTGATATGGATCTGTTGAGCTACTTGTAGATTGTTCGCAACAGTCTGCAGTTAGCTCAATTGTTTCAATTGTAAATACTAGTTTTAATTTAATTCTATTATTTGATTGTAATTTTCTTTGTTAATAAACTTTTATTAATAACAAATAATCAAGATTGCGTGAGCTGAGTCTTAGAGGTTACCCTCAGGACGACTTTGTCCACTTCCTAACTTGACCACTTCCAAAGTTGACTACTTCCTGAATCGTCACTTCCTAACTTGACCACTTCTAGTGTTGTCCGCTTCCTAACTTGACCACTTCCAATGCTGTCCACTTACTAATCACTTTTTTTTTGGATTTAGCACATCACCTGAATACCTACTATTAATACTATTTATTATTATTATCTACTATTAGATATTTCTTCTTCTTTTGAAGAATCCACAGCTCAACATGCGTGCTCACAACATCAACTATATTGATAATATTTAGGTACTTCATTTAGCTTCATAGAAACGAAACAGGCTCCATTGTGTCCCTTATCAATGTTGTTAGCGGTTAGGTACAATTACGGTTCTACCAACTTCATAATTAAGTATTGTTCAGGAATTAACATTTATTAAAATATTGGTTCCTGCCCTATTTTTCCGGGATAAAAAGGGTTGCTTATAAAAGTTATCCGTACATCCAAATCACAATGTTTTTATTTGTAAGTGTTTGGTTTAAAATCTATTATAATAAGGCATATAAGAATGATACTTTATTAACAAAGAAAATTACAAAAAATAAAAAAAAGTATTTACAATTGAGCTAATTGCAGACTGTTGCAAACAATCTACAAGTAGCTCTATAGGAAGGTATATAAGTAGGTAACAAATTTTTAAAATTTAATCAACTAGCGATAGACGTTTCCGTAGAACTATTGACAGACGTTTTTATGTTATTTATAGTTTTTAGATCCTACTAGCAGCGCCTCGCGGTTTCACCCGCGTAGTTCCCGTTCACGTGGGAATTTCGGGATAAAAAGTAGCCTATGTACTATTCCAGACTACAATCTATCTCTGTGCCAAATTTCATACAGATTCGTTCAGCCGTTCTGGTGTGATTGAGTAACAAACATCCATCCATCTATCTATCCATCCATCCAAACTTTGACATTTATAATATTAGTAGGATGGGAACTGGTTTAAGGGACTGAAAGAAGCCTATGTTAAAAAAACATAGCTTTAACGTAACAAAAAAAAAATAGTACCTACCACATCCATCCAAACATCGAAACACCCAAAACAAATTTAATTTATTATTTTGAACTACCTATGTACTTGCATTTTTATACTGCCTATACTTTTGCATTTACGATGTTAGTATGATGTGACGTGATTTTTGTTTTTATTTTAAAGTGAATACTAATAATTCCTGTTATTAAAACAGGATTTTTTATGTTCCAGGACTTCCTTTATTGCCAGCTATGCGTGTCCGAGAGATCGATCCAAGACATGTTTTAAGGTAAGTGAGTATTGCAAAATTTGTCTAGTCTAGTACATAAGGGTTAGGTTACATCTTATCTGCGAAAAAAACGATAAATCCTATACGAAATATTTATTTGAAAAGTAGCTGAAGTAAACGAGACGCGCTGTGGTAACATCAATGTACCAATGCGGGGTCCCCAAGCAGTCCCCCACTGCAGTAAATATTAGTTGTAATTATTATTGTATTATATATTGTAATTTTCTGTACACATAAATTAAATTATTTTGATAATTGATATCCTTTGTTTTCCAGAAAAACTATAGAAGGGTGTATAAGCCGCTATGCTGCACTGGCTGGATTGGCATACCAGCTGAAGACAAATGCGTACCAGAGTGCAAGTATGGATGCAAGGGCGGAAATTGCACCGCCCCGGATAAGTGCGAGTGCGAGCCGCCTCTTTTGCTTGCGGGACATGAATGCGTGGCGCCGGTATGCGAGCCGCCTTGTGTCAGCGCCACATGCGTCGGCGCCAACTCCTGCCGCTGTCACGACGGCTTCCACTTCCACAATGAGACCCACTGCGTGCCCATCTGCGCGCCTGGCTTCTTCAACAACCCGATCGACTGCGAGCCGCGTTGCACGCTGCCTTGCATCAACGGAGTCTGCTCCGCGCCTGATACATGCACCTGTCTCCCTGGTTATGTGGCAGAAAGCCAGACGGAGTGCGTCCCGGAATGCGAGCCTTCTTGCTCCAACGCTCTCTGCTCAGCCCCTAACATCTGCGAATGCCTCGATGGCTACCGATCAGCTAACGAGACCCACTGCGACCCTATCTGCGATAACTGCATCAACGGAGAGTGTATCGCCCCCGGCGAATGTAGATGCAACTCTGGCTACGAGATGAATGGTGCCACATGCACCCCCGTCTGCGACACCGATTGTACCAACGGAAAATGCATAGCACCCAACACCTGCTCCTGCAATCTCGGATACAAGCTCAATGAGACCGATAGGTTTAACTGTTACCCGATCTGCGAACCTGAGTGCGTGAACGCGTCCTGCGACGAGCCGAATACGTGCTCGTGCTATTCCGGCTATGAGCCCAAAGATAGCTTTAGGAGTTCTACGTGTAAACCTATTTGTGACGAATGCGAAAACGGTGAATGTGTCGCGCCGAATAAATGTCGCTGCAACGAAGGATATGCGAAAGTCGAGGGAAAGTGCTCACCGGTTTGCGTCGAGTCTTGTTACCATGGAGACTGTACTGCGCCAAATATATGCTCATGTCATGTCGGCTATAAAACAAACACATCAGATCCATTCACTTGCGAGCCTATCTGTGCCCCTGATTGCGTGAATGCAACGTGCATCTCTCCAAACAAGTGCAAATGCTTAAAGGGATATAAGGCAACATCCACAGGCAGTTCTACATGCAGACCTTTCTGTAGCAACTGTGACAATGGAGAATGCGTAGCTCCCAGGGAATGCCAATGTCATGAGGGCTATTCTATGGTGGCCGGGAAATGCATGCCTGACTGTGCAAAGAAATGCAAGAATGGAGATTGTACGGCTCCGAATGTATGCTCTTGCGACAAAGGTTACAAACTAGGTTTGAACAAGTATATATGTGAGCCTGTTTGTGCTACCCCGTGCCAAAACTCCACCTGTGTTTCACCGAACGAATGCAAATGTTCACCAGGCTATAAGCCAACACATGACAGTTTCGCTTGCAAGCCCTTCTGTTCATCCTGCAGTAATGGAGACTGCGTTGCTCCAGAGGATTGCCGGTGCCACGATGGTTACAGTCTCAGTGAAAACCAGACCTCTTGCTTGCCTCTCGAAGCGTAAGTTTCTAGTGTTTCTTTGCTTGTATCTGTTAGTTTTAAGCGTAATTCTCCGATCTGTCCCATCTGAAAATTTTGTGTATCCTCTGGATTTCGGGGACAGGTCATGCTAATTCCGTAAATACAAGAATTTATTTCATTTAGCAAGCAGTAGAGCGTTGGTTTTAGTTATTTCCACTTTTGGTAGGAACCAAAAGTGGGAACTTGTCTGATACCATTATTATCGTAAATCACCTTGTGCAGGGAACTACAACGTGAGGGGCATTATAACCAGAAGACGTTATGATTGTTTTATGTTTTCTGTCAGTAGTAGTGTGGTAGGAGTAAAGTAGTGGATACGAAATAGTTTTAGTGTAGTATAATTAGCTATATCAATTTAAAATAGGGCATATTTCGCGTCTTGGGGATGCTACTGATTTGGATCAGTTTGGCAACTTCTAGACTGTTTGCAACAGGTATTGTTGACAACTGTTTCATTAGTAAATGCTAGTTGTAATAGTTATGTAGTCTCTATTAGGTATAATTTTCTTTGTTAATAAGGTATTTATTAATATTCAATTGCTAGGAATATTTCAACAATCAAAACCAAGGTAAAAAACGAAAGTAGGTAAGTATAAAAGTTTTTTTTCGTATTTTCCAGTATTCCTTGTGAAGACTGCAACGGAACCTGCGTCGACGTTGGTTGTTGGTGCGGAGACAGAATCCAGCAGTGCTACCTTTTGAAGCCTGAACAGATCACCACCACAGCAGGGTAAGTTCGCAGAATTACCTGATAAAAAGCGTTTTATAGCTTTTGGTAAACATATTAGGTTCCTAGGCTTTAATATGAATTTATGCAACACAAGTGAGGCGGGATTTTGTATAGTTTCGGTCATGTCGGTGGTGAAATTTTTTCCCAAAAAAAGGTCAAAAAGCCGAAATCGAAACTAAAATTCTGGCCAAAGGGCCGCACTGCGGAATGATAGATAGGCGGCTAGGTTTGCTGGTTCCTTAGCGTGTAAGCGTAACCTAGGCGTGTGGCTTAGTGCCTTTTCCCACGTCATCCGTAGTCTGTGCCAGGCCAGCGCGGCGCAGTCTACGGGTACAACTCTTTTTACACGTACCGGTGTAATTTGCAAACACTTCACCGCCGGATGCCGACTACACGGCAAGTGTTCTGCAGTGTGACCGGTTTTAACTTTAACATCTACCATCTGATCAACCATCCTCCAGTGCGGCCGTGACCCGAAATCTGCATCTGCTCCTGACGTACCCACTGTTCAACGCACCATAACCCTTGTGCACCGTTTTTGGAAGGTTAAAGTTCGCGATTCCTTGTTATTTATTTGGAATTGTATGTTTACCTCATTTCGTACAACAGGGATGCTATTTCCCTTGATATGAACTAACAACGTCAACATTGTGTGCTGATAAGAGCTGCCGCTTATATGATTTGCCGCAGTTTCTATTTTATAGATCAGGCACGTAGAATTTTTAAAATAACTAGCAAACTGTCAAGGCTTGAAACGTATGTAATAGGAATGTATAACACCACTTGTATAGGTAATAGCTTCAAAAAAACTGATTGTTTTTATTCGTTACTTTTGTAACTATAATACTGCATTTTTTTATTACACATTGATGAAGTCAACTGCAAAAAAAAATCGCGTCATACGTTTGGCAGCATTGAGTAAAAACTCGAAGCTGTCTTTGGTTATTACTATCAATAAAGTTTGAAATTTTACACACATAAACAGTTGGACCTGGAATAACATTACAGGCCACTTTTTATTCTAAAGCTACATGCGAAGCCGCGTCCAGGACTTAACTGTTACTAATGTTATTTCAAACGTACCTTTCGTATAGAATCTATACTGCATCATACTATACTATGGATTTACTAAAGATGGAGGTATAGATCCTACCTTCAAAACTGATCTTGTATGAAATTGTAATCTCTCTCAATAGGTCCATGATGTATCCATCATGGATGTATTATCGCCTGCAGTGTCGCTTCGCCAATCGTAAAAAAATAGTTTTCCTTTAATTTTTTCACTTAAGAATGTTTCCAACTGTTCCAGGCTGGCTGGTCTAGAGCTATCGTGGATATTCGGCGGCGCGGTCGGACTGCTGCTGGTGATCTTTCTGGTGGTCATCATGCAGAGGATGTGGAGGCAGAACAAACAGGGCACCAAGACCCTGGATGATGGTAAAGATACATACTTAATAGTGTTGCGCAGCGACCCGAAGAGCATCTTGGCCTTCACACCAAAGATCGGGGGTGGTTCCGCTCCCTTGCCATTTCAGCCCAATCGACAGGAAGAAGTTCATGTAGGTCTTACTTTAAAAACTCAAATTATATTGAATACCACGTTCATGACTTTACACATCATCATCTAGTCCCAATGTAAGCTGAACTTCTGTTATGGGTACTAAATAATTGATAAAGTACTCAATAAATTACATAGATATTTTTTATCATACATAGAATTCGAGTGAGAGAAGTTTGGGTGCTTCTTTTATAATATCGTTAGTATGTTTCTTAAAAAAAATTAAAAAAGAAGCACCTAGAACAAATATCCCAGATCGTCCAAATGTTGAGGCGAGAATCGAACCCGCCGAATATTAGTCGCAGGTGGAACTTCGCCGACTGCGGCACGGAGGTAGTATCCGATAGGACTGGTCGCCGCCGCCGTAGACAAAATTCTGCTAAGGAGCCCTCCTCATATCATTCCGCCACAATCAAATTAACATATAAATACTAAAAACCAACTTGTAATATAAATACAATTTCTGAACATGTATACAATTGTTTAATTTATATGGGACAAATAGAACTCCCGAGGGAATTAAACTTTTAAGGGACCGCATCGGGGTCATTCTCTGAACAAAAGCGTAAGAATTATCAAAATAAATCTATATTTAGAATAATTGTAACAAGTCCAATTATGTACATTAAAAATATTAGGATTTTTAAATACACTGTCGACAATGAATCCAAAACTGTATTGTTTTTATGTCTGTCTGTCTGTTTCTTGGCCGCGCATTACGTTTGGCAAAATCGCGGGAACGGCTAGTATAAATAAAATAAATTACAGATAAAAAAATACAAGTAAACCCGTTTGCCCCGTCAGTCATCGGTTTGCTTTTTGCATTTTTCTGTCGATTATATCAAAACTATAGCGCTCATCAGCCCCCCTAGCACGGGGATTGTTGTCTAGGGTAGAATAGACAATAATGACATTGCATCGCCATAAATTGCGTACATTATTGAAGTTGATGGAATGCATTTCAAATAATTTACGCATTGGATGACGAAGTGACGTAATTTTTCTCTATTCTACCCTAGACAACAATCCCCGTGCTAAGGGGGGAGAGGCCTATGTCCAGCTGAGGACTAACATACGCCGATGATGACGATATTAAAACTTGTATACTATTTAGAAATGTGTTTATGTATAAAATTTGACTTGTCAAAGTGCTTATTTTGTAAGCCTAAAGAAATAAAGTTATTGAATTTTGAATTTTGTAACAGTTAATAATTTCCCCGTTAATTGTCAGGATACAACCGGGGCAGCGTAGTCCACTACACAATTCCCGACACGCTAATCGCCAACAAAGTCCCCGATGCCTCGGATTTACAAGAAGATTACTACGCTGAGGTTGCGGAGGACGAAGAACGGAGGGTCAATGAGCAACTGCTCGACGATGGAACGAGGGTCGCCGTGGAAGATGATAGAGTTTGATAGAAGAAAAACGAAGTGTTCGGTGTGTCGATAGTATCGAGACGTCATCGTGTCTTCTAATTATTTTATCTAGGGTAAAACAAACGAATGTTATCTGGTTGGCAAACACCCCAAAAATCGGTATCTTGAATATTTCGACTTTTTCTTTTACTCAAAGAAAACATTTCATTATTTTCTAAAATAAGTAGAACAGCATTTTACCGAGTTTTGAAAATTGAATTGCTTTATCCGGTAATCGAATCCACTAAAATCTAAAATAACACCGCGTATTTTATGACGTCTATCGGTAGAGTCAATCATGAGAATGAAGTCTGTGAAATAAATGTTGCATATTAAATGAAAGGAATATCATGAAACCAGGCAAATCAAGTCTTTGGGCGGAGATGGAACTTCATACTCTTTCATTTAAAAGAGATGCGATAAGATATCACATCTTGAATACTAACGTCAAGCTGAAATTTAAACTAGTAGGCATCCATTCAAAGAATAATCACAATGTGGTCATTCCTATGAATGCGAAATGTATTGAGCTCTGAAGCAAACACTTTTGAATATCAAGAATTACGTCGAAGTAAATCTATCGTTATAATGTCCTTTCTTGTACCTTTTCAAAGGTTGAAAATAAATAATAGGGTTAGTAATTTCATAATTTATTTAATTTGTTTATAAGTATATTTATAAGCCATTGAAAAATAAGTACCTACGTATAACCATATTCGATCTATTTTGTATGGTATATAGTTCATGTGACTAACTGAGTCAGTGTTGCCACAATTCAGCCAGTGAGCCATGTTAGAAGCAAAAGAGTCAACTTTATATGAGTTTTAATGAGATCTACTTACTATTCACACACTTACTACTATTCATACACTTATTACTTACTATTCATACACTTATTTAATCTATAGCGATAGATTAAATAAGTGTGTAAGTCATAATCGGCAGGTTTGTGTGAATGCGACTTTTTCTACTTATTTTAGAATGAAATTTGATAAAGCACTTCAATCGAGAATTGGAAATAAAGATTTGTTCAAAATTAGAACAAAAGTTCACTCAACCTCCCGATTTCGGCCCAAGGCTCTGCTGTGCAATTTGTAATTGCCTCGATTTTTTTTCGAGAAAATTCAGTAGATATACAGATTTCAAGTTTCATAGTTATCTACATTAGTTTTGTTTTTATAATAGTAAGTTATTTTTAAATATACAAGCTTGCTATCTTCATTAATATTATTAAAAGATGTCACAAAATATTTCTGTATTGATAGAAATCGACTTTTCATCCCCCCATCTCGGAAAGGGTATTTTTGCTCTTCGATATCTGAGTGCAAAAATACTCTTTCCTCGGTGGGATGAAAAGTTACTTGTTGCACTTGAGTGCAAAGATTTTTTACCGCATGCTCTTTTGATTCCGTCGCTAACGCTCAGGATTCCAATTTTTTAATCACTCGTGCTCGTGATTCGATTTTAGAATCCGTTCTTGGTCATCAAAATTGAGCACGCGGTTAAAAAGCAACTTTGCACTCTTGTATAACAAATAACTATTAAACACCGATCTATGAACGTCACTGTACAAGTACCCGGCGATAAATAATGCACATCGACCTTTGGAAAGAGACAATCGGCTAATTTCGGCTTCATAGAGCGTTATCTCTGTCGCACGAAATACAAACAGTCCGGTGTCTATTAGGAGCTGTTGAAACAATTGTGATTTGCTTCTTTTGATAATTTTTTATTCTTTGTATAAAATACACCAATTTTTCTATAAGTGTTGGCTTAGGTTGAAGTAAAATAAATTAAAAAAAACATGTTCACATGATGTTTATGTATTTAATTATTTTGAAAAATTACAGCTGCAGTGTACATAATAAACACCATTATACCTAATTGTTAAAATGAGACATTGTAATAAAAATAATAATAATTCTAATTCTCAATTATAATAAAATTCTAAATTCTTGGGTGTTAACAACTCTCAATATATATTTTGAATTGGACGCGACCGCACTCTACCGCACTTGAACAACGACTGACAGTGATGTTTCGTCAGTCGTATAGGTAGTGTGCGACAGAGATAACGCTCTACGAAGCCGAAACTAACCGATTGTCTCTTTCCACAGATCGATGTGCATTATTTATCGCCGGGTACTGTACTTATTACACTGTCTGCAATCCGTCTTGACGCTTTGACTGTAAATGTGCATCAAGTGCACTCAGTGTGTTTAATAAGTTTAGGTTAGTTTTTCAGTACAAGTACAAAGTTCTCTACGTAGTGTTTTAAATTAAGTATTTTTAAACTGTATAGAAGTAATTTATACTATCTTCTACCCGTGGCTTTGCTCACGTGGAAGTACCTGAATAAAATGAAGTCTTAATTCTAATTTCATCGTTCATGCAGTCATTGAAAAATAGTATATTATACACCGCTCTCGGTGTATAATCTACTATTTTTGAATGCTCAAAGCAATATGATTAAATCCCTCTCCCACTCAGGGTTCTAGTAAATCCCTCTCTTACCTTGAGAGTTACTCTAGAATCCTAAGCTGCGTTCGCCCGTGACCGTGGATAGCTCACGAGCGTAGCAAGGGAGTTACTAGAATCCTGAGTGGGAGCGGGATTTAATCATGCCCAAGACAAATCTTGCAATAAAGATTATTATTATTAAATACTCTACTTTTCATAATCTTTAAGAGTATGTATATAATTAAAGTTTTTTTTCCGGTTTCCCGGCATTCGTTTTTTATTACGCCTTTTGAACAGAGAAAAAAAAAATAATGAAAAGGATAGGCATAAGATTTCGCGTTCATAGGAGCGGGACAGAGCAGAGCAACGTTAATGCAAAAATCAAGTTTTTGCTTATTTTATCTATTAATTATGGAAAATATAAGCATGTTATAGGAATACTAAACGATTACTTAAATACAACATTAGTCTGTCAATATAATTCGTAAAAAACAATGTGATGATGTCGGTAATGATTTAGAGTAAAAAAACTGTTTTAAGTGAAATGCACTAACAGTTTTTTATGCGAAATTTATTTTTTACCCGACTACCAACAGGGGAGGGTTATGAGGTTAGCACCCTATGTTTGTATATTTGTATGTTTGTATGTATGTGGTCGATTTCTTTGTTCCCACGTAGCGCTGAAACTACTGGTTCGATTTCAACAAATTATGTATCGATTGATTCGTCTCAATACCCCGATGGTTATAGGCTGTAGGATTTAGGGCTCCGACCCCGAATAAGCCAACAAAACGCGTATTAAAGTTTAGGTAGCCGCAGGCTGCAGGCCCCATAGAGAAAAATTACAATACCTACGACCTATTTTCATTTTCAACTCTATGCCTATCAAATATGACCGATACGTCATTCTATTTTGTCAATGTAAATGTTTCAAACTTTTATAACTTTCACGTAGTCGGGTTGTAGTTTTTAACTTTATTTGTTTATTAAAGAAACCAGTTTATTTTCATAAATTCTATTCCATTAATCGACTTCTACAGGTTTTTCCCTACCTATCGTATATTTAACTAACTGAACATTCACGTTCGTTATCATAAATCTTAGTGTTTGATTGATAACACATTTTGCTTGATTTTGACATTAGGCGCACTCATCGCAATATTTTTATTCTATTTAGTTTAAGGAGAGAATCTAACAAAGATTTTGGTAGCCACAGTTTCGCATCTGTTCCGCATCTTGTACAACGGATAACGTTATTGCGAAACTCTTGCGGCACCACACCTACGGTACCGCGTGGAAGTGTGAGAGCGCTCTAAACAACAAAAAAAATGTGTAAATAAATTCAATCACCTTTCTGTCTCAGAAGGTTAACTACAAAATATTCAAAATTCAAAGTGCTTTTTCCTTTAGGCCTTACAGGACTCTTGGACACGTCACAAAAATCAGATTACATAAGTAAAACTAGGAAATAAAGTGATCACTTTGATTTTATGTCCACTTCAGTCTTTTTAAGGTAAAGTAAAGAAGCGAACAAGAAACCTTTACCTTGATAGAATGTTAGTTTTCGAGTTGGAGCAAAACTCGTCCCAAGCTTTTTTATCCTCTAGATAATCTGATATTTTATAGTAGGCCTTTTTACAAAGTCTGTCAAAATTATCATTTGTATGTGGTGATGTGACCTCAAATTGGAGTTTACTTCTAGATCATAATTATTATCATCTAGTTATGGTCTGTTCAGTTTGTTATTGGCTAATGAGAAAAAGCTATGCTCGGAGTTTCTCTGAAGGATGGACTCGCAACGAAAACATCCTACAGAACCAAAGTCATCGAACTAGCTCAAAGAATTTGCAAACTGTTGTTGCAGTTGCAATATCTCACGAAGAACCGACAACCGCTGGGCTAGCGAGGCTAGCTAGAGACCGTTACTCGGCAAACATAGTGTAGGACGCCCTTTGGCCAGGTTGGATAACGACCATAAACGTACCTACTGTAAACAAAGTGTAATTTGTGAGCTATTTATAAATATGAGACCATGCATTGGTTGTTTTTTCGCGATAAAATAATACCTACCCTTTCCCTCTTAGATCATTTGAGTATAATTATTTTGAAATACCTAATTCCAAGCTGCACAGGATATAAACACCAATATTGGTAAAACCCTAACGGAAATCAGGGTTCAGTATTATTTTACCAAAACATTAAATCAAGCGCAAGCTTTTGACAATTAGTACGAAGTTGAGTGTCAGTAGAAACAAGTGCTCTTCAACACACTTAAAAAATGAGTATGTTCTCTGTTCGGCTGTATGTTTGTTACCTTTTCTTTTTTATAGATAACTAGTTTCTGTCCGCGGCTTTGCATGCATTGTTTTTATAGAAACGTTTAAAGGTTATTTCCTATTTCTATCCCATGGAAACTGATTTATGGGATAAAAAATAGCCATTATTTTATTCCAGGCTTAGAACTACCTACCGAGCTGAATTGTATCCAAATACAATCTTAGCCCGATCCGTTTAGAACGTTTGGCGTGAAATGGTAACAAACTTCCAAACTGTAGCATTTGTAATATTAGTGTAGTAGTGTGATGTACATCACTCATATAGTACCCATAACACAAGCTCTTCTTTGTTTCGGGAACGATGATGCTGCGTGGATTGTCCAGCATTCATCATCATCATTATGTCAGCCTATACACATCATCATCATCAGCCTATATCAGTCCACTGCTGGACATAGGCCTCCCCTAATGTGCGCCATAGCGCCCTGTCTTCAGCTTGCCGCATCCAACATCTGCCAGCAGTCTTTCGCAAATCGTCATCCCACCTGGTCGGAGAACACGTTTACCCCAGCGGTTGTCGGTTCTTCTCGCGATATGGCCAGCCCACTGCCACTTCAGCTTCAGTCTATACACGTCCACTGCTGAATATAGGCCTCCCCTCTACGAAGCCACAGCAGCTGAATTGTTAATTTATTTATTTATCTAAACATTTCATTTAAAAGATACGGAACCATAAGTAAACTTGTATGCTTGACTTTATTGTTACCGATAAACATAACATGGTTATCCTAGTAGTGGTTTTCATTTAGTGAAGTGAAGCCTGGGTAACCGTAATGACCTATATATTTCTATAAACGTGCAATCATGTTACGATTAGGTTTTTTAATCATTTGTGTGATTTCGGTAAGTTTTGTTTTAATTACTTGCTTGTTTATAGAATTTCAGGGCAATTGTTTGTACAATCTGCAGATATTTGTTCCGTGCCTTCTAGATGTTTTCTATACAAACATAGGTCATCATCATCATCCTATATCAGTCCACTGCTGGACATAGGCCTCCCCTAATGAGCGCCATAGCGCCCTGTCTTCAGCTTGCCGCATCCAGCATCAGTCATACAATATACTTTTTATTATATTCTTTGCTGCGTATAGATTTATTTATAAATACTATTTAACGGGTATTTATCGCGTTTAATTACCTTATTTTCCCGACGTTTCGACAGGCTTACACACTGCCGTGGTCACAGGATGACAAATAAGACAAATAAGGTAATTAAACGCGATAAATACCCGTTAAATAGTATTTATAAATATGTGCTCAGACCGCGTAAGTTTAAAAACATTTATTGCGTATAGACTTTCAAACTCTTGTGCCACTCTACACGGTCGAGCGCCAATCTCATCAAGGTTCGCCCCGCGACGCTAGTAATATCGTTCGCCAATCTCGCCACCGCTGCATGCCAAGAGTTTAGTGGCTATAGGCCAACTCGACTTGACCCACAGCAGTGGGTAAAGTCGTTTTTTGCTGCTATCTTGCAACGCTCAAGCTGATCCAGTGCAAACTGCTCAGATTCGTCTCCGTCGCTTCCACGATGTGAGAGGCAGTTTGATTGAGGCTCTCCGGGTTTTCAAAAAATTGTCTGAGCGTCTGGTCGAAGCGACGCGTGACCCGAGAGCTGGTGAGTATCTGGCGCAGCGCATCAGCATTGCCGTACAGCGGGGCAATGCAGCCTGCGTCTTGGGCACTCTTCCGACTGGTATTGATATGGATCAGTTGAGCTACCTGTATTGTTTGCAACAATCTGCAGTTAGCTCAATTGCTTCAATTATCAATACTAGTTTTAATTGAATTCTTTCATTAAGTATATAGGATTTATCCTGATTGATGTTATGTTTAATAATTTATTAACCCAACTGCATTAAACTTTTGTACGTAATATATTCCTTATCATTAGACCGGTAAGTACCTACATAGAGTTTATCAAAACGTTATCTACGAGTACCTAATGAAAAATAATTAGTGTATGATACATAAGTACAAGCCTACCTCCATTTTGTTTCGTCATATCTAATTTTGGTAGCAGGAATTTACCGGGAAAAATGACATCATCCAGGTTATTCCTTTCATGAATAGCGGAAAATTTATAATAAAGGTTTACTTTAATATCGTTATACTCCAAAATGACAGAGCACTAATTAAATAATGCTGGACAATCCACACAGAATCAAGATGTATATTTTTAGATGTACATAAAATACCCAGAACAAATTATTGCGGATCGTACAAACATTTGTCCCATGGTGGAAATCGAACCCGCAACCTCTTGCGTCGTAGCCGGACCCTCGCTCTATGCGCCACATCGGTCGTCGGAGGAAAGAACAAAAGAGAGTTAAAGTTTGTTGAACTGTACACTTATTCTGTAATGCGATGCGAAACTGCCGCAGACGTGCTGCGGACCACGAGTTGCAGCTCCGGAAATTCGATTCCGCGCGGTTATGTGGGACGGGCGTTGTAGCCGATCTGCAGGCTATTTGTCAATCAACTTACTTGTCGAATAAAAGGTCACAAAGGAGCGATCGAATTTGGACACTTGAGTGAATTCGAGTTCGAATAAGTTCAAATTCGAACTCGAATTCACTTAAGGGACCAAATTCGATCGCTCCTTTGTCACCTTTTATTTGACAAGTAAGTTGATTGACAAACAACAGTAACAGACTGCGGATTCAGCTTAGTGAGGTTCGAAATGAGTTTATAGAATGAGCCTGCAGGTCGACTACATAGGTTTTTTTTGGTTCAGGTACAAAATCAGATTCCCATGGGAGTTTACGGGAATAATCCCCCTAGAAATTTGAAATTCGAAACGCGGGTGAAACCTCGGCTAGTTATTTTATTAATATAATAAAACAAAAATATTTTTTTCATTTTAGATTTTGACTACAGTAGCCGGAGATGAACCAATATGCAACGGAACCGTTAAGTTTGCCGATGGGTATGTGTCACATAAATTTATTATTAATTATGGATCAAATAATACTATCATTTATCTATGTAATTACTAACCCATCCTAAGCTAACCCAAAACTCAAAAAAAAAAAAAAAAACAGCTTTTTGCACTTTCGGGTGGACAGTAAAAGGCAGGATTTGGTAATTAAATTTTTTCCTCCACTTGACCAACAATTTTTTTTTTCAGTGAGCTGATCATCGATACCAAGGACTTGTGTGATTGTATGAGGTAAGGCCTTCAATAAAAGTAAACAAGATAAAGTTAAAAACTACAACCCGACTACGTGAAAGTTATAAAAGTTTGAAACATTTACATTGACAAAATAGAATGACGTATCGGTCATATTTGATAGGCATAGAGTTGAAAGTGAAAATAGGTCGTAGGTATTGTAATTTTTCTCTATGGGGCCTGCAGCCTGCGGCTACCTAAACTTTAATACGCGTTTTGAAGGCTTATTCGGGGTCGGAGCCCTAAATCCTATAGCCTATAACCATCGGGGTATTGAGACGAATCAATCGATACATAATTTGTTGAAATCGAACCAGTAGTTTCAGCGCTACGTGGGAACAAAGAAATCGGCCACATACATACAAACATACAAATATACAAGCATACAAACATAGGGTGCTAACCTCATAACCCTCCCCTGTTGGTAGTCGGGTAAAAAGGGAGATGAGGCATTACCATCTCAAAAGTGTATGGCTAAAATACCACGACAATGCCCTCATGTTCATTCACCAGGTGTACAAATAGATCGAAAACGAAAAACAAAGCCTAAGGCATTACATATTTTCCCGCGTAAGTAGATACACCAAACTTTAAATTTTCTGATAATCCGATACTTTATCAAAATTCAAAATTCAATAACTTTATTTCTTTAGGCTTACAAAATAAGCACTTAGACAAGTCAAATTTTATACATAAACAGTTTTATATCATTATTTCATCTGCAACACGGTACAGTTTTTGAGTGAGCGATGGTAGAACGTAAGACTTCGCTGTCCGTCTGTCCGTCTGTCACCAGGCTGTATCATGAACCGTGGTAGTTAGACAGTTGAAATTTTCACAGATGATGTATTTTTGTTGCCGCTATAACAACAAATACTAAAAAACAGAATAAAATAAATATTTAAGGGGGCTCCCATACAACAAGCGTGAGATACAACAAGATTTTTTTATAGATAATGGTACGGAACCCTTCGTGCGCGAATCTGACTCGCACTTGGCCGGTTTTATTTATTAGCTCTCTCAGAGGCTAGTTTTTCAAAATTTGATTATCCTATGTGTTATTCTAGAACCTAAACTATCTACGTCCCTAATTCCATCCAAATAAGTTAAGTAGTTACGGAGATACCTGGTTACAAATATTCACACAGACTTTCACATTTATTACTTTGTAGAATAGTATGATAATCATTACAAGTCAAAATTGGTAAATATACTGTCTTTCGAAATAAGCATACTTTTAACTGCTTTTTTAAATACGATCTTCTGCAAAAAAAAAAAAAAAATGGTTTGCGTTTTTCAGATTGCCGTCGCCCGACTCAGCTCTACCAGTAAGTTTCAAGATTCTCAGATAGAACAAAACTTAGGTTAAGGTATTCTACGATAAGCTTCCACCCTCAGTTCCTGCGTTATTTTCTGTTAAAAAGTTACTTATTTAATTTAGGTAATTTTTTTATTCAGATCCTTTTGACACACCTTTTGAATAGATATTTCGGAAGAGGGGTAAACATAGGGGACATTACACACACTGGAGGATGATTGATTTTGACTAACTACTACTTATTTTTGAAATATCTCACTTTGACATATCTTACGCGTGTTTTGCTAAAATATTCCGAATTAAAAAAAAAGCTTTTCGTAAAGCTAACAATCATTAGTCTATGTCCAGTATTTAAGAAGTTATCAATGAAATTATGTTTTTTATTTTTCCTGAAAAGTTGTGTTTTTGCAGTAACCATTTTATTCTTGGCGAAGTATACAGGGTGACTATTAATTAATGAATAACCCCGCGCAGGTCCGTCTACGAGGGCACCGCGGTCACTAAAAATAAAAAAATAAGCCTATCTGCAGTGGTCTAGGAAAAAAAAGTACAGCATTTTGACACCTTTTAAAGTGGCTAAAAATAAGTAGTTGGTAAGCGTAAGGCGTACGGTACCTATTACTTGTACATTGACAATATAAATCTGTAATTTAGATAGATGATAGGTGTTAAGAGGCGAACCTAGCGTGTTTGCTTGTCTAACTAGGACTAGATTTCAATACTTATGGTATTTCCGTGATTAAAAATTCGAATTACATAAATTTCTAAATTTTTTTTTTGGTTCCTTCAACGTAAAAGCACGATTAAGAAAAAAAATACGATGGAAAAAAACATGAAATTGCACTGATTTGCACATAATTAGGTCGAGATCTTAGGAACCCTGCGGTCTATTGACATGACTTATGTTTTGTAGGTTATTACTAATTACTTGGTTCCTTGAGACAGTTTTTTTCATAATTTGTGTAGTTTTTTTGTAAATAAGCTAAAGCTCCATGTTTGCACTTGCACCGTTCCAAAAACGCATGCTCTATCCCGCTCCTATGAACATGAAATCCTATGCGTATCCTTTTCACAAAATGGCGCGCATAGCGCCCTCTTAAGTGTGCAAAAAATAAGCTTAATGCGAAGAAATTTATAATTTTATGTTATTTCAGGAACCAACAGTCAGTGATTTGGATATTAAAGGAGGAAGCGGGTAAGTGAATTCACTGCCTACCTAATCGGAATTCTGATACCACACCCTCAAATGACCAGATTCATCATCATCAGCCGTATAAATTATTAGTCCACTACTGGACATGGCCCTCCCCTAATGCGCCCCATAGAGCCTTGTTTTGAGCTTGCCGCGTCGAGCATCTGTCTGCAGTCTTTCGCAGATTGTCATTCTACCAGGCCGGAGGGCGTCTTACGCGCGGTCTCAACTAAAGAACACATTTACCCAAGTGGTTGTCGGTTCTTTGCGAGTTATGGCCAGCCCACTGCCACTTGCCACACACTACCCCTTTCCCGACGTGACGACAGTCACGTCGGGAACGGGGGGCATAACCAGATTCATTTAGTGGTATTAAGGCCCTTCCATGTGAAGAACTACTCAACTATTAAAAGAAAATACGATGAGAGATTTATGACAAACTTTCTTCCTCATGTTATTGTACGAATTAAGTAGGTTACAATTTGTTTATTTTTATTTCAGGGTCCTATCATTCGGAAAACCTTCTACATTTTGCAAATTTTCAAAGTAAGTCTTAGTAAATACCTTAAGAATAATATATGAACATTCAACATTTTGTTAACTATAAACTCCTGCTTCTCTATTGAATTTTTGAGAGCAGTGAAATTTTCGTTCCATGAATTTGAATTCTTTTTTCACAGCAAAAGGGATCCAGCCAGAGGCAGTGGCATAGTGGTTCTAGCTGCAAGCAGTGACAAAGAGGATCCAGCTGGAGGCAGTGACAAAGGGGATGCATCTGGAGGCAGTGGCACAGTGGTTCTAGCTGCAAGCAGTGACAAAGGGGATCCAGATGGAGGCAGTGATAAGGGGGATGCAGCTGGAGGTAGTGGCACAGTGGTTCTACCTGCAAGCAGTGACAAAGGGGATCCAGCTGGAGGCAGTGATAAGGGGGATGCAGCTGGAGGTAGTGGCACAGTGGTTCTAGCTGCAAGAAGTGACAAAGGGGATCCAGCTGGAGGCAGTGATAAGGGAGATGCAGCTGGAGGTAGTGGCACAGTGGTTCTACCTGCAAGCAGTGACAAAGGGGATCCAGCTGGAGGCAGTGATAAGGGGGATGCAGCTGGAGGTAGTGGCACAGTGGTTCTACCTGCAAGCAGTGACAAAGGGGATCCAGATGGAGGCAGTGATAAGGGGGATGCAGCTGGAGGTAGTGGCACAGTGGTTCTACCTGCAAGCAGTGACAAAGGGGATCCAGCTGGAGGCAGTGATAAGGGGGATGCAGCTGGAGGTAGTGGCACAGTGGTTCTACCTGCAAGCAGTGACAAAGGGGATCCAGCTGGAGGCAGTGATAAGGGGGATGCAGCTGGAGGTAGTGGCACAGTGGTTCTACCTGCAAGCAGTGACAAAGGGGATCCAGATGGAGGCAGTGATAAGGGGGATGCAGCTGGAGGTAGTGGCACAGTGGTTCTACCTGCAAGCAGTGACAAAGGGGATCCAGCTGGAGGCAGTGATAAGGGGGATGCAGCTGGAGGTAGTGGCACAAAGGATCCTGCTGGCGGCAGTGGCACAGTGGTTCTAGCTGGAGGCAGTGACAAAGGGGATGCATCTGGAGGCAGTGGCACAGTGGTTCTAGCTGCAAGCAGTGACAAAGGGGATCCAACTGGCGGCAGTGGCACAGTAGTTCTAGCTGGAGGCAGTGACAAAGGGGATGCATCTGGAGGCAGTGGCACAGTGGTTCTAGCTGCAAGCAGTGACAAAGGGGATCTAGCTGGGGGCAGTGATAAGGGGGATGCAGCTGGAGGTGGTGGCACAGGAGATCTAGCTGGGAGCGGTAGCAAAGGGGGTTCAGTTGGAGGTAGTGGCACAGGGGATCCTGCTGGCGGCAGTGGCACAGTAATTCTCGCTGGAGGCAGTGACAAAGGGGATCCAGCTGGAGGCAGTGATAAGGGGGATGCAGCTGGAGGTAGTGGCACAGGGGATCCAGCTGGGAGCGGTAGCAAAGGGGGTTCAGCTGGAGGCAGTGGCACAATGGTTCTCGCTGGAGGCAGTGACAAAGGGGATGCATCTGGAGGCAGTGGCACAGTGGTTTTAGCTGCAAGCAGTGACAAAGGGGATCTAGCTGGAGGCAGTGATAAGGGGGATGCAGCTGGAGGTAGTGGCACAGGAGATCCAGCTGGAAGCGATAGCAAAGGGGGCTTAGCTGGAGGCAGTGCCAAAGGGGATAAATCTGGAAGCAGTGGCACGGGGGATCCTGCTGGCGGCAGTGGCACAGTGGTTCTAGCTGGAGGCAGTGACAAAGGGGATGCATCTGGAGGCAGTGGCACAGTGGTTCTACCTGCAAGCAGTGACAAAGGGGATCCAGCTGGAGGCAGTGATAAGGGGGATGTAGCTGGAGGCAGTGGCACAGGGGATCCTGCTGGCGGCAGTGGCACAGTGGTTCTAGCTGGAGGCAGTGACAAAGGGGATGCATCTGGAGGCAGTGGCACAGTGGTTCTAGCTGCAAGCAGTGACAAAGGGGATCCAGCTGGAGGCAGTGATAAGGGGGATGTAGCTGGAGGCAGTGGCACAGGGGATCCTGCTGGCGGCAGTGGCACAGTGGTTCTAGCTGGAGGCAGTGACAAAGGGGATGCATCTGGAGGCAGTGGCACAGTGGTTCTAGCTGCAAGCAGTGACAAAGGGGATCCAGCTGGAGGCAGTGATAAGGGGGATGTAGCTGGAGGTAGTGGCACAAAGGATCCTGCTGGCGGCAGTGGCACAGTGGTTCTAGCTGGAGGCAGTGACAAAGGGGATGCATCTGGAGGCAGTGGCACAGTGGTTCTAGCTGCAAGCAGTGACAAAGGGGATCCAACTGGCGGCAGTGGCACAGTAGTTCTAGCTGGAGGCAGTGACAAAGGGGATGCATCTGGAGGCAGTGGCACAGTGGTTCTAGCTGCAAGCAGTGACAAAGGGGATCTAGCTGGGGGCAGTGATAAGGGGGATGCAGCTGGAGGTGGTGGCACAGGAGATCTAGCTGGGAGCGGTAGCAAAGGGGGTTCAGTTGGAGGTAGTGGCACAGGGGATCCTGCTGGCGGCAGTGGCACAGTAATTCTCGCTGGAGGCAGTGACAAAGGGGATCCAGCTGGAGGCAGTGATAAGGGGGATGCAGCTGGAGGTAGTGGCACAGGGGATCCAGCTGGGAGCGGTAGCAAAGGGGGTTCAGCTGGAGGCAGTGGCACAATGGTTCTCGCTGGAGGCAGTGACAAAGGGGATGCATCTGGAGGCAGTGGCACAGTGGTTTTAGCTGCAAGCAGTGACAAAGGGGATCTAGCTGGAGGCAGTGATAAGGGGGATGCAGCTGGAGGTAGTGGCACAGGAGATCCAGCTGGAAGCGATAGCAAAGGGGGCTTAGCTGGAGGCAGTGCCAAAGGGGATAAATCTGGAAGCAGTGGCACGGGGGATCCTGCTGGCGGCAGTGGCACAGTGGTTCTAGCTGGAGGCAGTGACAAAGGGGATGCATCTGGAGGCAGTGGCACAGTGGTTCTACCTGCAAGCAGTGACAAAGGGGATCCAGCTGGAGGCAGTGATAAGGGGGATGTAGCTGGAGGCAGTGGCACAGGGGATCCTGCTGGCGGCAGTGGCACAGTGGTTCTAGCTGGAGGCAGTGACAAAGGGGATGCATCTGGAGGCAGTGGCACAGTGGTTCTAGCTGCAAGCAGTGACAAAGGGGATCCAGCTGGAGGCAGTGATAAGGGGGATGTAGCTGGAGGCAGTGGCACAGGGGATCCTGCTGGCGGCAGTGGCACAGTGGTTCTAGCTGGAGGCAGTGACAAAGGGGATGCATCTGGAGGCAGTGGCACAGTGGTTCTAGCTGCAAGCAGTGACAAAGGGGATCCAGCTGGAGGCAGTGATAAGGGGGATGTAGCTGGAGGCAGTGGCACAGGGGATCCTGCTGGCGGCAGTGGCACAGTGGTTCTAGCTGGAGGCAGTGACAAAGGGGATGCATCTGGAGGCAGTGGCACAGTGGTTCTACCTGCAAGCAGTGACAAAGGGGATCCAGCTGGAGGCAGTGATAAGGGGGATGTAGCTGGAGGCAGTGGCACAGGGGATCCTGCTGGCGGCAGTGGCACAGTGGTCCTAGCTGCAAGCAGTGACAAAGGGGATCTAGCTGGTGGCAGTGATAAGGGGGATGCAGCTGGAGGTGGTGGCACAGGGGATCCAGCTGGGAGCGGTAGCAAAGGGGATCCATCTGGAGGCAGTGACAAAAAGGGTTCAGCTGGAGGTGATGGCAAAGGGGATCCAGCTGGAGGTGATGGCAAAGGGGATCCAGCTGGAGGTGGTGGCAAAGGGGATCCAACTGGACGCAGTGACAAAGCGAATCCATCTGGAGGCGGTGACAAAGGAGATTCAGCTGCAGGCGGTGGTAAAGGGGATCCAGCTGGAGGCAGTGGCAAAAAGGGTTCAGCTGGAGGTGATGGCAA
Source organism: Eupithecia exiguata (assembly GCA_947086465.1). NCBI lineage: Eukaryota > Metazoa > Arthropoda > Insecta > Lepidoptera > Geometridae > Eupithecia > Eupithecia exiguata. Next base: position 2,375,252 of record OX352233.1, on the reverse strand, counting down.
AGGGGATCCAGCTGGAGGCGGTTACAAAGGGGATTCAGCTGCAGGCGGTGGTAAAGGGGATTCAGCTGGAGGCAGTGGCAAAAAGGATCCCGCTGGAGGTGACAGCAAAGGGGACGCAAGTGCAGTCACCAAATCAAGGTCCGTCAAGATACTATTTAGAACTAAAATAAATTAGGTAGTTTTATATTAGCTTCGCAGAAACTAAGTACCTATATAATTTTGTAATTTTTCAGAGACGACCAAGATAGTTCGAAAACAGGCGCTGGTACTATCGTGATGCTGGTGCTAGGTGGAGTGGTCATTGGAGCGGTCCTAGCCTTTGTTGCCATGAAGTTCTACGAAAAGCGGAAATCTGGAACGTATGGTGCGTATTTATAACCGACAGTTTTTAAATTTATAGTGACAAAACTGTCACTATAAAATGTATCTAAATGTAACGACTTGAAGCTTATATTTGAATGCACGTTTAAGGTAGCGATATAGGAACAAGCACGCAGCGCTAATGACTGCGCAAACTTTCATAGGTCTCTCTCGGTATGAAGCAACGTGACGACTGGTATTGATATGTAATAAGTTGAGCTACTTCTAGATTATTGACAACAGTCTGCAGTTGGTTCAATTGTTTCAACTGTAATTACTAATTCTATTTTGTTTCTATTCATCATCATCATTATCAGCCTATATCAGTCCACAGCTGGATATAGGCCTCCCAAAAGCTAAAGAGCGCCATAGCGCCCTGTCTTCAGCTTGCCGCATCCAGCATCTGCCAGCAGTCTTTCGCAAATCGTCATCCCACCTGGTCGGAGGGCGTCCTACACTACGTTTACCGAGTCGCGGTCTCCACTCAAGAACACGTTTACCCCAGCGGTTGTCGGTTCTTCTCGCGATATGGCCAGCCCACTGCCATTTCAGCTTATTAATCCTTTGAGCTATGTCGACAACCTTGGTTCTCTGTCGGATGTATTCGTTGCGAATCCTATCCTTCAGAGAAACTCCGAGCATACCTCTCTCCATAGCTCGCTGGGCGACTTTATACTGGTGTATAACCCCTACCGTGAGTGTCCACGTCTCACCTCCGTAGGTCATTACGGGTCGACGCACTGATTGAAAACTTTCGTTTTCAAGCATTGCGGTGTTGTTTCTATTATTTTATTATAATTAATTATTTTTTTTATATATTTCAGCTACGGCTAACGGGAACGTGGAGCTCGCCCGTCGAAACAGCGGAGCGTATGACTAACCTTATGGTAACTCTACAAATCTGTTATCATTTGCTTATAAGTTATGGTTACCTGTTGATTGACCCCTGACTGACCTAATAAGTGAAAGTGATTGTTAATTAGTGGTAAAGCGTTTTTAATTGTGGTTCTAATCCGCTGAAAAGATCTGACTGAACACACTTGAAACTGAACTGGGACCGAGAGAGCCGAAGTACAGTCAGCTGCGAAAATATGTATACACTGCCATGTTTTCAATTTGACTGAATAGTAAGTGCATGGTAATTTTGATAATTTATTATACCGAATTTTGACAAGTACGATGAATACTTTCTACGTAAAATGTGTGCATCGACTTTTATTTGAAAAGTTCTGAGTAAAATAAAAGTGAAAACTTGGGAGTGTATACATATCTGAGCAGCTGACTGTACATCATCGTATTGAATTAAAACCAATAGTGCTTAAATAAAACTTAAGGTGGTAGGTTATGCGTGAAAAAAGTTTCTTTTTTACTATTAGTTAGGTTCTAAAGGTAATTTATAACTAAATAATTTATAATTATTTGTAAATTTAAAACATATTCTTATCTGCCTAAACGAGGTCTTGGGCCTTTTTCGATACATAAAAACTTATGGCTTTACTATGACAATGGTTCGTCACTATATCATCGCAGAAAGCTACCATAGACACGTTATGGTCTACGTTTTCTACCATGAAATCCTATTTAATATTATAAATGCGAAAGTGTTTGTTTGTTTGTCCTTCTTTCACGCCCTAACTAAGCAACCATTTGACTTGATTTTTGAAGTAATTGAAAGGATCGAGAGTAACTAGGCTACCTTTTGTCGTGGTAACATCAAATTCCCATGGAAGATTTACGGGAATAATCTCCCTAGAAATATGAAATTCGAATTTAACGCGGGTGAAACCGCGGGGCCCGGCTAGTAAAAAAACATTTCAGTAAGAGTGTCGTAGACAAACGGAACAAATATCACCACACACACAGATTTTCTTTCCTCTAAGGCGATCATAGATGAATACTAATGAACGGGGAAAGGCGATTGGGCGACAATACCATTGTCATAGTGAAGCGACTGGTTAAGGCCTCTGATTACTGAATGAATGAATGAATTAATTTGTCATTGATTTTCTCAAATTTCTACCCAAATTGTACCTAAAATTTCTTGTAATGCTGGTAACACAGTTAGAAAACCCGACTAGTTTTAAGATCCTCAGACCATGACGTAGGTACCCTATTGCATGTAGTCCGTGGAGTGGGGGCCCTGGAGACTTGTATTTACAGGTTCTTTATGAAACCTATAGCAAGCTCCAGCCTCTCACAATACAGGTTCATTATCGCTCTACCACTGTCCATATAATAACTTAATTTTAAGTACCTAACCTATTGTGAAGAGGAAATAAGGAATTATTATTATTATTAATTAATTAATTAAAATTTTATTTTATTGTACAAAAATAAAACAAGATTAAAAAAATCTTACAACTAAGGCTCACCAACAGATGGTTAAATTTAAAACGGGTGTTTTGTAATTTTTGACACAAGTTTTTATACATTACTCGTCAAATTAACCGAGGGAACTGCCTAATTGTCCGATTATCTTTTGGTGAACACCGGCATAAATAAAACAGACTTCAATGACTCAGAACAAGAGCCCTGTTGTGCTACAGTTGTCGCAGTCACTATGACAATGGTCACAGAATGACACATTTTTGTATTCTACCTCAGTCAAGGTTGAAACTATTCTAACAGTCCGTACAAATAGCACCGCACCCTGTGACCACCCCGCACTATCTTGAGTTTCTTTCATCTAAGCACTGAACAAACGTGGACACTGTGTCATATACTAGCTACCGATGAATATTTGATTTCTATAGAACCAGTATGAAATCATCCACTCCCTGCGCCTACGTAAACATTTTTTTTGTGTCCAGTTCACGGTCAAAGGGTTCGGTGTCGGTTACTGGATACTCAAAGTGTCTACGTTTGCGCAGCGCCTAAAATACTTTGATTAATCTACGATACCATTGTTATATTAGAAAGTGATCGGTTAGTAGAATTGGGCCCCAGCACGGCTCATAATCAGGTACACATAATGTTTCTGAATATATAAATTAATCTTTATTAACAAAAAAAATTACAATCAAATAAAAGAATTAAATTAAAACTAGTATTTACAATAAATAAATTGGATTTGGTATGAATTGTTAAACTCCTTTGACTCCCGTGTACATGAATCAGAATCAGAATCAGAAATATGTTTATTGTTAACTGTTGTACAAAAAAGATCATAAGTTTATAGTGTACAGTTTCAACCGCTTATCTATAATGACATACAATACAGTTTTAAATAGGTACCTAGTAGTATACCTTCATATCTAGGTAAGTTTTTAGGTGTCAATTTATTTATTTTATGGACCATCAGTTGTCAAAGAATTCTTTGAGCTAGCATGGTATGGTATGGTGTACGATCAGCTTAAGGGGCCTGCCAGCAGATGATGATTTGCCCATACAAGCGAACTACCGAAATGATTTGTAATTCAAGCATATTTCCATCATATCATGTTGTTTTTATACTCGAATAGTATTTATCTAGGTCCCTGGTTGTTTTTTTCTTAATAATACACACCTATAATGTAAGCAAAAATATGCAAAATCGAATTTTGAATATTTTTACGTCGAGAATGACATGTTTTCGTTTTATTTGTTTTGTATTAAAAACAACACTATCTTACGTTTTGTTTATCTAGGAACACAGCCTAAATTGTCTAGTTAAAGAATAACAACACAATGTCGAAAATACAAAAAGTTTTCAGTCATCATTTTGGGTATTACGGAACGTAATAATTCACAAATTGAAGTTGCGAGCCGATGTCGCCGGATTCTTAACACTCAAGTGTGAAGTATGTGTTAGTATTTATTATAGATACAATTTATCAGTATTGTGAATAAACGCATTGAAAGTTTTCAGGCATCTTCAACTTTGGTTTTGTATTGAACAGCACCTTCGGAGTTGGGAATATCTGTAAAGAGAAAATGTAATTTTTACATTCAGCATGTGTTTTTTTTAACCTGTAAAAATATATGGACCTTATATTTCCAAAAAAAATCTCCAAAAAAAATTCCCATAGAAATATACATAAAGAATCATTATGAATGAGTACGTTAGTGGTGGTTTGTCGCGGGTTAGCGTGAGATTTTTTTTGTGGTTTTAATTTTTTCTACCTTCCGTATAATAAAATAGTTATTTGTTATAAAAGAGTGCAAAGTTGCTTTATAACCGAGTGCTCGATTTTGATGACCGAGCAAGCGCAGGATTCTAAATAAAATTCAAAAATTAGAATCCTGAGCGTTAGCGAGGGAATCCAAAGAGCACGAGGTAAAAAATCTTTGCATTCGAGTGCAACACGTAACTTTTCATCCCACCTCAGCAAGGATAGAGTATTTTTGCTTGCTCTTCGATATCTGACTGCGAAGTTTTTATCCGCTAGAAGATAAAAATAAATTGAATTTAGAATATCGTTTGCAAGATGTACGAGCAAAAGTACAATATGTAATACAAATAGAATATGATAAAATCAACTTTGATTCATTTGTCTTTTGGGAGCATTCGGGAAAAATACGAACGTTTTCCACCCCGAAGGGAAGAAAACGATTATTTCAGGTCTTGCCGAGGCTTGACCTTCGGAGATAACCTACCTTACCTAACAGTAGTCACACATGTCTACTTACGTCCGTTCATCTTTGTGTGTGTTCCTGCTGCGGGGTGGGGAGCTGCGACTCTCTCCCCCCCTACCGCGCGGGGGCGACCGGCTGATGCGCGACGTGGGAGAGCGCGCTTTCGTCAGTACCTTACTCCGAAGAGCCGGCTAGGGCTTGCTCCGGTCAAGCCTCGGCAAGACCTGAAATAATCGTTTTCTTCCCTTCGGGGTGGAAAACGTTCGTATTTCAGTTCTGTGCCTTCGGCTTGACCTTCGGAGATGTGTCTATCTTCTGCCGGCGCCCTAAATTAAAGCGTACTGTGACAGAAGTAGATGTAAAACACCCATGAAATAAAACCTTTCGATATAAGAAAATCAAGGCACGTTTATTTCTATTAGGAACATTAATCCAGTATTTAAAATCACAGCAATTAAACAGTAGAAAAACACTGCTACTTAAATTAAGTAACAAATAAGAAACAAAATAAAGATTATCATACCAACACAAATTAAAATCTCTGACTTAAAATCAAGAATCACATAGGATACTAACTAGTGTGCTTACTAAACTAGTGAGATCCTTTAAAACTTTTTCAGTCTTTCAATTAAGATTAAATCCTTAATAAGGAATCAGATTACAACAATAACAGGGACTAATTAAACCGCAGAGAACGAATTATTTAGAACATTGACGTGTTCAGTTCTAGGATGCTCTACCGCTTTGCAATAGTGCTTGAAAAAATTTTCTGAGCCTCTCCAGTTTCCTCTTTTTAAAATAGAATCTAGAGGCACGTTATTCTGATAATCATTCGACGCAACAGCTGACCTTATTGAGCCTGGACTACAACTTATTCCTAAATCACAAAAGGGAGCCTTAAGCCAGCCGGCAATAACTGCTCTTGAGGCGGCCTTCACCTCACCACGCGTAGTGATGAATAAACTATGCAAATCAGATCGCGCAATTCTTCTAATCGCTGATAACTCTATCAAGCAATTCACCCATTTAACCAAACTTAAATCAGGGTCTCCTGAACAAGATAGCTGCCATCCTGATTGTCGGTTCTTGACATTGTCGGTTTTAGAGCCAAATCTTGGCCAAAACGTTATAACCGAACCCGATCTATCACAATGTTGATCGTCAACGCTTAACAACGTCAGGTCGTGAATACGACGACCTGAAGCCAGCAATAACAACAAAGCTACATGTCGAGAAACTTGAAATATACTACCCTCAGTCGGGTTATGAGATTTCAACCATTGCAACAGATCCTGAACATTCCAGATCTTTGCTTTAGATGGTAAAGATACACACTGTCTAATGGTTATAGCTTTGACTATTGCTGAAACCAACGGGTGCAACGCCAGTCGTTTTTCTTGCGTGGGATCAGCCAAAGTCAAAACCACCGACTTGTGGACCAAAATCGTTGAAGCTGCAAGTTTTCTAACACGGGATAGAAATCCCAAATAGGTAGCAACATCCTGAGGGCGAGGATCACTAGGACTTTTCCCATTTTGCCTGCACCACGAGACCCATTGTTTCCAGGCTGATCCATAGGTTCGCCACGTAGAATCACGCCATGCGGACTGAACAAGATCAATATCGCCAGGGTCCATTTCTGCTATGAGTTCACTCCACCCCGTATCCTCCAAACCTCGAAAAAGAAATCTTTTGCTTTCGGTAGCGGGCGGTTGGTTGACAAGTCTATCAGACACCTGCTGGAGTCGCGTATCTGAAAAGGAGCTTCTAAAGCCCTCCGCTTCAGGTCGCTCCTCCAAAACACAGTTTCCCAGCGAGGTACCATCAGAAGATAAGTCCCCGAGGATTGGTTGAGGTGTCGAAGAACTCTGGGTATCAGAGGTGGAGGAGGAAACACCCACGCCAGTTTGTAATGCCACGTGTGACTGAATGCGTTGGTGAAAGCTGCCTGTGAATCCCACGCTTCTATCGAGACGTACGCTGGGACGACTTTCGATCGACTGGTGGCAAACAAATCTATTTGGGGGATACCCCACCTCAGGAATATCTTTGCCGTCACCTCGTCTATGACATGCCAATCCGGAAGACTCTTTCCCCTCGACAAACAGTCGGCCACGGAGTTGTAACGGCCCGGTAGATAAAAGGGATGAATGTAAACGCCTAAGCTCTCCGCAAGTAACAAGATCCTTCTGGTCTCTTCTAACAACACCACAGACCTTGTCCCTCCCTGATTTCTCAAGTACGAAACAACCGTTCTGTTGTCGGATTGGATCATGATTGATTGGCCTGCCACCACGTTCTGGCATTTCTGTAGAACTAAGTAAACGGTGATTAACTCCTTCCTGTTTACGTGCCAAACTGCTTGTTCTTTTGTCCATTTCCCCGACAGGTGACAATCTCCGATCTGAACACCCCAGCCTTCGTCCGACGCGTCTGTCGTAACAAATATTGTTGGCTCTGGGATGAAAATGTTCATTGACATTCTCGCATTGAGAGTCCACCAACGACAATCGCTGACGGCCTGAGGTGGTAAAACCAACATTAGGTCGGGCTGACTCTGCGGAAGCTTTAAACCAGCGCGTTGAATCTGTCTGGTGTTCAATCGCCCTAGAGGAATCACCATGGCTGCAAATCCTAGCCGACCTATTAGCGAAGTTCCTAACCGCCACGACCATTGACCTCTCTGCAAAATCTTCTCTAAATCTGCTAACAATCGGACTACCTTCTCTTCTGGAAGTCTTCTCTCGTTTTTGTTGGTATCCCACACGATCCCTAGAAACTCTATATGTCTCGTAGGCTCTAGGACAGACTTTTCTAGATTGACACACCAACCAAGACTTTGAAGGAGATTTACTGCATAACTCATCTGGTTTCTCAGAACACACGGGTCTTGATCTGCGAAGAGAAAATCGTCCAGATATACCAGCACCCGTAATCCCTTTGTTCTCAGGTACCCTGCTACCCATTTGCTGACGCAAGAGAAGGCTAACGGTGCGCTGGACAGGCCGAATGGAAGAGATGTCATCTGGAAACTGCTGTTTGCATAACTGAAAGCCAGAAATCTTCGATGGCTGTCCTTTATAGGGATGTGAAAGTAAGCTTGACTTAAGTCTAGCTTCCCTAAAAAATCGCCAGGTTGGAGAAAATCGGGGACCTGTGCCTGATTTATCAGGCGAAATTTTCGAGGCCTCAGGTAATCGTTCAAGCGACGAAGATCGAAGATTTGCCTTAGCTTGCCGTTTGCTTTTGGAATTAAAAATATCCGCGACAAGAACCCGGTCGTGGAATGGCATTTCTCTACCACGCCTTGGCTTAGAAGTTTTCTGAGCTCCCTGGTCATTACCTGTGATGATTTGGTCTCGAATTTTCTTAAATTCTCTTTCAGGGGGACGCATGGTGGCTTGGACACAAAGGGTATCGTATAGCCTGAAATAATCTTTAGAATCGTGGTTGGGGCCCCTAATTTTACCCACTGAGCCTGGAAAAGGAGCAACTGTCCCCCTCGAAAATTGTCAATTTGTACCGCGGGTCTTTCGGAACTTCTTATCGCTCCCACCGCCCCCCCTCCCTCTGCGTTGATCGACGTGAGATGCCCTCTTGACCGACATGTTGCGCAGCGAGGAGTGGTGTGCGGATGTGTGATGGGAGGAGGAATAGTGGTTCTGCTGGGTAGACGGGCGAGAGCGCCAAGTCGTCTTTCTACCTTTAGTCTTAGTGGGTCCTGCGGCAGGTCTACGAAATGTATTCATGGACCTTTCTACCCTTGGTGCCACAAAAACATTTGCCATCCCGCCGTTATCCTTGATAAAAGAACTCAGAAGTTTTTCTTCGAATAGGTGCGTTGGCGAAGGAGGAATAATGTGAAGCGCACCGTTAAGGACTTCATTCCTTGTCCTAAAAGCCTTACGACGATGCTCGATAGTTTCAGACCGGTGCGCGCAAACAAACTGCAGCAGCTGGTCGGAAATTGATTTAAATTTCGAATCTTCCGCCAACAACTGCCTTAATTCCACGCTGGCACTTGGACACCTTCTAATAATGGCGTTTAAGCCATCTGCAAGGGCTTTGCGCTGCAGCAACAACCCGTGCGTAATAGTGCCCAAAATACCTTCCTGTTTCGTCACCCATGGAGAAGGTTGTGAAGCAAGGGTCCCTAGCTCCGTGTTTATTTTAAGTGCACTAAAAACCGATGCCGCATGCAAGTGTTTTTCCACTTCCTTATAGCGGATTCGGCTCCAGCCTTCGGTGCCTAACCTCTGACACTCGATGCCTTCACTTTTGAGTTGTGTCGACGGCTCAGGTATGAGAGGGTCCGCTTCTTTAGTTGTGGGCCGAAATTCAAGCTCCTCATCTCCCTCGTCTTGCCAGTCTAGATGTGGGCCCATAGCAGGTGCCTTCCATGAAGGAGAGTCAGACGCATTCGAAACTGTTTCCTGATTGTCGTCGGAATAAAAAACTTCCTTGTCCGAATCTGAGTCGACCTGTTGCCGCTGTTCGATCTTCTCTAGTAATAAAGAGAACATGCTCTCCATCTTCTGTTCCAGATTTCCAATTCTATCACCATGCATCGTCGATGGTGAGGGAGACTCCACTCTACGCCTACGTGCTGGTGGCTCTTGGTTCCGCGAAGATGAAGAAGTGCTTCTTCTCTTCCGGTTGGTCTCCTCTGTCTCCGGAAGAGAGCCTGATAAAATCCTATCCGCCTCAAATCTCGTGTGTAACAGTGGTCGCAACGCCTCAACCGATTGTTTGACGAGCTCTGTGCGCGCTGCTGATCCCCGGATTCGGTTTGCTACGGCCGGTGGGCCTAAAATAAGAGCCCGCGAAAACGCCCAATCGAGCAGCTTCAGTCTCATCTCTCTATATCCTTTCTCTGACAGATGATCCGCCTCAGGCACAAACGCGCGGGCTAGGCCTACGGTAGGTAAGGCGTACACAAGTTTATTCAGCACATTCGGTTCGACCTTTTCCCCAAAAACCTCATCTTTCGTAACTCTCGTTACTTCCCAGCTAGACCAACCGTCCGGCAGATGCTCTTGTGCCAAAATCTTCACACGCTCCAAAATATCCTCGTCCTGATCAGTAGCAGCATGCTCATCCAACAGCTCGCCAAGTGTCACAAGGGCTCCTTGTTGAGTCATCTGAAGCAAAATGGAAGCGGTCACCAAATATCCAAACAAGCAACATTTCCAAAGATCATGCCGCGCCGCTCAACTTTCGAGTCGCGCCACACATCTTTCGAGCCGCGCCGCACATCTTTTGAGCCGCGCCGCCCAACTCTCGAGCCGCGCTGCTCATCTTTCGAGCCGCGCCGCTCAATTTTTGAGCCGCGCCGCCCAACTTTTGAGCCGCGCCGCCCAACTTTCGAGCCGCGTCACTCGAGCTTTGAACTGCGCAGCGTATTATCTATGACCGATAGGACTGTGGCTGACTGGCCGACATGTCACAAGCCAACACATGCCGTAGCGGTCGAGTACGACTTGTATTGTGGATGGTATGTCCGACAATAATTACGGTAGCAACCTTATGATCGACAGTTTATGGATGGTGTGTCCGATAAACTTATGGTAATAATCGCGCATTGCCAGCAAGGAACACCTAAAACACAAATTAAAGTAATTTTATGACTTACCTTGACATCCAATGGCAAATCACTCCACAATAACGTTAAAACACTAAATTCACAACGAATTTATTATGTCAAAAACTAAATGTAAACAAACATGTGCGCACGCCAGGTAATATAAGCGTACTGACGAAAGCGCGCTCTCCCACGTCGCGCATCAGCCGGTCGCCCCCGCGCGGTAGGGGGGGAGCGAGTCGCAGCTCCCCACCCCGCAGCAGGAACACACACAAAGATGAACGGACGTAAGTAGACATGTGTGACTACTGTTAGGTAAGGTAGGTTATCTCCGAAGGTCAAGCCGAAGGCACAGAAGTAGATTTTTAGCACAAGATTTCGTAGTTTCCCAACTGCTCCAAAAATACCAGTGAATCGAAGTTGGTTTTATCACGAGTTCATAGAAATTATTGGTTGGGTTTACGATTTGCGGCAAATAACTTTTTCGCTAGTTTTATTTCTTGTGGAACGCATAAAAAACCACAAAAAACAATTGAATTTCGGGCCAACCCGCGAAGAACAACCTTATGGGATATAATGAATTCGTCAAACTACAGTTTTCATAGAAAAATGTATGATGATTTCGAAAATTTAAGATGAAAATTAACAAAAAATCTAACCTACAGTAGATTTGAGTGGAAAATGTTCCCGGTCAAAAGGAATTACCTTGTGGAACAAATTTCCTTTGCTTCTGCCGATTGGATAAATACTTCGTCTGCAGGAACGCAAGCAATAGAAGAATTATCATAAATTCCAATATTATTACGCCGACGTAGATCCAATGGTTCCTAAAATATAAAGATTTTATATCATTTTTAGTTCAGATGATGATGATTCTTGAAAAATCAACTTGAAACTTTGTTTGATTAAGCTAGAATATTCAGCTTATAAGCAGGATAAACGAAACTATCATTTGTAATTGACAACATGGAAATAACTTACTTGGTTTTGGCAGTTTCTAAATGAGAACACGGCTTCTTTTCCTCCAAGGGTGGCTCGTTTTTCAATGCTGCATCTTCTTGATTCGAATGAACGGTTTCTTCAAATCTTTCAGTTATAGTCGCAACCAATTCGTCTATCCCTCCCACTTCACTACTAGCTGTTTTACAAGTACTATTCACACAATTACTATTGAGGTTCTCACATTGAACGCAGTCACAAACACCCACGTCATTCGTCGGGTGTACAGTGTCATACTGAGCGTAGATCTTACAGACTCCGGGTGCTACACACTCGTACGAGCAGTCAATGCATACAGGCTGACAAAGCGGAGCCTCATATTCCTCTTGTGTCCGGACTTGGTAACCTGAATAGCAATGGCAAACATCAGGCGCCACACAAGTTCCGTTCCCGCAAGGTACGCTGCAGTGCGGCAAGCAGCGACCTTCTTTTGAATACCATCCTGGGGCGCACGCGCAGGTGTTCGGAGCTACACATTTGCCGTCACAACCCTCGCAGAAAGGCTCACATCTTCCATTCACCGCTTTATATCCAGCGTTACACTCACACTGCCCAGGCGACTTGCACTTCCCGTGTTCACAGCCAAAACAGAATGGTTTACAAGAGTTACATTGTTCGTGGTATCCGAAGTTGCATTTGCAGACGTCAGGAGCTACGCAAGTCCCGTGTTCACAAGAAGAGCAGGTTGGCTTGCAGATACCGGATCGGCGTGTGTATCCAGGGTTACAGAGGCATGACCCTGCGATGCAGGTACCGTTGAGGCAGTTTCCTGAGCAACTGTCAATGGCGATGTTATCTTTGCGCCCGCAGGTAGGGAGGCAGTTTGGGATGCTGCAGCCTTCGAGGCAGAGTGGCAAGCATCTGTTTATGACGTGGTCGTGGGGGTCGACTGCGTAGCCAGGGTCACAGGCACACTCATTAGGTCTTCTGCAGAAGCCGTTTTGACATGGCGGTTCGCAGAGAGGGACACATTTTAAACTGAAAAGCAGAAATAAGAAAACATCTCGTATCGTTACTATGAGGAATCTAGCAGATGAGTAACTTTTTTTAATGATTTTCAAACTTACCCATCACCATCGTATTCATTATCTTCAACGTATCCTTCACAGCAAATGCTCACAGTTTCATAAAAAACTTTCTGAAAATGCCATATATTAGCACCTCTTCTTATAATACTGAAAGGACTTTTTTTAATAATTGATACATTTTAACCTCCAATGTAGAGAGAGGGTGTATAAGTTTACCAGTCTATCTTTCCCATTGAAATCGCTAAATTTTATCGAACATAGCCAAGGAAGCTATGATCGATAAAATTCGGTGCAGCGGTTCTACTAATGGCTAAATTACCTGAACAAGCCTGGTCCCCACGCTGACAGCAAGCCTAGACTTGGTGCAAGGACACAGCAGGCAACCTTCTCCTTCATAAGCCTCGTAGTACGAGAACTGATATGTTTCTGGAACCTCTCGTATGACACTGTATTTTGAAATTGTAGGTATATCACATTGGCAACAATAATTAAAAATTCGTGAAAGTTCTGGTTACATGTGATAAACGAAATAAACAAGAAAAAACTAATCAGGTAACTGGGACCGCGGTCCCAGTTTTGTATTGGGCCCAGTCGCCTGTGACCTCATAGAGTCATAGCATGCAGCAGTCATGCAAATCATGAATGTATTAATATACCTTCATGGTTATGTTTTTTATTCAAAGTTTACTGGCCTGGTAATTTTTATAAACATAAATGATTTTTTTTACCGGACGCTGGCCTTCCCCTGATAATCGCCTTATAGGCTTTTATCTCATGGGGGGTAATGCCTATCATCCCCATGTAATTAAAAAATACCAAGGCACTAAAATTTTTACATTTTCTTTAGTCAAAGTCGTTATTAATCAAATGAAATTCAATCAACTAAAAAAAACATAATTTTTTGCCTGTGGGCTTCGTTTGTTGGTGTAGGCAGGTTTTCGATCACATTTTACCAGAATTCCCGGAGGAGCAATGGATGCAACCATACAAAAAAGTCTTTAGTTTAGATAAATGTTCAATAAGCCGGTATACAAAAGTATTAAAAAGAATAGTTAGTCGACCTACCCTTACCCTATAGTTTTATTACAAACAAGGCAGGACCCTCCCTTTAAAATCACAATAATTATTAAAAAATACATTATCATTTTGTCTTCAGACACACAAAGTACACATTAAGTTAAACCAGTCAAAGATTATGATGCTAAAACTATGCTAAGAGATCTTTTATAAGCAGAGAGTAAGCGAAAAGCACGTTCTTTACTCATTTAGATTTATTTATCAATGTGATTCACAGCTACATGTAATAAATGAAAGACAAGTCTGTTGAGTTGTTACCACTTTACCTACAGCTCAAAAAAATTTAATATAACTTAATTAATCATAGTATTTGGCTTTGCATGTATAATTTTTGATTGCGAGTTGAGAAATTGGTGTCTCGCCGTAACGTGAACTTCGGTTCATTTATGGTGAGAGTGCCGACGGATCGACTCTCTACGTTTAAGGACAGTGGGTTTTGGCCGAAAGGTGTCGTTTTCAGGAAGTTCATAGGACGCCTGTCAAACGACACCGCGCGTGCGTCATCGGAGCGTCGATGACTCGGTTAATTTTAATTGTTTTTATCTATGTTAGTCTATAAGATATTTATTATATGGGCCCTAATTAAGTTTCTTTTTGTACACTTTCTTTGTGGTCTGAAATAAAAGTATTATTATTATTATGTACCTTGCTTCTTACCAAATTTTATGATTCTAGGTCAACGAGAAGTACCTTAAAGATTTTGTGTGCATGTGAAATGAAAATGCAATTACTTTGTGATTTGATAGTATAAGAGAATAAAAATGACAATACAATATATCACTTAATCATTACTCTTTATTGTACACCAAAAAAAGCAGATACACAGGACGGGACGGACTTATACAGAATTACATTAGTTTTTACTATGTAGTTTAATGTAGATTTTTTTTTTAAAGATTCCTAAAATTATGATTTTAACTGTACTTTGTAATTAGTAGCAGTAAATAGGTTAATGAATAATAAATGGTTTTTAACCAAAATTATTATAATCAAATTCATTTTACCCGAAAATCTACCACTGTGGGTTCTATCACTTTATACAGTGGTTGCGACTTCCGGATATTTCTGATAAGAGCGACAAAATTACCAGTTCCATGCCTTACAAATATAGATACACCTAAAAGATACTATGCAATGAAGAAGCAGTCTTAAGTTTGTAAGTTGGTAGGTACAAACATTCTTCTAAGACATGCATGTTTATTATAACATGTATTTGTATAGCTAACTACTATTCGTTTGATTGCCTGTTTATTTACTGTTCGATTCATTTTATTTGTACACTTCCTTAACCTGTTCCATCGCCTCTTCTATAACTCTTAGGTTTGCTGGAAGAAAACTCTTATTCAGGTTCAGGGTCTACTGTTAGCTCAACTGTTTCAATTGTAAAATTTAGTTCTATCTATTCTATGATTCTTATTCTTGAATATTACAGACAGTTTGATTTTATTGCAGAATAACAAGAACTCTTTCGAACTCTCAAAGAAAATTAAAATAATATTAGAAAATAAATTAATTTTATTTACTTAATTGTAATTTTCTTTGGAATCAAGTTATTTTTAGTTTTAAAATCCTTTTTATCCTTGTGTCGTGTTTGTGGTAACAGAATAAATGATTTTTGTGCTATTACAAATTTTAAAAGCCACAGTGCAGCTCCAAATAATGAGAGGCTGGGAAGTGAGAACAAGAAAATAATATCCTAGATATATTATTACAATACAGTGTACTTTACACACCAATTAATAAAAAACTATTATTATGTAGGTATTTGCAGGAATAGTGTGTTGACGGATGCAAAATCTTCTATTTAATCTGAAATCGAATTACTCATAGGATGTGGGTTCTCACCAAGTTCAGATATCACAGCATCCGCTTTATCGGCATAACTCTATAATTGTCTGAATTCGCTCAAATAGGTCTAATCTCACTCATTGTCAACATGTTTCTCAGTCTAAAATTGTGTTTTGTGGTTTCTTTAATATGCTTGCTTCAGTTTGTTCAAAGTTACATACCGAGAAGAAAAACAATATGTACCAAATTGGAGTATACTACGTAAGTGTTCCATCTACTCGATTTATTAGTAAAAAGGTTTTAATCGCGGCATCGGACGCATAATTCCGAGATTAATAAATAAAAACAGAGCTTTATTTTCCAATAAACTCTGATTATAAAATAATATAAGAAATTGAATTTAGAAAAGGTGGTGTAGGGTTCATATATTATAATAAAATTTGTTATCTTATTCCAGTTGTTAGTGTATGGACCACCTGTGGTGGTGAAAGCCTCCTCCAAGCATTTCCATTCTGTTCTATAAGACGGTATAAGACAGAATTATAACTTTATGTCCGCCTAATTTCAGTCTGGTCTATTTAGTGTTTTTGGCACTGTCTTGTGACAAACATATAATTTTTTTGAACTTTAATGTTTTACTAGATTCTGGCCGTACCTTTGCATTAGTTTTTTTGGTTAGGAAGTAGCTTATGGGACGTTATCTCAGTCAAAAATTTATTATGATTCTTCTATCAACGATATTTTAACATATTAATAGGGGAACACAATATGTTCGTGTGGCCAATGTTAGTCCACTGCCGGATATAGGCCTCCCCTGAGCACCATAGCACCCTGACTTCAGCTTGACGCATCCAGCATCTGTGGAGACCGTGAATCAGCAAACGTAGCGTAGAACGCCCTCCGGCCAGGTCTGCAAAACGACGACTGCACGACTGCAGGCAGATGTTGGAAACAGCAAGCTGAAGATAGGGCGCTATGGCGCTCCTAAAAGGAGGCCTATGTTCAGAGAGGAGTAATATAATATAATGATGATCATATACAATTTATATTTCATTACAATGTGAACTCTTTCTAACACTTTGTTTTTTTTCAGGACCGGCTATGTAAGTATATTTACCTATATTTTTACCAATGCCTTTTCTGGCAATAAAACATATTATGCAAACTATTTTGACTTTTTTTGACGACCTCTGTGGCGCGGTGGGCGCAGGTCTGCCTGCGATGCAGGAGGTTGCGGGTTCGATTCCCGCCTTGGGATAAATGTGTGTACAAACTGCAGACATTTGTTCGGGTCTGGTCGATTTCTATGTATAATAAAAAATATCTGTCTATGTATATATTATGAATATCAGTTCACCCATAACACAAGCTCTGCTTAGCTAGGGGCTAGATAATGCTGTGTGAATTGTCAAGCATTATTTATATATTTATTTTATTTCACATCTATGATCGTACATTTAGTTTTTTCGGTTTAATGATGTTTATTTTATTTATCCTCAAAAAGATCAAACTGGTTCATTTAAAACGAGAAACACTGGTATCTAAAAATTTGTTACATATACCTACTATTTTTATCGTTTTTTTTTACAGAAGAGAGTGAGCTCCTGCTGCAATGGTTACATGAATACAGGATATTCAAGAACGTGAGTACCAGTTCAATTATTTTATATGCATAGATTACATGTTATGAAAATAAATCCTTACGTAGGCAAAGTGCATCTTGTCCAACTTCTACAGAAATATCGGTGCGAAAACCTCGGATAATCAGAATCCTCAACTATTATTTCTTGTATGTTTAAAAAGTTGGTATGTATTATTGACGACCGATATGGCGCGGTGGGCGAAGGTCTGCCTGCGACACAGGAGGTTGCGGGTTCGATTCCCGACTCGGGACAAATGTGTGTACGATCTGCAGATAATTGTTCAGGGTTTTCTGGTCGTTTTCTATGTATAATAAAAATATCTATCTATGTATTGTATTATATTATGTTTGTCAGATAACTAGTACCCATGACACAAGCTCTACCTACTTAGCTTGGGGCTAGATAATGCTGTGTGAATTATCCAGCATTATTTATTTATATTATTAATATGTATTTTAGCATTATGTATAGTATGTATGAATTGTATATTTAAGTAATACGCCACCGTCTATACTCCACTCAAGAACACGTTTACCCCAGCGCGGTTGTCG
Source organism: Eupithecia exiguata (assembly GCA_947086465.1). Lineage (NCBI taxonomy): Eukaryota > Metazoa > Arthropoda > Insecta > Lepidoptera > Geometridae > Eupithecia > Eupithecia exiguata. The sequence goes on along the minus strand of OX352233.1, from coordinate 2,357,671 downwards.
GTTCCTAATAATCTCATTATACCCAGTTTTGTGATAATATCTATTGTGTGATTTTTAGCCTAAAATGTAAGCCCGTTTGCCATACCGGCTGTCCAAACGGGAGATGCGTCGCTCCAGATGCCTGTTACTGCAATATCGGGTATACCATCAACCCAGCGACCTTCAGCTGCGAACCCAGGTGCTCTGAGCCTTGTTATAACGGAGACTGTGTCGCACCGGAAACCTGCAAATGTCGACCGGGATTCAGGTACGACCTCTGTTTAATAACTCAAAAACTCAGTGTTTTATTTCCTTTAGACTTCACAGGACTCTTGGACGCGCCAGTCCTTAACTCTAGCTCACTAAACATATTTTCGAGTTACACAGTCACTAAATATTAGCCATTCAGACCAACAAAATAAAAGGATAAAATTTTATGTTATGTTCGTCGATTTATCCGATCAATTATGTACCGATTTTGAAATATCTTTCGCTATTATAGAAAATGATTCCAAATATGTTTTATTCCCGAAGAATTCCTTTTTATTCCAACAACATTCAAAAACTGTGTGAATCTATCGCATTTGGTTTTGGCGATTTTTAGTTTTTTTTTTCAAAATAATAAAGTAATATTTTGTTAGTTTGCCAATGTTTTATAGACAATTTATTCCATACTTATTTACTGACCTATTATAAAGAGGAAAGATTGGTTTGTTTGTTTGAATTGAATAGGCTCCGAAACTACTACACCGATTTGAAAAGTAATTTCACCATTAGAATGCTACACTATCCCTGATGAACATACTCGATAGAAGCCGGGGCGGACCGCTAGTAATTAATATTTTATCATTTCAGGGGATTGAACGCCACTTATTGTGAGCCCATCCCTCCTCAATGCTCACCATCCTGCTTCCACGGAGACTGTGTAGGCCGGAACACGTGCCAATGCCACGATGGATATGAACCCAGTGGTTGGGGTATGTACTATGGCCTATTTCAGAAATCCCCCTGAGGAAGGGATGTGAATTCCTCCTAAGGAGAAAAATGAACTCTAATGGTCATTATGCGTAACTTTTCTGCGATTATTAATAACTTCTGTATCTGCCACTTTCCGTACCTACTTGCGCTAATATGGTGTAAAAATCCTTGTAAAATCAAGTTTATTAATTCATTGGCCATGCATTGTTCTAGGTAGGTTGGCTACGGTCAAACTACAGGACACGTCGCATAAAAAGAACGTTGGAAAAAACTGGAGAGGGTGTGTTTGTGCATGGGGGTACACTCGCGCACGAAAGTGAAACGAAACGACAAAACACAAATTTTGACGATGTGAATAATGCAATCTCAAAAGTAGTCCATTGGTTATGAATAATTTCATACTATGTACTATTGTGTACAATAAAGAATTACAGAATTCATTGTACATAGGTAGGGCGGGTCTAGTTGAGCATAGGGGTAAGTTGGGCAGTCGAAATATCTCGAAAACTATTCACCGCACGCTAACACATCAAATTGAGAAAAGAAGCGGTCGCAAGAGGGGAACTCATCGCGCGACCGCCGGTGACGATTTGTTGATCGAGTGAAGTACACGCGTGAATTGTTTATTTTGTGACCAAAAAGTAAAAAATTCGTTTACCGCAAGTTTTCGTCTGTATTATTCAAATGTTTTCTGTTTTCAGTCGGGTAAGTGTTAATCTTCCATAATTTCATTGTACTTTTGATATATTTAAAGGTTCTGGGTATTATTATTACCGTTTCTTCATAACCTCACTTTTGTTTTAAAATTTCGGGTTGGGGTAAGTTGAGCACATACAAAATGTACGCCAGATGCTGGTCACTTTTGTTTGCGTAAATTGCAACAGAGTGTAAGAGTTAAGATTCCAAGATCTTATTTACATTTTCTTATTGAATATAACCTATATTGATAATTAGATCAATATTAAAGGCTAATTTTGAATAAAAAGATTGAGTCTAATCCAAAAGTTATGCATAAGAAACATGATGTTTTGTTGATTCTATTTTTAAAAGATAATTACTTTTAATTTTACTGTTACTTCACTGAAATACTATTAATAAAAAGTTGATTGTCATATGGAAATTTTATTTTAGGTCTAATTAACATTGAACCCATGGTTTGGGTACAATTTATAAGCGCTCAATTTGCCCCGTACCCTTGCTCTACTTACCTCACCTATGGGGTACGTTGAGCATACTTGACTTTCTGCATTTAAACAGCTATAGCTCTTAAAATCGACTTGTTAGAAATAAATGACTATAGATACTTTTGCAAAGGGATAAATTACTAACCCATCAGTATGCATAACAAGCCATTAAGACTTACTTTTGAGGAGCTGTATCCGATCAAGTGAAAAAATGCTCAACTAGCCCCGCCCTACCCTAATGAAAACTGTAATAAACATTACATTTTTATCTCATTTTGTGTTTTAGTTCGGGATGGATTCGACTATACCTGCATACCTCACATTACTACTAGTACTACTACGACTACAGCAATAATAACGTCGGTTGATGACAATGAAATGGTAGACAGTCGGACTGAAATGATCACTGAGACTAGTGACCTATTAGTTACGGATGAAGACCAAGTGGTTACGGACCAAGAGGTTACCGACCAAGAGGTTACCGACCAAGAAGTTTCGCTTAAAGCTGAAGATTCTGAAACCATTACGGAACCAGGCTCAACGACTGAAGATGTGAATGTCACCGCTTTGGAGACAAATGTGTCTGATGGAAGTATGACAGTAATCGTTTATTTTGGTGGACTAAGTAAGCTGGACGATAATTTTCAAGATGACAAAAATACAAAAAAGTAAGCATAGCTTTTAATTTGGTACTCAAAACGTACTATGTATCGTATCTATATTTATGACTAGTCTGATACGCCCCCATATACGCACGCTGTTTATCCTAAAATATACGTTTTTAACTTAAAACTCCAACTTATAATTTAGTATTAAAAAAATTGGTGTGATACTTAGTTTTGCAGGCCAGTGTAGAATTAGGTAAGATCCATTTACGCACACTCTTTATCCTAAAATACACGTTTTTTACTTAAAACTCCAACTTCTAATTTAGTATTAAAAAATTGGTGTGATACTTAGTTTTGCAGGCCAGTGTAGAATTAGGTAGGATCAATTTTTATCTTCAATCGGTAGCTATGTTCTTAATGCTTACCTATGTATAATCTCATCTCGTCTTTTTCATGTTTTTTGTGCATTGCCATTGCATATCACTTTTGTCCCTTTTTTAGTAAGGGTTATTTTTACAGACTTCTGTATATATTCTTCCTGTAAAATATAGATCTATATCTACAAACACCAGAGACATTGTACGTGTAAACGTCGGAGATATAGGGGAGAACGGTCAATTTTTCAACTTTTCAAATTTTTGTTTTAGTTAAAAAGTAGTTTTGGCACTGTCTGCGGCAAGCATTTTCAAAACAACGGCACAATTCGCCTTTATAACTTTAGTAAAATAGATTAATCAAACGGTATATTTAAATTACAGCAGCGGTACAAACATTTGGATTTACATATCCGCCGCCATACTCCTAATGGCTGTGGTGATATTGCTGGTGGTCGCATACAGAAGAAGGTTACTGGGTAACCTCAAAGGAAGGACCTACGTAGTTCAAGGTATCTTGAAAAAAAAAAGCTTTTAGAACTTTCATCATCATCATCATCATCATCAGCCTATATCTGTCCAATGCTGGACATAGGCCTCCCTTAATGAGCGCCATAGCTCCCTGTCTTCAGCTTGCCGCAACCAGCATGTGCCAGCAGTCTTTCGCAAATCGTTATCCCACCTGGTCGGAGGGCGACCTACACTACGTTTGCCGAGTCGCGGTCTCCACTCAAGAACACGTTTACCCCAGCGGTTGTCAGTTTTTCTCGCGATATGGCCAGCCCACTGCCACTTCAGCTTGCTAATCCTTTGAGCTATGTCGATAACCTTGGTTCTCTGTCGGATGTATTCGTTGCGAATCTATCCTTCAGAGAAACTCCGAGCATAGCTCTCTCCATAGCTCGCTGGGCGACTTCATCAAGGGCTGTCCTAAAAACTCTTTATATAGAAAAAGGATAATTTCTATTATACCCTACATTATTTTCTATAGACAAGTACATTGTCCATCTATTACCCCAACACGGGCCGCGGCGGCGGCGGCGGATTGGTGCGCGATGTCGGTTGGAGTGTACTATAGGCAACTGAGTCGTCAAGCCGGCGTCTTGAGTATTATAGGCTACTTACTACTGGGAAATAATTATATTATATTGTGTAATTATATTGTGTTTGACAAAAATAATGCAAAATGTACTCAATTGATATTAGTAATAGAAACGAATTTTTAAGTATGAATAAATGAATGGCGCGCTAAAACAATAATCTCTGTCATGCAGTTCTGGTGACATGACTCAATGACGTTGCACCACTCACACCACACCTAACACGAAGAACAACAACAATAACACGCGTTGTAATCTGTGTTTGGTGTGACGTCACCAGCGATGCAACCAAACGCAGAGCGTTTTCGGTCATGTGATCATAATATAAAAATGTGTAAATTTAATCCTGATTTTTACATAAAATAGGCATATTCTTTTAGTAAAAATCATCTGATTGCACTTTGTTACGCCGTCACTAACTTGACGTCAATTAGGTTACACTAAAACCTTTACGTAGAAACCTTGTTTCTTCGTATAAAGGTGCGGGATAGAGCGACGCGGCGTTAACGCGAAAATCAAGTATTTGTTTATAATCAATTATCTAGGACATTTATTTGCAAAAAGAAGCCAAAGGTATTCTAGTACTTTGCACAATTATTTCTGATGTTTAAAAATAGTTGTTTTTTATGATGGGTCCTGCCTTGTATCCTGTTCAAGGGCTAAACCGAGTTCAAGAGCTGTCATGTCACACAATATGAATTACGAATTTGAACTTGATCACATCGAATCTAAATTTTGTTGATTTTATTTTAACAGTAAACGGTGAAATTGGACATAAAACAATTTTTAAATGACCATCAATTTATACTATCAAATTATTGTCTTTCAGAGAATCAAGTATTATTAGCTACTAAAGCAAAGGTTGTCCTGGTACTAAAGAAACTTATCTCGTTTCTTTCAGATCAACAAACCAGAAGAGCATCGGTCTCTTCGTGTACTTTCAACGTGACATTTTCTTCAAATGAAAAATAGTAGCATTTGCGATATAATTACCTAATTGGATGACACTTTAACTTAGTTAAACTGACTGGAATATTCAAAGTCGCTTTAAGGGTGGTATTCTTTGTAGATAATTGGACAATTTGCAGTTTGTCGGTTAACTTACACGCAATAATAATGTATGGAAACTTCTCAAAAACGTTTGTAAATATGTATTTGTCCGATGATTTAGTTTATAAGTTATAAGTTCAAATAAGGTTTTAGTCAATGTGCTTCAAAACGTATAAGTATATTGAGCATGTAATAAATTCCATTATTAAATTTTTAAACAGTTTATTATACTACCAAATAATAGTCTTCATTATATTTTAGGACCTTGTAAATTTTTCAAGACTTGAATATTTTACATTTGTTGTGTTCAAGCAAAGTAACGCTGACTAGTTATAAGGGCCAAGGCACACTGAAATCCATGTGTCCAATTTTTTTATATACCTACTAAAAACTGACTTATTATTTTTTACCTTTAATATTTACACTGTTTTTAATAAAACTTTTAGGACAGTGGGTCTTCAGGATCATTTTCTATCAATATCGAAAGATTTTCAAAATCGACTGACATACATAAAAAACAAACATACAGCTGAACATAGAACCGTCTCATTTTTTTTAAGTTGGTTAAAAAACAACAATTTGCTTCATAATAACTAGACAAATAATCGATAGGTAAGTCAGTAATTTTTTAATTAGCTCTTCGCTTTCAGTGTCCCATTTATCTTAAGTACCGAGAATTCACTTGTAAGTAATCAAACGATTAGTTATTTAAAATGTTTCCTATACAAGTATATCTAGAACAGATCTCCGTTGTCGCTTAATGCACCTGGCGGCGCCTCCCTTCACACCCTGTTCCTTGCGGTACCCCATATCGCAGATGCAGAAGTTTGGCGCTGAGCAGACACCGTTTTGACATCCACCCGAGCAGCGAGGACGACACCTAGAAATTATACGGAGCAAGGTTAGTTGAAGAACACAAAGTATAGATAAATAATAATAATAAATAAAATACAACAGGCAGTAAGTTAGCAAAAAGAGTATGTGAAAATTTCAACTGTCCAACTATCACGGTTCATGAGATACAGCCTGGTGATAGACGGACAGACGGATAGTGGAGTCTTAGTAATAGGGTCCCGTTTTACCCTTTGGGTACAGTACCCTACGACACACGCACATTTGGTACAGACCGAACGACATCAATTATATCGAACTTACCTAGTACCAGAAGGATCGGTGCTATCCAGTTCATATCCAGGGTTGCAAGAACAGCGGTTCCCTGGCACACAGACTCCGTTGATGCAAGGCTGGGAGCAACGGGGCACTAGGTCCTCATTGACATTCTGACCCGTTGGTATTTGTTCCCAATATTGATTGGGGCGGGGCGGGTATTGGTTCGGGTTGTATTGGTTTTGGTCTGGGTATTGCCCTGGATATTGCCCCGGTGGGTAGTTTTGGTTGCCCTGGTTAGGGTAGCTGGATAAGTTCATGGAGTGATTAGAGAGACCAACGTTGACGTGACTAGTAGTTAGAGAATCGGAAGAGAAGTTACGCTGTTGGTGGATATCTGTGGTGATGTAAGGATTATTTTGGTTAGGGTATTGACCATTTTGGTTAGAGTACTGCCCGTTGGGGTTTTGTCCATTTTGGTTAGGGTTGTATTGCCCATACGGATATTGTCCATTTTGTTGAGGATACGATCCGATGGGGTTTTGCCCATTTTGATTAGGGTTATATTGTCCGTTGGGGTATTGCCCATTTTGGTTAGGGAAGTGTTGTCCGTTGGGGTTTTGTCCGCTTTGATTAGGGTACGGTCCGTTGGGGTTTTGTCCGTTTTGGTTAGGGTATGGTCCGTTCGGGTACTGTCCATTTTGGTTAGGATACTGTCCGTAGGGGTTTTGCCCGCTTTGATAAGGGTAATAGGGGTTGTTAGAGAAATTTCCTTGATTTAGGTTTGGGTAGAGTGGTTTGTTGGTAGAATTGCCTTGGTTTTGATTGTATGGGTATTGACTGTTGGTGGAGTTGGCTTGGTTTTGATTGTAAATATTATTTTGTAGAGGGTTGTAACTGCTGGATTGCCTGCAAGATCCTGAAGGACCCGATGTGTAACCAGGTTTACAGGTGCAGGTATTAGTGGCTGTACAGTTGCCGATACCTGAAAAAGCATTGTAATAAATGAGGTAAACAATTGTGAAAAAATAAGGAATAAACCATTGTATTATACAAAGAATTTCAACAATAATAATAAAAAAATACGACCTGGATGGGACTTGACCCCGCAACTGTGCTGTATTGTTTCATGATTCTTAAAACATGAAGGACTAAATTTCAGGAAAAGAAACGTTTAGTCATATCAAATAGCCATGCAATTTATTGAAGCGAAACACCATTTGTTGAGATCGGTTTAAAGGGCAAAGTGACTAATGAAATCGCATATTGAACCTGAATGGTATAAAAATTATAAAAAAAATTCTGGAAAATTACACAGCATCAATAAGGCATACGATATGCCTCAGATTGATAACTGCAGGCATCGGAAAGCGCATTGCTAATGTTTTACTCTGGTAATGCCGTGGATAGTCAATAGTTATACACTGGTAAACCAACTGCTTGTTCTGTCAACGAAATCAGACATTAAATGATTACTGAATAAACTGACCTAATCCTCCGCAATTGTCGTCACACTTCGGCACGCAGTATTTTCCATAAACCTCCAGCGTAAACCCATCGCGACAGCGGCACATACTACCGACACACTGCCCATTCTGACATCCGATTGGGCATGTAGCGACGCAGTAGTCAGCAGCGTTCTTCACGTGATCAGGAAAGCAGGTGCAGGTCTCAGGACCGACGCAGTTAGCGTTGTGGCAGCCCTTGGAGCAGACGGGGTCGCAGAGAAGGTGGTTGTGGATGTTGCGAGTGTAGCCAGCGCAGCAGGAGCGGATGCGGCTCAGGTCGGGGCGAGACTGGTGAGAACAAAAGATTGAATCAATAATAATAATAAATAAACTGGATGATGTTATGTGTATTGACATAACATCATCTATCCCTAAGCTAAGCTAACCTTGTATTATTGATACTCTTTAACTGATATACGTACATTAAAGATAGATATTTTTAAAAATACCTACCTACAAGGTACAAGGTACATAAAAGAGAGTTTACAGAGCATATAATCATCCTCAACGAAAAGTTTTCTTGCGTACTTTGGAGCTAGTTCATACTTTAAAGATCCAAGATTACTTACTTGGCATTGCATTTAATTCTTTCAAATAAGTCATTTACTTTGAGGCAAGATCAAATTCATCTCAACACATGACGGACTACAACACTGATCTCTCTCTATATCCATGTGATCAAATTTGGCTTTAGGAGTTTCACAAGCCAGTGAATTCGATTGTTTATCTCACTAATATTATAAACGTGAAAGTTTAGATGGATGGATAGATAGATGGATGGATGGGATGGATGGATGTTTGTTCCTTTATCACGCCAGAACGGCAAAACGGATCTGGATGAAATTTGGCACAGAGATAGATTATAGTCTGGAATAGGACATAGGCTACTTTGTATCCCGAAATTCCTACGGGAACGGGAACTACGCGGGTGAAACCGCGAGGCGCTGCTAGTTATTAATATATTGTTGTCATCAATATATTACTGCTTATTATTCGGAAATTTTACAAGAAATATAAGTCCCTTACCCCGTTTCCCGCAGGAACTTGAGATGGGTTGCCAACCAAGGATGCAGTTCTGAAAAAGGATAATAAGCTTGATTTTAATGAACCAATCTGTTTCCTATCGATATGTTGCAATTTGTTTAGGGTTTTGTCCGTTTAGGTTAGTTTGGACCCAAACATGGACCCAGGTAACAGAAAAAAGTCTCAAGTTCTTTGGAAGATCCCAGAATAGGATTTGACCCAGAAATATCGATGGCAGGCAGGCATTCTGAGATCCAATGGTATTTCACTGGTCCTGTTTACAGTTTTTAATTCTGACGATTCGTGCTAGTTCAACCTCTTCGACGCGTTCAGACTCCTTTCTTACAACATGAAGACCTATTCAGATCTATGCGGCATCCACTACCCAGAACGGTAGCGGTACCCAAGTTTCGCTTAGTCCGTGGTACACGTATTTCATAGAGTATTTTATTATAGCACGTAGCTCTTGTAATAGAGTGCATTTATCGCACCCGGTTTAATGCCCGTCGGGTAGCGAAAACAGCGTTGGTAACATATTATCTAACATGCCCGCCTTTATACAGATAGGTATTTAATTGTTTCTTTTGCCCTTATGAGGGTAATGATGTACTTGGTGATAAATAGTTATTTATGTAAAGATAATATATATCAACATATATTTTGTTATCTTCTCTCGGATAAAGATGAACCTTCACCTTTTACCCAGTAAACACTAAGTGCTTATCTATTTCTCTGTTCACTGGTATTTCCACGAAATATTAATTATTATGCAGGTCTGTAAATTTGTTTACGTGCTGTTCGTTGCTTAATTAAATCGTTTATTTGTGTTGGTGTGAGTGAGTGTGATGTTGCGCGTAACTCCTTTACGCTATGCGCTCCTGGTAGCTCGGTGAATTTACGTAATTTGTTTTCTTTTAAACCTAATAATATGTTGTATTGTATCTGACTGTACGAAATCTCTTCATCCGAAACGGAAACAAATTTTGGGTAGAAACACCGAAAAAAAATTTTTTTTTATGTGGGTTGAAAAGCTGTCATTTTTGTATTAAACGGCAAAAATGAATTTGTGGTGAGAACCCTGTGGTGCGAAACAGCGCTACACCATTTATTAATACGTTTGAAACTCTAAGATCATTAACGTGAGTGTTCAGAAATGTTCCAATTGGAATCAAAGATTTTATTAATAAGGTTGTTCTACACAACAATTAATTTATTAATAGTTTTGCTTGCTACCTCTCATAGTACCAACTCTGGCTTTCTTTCCTTTTTGACCAGCATTATTTACTTATATAAGTTACCCAGAAGTATAAATAATAACATTGGCTGATTTGATGATACCTACACTTCGCAAATGTCTTCTCGCGCAAGTGTCTTTCGCGCAAGTGTCTTTCGTGCAAGTGTCTTTCGCGCAAGTGTCTTTCGCGCAAGTGTACCAGATCCCTATCTGACTAGCCTATTACCCGAGGCTCCTCACGCTATTTTTGCGATGTGTGAGTAAACATATCTGAACATTCAAATTTTCGCATAAGTTTATATTATTTGCGTGATGCAATGTCAAGAATGAGGTTGTGTACTTACGGTACTTCTACGAAGCACACACCGACGCCTGGTTCTGTTTCTGGATTCCTCCGTGTGTGAGAGAATCCGTCAATACCCGAGGAAGAAAAGTTGCTGTTGCCATATAAACTGAAAAATATAAAAAAAAAAAATATTTACGGTTCCTCGAGCAATGATGGATAAAAAATCCATTATGTGTCTTCATGGTTCAATTAATTCATCTATCTTAGATTTTGAAATTAACATCTTTTTAGTAATCTGCATGGTCGAGGTGGTTGAAAACGATTCCCGTATGAATGGAAAAGCCGTTATACTGCCGTCGGATTGCGGTGATCAAAGCGCGCTCCTGTCTGGTGGAGTCATCACCCCCCCACCCGCGCCATTATGCGCATCCAGCAGATCCTGTATGCAGAACAGATCCACCTCGGGACTTCAATTCTCAACCTGCAAGCCCATCGGAGGGATTACGGGATCAAGATAATGCCCATAAGGCGCTCATCAGGCACGTTTATCAACATCCCAACTGCTTTCTACCAGTAGTGATCGAAAGACCTGCCGTGCGATTACGGTAAAATGTCCTAATAAATAAAATAATTTAAGGATCGCCATGCGGGGGACTGGTTATAATATAAGCGATTCCGGTATATCTCATCTCATCTCATCTCACTAATCTCACTAATATTATAAACGTGAAAGTTTAGATGGATGGATGGATGGATGTTTGTTCCTTTATCACGCCAGAACGGCAAAACGGATCTGGATGAAATTTGGTACAGAGATAGATTATAGTCTGGAATAGGACATAGGCTACTTTGTATCCCGAAATTCCTACGGGAACGGGAACTACGCGGGTGAAACCGCGAGGCGCTGCTAGTATCACATAGTACAAAAACAAATACATACATAACAATCCTGGCCGGCTGGAGCCGACTGACGACAAAGCTTTCAACGTCAAAATATCACAAATATCAAACTCAATTGTAATGTTTTATGTTTATATAGATTATCTTAAGTCTCTTATGTTCACTTGATGGAAATTGCACAAAACCGCAGGAAATGGCAGATTATTATAAGGAGACCTACATCCTAGGGGTAAGAAATGGTTAAGAAGAAGGTTAAGTGAACTTTCATCTTTTGCAATGTATTTTCTGTTAGTAACTTTGAATCAGAATTGCTGTAGTTGAGCAAAAAAAGGTCAAGTGTGAGTAATCTGACAATAATTTGTCAGATTACTTAGGATATAACTTGACATTGACGTCAAAAAACCGTCGTCGATCGGCTCCATCGCGCAAAAAAGTTGTATGTATTTTTTAGTAGGTACCATTTTCAATACAATGAACAAAATAATACTCACGCTCTATTGCTGTCACCAGAGTTGTAGAAATCCCTTCCCTGAGATCCGTGTCCCCCTTTCGTGCCGAAATAAGCTTCTCGGGTCAGCGAGAGTTGTGCGCCTGCGCCGGCAATGGTCGCTACTAGTGCTAGCAGCAGCAACATGATGGCTGGAAGATTACGGAAGATATTATAGAAATCTTAGAACCGGCTTCAAATTTGCACCATTGCATCTCTTACTTGTGTATTAAGAGGATATAATTATATCCTCCGGGGGGTTGTAAGCAGCGCCCCTTGCAGAGCATATCCAATATCTAACTGCGATCACCAAACCTAATGACCACCTTAGGAGCCATTGTGGTCCTTACTGGGGAGGCCTATACCTATGTCCAGCGGTGGACTAGCTTAGGCTGTTGATGTTACTTAATCAAGGAATTTTTGCGGCCAGAATGAGAGAAGAGAAGGGAATTTAAAACACAAAAAAAAAATACATAAAGGTCCTAATTAGCCTAGGCTGCATTTCAGGATCCAGGGCTTCTACTTTTAAAGTTGTTCCTACCTCAAGTAAAAAATAAAAAATGTATAAGTAATAACTACAAAAAAAAAAAAAAACAAACCTACTAGATACTCAGATTGTTAGCAAAATGTACGAAACATAGTGTAAAAATAGAAATATAAAGTTGATTCCTCCGTTCAATAAAAAAAATTGTTTAAGCCACTAAAGTGGCTAGACTTAATGACACTCGCTGACACGCTTAAGCTACTTTAGTGGCTCTGATTGTATGGTTTGTGGGCGTGGCTACGACTTGAAGGATATTATGGTTTCGGTTTTGTACGAGCGAAGGAGTTGTTATATAAATATTAGCATTCCACCTCTGTTTCTTTTCAAGAGTTAAGTCAATGACTACCTCGTGACTTTCACTGTCGTTGTCACAGACTCTAAGAAACCATACCATAAATAAAAATAGGTACCACCTTGCTTTCAAAATGATATCAAAACAATGCCAAAATGCTGTCACAACTACCTGGCCGCAGTAGCAGTTATTCACACCACACATACTTATTTTTTTCCTGGTTTCTCAGAAGACAGTATGATCTCATTGATGTCAATGCCATAGTCACATATACGAACTACATCCATAATTATATACTGCCTAATAACATGTAATATGATGTAGTCGTTATATAAACAGGACTTAACTATAGGTGATTTTTTGTTGTGCATAATTTTTCCAATGCTATTCCATCCATTGACTATAAATGGCCAATAAACAACAGAAAATATTTGGAAGTTATCAAAAGCTATTCATACTCAATTATGATGATAACGTTATCTCCAACTACAATCATTAAAATGAGGTGCTTTTATACTTTTATACAATTACTTTTTAATAACCCTAGGTCTTTGGGGTCCTGGGGCATACGCAATATATAAAGATATTACAAAACTCCTAATAGAGTCCACAGGTGATCGGAATGCTGGCTTTTATATCGGTCAACGAATTAGCATTGCCATTCAAACTGACAATGCTGTGTTTCCACTTTGAAGTATTCTGGGCACTCTGCCTTCTGGTGACGGCTTAGATTTTTACAGAATAGATGTAAGTGTAAATATTAGTTGCAATTATTATATTCTGTTAGGTCACGTTCTGGGGTCGGTGTGTGTCCTAGTGTAAAGTTTACATGCCTTACATTTATATTAAAACAAGTAACCAAAATTAAGTAACTTGCAGAACGACATAATGTACTATAATTAGTTAGCTACCTTTGAAATGTGAGCCTAGGTATCTACTCTTATTTTTTTATGTATGTCTAAGCTGTCTGTGACCTAAATAAATAATTTGTATTTGTATTTGTTCTTGTAATTTTCTTAATAAATGTCTATAATTTTTAATACTTTTAGTTTTATTACCTAGTATATCTATCTACTTAGCCTGTAAGCACTGCTAAGTATCCACCACCTTCGATATTTATTAAAGATAGCAAGTTCACTCTTTGATCTTTGCACTTCGAACATACCTATTTTAACCACCTCGGTATTTTTAACCAGCTACCTTACAATAAAATGATCACAGATACTAGATAAAACCATGCCCAAGTAAGCATTGAGAACACAAATTCAGTTAATCGTTAAGACTTTAAGGAAAATACACTTACGTTTTCGCACAGAGACGTGTGCTCAAAGGAGCATCCAAAACGATACTGGCTTCTTTATTATTATAATCTTGACTGTTTTCAACAACATTCGAGGATTTCTCTATAATAACTAACGTCATAGGTTACCAGAATCAGTTTGTTGATCATTAATTATTCTTTGTTGGTTACCTCATTCATCATCATCACATCATCAGCCTAAGTTAGTCCACGGCTGGACATAGGCCTCACCTAATGAGCACCGTAGCGCCCTGTCTGTTATTATTTTTATTAAATTTAATCAATAATTTAGCTGGAATTAGTAGTTGTATCCCGGAAAAAACTCATGCGAAAACTAACTAAGGTCTAAAAGAAATAAAGTTATTGAATTTTCGAATTTTGAATTTTTTTGATAAAAAAAAGTTAGTTGACATCTTTACCAACTTTTCATGGCTAAGCTATTCTATTAATGATATGGAATAACATTCGATCCAAGGTTGAATAAATTAGTTTAAAAATAAGAAAATATACAAATATAAACTTAGTTATAAGGTTTTTTGTTATAGTGCTTATCCGCACTTTGGATCTCTAAGAAATGAAATTAGTTCCCAAAAAAATTCGGGAACTTATTTCATAATTTAGTTATAGTTTTTAACAGACTTCAAAAATTCGGAAGGATTCTATGTTTGGCTGAATGAAATGTACTTTTTTAAATGTGTATGGTAATGTAAATGGTCTTATAAAAATTTAATCCCGAGGAATTGGTACCTAATAACGTTAATAACGTAATGCTTCTGAGTAATCACGTCCAGCTACAAAAATTTTGGTTGTTATCTTTGCCAATTCGTAATAGATTATGATGATTCTTTCGTTGTTGTTTAAACTAAGATTGATTTCGAGGTGGTCCATTAAAAAAAAAGTCAAAAAGTCAAAAGTCAATAACTATATTTCTTTAGACTTACAAAAAAGCACTCAGACAAGTCAAATTTTATACATAAACAGTTTAATAAATAGTAATTATCAAACAAGAAACAAAATGTTATTGATTTTGTTCGCTTCAATTTTTTGTCCATTAAAAGTTTAATCCTCTTGGAATCGATTCCTGAACCGTAAAACATATCTAAACCATCCTCACATTGTACAAGATAAAGTTAAAAACTACAACCCGACTATGTGAAAGTTATAAAAGTTTGAAACAGTTACATTGACAAAATAGAATGACGTATCGGTCATATTTGATAGGTATAGAGTTGAAAATGAAAATAGGTCGTAGGTATTGTAATTTTTCTCTATGGGGCCTGCAGCCTGCGGCTACCTAAACTTTAATACGCGTTTTGAAGGCTTATTCGGGGTCGGAGCCCTAAATCCTATAGCTTATAACCATCGGGGTATTGAGACGAATCAATCGATACATAATTTGTTGAAATCGAACCAGTAGTTTCAGCGCTACGTGGGAACAAAGAAATCGGCCACATACATACAAACATACAAACATACAAACATACAAATATACAAACATACAAACATAGGGTGCTAACCTCATAACCCTCCCCTGTTGGTAGTCGGGTAAAAATACGCAGAGACTCATGAACATAGACTTCATCATCATGTGAACGTCGAGGCAATCCAGCTCCTTGACAACACGGACATAGTGAGAAGGCCCAAAAGAACAAAACCTTTTGAGTTGGTGTGTGTGATAACTATAGTGTATGTGCATAAGTGCTATTTTAAAGAACACATGAACCAAGTGTCTTCCCCTTAAATAAATAGAGATAATAAGAAAAGTGCCAATGGACACGTTCTTAGTATAAAGTTTATATAAAAATAAGTTTACCCATTAGCCAATTCTGTGGCTAGATTGTAATTATACGCTAGTGTATGTAACATTAATCTAAAATGTGTATATACTAGTTACGAAAAAAAAAAAAAATATGAGTAGCTCAATCCAGTGTTTACTTCCTGAAACTGCAGACTAAAAGCAGGTCTTCCGCTATGGCTGACTTGTTTATTTGCCTACATTAAATTATAATTGAAATTTACGAAACACAAAAGTTCTTCACGTGCTCAGCTCAACACCTATTAGCAAACTATGATAAATTTTTGGTAAACACTTAATTATAAAGCACGCCATCTAATACTTTTTGCTAGAACTAACGAACTCTCTTACAATCTACTCTTTGTACAAAGCCAAAGCCGTATCTCAGAGAGCGATTTGTGATGGCATGTTCAGTACACATTCAGGCATTTGCAGACTCGAGTTAGTCCATTCACGTCTTTAATAGATGGCGCTACTAAATGTCGTGTATTGGGATATCTGGTACAGATAAATTTTGAAAACCTGGCTCAATCCCTTTTTGTTTTTCATATACTGGAGGCCTGGCTTTGTATCTTCAGCATGAATAATTGTATGAAAAAACAAAAGACAATCACCCCTTACCTCAGTCAGGATGGGTAGTGAAGGGTGTTACGGTTTAAAAAACGTTGGTTCAGATAGTTAACTGTTTATTTTATAAAAAAATGTCATGATTGATGAGGATTGTTTTGTGGTTGCTTGCAGGATCCTGAAGCGATTGATTTGTATCTAGGTTTTTAGCTGCAGGTGTTAGGGGCAGTGCAGTTGCCTGAAAAAGAAAATAATTAATTAGAAAGAAATCCTTACCGCCTCTTAATTGACAAAAGTTACCTATGGACATGATGATGAAGAATAATTAGATCGGGAATAAAGGTCAAGATATACCTAATATTCACAAAGAAATGCGAATTTTGGTGTCCATCCGGCCAATTCTCACAAAAAAGAAAAATATTATGGTGGATAATACCACCGTGACCAGTGTTTGAGATTTTTATTTCTATAATTATTATATCAGCCAGTTTAATAATCTTGTTCGAGTCATCACAACCAACATTAATATTCATGATAGTCCAGTCAATGCGTGCTCAAAAGAGGGGAGACGGGTAGAGTCGAATGAAGAAAGTTTGACTTCGGAACTTTGTTTGGACTAGTTAGGAGACAAACATACTTAAAGTCCCCATTCCCGTGTGGTGTGCCCTGAGAATGGACAAATTTCCGAAGTCAAACTATTCGACCTTCTAACATCCACAATCCTTATTTGACTGCACAAAGATGGCAAATTTGATAACCTGTACATACTTTTGACTCGCCACGAGTCAACAGACATTTCACCGGTACCGCAAAACTAAAGATAAAGCAATTAACCCACCTGCTCCACAATTCTGGTTACACGTTGGCACACAGTAATTGTTCAGGAAGTCGAGCTGGTACCCAGGATTACACTGGCACTTTTTACCGACGCAGTGTCCATTCTGGCAGCTCGTCGGGCAAGTCTCGACGCACCACCCGTCGAGGTTCTTAGCAAGGCCAGGAATGCACCCGCAAAGTTCTACTCCGACGCAGTAGGAGTTCTCGCGACACCGGGTGCAGATAGGATCGCAGATCAGGTGGTTGCGGGGGTTGATAGTGTAGTCCTTGCAGCAAGATCGAACGCGGCTCATGCCGGAGCGAGACTGGGGAAGGATTTTTTTTAGCACAGAATTATTAAACTACTATGTTTTTATATCATTCACTTCAATGCAGAGTATATGCTTAATTCATTTTACACGTCAGATAAGGTACCTAATTAGCATATCCGTACAAAACGTAGTCTACTAGAATATTTGGCATATCCCATAATATTCCCTCGTTTTGGAATGTCACCATTACATGACTCATTATGTCACTCTTTGTGACATGGAGGACACGAAGAGTCTTTCCCCTCTCGTGAAATGGTTATAAATAAAATTGTGAATTAACCAGATGATTACAAGATATTATAAACTTACACCCTCTCCTAGCAGAAATACAGCCTTGTTGCCTGCCACGGAATCTGTTCTGAAAAACGATAAGATCGGAATGTTAACCTGCTGTTATCATTCGCATATTAAAAGCATAAATCTAAATGCATTTGTATGAATACAAATAGGCTATACTACTGGCTTCTCCATGCCCAAGCTTCTGCACTACCAATAACACATAAATGCACTACTAATAGTATTTATGAGAAAACTGAAACAACATCTAGGCAAAATTCCAGCTAATTCGTTCAGTAGTTATACCGTCAAGGTTTAACAAAGATCCAAACTTTCGCAATCGTCTTTAATTTCCAATACTGTGATGTGGTTTTACACCCAGAATAACTTAATAAGCTCATTTTATCCCAAAACTCGTTCTACTTGGTCATAACATTTCCAGACGGAGCCGAAGGAAACGTATTGAAAAAATTACCCCACAGGTTTATCGATGACAAATAATATTAAACGTACCTACGTATTTCTAACTTCTAACTTTGCACTTCTTCAAGATGAGTGCGGTTACAGTCGAGCACGTTCCTTGTCCCTACGTGCACTGCAGAAGTCCCTCGTTAAGGGATGAAACGGTTCTTCCAACGTATATACTAAGCTCGTTAACCCGCTTACATTCATGTAGAATTCGTCAAGCTTCAAAAGTTTTAATAGTAAATTACCTACAGTATTTATTATGTTCATCAGCCTATCAGTAGATAGATAATTATAGGAACAGTCAGTAGACTGGCGCACTGCAGGGCAAATGCCTCCCTACCCTCCTTATACAATCCTTTACACGATGCGCACCCATTTCGTCTTTTCAGTTTTAAGTGCGCGTCTAGTTCGTCTTTCCACTGACGCTTTGGTCTCTTGCGAAGTTGTATTTATGTCCTTAGTCACCCAAAAGTTTTAATTCTTATCAATTCTCTTCCAAAAAATATTTTTCGAATTTAAACTTATCAACAACATTATACGTATTTTTATACGGATGAATCTTAACCTTTCTCGCTGATAAGGATGAATCTTCGCCTTTATCTAATTTGTTCTCTGGTGATTTTCATGTTATTTTTATTAAAAAAGTATGTTCCGTAAGTTTACACAGGTAGGTTGTATCCTTTGTTTAAAATTTGGGAACAGAGCTAAAAGAATTACTCTTCCTGAGGTAGAATGAATTCCAAACATTGTTTACTTACGGTATCTCTATGAAACACACACCGATGCCTACTTCTTCTTCTGGTTTCTTCCTAGCAAAGAATGGATCGTTACCGAAACCGCCAAAGCTCGAGCCAAAGCTGAAATTAAATTAATCAACAATTATTTTGGGTTTTCTATTGAAATAGTTACTATGGGTCCGGTATGCTCTTGAAGGCATTCCACACCTAGATTAGACGCTTACCTGTATGTTGAGGCTTAGTCTGAACTCTGAACATAATTGAGGACGGTGTAAGATTACATGACAATTTTCTTTAATTATTAAATTGAGTAATTTATTTAAATTTACATACTTAGTTTTTCCATACTATTGCTAAGTTTACTTATATATAAAGTAGGTACTTACTTATCAATGATTTTTTAATCTATTTCTACTGATAATTTACAGAGACATTTAATTGATCTTCTATAAATCTTGTTTTTCATTTTTATATCAGATCAGCCGCCCTCACTCTACCATCATATTTATATCATAATGGAGCAGTGTTTAAATCTTTTACAATAACTAAGTCTTTAAGGTTTGGTTCTGGATATTTCCATTTGGCACGGCTTTGAAGCTGAGTTATAGGTATAATCATTTGACCATGACTTCCAAAAGTGTTGGTCAAATGATTGTTTTTATTTGAATTAATTAATTGTTGCCATACCTAGATTTCGCAGTAAACACGATATGGTTCTGGTTTTGGGGGATTATACATCATCTTCCTCACAAAAAAGTGGCTTATCAGCAAACCTTCTACACGGTGGAGGAGTGCTTGGGTTTAAAGGTTGGCCCTACATCAATAAACTAGTAATTTTTGATCTACTTTATGTATGTATGACACTGGTACCTACTTCAGTGTATGTTATGATGACTATGTATTTAGGTAATCTTATTTATTCTCTTTAAATAAGTTGTTTTTTATTAGAAATGATTGACATGTATATTTTTTTGTACCAATAAATGAATCTAATCTAATCAAATTGTAAACAAAACACTTACTGACTAGAGCCGAAGGGATCGTGATTCGAGTGTCGAGATTCGAAGTGGCTACTGCCTGAGCCGAAGAAATCATCACGGGAGAAATCTGCGCTCACACCGAGGATCGTCGCTACTAGCACTAGTAGCAGCAACATGCTTACTGAAATAATTCGGGAGGAGAGATACATACATTTAAAGCAAAATATACAAGGAATAACTACAGTCCCCGAAACAGGTAAAACTAGGTCAAAAATGGTTGTCGAATATGTTTGAAATAGTCAATACGAACCTCTTCCTTACTAAATTGTAACTCTCTATGTATTAGTCGCAATGGTACGCAAGTTACCCTATTTTGTTCTTATAAATATTATTATGCCAGATGTTGGCCATCTAAGAAGACTCCGCCAAGACATTTTGTTCGTAAGAAATTAAATTAGTTCTCAATTAAATTCGAACCCGCGAAATTTTTTGGGAACTTATATAATTTCTTAGAGATTGCCCAGAGTGCGAGATAATACAAAAACCTTAGAATTTGGTTCGTAGTACAGAAATCAAACAAATCATTTATTTGCGAAAGTATGGTAGTATAATGCTCTTAAAATTAATGAAGTTCTCATACTTTTACATATGTTTATCATGCAAATATTTAGATGGTTAAATTTTTCAATAGTATAGGAAAATATATTCGATTTAATTGATAAAAAAATTAAATTATAAATCAAGTCAAATTGAAAATATAAATAGAATTATATTAGAGTAGGTATGTCACAAAATATATTTCAAAAATGTAATGTTTTGTTCTCCATATTTAAAAGTCATCTCTAGAGTAAAGAAAAAAAAGCACTGATCTGCAAGCTATTTAAGAAATTTAAATTTAAAAAGGGTAACGGTAGTGTTTTTTATCGTCAGGAATTTTATTATAGAGCTTTGCTTTCATGTAATTTTCGTTTTCTCGCATTTTGACTTCATGCAGTTTGGTAAAATGTGTTTATTATTCATATGAAAACAAAAATTATAAATAAGTAGGTACGTAATCAAAGAAGGTCCGTATTTACAGGACCGTTCCTAACATCTAGCTAAAATCCGGTTAAGTTTGAGATGAACTTTATAAAAAAAAACATGTTTTCAAATAATATACGTGTTCCACTTTTTTTTTTTAAATTATGGAGGTCCTGTAAGATTAGGAACATAAAGATTTTTTGTAGGTTAAATATGTTCTTAACATACCAGCTTACAATTTAAAATACAAAAATAAAAATAAAGACACTTACGTTCGGTTAGTTCACCGAGGAGAAACTGTATCCAAAATTAATAGGTAGCTTTCTTTATATATCGTCTCGAATGTTTCAAACATATAGATAAATTATAACATACGGTAATTTTTTTGATGTCAAAGGTTATATTGTTAAGTTTAAGTGCAATGGAATCTGTTTTTGTTTGTTAGTTAACTCTATATCTTTATGAGAATATCATAAAGTTCATAAGTCACGGGGTTCTTAATCAGTAAGTAGGTAGTAGTCATCATTGGCCTTTATGCATCTACGTAAGATGATTTAAGTGGTGTCAGTTCGATTCGGAGTCAGCATTTTCGTGTATAGCTGAATAGACCTCGGGAGCCACAGCATCATGCATAAATGGGGCCATTTAGTACATAAAGGAACCCGTGGCTGGCAGCGGGTTAGCGGCACGTTCGTGTCTTAGCGTCCGCTTTTGAGTTAACGTGCCTAATCAGGCCTTGGCGTGTGCAAATACACCATCAGCGACGGTATTTCTCCAGAAGTTGCGATTTTCAGCCTGGCTCTCCCAGTTAGCCGTGTCAATCTGGAAAGTTGACATGTCCCGCTTGACACTGTCTTTCCATCGCAACATAGGGTCCTGGTCTTTTCACTCGTCTTTTCACAAACAAAGGTCGTTTTGCTTAGATACTTCTGAAAGAAGGGTTTTCGTCGGCAAACGAGAGGGGTTCATTCTGTGCACATGCCCCGTGCTATATAGGTTAATTTTCATAATGTGTTATAGATATTTTATCTGAAATAAATGATTAAAAAAAATACAGCCTTGAAACTTGCAGGGTGTGTAGGTCTTGGTGTACTAAGAAAGGAATTTTGAAAATTCAAATAAAGAGGTTTATAATAGGGGTTGAAAGTTCAGTATAAACAAAAATGTTTTGTATTTCATTTTATTATATTTTTGCAACCGTTACCAATAGAATTACAAAAATGTACATGTAGATTCGTCTTAAATAACGAACACGCATTTTTATCATTGTTTTCTGAAATTCGGAGGTTATCTGTGGACATGGCCGCTACTTTGGTCATCCGTGGAACCGTATACCTAGGTATTGTTCCATCCACAGAAGATGGTTTTTCGACATGCCTAACATATAGGTAGCGTTTTCCATAAACTTAACATATATTTAACATAATTATATTGTATTATTCATAATAAGGAAAACCTAAAAAAAATCTGTTGATAAATCAAAGGATACATGAAGGGACAGAATGGTTGTTAGGTTTGATGATAACTAATAGCAAATACCGACAGAATAAAACCGGTTCTTTACCCGACTTTACAGGGGAGGGTTATTAATTGTGAGAATTATTAAAAGTAAAATAATATGAAAACCCCACGCGGACAAAGTCGCGGGTAACAGGTAGTAATAAATAAATCATTTGATGATTTTGTCGCCATATACCTATCAGGTTATGAGCAGATAATGCCCACAATGGAGCCAAAATGATGAAAATCGTCGTCTTTGGCCACATGGTTGGCCAGAAGCGGGGCTCTACGTGCACCATATTTGGCCATGTGACTGCATGTAACGTTTTTTCTGTTCATTTTCAGAGTTACAAGAAAATGCCTGCACCAAATAAATCAAAAGAGATACAAAGTCGGCGTCGTGACACGAAAATTGTTATAGTACTCACCATCTTATATTTATACATACATAAAACATCGATATCTACTTTTATAAGACTGAGACTTTTATGAGACTGAGTGCTTATAAATGATATATTTTCTTTGTCAAGGTCACTGGGTTGCCGGCTTAGAATTTGCACCACTCCAATTCTTCCCGCTCTGTTACTAATTTTTCGTTATTTAAAGGACATTTGAGTTTTTTTATTGATTTTTTTAAATCCAACAATGAAATTAAAAAAGTCTACTATATCTTACTTCTTTATTATCATTTTAATAAACAATCAATGATCTAACGCCACTTATAAATTACAGCTCACACCAAAAAAAATTATCTTAGGTCCTCAAAATTTTCAAGAACACCATCTATTACATTTTACTAAAACTAATTCTATAGGCGCTCTATCAAGGTTTTTTGTACAAAATCAGGTCATAACTCAGTGACCGCTTCCACATTTAGATTTAAAATTTCAACAGCATGTTCGGAAGGCGGTCTCCAGCAAGGTATTTCAGCATATAGAGGTTCAGACGTCGTAGAATCTATAACATCTTGCCTGGCCTCGCATTTCAGAGCCTCTATTGTGGAGTCCATTGCGCTGCATGGTCTTAATCGAGTAAGTTCATCCGCATTTTCCATAGATGGCGCTACCGAGCAGTGTCTAGGATCATAGTGGTGACTTCTTCGAGGTAAATGGTCATAATGGCATTCTAATATTCCTGTAAAATGAAAAATATAATGATCATCTTTAAAATTAGAAAGTAAATTGATAACAGACTATGCAACACAACCACACCTCTGAAATTTTCAAGCATTATTGGAGAAATCGTTTGCACGACCACGGGCCTCATAAATTGTTTTAAATTTCGATCCAGAGTGGAAATAGGTTGATAGTGGCATTTTTCAGAAGTTGGTGGATCTGAAACAAAAAATCCTCAAATAAATGCAAAAAGAAATGTGGCCCATGAGGGGATCGAACCCGCGACCTTCGCGTTATTAGCACGACGCTCTAACCAACTGAGCTAATGGGCCGATGTCGGAAGTACTTGAAATATGAGATCTAATTCTTAATTTAAAAAAATAAGAGAGATAACCATTATCATCAACAAACCGACGACGACGGGTAACGTAAAAGCTAAATTGACTCAAGCGCCTCGCTGGGCGATATTGCGTTGCATGCATATTTGAAATCAGCAAATTATTCAGCGTCTTACGAGCCGGGTTTCGTAAATCGGAGCCACTTTTGTCGATTGATTCAATGTGAAAAGTTGGACTCGTTTTGCGGTGCTAGGTATCAAGCGATATTTTGGCTTTATTAATTTTAAAACCGAAATGCATGCAGTGTGCCTCTCACATAGGATAAAGTATTCAAAGGCCCAAGCCTTTGAACACTTTATTCTAAACCAGTCTCTGTTCTAAAAGATCACGGAAGCGTAGACCGTAAAATGTCATTCCGAGCATAAACACACGTTCCGGCTTTGAGTTTTAAATTGTGCTCCAGAGATTAACCTGTGTATGAGGGATATACTCAGAAGGCTTTTATACTCAGAAGGCTTTTATCTGCGTCTCCGTGAGAAACAATTAATTTGCGATCTCTCTAGGTGGTGGTGGACCGAGTCGATATGTGAGTGTAAAATTAAAGAGAAATTGTGATATCGTGTTAGGTAAGCTAGAAGAGATAACAATTACTAGGCCAATAATGAGCACTAACAACGCATGGAAATAAAGGTTGTATCACACTTATAATTAGCGAATGTTTTTATGTTTAGATGGATGGATAATTGTTACTTCTTCACCCCAAAATGACTAAACGGAAGCTGAAGATTTGCGAAGGTTTTGTTCTAGCTCTGGAGTAAAACAAAGGCCACACATAATATATACATGCTTTTTTACCTAATTAAAAACAAGAACTTAAATCATTTTAGTTCATGAAGCTCAGAATAGGTGAAATAAATGGATTATAAATCCTGTTTTTAAGTAATGTTGATCATTTAAATCCTTTTATTATTACTAACATTATGTATCATTCGCCTTCAAATTATGTTGCCATTACATAAAATAAGTCTGTTTTGCCGTTAACGTTTCATCCTAAATCCGCTTTCCATAATCATGAAAGTGAAACCTTTTTACCCAGTTCTCGGAATCGTCCCTGTGATTATGCAATGATCAACGTTTTGAGATTGTGGGCTATAAATCTATCTATATTAAATCACTGTTTTAACCGGATTGATCGCGTATATTTTATATTTTGTTTATAACCTGACGTTTCGGAGGCTTTTCAGCTTCCATGGTCACAGGCAGACTGAGGTGCCTGTGACGTCGCGGATTGATCGCGTATATTATATATTTTGTTTATAAACGTCAGGTTATAAACAAAATATATAATATACGCGATCAATCCGGTTAAAACAGTGTTTTATTATGAGTTCTCGCGAAAATAACCTTAGAATATTCTATCTATATTGTTGACTTTTTTGGTTTTAAAATCAGCCTTGCAGTGCAACATGACTAAAATTACATCTAATTAAGTAGATAATACTCTGATTTACAACCAAAACGTGTAGAATTGTAGCAATCTTCAGATAGCTTATATGATTGTCAGTTCTAATTCCTTTGGCACTTACGAGTGTAGTTAGGAGTGTTTTTTTTTCGAACTTTAATTGGCTCTCCTGTAAACTTAGCAAAATGGTGCTTAAATCAAATTGCCTTTTCCCCGTCGATACTATTACCAGATGGTATTAACAACCTGGTGGTTGTTTACATAATTGGTATCATGGATTAATAAGTCTATCTTGCAATTCATCCCCCGCTGGTCTCTTAAGTATGAGGGCCAATCTCATAGGTTGGTTTTAAGTTTGTGGTCAAAGCGACATGCTTTTGCATATCTATATCTAATAAAATGCTAAAGTACAAAATGCTTACCTGGCAACGGAGTGTGGAAGATGCTCCTCACATATGGCGGCGGTACATCATTGTTGTCAATCATCACTTGCATTCTAATATCGCTGACTTTCCTCCCATCATCATACCGCGGTCTCTTACAACGTTCTACCATCACAATAATCACAGCTACAGTGATGACTGCCATCATGATTCCTCCAGCTATACTGATCACGGATATCAGGTCTACAGAACTCTTCTCTTTTCCTTTCCCTTCCATCACAGCCGTTATATGCTCCGGTTCTGTCAAAATATGAAACTCTTCATCGTCCGCACTCTCAGTTGTTACTTGATTAGTGTTCTTAAAAGTAGCGTTAGTCTTTTCTATGTCTTTTGCTATCGTTTTTGTTATTTTCACAACGGTTTCGTTCTTATTTTTTCCTGATACAGTTATTATTGTTATGTTGCGGGGTTTCACTGTTACTATTTTAACGGGTCTTGTTACCTTCTCAGTTTTTGAAACCGGTAGTTTTGTCGTTGGCATTGGCACTAGTGTTATGTTTTGAACTGAGTTAGTTGAAGAAGTTGTTAAAGAGTTAGAAAAGTTGAAATTTCTAATAGATGTCATGCTATTAGTTCCACTCTGAGAGACAGCTTTCTCTGGAAATTCTCTGGTAGTGTAGGAATCAGAGTTTATTTTGGTGGTTTGATCAAGTTTAGACTTATACGTATTAAAGTCCTCAGTTTTGTTCAATTTAGAAGTGATAAAGAACTTTTGTGTCGTATTAACGTTACTCAAAATTGTTCTTGAAGCTTCCGTTGTTGTTGGTATGGACATTGGCTTAGTGACTTCTCGATCACTTTTCGTATTTGATGATCCTCTTGTAGTGTTCCTTTTTAGAGACAGTAATGATGTTGTGGACAATGCTATCTTTTTAAATGTTGCGTACGATACTGATGTTGGTATAATAGAGACTATAATAGTCTTTTGTGTTGTATTAGGTAGGGTAGATCTAGGTTTATAGAGTAAATCATGGTTTGGTTCTGTCTTAGATTTGTATGGGTCACCTTTTTGAGCCGGTCGTATCCATATCTCTTTAGGTTTAAACTTGATCGTTGTTGGAAAGTATCTGATGGTTGACTGTGGCCTCTTTGCTGTTTCTATTTTTGTCAATCCTTCAGTAGTTAAAGCAATCGTTGTGTGTGAAATATCAGTGATATTTTCAAAAGGTTTTGAAAGCGTTGTTGTTTCAATTTTATCAAACGCCACTTTCACAGGAACTTTTAACTCATGTATTGTTTTTGGTACATTTATAGTCTCTGTTTGAAAACTTTCTATTTTTGGTGGAACTTTCAGTGTTGTTTTCTCTCTTCCTCTAAATTCAGAGCTTTCTGTTGGTGCATGCTCATTAATAATATTTATTTGGTGAGTTTTTGGCATCTCAGTAGTAGTTATAGGTAAATTTCTATCAATTTTGTCCACCGTAGTTTTTTCTTTTGTAATTGCTGTGACTGTAGATGTCTGAACCGATCGCAATTCATTATTGAATTGTTTTAATGCTGGTGTTGATTTTTTGGTGGTTATTTCGGTAGTGGTTGTAATTTTTATCGTTGTTTCCGTCGCTTTAGATGGCGTCATTGTTATTGCTTCGGTAGTAACTACCTTTGAAGTAGTAGTTGAGATCGGCATCGTCATAGGTATATTCACAGGAGTGGTAGCTTCCACAACTGCTGCACTTTTCGTAGTTAAGCTTGAACTAGTAGTCTCCATCATTGATACAGTAGTTGAGCTAGTAGTACTTTCCAATAATGGTGATTTACTTGAAAATGTTTCTTCTAGTAAAGTTTTATTTGATAATAAAATAGGAGTCTCAATAACAGCATTCAAATTACTTGGGCGACTAGTGAATTCAATTAAAGTAGTAGGTGTAGTTTCTAAAGTAGTGGCTGAAGCTCTCGTAGAGGGGAAAGTTGAAGTGAAAGGCGGAGTGGGT
Source organism: Eupithecia exiguata (assembly GCA_947086465.1). Taxonomy (NCBI): domain Eukaryota; kingdom Metazoa; phylum Arthropoda; class Insecta; order Lepidoptera; family Geometridae; genus Eupithecia; species Eupithecia exiguata. Next base: position 2,329,937 of record OX352233.1, on the reverse strand, counting down.
TTAGTCGCAGACTTTGTTAGTAAATCTTCTGTTGTCGTACTCGTTGAAGGGAGCATGCGGATTTCACATCTGGAAAAGAAAAAAAGGCTTGTATGACATCAATAAAATTAAATAAAACTATGCTGGCTTCGCCTGCCGCATACCTGATGATTTTGACTACAAAAAAGACAAAGAATGGCAGAAGATGGTATTCCGGCGGACTTAAATAAAGATGACTGAGAAGGATGAAGAACTAGTAAATAAATGTCTTTTGTACAAAACAAGACCTATGTAGTTTCTGGTCTCTCACGATACAGGCTCCGCCTAGTGTGAGATCTATAGGTAAAAGCATAGTCTCCAAGCCCTCAGCAATAACTTTTTTCCAACCGTGTAACTGGCCATTGTATCACAATAAAATGTAACTCTACCTACCTACCCATTAAGTGCCATACCTATCACTGTAATGTGTTTTGCAGCAAATAAATATATTTTATCTTTTATTTTATTTGGTTGGTGCTGCAGTTAGCATTCTTGTAGCTTTAATTTTGACTACCGCCAATAAGAGAGCTAAAAAAGTATAGAGTGGTGACCCACCTCTCACCTTGCCATCCGTCCTGGCAGGAGCATTCACCAGTTATGGGTGAACAGATGCCACCTTTGCAAGGGCCGCATACGTGCACACAGTTAGGACCCCATTTGTTGTCTGGACAGTCTGAAAACAAACGCAAAAGTTTGTTTCATTGGAACCCAAAATATTCAAATTCAACCAAAGCTCAAGGAACTATGTACAATTTTAAGCATCGGTATTTACACCATACATACTTCTAATATCTGCATCTTCAACGCAATTGATAGCTTCTTTTGATAAATTACCTTCAGAACAGCGATGTCCAGTTCTCCCGTTGGGGCAAATCGGCACGCAGGAGACATCTTTCATTTTGTAACCTGGGCAGCACACTGCCACCTCGGCTATTCGCTCGTCGGTCTGAAAAACCATCGCAAATTGCAGATTTACATAAAAAACAATAAAATAATATGTGCCTAGGCAGAACCTACCAAAACTTACTACCTTTTGGTAGGCACTTTAATTTCGTTCAGTTTCTTACAGATTTACGCGACCGCAAAGAAGAGCGGTCGCGCAAATCTGTAGGTACAACGCTTGTCGCTCTCCTAAAAAGCACGGTTGCCGCACAGCACAAAATAAGCATTCAAATATTGGCTTTAACTCGTAACATTTCCATGTATTATTGACAGCATCAGATGATAATCAGCTCGTGGGTTACTTGTTGAAACTTTTGGGAAGCCATTTTGTCACTATAATTTATCTAAAGATGAGTTATAGCCCATTTTTTGCTGTTTGTAGCGGTATTAGATTAATATGCTAAACTGCTACTAAACTAGGCATCTTGTTGGTAATGTCTTTATCTAGACAAATTACTAAAAGTTATGCAATAAAGCGGATAACTAGAGCACTTATTCAGAAACGCAGAGTGATTTAAATGGTTTCCATAGCGCTGTCCAAAGAATGCGTAATTAAAAACCAGTGACTGTCATATTCCATGATCTAGTTTTTCTCAAGGATATTTCGACTTGCTAAGTACTTGAAGATATCTATAGAATGTGACAATTCAATGAAACCTTATAAAGTTATGGTTTCAACACCTCATAAGTTTGCTTTTAAAGGAATTGCAAGCGTTGCCGTCGAGACACAGCGATTATGTAATCTTTCTGTTTGAATAACGTAAAACATTAAGTCAAACTGTACTAATACATCTTAGATTATTAGCGAATTTTATCAGGTTTCATCATAAACATGAAAATCGATAATTTTAAACAATATTGTTCATTATTCATATCGTTTATTAAATACCTATGCATATAGGTCTTAGATAGTCTTACGCGTAGATATTATTAGATAGTGGGTTGGATCAAAGTGCATAATAAGCCTTTTCAGCGCGCAACATTATGTTGGGATTGTTTATTCTTTCGTTTTCTTTATGATAATTACCTCGAGCTTCGTGAGTTCCCTCATCTCCGTCTTCCATTTGGAACATCGCGGCGGCATCGAGAAGCACCACTCGTAGGTGCGGACCGACATCGGAGCGCGGTACTTCACCCGCTTTGTGATGTTGTATCTGGAATAAAAAGGTTTTCTTGGTAGAGAAATCCCAATAACAACTTTCGGTCAGGCCAAAGTAGTCTCTCGCAGTCGTCGTGTCGGATAGCCGTCCCATGGGATTATGAGACAGCCGTCCCATGGGATAATAAAGAGTGTGTCTGTATTTGCGCACACACCTGTGCACTATAAGAACGATAACGAGCAAAATATTTTGTTTCTCATGTTTATCAGTTTCTGCCGTTTTATAGTCTCCGTTGAGACTGTCTTCCGAAAGCAGACTCAGATCAGCCTGGGGTAACATTACCAAACCTGTGGCTTGGCGTATAATATGCCGCCATTTTGTGAAAAGGATAGGCATAGGATTTCGTGCTTATAAGAGCGGGACAGACTGAGTAATAGTTTAGGAGAAAAATGGTATTTAACGGATAGGGGGATCTGCCTTGTATCCCATAGATTATTGTGTATTTTTTTCGTAGCTTTTTCAGTAAAAATAACTGAGAAAAAAAGTTTCAACGTAACCCAACTCACGTCAATTCACATATTTCCACGCCTTATGATTATAAAAACTTAGTCAGTTATATTGCATCTCCCGTACGTTTAAGCTCATAGCTATAGCTAAATTCACAATGCTTTTTTAGTAGTTTCTATTTCACCATCGGCCAATGAATCAAGTTACCACAAATTAAACTCTAGCACATCGACAATAGAACTTACTTCTGCTGCACCATGCAGACATGGTCTCCATTGAGGCTGCTGACCACCACTAGGACCGTCCCCAACACAACCACAGCACACCATAGTCTAGTATTCACTGTTGCGGCTATCACCATTGTAACCACTTTACATCTTCATTGTTTCTCCTCTTGTCCATCTCTATCTATTGAGTCGAAGCGGCATTGCTCGTTGTTGCTCTGAAAAGGATTAGATTCATCTTCAACATTAATAAGTTGGAGTTCAAACGTGATGTTCTACTAGTTTTGAATGACCTAGAGCGGGGTGAATACGGGCGGGGAGGCGGGGTACAGTCAAACCCAAGTATTAAGCAGGTGGATTAATAGTTTTATGTTTATATTGCATGTTTATTATTGTTATTGTTATATATTACAGTTAGTTATTGTAAGGGTTATATTTACAGGTGGAAACAGTTAATTTTATAAGCTTTATATTTAGTTTTTATTTTTTTTTCTTACGTTATTAGGCAGCTTCAATTATATTACTCGGCAAGTTTATCTAAAGTTAAAGCTTAAGTTTAGACAGCTTAAATAAAGAGCATTGTTTTTTAGTCCTTATTTTCTTAGTTTTATGTCAATATTTTATTTAAAATTATGTTAGCAGTTCATAACTTTATTTGTAGTGATAGTCAACTTGTTTTAATTTAATTTACCTAGATAAAGTAAATCCTGTATTGGCCTTATGTTTAGTGAATAAGTTTGTCAATTTTAGTTGTTAAGGGCTGTGAATTTTGTTTTATAAATAAATAAATAAATAGAATTAGTTTTATTCATCATATTTCTGGGCTTACCATAGTAAGCCCAGAAATATGATGAATAAGACATATGACATATATATATGTCTGCGGCGGCGTCTATGGAGGGGGTTACACAGGACCGTGGTGGATGGCACAATCTTTGGGAGGCCTAACATAAACCCGATGAGTAAAATTTATTTTACTATTATTTATTCTACTAACTAACTTATTTTACTAATTTATTTATTTATTTGTTGATGATGTTCCTGTTGATGGGCAAGAGTTTCGCCCTTCTTCATCAACTCTAGTCTGCCTTGGCACATAACATGAATTTCTTCCTAAGTCGTGGATTAATCTCATAACCATTTTCTTCGAGAATTGCCTACTTAGTGCACGAAAGAATATGCAAGCTAGCAGATACGTCTCAAGAGTTATCGACGAACTTTCCGCTTAATGTTCCTGCCACTGCCAAGTTTTCGCATTCAGGCTCTTTGATATTCTATATGTTTTCTGAACACTTATATTCTTGGGCAGGTAAATGGAATAAAGTTTTATCCGAAACTATATCCATCGAAAGTTGAATCCGCTTATCCTTTTGCACTGGAATTGGGATCGAACCAATATTTGACTTGGACCCATATTGAGATTCTGCCTACTGTGCTCGGTATTTTACTTAGTTGGATTAAACTGCAAAATAATAGGAATATCATTAATTAGAATGCATAATCTTTTTATAAACTTCGGCTATTGCTTGCTGGTTGCTTGTAACATTCCCAACATGAATAGAATTATGCTTTAATTAAAAAATCTAGAGAGTCAATTACAATTCCATAGTCTCTGTCTTCTCTCCGTTCCTTTCAATTATTGTTCCCATCTTTTACCATCCTGCCTGACTTTCTCCTCTTCTGATTCTGTAACGCAAGTTAAAATTAATAAACTAATAATTCTAGATAATCAACATTGTATCATCCATCTATCTATCTATAGCCCAGATTATGTATATGCGAAGGATAAGCAAAGCTTGTGTTATGGGCACCGATAACTGATATACATAATACACTATACACACATACGAGATAAGGTAGTAGATACGTGATTAGCTTGTTTTATATATCTGACAAGAATGTAGGTATCTAAGATGTATGTGTTCGATAAGTGATTCTAATAAAGACACGATATGAACGTAAGCCCTAGATAATATGAAATTAGTTCAGAATAAAGGGCTCAGACAAAATGTAACTGTGTTGTTCATTAATCTCTGTGAACATTTTATGAACGATCATCTAACTACTAAGACCTGATGACTGTATGAATGCAATAAATAAAATACTGAATACTAATTTTACCCTATCTTTTACAACGGTAAAAGATAGGGTAAAATTAGTATTCAGTATTACAGTACAGTACTGTAATACTGAATACTGTACTGTTACAGTAATTCAGTAAAATTAATGAACACGATATTACAGTACATTTTGCATTAGATTACGTTATTCATACAAAGAAATATTTTATTTGAACTATACATGGAAATTACCCAGAAAATCCTGAATAAATATCCACAGATCGTACAAACATTTGTCTCGAGGCGGGAATCGAAACTACAACCTCAAGCGTTTCAGGCAGACCTTCACCCGTTGCCCCACAGAGTTCGTCAAGTTCCTGAAAGTTCCCTATTCTGAATCCGTGGCATAGGTTAATACGAAATGTAGTGGTAGATACGGAGCTATTATCATCCCATAGGAAGCACTGCCGTTCAATTCGTTAAAATATTCAGCAGTCAGCCAGCGGGGTCAACTAACTAAGCAGGATGGGAGCCGAATGCAGGCCAGCGACTAATTGTCGTGCGATAAATGTGTTGTAATAGATGGTAATAGGGGACAAACTGCTGTAATGGCCTGGTTACACAGAGACAGTGAACGAGCTGGCCTTGTGAAGTTTCAGTTACGCAGAGACAGTTTAGTAGAGTACGGTATGGTGACTAGGACCGTGAAAGTTGCGAGCTTTGATACTCGTGTGACTGATATTTGAATTGTATTAAGGATGTCGCAGATTAGGCGCTCTGCTTCCACGTAGCACAATAAATATGCTTTTAAATATGGGCCTTAACTCGTCACATTTAGATGAGTTTATGTTGACAGCGTCAGATGACAGACAGCTCGCGGGCCACTCTTTTGAAGCTATGGGAAGCAATTTTGTCAATATAAAATGTATCTAATGAAAGCTGTATTGCGTCCATATTTGAATGCACGTTTTTGTGCTGAGTACCTAGTAGTAGTGTTAGACTAATGAGCACTGAGCATTAGCTGGTCACGATAAAAGTGGTACTACTGTCTAATTATGGTTTAAATTGTTGTTCTTATACAGAAACGTATTGCTAAGTCAAAAAACTGACACAAAAACTAAAAGCTAGCTGAATATTATTCAGAAACTTGTAGTCGGCTAATATTTCGTTTAACGCGTTCACTGCCCCGCTTCAGTATTGCGACCGGAGGGACTCGTCGCTGTGCAAGTAGCTGTTCTACATGACCGTGTGTGCAGGTGGCAATCAAAGTGTTAAGTCAAACATATACACTAGATGTGCATTGCATACGACATAATTGCAATGCACGTTTTGTTGAGCGAGTTGTAAGTTGTATGCCATACGTTTACAACTAGCTCAGTGTAACCAGACCATAACTGTTCCCCATGGCTCAGTTAATTTTCATGGTGTGACGAGTGTCGGAGATGGCTTCTTTTGATTACACAAAGGCGCCGAGATACCTATCTACTGAATTAAGGATTCTTCTTAGGTGGTATTGTCTTCATCGTACAGTGTAAGGGCTTATTCCAGTTTTCCCCCTTGGCGAATCCCCCTTGAGGGGGAAAACTGGAATACCATTTATAAAAAGTCCAGAATGTAAGTACCTATTGATCTTATGGTTCATGAGTAAAGTGATGCATAAGGAACGGTAGAATGTTTGAGATACACGTACGATTTGAATTGGAATCTAAGGCTAGGTAGCTATTCCTACAACGTTGTCCGTAAGCGCCAGTGCCTGCCAATAAGCTACTGCGCTTGTGCATTTTGTATTTATTTAAACATAGTGATTAAGATAATTATTTTATCAAGTCAAACTCTGCGAATTCGTTTAGAAATATGTATGGTCTTTAGTTAAATGCAATTTTATTCTTCAAAATATTATTCGTATCGTCTCATAACATTTAAAAAAGTAAAAGAGGGGTATCTTTGTTTTTTTTTCTATCGAGTGAAGTGAAGTTCATTCTTTTAACTGAATGCGATTTTGACGAGACTAGATCCTTAAGTTTAAATACCTTTTTTTAGATTTTTAAACACTTTTCAACACTCTATGTCTGTGGTTTTAAAAATCACAAAAGCGCGGCCTCTGCTCTACCTAACATATATGAAGTGTTAGTTTCTGCCCGCGGTTTCGCACGCATTGTTTCTATGAAAAAGTTTCAAGGTGATTTCTATCCCATGGGAACTGATTTATGGGATACAAAGTGGCCTATGATTTATTCCAGGATTAGAATTACCTGTAGGTATGCATAATTTCAGCTTGATCCGTTCAATAGTTTTGGCGTGAAGAAGTAACAAACATCCACCCATCCATCCATCCATCCATCCATCCAAACTCTCGCATTTATAATATTAGTGTGATTAAAGTTACTACTATTAAACTCATTGTAGTGTGTAGTAAATCTTATCTTAGGTATTTGACGTTAACAATTTAATTTTTTTTAAGTTTAGCGCGAAAAATTTGGTCCCGCTAAACTTAAAAATAAAAATATATACTTTTTATGGAACTACCTCTGGATAATTTTATAAGTACTTCTACCAAAGAACCATCAATATCGGTTCGCGATTAACGGATAAACTTTTGACGTGGGTTCCTCCATGTGTAGTCTTTCATTTAAGGTAGAATATCAAAACGTGCCATCGTTCTGTGATTGTCATAGTCCAATTCTACTGAAGCTATTAGTTAGTAGACTAGGTTATAATGTAATGGCTCTATTTCCTAAAACGATTGAGTCTAAGTGCTTTTTTGTAAGCTTTTTTGTAAGAAATAAAGTTATTGACTTTTGACTTTGACTTTTATTGTAACGCCAAAATGATCAAACTTCATAAGAGATACGCACAAGTTGCGATGACTTTCGAATAATCTCAGATTTTCCCCCGATTTCTGGTTCAATAAAATTTGAGCTGATTATGATTGATGGTGAAAAATAATAAGTAACGCCCGTCCCACATTACCGCGTGGAATCGAATTTGCGGAGCCGCAACTGGAGGTACGCAGCGTTCGTGGCAGTTTTGCTTCCGCATCTCGTACAAAGGTCAACGTCGTCGTTCCGAAACTCTTGCGGCACCGCACCTACGGTACCGCGCGGTAGTATGAGAGGCTCTTGAGGTCTCCTCGAGTTGGTTGGCACTGTAAGAAATAAAGATTGTCCCAACCGTCGCCCTACAACAGCGACAGGGAGACCGTGTTGGGCCCCTGGACAGGATTGAGTGGCGTTTGGAAATTATCCTTATAACGGGTAATTAAATTGTAACCAAGCTCTTTGGGTTGTGGTTGACTTTTGTTTAGTGGCTTTCTACGAAGGAAATACGTACGTATACTACCTATGTACTATACTTAATTAAACCTTATTAATTTGAGAATTCGCTTTAGACCTGCCCCTTGCTCTTGGTTGTGGATAAAATTTGATGTAGCTGTAGTTCAGCTCATAAAGAAGCTTTTTGGAATGTTCTTGTTGGAAAAAAATCGTCATCCCATCCGATTACGAGAGTAAGGGAATTGAAAGTACACTTGTGTTGGGGCACACTAGTGTAGTCTGGTCACTAGTCTAGTATAAAACTGTTTATGTAAAAATTTGACTTGTCTAAGCGCTTATTTTGTAAGCCTAAAGAAATAAAGTTATTGAATTTTGAATTTTAGTCTAACTGGCTACTGTCTCCGGAGAGACTGGCCACCGTGGCCGAAATTCGGCTAGAAGGAAATCATAACGTTGGATAAAAATAAAACCGGCCAAGTGCGAGTCAGACGTTCTATTTATTTTTAAAGTAAATATATTACATATATTCTGTGAATATTTCAAGCGTCTACCTGGTGCCGTTATCAATATCGAGCAAAAACGAGCAAAAAAATCACGTTTGTTGTATGGGAGCCTCCTTATTATATTTATTTTATTCTGTTTTTACCCGACTACCGACAGGGGAGGGTTATGAGGTTAGCACCCTATGTTTGTATGTATGTGGGCGATTTCTTTTTTAGTATAGCGGCAACATAAATATATCATCTGTGAAAATTTCAACTGTCTAACTATCACGGTTCATGAGATACAGCCTGGTGATAGACGGACAGACAGACGAACGGACCGCGGAGTCTTAGTAATAGGGTCCCGTTTTACCCTTTGGGTAAGGAACCCTAAAAATAGGTTTAGCTATAATCACCTCGGTTAGTAGGCGGATTGGTGATCGCAGTGAACGTGTTAAAAAAAACACAGAGGTATCAATTAATTGAATCTTCCAATTTTATTCGGTTATTGTGAACCGCTTTGCTTTCAAAGAGGTCCACAATAACCGAATAATACCCGTAAATTCAATAGCACTGAAAGAGGTCGACGGCACCATTGATAACCGAGCAATCGGCGTATCCTGTGCGAACTCCCATGCGGACACTTGGACCACAAGTGACGATTGGTCCATGAGACCGGATGGAAATAGATTTATTATGTCTCCGATTTCTTCTCTCGTGTATTTTATAGTTAAGTACGTAAATTCTCTTTATTTAGGTTTTCTGTGAGAAAACTGTTCGCCTTTGTACATATTTATTTCAAATTTTTGATACATGGAATAATTTGTGTGTCCAATCCATCGATCAAAAATGTCCGGCTTTGCCGGCCCCCCTTAGATTCACAATGCGCACGCCACAACCTTCAGTAGCAAAAGAGGTACATTTTGACATGTTAGGAAAGCTTTTCAACTAGTGTCATTTTAGCGTTCAGACAAAAAGCATGGGTACAAAAAATGCAAGAATCACTCGTCCAAAGTGCTGAAAAAGGATGGAATTTCTTATTTTCAGTAAGTTTATATATATTTTTTACCCGTATATTGAGATGTGAGTCATATACTTGTGAAATCAGCATAAAATATTGTTGTTTGGTTTGCCTATGTTAATATATTAATTTTGTTCTAAATTGATAAATGGAGAGGCTATTTCTTCTAAATTTTTTTTTTCATTTATAGTATGTATTAATATATTTTTCATAAAAATAAGTTTAATATTACTAGTTGATGATTTTTAAAATAATTAGTTGGCCCGCCCTAAAATTTCATTTGCGTAGACTCTCTAATAAAAGAAAGACTAGGTTCTTACCTACCTACCAGAAGTATGAATTTATAAAACGTTTATTTTTTTCCCGTAAAAAAGACTCGTGCAAAGCCGCAGACAGGAACCAGTTCTTTTTAATCCAGAGTGCCTGCCTGTAATTGTATTTTAAGTTTAAATTGTTGTATGTCTGAAATGACCCTTTTGTATAAATACCTACTGTTGAGACACCAATTTATAGTTTCATCAATAAATGATTCGTTATCTTTACCTGAATTCTGTTAATTAATCCTTATAGAAAATAAACTGAGTAGGTAGGTATATAATTCTCAGGTAGGTAGGTACCTACCTACTTACAAAATAAAATAAAATGAATTCGACTCCACCAATCTCTTGTTCCGTATGGAAAAAACTTGTCAGGCTCTGCGCAAACTGTCTGCGTCAAAACAAAACGAACCCAATTTTGAGTGAAATTTTTGTAAGGCTCTAGGTATCTACGGGGGAGGCCGCGAACTCCTTATTTTTGATCGAAGGTCCAATCAAGAATTTAAGAAATTTTTGTTTAGGCACACCTTTTCAAGCCATGGCCAAAGGTTATTCCTTAGACATTTTGGCCATTGTTTGAAATCATATGAAATGTCCAGAAATGACGCGCACTTGTCAAAGCTGTTGGGCTCGTATCGTACTCGATGATGCTAAGTGAATTGTTTAGCACTCATATTTTAAATGCGAAAGTTTGAATGTTTAGATGAATGTTTATTGAATGTTTAGATTAGGATGGATGGATGCTTGTTACTACTTCAGGCCAAAACTACTGAAAGGATCGGGCTGAAATTTTGCATACTTGTCATTTTAGACCTAGGATAAAACGTAAGTAAGTCGGGTAACCTATGCAAAAAAAAAACGTAACCGTAGCCTATGCAAAAAAAATATAGCTTTTTATCACATAATATGTGATAAAAAGCTATATTTTTTTATCATTTTATATTTTTATCAGTTCCCATGGAATAATAATAACCTTAAAACGTTTCCAAAGATCCAGCGCGTGCGAAGCTGCGGGCTGAATCTTGTTGATAATAAAACTGTTATCAAAATTAAAATACGAAACGTTATCGCCTCCTTTTTTGATATATAATATGGCACATTCCAATAAAACAATGGTCGGTGATCAATCAATCCCTAACCACTGTAATATTTTGTCAGCCGTTATCACAACTAGGTCTAATAGACCCGACCCAACAGGCCTCATCCGCTCCACAATGAATAAATTCTTGGGATAATCGTCGAGGGGTTAGATCGTGTTTGCTTCCTCTCAAATTATTTACTTTTTATGAACTTGGGTTGGGTTTTATAGATTAAGTATTTTTCAATTTTCGCTGAGTCGCGCTGCAGAGGCTGGGCAAAGAATGCAACTTTTCAGAATAAAAAAGTTTCATAACGTTTCAATCTATGATTTGTTTCCATAATAACTATAATATACAATACAATAATAATTACAACTAATATTTACACTTAAATCTATTTTCTAAAAATCTAAGCCGTCACCAGAAGGCAGTGCCCAGAATGCTGGCAGCATTGCCACGTTGAATGGCGATGTTAATTCGTTGACCGAAATAAAAACCAGCATTCCGATCACCTGTGGACTCTATTAGGAGTTTTGTTACGTTACATTGTTTATTTTTGAATTGTTTATTTATCATAATTAAAATTACACATATAAATATACCCAAGCTTTTTCAGGGACGTTAGTTGATTGGTTAGCAGAATTTGGCCCCCGGTTTGTGTAAACTAATCTCACTAATCTCACTAATATTATAAACGTGAAAGTTTAGATGGATGGATAGATGGATGGATGTTTGTTCCTTTATCACGCCAGAACGGCTGAACGGATCTGGATGAAATTTGGCACAGAGATAGATTATAGTCTGGAATAGAACATAGGCTACTTTTTATCCCGGAATTCCCACGGGAACGGGAACTATGCGGGTGAAACCGCAAGGCGCTGCTAGTATTATATATAGAAAAGATTTGTTTGTTTGAATTGAAAAGGCACCGAAACTACTGGACCGTTTGAAAAATTCTTTCACCATTAGAATCCTACATTGTGAACATAAGCGAAATATAATCTACCCTTGCGAAGCCGGGGTGGGCCGCTACTTTGTTTTAAATGACTTTAGTGTTAAAATACCATTTTAAAGTTATACAATCCTATCTATTACTTCCGTTGATTATTCCTAGCCTAACGGGTGTGATTTAACGTTTTGTCAATCACAATTATGCAAAGGATGTGATAAGTTTCAGATAGTGAATTATTACGCAGTAACACACTTTCAGTGCGACCTCTGATTAAATCAACCATCATCATCATTAACTTATTCTAGTTCACAGGTGGACATAGCCCTCCCCAGCATCATACCGCCCTGTCTTCAGCTTACGGCATCCAGCATCTGCCTGCAGTCTTTCGCAGGTCGTCATCCTACCTGGCTGGAGGGCGTCGTCCTACAACACTTTTGCTGAGTTGCGGTCTCCACGCAACAGTTTTTTTTATAAATGTTGTTTATTTATTTTCTACCTCTTTTACTCTAGCTTCTCTCGAAATCGAAATACAATTTTAAACTAGATATTTTTATCGACGACCTCTGTCTGAAGCATAGTAAGCGAATGTCCTAAATTTGGGTTTGAACATTATTCTTAGAAAAAACTCAGACCAACAACAAATACATGCACAACATTAAACATTTGTCCCGGGGCAGGTATCAAACCCGCAATCCGTTTGGACTTTTGAACGTTACGATCTTCGCACTCTGCGTGAGTCAGGTAGTCGATAACATATATTAGAAATAAGTAAAGGTAATAGGTGGCTATTAATAAGTTCCCACTTATAGAAACAAATTACAATTGCAAATAACACAAGTAATAATAACAAGCTAAATATTCGCATTTACCAAACATAAATTCACTATAAATTACTGTATCTTATTTTTTAGAGTAGGTGGTAGTATGTACACATGTAAATATAGGTAAGTATTCATTCACTTATTGTTGGTCCAACTGATAGGTATCAAAGAAAGACTTATTAAGCTTGGTTTTTAAGCTAGAAAAGCTAAGCTATGAATGAAGTTCCATCATCCTAATCTTTAATAGCTGAAAGTTCATTAAAATTAACCACAATGTATTTAGCAGCTGTACAAAGCCACATAAAGAAGTATATGCCATGTAATTATTATGAGCGTAACGAGTATACCATGCATGGCTCCGTGACGTGACAGAACTCCAATTCGTAACGGTTGACTAACGCGTTTGATGCTTTTTACGATGTTGGTAATTTGGTGTGAATCGTGGGAGATAAAGCTGATGACTTATTAGAACTCTTACTGACATGAGATTTTTTTTTTTTTTTTTATTGTCTAATATACACATTTTAAATTAATGTTAGGTACACTAGAGTATAATTACAATCTAGCCATAGAATTGGCTAATGGGTAATTTAGTTTTAACTTAATTTTAGAAAAACATATAACTAAGAATGTGTCCATTGGCACTCTTCTTATTGGGCGAAGACACTTTGTTCATGTGTTCTTTAAGATAGCACATATGAGAAACTAGCAGCGCCTCGCGGTTTCACCCGCGTAGTTCCCGTTCCCGGAGGAATTTCGGGATAAAAAGTAGCCTATGTCCTATTCCAGACTATAATCTATCTCTGTGCCAAATTTCATCCAGATCCGTTCTGGCGTGATAAAGGAACAAACATCCATCCATCTATCTATCCATCCATCCATCCATCTAAACTTTCACGTTTATAATATTAGTGAGATTAAATGTTTTAGTTTTTAATTTCTTACTTAATTTTATCTGTAGTCAAGCAAGCATACTAAATGCGTACCCAAACGGGGTTCATGTTTGTTATGTTTGCTATTGAAAAGATATTTTGATTATTTTATTTCCGTCTGTTGTATCGATGGTAGGAGGCTCGACGGTATGTATGAGTCCCATGGGTGTTGAGAAGGCCTATTGTGTGTGACGCTATATGCGTCGACACATTGCGCCTTCCCATCTTCCGAGGACATCCGTGAGGGCGAGATTTGGCCAAAGTTCTGAAGAAGCACAAATATGCATTTCGCGATCGAGCCTTCTCATTTGCTCCCTTTGGAGTCGAGACACTCTGGGTCTGTGGCGTACCGAGCCTCTCGGAGTTTTTAAAAAATTGTCTGATAGTCTGGTCGAAGTGACGCGTGACCCAAGAGCTGGTGAGTATTTGGCGCAGCGTATCAGCATTGCCATACAGCGGGGCAATGCAGCCAGCGTCTTGGGCACGCTTCCGACTGGTATTGATATAGATCAGTGGAGCTACCTGTACATTGTTGTACCTGTATTTTGTTTTTATTGTAATAAGTATTTAAAAGGACTGTGTACCTACTCATATGGATCATGATATCTGAAATAAACGATTATTATTATTATTATTGTTGGAAATAATCTGCAGTTAGCTCAATTGTTTCAATTGTAAATACCTACTAGTTCTAATTTTTTTCTATTATTTGATAGTCATTATTTTTGTCGTTAAACGAATGAAATCCTGAATAAATTATTGTTATGATTTCTAGGTGGGAATTACATATATCAATAGGTAGGTAATGCTATTTAAAATGAATTAAGTACCTGTAAGTAACAAATGGATCATCAAAAGACCTTTCTAGAAAACTCGAACAGGAAAACAATTTCGATAAGGTCAACGAAAGACATTCCTTTCTCTCCCATTATTTTAATTAAATCCTAATTTCACTTTGATCTAATAAAACCAGCGTAAAGCGAACTAATTCAAACTAAATTAGGCACCTCAGTAACAGATATATTACTTTAAATAGTTTTTGATTAGTATATCAAAACGTATGTTATTTATAAATAACTTAATTATAATTATTCTATACTCACAAAACATTCCCACAAGATAATCGTTATCAGCACAGGAAGAAAAAAACAAAAATCCACACTAGCACAGGACCAAAGTACCAGGGCGGCAGAAGCGTGAGGCACATGTGGGACGAAGCGCGACCGGGAACGAACTGGCCGGGATAGGGAGAGAGGGAGAGGGATACTAGTTTGTACTGTTACGTAATCTGGGACGCGCAGGCTCCCGATTCTCGAGGTAATCTTATTAGATATTTGAATAATGTAACTGCCTCTGTGGAGCAGTTAGTGAAGGCTGGAAAGTTGCTGGTTCAGTTACGGCTACGGACATTTTTCTTGCTCTTTATTTTTTCTTCTTTTATCTGGTCTAGGTAACTGATGTTTTGCTCCATTTTATGTTTTACAAGTAATTTAACAGAGATCAGGAACGTAGGGAAAACATTTTATTGTAAAATAATTTCGATACAACAATGTCAGGTAACGAATTAACATATACCTACAATACGCACATTCTTTAAAAGCATGCAAATGCTGTTTTAAATTGCTTGTAGTATACCTAGAAGAGTCACTACAAAAATGATCAAGCAATGCTCTACTCTTACTTTAATTAAATCCCATGTAAAAACAATAACGTGTCTAGGAAGGCCCGCATAGCGAAAATAAGATAAAGCCGGTCAAGTGCGAGTCCACCGGCTCATGGAGAGTTCCGCCTTACAGAACTATTTCGCAAAAGAACCAAAATAAATCCTAAAAACAGTTTTTTTAACTGCAACTTTACTTACTCAGAAATAACGAAAGTAGGTTAGTATAAAATTAATGATTATTATTTTTAGTTTCTTGTTTTTTTTTATTTATCGCGTACCTACTTTTTGTTATATTTTGCCCTGTGTTTCTATTGGTTACAACGATCGTGGTCCCTTACCACGGATGTATTCAGAGTTACAGCCGATAATTTGATGGCAGTATACGACAGTATATGACAGTATACGACTACGTCGACTACCCTCAATTCGTCTTCAGACAATCGGAAATGTCCAGGTTTACATTACGATACACTAACCGTGTCCGACTGCAGTAGGTAGGTAGATTCTGTGATATTGGTAGTAGTTGGTTATAAAGATATTATTTACTCATTATCAAAAAATGTCAAAGGTTATCTAAAAGCCAGAGATCAGATTACAAGCACCTACAGCTCCACTAGCCGTCAACAGTTGATCACGATATCCGAGGCGAAGACAACGGGAAGCGGTGCACGGACGAGTACCTACCGTCCTATCGTGGAACACAAGGATCGGGTCAAGAACAGTCAACTGTGGTCAGGAACTTACGTAGTGTGCTCAGCATGAAGGTCGTGGTTACCGGCGCCGCCGGCTTTCTCGGGGCGCGCCTCGCCGACTGGCTGCTCAGCGCCGCCGCGCCGCTGCCTCTCTCTGACCTGCTGCTGGCGGACTGTGTACAGCCAGCGCCCCGCGCCGACCCCCGCGCGCGCTGCGTGGCACTAGACCTGGCCGCGCCCGGCGCCGCCGACCAGCTCGTGGAGCCCGACACTGCCATACTGTTCCACCTCGCCGCCGTCGTCAGTGGCCGCGCCGAGGAGGACCTTGACCTCGGCTTGCGCGTCAATCTGGACGCGACGCGCGCGTTGCTGGACGCGGCACGGCGGCGACGAGCGGAAAACGCGCAGCCACTTGTGTTTCTGTTCGCGAGCTCGGTGGCAGTGTTCGGCGCGTGCGGAGATGAAGCAGTGCGCGAGAGCACGGCGCCGGCGCCAGGTACCTCGTACGGTGCGGCGAAGGCGGCTGCCGAGCTGCTGGTGGCGGACTACACCCGGCGCGGGCTCGTGGATGGACGCTCGCTGCGTCTGCCGACAGTGACGGTGCGCGGCGGCGCCCCCAACACCGCGATCACGTCGTTCGCTAGCGGCCTGGTGCGAGAACCGCTGCGGGGCGAGCCATGCGTTATACCGGTGTCGCCGGAGCGTGAGCTGTGGGTGGCCTCGCCCGACTGCGTGGTGCGCAACATAGCGCGCGCGGCGCTGGTGCCGGGACCGACACTGGGCGCGCGACGCGTGTTAAACCTACCGGGGCTGCGCGTGTCGGTGCGCGAGGCGGTGGCGACGCTGGCGGGGGCGGGCGTGCGCGGCACACAGGCGGCGGCGCTGGTGCGCTACGAGCTAGACGAGACCATCGATCGCTTGGTGGCCACGCTCCCTGTCTTTTTCGACGACTCGCTGGCACGCTCACTCGGCTTCGAGGCGAACTCCTCCTTCGCTCACATACTTCAAGAGTATGTTGATGAAGTTAAGCTGAGCTGAACATAATTAAGTACTTGTGGTGGACGAGGACATACGATAAGTACTTATACTTACCTCTAACTCTCATGGTTTGGAATTTGGCCATCCACTCCCATCTCAATTAGTTACCCTGTATCCCATCTGAAATTTACCCTGTATAATAAAATGTTACTTTTTTTTGAAAGCAAACTGGGTTAGTGTTCTTATTACCCGATTAGGTACCTACTCTAGGTGATCGTGCAAAGAGGGTTCCGTATAATTAAATATATAAAAGTTGTACAATACCTTCTTTGTTAACAATAGTAGATTGTTTTACAAGGGACTAAACCATCCCATTATATACGAGGTTGTTATACTCCCGAGCGTAGCGAGGGAGGATGACAAGACCGAGTTATAATGGGTGGTTTTGGCCCGAGTAAAACACTCTACTTTTCACTTCGATTGCGAGAAAATAAAACAATTCAAAATTAGACAATTTTCAGAAATTTTATTAAAAATTAAATGTGCAGTTAGAGCAATTTTGAATGTTTAGTGATATGTTTTTCCCGGGCAATTTTATTTCGGTTCTCTGTGATTGGGATGTGTGTGTAATATTTTGAGTTGATTGTTGTGGAGTAAAAGTTGGAGAGACTCGACTCATGCTTGAGTTTCGTGCATTATTAAGATCTGAGTGCGGCTTCAGCTGAGTTGACATATTCATCCAATCCCGCGATGTAGATGCTTGGGGTTCTGTAATGTTTGGTAGAATATTGATTCCTTCCGTAATCCGCTGCGTGACGTGATACTTGTTTTGTATAGAGTCCTCTATATAACCTTCAGCCACTTGATCGGACCTCCATCCACCGTGCCGTTTTAATGTCGTTATATTCGCACCAGAGTCCGCCAACAGAGTCGCGGATGTTCTGCGGAAACAATGGCCCGTGTAGAGTTCCGGATTTGGTAAATTTAGATAAGTGGCAATATCTTTAGGCATGTTACCAAATTTATTTTTGCCTATGACTTGCCTTGTGCATTTACCATTTTGATAATTTAGAAAAAATCTTCTCGTTGAAACATTAGTGGGACGTAACTCCTGATAGGCTTTAACTATATTAAGGTATTCTCCACTGATGACAAATTTACGCTCTTTGTTTGTTTTCGTGTTCGGCAGACTCACAGCTTGTAGGTTTGTATCCGTTTCTACGTCTTCTAGCGTTATATTAGCAAGCTCTATTCCTCTGCATGCACCGCTGATTCCATAAATTAAAGCAACCTGTTGAACAAAAAAATAAGTGTGTTATTAATCGTAATAACCTAGGTACATAATTTAGGTATGTAGGTAGGTATCTATTTATTTAGTTTGAGTTGAGTTCATAAGTAGTAGGTTACCTTTGTTGCCAAGTATTGTTTATTTGGAGCGTTATTTAAAAATGTTTCGATTTCTTGTGTCGTCAAGACTTTAGATTTTTTTGCCTTGTATCCAGTGGACAATTTCTTCAGTAAAGCCGTTAAATTTACATATTTTTTAATATCGACGTCGTGTCTCGTTTGTAAGGTCATTCTTAACATTGAATATGTGCTCCAAAGAGTCGACGATTTGAATTTTTTCGATAATTCATCAAAATAAGTGAGAAAAACCCCTTCTGTAAAAGAATCCACACGTTTCTCATCTCTCCATTTCATAAAATTTTCGTAACTCTTTAAATATATTCCACGTGATTTTGTCGGCAACAGATTCATAATTATTTCTTTGCCCTTTTCTTCCATTTGCATATTAGCATCTTCACTATCACTTGATGACATTTTTCACGTTCACAATTTGGAAGTAAAAGTCAGGAAGTTAAACGTAAAAGTTTGTGATTTGGAATGAAGAAAATTCTAGAGATTTAGCGCCAATACCATCTTTTTTTTTAAATCTCTATTTAACCCGCAACGAAAGAGTTCGCATTCTACCGTGAAGGGAAGAATCAACCTTCATAAAACATCACCAAGACGGTTCTATTTTCAAAAAAAAGGTTGACGGAGCACCAAGAAGTCGAGTTTTTATGTAAGAGAACGAATGCTTTGTACTGGCTGATGATTTTAGACAAAAATTAAAAAGAAAAATTACTTTTTAGCCCGAGGGATTAAACTCGAGTTTTAGGCCTGCTAAGCTACACTATTATGATACACTTTTCGAGCAAGAGAAGTGAAAAGAAAATTATAATCGAATAATTGAAACAAATTAGAACTAGTATTTACAATTCAGCTAATTGCAGACTATTGCAAACTAACAACAGGTCAACTGATCCTGAAACAAGAGAAATAAATAAATAATGCTGGACCATTCACACAGCATTAACTAGCCCCAAGTTAAGCAATGCTTGACAAGATGACTGATATGACCTTGTTTCTTGCCAAATATCATGATTCTATCTCAGAGTCAACGGGAAGTACCCAACGGTTTTGTGTATAATATGTGAATCCCTTGGAAATTTCAAAAAAATTGGCTGTAACTTTTGATTGCGTTGGCGACTCGAACAAAATGATCTTTAAGGGTTCCTTTTTTTTCCTTTTGAGGCACGGAACCTTAAAAATGATAGAAAGTGATAAATACCATAGGATTGAGCTATCCTATTATGTTTTTCTATCCTACGAAATATTTAATAGCGTGTGTAAGCTTTCGTTACTATGACGTGGATAATCCAATCGTTGAGAATAGGGGTCTAACTGAACGCCCAGATGCGATCTTCGATATATCTATCGGGGGTTAGTTATGGTCGTTTTTTCAATTTTAACTTTTATTTGGTCAGCTTTGTTTGCTGGGGGTCGAACACATGATGTGTTTATGATTTCTTAACTTAATTAGTTAAGTGAACTTAACGGTAAAATAATTACTGTGAAATAAATTGTAAATTATTGTTCCTTGATGTTAATTTGCGATCCAAAACTGTATGACACTCGACAGACAGACAGTCTTTTCAGTTTACAAGCGATCCATTAATTTGTTTTAAGAGAGCTGACAGAATATTAAGCACTAGTGGTCCGTCCCAGCTTCGCACGGGTATGTTCTATCGCCTATGTTCATCAGAGATAAATATGTAGGATTCTAATGGTGAAAGAATTTTTAAATTTTTTTTTCGGTCCACTAGTTTCGGAGCCTATTCAATTCACAAACAAGCGAAAGAACAAATCTTTCCTCTTTAAAATATTAGTACCTACATAGATTAGTCTATAATAAAACCAAACCAACCGTCAACCTTACCTTTATTAGAAAAAAGAGAACCACGTCTATTTTTGGGATGTACCAGGGTGAAAGCAGTGAACTAGCAAGTAAATAAATCAGTGCCGGTTGAACGAAGCACTAGGAGTTCATATCTATGCAGGCGATCGATACGCGGCGTCAAATCGGCGGGAGGTGTCTGAATGCAATCCACTCGTTCAGATAATTGGAAAACTTAATAATGGGTGAACACAGGCCTTCGTCAGCTTCTGTTTTCAAAGAGATTGCTTTTTCAGCTGTCTGGTTCAATTTGAATTCTATATCCAATTGTTTTTGGTTAAGCTTGATTCAATTGTTTAGTTTAAATTAGGGAAGAAACGTATCGTTTGATTGAAGTTAATTTAATGAGAGGTTATATACCTGATGCATTTCACTTATTTTAGCCATCCTTCCACATTTTACTTATTAGGTATCAATTTTTTTTGCTACTATACCCGAGCAAAACGAGTCAAACGGTAGAAGGAGTTGAAGTTCTAAAACATGGGTAACGATAGACCGAAACTATCAGGCGCACATAAAAGTTAAGGAGGCGATCGATACAAGGCGTCATAATGTCGGTAAGTAGCCGAGTGCAATCTTCTTGTTTGCTTATAGCGGCGGCTAAGCGGCTATTGCTTTGGAGGTAGGTAATAGAGTTATTTAAATAGCTCATGTTTCTTCGGCTTTACTTTATTGTCGATTGTTTTACCTGGATAAAATAAGTATAGTACCTACCTACAATCGACTATTAGCATAATGTAGAAGGTTTTAAATCCCAAAGATGAAAAAGGAAATAATTGTGACATTTGAAAACCTCCGCTGACTAGTTCTAGTTTCGCTCAAAAATGAGATAGACAATGAAACAAAAAACACCATACAAAAAAAACAGCCCATTGTTTCATTTTCAAACCAGAGCAAAGTACCAGGACAACAGAAGCGGCCAGGAGTTAACAAAAGTGGTTACATAAAGGCGGCGACACACTGACGGCAACTGGCGCCACTGCCACCCCAACATTCCCAGATCTGTAAATCAATTACACTGGCATTTCAACTTTAATCCGAGGAAATAGAGCACCTTTTGCAATGCATCATCTTGTTTATCCTAGTAATGTTATCAGCAGGGGACCGGTTGACGAGGGATGCACTGTTTATTTGATAAAGTCGGGCCACGAAATGGGATTGTAAATTATTCAAAACCAAAAAATGGACTGGATTTGGAATATACACAGATTTATGTTCACAACAACAGAACTGCTGGTTTTCATCTATTAAGTAGGGCTTTTAAAGAATATAATTTTGTAACGTGTTAACTTGCCCGTTATACAAAAGGAGTGTACGGAACTCTGCCGATTTCCCAACATTGACCGATATAACAAAGGTAATTTTTATGCTATAATTATAAGGCTGGCATTTATGAGTCACCTCGCATTATCCTGAAGAAAACCATGGATTATTATAGCACTTTTGAAAATTCACCCGCCGCCGCCGCCGCCGCCGCCGCCGTCGCCGCCATGCACAAGTATCGGAACTGTGCTATCACTGAAGACCCGTGGCACCATCACAGGATTCCTGAAATATCCTGAAATTAAACAAAATTTTGTATGTATTACATAGTAGGAAGTGTAGGAATATTTGCGCGATGGTTGCTCTGAGTTGAGTATTAATTGAATAGGAGCCTAAGTTCTGTCTTTAAAATATAAGATATTATGAAATAAAATAAAAACTCTTATTCTTGAGTACCAAAATTAAGCAAAACTTGGTTAGATTTAACAGTGAAAAGCAAAGCATGGAAGATCACTATCATTAAAAATGCGAAAGTTAGTAATAAAACGAATATAAAACAAACGACAAAATTATTAAACGAAACTAATGAGTTTTGTAAACTCAAATTAATTGTAAAGGTCATTATGGTAAAGTAAATGTGGCTATTATTTATTTAGTGGGTACAGGAGGAATGCATGTTTAATTTTGTAATGTAGATTCACTGTTTTTATTGTAAACAAATGTCAATTTGTCTGAAATCCCTATTGCTTGTATAATCCAAGAGTAAACAAAGTTTTTGCCAAAATGTACTTTCTGTTTCTGGTTGATAATATTCAGTACTTACATCAAACGAACTGAACATTCGTTTCAAGCTCGATATTATCACTAAGTTACACTTGGCTCATCATAACACAGATGAATAATTAGTATATTTTTAATAATAATAATTAATTAACAATTTTAAAAATACTGGACGATTCACAGCATTATTTAACCCAAGCTAAGCAGAGCTTGTGTTACGGGTAATATTTAATTTAAGAAATGAAATAAGTTCCCGAAAAATTTCGGTTTCGGCGGGACTCGAACCCGCGCCCCACCCACGGTTCGAGCCCCGCCGAAACCGAAATTTTTTGGGAACTTATTTCATTTCTTAGAGATAACCAAAGTGCGGGTAAGCACTATAACAAAAAAAACCGTAACATTTAATTTAAAAAGCTAAAAATAAAGAAATAATAGTACTTACAGAACAAGTAAAGAGCTCTTTTCCTATTTAATTTATGTTACAAATTCTAACCATAAACAAAATTACAGAATCCATAAAATCAGTCGTTACAATATCTGCCCGCATTGTCGAGGCAATTACTGTAGAATTATAACTTCATTGGCCAACAATGTGCCCCTCGTTGAGAAACCAGAATTCTTTATCTGATGCCGTTGCAGTGATAGACATCATGAACCACATTATGTCTACCGTAAATATGAAGACGGAACATACATAAAATACAAAACATACAAAGACACAAAAACAACAAAACGATGAAGAAACCTAACCTAACCAGTGAATACGAATGCCTTATTTTAATGAACTGTCTATTTAGAATAACCTATATGTATCTATTTAGTTTATATTTGGTATAGAATATTATTCTTTAAGTTTTTACACTTATATTAATTTCCGGCGGATTAGTCGTCACCAGAAGGCAGAGTGCCCAGAACGCTAACAGCATTGCCACGTTGAATGGTAATGCTAATTCCTTGACTGAAACAGAAGCCAGCATTTCGGATCACCTGTGAACTCGTTGATAAGTTTGGTAAGATTTTTACATTGCGTGTACCCCAGGATCCCAAAGATCAAGGGTTTCCAAACGGCTGGAATAGGTAACCTATTGGTACATTTGTTTACTGTGGAGGTGGTTTTTCCACTTTTGGGTCTACGTCTACCTAATATAATCTAAATATATATAATAATCTAGTTTATATAACTAGTTTTTACATTATTCTTTATTTTTCGGCAATGAGAAACAAAATGTGCTGATTGGGGAGCCTTGTGGTACACCTTCCACATAATGAACTAATGCAAGGTGACAATGATAACTGTATACAATATAAAATTCAATACACTTTACCTTACAAATAAAAATAAAATAAAAGATAGCAAAACGTTTTATGATTTTATTAAATTTTTTAATATGTTATCACAATTTTCTAAACATTCCATTGAACTTTAAGTTAGTATTCTATTTACAACTAAAGTATAGATTTATACAGAAAAATGTGTGTTGTTATACTTACACAAAGAAGAATAATAAAGTACAAAAATAGTTATTAATGTACCCTGAGATTTTATTCCACGTTGCCATAAAGCATTGTGAATCTTTACCACAACTTTTTTATAGTCATGTCTTATGCACGAGATGTAGGGAAAATTTAATTTAAAATTTAATTTGAATGAGCTCAGTCAGACTCCAAGCACTTCTAGATGGGTTCGTTTTTTTGAGAAAGTTAGTGTCCATTATCAGTGGTCTTCAACATTCGACTCTACGTTGCTCTACGTCGTCAAATGCAGGCAGAAAAGAAACTAGAGTTCTTTTTTCGGGTTTCTACGTCGAGAAAGGGTTTTCTAGAGTCACGCGTTGTTGCTCGGAGAGCCTTGCAGGTTTCTCAAGAGCTGTTCGTTAGCCGTTCTGATATTTTTGGGAGATAGCTTTGAGGGGCTCCAGAAGCACTAGGGGAAGGGGTTGCCACGGAGTTAGTGTCCGAATCAGAACCAAGAGTAAAAACTTAATAATAGTCAAATGAATGACCATTCAAAACTTCAGCTTTCTATTTACCAAATACAAACGATGTTGATGACCGGAAAGGAATATTAAGAGTTTGGTCCTTACATCCGTTTACCATATTTTTTTTCTGAGTTATTCACATATGAAAAAACAACACTAGAGTAATAGCTGTTTTCATCTGTGAATATCTCAGAAGCCTAATGCTTTAGTACATTATGTTATGTATGGTAGGTACGTTTTTTATTTGTAAAGGTATTCTGTATCCAAGTATGTTATAAATATCACTTTAGAAAGTGATTAAAAAAAAATGATCTTAGGGCCAAACTCCATACAACAAATTTCAAACCTCTGATTGTTTTTGGTTGAGGACAATTACTTCGAACAAACTATCGTCTACGTAAAGCTACTATGGTGGTGAGTGTTGATAGAACCAGGATCGTGAAGAAGCTCGTGACGTCATAACTTCGAACGGCAGTGTTGTAGAAACCTCCATAGACCTGAAGACCTGCTGTCTCGATGCTGAAAAGATAGAAAATTAAAATAGTTATTTGTTCAACAAGTGGGAAAAACGATTTGTTGAGCGTTCCGATATCTAGCTATAGAGCTAGCGAAGCAGTCAAGAGTAGAGTCGCGAGCGTAGCGAGTGGCTCTAAAGTACACTGCTGAGCTACCGAGGGATTTAAAAGGCACATAAAAAAAAATATTTGCACTCGAGTAAAAAATACAATTTTTCACCTCGACTAGCGAGAAAATATTTTGTTGTTAAAAAAGGAGTCTGATGTCAGAAACTCATTTTGGTCAACAACCATGGAGGGTTAGAATGTTATAAACCTCTTTCAAACCGTGAACGAACAAAATTATTCATTTCGGTAGTAGTTATCTGATGAATAAATATATCCAAAGGTTGCCTCTGGAAGACATAGCTTCTAAGCTATAAGGCCACCCATTGCACATATCTTTTGTAACGTTTCATTTCATTATTTTTGTTGATGTAAAATAAAGTATTTTTGTATTGTATTGTATTATTTCTTCACCCATTTCAGATTGTTTTTTCTTTTGATTTTCTGTTACAAGTGTGCTCACAATAACAAATTTTCCATTGATCCATCTTAAGCTTCAGAAATGGCGACATCATCACACGTCAGAATTTACCTGAACTTGCAGTAATCCCCATCATAGCTCCAGCCCAAGTACTCTCCAGTCCTGAGGTTCTCACTCCGCAGCCAGTCCTCCAGAGGTCTAAAGTAGTCCCTCAGTGCTTCTCCGTTCAATCTGCCTTCTCCGATAGAGTCCTGCAGGACCTGCGACCAGGTGGCAGAGGAACCGCGCTCCATAAGACGACTGGAAAGTGAAAAAATCAAAATTAATGAGGGAGGGAGACACAAGATAGGTGTTGTTGATGTTTTTTACTCGATTTATCAAAAGAACTTAAAAATCTTGTACGATGCCACGGAGTTCATAATGATGGCTGTGGTATGGGTCAAACTAGCACCGCCACCTATTTAATCTTATTATTACATCGATCAAAGGAAATTTCAAAAATCCATCGCACAGTTTGTGACACCTATTATAACCTTTTTTTAATGATTCTGTAATAGTTTTATTCTATTAGGTTTAGGCAAAATATCGAAGTTGCCCTTGGTGGCCACCAATATCTATTTTCGATTTTCTGGTTAAACTAAATAGAGTAAAACTATTACAGAGGCATTAAAAAAAAGCTTATATTAAGTAGGTATCACAAACTATACGATGGATTTTTAAAATTTCCTTTGTTCACCGTAATAATCAAATCAAAAGCGTTTATTTGTAACTAAAACTTATACGAACTTAAATCATATACAGTAACTTACTTTAACTAACTTAGTAACTTAATTTAACAAAATACGACTCAATATGAAATTATACAATATAATAAGATGAAATAAGTGGCGGCGCTAGTTTGACCCATACCACAGGCTTAAGACAGTTGCTAAGTTGCGTTATTTCTCACCCTGACATATGTCAATAGAAGAAAACAGACTGAGAAATAAAAAGGTCTTACTTTGCAGACTATCTACATTCTACACTAATATTATAATGAGGCAAGATTTATTTGTTTGTTTGAATTGAATAGGCTCCGAAACTACAGGACCAATTTGAAAAATTCTTTCACCATTAGAATCCTTCAT
The DNA here is from genome assembly GCA_947086465.1 of Eupithecia exiguata. NCBI lineage: Eukaryota > Metazoa > Arthropoda > Insecta > Lepidoptera > Geometridae > Eupithecia > Eupithecia exiguata. The sequence goes on along the minus strand of OX352233.1, from coordinate 2,303,407 downwards.
TATCCTTGATGAACATAGGTGATAGAATATACCCGTGCAAAGCCGGGGCGGACCGCTAGTAATGAAAAAGGGGGTTATGTGCAAGTCCAACTCGAACTTGGCCAGTTTGATTTAATTCAAATATCTAAAGAATTGAGAGCTATAATATAAAGCTACCTTCATCTAGGGGGTGGACGCCTGTTAGCTGTGTTGTTGACTAATAACCAGCAAACTCCAAAGACGGTGAAATGGTTACCCCACTAATAGTTACTCAAAATTGAGTAACAACTAGTGACAAAATTGTCACACAACAAAGAATTTTAGCAGATTTCACGTTGCAGCATGTGACATGTGACTTAGCTTTGCAACTGTCGTGAGGTTGTTTTATCGGGGCAGAGAGTCACTGGGTCAAGACGGAATGACAAACCTGAACTTATTCCACTAAATTAATCACTTAACCATATCAATAGTATGATCTCAAAATGACACATTTTGAAAGAAACTACAGATGGAGGGACGCGCTTCAAAAGTGTCAAGGTTGAAACCATTCTATCAATCTCTCCGTGTATAAAATAGCACCACATGTAATACCTATCGAGAGTTTCTTTTATATAGGGACCATTCTGCAACGATACCATTGTCATAGTTAATTGATTGCATAGCAGAATTCGGCCCCAGCGGCATTGAAAACCATCAGCAAAAACCTCTGTGCGGTGGGTGACGTTGCGGGTGCGATCCCGCCTCGGGACAAGTAATATGGTCTGGGTGTTTTCTACGCAAAATAATAAAAAGTATGCCCTTATCTGTCTAATGTGGCTTAATAGATAACTAATATCAGATAACCCGGTACCAATAACATATGCTCTGCTTAACTTGGGGCTAGAGATGCTGTTAGAATTACCCAGCATTATGTATTTTATTGCATCCTACATGGACATGTTTAGTCGCGTTTGCCTAAACTTAACTGGAAAAGGTTCAATTATTCCTATATTTTTCTACTAAAATTTGCTCTTTAAATGTATTAAATTTGTGCCATAAACTGAAAACTAGAATACCTACATTCAAATCGCTCGTTCAACAAGCAAAAAGTTTACATTTCAAAATTTCAAAATTCAATGACTTATTTTCTGGTTTACAAAATAAGCTCTTAAACAAGTCAAATTTTATACATAAACTTTTATAAATAGTAATTATTATCAATTTACAAAACCATTTACCATCGAAGATCTAAATTAGATATTCTAAACCTCAATCAAGATTTCCTTTGTCTAACAATCAACTATTTTTCACAATATCCCTTCAATCGAGTACAAATAAGTCTGTGCCGGTACAAAAACGTGACTCCTGCGGTGTCCTAATGACCATTGTGCAGAAGTGAGACTGTAGGAAGCACAAAGTGGGTCAGATCTTGCGTAAATGCAACTGGACTAGTGTAAAATGTATTCAGATTGCAGTCTTGTTTGTAACTAAATAAATAAATAATGTTAGACAATCTACGCAGCATCATCTAGCCCCAAAGGAAGCAGAGCTTGTGTACGGGATCTTTCTGTCATGCGGATAGCCGCTAGCGTGCGGACCACCCTATTTAATTGGGATTACCACAAACTTAAATAATTACAATAGAATTTAAACTACTCGCTTCGCTCGCGGTTCAATCCTAGAATCCTTCGCTTGCCCAGGTTTCAATACAAGTACTCGCACCAAAAACCAACTTTGCAGCCTTCCATAACAAATAACTATTGTCTTTATTTAGTTCCAACATTGTGGGCATGTACTCGTATTATGTTTTTCCTATCACGCGGGCCACACCCACGGGATCGCGGATCGGGTTACCGTATAATAGAAACAAATTAGAACTAGTATTTACTATTGAAACTATTGAGCTAACTGCAGACTGTTGAAAACAATCTATAGGTAGCTCAAATGATCCATATCAATACCAGTCGGAAGCGTCCCCGAGACGCTGCAACTGGCTACATTGCCCCGCTGCTGTATGGCAATACTGATGTTATACTTAGGACATTACATTTATAGGCGAACCTAAATATTTTTTTATTTTTCTACATATAAAACACATATAACACCCGGAAAAAAATATCTGAAAATCGTACAAACATTATGTCCTGAAGCAAGAATCGAATCTGCAACATGAATTGACACCATACCTACCACATCAATCTACAGATAGCTCAATTGATCCATATCAATACCAATCGGAAGGTCCCCAAGAAGCTGCTGGCTGCAATGCCCCGCTGTATGGCAGCGGACATGTACAGTGCGCGTCATAATTAAGTATCCCCCTATCTCCCTATCTCTCTTAGGCCCATATTATGAAAACTTGCTCAGTCATCGATCTATGCTTGAATTACTCTTTTCTATAGCTTAAACGTCACTCAAGCATGGATCTATGACTAAGCAAGCTTTCATAATACGGGCCTTAGACAAGGGGGATACTTAATCTTCTTACTACTTAGTCTTTAATTTTAGTTTTTATTATTGTATGTATGTTAGTTTTTAAGGTATATATTACTATGGACCGTAGAATAAGTTAAAATAAGATCTGTAACTGTTCTATAGTCTGAAATAAATGATATATTATTATTAATTCTGACGCGCACTGTACACTTAGTATACATGTACATGTCCGCTGCCATACATATACCATAATACCAACATAAAACCAAAAGTTTTGAGACGATGTGACATGCTAGGCTTAACTAGCTGGAGCATCGCCGGTCGGGTACTCCGGGATTAAGTGCCGCCGTCGTCGTCGGAAGCAAAACTTTTAATGAGCAACAACTTCATGTTAGTACAATATTATTAGTTAGCTGTTACCCGCGACTTCGTCCACGTGGAAGTTGATCTCTCAACTTATCCATATAGACTTTGGACTAGATACATTGTCCACAAGCGGGGTGTGATGTCACAGGAAGACAAATCTACGTGTAAAATTTTGTAAATCTATTGCTAACGGTTGCTGGAATACGGAGCATTTTCCTTTAAACTATTTTATGAACTAAAACGAACATATAACGATTGCTTTTTCCCTGAGCTATCTCAATAATATATCTTTAGATATTTTCTCATATAGAAATACTTAGGTAGGTACCCAATTCAATTTAGTTTTGTTACCGTAGTTTTTTAAGGATTTATTTATTATTATAATAAGTGTATTTAAGGTTTTTTGTTATAGTGCTAACCCGCATTCTGGGTATCTCTAAGAAATGGAATAAGTCAAAAAATTATCGGTTTCGGTAAGTGTATTTAGTTACACTCTAAACTTTAGTTTAGTTATCTCTTACAGCTAGTGAGTGTGTCAATAAACCTTCGTTCTATTTCACATAATTTACGTTCCATTATTACTAACAAGTTCTGATTAATCAATACCTAGGGAGCTGCCGGAACCCATCGGGCCTATAACTTGAGCCTATAACTCGATCCAGGAAGGTTGAGCGGTTAGGTAACCTCTAGTAGCCGATTGTCCTACTGTAATCCTTACGTAAGGTGTTGGTCTACATTTACATAAAGCTATCAGTTTACGCAGTAACTTTAGAAGGTAGGTGTCAGCTTTGTTACCTATTTGTGAGACTTTTGAACGTGAACATTTCTGCATCTGTAATATCTTGATATTTTGGGCATAAAGGTCGATTTTTAGCTTTTAATAATATGGTGGTGATTTGAGATAATTTAGATTGTTTTGTTAAACTAAAAACCGACTTCGACTAATTTGGATTTAAACTGTTTTTTTTTTAAGTTTTGTGTGATAAAAACGTATTCGTCGGGATTAAACAAATTATGGGTACCACCTCGGAATTATCGTCTATACGATTTCAAAAGAATCATCCAAAACGGTCCGTAATTGACAAAGAACATCAATGAACATACATACAGCCGAACATAGAACATCCTTTTTTTCGAAATAAGTAAAAAAAACAAAAGCGTTACCTATAAAAAGTATCTATTCTCTTACACTCCGCTTAAATAAAACCAGACGTTTATCTATTTGAGACTAGTTATCCCAAAACCACAAAGTACCTATTGACGTTGGGAAGAGTACAATGAGATCCAGCTAGACATTAGATTCGATTTTTTTCTATCTTCCTATTCGTGTTTGTTTTCGTCGTGACATTAAAAAGTCCACGCACCATCGAGCACCGTCCACATTATCCGATATCACAAATTAAGAGCATTATGACCCGCATGGGCCGTTCGCATCAAGTGGTTATTTCCGTGAACGCAGACGGCGTCAATTGTGTGCTCTATGCTTTATTTTTTAATTTATCAATCGCACAACTTTCACCCCTATCGCCATTTCAGCAGAGCACAAATTACCCTGAGGTTTTACTATTAATTAGTGCCACGGTGATATTGCGTTTTATTGAATTTGGAATGCGTTTCGAAGTTCGAATGTTGGATTGGCGGTAAAAATTTGATTGTTTTTGGAACGCCTTGTGAATTCAGCACGGCAAGAGCCAAACAAAATTGTTGAAATTTTAGGGGAAATGCCGAAAACAAAAACAAACCTTTTAGATTTGAATTCGGAATACAAATTTGCTGAAATTCTTCCGAGTTTAACAATTCGTTTTTCATAACCCTCCCCTGTTAGTCGGGTAAAAAGTAAAGAAAAATTCATGAAAAAGTAAAGAAAACCAAGGAGGTTTATCATCAGAAGAGGTATATCAATGACAGGAGTTTCATTTACAGGTATCGTGTATATCTAGAGGAAACCGAGGAGGTTTGAATAAATGTTTTGATCCCAAAGATCAAGGTCTGAAGTCCGGTCTTGCCTGCGAAACTTCCCAAGCCCATTACTTTTAGCTTTAGATAGTAGGTGTTTATTTAACTAATTTATGTAGGTACTTATTCTACGTACTTAGATATTAGTGTAAGTACCTACTTACATCTGCACAACGAGCATTAGTAGGCTACCTACTAATAATTTGCTTGATTAATAGTATTCATTTCCGACCATAAAATTAGATTATTTATATTTGCTACCGGACACACAAATCATTGGCCGAGTTTAAAGCTATTGTTTTTGTAAAACAGAACCTTGACCGACCAGCAAGGGCGCACGACGTAGGTACTGTAGAATATTAAATAAGATTATATCTATTATGCGAAATTAGAACGGAATCAATTTTTATCCGTTCGCCGTGATATAATTGAATTTTTAAGATAAATTCGAGGTTAGAGCTATTGTTACGAGTTTCTTGGGAATCGAAAAGCTCTTGATAAAATCGTTTTTGTCAACTACTTTGGAATAAGTAGGTATCTTTGTTCGGTATAATAGAGGTGTGATCTAAAGTTCCTTCAAAAATGAGAAAGACCAACTATTCGAATGCTAAAAAACCTATTTAGATCTTACGCTGTAAATTGGTTGTTGATACGAGTATCTTGTTATCTTCCATTAATTGTAGACCAAGATGGCGGTGGAACTTGAAAGTGTATCTTTTTGTGAATTATTTGCTATTAAGGGTATTGTTTTTGACTACCTACTTGGGGGTGTAGAATACGAATAGGATTGGTTTTTGTATAAATCCAAGACAAGCAACTTATAAGGTCTAGTATTTTCGGGGCTAAGAGGAATTTAGTGTGAGTGGATAAGTGGGTGCGCGTTGATATCTTTTGTATACTACGCCAATCCGCCGTAGCACTGTAGCACGTGCTACAAAGATCTAAAGAAAGAAAGAAAGAAAGAAGAAAGAAGACATTCTGGTAGATGTCACACATTAGAGGCCGTGCTGGCGCCTGATATGAACAGCCCTGACTCCTCGCCAAGGGCTCAGTATACTAAAGGGACGGACTATAACTCACGTGAGCATGCGTCCCGCCTCCGGGTTCCTGTAGATGTCGCACTTGTGTAACGGCCGAGCGGGGTCACCTGGTATGAACTGTCCTGTCCGCTCGCAAAGGGCGCGGTAGATCTGGAACTGTAGGACTGTGCTCACGAAGTATCTGTAACAAGGAAGATCAATGTTAAAACTGGGTATATTATTTTACGGGCAGTAAAGCTTGTGTTTGACTTTACTGAGAGAGGTGTAGATACATAATAATTTTGTTTTTGTGTTTCAATGGACTTATTTAAGTCCTTTTTAAACCACATAAAACACCAAAATTTACTAGATTTTTTTTCCAAAATTGCATAGACCTCATTTCAAGCCAACCAGACTTGAAGTGACTCAAATTTGGTTTTTTGGTTCACAACATAAGAGACAAGAATTTCTGAAAAAATGTTTCAAGTCGTAAATATAGTTTTATTCTTAAATTAGGATAAGGTCACTGGACATTTTGCTGCGATTAACGACGTCAATTTAGTCATCACAGATAATTTCTGATAAAATAATCAATTAGCGATACCACATTGACGTGTTTTTTGCCCCAACTACAACGTGTTAACAATTTACTTTTTGCCCCAGTCACGACTATGGTCCAGGATAAGCCTTTCAACCATGCTAAGTCTAAGGACCGGTACATTTAGTTCACACGGGAAACGGCCGCGTTGCGAAATGACAACTTTGACTGAGAGCCTCCGTTTATTGATGGAATATTGCTTCATGCTGTTTTGGACTAATGCCTTCCTTAAATTAACGTTTTTCAGAATAATAAGTGTCCCAGGGCATCGTAAATGGAGGTGTACGGTTCACGGCAAGTGAAATAATGATTAAAGGATTTTATTGAGAGGAAACATTCCTTTATTTATAACTAGCAATCTGCCCCGGCTTCGCACGGGTATATTCTATCGCCTATGTTCATCTAGGATAATGTAGGATTTTAATTGTGTACCTAAGAATTTTTCAAATCGGTCTAGTAGTTTCGGAGCCTATTCAATTCAAGTAAAGAAACAAATATTTCCTCTATAGAATATAAGGTGTAGAAAAATAAGATAAACTGCATTCTCAGAATTTCGAATAATTACGTGTATTATCAGATTTTACTATAGTGAAATTAATAATATGATTCAAATCAGTCTAATAACATTTAATATTTAATTTTAAAAAAAATTGCCTATATAGGTTAGTTTCCTAAAAAAACAAATTAGTCTGTCTGTTAGATTATGAAAAGATTTAGGACACGTATTTTTTCTTTTGTCAATTAAACAAAAATATTATGAACCTGATATATTTGTTTACCTGAACTTTTACCTATTCATTTTAAAACCCGTGTTTTCTTCCTGAAAGCGCTCCTACAGCGAGTTCAATTCTTTGTGTAGGAGATAGGAAATAAAAAGAAAGTGCTTAATTACTTATTGCATGGAATCTTAGCCTACATCACGAGGTCTTGTGACCTTCATCGTTGCTCTCAATGACCACCTGTCGCAAGTGAGTGACCTCTTGACCCTGCTCAGCCTCACATCTGCTCCCGCGCAGTAAACATCGTTACATAAACCACTTTACATAGGAAAAAAACACTTATGTAATGCGCTTTTGGATGGCTTTTGCTGTGACTTTGTTCAGAGGTAAACTTTGATATGGAGAGACGAACCTCTTTTGTTTCGAAAATTCTGAACATGGACGTCATCAAAAATAAATTGGAATGAGCTACAAAAAAAATACAAAATATTTATTTCTTTAACTTAATGTAGGTACTATGTATGTAGCTACGTTGACACAAATCAAACTCTGCTTGGACAAAGTGTTTTTAATGAGACTGTTTTGATTTCATTTTGGTTGAGATACGAGTCCAATCAAAGACTTGGACTTGGATTGCGCTCAACTTTTCAGTTAACAACCAACCACCACCAAGAACAAAGAACTTCTTTTGTTTCGTGACTTCAAAATTCGAACTAAAGCGAATACATTTTTTTTGAACAAAGGAGATTGCTAGTACCATGAAGCTTTGTGAACGGAAGGAAAATATCTTTGAGATCGTGGATCATCATAATCAACCAGGTGACAGTGTACTGGATCCTAAAATGAAAATAAAAAAGATAAAAGTGTCGTTTGCAGCCAGACAAACTTGCGTACCTTACTTTTATGTAAAGGTTCGTATTCAAGAAATGCAGGGCTCAATGATGGCATTATCGTATTACTTCTGCTATCTTTATGTTTATGTTTAAGGGCTTACAGGTTAACGGGCGAAAATAAACGTTATTACGAAAAAATACTCAGATTTCTTTACGCAAGGTGATAATGACTAAACCCACCATTATCACCAGTACGGGTTAGCTGTCATCTTAAGTACGGGTTAGGTAGCACACTGTTGATAATTCTGGACTATTCACACATCATTATCTAGCCCTAAAGCCAGCAGAGCTTGTGTTATAAGTACTTAGATAACTGATTGACATAAAAAATTGATAGAAAATGAGCCAAGCCTTTTTTGGGGATAGATAATGCTGAGTGTCAACTCCAGCATCAGCTGAAAAAATAGCTTAATCTGAAAACTAACTAACGATCCGAACTTACTTGAGTATTGAGTAGGTATTAGTTTGCTTAAGTAAGCATTGAAAATTGTATACTATAATTAAAATGTACCCTCAACATGCAATAAGTATTCGTAACGAATACATCCACTAGAGACCTAGGGTTATCGACATAGCTCAGAGGATTAGCAAGCTGAAGTGGCAGTGAGCTGGCCATATCTTGCGAAGAACCGACCACTACTGCTGGGGTTAACGTGTTCTTGAGTGGAGACCACGACTCGGTAAACGTAGTGTAGGACGCCCTCCGACCAGGTAGGATGATGATTTGCGAAAGACTGCTGCGGCAGATGCTGTGTGCGTCAAGCTGAAGACAGGGCTCTATGGCGCTCATTAACGGATGGCCTATCTCCAACAGTGGACTACTATAGACTGATGATGATGATGATGATGCAATAAGCATTATAATAATAATTGATCCCTATTAACCAGGCATTCATATCAATTAAATTGTTAAAATTGTGGCAATTGCCAGACGAGATATTGCTTCAGTTTTTATTAACGTAGGTAATAAGCAGTTATTTGATGTGATTGGGAGGCAGCCGCTACCTTGCATTTATCAGTACGCGTAATTATAATATCGTTTTATACTGGTAGTCGTTCTGTCCTTGCCGGCCCTTTCGTATGACCTTTCTGAACTTAGAACTGCTTTTGAACAAAGAAAGAGGTTTTTGTACGACGCAGTTGTATAAAAATTTAGTGCGGAAAAGGTAAGCTTAGCAACCAGTTTTGTATTTTGTCGTGAAGGTGTAGGTAGCAATTTGCTTTGATCAAATAGGACATTGTACGAGAGAAGGGCGTCGTTGTCGTTACGAGTAGCGGTTTTTTTTAATGTTTGTTGGTACTTTTTTTAATACCTTAAAGGTGCAAGCGCACTACGCGTTAGCGGAACTGCATGGCCGCGGCACTGCCCTTCAAATTAGAACAAATGACGAAAAAGGCCATAAGGCTTATTTGGTGATTTTGATTTAATTTGACATAAAGTGCCGCGGCCGCGCAGTTCCGCTGACGCGTAGTGCGTTTCCTCCATAAGAAACAATTTGGATTTAAAAACAGTTTTTACTGCTCCAGCTGTACCTATATTTTATTTTTTTATGATAGGTTTGATTTTAACAACTAAATATTTTAATTAAACATGTTCATCTTTAAAAACCAAAGCCCATTCATCGCATTTTACGACTGCCACCGAAAACAGCAGAAATGATTAACGATGATTTATTTGAATGCCATTCCAATTAATTTAATTATTTAATGAGAACTCAAAATTAAGTTGAAGAATAAGCACTTATCAAAATGGCTACTCTAAATAGTTGAACTTACTACTTTAGGCTTTCTGCAGATGAGCAATTTATAGTGGCGACTACTTTCTGGTTAGCGCTACTGCTGTTTACAGCGTTGACAAAACAAATGAAATGTGCAAGCCATTCTACCTCTAATTTGCTTCGGGTGTTGACAATATTTTAAAATTGTATTTTTTTAAGAAAAGAAAAAGCAGTAGATGGAATTCAAAGCTCCAACTACTAGTCATTTATTGACCAGACATTTATCTATAAGTCAGTAGAGATCCCATTGTTTCATTGTTAAAAATCTTTTTGCTCTGTAAAGACAGAAAATATTAAACATTTTATTAATATATTACACACGAAATGTATTAATTGAGAGAGATAATCGAAGTCCTGATAAATTGAGTGGGTGGTCACCACTAAAAGTGGTTATTTTATCACGAACCTAAGTTGTGCAAGACCTGAGCAGGTCATTATTTTTTACTACAGACTTGTTACATCGACCTAAGCTATCGCAAGTATGTTATTTACAGGTATACCTACCTGTCATGATATAAACTGGTTTGCTGTCTATTTTACGATTGGTAAGTTTTTGTTCATGTTACAATGACGTGCTCTAGTTTTGATTGATCGTCATGCTAACTATTTTGATCAATTTGGTAGTAAAAATATTACTACCTACTAGAATGAATAACTAATAATTTCTGACATTAATTAAATTTGATGCAGTTTACCAATTGTTATAATAAAGTGAACATCTTGACATCCATAACAAGTAACATCAGAATTCAGAGAACTGAAAGAGAGACATAATTTTTTTGTAATTTTTTAAACACTAGGCCCTTTTACAGTCAATTCTTTTTCTTAATTTTTATTTTTATTGTACCTACTTATAGGAAACCCTGTCGTTCTGTTTTTCTTGCTTCGTAATAATTATCCCTTATGGTGTTTCCTTTTGTTATATTAATAACTTGTGTACCTCGGTTTTATGTATTAAACCTTCTCAAATTGAAATAACGACATCAAGTGTATATAATATATGTACACTGATGGAAATAAATGAAATGAAATGAATTTTGATTACCTATTGAATCTCTTCGTATGTATCTTTAAAATTCAATGTTTGATTTAATTTATATATCCTTTCCATTAAGTAAGTACACCTTGAACCTATATAAATAAATAAAATATTCATTTGATACCAAATGCCTCTGTTACACCATTGGTCACAATTCATCAAATTAACGACCATTTTAGCTAATCACGTCAAAATTACAATCACTAATGATAATAGCCTCGTTATTGATAGCATCTTGAATTAATTAATCTTTATTTGCATAGTGATACAGTTTAATATTCAACTGCTTAAAGCTTAGCATGATGACATTTTTCTGGGAAAAACGTCATGTTAATACCCTTGAAGTCTTCGGGTTAAATTGTCTAAGCTTGAAGTGAATGAAGCATTTTCAAAAAAGAAAAAAATCCTGTTTACCTTTTTCCTCAATAGATGGCAGGTATTTTTCGCGGAAGAATAAAGGTATGGTGGACTGTCATTTCAAACTATACAACAAAAAAACAAAAAGCACTATCTTTTCAGACGACTGATGTGGAGCGGCAGGCGATGGGTCGCCTGCGACGCAGGAGTTGCGGATTCGATTCCCGCCTTGGAACAAATGTTTGTAGGATCTGCAAAAAATTCATCTGGGTATTCTGGATGTATAATAAAAAAATGACTGCTGGCAGATGCTGGATGCGGCAAGCTGAAGACAGGGCGCTATGGCGCTCATTAGGGGAGGCCTATGTCCAGCAGTGGACTGATATAGGCTGATGATGATGATGAATAAAAAAATGTATCTACGTAGTGTATTGCATTAAGTATGTATCACAGGTATCTAGTACCCATAACACAAGCTCTGCTTAGCTTGGGGCTAGATAATGCTTTGTGAATTATAACATTATTATTATTAATCTATTACTTTTGAGCCTGGTTGAACTATTTTAAACACAAAATACCATATTATATATATAATACAAAGGGCGGCCATATCTCTCAGGATAAGTTGCAGGATTGAAATTCAAATCGAAACTATTAAGAATGCACTTGAAAAACGTCTTCTCCACAGCTGACCACTATTTCCCAATACATAGTTATATTAATTACATGCGAAGGCTAAGGTCAACAAAATTGTGTGTGGCCTACATTTGTATACAAGATGTGACCTTACGACGATAAAGTAGGATTACAAAATGATAACTACGCGATGGCGCTGGATGGGTTTTGAAACTTGTAAGTGTTTCAAGTAACGCAGCTTTTCGTAATAAATTGATAACTTTCAAAATATTGAGAGCAAAACTTGAGGATTTTTATAACAGCATAATTGACCTTGATACCAGCTAAAACGCCGCGGGAAACCAGTCCATCGTCTATGGATTGAGATGCGCAAGGGACCAGGAGGAACCGATATCTTTGCCTAGCATTACGGCGTTTCATTAAAAAAATCCATTTTTACTACCTATTAAATATTACCCACTGAAGAACTGTTTTTAAGCTGAAAACAAATCGATATGAGGAGGCCTATGTCCAGCTGTGGACCGAAATCTTTGCCTAGCCATTAGGCGTTTCATTAAAAAAAATCCTTTTTTACTACTATTACTGATGAACTGTTTTTAAGCTGAAGGCAAATCATTAGGGGAGGCTTCTGTCCAGCTGTAGGCTGCTGTTGATGATGATGATGATGACCTATAGACGCCAGGAATCTTTCGTCGAGAGGCGAAAATGTCAGGTTAATATAAGCACGGTGTATGCAGGGTCTATGCTATGCTATGTCGCTATGCCATTACAATTTGACAAGCCCAACGTCACAGCACCCACGTCGTCGGTTCGAACAATTGCAGAATTTTGAACCTATTTTTTTTAAGAAACCTCTTCATTGACCACGTTAAAGGCACCCTCTTTTCAGTCTTGTGAAACTATTTTTTCGTGAAGAAAATGCAAACGAAAACCTCTTTTAACAGCATTTATGATGTTTGCCATATCAAGGGAAAACAACTATAACTGCAAAAAAATGCATTCATTTTTGTGCTGTCAAATTAGTTTATTTGGTGTGACAATTGAATTGACACGATTGGCACAATTAATGACTAGCTACTAAGCTGAGTTAATGGAGCAGTAAGAAATGTTTTTGTGCCCTATCTCATTAGGACGCCATGATGGCGCCACCGGTCGCGCCATCTACCAAGCGAGAAAGACCAAAACAAATACCACCACCAACTAGTGGTGGAGTAAGTGAGACGCCAAATACGAGTAGTTCTATACATATTAATAGTAGCGCCACCAGCGGGTGATTTGGTTGCCGGCAACAAATTTGGTAGCGGCCATGCTGATTCCAAATAAGGTAGGTACCCTTCTTTTATGACGTATCTGATACACAAAACTGCCTGTCGAACCCGGCGCTTTGTAAGCTCTTACGTAAATAATGTAATCTAAACAAGTAAAACTACAGCATCGAACTTGACAAATCTGGTTTCACTCATTATGCTAATTTGACAGTTCACGTACCAATGTCAATTTCTTCACCGACGTGACGTCTCCTAGACAAACCCTTGACCTTTGGGGATTACGAAATGCCTTAATTTGAAAATAATCAGAATAAAGATGATAAGGTAAGGTAAATGGACATCACGGTTGAGCAATTAGGGGCCCTATTCTGCTAAACCAATTACTGTACTGTGACAATGATGCCGTCGCAGAATTGCCACCATACATACGTTTTGACTCGTAGTAAAAGCCTCCAATACTTGCACCACGTTGCCGAGTGAGAGCCAATAGCAACGTGTAGACGGCATGTTTGGTTTGCCCTGCCATCGCTCGGTGTCGCTCGCCTAGCTGACCGAGTGAATACAAGCGCCAACGTGTATAGAGGTCATTTGCAGTGACCTGTCACCGCTCGCGGTCGCTCGCGGCCGCTCGCCTCAGTTCAGCCTCCTGAGCCCCCAATACATTTTGGCCGAACTAAGGCCAACGCGAGCTTAAGCTCCCAATACATGTTGACCGAGCTAAAGCCAATGCGAGCGATGGCAAATCTGTGCGAGGCAAGTGCTACCGTCTAGACGTTTGGCAAGTCTACGCAAACTATTGCAAGCGGCCAATGCAGACCGTTTCGGCTGTTTAAGACTACAAATTAAAATGACTACTTATAATTATTTCCACTGCTCATAATACCCACTTTGCAAAATGCCCACTTCATAAAATTACCTCTACATAAAATGTCTACTACTAATTATTACCCATTTATAGCAATGCTCACTTTGAAAAACAACCATTTCTGAAAATGACTACTTTCTTGAAACATACACTTTAACAAATGCCCAGTTCCTATTATCACCACTTCTGGAAATGCCCAATTGTTGAATTGACTGTCTGGAAACGGTTACTTTAAAGTCAGGATTATTTTCGAGTAAGACAATGAACCTATAACGGCCTCTGAAGCAAAAATTTATAATTACAAGATATCGTTACCATACTTTCTCAAAGCGTTACAATGAAGAATTAAATAATAATGACGATTAATCTATTTAGATAAGTTTTATTTAACAAAAAAACATTCTTAACAAATAAACTAAACGTAAACTTCATTTAATAACACACACATGCGAAGTCACTAATAACATTGAGTCAACTATTTCTTTTCCGCAACATAATGAAAAATTACTTGTTTAAGAAAAAATATCGGGGTAATCTTCTCAGAATCAACTTCTTCCACGAGTGCGTTGAGAGCTCGATCCAGGCGAATATGACGATTCCGTCTGTTCTTTTTTGGCACGCTAAAATAGGATTTTATTATTCGGTGGTCTTGATGGACCGCTTCTTTCTTTAGATTCGAGAAAAATTTGAAGAAGGGCGGGCTCTTTTTGCCGAATCTCTCATTGATACGATGGTGGAAACCCTCGACAGGATTAGTCGTCCTGTGACGTTGGTACGCACAGCTTAGAATGTTGTCTTTAATAAGGGGTATCCATTGTTTATTGTAATACTCTATAAATTTGGAAACATTATCTGTGATTTTGGCTGTACTTATTATGGAGTTCCATGTTATTTCAATAAACCTTTCGGGTAACAAAGGCAGGTAAGAGGTCATTTTCATAATTTTTCGGTCTTGTTTTGATGTATTTAAGTTGAGTAATTTAGCTTTTCGCCATATGGCTTTGTTGTAATGGTAGAAGCAGCCAGAGATTTTACAATCTGGAAATACTTCTTTAATGGCGTTCATGACTGCCAATTCGAAATCACATTTGAAATTCAGCACTGTTATACACATTTTTTCTTTTATTAAACTAAAAAACCGGACATAGGTTTCTTGTTTCTTGTCCGGAAGTAGCCCAAAAATAAATGGGACAATGTTTGTGCTCTTGTCTGTCGACCCGACGTCTACATGTAGCGAATAGAGCTGGTAAAATGGATGAGGTACACAGTGAAATGTACCATCCCCAAAGAAATGAACATGATTGCCTTCCAGGTCTGCATTACTAAGATACATCCGTGCCGTTGTTGAACTAAATAAGATAATTTTATTTATAGTCCCATCTTCGCATATGACGAAATCTTTTCCCAACTTTTTTGGAATATGGACATCAGCGACACTCTTATAATTTAAGCTTTTTGTTTCCAAAAACTTTTTTCGTGCTGCATACAAGCTATCTTTTTTTGACGAAAAATCCGGAATATCGTCAATATCTATATGGTCGCAGTTTTTCTTCAGCTTGAAAACCTGTTTTTCGAAAAAATTTTCAACTGATCCGAAATTACGGCAAACTTCTTGTTTGCTTTTGTTAATGGCAATAAACACATCGTTGTCTATTTTTTCCGGCATGCATGTATGAGGAGACGACCGAAGTATTAGAGTCCGCTCTGTATTGAGGGTGATGGTAGAGCTGCAGTCACTGCGATTTACACATCTCCAACGAGACGTACCGCTTTGGTTTTGGGTACTGAAGTTGTATCGGTACTTGTCGAAAAGGACAGTATCCTTTCCTTTTTGATTCAACGCAAATATTAATTTGCTGTTCATTTTAGAGTAAGTACATAAATATATATAATGTACTTTCTGACATAAATTACTGACGGAATTTTATTTCAACAGCCTTCACGAGCACCTGACTTATAATGACAACATCAAAAAGAACAACAGAGTACTCAAGAGTATTTAAAAATAGATTCTTAAGTGGCCAGCGTTATGGATAATAAATAACATACAACTTATAATAGACATAAGAGGTTGGTTGCATGCAGTGAATGCTCCTAATCAACCTTATGCACCCAACTAACTGCCTAATTTATTATCAAGAAATATTTTTTCCAATAGTAGTTCATTCAAGAACTTGGTTTTTTTCAAAAGTAATCATTTGATGAAACGGTAATTTCGGTAAGTGATCAATTTAAAATTTGATCATTTAGAAAATTTGTCATTTCCAGAAATGGTGATTTTTCAAGGTAGGTAATACCAGACGAAGGTATTGTTTGAAATGGTTATGTTTAGAACGGGACATTGTAAGTAGTAGGACATAATTATAAGTGGACATTTTAATTTGTGGTCATAAACAGCCGAAACGATGCAGACGAGTTTTGTGTGAAGCAGCCCACACGTTGGGTAGCGTTGACACGCTTGTCAAGCCTTTGCCTTTGATTTGTGCAGAAAAACCGCCACGGCTCCTCCAGCCTCCAATGCAAGTTGGCCCAACGTTGTCGAGTGAGGGCCAATACCAACGTGTAGACGGCATGTTTGTTTTGCCTTGTCATCGCTCGGTGTCGTTTGCCTAGCTGGTCGAGTGCCGGTTAAACTAGGAGTCTAGGAAAGCCAGGCAAGCTAGGTGGTGCACTTAAGTATGGATACAGCCACCCTCTTCCCTTGGTCGCCGCTATGACATAACAGGGCAGTAACCAGTAAGCCTCCTAATGGTTTTCGTTTAGAAACATACACATAGAGCCTTAATAGACAGTTAAAATTTAACTAGTCAATTTGATATCTCCTGCAATGAATAACCATAACCGTTTAAACTATCTCAGAATAGCGACTCTCACTGTGAGGTAACTCTCAGAACTGGGTTCCAGGTGTTTCGAAACCTGTGGTACAATCAACCGGCTAGTGAAGGATAATCGTTAAGAAATGCATAGGTAATGAAATAGTACTAAAACTTGGTAGTGGGGTGTACACTCGAATATTTTACACGTAATATTGTACACTTAGAATCAAATAGTGACTCCTCTGTGACGATCTCTGTGGCGCGTTGTCCGAAGGTCCCCTGATGGTCTGCCTGCGACGCAAGAGGTTACAAGTTCGATTCCCACCTCGAAACAAATGTTTGTACGATCAGCAGACATTTGTTCCGGGTGTTCTGGAAGTTTTCTATGTATACAAAAAATTATATTGGCAGCAGATTTGGCCGAAGATATCAAGAGACGCAAATATGCAGGTCTCGGCAGAGCCAACCCATTTTCTCCCCTTGGAGTCGAGACCCTAGGTCTGCGGGGTACCCAGGCATTCCGGGTTTTCGAAAGCTTATCTGAGCGTCTGGTCGAAGCGACGCGTGAAACGAGAGCTGGTGAATATCTGGCACAGCGCATCAGCATTGCCATACAGCGGGGCAATGCAGCCAGCGTCTTGGGCACGCTTCGAACTGGTATTGATATGGATCAGTTGAGCTGCCTGAAGATTGTTTGCAACAGTCTGCAGTTAGCTCAATTGTTTCAATTGTAAATACTAGTTTTGGTTCTATTATTTGATTGTAATTTTCTTAATTCAATTATTATAATGATGTTTTATTAATAGGTATTTTATATTTATTTTGGATATGATAGTATATTAATGTAACTAAATAATTATTTTTTTACATAATTGGTGTATATTTGAATGATTTATACCAAATAAACTAAAAAAAAAAACACTCACTCTGATTTCAAGTAAGATTTACAAAAAAATTACAAAGCGCATAATTTTTTCATTCAACATAGGACCATATCTACCACAGGTAGGAAAAGTAACGTTTTACTAAAGAGTTTTATACATAAACCACATTAACGGATTTCCAGTGTTACATAAGAGATGGTACTAAAGTGGCATAAGCGTTATTTGAAATAAGTGGCTTTGGCACGTAAATAAGGATTGATGTGGACGGGTTGTTTTTATGGGCCACGCAATACTTTACTTGCTCATACCTACGCAATATCTGTCAGTTGTGAAATCTTCATACAAACTACATCCAAACACTTAATTTTTTTTTGTTCAGTATTAAAATAATATTTAGCATAGGAATCTGGGGGAGGCACAACAATCTACATGACATCAACAACACGGCAACTCTAGATTGACCACTGATTGACGTTGCTTGACGTATTGTTGAATTGGCAGGTGTACCCTTCTGTCAGTTATGTCTTAGTGACGGCTCAGCTCTGCGTTAGTGACATAAAGGTTGCAATGTCAACTTTTTGTGAGTTTCGAGACAAATTATTATTTATTTTTCTGTTCGAGGGTAACTCTAAAAATCAATCTGTGTTTCTTACTTGGTTCATTAGCACTTTTCACGTCCAAAACTGTGTTTTTTCACAAAATTATATATCTTCCGAGCTTCACTTTGAGTTTAGGCACTGTTTTCAAACGAGTGTTATGTGGTAAAAGTCACTTTTGGTAATTTTACTAGCGCAGAAACTCGGGAGCGGTTTAGCCTTGTTGCACTGTTGACAGCGAAAAGAAAAAAATAGAAGATAATTATTTTAAGGTTGTTAAATAATGGGTTTTTGAATTTGAAAATATATTCAGTGGTCATTTGATTGTTTTCATTAAACTTAAACCCGATTTCAAATTCCGTAGTATTTACACTGTTCTTTAATTTTTTCTGGGCAAACACTAATTCCTTGGGAAAACATTTTTTTTAGGACCACTGTAATCATTTTCCATACGGAAAAATCGACGAACGAATGAATTTATGTTTTTTTTGTACCTACATAAAAAAAACATAGAATTCATTCGATTAAAGAACCTTTTTTTTCGTCAAGTCTTTACTTTTTCATACGCTGGTATTTGTAATATTTGCACTTCTTTATTTATTTACGGGTATTAGGGCTATAAAGGTTACAAAGGACCCTATTACGTATCGTGAAACTAAAGCGAGTCAGGCGATAACTTTCCACCATGTAGAAAAACAATTGAGTAACCCATTCGTTGGTAAAATTGGGTAATCTAGCAACACCAATATAAACGGTACATCTAAATCTATAGTTAAAACTTATCCGCGGTTGTTCAAATTGCGTTGCGCTGCGGTTGGATCGGGTGCGGAATGCGCATTAAATATGCGGTTGGATTATCGGTTAGTCTAATTGTACCGTTGTAGCGTGAGCAATAGATATCACGGGTATAATTAATTAGTGGGGTAATTTCCAGGATTTTCAGTTGGTAACCCACCAGAAGATATTTGTCTGAAACTTTGGAGACGGCAGATGTGGGAAACGGAAGTAGTTTTTTTGACATGGATCTTTAAAACTTTACCATATTCTTATGTTAACCGCGGTAATAATATTTGGTGCACTATCTATTATCTCACATGAGAGTGAGGGAATCGACAATGCACCTGTGTTTGCGCACATACTTGTGTGTTTGAGCCCTGCACCGACTTTCAGTTCTGAAGAAGAGTTTTAGTAAATAAAACACCTTAAATTCAGTAGACTTTTTTTTTTCCTTACAAACCATATAACCCTAGACCGTGCATTCTCGTCAGAGCGATCTAAAGCCCGTACACTTTTACTAGCGACATCTAGTTATGTGTCGGAAATAAAAGAAGTCACGTGGCACCTGGATGTGCACTATCTATTCCCTCTCAGTGCATCTGTTTGCGCACATACTTGTGCACTTTATTATGTCCTGCATACCTCGCTAGTCTCCGTTGAGACTGGCCGCCGTGGTCGAAATTCGGCTAAAAGGACCAATAACATTTGAAGTTTCTGATTGGTGGACAAAAGGTATTCTTTTCTCCCGTGCTCCACCCAAGTCAAATACCCAGGTCGACCACCGGCAATGAATGCAAACTCGCATACGCTCCCGTTCCCGGTTGTCATACAAAAAGTATACCAAAAGCAGTTCTAGACATCATGAACATTGCTGTTATGTAATTTTAACTAGTGTAAGCATCTAAGTAGGTAAGCAGCATACCTCGACCGGTCTGAATGATTTATTTTATACTAGCGACCTGAGAGATGGTTACAGTGAAGTAACTTGGTTGAACCAGACCATTTACGCTAGCGTTTGGTGCCTTCCTCGTGTGATACTTAGAATTCCAGTCAATTAATACGTTGTTAGACGTTAATCACATCACACTATCATACTTAATATAACGAACTGGTGAATATATCAAAAAATCTTCATGATTTGATAATTCAGCTACAAACCCCACAACCTACAAACCTACAAATGTTCGGATGTTTAGATAATAAAATGTTTGGATGTTTGTTTTATCGTATGTACAAAACAAGGCAAAACTACTGAACGTACTGCTGATTTTTGCATAGATATAGTACTAAAACCGGATTAACATATTGGCTACTTTTCTGGAAAAACGCTTGCCAAACTGCTAGTGCTAACTGCTAGTCAATATAGTAAATAACGCTCTACTACAAAGTGGTAGACCATACGTATGTTAGTCGGACGACAGCGTTCATATAGCCGGGGGAGAGTGGATCAGGGTGGCACAAGCCTACAGAGAACAAAGCAAAAGAAATGAGATTTCTTCAACGTTGTTAGACAGGGCCTTATTGGCAAGGAAACCTACGCCACCCTGTGATGTTTTATCTCATTACCCTCACGAAAGTAGAGAAGATGTCCCGAGTCTAAGGTTTAGGTGTCTTTTCCCCTTCTACGGACTTTACATAATAATACTAATAATAATAACTTTATTTCATGAAAAATGGTTTTATAAATAACCCAGGAACATGCCGTTTAATGTTCTCTTCCGCGCTAGATGGTGGTCAAGCCTCAGAGTGCGTTCGTTGAACGTAGTCAGGGTAACTAGATCACAGCTGGCTAATAATAAAAGCAAATTGAAACAAGAGCTTGAAACAAAGCTGAATGTCACTCAACATCAACAGAGACCAAGCTGTCGACAAAAAAAGTACAATGATGACAAAACAAAGATTTATTAATAAAACACTGTTTTAACCGGATTGATCGCGTATATTTTATATTTTGTTTATAACCTGACGTTTCGGAATAGTCTGCCTGTGACCATGGAAGTTGAAAAGCCTCCGAAACGTCAGGTTATAAACAAAATATAAAATATACGCGATCAATCCGGTTAAAACAGTGTTTTATTATGAGTTCTCGCGAAAATAACCTTAGAATATACTAAAGATTTACTACACATACCCTGCTGACAAACAAATAATAAACATAAACACGACAGTTCGATGAGTTCAGACTCTAGGTACAAGCTAAGTGAAATGTCAACGAACCCGACTATAAAGCCAAGGATCAAGGTAGACACGCCCGCGAAATGTCATAATGATTTGCACTACAAGCATTACAGGTTTCCAACAAAGGATTTACACATACACAAACAGAGCGAAATTGCATATCATCAAGATCATAATACAGTTTTGCTTAACCAGGGATGAATAAAAGGCCTCGAAAATGGCTGACGCCGCATAGTTTATGTAATGTAGGTAATGCTGGAAAAGCATGCTGGTGATATTTAAACCATTTCAGAATTTATTGTAATTTTTAATTTTTCTGTAGATTGATAGATAATACTTTATGGTACCACACAAACACAGAAAACAGTAAAGAAATAAATGCTACAAGTAGACGAAGAAAACAGCCACCATATCGTTATGAGCGATCTCTTTCAGGTAACCTTTGGATGAACTGGACTTGTAAGAACAATTGTAATGTATTCTGTAATTCACATATTTTTACTAAATTGACATTTTAAAAGTAACTGTGTAAGTAAGGGTGTGAAGGGTCCTTTTATTTAAATACTATAAACAGCCAGATGAATTGTGAAAAATTCCCATTAGATCATTATATGAATTGATATAATAGATATTGATCTAACGAGAAATAAAGTTCTCGATAGATCCATCGTGGATGTACTCGATGGATCTAAAGGGAACTGTCCGAAGTTTCTGCGGCCAAAAGCGGACGCACATTAGCCCTAGGGCGTAATGATGACATCAACATTACAATAACCATTAGATAAAGTACCTATAACAGTGAAGACATTAAAACTATTGCATATAACATAAATGTAGCTCACGTTTGGTAATCAAGCGGATAGTAATCATTAATCTACGTAAATGATTTTATCACTACCCAATATCAATAATTATTCAAAACGGACGAAGTTATAAAATTTTATGTTGTAGCAATGAGGAATATCCTTTTAAAAGGACGAGGCTAGGTCTGCAAAATTAATTTTATTCAGCATCTAACCAATTACCATACCAAAAAATCTAGTGTTTCAAGTATTTATAAAAATCTAGTGTTTCAAGTATTTATACACTCTTGATGACACTTGAATGTGTTTTTGGACTGAAGATTTTCGGTTTTACCAGTGTTTCCCAAGCTGAGATGAGTTGAATTATTTCCGATGTTCTCAATTTAACAATGTTTATTTTTTTTGAACAGGTATAAAGTAAGTCTGTCTTGGGTCCCATAATAATTTCATAGCTTTTGCTATAGTACCTAGTATGTCTATGTTTGAAAACCGTGTAAAATAAATAAAAAAAAACTATTGATACCTAGTACCTAGTTTGAAAGGTAAAATGCTATTCAGGGTCGGGCTCAAAATGTTGCAACTAAGTGACTCTTGTTTCTTATTTCAGTATTTTACTAGATTTTTAGTCCTTTCATTGTCATGTTTTTAAACAGCGCATTCTTTGTTGTGTCCATAATTCCTACCTCATAGTTACCTATCAACTAGATTTTAAGTTCTCAACCTAATTTATTGGTAACATATCCGCTCACAGCAAGGACAGCCACCTGAACTCGTTTAATACGCCTCAAATTACATCCTAAACGAGCCAGCTATCTGGAGATAATCTACAATCTGTATGTGAATGAAGTTGTATCGGGCATGCTGGTATTGCAATGTGTCATACAGAATGAGCTACGAAAAGTATTGGTATTTTTAGAGGTGGTAGTAGATATGACAGTACGAAGAATGAATACTATTTTGGATGCAGAAAATGATCTGATACGTAAAAAAAATTATAAAAAATGTTTTAGCTTTTATAGCATCTGGGACCGAAGTGCTTGGGAAGACAAATCCAACAAACGCAAACTCGACGGGGTTACGTCGTTATGTTAAGGAGTTCCAATGGCCACTTTTGTCTTCATAATAATAATTATACCAGCTTGATGACACCGGCATTGCATTGTCACCGAACTTAAATAAGGATCCCAATTTCAGATCAATCGGTGGAGGACCATTGTTCTAAAATTAAGTTGCAAAATTTGTCCCACACATACAAACAGAGCAAGTTTAATAAAAGCTTGTAAAAATCTGAAGATGGTTAAAGAGGTTTTTATGAAAGCCTGTCCTGGCATGGCAGTGCAAAGTTTTACTGTATGAGAGCAAAATCTTACATCACAGGACAAAATATTACAAGCGTGAACTGATAACTAGCTAGGAAATTTTCAGGTTCCAATAGGATTTTTTATTGTTTTGGCCGTAGTAAGATTAGGAAATTCATTTTCTCACTGACCCAACGAGATCTTTCGAGCGTCGAAAACTTTTGTCTACCTACTCCTACTACTCACTCTACTAAAAAACACAGTACTCTTTTCAATGGCAGCTCGTATTGTTTTGTTTCTTAAAAAATATGGCATATTCCCTCTAAGCAAACAGAGAGATAACGTGGGAAGGCGTCGAAAGCGCGGTGCCGTGCCTCACTTTGAAATTGCTCGCAAATCACGATCACTTGGAAAAAAAGGAGAAAAAACAAAATCTATAAAAGCCATATCCACATAAATCGTAAATCAGCAGTTACCGGAACTCCTAGCCGGACTTGTTGAAGGGCGCTGCCTCTCTCCTGCGCAAATTCGCCGCCATACTTCATGTTGTTTTTAGTCATGGTACAGTACAATCATGCTTTGAGTTATTAGTATGTATGAGTTTCTCATTTAATTTTTACGATTTCGTAGTATGCCATTCAAACCGAGAATTCGCATTGCAAAGCTAAATTTAAACGGAGACCAAGTCAAAACTCTTGTATAATTAGTATAGGAACTGGCTCTATGGAAGACATGCATGGGGCCAAGTGAACAGTCTTTTATGAGAGTTAATCTTATGGTTATCATCATCCTCAGGTGGTTAATATGACACACCCGGAGATGATCTCAAAATTATAATTACCCAGAAGCTGGATGGCAAATTTGGTCGCTTAATATGTTAAACGAATTAAGTTAAGGATAAATAAAAGGTTATTTGAAGATTCATAGCCAACGACAAGGTAGACAGATTAGGTACTATTAAAGAAGCTAATGTCACTGGTCAGAATGTTGCTCCTAATGGTTATGCGTTTTCGTTGAGTCTAGCTTAACGCCCACAAATTACCTACCGAAGAACCGGTGGCAGGCAGGCAAATATGTAGATTTCAACGTTTAAAATTTAAACGTGTAATAGAAAATAAAGACTTATTCCAACATCCCATGACATTCTCCAAAATAAGATTCAGGAAACAGTAACGAATCCAAAAGTAAAAGGGCCCTTACACATTGTTAAGATACAAACAGTAAGGAAGCCCTTTCAATAAATACCTACCCACCTACAAATTAACTACGAGTAATCATCACGTTAACGGTTCTTTTATTTCCTCTTGTTGGCATTTAAATAATTAATCTTGTACCTGATCAATATGGTAGTAAGTTATTGATTCCCAGTATATTCACTTCAGTTAAAAAGGTTTACTGAATTTCTTGGCTAGGCGGACTGGCACAGGTGGTTCACCTGTCCACCCAAAAATATTAATTGTAGTGGACCCAGAAGTAGGAATGCGAAATGCTGAGGTAAGAACCGTTTTGCTGTGTGTAATAAATAAAGTTCAATAAAGTTTGCTGGAAGAAAATTCATTTTAGGGTTTAGCTCACCTTTGCTTGCACCTTTGTTTTAGGTTGACATGTCTTTGTTCTATTACGGCAAGTAAGAATTTAAAAGACTATTCAAAATTCAAATATACTTAACTTCCCAAAGTGGAGTTAGGTACCGTCATTAGTATTTATGTTAGCTTTTTCTATTATTTGCGGCATTTTATTTTTTGGTTGCTTGGTAAAATCTGAAGTAGGATATATGATTTTTCTTTTAGGTCGTTTACCAGCACGATGGGTCGACATCGTCCGCAAAACCGTTACCTGCCCCAAGCCCAGATTACTGCTGGATTGAGGCGAAGGGAACAGACAAAGATCTAAACTATAATCAGTTGACATCTGTTATTGATGAATACATCTAGGGTTTTCTAGAAAATTTTGCTTACAGCCAAGCCGTGATATTTTCGGATGTAGCACACAGAAAAGACAGTCATACCCACCACACGCAACTTTAAAATGATGACGCATGGTCAATTTTAAGTAAATTCACATATGTATGTGTTTCTTTACTCATAAAATTAGTTATATTTAATTAGTCTGTAAAAAAAAACAATAAATAAAGCAACCTATGACAGTGGGAACCGACCATTCACGTCCAAAGCGGTACTGCGCAGGTTGAAGTAAAAGTATGAATGAAGGACACACGCCGGACGTTGCGATATCGCGACGTAGCACTAGATGTGAACTGGGTTCCTGGTCACAGCGTCATCATCAGCCTGAAGAAGTTCACAGATAGTTTTATATTATTTTAGGCACATGGTTTAAAAATATAGAGAATATCTTCGAATAACTCGTACATGACATGACTTCATGAAAGAATAAGATATCACACTCTCGGCTTGCATAGTTGCAAGGTGGGTCGACGGCATAGTACGTGTCCGGGGGCGTCAATAGAGGCGGTTAGCACAGGACCGTGGTGGATGGCACAAATTTCGGGAGGCCTATACCTAGCAGTGGGTAAAATCTAGCTTCTGATGCTGATGATGATGACGAGATGCCTAAAAGTATCACCAAAATGTGCTCGTTGAAGTAGTAGAGTAATATGTCAAATAGACTAGAGGGGCGAGTCTGTTTGACTATTGTATCGACACGTGATTGTGATGTCACATATTTGTGTGGAATTTGCGTAGTTCCCTGTTCACATGACAGAGGCGCTGTACCAAAACCTATGGAAAAAAAGAGACGTCACGATCACGTCTCGAAACTATTGTCAAATGGACTCAGGGCTCTGTAATTGCTTGAAATATTTGCATTGTAATTGAAAAAAGCGTCATTAAAAAAAAATGCTTGACAATTGACTTGACACAGCATTATCAAGCCCAAAGTTAAGCAGAGCTTGTGTTACGCGTACTAGATAACTGATATACATAATAAAGTAACATAATACATAGATATTTTTTATTATTCATAGAAAACGATCAGAACACCCTGAACAAATGTCTGCAGATCGTACAAACATTTTTCCCGAGGCGGGAATCGAACCCGCAAGCTCCTACGCCGCAGGCAGACCTTCGCCATGCGCGCCGCAGAAGTCGTCTATTGCCGATGCTCTTTCTCAAAAAGTCTTTGTCTCCAAGTTGGCGATCAAAACCTATTTCATCATGCTCGTTTGGGATACATTTTATATCATGATCGTCATCTCCGTCATAAAGTGCGTGCGACTAATCGTAACTAATCGCCCGCATTTACGTGCAAACCAGGTTACAAGCAAAGTAGAGGCGAAGACTTTAAAGTTGCCAACAAGATTCGAGTAGGTAAGTATGTTCAACTTAGCACCGAACCCAGCGTGACGATTTAGTTTCGTTCTCCGTTTCGCAAAAGCGAGGCTAAAAAAGATATAAGAATATTTTATATATAACTCAAACAAAAACAAGTTCTTTAAAATAAAAGCTGAGAGTATGATTTGTTAAAAGTATGTTATTACTAGCAGCGCCTTGCGGTTTCACCCGCGTAGTTCCCGTTCCCGTGGGAGTTCCGAGATAAAAAGTAGCCAGGTTCTATTCCAGACTATAATCTATCTCTGTGCCAAATTTCATCCAGATCCGTTCAGCCGTTCTGGCGTGATAAAGGAACAAACATCCATCCATCTATCCATCCATCTAAACTTTCACGTTTATAATATTAGTGAGATTATCTTTGTATGTTCCTGTTAAACTCATCAGGGCGCCATAATCCCATGTGCGACAAAGACCTTAAAAAAGAATTAAAAAAAAAAAATTGTGTGGTCTATAACAATTCCATTCTTTTAAAAAACTATATCTACTCTCAGCTTTTATTTTAAAGCACTATTGTTTTTGTTTTATTCTATTGCTACGATTACCGCGACTCGGCAAACGTAGTGTAGGACGCCCACCGACCAGGTGGGATGGCGATTTGGGAAACACTGATTTCAGATGCTGGATGCGGCAAGCTGAAGACAGGGCGCTATGGAGCTCATTAGGGGAACCCTTTGTCCAGCTGTGGACTGATATAGGCTAATGATGATTATTTTTGTTTGAGTTAGCTCAATTGAACGGCTTTCGTTGTGAACTAGACAAAATGTCGCAACGGCGGAACCCACTGGTACTGGGGTTCCGCGGAAGCCGTCATTTTAAATGCTTGCGACACGGTGACACTGGTTTGGTTTGGTATTCAGGTTTGAATCATGGTCTTATGAGAAAGGATATTTCTAGGACATTAATTTTATAATAAGTTTTATATTACTATTTTAATAAATGCGAAAGAATTTTGCCGTTGTGAATACGTTTGTGCAAAGAAAACCCAAAATTACTGAATCGAACAGTTGAAATTTGCACACATGTTCAGAACCTGGATTATCAGAGGCTAAATGTGAATTCCGAAAACACGCGTGCGAAGCAGCAATTTGTCGCCTTTAATTTAATTAATTTTATTTTAATCAATAACTAAAGTCGAATGTTAGTACAAGTCAGATTTTTTATGTTCTAATGTTTTTTTTTCTGTCTGACCCGGGTACAATTCAGGAATTGTACTGTACTATATACGAGTATATAGCTTTTAATAATTTACCTTCTTAAGGTGTATACGCGACCCAAACTAACGCCGCTACCTACTCTATCTTATTATTCCGTTTAACAAAGGAAATTTCAAAAATTCATCACGCAGTTTGTGATACTTACTATAAGCTTTTGTTTAAATAATGCCTCTGTAATAGTTTTATTCCATTTAGTTTAGCAGTGAATCGAAAATAGATTTTGGTGGCCACCAAGGGCAACTTCGATTCACTGCCTAAACTAAATAGATTAGAACTTTTACAGAGGCATAAAAAAAAAGCTTATAATAGGCATCACAAACATTGCACGCAATTAATGTCTCACCGCAGAGATTGGGCAATGGGCAGTGAATGCGATATACTAAAACTCATTGCGTATGACGCGCATTGGCCTACTCCACCTCCCTGGTACTGCAGTGCGCGCCCTGTCGGGTTGCATCGCAGAGTTTAGGCTGTGAATGCGTTAGGTTTAATTTGTAGTGTGTGTGCAATAAATTTTGTGTGTCAACCAAACCAAGGTTGGTTGCTGAACGTCACAGAACCGACTCTACCAGGAAAAAAACTCTGCCTACCCAAGTACAGTTTATCAACATTGAATAGCTAACTAATTTATTTTCCTATGGCTTTATATTCTCGAAATATGGCTCATGATTGTTTACTGTAGTATTAGCTTGGCGGAATTTACGATGATAACGAAGAGGTCTGTACGCTTATTATAAGTATGCAAAATTTGCATACGAAAAAAAGGTTGCGTGTATGACATAAACTTTAACATCGATCTGTCTTACATAAACCAAAACGAATGAATATTGTAGTGTGTATGTAAAAATAGCCTGTGTCAAATCAGCCAAAACCTGAGATCCTGGAGACGGACATAGGCTACTTGTAAAGCGTGGGCAAAGCCGCGGGAAGCAGATAGATGTCTATAATCGGCAGAGGGACTATCATCTCCACTCTGGAGATACTTTGTGGTGAGGGTGAACAATGAAGGAAAATATTTCCTGCATTGATTAGCCTCAGCTCAGTTGGTCTTGTCACAGTTCTGTATTATGTTTTTTTGTCTATGATCTTCTGTTCTCTAATTGCGTGTCTATTTGTATTGTGTTTTCATTGTATTTTTGTCGTAAACCTATAGACTAAGTGTTGTCTGAAATAAAATCTTTTTATTTTATTTTATTATTTATAGCTTTACGGACATCTACCTTCGTTATCTACCTCCCTAGTTTTGGTAGACGTAGTGTTTTTTTTTCGTACAATTGAAATTCAATTTAGCTTCATTTTTACCAATGCCATTGTTTGGCTCATAGATAATCTAAGCTTTTTCTCACTGCGTTGAACAATGGACTCCAGAACAATACTCATAAATATGAATGTTCCAAATGGTGATTGATTTGGGAATGTTATACATAAATTGGGTCAATCTAAAAAAATAATGCTGGACAATTCACACAGCATTATCCAGCCCCAAGCTAAGCAGAGCATGTGTTTTGAATACTAGATAACTGATATACATAATATAATAGAATATATAGATAGATATATTTTTATTATACATAGAAAACGACGAGACCTAAACAAAAAAAAAGTCTGCAATTACCCGCAACGTCCTGCGTTGCAAACAGGACTTCGCCCACCGTGCCACAGACGTCACATATTTAAGTACGTAACATAGTTAAAACTGATCGAAAAACAATTAAAAATTACTACCTACACGTAAGGTTATGCAAAGTAAGTACGTAGTAAATAAATGGACCACCTAGCTCACGTTATACATAGAATTTGTACTTTCTGAAACGATCTCTTTGTTCAAAGCTCCAAGGGCAGATTGCGAGCTGTGTGTGAAAATGTGACCTAGTTCCTGCAATGTTTGCAAGAAAATTTATCTCTTCCTTGATAACGTCAGAATAATTTCGGTTGCAGGTGAAAGAGTGCATTTTGTTTGCATATTGGGCCAATGAATGAGGCACGAACTAAGTATCTTTAGATGCTCGGATTAGATGCTAAATTAACTTTGTAAACTAGTAATTTTATTGTAAACTATAAAAACCTCACCTAGCCGACATTTTCGATTTATTTCGCAAAATTAAAAGTTCAAAAAACTCCCGGTATTCAGACGTCTCTTTTGATACTTCATTCACATAAATCTCTTTAGCCGTTTTAATGCTTCTAGGTATTAGAGTATCTGCTAACCTCATAGAAACATTAGAAAAACGAACCTCGCACCATTGAAAAATTTAGGATCCTTTAATGCCATGAAATTTTACAGACAAATCTTTTATTTCATGCCAAATAGTAGAACATACATAATATTATGTATGTTCTAAAGGATCCTAGATTTTTCAATGGTGCGGGGTTCATTTTTCTAATGTTTCTATGAGGTTAGCGGATACTCTATTAATACCTCGAAGCATTAAAACGGCTAAAGAGATTTATTAATAGATATAACGGTGATATAAAATGTTAGATAGATAGATAGATAAAGACTTTATTTGCAACTTCAGACACACACATACAAAATACAACAATTATACAGTACCTACACTAGTAAAAACAAAACAATAATACGATTAAGAATGTTACTTTTGATATCATTAATGTTACTTTTAATATCACCGTTAGTCGATGCAGAAAATGTCGATGCTAAGTGGAAAATATCTACTATAATAAATACTAGCCCCTGCCTGCGACTTCGCGCGCACTTTTCAAGTAGCCTATATCCGTCCCCGGGAAACCATTTACCAGCCAGCCAAAATTTCATTGATATCGGTTCAACCGTTTAGGCGTGAAAAAGTAACAGACAGACAGAGATAGATTCGAATTTATTATATTAATATTGATATTAATATGCATTGGTAACTTATTTCCTTGACAATCCAAATTGCTAGTTTTTCTTTATGCGTTCATACTGCTACTCTACATATATGTAAACTATTATAGTTAACATAAATGTAGATGGAAGGTGGTGACCCCGGCAACGTTATGTAAAGTGCACTCAATGACTGCTTTAGAAAGGTTGCAGTTTTATCAAGTTCAAGTTAAAAATGTACATTGACCTTGCAGTTACTGCATTACCTACCTTTGTGTAGGGTTCTTTAAGATAGCTAGGCAATAAACATTTACAATCATGTATGAATTTTTAGATATTATACAAAAGTTTACGCCACAAACCGTAAATATTATGTACTTTTATGTAATAAGTTAAATGTAAGATATTAAATAACCCAAAAAGATGAGATTTTGGCGGGACTTGAATCAGTGACCTGCTCTCAGTAACCAAGTCGAGGAAGGTTAGAGTCCCGCCAAAATCAGAATTTATAAGTATAATTTATATTAACAAAAACCTTAGATATCATGATATGTGCTACAAATGTTACGATATACATAAATAACAACACTGTAGCTGACAAACAGACAGACAGACAGCGGAGCCCTAGTAAATACATTAGGTTACCCGGGTGCCCGGGTGCCGGGTCACCCGGGTACGGAACCCTAAAAAGTATTTCCATAAGCGAAATTGAATTGAGGTTACGAGACCTCAGAATAGATTTCAAAGTGCACGTCGCTCTTGACATTGAGGTGTTCGGTAATAGCTATACGAGAATTGGCTAAGATAGCCATCTTTCTTCAAGTTTTGTTTCATAACTTCTTTTTGATCTTTGTCTATGATAAAAAAAAATAACACTGAGTATACTTAAGTTATTTATCATCATCATCAGCCTATATTAGTCCACTGCTGGATACAGGTCTCTCCTAATGAACTAGCTTAGGTTATTATCAGATTATTATGTCTGTTGAAAACCTGAGTAGGTACCTATTGAGTATTAAAAGGTATGAGATTATTGGTTATTTGATTTGCAAAATCTAAACCTAAAAGCCGATATTAGTCCACGGCTGGACATAGGCCTGCCCTAATTAACTAACAGTTAATAAAACACTGTTTTAACCGGATTAATCGCGTATATTTTATACTAGCAGCGCCTCGCGGTTTCACCCGCGTAGTTCCCGTTCCCGTGGGAATTCCGGGATAAAAAGTAGCCTATGTCCTATTCCAGACTATAATCTATCTCTGTGCCAAATTTCATTCAGATCCGTTCAGCCGTTCTGGCGTGATAAAGGAACAAACATCCATCCATCTATCTATCCATCCATCTAAACTTTCACGTTTATAATATTAGTGAGATTTTGTTGTTAACAGGCAGACTGACAGTCTGCCTGTGACCATGGAAGCTGAAAAGCCTCCGAAACGTCAGGTTATAAACAAAATATAAAATATACGCGATTAATCCGGTTCAAACAGTGTTTTATTATGAGTTCTCGCGCAAATAACCTTAGAATATACTATGAACTAACAGTTATCAGTTAGTTCAATAAGGACAGAACATTTTGTCCGTTAATAGCCTGAGTAGGTACCTATTGAGTATTAAAAGTTTAAAAAAAATCAAATGAGATTATTGATTATTTGATAATTGCAAAATGAAAACCTAATATGACAACTGGTGCGTCAACGCATTTTTCATCGGATTGAATCCCAGGTCACATTTTCTCACGATTTTATTTTGTCTGATGCCTAAAAAGCCATAATAACGTGGTTTAATGTTTTTTTTTGTAAAATCAAAAACAAACAAACAATCAAAGTGACGTAATTTTTCTCTATTCTGCCCTAGACAACAATCCCCGTACTAGGGGGACTGCATTGCTAAATCTCACTCTGTCTACTTCTAATGACATAAGTCAGAGTGAGAAATAACACGGCTTAGCAGCTGTTTTAAGTTAGGGTATGTCAATATTTTTTTATAGAAGATTACTCATCATCATCATCATCAGCCTATATTAGTCCACTGCTGGACAATGGCCTCTCCTAATGAACGCCATAGTACCCTGTCTTCAGCTGCCGCATCCTGAAGATTACTTAATTATGCCGATGTACTTAAATGGAGATTTAAGTGTGGAGAGCAATACAAGAGTTTTTGCAATTAAACAAAATATTACAAAATGCAATGAATTAGTTGAAACACAATCGTCGTAAAAAAAAAATCTGCTTATTAATATTAAACCGGAGCAATATCATAACACATGACGACCTAGAAGTCAGTATAAAATTCCAAACCAGATAGAAACTGGTTAAAATTCAATGTTTCGAAAAAATAACATAAAATACGGATAATTGATTGTGTTTTTATTAATGTTTAGGTCATTTATTTAATAAATGAGGATAGAAGATGTACTAGACCTTGGGTATGTAGATATACCAGATTCCAAATTTTATGCACATAAAAGTAACAAGATAAAGTAAAAAACTACAACCCGACTACGTGAAAGTTAAAAAGGTTTGAAACATTTACATTGACAAAATAGAATGACGTATCGGTCATATTTGATAGGCATAGAGTTGAAAATGAAAATAGGTCGTAGGTAATTTTTCTCTATGGGGCCTGCAGCCTGCGGCTACCTAAACTTTAATACGCGTTTTGAAGGCTTATTCGGGGTCGGAGCCCGAAATCCTATAGCCTATAACCATCGGGGTATTGAAACGAATCAATCGATACATAATTTGTTGAAATCGAACCAGTAGTTTCAGCGCTACGTGGGAACAAAGAAATCGGCCACATACATACAAACATATAAACATACAAACATACAAACATAGGGTGCTAACCTCATAACCCTCCCCTGTTGGTAGTCGGGTAAAAAAGGAAGATACGGTACGTTCTAACAGCGCTCACTCAAAAACTGTACCATGTTACAGATGAAATAATGATAAGGTATTGGATTATCAGAAAATTTAAACTTGTGTATCTACTTACGCGGGAAAATATGTGATGCCTTGGGCTTTATTTTTTGTTTTGGAGCTATTTGTACCTGGTGAACGAACATGAGGGCATTGCCGTGGTGTTTTAGTCGAAATCACACAAAATTATACGTCGTTGCAAGCATGCGCAACACAAATGCCACCGCCCGCGCCGCCGGTCCGACTATGACTGAGGTAAGGTAACATAGTTGAACCTAACTTGAGCCATACACTTTCGAGATGGTAATACCTCATCTCCCATTTTTACTTTTATCGAAGACTTAATGCATTAAAATTTTACTGCATCAATACGAAATACTATAGTATAGTATAGTATAATGTATAGTATGGACGCATCTTTCATCGGATTTAATCTCAGTCTCAGGTCGCATTATTCTCACGATTTTATTTTGTCTGATGCCTAAAAGCCATAATAACATTGTTTAATGTTTGTTTTAGTAAAATTTTATAATTAGAGTCCTCGCTGCTAACAGTCGAAACATTAATCCCCTTATACATAATAGTTTGCATATCGTCGCTTACCATCAGGTGAGATTGTCGTCAAATGAAGGGCTGTTGACTACAAAAAAATTAAGGGTTTCTAAGTTTTAGTTCCTAAGAAATTTTATAACCCGAGTGCGTGGGCTTGCGCACCATAATAACAAAAGCCTTGGTTTCAGTTGTTTCAAAATAATCAAATAACAATAGAGTTGTAAATAATCTTTTCCTAATTTTTTTCTTCTTCTTTTCAATTGTTTCAATAGTAAAATACTTGTTCTAATTTGTTTTTATTATTAGATCAATGCCTTTGTTTGAAAGATATATTTATCTTTTGTATATATCAACTTTTGTAACACAATAACTACCAAATAGTTTTACAAATACCATCATTATATCACAAGATCGGGTATCAGCTCTAGGTCTAAGTCGCGAGCCTGCTCCACGCTCCATCGGCTTACCTTTCAAATACCCGAGTAAGTATATCTTTGCATTTTGTACAGACACGAGTTATGATGAGTTAGCTATAGGTACTGATAAAACAAAGAGGTTTTTTTATCTTTAATCAATCTCACCTATTAATAAATGACGATGTGGCTGCTACGGACAAGGCCTACCACCAAGCCTTCCCCTGGTGGTAGGCCGAGATGAATCCCACCATAGTGCTGTCCTAGTATCATTTTCCACCACAAGGTTTGCTTATCTATGTACTAGGGTAGCATAAACGTGAATACTCGTAGGTAAATACATTCTCCAATCATCTCACTGTATCTCCATACAACTTCTGCTCTCCTGGTACTTTAAATGATTAAAGAATTTTTCATTGGTAGCCGAGGCGAGGATACATCATCATCACAGAAGACTAAAACGGTATTAATTTTTTCCTTGAAGAGACCCAAGTTGTAGTGGCTGAAAAAACCGTGGCAATTCGAAACGGTACGAATGATAAATTTAGAGGAGAACCAGTAAGTACGAGTGGAGGAAATATCCATAAGATAAGGGTGGTAGGTAGATTCTTATATGCCGTACGTCTGCTTGTCCTGGAGTGGAGTGGGATCAAGACATAACGTTCCTGAGAGCATTCTCCGCAATTCATTCTATAAAATAACTTATAATGTTGGTCATAGAATGAACAAACGTTCAGATTCCTCTAGTTGGTATAAAGTGCTTACGTTCATAGTAATGATCATACTTTAGGCAATCGTCGGCCTATAGTCAAATCTAGAACTTAGTAACTTAATCCAGTTCAACATTCGATAGGCTTACCTACTTAAATCGTAATATAACGTAATATTTACACAATTTACTAATAATGTATAATTATCATCAACCTATAATAGTCCACCGCTGGACATGGGCCTCCCCAAATAAGCGCCTTAGCTCCCTGTCTTCAAAAATGTAATATAACTAATAATTGAGAGCGTTATAATAAGATGTGCCAATCTTATGGATAAGATTGGCACAGGACCGTGTGGAGTGGCACAAGAGTTTGGAGGCCTATACCCAGCAGTGGGTGAAGTCAGGTTGTGGATGATGATGATGATGATGATGAGAGCGTTATGACTTCTTTATGAGCTGATGAAAGATGGCATGGCAGGACACGTTTCCGGTTTGGTTAAGTGCAGATCAAAAGGAACTGAAGAAAGAAAGACCTTACTATTCTAAATCAAGACCTACATCTATTCCAAATTTCAGCCCGATCCGTTCAGTACTTTTGGCGTGAAGAAGTAATAATCATCATCATCGATCCATCGAAACTTTTGCATTTATAATTTCAGTGCGTGCGATGTGATTTGTTTTGTAGCATGTACCTGTAGATTGTTTGCAACAGTCTTCAGTTAGATCAATTGTAAATACTTGTTTAATTTAATTATTTTATTTGATTGTCATTTTCTTTGTTAATAAAGAGCATTTTTATTTAAAAAAAGAATATTTGTGGATACTCAAAAATGATAATTTCAAGTCAGCGCAAGCAAGGCGATAAAAAAATATAATTTAAGCAAATAGACTTTTTGTCATACGACTATTCATTCATCTATACGCAAACTTAAACCTTAACTTAAATATTTGACACTAAGCTTAAAATAATTAACTTATTTCCTCAGAAACCCGTTTTCAGCGTGCAATGTAATTTCCCGTTGGCACAAACATAATTATCCATTGATTCTGATAGATAGGTAAATTGGTGTTAAATTGCATTGCATTCCATGTGGTAAAACTGAGCACCCAGTAGTTTGTTTATTTTATGTCCTACTATTATTAGGTCGAAGAGAACTCCAAACTACGGAATGGATCAGGTTGAAATTTTATACACTTAGTGTTCAAAATTAAGTACTTATTCACAAACTTATCAACACTTAGGTGTTCAAAATTAAGTACTTACTCACAAACTTATCAACACTTAGGTGTTCAAAATTAAGTATACTTATTCACAAACTTATCAACACTTAGATGTTCAAAATTAAGTACTTATTCACAACTTAGTTTTCCTACATATACCTACATAGGTACAAACATGTGTGTGACACACGTACACGTGCTATGCACGTTTTAAGTTTTATTCCGACTCAGTCAAGTTAAGCCTAAATTGTAACGAATTTATTTCCGCGTTCAATTATCGACATGCACAAGGACCGACCCTTTCAATGTTACTCTCAGAAAAACGAACGTTTCCTGACTTGTTGACCGTAAGTGACTGATTTTTATAAGCTTTTGTTTAACTTTTACCGATTGAGCTGACATTTGGCACAGTTATGTCTGGTGACAATGCAATGTAATCACTAATTACTTATGTACAAGATAAGTAATTAGTGATAACAAAAAAAAATCTATGTAAGGTCTAAAGAAACGACAGAAATCTGTAGAAACGCTTTGATTACAAAATAAAATTCAGCCAGGCCACTATACCTACAAAGAATCGTCACCGTCACTTATAGAATTCGGAATTTACTAATTTGAAAATTTACATGATTTTTTGGTGTCTTCGCAACAAACTGAGCGTAAAACCGTTCGTTTTGGATAACATTATGCATGCATTGTAAACTCCCGCGCAATATTACTCAACTTATGTAAATGTCAGTATTTACAATATCATTGTTACATATAAAAACAAAATGTCAATCCATAAATATTTAAATTCGCAAAAATACTCGTTTTCTGTTTGATTCGCAGTAAACTCAAGTGAAACTGATACTTAGGTAATCTTGAAATTTTGTTTAGTATTTTTAAGGAAAATAAAGTTAAATTATACTACGCCACCGTTATTGAACTTCTAAACCTTGTGATGCCGGCACCTTCCGATATTTATGTTATCCGATGCTAAATTTTGAGAGTCCTATTTAGATTTGCAAAAAAAGCATTTAAAGATTTTACGAAAAATTCGACAAATTATGTAGTTTTGCATACATGTTTCGAATTATTTTGTCCAAAGCAAAGTTAGGTGTTAAACCTTACTTCTTTAATTAGGTTTACTTTTTATAATGAATATCATAATATCAGTTAAATTTTAAGCACTACTATTTTAAGCCAACTTCTTTATTAATTATTTTTTTGTATTTTTGTGTTCTATAAAATCTAAGATAAATTTTAAACCGAAAATTGAGACAAAAAATATATCATTAAAATGATGAACAATTCTGATCTGCGACGCGTCCTACAGCAGCCAAGCAGCGGCAACACGCTGCAAGGACCCTGCTGCTCCAAGCAAGGGGGGCAATATAGCGAAAGTTCAACCAAATAACCACCTATAAAAACACACAACACTGCTCGCGGTGTATCCAGTTCGATTCCCGACTCCACACATAGTTGAGGAGCAAAATGAAACCGGTGAGTTGAATCACCAATCAATAAGTGATATAAATAAATAATATAATAAAATAGTGTCCGTGATCGCGCAGTGATGTGAAGTGATGACTTCAAAAAAGTGATTCGTGTCTGGACTGTGTTTTGAAGTGGTTTTGTGTTGTGTACTTGACACACTTTTTTGAAGTCAACGCTTTGGATCATTGTGATTTTTAGGGGGTGACCTAATTTGATTAATTGAGATTTTATTAAGAATCATCATATTAATATTGTAAATAAGGCAAAATAAATAGGGTACTTCTTATAACAAATAAAATAAATCATAAAACTCTTTAAAAGTAAATAACTCTTTTTGAATTTCTGACAAAGAACCTTAATAAAAACTTATTTTCTTATAATTTTATTCCATTTGTAACAGCACCATTAATAAAAGAATTATCACATGTTTTATTGGTACTTGTTCAAGTACCAATAAATAACTAGTACTTAATACACCATAAAGTTAAAATAAACAACCATAATCATAAATTACCCTGCATAAACCTTTTTACTACCGCAATAGAAACGAATGAAGTAATGAAACCAAAGTTGTACCCATATCCAACGGTATTACCTTAATGTTACAGAGGGTGTGTTACATCACAAAAGGCCACAGATCAGCTTGTCAGACTAGTAAAGCAGGAAGACATTCCAGGAAACTGATAGATACCTGTCTACTTGCTTTGTGTTTATCCTATCTTTAACTGCAACTTACAATCTTTTATTTCCAATGCTTGGCATGTGAGACGATTTCATAACGAATGAAAATGTTCTTGCAAAATTGGAACAGAGATTTCCAAAATCGTGATCATTATGAATTAAATTTCAAATGTTTTGTAATTTGAAAAGCAGAACGTATTGGTGAATCAAAAACGTGAATAATTTATAAATTAAATAAACAGAACATAATGTATTTACCCAATACTTTTAAATATCGAAAATGCCTCAAATGATAATATTTTCAATTACACACACAATACATTTAACAAGTTTTTTTGCTGACACTGATAACAATATTAATAGAATAAAATTAAAACTAGTTTCGTTAGTTTTTAGTAAACTTTATTTCAATTGTAAATACTAGTTTTAATTCACAATACATTATTTTAATATACAAATAATCTTTAAAGCCATACATTAAATAGGTACTTAATAGTTTAAGTTCTACACTAAATGGCTAGTTCCAACAAAATTACTCAATCTAAACAGACAGATTCTGTAAACACCAGCAAATAATTTCCTAGTTCACCTTATGCAGATTTAGTCATAGCCAGTATACTTTGTCGAGAACCTTTAATGTCTACATGCCTTTACATATAAGGTGGTGTACACAAATATAGCTACTGGTTTTCTTACTCAACAACTTTTAAATAAAATATTTATTTCTAGAAAGAGATGAGACCAAATCCGAATAATGGCCAAGGAAACTTATAAATTGTCACTTATGTTTGTTTTTGGGTAAATTGTTCATTGTTCTATGGTCGCAGAATTTTTCTGCGTGTGGCTTGCTAAAAGAATTAACGATTTTTTTTATGTTGCTGTTTAATTTGAGCGTTTCTCAACTTTTCAGGGTCCATGGCTTTAGCAGGTGCTCGCTAAAAACCTTACGAAAGTCCACTACACATGCATAGACCTCGTTCACTTTGAACCGGTTAACATCTTTTTGTTTACTACCTTTGTTCGACGTTTCAGTAACATTATAGATCTAGGGGTTAGTGAACTGATGATGGCCTAATAACACCAGCCAAGCGTGTAAATGAAATAATGAAACGCTTATTATGAGATTCATTACATACTAAGAAACTGTTTACATCACGCGCAAAATGTACATTCAAAAATTGTTACCTTTCACAATCATGAAAATCAAATAGCAATAAACCTTTTCTTTGAGCTTAATGAACCGGCCATACTCAGCACACGCCACAAAAGAATAAATAATGTCTTAAGTATTCGTAAACAAACAAATTAAGTAACGTAAACGAGAAAATACTAAATAGTGTAGAATGAGCGGTAACATCGTGCCAAACGATGTTACACACAATTTCACTACCAGATGCAGATGCCGTTGATGGGTCAACAGTGTGTTTTGTTTCAAAACTACTGCCCGTTAAACCAGTTAACAAGTTGTCAAACCGTGACTTTTTTATTAAGTAAAAATAAATTCAGTGACTGGATTTGTAACCACAAATATATGTTTATTAAGTTTCATAACTTATGTAGAGCATTTTATAAAAAACTAAATCAATCAACTGCTGCTAAAATACGCAAAGATTTACGACTCGCTATCGCAATATTTACAGTTATAAGATTATCATTCTAGATCTATTGAGTTATATTGGTTACAAAATAATTAAGTAAATATTTGCAACGATCTAATTTAAATGGTTATTTCATAACACAGCGTTTGATCAGAATGTAAAATAAAATGTTCTTAGTTATATATGTAAATGCTTTATAATTTATCGTTCTACAAATTAAAATTATTGTATACGTTGTAAAAATCCTACAACGTAAGATATGAAGGATTTGCATATCATGCACTTTAGAATCTAAGAGTTACCTATAAATATAAATTATTTTGGCAAAAATGCAACTCACAGCCTTTCTTCTCGTGGCAATTGCATTATACGATCACGATGAGGCAATAATGGAAATGCAAGAAAACCCATGGGAAACACTGAACAAAGAATTCGTGATCCAACTGTGGGATAGTTACGGCACCGTCTACTTTGTCTGATAACCTTATTAATTATCATATTTATCATGGAGTCTTGATTCGAGGATTTAAAATATCTAAAACTACATCTAAACGGCTCATTAAGTATATTCAAATAATATAACTGAACTAGATTTTACAGAGCTTTTTACTAAACAAAATAAGAAAATTCTAGAAAACATTTTCGATACACAGATACCTACCGTGGGTTAGATACATAAAACTAATTGTTACAAGATAAAGTTAAAAACTACAACCCGACTACGTGAAAGTTGTAAAAGTTTGAAACATTTACATTGACAAAATAGAATGACGTATCGGTCATATTTGATAGGCATAGAGTTGAAAATGAAAATAGGTCGTAGGTATTGTAATTTTTCTCTATGGGGCCTGCAGCCTGCGGCTACCTAAACTTTAATACGCGTTTTGAAGGCTTATTCGGGGTCGGACCCCTAAATCCTATAGCCTATAACCATCGGGGTATTGAGACGAATCAATCGATACATAATTTGTTGAAATCGAACCAGTAGTTTCAGCGCTACGTGGGAACAAAGAAATCGGCCACATACATACAAACATACAAACATAGGGTGCTAACCTCATAACCCTCCCCTGTTGGTAATCGGGTAAAAATTGAATGTATAGAAAAAGTCCTGCTTAGATTTTTGTATGTTAGCCTCGTTCTCTATAAAATACAAGCACCTATCTCCTATCCTACAGATTTCAACAGCCAATTTCATTCATCATTTCAATAATGTCATGCCATCTGGACAATTACCTAAGGTATAAGCAAAACAGTGAAAAAAGATTACCACAGATCATAATCATAGCGGCTAAACTGCGTGGGAGTTGCTTGACCGTAATAACCTCTTGGAGTCTCAGTATGAGAAGAATAGAGAAGGGAATACTGACTACATTAATAAAGAGCCAATACCAATGTTATTAATTAATGTGCAGTAACGTTTGAAGTTACGACAATTACCCATAAAACACACGAGATGAAGTAATTATTACATTTTATGATGTGTCTAGTTACATCTCACAAACAATAGAACATTCCAGCAGTATAATATTATCAAAAATTTCCATCTCTTCATGGTCACTATTTTAACCATTTCAATGATTATCCATGCAGCTATGACAGAATCTCGAAAAATTCTGTTTCATAACAAGAGTTAGATAATTATAAAGTAGGTTATTGTCACTGAGCAAGGTCAAAAGATGGTTAAAGTTCACTCATATAAGACCTACGAACTTATCAGAAACGGCAAAAAGGACGTACCCTGCTTTTAGTTCGGATCTTTTGGTTCTTTCTGGAGGCATTTCCCTCCCTTAATTTGTGTCAGTAAAGATTACAACAAATACATCTTTAAGAATACACACAGTTATACTTAATTCTTCTCACATTTACCCGACAATTCTCACGTAGTATGAAATGTTTGCTTCTTGGTTTGAGTGTTTCTAACAGTATTGTGTGTAAACTTGAGTGTTTGCCCCTTTCATAAGCGCTGATCAATCAATGAACTCACCGTCTGCTGACGCAGTTTTTTTTGCTTTGTACACTGCTTGTACTTTGACAGGGTTTACAGTAGGCATCTATCAAGGCCTTATTTTTAAAGATCTGAATAGATTAGGTACTTACAGAAGCTTAACTATTTTAATGGTTTTGGACTTATGTCAATATTCAAGCACTACAGAGTCAAT
Source organism: Eupithecia exiguata (assembly GCA_947086465.1). Lineage (NCBI taxonomy): Eukaryota > Metazoa > Arthropoda > Insecta > Lepidoptera > Geometridae > Eupithecia > Eupithecia exiguata. The sequence continues at coordinate 2,261,039 of OX352233.1, read as the reverse complement.
TATAGAACTTAAATCGCTCGCTTTGTATATTTTTATCATTTCTGAATATGTAGTCCTAAGATTTATCTATACTCGTAGATTCTGGTCAATGTCTTATGTAAACAGCACCTTATTAAACTTTTTGTCCATCGACTCATTACCCCTAATTAGTTATTCCCACGATAGATGGCGACACATGGCCTATGGGGATTGCGGCGACGTTTGCGCAAGCTGATGAACTGTCATCATATTTGCAATGCAATGCATGCGTATTTACCGATTTGCAACCGTTTGAAGATATAATTAAGCGGCTTTATCTATAATGAGCTGTTTGTCTATGGCGAAGTCAGAAAGTAAGGGGTTTGCAAGACTTTGCGATATGCTTAGATTGATTTGTTAGTCGATTGACTATCATTTGATGGTAATGAACGCGAAATGAAGAGCAAAGCTTTTTATAAATGTGAAGAAAAACAAACTTCTTTGAGCATCCCTGCAGTTTGCAATTTATATACAATGTATATCTAATACCTACGTATATTTATAGTTTAGGAAATGACTTAATAAATTAAAGCGAGAAGCTATAAAACAGTAAATGCCTTCAATTATAAATTCACATTTAAGTGTTGCTGAAATTCACGTCTTCAATTTCCGACCAGTGATTATTGAAAATGAACCGGTTTTTTAAATTACTGAGTGCTTTATGAAACACCATTTCCCAAGTTTTCTAGTTTAAAGTTTAATTACTTCGGAATTCAGAGCGGCGAATATTGTGTTGCTCCATCAAATTGAAGTTATAATTGGACATTGTTTAATTTTGATCGTCCTGCTGTCTTGGACGGGGAACTATACATATAAATCATTGGCTCGATCAAATCTCCAAGCGTCTTAGTTCGTTTACGTAGGTTTTTAATGACTTCTGAGAAGAGGTATGCATTATGCTCTGAATTGAATAATTAGTCTTCTAAAAAATCTTTTTTTGTTGCGATCAATAAGCTCTTGCTCCTGCTACACACTGAAAATGCATCCAAGCATTAACGAGATAAGTAAACAACCTATAAAAGGTCTTATCTTAATCATGTCACTAGTATTTTCGTTATTAGCAAACCGGATATCGATCAGGTACTAACAACTGTACCAACCTGACCTCTACATACATAGGCTTTTTATGTAATTCTATGAATAATTCACGATAATACTTGTATCATACGCTGTAAATAGTTTCGCATAGCAAATTCAATACGATAACTTATTACACTTAACTTATTACATGAGTAGGAACGATTTGACCCGTTGTCGAAATTTACGAGTATAACAAGTGATGTCGCTAAACTTAAAATAATCTATAACATTACTAATAATCTATAACAGTATTCTAAGTTTAGACTTCAATATAATTATAAATACAAAAAGACATATAACGATTATTTTGATTATTTGGCATTTATAATTATATATGTAACTCTAGTTGTATCACAGCCATAGTAAAATTGTTTGAACTAGAGGAGCTATATGCCAGGTTCAAAAATTTTAAACTTGGTTCGAAAAAAGCTTTAACTATCGATTTCTGTTGTAGTCCGGATACTCTTTAGTACATATTTTCTGACTCATACTACTACCACATTAAGAAGTAATTACCACGTTAAGTAACCGGTGCATTCCCACTTCAACGCCTTGTACTGTTTCCTCAGTTTTTGATCGAATCGCTTCAGTGGACCCATTGCCCAATACAGTCATAGGCCATATATCAAATGCCGTAACATTATCGGCACCGTATAATTTCATGATATATGTATTCTGTTTCATTTCATCAATGTTACAAGTCATGTTATAAAACTGAGTGAAATGTTTGCATTCAAAATATACTACCGTTTATATATTATGTATATAGATGACCAGGTTGGATGATGATTTGCGAAAGACTGCTGGCAGATGCTGGATGCGTCAAGCTGAAGACAGGGCGCTATGGCGCTCATTAGGGGAGGTCTATGTTCAGCTGTGGACTACTATAGGCTGATGATGATGATATAGATGGTTCAAGTTATAAATTTGACATAGCTGAACATGTTACCTTATAATCTTATATTGAAATGGCAAAATATTACGAATTAAAAATTATTAAAAGAGAAATAGGCTTTACATCAAAAGACTAAAACAAAATTTGCATTATTACAGATCTGCTTAGTTTTCCTGCTGGTAGCCGCGGCCGCTGCCGGCGAGAAGAAGACGACAGACAAGAAAGCAGAGCCGCTTGACAAGAAACTAGACAAGCGTGGACTACTGAACCTCGGTTATGGGTACGGTATAGACGGGCTGGACGTTGGGTACATCGGCAGCGGGCATGGTCTGGGTGGCGCATACAACGTCATCGACGATATCGGTCTCCAAGGATACTCATCCGCCTACAACCTAGGACACCACACCGATACCGTCAAGACCGTCACCCTCGTGAAGGGCGTCCCTGTCGCCTACCCCGTCGACAGACCCGTCCCGTACCCCGTCGACAGGCACGTTCCTTACCCCGTCAAGGTCCCGGTGCCCCAGCCCTATGAAGTCATCAAGCACGTGCCTTACCCAGTCAGAGAGTACGTCAAAGTGCCCGTGCACGTCCCCGCTCCCTATCCTGTAGAGAAGAAGGTGCCTTACCCGGTGCATGTACCCGTCGACAGGCCCTACCCCGTCAAGGTCCTGGTTCCCCAACCCTACCCCGTTGAGAAGCACATCCCCTACCCAGTGAAGGTGCCCGTTCCTCAGCCCTACCCCGTGGAGAAGCACGTCCCGTACCCCGTAGAAGTCAAGGTCCCCGTTCCCCAGCCCTACCCCGTCATCAAGCACGTCGGAGTCCCCGTGAAAGTGCCCGTCGACAGGCCTTACCCCGTGCACGTACCTGCTCCTTACCCCGTCGAGAAGCCTGTACCAGTCCCCGTCGCGGTCGAGAAGCCAGTGGCTTACCCCGTCCACGTCCCCGTGGACAGGCCATACGCTGTGCACGTTGACAGGCCCTACCCCGTCCCAGTGAAGGTCGGCGTCCCGGAGCCCTACCCCGTGTACAAGCACGTGCCGTACGCGGTGGACAGGCCCGTGGCCGTCCCCGTGAAATTCCCCGTAGACCGACCCTACCCTGTGCACGTCGACCGGCCCTACCCCGTGGCCGTCGAGAAGCCCTACCCCGTACCCGTCAAGGTCCCCGTCATCGTCGGCCACGAGCACGGACACGAACACAGCCACCTAAGCTTCGGCGGTTCTTACTACAACCACTAGACTAAATAATACTCAAGTATTTTTATTTATAACTCAAGAAAATTGATTTTATGGCCGGGAAAACAGCAAAGCGACCATTCTTGTAAATAAACAATGTCATGTTTGTATGAACGTACGTGTACGTAGTGATATTAAAAGGTTACCAATTTTAGGATTAAGTTGTACGAAAAGCTATGAAAATAAAGTATATAAAAAATTTCTTCCGTGTTTTATTTTAGGAAGCATTGAATGGAAAGGAAAGAATAGTGTGACTAGATATACAACAATGGTTGACCTTCACGCTGCTAGTTGCGGCTTGTTGGATAACTCAAGTTCTTTATTTATTTATCCCCACGAGAAAGCACGCTAAGGTTAAGAAAATACTACACTGTGAACTTGGAACAATTTAGGTAGAGAAAAGCGAAAGTCAAAACAGATTTCCAGAAAAAAATTGCTTTTATTTACAGTTGCGTAAAACTATACTATTCGCATTAATTGACGCTAGTAAAGTGAGAGACTTGCAAATAGACGGTTATTAAGCTTAAATTCTCAAATTATAGCTAACCTAAGCCAATTTAAAATGGCCAACAGAAATATTGCGTGAAATATTAGTTTAAAATCACTCTAAGTTGCAAATGCAGTAGGCTCCACAAGAATGTTGCCAACATAGATATACCGCCCACTAATATTGCTAAACTAGTTCAAAACATACAGTCAAACATAATTACGTAACTTTCACTTTATAAAGATTAAAAAAATACATTTAAGTTTGCCTTTCTCAGACGCAAGATTCAATCTAAATAGCTAATAATGCGAACATTACTTGTGTAATATCTAGTTCACTTCTATGAAATGCAAATGCCTTCGCTTATGTTGTCAACAAGATAACTAAGTCAATAGATTTAAAAGCGTTACTCAATTCCAATTTCGCAATGAATAGCAGTAAAATAGTAAGAAAATTCAAGCCGTTTCGTGTAAACTTCGGATTAAAGTCTTCGAAAGTTCTTACTTATCACTCTTCTAATTTTAGGTCCTGTTTATGGGATAATAGGAAGAGCATGGCGTCCTGCCATAAAACAGTTTTTAACTAGTATGGAGAACTGTCCCATTACCAAGGTTCTGGTACATACCTGTACTAGGTACCGAATAATCAAAATAGTCGTAGGCATAGAATATAAAAGTTATTTCGTTTCATTAATCTTTACCTAGTTATATTTTAGTTATATAAAAAACCTACCTACTAATGTTTACCATAAATAATTGTACTGTACCAGCCAACATAGTTAATCTTTTAAGGAAAAAAAAATGTTTAAATATCAAAACAAAGTACTTTTAAATTTTGCTCTATTTTAAGATCAAACATGTTAATCAACTTTTCTACCAAAGGCGGTGGTTTAATTATTACAAATTACGAATGACAACAAATTTGTGAATACCAATTTAACTTACCTAGTTAAAAGTGCCTAGCAAGATATTTGTTTTTAATGAATTGAAACAAAGAAGAAAAAAAAGCTACGTCAAAATTGGCCAATGAGTGATTAGAGTAGGTAAGGTAACGTAAGGTAACTTTAGACTATTTTCTACCAAATTGAGCAAGTTCCCAGCTTTTGTACCTATGTTAACTCGGTTAAACGGTTAAGAACAGGTTATGTAAGCATTGCTAACCGCTGCGGTCAAAGATATAATAAGCATTGTTTTGAATTAGGTAAACAAATAAACATTCTTCATTATCAAAGAAAATTACAATCAAATAATAGAATTAAATTAAAATTAGTAGTATTTACAATTGAAACAATTGAGCTAACTGCAGACTGTTGCAAACAAATAAACCTATGCTAAGCATCCTAGATGAAAAATCCTAAGACGGAGCACGCTTTCCTAGAAGGAATTTATTCACTGGATTTGAAGACATTGTAACATTGTTTCAACTAGAAAATTAGACGCAGGAAGCTTATTCTACTCTCTTTCAAGGCATAATATAAAACAAGAGCTGAATAACAAAAGGAAAAGAGGTTTTTTTTTCGACAATATTGTATTTCGACCATGTGATCGACATAGCACTGTGTCGAAGAAAACGATTCTGGGTATGGGTAGTCTTTTTCTGTTCATCTGCTGGTCTGATGCTGGAAGGGAGAAGATGGGATCAGGTCACGACCTGATCTTCTTACTTCCACCATGATTATTCGCAGGGGCTTGCACGTAATACCTGCGAATGATCACCAAAGAGGTAATGTTATCGCATTCTTACTTTTTTTTTAACTACGTACAATGGACCAACCTGAGTCTGAGTGCAGAAAGAGGAGTACACATAACAACCCAACATCGTATTCTAATTCAAGTTTTTTTTTTTGCAGTTTTTTCTGAACTCAAGCCATTCTACCCAATCTCAAACTTTGACCTATTCATACGAGTACATCAAAGTGAATGTAATCGCTGCAAATGCACAAAACAAAGCACATTGTCCTATTGTTACCAGCCATTCGCGTAATACACTAGCTTGCAAGAAAACTGCAGCATACGTTGTAGTTATTAATTTTTATTCCATCCAGATGAGATAACTAATATAGTGATCTGTTGGAGATAAAAATTGGCCAAGAATAGGAACGTCTAGAGCATCCACTAATGTTATGAATGCGAAAGTGTGTTCGTTTGTTTATTTGTTTGTTTGTCCATCCTTTACGCCCTAAATAAGCAGCACCAATCGACTTAATTTTCGGCAAAAAGTTAGTTGAAAGGATGGAGAGTAACATAGGCTTTTTGTCCTGGTAAAACATCAAATTCCCATGGGAGATTTACAGAATAATCCCCCTAGAAATGTGAAATTCAAATTTAACGCGGGTGAAACCGCGGGAAACAGCTACTATATTATAAATTCAAAAGTAACTCTGTCTGTCTGTAACCTTTCTACATTTAAACGACAGAATGGATCTCAATGTCTGACAATTTGGCAGGGAGGTAAATAATATCCCGGGGACGGACGTAAGTCTACTTGAAAAACTACTGCTGGTATTTGCGCCGTGCCCCTTCAAGCTTCAGTATATAAATTGGCTATTTCTTGTTTATGTACCTTAATACTACTTTAAACTACAAATGACCCGTTCCAAAATAGCATCACTGGTTGCGCTTGATCACTTGATTTCAATCCTGAAACAGCTGAACTGGTTTTGGTGACATTCGGTTAGCTATTTCTATCCGAAATTCACACGAGTAAATACGAAACAAGAACATACTCTACCGGCTTATTAAAATCTAAAAATAAAATGTAATTCAGGACATACCTACTTATAAGGAGGGTGTGGATTGCAATGTTTGCAAAATAAAGCTAATTGCAAGATTTTAATCTGAAAGTCTCAGTGGTCTTGTCATAACCAAATTTTTTGTGCTCTGATACTTTTGGAAATTCAGGTCTTGGCTTTTTGTCTTAACAATAATGTATAAGTATAAATAAGTACGTTGAAAACCTAGTCCACAAATGTTTCCAAATCTACACTATAATATTAAAACGAGGAATGATTTGTGTTTTTGTATGTAACGAATATACTTAAAAACTACTGGACCAATTTCAAATATTCATTCACCATTAGAAAGCTTACTTTTTAGGGTGTGACATAGGCTATATTTTATCCCGGAATTCTTACGGGAACGGGAACTACGAGGGTGAAACCGCGAGGCGCTGCTAGTGTTTTATAAAGTTTTAAAAATACTGTCTTTGTCTGTTGTTTCGCTTAAAGCAGTTGCCGCGGCCGGCGGTCATTAGAATCGACCCCTTTCAATTCAGTCCGTGGATGACGTAAGTTTGATAAAGGAACCTACCAGAGAATGGGCAGTAGTGACATTCTGTGTATTTGGAACACCCCCACTGCAAACAATTCCCCTGCCAAGGGGGAGAGATGTTCAGCATTGGACGTATTTATGCTGATGAGAGCTTTTAAAGGCAACCGGCGCAGACAAATTCTGGCAAAATGATTCAAAAACCTGAATTAGGCCTTATAGACTTAAGCTTGAACTGCAAAAGTCAAGGCAACCAGAAATAATATTTATACAGCTTTTTTCCAATAAATATATTAGACGAAGAACAGGCGCCATCTATATAAAAGCTTTTAAACTCTGAACAAGCAAACCCTCACGACTGCTCACGCCTACTTTATAAAGAGCTTGATCAGCAGATTGTTTTAGTTCTAGGATTGCTCGCAAGAGGGCGTTTGTGCCGTTAGCCAAAAGAAAAATAAAAAGCAGACAGTGTATTCTTCATTTGGTTAGTAATTACAATCTTTAAATAGATGTACATTGTTTATTACATTTCATGAATGGATAAAATATAATTATAATTACATACATTTGCATTATTAAATTATAGAATTATAATTTTAGAGGTAAGTACGTAAGTATCGCCCTAAATTTCGTGTTTAATTGCATTGTTTTCTTGTCTAGTTACAGTTTTAGAGGTTTTAGACAAGCTAATACGAACCTCACTAAGTAAGATTTACGAGACGATAATTTTGATATTTAAAACGACTATTATCCACGTAATATAAACTGTAAATCAACTTTAACACTCTGAAATTTTAATTAGGTAGGTAATTATCTAATAAAAGTACTTATTATAAGCAGCAGCATTGAAATATATTAACACTTTCATGGCCCATGTCAGTCAGTGCCACCATGTAGCGGCGGCGGCGCGCTGCCGCCTGTGCTGCGGATCGCACCGCCGATGCTGGGCAGTGGATGCGATATACTAAACTAAATATAAGGCTACTTGTTATACAGAAATTACGCGTGCGAAGTCACGGGCAGGAACTAGTATGGATAAAAATCAATTTAGCAAGCTTTGCGGGACCAGTCGTATTGTTATTAGTACAATTTAACGGGTATAGCGTTTATTTAACTATTTTTTTATGTTTCAACAGGTTTTCACAGTGTCGTGGGTCTAGTACTCCAGTCACAGAATGACTAGAGTACTAGACCCTCGGACTAGTCGATTTGCCCGCGACTTTTTCAGTGCTCAACTAAAGTACTCATCAGAATTGCGCATTGCAGCATTGGACCCAGTATCAAGACATCACAAAAATGAATATCTTGTTATAAAATTTTAACAACACAGAAAAACCAATTAGAACTATGTAGTATTAAACTGTAGATTGTTAATAAATTAAATTCGTTACTAGACATAATATTACAGATCACTCTATTGTGTTACATCTAGATCAGGTCTCGACAGAGCACATTTGCTCCCTTGGAGTCGAGACCCTAGGTCCGTGGGCTACCGAGGCTCTCCGGGTTTTCAAAAAAATTCTGAGCGTCTGATTGAGGCGACGCGTGACACGAGAGCTGGTCGGATTCGGTAGCGGAGTAATGCAGCCAGCGTCTTGGGCACGCTTTCGACTGGTATTGATATGGATCAGTTGAGCTACCTGTAGATTGTTTGCGTCTGCAGTTAGCTCAACTGATTCAATTGTTAATACTAGTTTTAATTTAGTTCTATTATTTGACTGTAATTTTCTTTGATAATAAAGTTCTAGAAATAATTACTATTTGTATTTGCTTAAGTGGGTACCTAGCAAGTTGTCGATCTAGAATCTAGATCGACACCTACTAGCTAGGTACCTACAAATACAAATAGTAATTATTACTATTATTAGTACTAAGAAATCTATATACTGGTGTGTAATGCTAAAGTCATTTACAACGGGACGTAATGGTTATCTTCTTCTACAATTACTTCAGTCAAATTCACCAGTCATCAATCCTTCCATCGAAGGTCACATTGGCTATGGATGAGAGCAAGAAGCGCCTGCGCAGTGTTGCTAAACATATAATAAATTATCATTGATCTTTAATGCAAACCTGCTATAAATCGACTGACCTTCGATAATGAATTAAGCTTATAGAAGATTAGTGAATTTTGTAGCATCTAGGAACTTATTTTAATTCTACAAATACGCAATTGCGTGGTTTGTTTCGGCCAATATGTACTCTTAGGCTGAGGATAAACGAGCGTAAATTTTTGAGTTTTGAGTCGCGTAAAATGAGCCGCTTCATACAAAAGTCATTTCAGCCACATGACTTTTCTATGAAGAAAAAATTACACTCGCTTAGCCTCAGCCTTAGGTCCTTAATATGAAACCTTGGCTTAGTCATAGATCTTTGCTTGAGTGGCGTTTATGCTATAGAAAAACGTTACTCCAACATATATCGATGACTGAGTAAGCTTTCATAATACGGGCGCAGTACACTAATTAAAGTCGCATTATAGACAACAAGAGAAAAGCGAAACGAAACTCGCAATTTTGTATTTTGGAGAATTAAAATAGGCCTTATATGCCCTGAGATCAGTTTGAGGGTTGTATCCATCGATTCATCAGCGTGACGTCACTTTTTATATGGGATTTGCGTAATTCCATCCAATGTCTGGGCGAAAAAAGCGCTGTACCGAATCCCATAGAAAAATTAGACATCTCGATATCGTCTCGATATTGTCAAATCGAACTCAGGGTTCTGATAAAAATTTGAATATTAAAAATGTCCGATCCAAGATACTTTTAAGTTTCTTTTTAAGAATCAATGGATCATATCCCTTAATACTCAAATCTAATCAAATCAACAAACCTAAATTATATTTGCATGAAAATAAAAAAAGCTACTGAAAATATGTTAGAACTTACTCAAGTCCTGTAGATTAAACATTACCTACAAATAAACACCATCAGTAGCTTAACAAATCATTTGCCAGACTCGATTTACATCATTTGGTATGGGCTATAGTATAAGCTTCATAAACTTAAAAGTTTCAAAATTAATAAACCTCAATTTGTCCATAATGAGCTCCACCTCCAACCTCATACAAAGACCACACAGAGAGACAATATCTAAGAATATTACACACTGTAAATGTTTACATCATTTTGACATTGTGACGTCACAAAAACTGTTCATGACAGCCATTTGTGGTGATACACATGCAGTTAACTAGGTATACATTCTGCAATATTTAAAATTCGCAAATACATAGTGTTTTTGCAATCGAATTAAACTGAATCGATTTCGAAAATCGAGAGTATGTGTAAATGAGAAATATCCTAATAACCTTTCTTGCGCAGTCGGTTTAAAAGGCTCTACCTAACGTGAGCATGAATACTGATGTTGATGATGGCTATCTTATTCTATCCTATCGTCTTAGCAAAATTTCAGCCACAGCGGCGCGGCCAGTCTCGACATAGACTGGAATGTGCACAGAACATTAATATCGTGTACATTATCAACCTCACCTCACATCAACAGCCTATAATGGTCCACTGTTCGACGCAGGCCTCCTGATAATCGTCTAATTGGCTTTTCCTGATAGGGGGTAATGGTAATAATCTCTACACTGGGCATGTGGGTTGGAGATCGGAGTTCGGTGGTAGATCTATTCTGCAAGAGGCGCTGCTGCCCGCCCCCCGGTGTATGTCCCTTAGTCGCCTTTTACGACACCCACGGGATGAGTTGGGGTGGTGCAAATTCCAAGCCGGCACCACAAAGCTCATCGTGTACATGTGTATGAGCAAACAAAGATGCACTTATGCTATGGAACGGCTAACCCACATGAACAGGGAGACGTTAGGTGCAGGACCAACGACACTCGTAGTAGAGCTTTTTGAGATTGTTTGATCGGTTTCGGCGTAAATATTGAATAAAATAGTGATCAAAAACACTTTGGGTGTCTAATGTGTCCTTGAAATTTCGGAAATAAATAAAAAAAAATTAAAACAAAAATTGTACCTAAGATTTGCTTTTTCTAAGGCTAAATATTAATCATCATCATCATCATCATATCAGCCTATACACTGTTGGATATAGGCTTCCCTGATACGACGATGCCACAAAGAGCGGTCTTGAGCCGCTTCTATCCATCGACTCCCTGTGACCGCTACGATGTCGACGGTCCTTCGAGTTGATGGTCTCCCAAAACTCCGTTTCGCGTTGCATCGCGGCTGCCACTCTAGAACCTTTACTTCCTAGTGGTTATCAGTTTTGCGTCGCATATGACCAGCCAGCCAGCCATATGACCTGCCCACAGCCACTTCAGCATAACTGATTCTGAGACTTAACTAATTCTGAGAGCTAGAATGTCGCAGTCCAAACAAAACGGTGAGATCTAATAACAAAGAATCAAAGTCAAGTGAACACGTTGTAGGAATAGATTATTCGTTTACTCACCCTCACAATCTATTTATTCTGCCAGTATCATCAAATTATGACGACGCCTTGGATTACTCGTCAAATGTTATTTTTTGAACAATCACATTACTAACCTCTATCGTATAGAAACATATACGCATTTGGTAGGAGTTGAGTCCATACCTATAAAGTGCGTACCGTGCACGCGGTATTTTTATAATCAAAGACCTTCGTTTGACCACAGTCTCACCTGATGGAAAGCGACAATGTGGCCGACGGTGTCAAAAAGGTCTAGATGAAAAATGGTCCTTATACGAAGCGTCTCATTCTGAAGTGAATTTATTTGACAGCCTCAATAATAACAGTGCAGTCGGCGCAATAATTGAAGAACGGTTTCAATGTGGCCATATCCGAACTGTGTTTTATCGTTGCAATAAAAAATAGACTCTAAGCTAGAGCGTTTAAAGTAAACAATCAATGGGACGGACACTCTAGGGTCACACCTAAGTATTGTTGTATTGTACACGTTTTATTTATGTGAGCATCTACCATTTTTGTAAAGTCCATTTTTAACTGCTTTGCACGTGAAGACACATTCACCTGTTTCAAAGAGACCCAGGCTAAATTGGCTGGAAAAACTAGTTTAAACTTCAATGTTATTTTTCTAAATTGCTATACTTACAGTAATAAATAGAGACGTCTATTCACAGACAAGGACACCATAAAATTGTTATTTCAAAAGCTAATCATTCGTAAGTAGTGTGGATTGCGCATTGTTGAATTTCGCAAGTGAATGTGATATAGAATGTTGATATACGCGTGAGATAAAGCGGACTCCACGCTATGAATACATTTTAATGGTGTATTTATTATAGACTTGTTTTATCCTAAGCGATCCTCGAAGTAATAAAATATTTTGTGAACTTTTAGAGCTTATATCTAAGAAATTAATAAATCCCAAAAATTTACGATCTCGACGGGATTCGAACCCCTACCTTCCCCTTCAGCGCAGGGTTGCTCTTTTTCCAACTAAACTACGTGATCTTATCTAGTCGACCCGTAAATCTTTGGGAGTTCTTTCGGCACTTACGCCGTCAGCGCCACCTACAGAGGAAACAATGAAGTTATCCAATTCTGCTCAAAGACCAAATTTACATTTAGTTCTTTGACTAGAGGTTTTGCCGTTGCTTGATTCTAATTCTTAGAAATTACCCAGAGTACTATAATAAATAAAAAACCTTAGAAGCTTATATCTATTTCAGTTTCTGCCCTTTTTTCCCCTGTTAAAAACTGTTTAAGGTAACTTGTAATTAGCCCTGATTAATGTATCATGCATGTTATCTTAAGCAAAGACCTTATTGTCAAATCATAGCTGTAAGTTTTCCTTAAATTCGTAAAATAAATTGTCCAGCATTATTTATTATTTTTTTATATTTATTTATTCTTCATTTTTATAAGTAAATAAGCAGGTAATCGCAGTCCTATTTCACTTTCATCACATGTTCGTTTTTGTTTTTATTTCGTCTGCAAAATGAGGTAGAGCCACCTTTCACGCAGAGGTGATTGCTCGACGTTGATTGATCAGATTAACACCTACGAGATGTTACAGTAATTAACCGACGAAAAACAGAAGAGGTTCTCAAGTCGACGCATGTTATTTTTATTTAATTATTAAGGTTAAGTTACGTTACTAAGTGACGACATTGTAGCGGTCGCAGGGAGTCGATAAGTAAATAATGCTGGACAATTCACACAGCATTATCTAGCCCCAAGCTAAGCAGAGCTTGTGTTATGAGTACTAGATAACTGATATACATAATATAATACAGTAAAAAGATATACATTTTTTATTATACATAGAAAACGACCAGAACACGGTGGAGGCGGCTCAGGACCGCTCTTTGTGGCGTCGTATACAGGAGGCCTATGTCCAGCAGTGGATGTGTATTGGCTGATATGATGATGATGATAAATATAAAGCTAGGCTGAAATAATTGAAATAAATGAGTAATAACAAAGGTGTTTATTGCACATTCTCGTTAGTGTAAGTGAACGGATGTGCTACACTTTTGAAATATTTTAATTGCATATAAGATGAGGTTTCTAACTGCAGACGAATGTGAACTCTACGTAAATATTACTAGAACTTCTTTTAGATTGCACGTGTTAAACAAATAATTTGGTGCACGCAATTCTACTTGGGCACCTAGTCCGTATAACATGCATTATGTAAATATACTTTTATCAATACATAAATATTGCAGGATACACCTGTGTGAATCCTGCATTATTTATTTATTTATAAAAGTATAAGTATAAGTTCACAAGCTATGCTTAGTTTGAGGCTAGATCATGCTGTCATCATCTAGGCCCAAACTAAGCATAGCTTGTGCTATTGCTAGTTAATACATAATAGAATACATTGGGTACGTAGATTTTTTATTATACATAAAAAATACCCGAACGCCCAAAAATTTACAAATATTTTAAAATAATAAGATATGGATTTTAAGCTTTACAATTCTAATGGTGAAATAATTTTTTAATCGGTCCATTAGATTCGGAGCCCATTCAACTCAAACAAACAAACAAATATTTCCTCTTTATAATATTAATACAGATTTGTTTAAGCTTTTAAAAGTTTACTTGCCACTAAATTTTAAAAAAACTTGTTTGTTTAATCTTATTTTCTAAAGTTCTCAAATGAGTTATCAAGTTAAAAGCAAGTTAAAAGCTGCAAAAAAAAGGTTTAAAATGACAGGTTTTAAATGACGCCACGTCAAAACCAAATCCAATCTCAATCTCATCAAGAGAATTCTAGGCTTTATAGACTTTATCTATTGATTTCGAAAACATTCGGTAATCGTACATATTCATAACATATTCATAAGCATTAGGTATGCTATCAAGCCTAACTATTTACCTACTTGTGAAATTTCGCGATTTGCTAAGATGTCATTATTGGGTTATCCATTATTATTTTATGCGCCAAAACACCATAGGATCCATTTTCGATTCGTAACAGCCTTCGATCAAAAATTTCCGGCTTTGCCGCGAACTACTTATTTTTGATCGAAGGTAACAGCATAAAATTGAGTGAAATTTCTTTTTAATTATCGAGTGAAGTTTTTAAAGGTGGTAAACCTACCGATTTACCAGTATGTAGGTACAAACTTGTACATTGGAAGCTACCTTAAGAACTTTTATGAGTAAATACCTGTATTAAATTTCATTTCTTAAATTCACAATTCATTCCATCTGAAGGTTGCCTGGAAGAGATCACTTCTAAGTGATGAGGCCGCCTATTGTAATGTTTCTTTGTGATGTTGTTTTTTGGTGTCGAATAAAGAATTTTTGTATTGTATTGTATATACATACTCGTATCGAGACAGAGATACTGCCCGCTAAGTGTTGAATGAAATGGGCCACACAATGAAAGTCAAAAGTCGTATTGGTACGCGGTATTCGCGTACCAATGCGACTTTTGACTTTTATTGTTATAAATATAATTTAATATACGATTAAATATAGTACAATATTATTTATCACGTATATTATTATGTTAACAAATCGCGAAAGTTTAAAAAGTTAATTTTTTTTCGCAAAAACGCCATTTTTTGCACTTGCCCCTCAGGGTGAGAACGACAACTTCCTAAAATGACAACTTCCGAAAACGACAATTTCAGAGAACGTCTATTCTAAACTCGTCAATTTCCTAAAATGACAAATTCCGAAAATGACAAATTCCGAAAATGACAACTTCCTAAAATGACAACTTGTTTCAATAACGCATGCTCTGTCCCGCTCCTATGAACACGAAATCCTATGCCTATCTTTTTAATAAAATGGCGCGCATTGCACCCTCCTACGGTGGTACCAACTTCAAGCCGGCACCACCCATTTTAATTTCGTTGTCGAAATTGACATTGACATAACAATCATCAAGCTCATTTCCGCGGCCTTGACTGCTCGAATTGTTATAAATTGTGAAACCCCTCGTAATGGCCTTAGATGTAAGATAAAGTAAGAATGATTACTTTCATCATACACCATGCTGTGGAGCCAATAGGCCACTCGACTACTACTGGGAAATAATTCTAACGTATTATCTGATAAAAATAATGCTAAGTGTAATTAACATTTCTTCAAGGCCAGTCGTATAAGTTATAAAAACTAATTTAAAAGTTTGAATAAAATAATGGCGCGCCAAAACGATAATTTCTGTCATGGCTCCCGTGCTCTGAGCAATGACGTCACACGCCACACTGCACCTAACAAGAAGAACTTATTGAAACTGTAATCTGTAATAGTTTGACGTCACCAGTGATCCAACCAAAAGCAGAGCGTTTTCGGTCACGTGATCATATATAAAAAAATATGTAATTTTAATCCCCTTTTTCGGTATTAAAATACCGAAAAACGGGATAATAAAATATACTTTAATTCGATACAAAGTATTACTAGGTATTTACAAGAAACGGCAGACTAACTTATTCGGGTGAAGGCTTCGCGCTATGTCCCTGAGACCACTATCACAATCTAGTTGCGGCTATCCAGAAGGTTTACTCTGGATAAATCTGTCTCGCATTCATGCTATACGCAATCATAGTAAGTTTCAGTTAGGAGAGTAATGACGGTAAAAATAGTTTTTACAGCGGTAAAATGCTGTGCACGTAATAAAAATTTTGGTAGTAACTGCTAACTAAAATGTTTGTAGAACCAAGGAAAGGTTCTACAAACAACTAAATTGTTTGAAAAATCTAGGAAAGGTTCTACAAAGAATTTAGTTAACAGTAAGGTTGTTTTGTAACCATTGCAAAGGGAGTTTTGGACTCTATCCACGTTAAGTTAGAAGTTTAATTTAGCATGTGTTCAAAGCAATTGGCTAACAATGGTCGCAAAACTTCAATTTACTATCCAAATCAATTGTAGAGCTAAGAAAATTCAAAAAACCCGTTCATTTTTGAGCGTAACAGGTACAACGTCATGAACCGCCTTTAAAAAATGACGCACGTGGAGGTCAGCTGTCTCTTATAAGCGACAGTAGTCCGTTGATTTGAAAGCCGCTTCCATCATTTCGGCGGTTAAGGACCACAATCAAAATAGACCACTATTATTAATGACCGCTACTAAACGTTCACTTCTCACAAAGTTCACACCTAGCAACAACCACTTCTAGAAATATATATCCCCTTCTATAAGTTTGTCCACCTTTTAGTTAGATCACCATTGAAAATAACTCATTTTCTTATAAAAATAATTCTAAAATTATCATTTCTGAATCGAATAACCGGTGCCCACCTAAGCTTGCCTACTGCATACCGTCACCATTGACTTCACTGCATGTTGTGGTGTCTGACTAACAAAGGCTTCGCTCCACATTGCACTGGACATCTTGCAACAACAACGTCCCACACCGTGAAGGTGAATGTTAAGTAATTTGGAGATGGACCTTGGCTGGGCTTCGGTCATGACTTGGGACTTCCTAGAATTTAAATATTGCAGCGATATTGCGGCAAAATGGACAATAATTACATGAATGAAATAGTTTATTAGACATACTATAAACAGTACACGCAAATAGGTACAATTACTATAACTAAATTTCAATAAAAACATAGAATAAACCAGTAAAGTACAAACACAGAGACGCTACTTAAATACCTACAGTCTACTAGCTAAAACTACAAAGACACAGTTAAAAACAGTGGGTACTAAGCAGCTCATCCGTGGGTTGGTGGATATAGCGTGTGTAGCGTGTGTACGTAGGCATGTCTAACAGGTCTTGGCTCAGCGTGGTGCTCTAAGACAAATAGCGGAACTACGTATAGTGATAGAGCGCTGGTTTTCAGCCAAAACCAGTAGGAAAAGAAATTATGGCCTTTTACTTTGTTTTATGGTATAATTTTAAATTTGCCTACCTGTGGAAACTTGTATTTGGGTATCAACAATCATGCACTGCTGTATCCAGGCATGTTTTATATTTTATACTAATTTGTATAAACCTAGCTGTAAGTTTTCCCGAAATCGTGTAAATCTCATCTCACTAATATTATAAACGTGAAAGTTTAGATGGATGGATGGATAGATAGATGGATGGATGTTTGTTCCTTTATCACGTCAGAACGGCAAAACGGATCTGGATGAAATTTGGCACAGAGATAGATTATAGTCTGGAATAGGATACTTTTTATCCCGAAATTCTTACGGGAACGTAGGAAACCGCGAGGCGCTGCTAGTAAATAAATAAATTTCATCACCAAAATGCACCAACAATACAAAGCCTTAGCAACTACAACTACCTAACCTACCTATTACATTATAGTACAGTCAAATCCAGTTAAATCTAGATTTAACTGGTCTGTGGTACAACTACTTACCTATTATAAGTAGGTACCAGGTACTTATCAGCAGTATCGTGGGACCAAACTATTCGTGACAATAATGTTCCAAATTTTCTGAATGCCTACAACAAGGATCGCAGTTAGGCAAGAGGTATCCGATCGGCTCGGAATGTGGTCTAGATCGGGATTCAAGGGAAGGGAATGGTCTAATTTGCAGTCAAATTGGAACCAAATTGATATAGGTAGGTTCTACAGAGATGCAATCACTGTTTATCAAACTGATTGTATGCAAAATATGCTGTGTAAATGTTTCGTGCGTTTGCCCATGCGATGTGATTCCTACTACGTACATAATCATCATCATCAGCCTGTATTAGACCACTGCTGGACATAGACCTCCCCTTATGAGCGCCATAGCGCCCTGTCTTCAGCTTGCCGAATCCAGCATCTGCCAGCAGTCTTTCGCAAATCGTCATCCCACCTGGTCGGAGGGCGTCCTACCCTACGTTTGCCGACTCGCTGTCGCCACTCAAGAACACGTTTACCCCAGCGGTTGTCGGTTCTTCGCGAGATATGGCCAGCCCACTGCCACTTCAGCTTGCTAATCCTCTGAGCTATGTCGATAACCTTGGTTCTCTGTCGGATGTATTCGTTGCGAGTCCTATCTTTCAGAGAAACTCCGAGCATAGTTCTCTCCATAGCTCGCTGGGCGACTTTAAACTGGTGGACAAGCCCTACCGTGAGTGCCCACGTCTCAACTCCGTAGGTCATACCGGGTAGGACGCACTGATTGAAAACTTTTTTTCTATTACGTACATTATGTCTTAATTCATTTGTTTTTCGACTTATGGTGTTATAAGGTCCTGATACAATAATGAAATTACATTATGTGGTGCTTAGTTGAAACTGTAATGGGTACCTATTTTAGTTTTTAAATGTCCGCAGTTTTTACGGAAAATATGTATAGTTTAATTTCCTGTCAATAAAAATGTTTATCTCATGATTTAGGTTTATACATTTTTCACACGTTCCAAACAAAAAAATCCCACATTTAATCGAGATAATGACCGAGCATTTTGTATGGACATTTGTCTATTGTTTTGTTTGAAAGACAGGAAGTTTCCTCTGAATATTTATTACGATTTCCGGAACTAAAAAAAACCGGCCAAGTGCAAGTCAGACTCGCGTACGAAGGGTTCCTTACCATTATCTATAAAAACGCAAAAAAAAATTACGTTTATTGTATGGGAGCCCTCTTAAATATTTATTTTATTCTGGTTTTTAGTATTTGTTGTTATAGCGGCCACAGAAATACATCATCTGTGAAAATTTCAACTGTCTAACTACAACGGTTCATGAGATACAGACTGGTGACAGACAGACAGACGGACAGACAGACAGCGGAGTCTTAGTAATAGGGTTTCGTTTTTACCCTTTGGGTTCGGAACCTTAAAAACTATTTAATCAACATTATCGTTTATCTTAAATCTGATTGATGGTAGAAGCTACATATTTTCCATCACCTAAAATGAACACAAGATTTTGAAAAGTTGTTATGAATAACTTTTTTGGTTTGGTATCATTACCTTACGATATATGTTACACCTTATTACTGTTTCGCAAATCTAGTTACCGTCCAATGTTTTTGCGGCGACTGTCATTTCTCGAAGGTCGTTTTTGTTGTTGTTTTTTTTTCGTTCTAGACTACAATCGTACGTTCACTTTATCGATTACCTAATACGTGGCAAAGGTGTGATTGAATTTAAAATTTATATCGTCATAAAATTATTTTAAAGATACAGCATGTAATGAATAAGATGAAATACTTTCAATTATGAAGACAGGGTTAAGAAATATGAAACTAATTATTTTTAAACTTACGCGATCTGAACATATATATATATATATATATATATATATATATATATAATAACGGAGTAGGTTCATTATTTTGTTAACTGCGGGCGTATCTAGGTAATACCAGATGGAAATACAGCTCTGAAACACAGATCCAGGCCTAGGGCTTCTATCTACACGAGTCGCGAGACCGCTTTTACATGGATTCTAAGACCTTCTTGTACCAATCTGCTACCGAAACTCTACTAGGCACTTATCTGAATTCCTCCATATCTTCTCTGTCCTCCTGTAGAATAGATCTAACGTCCAAACAATAGACGCTTGAGATTCGCATAGAGTAGAATAGGCGCATTACAAATGATAAATAAGGATTTAACTCCGAAATATTTATATATAAATACTATTTAACGGGTATTTATCGCGTTTATTTACCTTATTTTCTCGACGACGTTTCGACAGGTTAACACACTGTCGTGGACACGTCGAATAGTATCTATAAATCCACGACTACGAATAGTATTTATAAATAAAATATCAAACCATATTATAGCTAGTTAAATTGTTGCGATTTTTTGAGCTTTTTGTGTATTCAGTCATGGCGCCTCCCTTCTAATTAGTTCATAAGTACCCCGAACATAAATAAACTATCTTTGAGCTGGAGTTTTGGCCTTTTGCTAATAGTCCTGCTCCGGTACTTCAAGGACCTGGGCTGGTTAGGGCCTGGTTAGGCAGGGGGACATGGCACAATTATTGTACATGGTCCTTCTCATGGAGGTATATTATACACCTCCATGCGAGATGCAGTGCAGATGCCAGTTCTCCCACATAGAATGAGAACTCTTCATCTTTGATTAAAGGAGGCCTATGTCCAGCAGTGGACTAATATAGGCTGATGATGATAATGATGAATGAATGAATGAACAAATGATAATTGAATATTATTGTATTTACTGTTCTGTCTCAAACTCACAACTTTCAGGTACACAGAACTATAATAGTTCTGTAGGTACTCTTGAAAGTGGAAGGTACCTCTCACTGGCCATACAAAGGCTTACAAGGAGAAATGATGGAGAAATATTACGGTAAATATAGAGCAACATTTCACAACGAGACTTGAAATAAATGACCATGCTTGCATTATAATGAGGAGATATCAATTTTGAGTTGAGGATTATAATAAATTATCGTTCAACGAGAAACAACCAACAAATTCGCGTGTTGGTCTATCAATCAATAGATATTACGCATTAAAAGCGTGTTATTAAAATAACGTAATGAGAGACTACACGAATAGTCGGCATTTTTCAAATATTCAGGTTTGACCTAAAAATAACTTTGGATTTCTGGGTTCACTTAAACGAGCGAGTGCTCCGTAGCGACTCGATGTAAATTTTCGTAAAAAATATTCGTAAAGACGAAAATTTTGTAAGGAAATTTACAAGACGCAGAAAAAAACGAAGGATGACATTGTTATCTATGTTGAATTAGATGTGTAAGTACATCTTATTCAATTCGTTTATTTCAGCTTAGATATGCATAATATACATATTTCAGCCATATAGATGAACATCTTAAATTAATGGACCATGAATCTTCATAAGCGCATGGCACTATGTGTGCGCGTCCAGTGCTTCATGAAAGCGCATGGAAGCGCCTTCCAGTTATAAGTTTCAGATAGCTACTGGTACCGCCCCTGACCCGACGCATCAGGGATGCTGTTCTGTTGCGGATGATTGCGTAACAGTCATCAACGCGAGACTCTGCAAACATCCCGGACTAAACAGCCCGTTCGATTCCACAGCTGAGCAAAGGGCTTTCTTTCCTCTTTGAATACTTTTCGGTCTAGGGCCTTAGTAGACAAGTTTGAACTTGATCACCTATTTTTTTTTCCACCAGATAGAAAAACTACGATAAAAATATTGATATATCCACGATGTCAAAATTATAAAAACCAATTTTACAAGAATACATTCATAAGCCATATGTTTCATAAGCCAATACAATACAATACAAAATTCTTTATTGTACACCACAAATAGGTTAATAGAAACATAGACATAAAAACGTAAAAGTACAATGGGCAGCCTTATCGCTTAGAAGCGATTTCTTTCAGGCATGGATAGAAATTAGAACATTTAAGAAAAGCAGGGGTAATACACAACAACACTACAACTATACACTATAACTATACTATACAATGTAATACAAAGAATAATTTATAAATATTCCTATGCAAATAGAAAAAAATACCTACATAAATTTACAATAAATAACAAACTTTACGAAAACTTTTTTTAGCCAGTGGTGGTCCCGTTTCTTTAGATAGACCGAAAATATTTATCACTTTGTTTTATTACTAAAGAAAATACAATAATAATTACAACTAATATTTACACTTAAATCTATTTTCTAAAAATCTAAGCCGTCACCAGAAGGCAAAGTGCCCAGAATGCTGGCAGCATTGCCACGTTGTATGGCAATGCTAATTCGTTGACCGAAATAAAAGCCAGCATTCCGATCACCTGTGGACTCTATTAGGAGTTTTGCTAGATCTTTGTATATTCCATGTGCCCCAGGACCCCAAGGACCTAGGGTTTCCACCCCAAACGGCTCGAATAGGTAACCTCGGTCAAGATTAGCGTATTTCCGCCGTTTGAGGGACTCCGCTGATGTTGCTGCGGAGCCGGCCCTTACTGATGTCCCTGCAAGATGAGAAGGTGCTAGGGTATCTACACAAGTGGCATCCCAAACTAAAGGCCGACCCATTTTCCAAGGAATCAGAGTCATACCGTCAGGCCTTTTACCATCATCTCGCATTAGGCCACGTGGTTCGAGAGTAGCTGCCATACTGACGCTGGTAAAAGCCCGACGGATGATGTCATTAATTGAACTATGAAGGGACACACGTCCTGCACTAGAGACACATGCCAGTGCATGGTGACCGAACTTATCAACGGTTTCACCGCACTGGCAACGGTGTGCAACTAGACAGGGAGAACCTAAACGCAAAGAGGTGGCCACCCGAAATGTGTTATTGTCTAAAAGGGTACCTAGATTTTTAGAAGGCAAAACATATAACCAAAGTCCTGATTCCCACTCGGAAACGGCAAGTAAACGAGCGCGTTCTGATGAGCTGGTAGACGTATTAATAAGGTTTTTCCGTACCAACTCACATAGCGGCTCATCCCACAGTCTCTGAGAAGAAAGAACTTTGGGCATATTAGTGCTAGGACAGGCTATTTTCCAAGATGATAATGATTCATCGAAACCTGTTATTTGACAATTTTGTGAACATTTATCCAAAATTTTATGAATCAGATCCTTTGTACCATGAACTGAAGACAAAAAAGCTGGGAGTGAAACACTAGAAATTTCGCGGACACCTAGACCCCCCAATCTGATAGGAAGAGTGGCCTGGTGCCACGCTCTGTCATCTAAAGGTATATTAAAAATTTTGATTAATGTGTCGCGCATGATGCTGTCCAACTGCTGTGTAAGTTGAGGATATTTCCAGAGTTGGGAGCATCGTAAAAAGTAAGTGAATTTGGGAACAAAAAGGCAGAAACGTAAAATAACAAAAGCCACGTGAACATTGATGTTTTGCAATTTATCGGAAAACGAAAGGAACTTTTGAATTTTTTCATTTATAAAATCAGGCAAAGACTCATCCATGATCGGAGATCCTAAGAGGCAAAGCGAAGATTTATCTATCAACTTCAGGTTTGGGGCTAAACTTTCGAAGCGACTCTTTATATTTAAAAAATTAGGAGAAGTCGTTGCCGTTTCTGGAACATAAAGTTCACATTTTGCAAAGTTCAGCTCCAAGCCTATAAGCTTAAATTCTTCTATCAAAACACGCAAATCTTCCAAAATCGTGTCTTCTTCACCTCCTAGAGTACCATCATCCAGATACCAAACATTAAATTTTGACTCTAAACGTTTTATAATGGGATGTATCGCGAGACTGAAAATAGCCGGTCCTAAAGGATCGCCCTGCTGACAACCAACCTCAGAGGACAATAACTTATCTTTATATACTAATTTTGAAGGTGTACCGTAACATTGCCAAAGAAAGGGGTAAACATCAGGTAATTTATCTTTTATTTGTGTCAGAAGGGCGCCCCGGTTTACAGAGTTGAAAGCATTTTTAACATCCACCTTCAACAAAAAATCGTTTGTGTGGTAAGACACAAATGATCGAAGTGAGTGTACCGCAGCTTCACAACCACCACGGGATCCAAAGCCCAGCTGGGTCGGTTGAAATTCCGACCTCAAATCTGAGCTTTTGATTCTACAGCAAATTTTGGCTGCAAGCCGGCGGTATGTCGTACCAACTGCGATTGGTCTAATGCCTCCATCTTTTTTTGAAAGTGCACACAGATTTGCACCATATAAAATGTCGATGATGTCTGCACTGACCTGACCGGATAGCATTTTGTTCACTAACGACGTAATCGCTACTATGAGGCCTTCGCCCATTTCACCACAACCAGCACCTGTTAAATCTTTTAGGTGTTGTGGTGAAAGGCCGTCAAGGCCACCAGCAGAGCCACTCTGAAAAGAGTTAATGCTGAAGATTACGTCGTCAGGAAGCACTGACAGAAAAGTGCAGGAATCATCCGGTGGTGCTGGGAGGCATAGATCAGGCGCAGCAGGTGGATGTTTTGATGCTAACGCCGATTGTATTTTCTTTAGTAATAAAATACTGTAACGTTAAAAAAAAAAAAAAAAAAAAAAAAAAAAAAAAAAACACTTTGTTTTATTTCCATGATAAAGAAAATACCCACTTTTTGGTTGACTGCCGATGTTTTGTTGCTTGTCTGCACTGGAAACTTCAATCAAGAACTGCGTAGTAAGGTACATTTTGTTGATTCTTGATAAAGTAATTGAAAAAATTGATCGATTACCCTAAATACAAGTACTTTTTGTGAAACTTAATACGATCTCCTTGAATGCAATAAAATTTATAACCATTCTTAATAACATGTAATAATAACAAACGGAAGATTTAGATTACAATCTTTAATCCTAGTGCTAAATTAACGCATCGCCTTTACATTATCGATTGAAGAATGGAATAGATTGTAAAAAAAAATAAGAAGGCATCGTAGGTCTCTTTTATCATCATCAGCAGCCCATATCAGTCCACTGCTGGACATAGGCCTCACCTAATGAGCGCCATAGCGCCCTGTCTTCAGCTTGCCGCATCCAGCTTCTGCCAGCAGTCTTTCGCAAATCGTCATCCCACCTGGTCGGAGGGTGTCCTACACTACATTTGCCGAGTCGCAGTCTCCACTCAAGAACACGTTTATCCCAGCGATTGTCGGTTCTTCTCGCGATATGGCCAGCCCACTGCCACTTCAGCTTGCTAATCCTTTGAGCTATGTCGACAACCTTGGTTCTCTGTTGGATGTATTGTTGCGAATTTTATCCTTCAGAGAAACTCCGAGCATAGCTCGCTGGGCGACTTTAAACTGGTGGACAAGCCCTACCGTGAGTGTCCACGTCTCAGCTCCGTAGGTCATGACGGGTAGGACGCACTGACTGAAAACTTTCCTTTTCAAGCATGACGAGAAGACTCTTATAAACATAGAATAATTCGTATTTATTTAGTATGCTAACTGGCCTAGATTTTTGACAATGATAAAGCTATTTAGATAATAAATTTACTTAAAATAATTTAAAACTTTAGCTGGCGGTCAGTGCAACATGCAATCCGTAAAAACTTTGTGCAAGAAATATATTTTAATGTCCTCATGACCGAAATGCATACTTGTCAAATTACCAAATTAATGTTACGAAGGTCGTAAAATGCAGTCGGGTCGAACGTAACATTGTTAAAAATAAAAAAATCACACACTAAATTCTCTTAGAATTTTAAGATGTGAATAACAGTAAGATTTTATAATTTTATGTTACCTACTTTTAGATTTGATTACTTGGAGATTAGAATCTATCGTAGGTCGAATTCCACTAAATCAATTGCTTCACCATAACAATGACAATCGATATGGCGCGGTGGGCGAAGATTCACTTGCGAAGCAGGAGGTTGCGGGTTCAATTCTCGCCTTAGAATAAGTGCTTGTACGATCTGCAGACATTTGTTCAGGGTGTTCTGGTCGTTTTCTATGTATAGTAAAAATATCTATCTATGTATTGTATTTTATCAGATATCGAGTACCCATAACACAAGCTCTGCTTAGATAATGCTGTGTGAATTGTCCAGCATTATTTATTACTTTATTTATTTATTATCACGTTGGTTTGATTTGGAGTATGTGCTTCTGAGTTTATGTTTTGTTATCGATCTCATAAACAGGGGCCGAATTCTGCAAACCGTATTCATATGCGTTGCAGGCAGGCCTTCGCCCACCGCGCCACAGAGGTCGTCGTCGTGATAAAATGATGTATGAAATCTGTCTGTTACACTTATCATATTGGCTCATGATTCAAGAAAATTTTGATTGCAGCGCTCCTACATGCGTAACTTTTTTACAGGGCTTTTTGCACGCGAATTTAATTTTGTTGGATCATATCAGAGAATGTTTTGCGCGACATTTTAACCAAATATTTTTATCCTATTGCAAGTACCTATTCATACATATTTTTCGCGTGAATTTTTTCAAACTTTTGGCAGGTTTGAATATTCCCGTATTGTAAGGAACGCCGCTGTCCTAGGGGTGAACATATTACAGTGGCGATCACAATAGGCCTATCATGGCCGTAGTGATAAGAAAGCCACCAAAAGAAAAAAAAAAAAAAAAAGGATAGTCTCAAAAATATTTCCCCATATTAGCGATGCAAACGAGAGAATCTCTCGTAAAATTAAGGTATGATATTGATATGTTCTGATCGCGTTTATAAATCTTTATAAAAGCTTTACGAAGAAAACCTACAAGCATTTATTGATGCTTCTTTTGGGCTGACCTTACCAGCACCGGTAGTGTTTTGGCGATGATATTATAATGGATTCATGCGTCTGACATTTTACGTCCCATTTATGATGGTAGGTAGGTATAATTTAACTTACTATGGGCTCGATTTCCGGTTTAAGAGAAGTGTGAGTCAGCCTGCAATTTACTTTATTACTGACCTGTAAATTGTTTTATTAATAAATTCTGCATACCTACTTATTAATATATGTTTTTGATCCTGCTCGAACATTTTATTCGGAAGTCGGGCTATTTTCGAACGAAACTCATATTTAGATTTATTTGTTCAACAACTTTAAGTTTAGTATACAGTAAGCCAAGCACAGGGGTTGTCCTACGAGAATAAGGTACTTTAAGTATAGTTTTTCTGTAATCTAGGGTAGCATGTATGAAAATGACATCGAATCGTCATACATTGCTTAAATAGTTAAAGTTGAAGGAATGCATTTCAAATATTTTACGCATTCGATGACGATGCGAAATACCTAATTTTTCTCTATTCTTCCTTAGACAACGATCCTGGGGCCGAATTCCACTAAATTAATCGTTTTACCATAAACAATGAAATCGTCTCAAAATGACACATTTTGGCCCTTTAACTGTAGTTTCTTTCTTTTCTTTTCATCATAGGATGTTTCATTGATGAAAGAAACTACAGTTAAAGGGACGCGTCTCAAAGTGTCAAGGTTGAAACCAGTCTATTAATCTCTTCGTGCAAATAGCATAACGCACTATCTAGAGTTTCTTTTATCTATGGACGATTCTGCGACGATACTATTGTCATAGTAAATCAATTGATCAGCAGGATTGGGCACCTGCTGTGTGCAATGGTTTTAAAAACACAAAAGTGGTTCTTAAAAAGCGACACATTAAACTAAATACAGTTTGATGCGTTTATATGTCAAGAGATTTTTTATTCGTACTCCGACCAAATTTTCGGCCACGGCGGCCTGTCTCAACGGACACTAGCCATGTGCGCTGGACATTATTGTCGTGCATTAATGTGTACACAAACACACCGACACTCTCTTTCCTAAGAAATGAAATAAGTTCCCAAAAATTATCGATTTCAGCGGGACTCGAACCCGCGCCCTCCCTCAGTACGGGTGTGCTCTAACCAACTTAGACACAAAACCCTAGTCAGGTCACCCGAAAATCTTTGAGACCTCTTACGGAAATAGCGTCAGTGGCTTTTTTGGGAACTTATTTCATTTCTTAGAGATACCCAAAGTGCGGTAAGCACTATAACACAAAACTCTCTTTTCTCTCTCTCACTTTGGACTAAGACGGTAGGAGGTCTGTCTAATTCAGGTAGGTTACATAATAATTAAGCTTAGTGGTTAAATGTTGTTCCGTTTTCCATAAACGGAACCTTTACCCGCTCAAAAATGTGTAAAGTGTCGTAATGCTGTCCATAAAGTCGAGTTTTATAACATACGCCGGGTCAAGTTGTTAATTTGGATGCATCCATTATGGACATTCTTAGTCATATGGACACTATTGGACACTATCACCAAGCCAAGAACTACCCAATGCTATTGTGTTGTATTAATTCTACATAATTTATTATCCTTCTAACATTTATTTGCAGCGCAACGGGCGAAGGTCCGCCGACGCAGCAGGTTGCGGGTTTGATTCTCGCCTCGGGGCAAATGTTTGTACGATCTGCAAACTTTTGTTCATGGTCTTTATGGGGTATGGGGTGATCTGGGTATTTTCTATAAGTATAATAAAAATATGGATCTATGTAAAAATATTGATAATGTATAATGTACATAATATATCAGTGATTTAGTACCCTTAATACAAGCTTCTTATTTGCTCATATTGGGCTAGATGAAGCTATTTTAATTTTCCAGCATTATTTATTTATTTATTATTTATTTGCAATCGTTGTGAAGTTGTGTGATGTTTTAGTTAAGACAGCGGAAAACTATTGAACTGGTCCCTGAGTCCGGTTTGACGATTGTTTTGAGTATGTATGAGTAAAAATAGACAGCGAAGTATTGTGATATCTCATTTTTGTTTGGGATTTGCGTTCCATGTCCACAAGTCTCACTGCTGTACTAAACCCCATAGAATATAAGACCTCATGTTGACTGACTTATATAATAACGTCAAACTGAACTCAGGGCACTGATCGGGCTGAAAATTTTTGACACTCATTTTCAGTAAATTCTATTGAATTAAATTTAAATTTAATTCAATTTCAGTAATTAAATATTGATATTGGCATGTCAAATGTGCAAATAATAATCTTAAACAAAACCTTATTATTATAAATTATGATTCAATATTTGATATTATTATTTTGTGATGTGTTCTACGATTCGCTACTTATTTTTTTTCTATATTATTGAACGAACTAAATTAAAGTTAAACAAAAGAATCGATATACAGTTAATATTTAAATGATATGTTAACGCAAGCAATTAAAATATGTAATATATGGGTGCCAGACGTATTCATTTGCATTATTGCAAGTTGATAAATCTAAACATTTATGACTTTATAGTGTTCGGCGTCCTGTGACTTGTGGTCAGACATAACTGAGAACATTTCGATCTTCACTAAGGAAGAATTCTGGCCGAAGAATGTGCTGTTCCGGCGTTCTCGCGGACGATTACCGGTCGCAGCACATATTGCGTGTCACACGTCGCCGACTCTACGTGGTAGTAAATAGGTATATTTTATGTATGTTAGAATAAGGTATACAGGATTATTGTTAAATTAGTGACAATACGTGAACTGCAGGTTTAGCCCATCATCACAAACACGTTCGTGAAGACGCCAGGTCTTAATTCTTCAGTCTTAATTCTTAATTTTGGTATTGGTAATGGGTACACCCCGCAATTCAATAATCGTTCGTTAGAGAGGTTTTATTTGAAACTCAACTTAAAAACAGCTCTGCCCTGAATTAACAGAAGATATGAGAGTGAAAGATCGGTCTTAAGTAACTCGTTGGGTTCCAGACAAAGATGTTTTTTCATTTAGTATTAGAGGTGACTTATATTTTTTTTAGAATTTACACTTGGTGCCTTCACGAACGTGTGTGTGATGATGGGCAGAACCTGCAGTTTACGTATTGTCACTAATTTACCAATAACCCTGTATATCTTTGTTACAAGTAGTAGGTACTTATTACATTTTAGTATAACTGTTATCTAGTGCCCATAACACAAGCTCCGCTAAGCTTGAGGCTGCTGTGTTATGTCCAGCATTTATTATTATTACTAGCGGCTTGCCCCGGCTTCGCATAGAAAGTTAATTTTTCGTAAATTTTCCAATGTTTTAGTAGTTATTCTGCTATTCGGGACGGAGAGAAATACAACAAATTAAAACCATGAAAATCGGTCCATCCGTTCTCGTGTTATGAAGTGTTCGAACAAACCCGATTTTTTAATACATATTTTAATATTTGTTATCCTATTCCAGACTAAGAGAAATCCAAAAACGTAAAAACCATGGAAATCGGTCCAGCCGTTCTCGAGTTATAAGTGTTGTAACTAACACGACTTTGTTTTACATGTTTAAATAGATTTTATGGTCCATGCATACAATCCATAAATGTAAAAATAATAGAAAACGAACCTTTAGATCCCCAACCAAAAAGGGGTTCCTAATACAATAAAAGCTTCTATAATCAAGATCCTTTCACATCCGAAGTCTTGCAAAATTGAGGATGGGCCCGTTGAAATCATCTTTATCACTTTAAACTATAAATCTGCGTTGTGCACTCCATTCACCCATTATGACAGAAGTCTAATTAATGTTATGCATTTTTAAGATGCGCAAAATATTAATTTGAAGCTAAAATATTTTATTATGCCAAGGTGATAAAGATAAGGTCAGTTATTTTTATAAGTTATTAGTAAAAAACCAGTAGGTAGCGGATAATGTCATATACTTACTAAATTTTAGTTAAAAACTAAAATTTCAAAAGTATGGCAGCCTAAAACATAACGTTGGGGTTAAGGCGGCGGCCTGCATATTATGTCAATTTGTATTTGGGTAACATTAAAACCTTTTTTCTCCGTAATCTTTTTCCAAAAATCTTCGAAAAATACATAGATCTCTGACATACAATACACCTTTTCTTTTCATATATGAAAAAAAATCCTTTTTTTTCATAAAAATAATTCGACAAACTACAATCTGTTTTCTCAGATAATACCATTTTTCGCTTAAACTATCAATAACAATATATTTCATTGTCATCACCATTATTAAATTTAAGAATACCAAGGTATTATTTTTTGCAAATAAATGTCCTAATTAATAGATAATAAGCAAAAACTAGATTTTCGGGCTAACGCCGCTCTGCCCTGTCCCGCTCCTATGAACGTGAAATCTTATGCCTGTCCTTTTCACAAAATGGCGTTGCATATATAGCCTCCTTAACTACTTTTAACCCATTATTTATTTTTATTTATATCTACACTTGTAAAACAAGCAATAATAAAATATAGTTGACTTAGAAAATACAATAATAATTACAACTAATATTTACACTTAAATCTATTTTCTAAAAATCTAAGCCGTCACCAGAAGGCAAAGTGCCCAGAATGCTGGCAGCATTGCCACGTTGAATGGCAATGCTAATTCGTTGACCGAAATAAAAGCCAGCATTCCGATCACCTGTGGACTCTATTAGGAGTTTTGCTAGATCTTTGTATATTCCATGTGCCCCAGGACCCCAAGGACCTAGGGTTTCCACCCCAAACGGCATTATTTTATATCTAATATAAAATATAAAAAGGAACCGTTCTCTTTCGTGCTAATTGGAGGGTTTGAATTTGACGACCCATACAATATTGGCCAAACTAATTAAACGGGTACATCCAAGCATGACCAAACTATGCATGACCTTCGAAAAGCTGCAGTAGTTACAAGAAACTTCAACTCCAAGCTTTAGCAAGGAGTTATACAATTGATACCCGAACCGGTATTGCAAATATCGCAGCGACAGATTATGGTACATTTCGGCTTTACGCTCAAAACCGAACCCCTTTGAAAGCGAAAGTGTAGCATAGTCCTACAGATAGCCGCCATTTTTTTTTCTTCGCTCGGCCGCTCTTACCGCATATATATAGCGAAGACGGAGTCACCACGCATCATTCGCATTCAGGACTTCGCTGACTTCAGTGCAACCACAAGTTCAGCATCATGAGGGCAATGGTGTGTGTTTTATTACTAAAAAACATTGATAAAAAACATCAAATAAAATCCCAAATATTATCCAGTGAGAGTGTTCCATGAGATGAAGTGTAGGCAGTGCAGTGCTCCAGGAAGCGACAGGATGTGCCTTGGATTACAAACATCCCCTTGTCCCACTTATCGCTTGCGCAACAAGGAAACATTGCGTGTACGCTTTGTATGTCGCGGCGGACCCACCTGACCAGTCATTAAACGAATCATTTTCATACCTGTTAATTATTGAACTGATAACTTTCAACCCACACAGTCAAATTCGCTCTAGTTCTCAAACTAATTGGTTTTTTTTTTCACAGCTCGTGGCCGCCAGTCTGGTGGCTCTTCTGGCCTTCGCTTACGCGGAGGAGGCCAAGAAAGCAGAAAAGGAAGTGGCAGTGACCAAAGAAAAGGCGGCCGAGGGCGAGAAGAAGCACGAAAAGAGAGGGATCTGGGATCTCGGCTCAGGGTACGGGCACGGCGGCGGCGGCTGGAGCAGCGGTGGTTGGAGCAGCGGCGGCGGCTTCGGCGGCGGCGGCTACGGCGGCGGATGGGAGGGGGGCTACGGCGGCGGCCACGGCCATGTTGACACACACAAGACCATCACTGTGGTCAAGAAAGTCCCCATTCCCTACCCCGTTGAGAAGCACATCCCCTACCCGGTAGAAAAGAACATCCCTTACCCAGTAAAGGTCCACGTTCCTCAGCCCTACCCCGTAGTCAAGCACGTTCCCTACCCAGTCAAGGAGATTGTCAAGGTCCCTGTGCACGTACCCCAACCCTACCCCGTTGAAAAGAAGGTCCCCTACCCCGTTCATGTTCACGTCGACAGACCCTACCCCGTCAAGGTATACGTGCCTCAGCCCTACCCCGTAGAGAAAGAAATTCACGTGCCCGTCAAGGTACACGTTCCTGCCCCATATCCCGTTGAAAAAAAGGTCCCATACCCAGTAAAGGTTCCCGTCCATGTACCCGCTCCTTACCCCGTCATCAAGGAGGTCCACGTTCCCGTCAAGGTTCCCGTTGACAGGCCCTACCCCGTACACATCCCCAAGCCAGTACCCTACCCCGTGGAAAAACACATCCCCTACCCCGTAGAGAAGCCCGTACCCTACCCCGTCAAGGTCCACGTTGACAGGCCCTACCCCGTGCATGTAGACAAACCCGTGCCCTACCCAGTTAAGGTTCATGTGCCAGCGCCGTACCCCGTTGAGAAACACATCCCCTACCCAGTCGTGAAGGAGGTGCCTTACCCCGTCAAAGTGCCCGTCGACAGGCCCTACCCCGTGCATATCGAGAAGCACATCCCCGTGCACATCGAGAAGCCCGTGCCCTACCCCGTGAAGGTGCCCGTCCCGATCGTCCTCGGTCACGGATATGGTCACGGACATGGTCACAGCTACGAACACGCCCATCATGATAGCTACTAGAGGCTGCAGGGAGCAGACGAACGAATGTGATATCTAATGATAAGCTAGCACTAATGCGATCGAAGAGCGCGCAATACCTGATAGTGGACACCCCAGATCAGTATTCCGCCCTCCGCGTTCAATAGCACTGAGAATACTCTTTTATAAATAGTCTAATTTTTTTAATTTTTTGTTGTGATCTTAGTTTTGGTGACTGTTAAGTTGAGTTTATGTACCTGTTTATGTTAAGTGACAAAACTTTTCTCTGACCGATTTTGTAAATGCGAACTGAAAAATAAAGTTCGGCATTGCCGAAAACAAGTAAGTGTAACTGGCATTTTTTATAATTATGTAGAGCATGTTATTATAATGGAAGTGGTAAGTGATTTGCAAAATGCGTAATACGACCTAGATAGGTAAGACATCGCAAGTGGCCGCATCGCCGCCAGTTACGCATGTTGCAACTTGCTACATTTTCTCTCTTGACAATGAACATAATACGCGATCTTGCTTTGCGCAATGAAGTTACTTAGAGATACCACCATTTAAAATTTACCTAGAGCAAACCGAAAAACAAATTTTTTTTTTAATTAAGATCAGAAAAACGCAGGATAATTTTACTCCAAGTTGGGAACACTTGGTTATGGGTTATTACTATAAAATAACTCAAATTGCATCTAAATAAGTAAACAGAATCAGATACGCTATATAAAAATAATTAAAAATCAAAAGGCATCAAAGTTATAACTAATTACCAAATAAATCGTATCAAACCGCAAACTATGTCCATATATTTCAAGTTAATTAATTGATGAAGAAACACAATTTAAATACTAAATTATAGTTTATAACGTGTAATAACGCATATTTCAGTTTGCGCAACAATTGATTGAAGAGACTCCATTTCATTCTTACTTAGTACCTTTTACGCAATATTTTTATTTCCTTTTATATAGCCAAACTCAACAATTATAACTCTAAAATTAGTAGATTTTAAAAGTTACAATCTATATAATTGTCGTAGGTAAGTATGTCATTGAAGCATTTCAAAATACATGACATTCTGGCACAATACATAATTATTTTCTACATCAGAGTACGTGAAGCTTGCACAAACATACGATACTCGTATAAAGTTAATATATCTTGCGACAAACTGCTTTTTATAGCACAATCGTAGGTGTACTAGAAGATTAACTATCTTAAACCATCTCTATTGAATTGCCTTTAATAGCATTGAAGTAGACATTTCATTATTGCAAGTGATTTATTATATCCTATCAAATCTGTTATTTAAACTTGTAATCGGATTTAATCATCAATTGAAAGTTTACGCGAAGACACTAATCATCCAGCGATAAATGAAAATTTATGACGATTTAATTTTAATCTTAAACTGGTAATGTGAATTGAAATAACAACGAGATATTTAATTATGAATGTAGTTAAAACGTGTAGGTATTTCCGGTTTTATTTAAACACATATATTTTAAAACATGTCCAAACAAATAGGGCATTTCAATTTTCGAAACCTATAAAAAATACGTTAGTATGTTGCAACCGTTTTAACTCAGACTTTTTTATAATTTTAAAAGTAGAACAACAGAATACAAAAGGATGTAAGCACAAACTCAACATAATATTACCGTTGCATCATAAAGTGGCATATAGATACGTTGTTTTCGTCGTCCATAAATGGTTATTAGAGGTAATGCGGTATTACTGGTGACACGAACAAGAACAGAGATCTCACTTGCGACATATTACGTAATTAAGTAGGCAAATTAATGTGTAATGCAACCATTTACATATAATCGCATTTAATATCACCATATAAATTATATAATAAGATATTAATATATGTATAGGAAATCATTAGACGTTAATCAGCAGCTTCTTTTAGAAGGTTTTTAACATCGAGGAACAGAAAAATCGGGTCTGAAGTTATAAGAAACTTGCTTTAGAACGGTATCAAGCCCCAAAGAAACGCGTCGACGTGCTTGGTTTAAAATTAGAGGACTTCTGCCGACGTGTTTTTTTTACGAAAACGAAAAAAAAAGTATTGTCATAACACTAAAATATTAAGCAAAATATTGTCGTGTTTGCATCTCTACTTACAAATTACTATGAAACAAATGATTTGTAAAGTATTTGCACCAATAAATTGTACGGTTTGGTACGGAAATTGGTACGATATTTTATTCAAAAACGTATCCATCTCAATAAATTTGCTATGACGCAACTGATAGGAATTATAAATAGTCACAAGATAAAGATAGGTATTATGTTTGGTCTAGTCCAGTCTAGACTATTACGAAAGAAGTTGTTTTAATTGACAATCAGATAGAACCTACTCGTATTCGTTAAAACTTTCAAGATCTTATTTCGTCGGGTTTGATACTTACAAACGCAAATGGGTAAAATGGGGCGGGTAATGCAAACGAACACGAATAAACGTTTGCAAAACAAATAAACGTTACTAAATTTCCTAATCTTATTTATCTTTCTGGACAAAATTTAAAGAGATTCACAGCCGGTTTTTCACGGTTGTTACTTTTGACAATAGTTTAAACTTTTTGTTAAAGGATTGTTGCAAAAGTAGGAAATTTTTTGAATTTTTAAACACAAAAAAAATTTATAATGGTTGCCTGTAAAGGGGCCTAGAATTAATAATAATGTTTTTTTTTATTAATAGGTGTATGTCAAGGAATGTCATAATAATGCAGCTGTGCATTGAATAAGCTAATTTTGAGAAAGCGGCCTGAGATGGGCTCAGGCCACATTGTCACTTTCATAAGTATGATGGTGGTCAAAAGTTCTACTAGCCCCAATAAAAGCAAGGAGCCTTTTCAGAGGTATTGAGATAATTTTTTCATCCTAGTTTAACTCTAAAACCCAAGATGCACTGAAGTAACTAATTCTGCTACAAATCCAAGGGCTGAAGTTTTCTCGCCGTGCTCTACATAAATGTTACACACGTATGTAATTAAATCATTCCTCAATGAGATGGTACCTGTACTTCGTACGCAACAAGTTGCACGCAAGTCGGCCGAGGGTGAAGGTCGAACAGGCTTTTAATCTCCGCTTAGGGTTATGATGAAAATTTACAGCCATCTTCATCTCTGTTTTGTACACAGAACAAGTTAAGTTGAAAAAATAGCTGTTTATAATTTCGGGTTGTTCTCCTTTTGAATCGGTAGTGTTTTATTTGTGTGTTGTTTTTAACTCCACTAGACCCGCAAGAGCGTCGGTTGCATCAACACGAGCACGAACTTGCACATGTGCGTGATGGGTACTGAAAGTGTTAAACTCGCAGACTCGGACATCACAGAGATTGCAGCGAGCGATTAAACTTGTAGATTGTTCACAAAAAAAACTGTTAACCAGTTATACAAATAATTAAACAAACAAGTAGAATATTTAATAAGACTAACTGCTGTAACAGAAATACGCTTTCATTCACTCTACGTAATGTATTCTCACCTCTCTATGACTCTCACTCTCGATGGGTAGTGCTAGACGGCTTTGTACCATAGCATAGATCATAAGCCTTCGTATCCTAATAAAAAATGTTAAAAAAATGGAGGGCTTTTACCCTATTTTCTTCTCATATATCTAGTAGTGAATCAATAAAAAATAACAAAGAAAATTACAATAAAATAATAGAATTTAAATTAAAACAAGTATTTACAATTGAAACAAGTGAGCTAACTGCAGACTGTTGCAAACAATCTTTAGGTAGCTCAACTGATCCATATCAATACCAGTCGGAAGCGTGCTCAAGACGCTAGCTGCATTGCCCCGCTGTATAGCAATGCTGATGCGCCGCGCTAGAAAAATAACTAAAAATCAAATAAAGATGAAACTTTAGAGTCTAGATATAAATATATTTTTTTTTGCAAAGAAATTCTTGACAACAGTTATTATGAATTGATATTATGCTTTTTTGGAATATATTATATAACCTGTTTAAGTCCAGACAATATATCTGTGTTCCTATTTTTACCTCAAATATAATATTATGAACTTCTTTATTACAAAGAATAGATTAATTTTATTCGTTTCTTTTCTAACAACAAATATTGAAGAACTGAAGAGAACGCTGCATTCTGTAACACAGTTTATAAAACTAGCACAGAAAGCAGAGCTGCATAAAACTATGTTCCATATTTTTCGTTCAAAAATAAACCATTTAATATCATTTCATACTTCATGAAAGCGTAAGTGGCCCATGGTACCAAACCGTGTCTACGCCTCGTTCTGCATCTCGAAGTAATTTCGCTTTCGTTCGTCCGTGACCTTCATTCGAGAATCGCGGGTTACCCGCGTTTTACGTAATAGGCCCGTCCGAGATTTCTGTGGTTTTTCTTTCGCTATGCCCATTTGTATGGAGATGAGTAGGCGCCGACATAATAACGTATGTTATGGAAATTAAATTAGCTAAGATTATGTTGATTTTGTCTACCTACTATCATTCTATAGCGATTATGGTTATAGGCTTTGTTTTGAAACGTTATCAACATTACGCCAACAATATTGGTAGCGATGGAGATATTGTTTATTTATTGAGGAATAACAAACGACTACATTGTGCTTATTATACATTTGTGTTAGTACTTTACAATGTAAAGATGAGCTGTATTTGCAATGTAGCCCACAGCGCTATCCACATATGAGTTATGTACATAGAAAATAAACAATAAAAAACAAATGCAACTAGAAGGCCCAACTAAGCAAGCAGCAAGAGATATTAAAAACCTGAAGCCAAATTTTAACTGACACTTATTTATTCTGACGAATTATCCGGCTTGGCGATTCATACTACGAATTTGACAGCTGTCACTTCCTATGTTGTTCCTTAGACCCTGTGAGTTGTTTGCGAATAGTCGATTTGAAACTCTGAAAACACTCGGAAAAAGAAATAGCTATTTTCGGATTAGAATACCTACCAATATTATGTGCAAAAAAAACTGAGGAAGTGGCTGTGGCTGTCCAGTGGTCGTTCGGGGAAATGGCCGAACTGGGAAATGGACAAACAAGTAATTTGAGTGGTGGCCATCCAAAGAAGTGGCCGTAGCCGACCGGATCCTTCACACAGCATTATCTAGCCCCAAGCTAAGCAGAGCTTGTGTTATGGGTACTAGACAACTGATATACTTAATACAATACAATACAAAGATAGATATTTTTTATCATGCATAGAAAACTACCATGAAAATAATTTCACTTGAAAATCCTTCAGTAGTAGTAGTAGTAAAAATCTGAAAGAAATTAGTCTACCAGCAGAAAACAGTTGGTCAATTCCTTGATCTACCTTCAACGCCATCTACGGTCAAATCACGGAACGAGCAACAGCACAATCGAAAGTAAATTCAACTGTCAGAAAATATAAAAATGAATAAGTGAGAGGAAATACTTCGTGAGTGAGCAAAAAATGCAATAAGTTCAGTGAACGTCCGCGCTTTGTTTGTTGGCGCTAGTGTAGAATTTGATTCGTAGACTAAGGCGTAGGAGACGCGTATCAAAAAATTGACCTCAAATTACATTTTTATTGAAAAAATATATAATTTTGAAGCAGGTCATTAAGTTGATAACCCTCACAAAGTTGGTCGCTTTGTTGACCAACACAAGCTTTAGCGGTTTTCTTACATCAAATATAAACATTTTGTTATTTCAAAGCTAATTGTTGTGTCTTACAAACGAGATCAAACACACATTTAAGATCAAACATACAACAAATACACATATCATCGCCATTTTAGACAGTTTATCCAAAATTTTACACAGTTTTAATAAAGGTTTAGCGTTAAATAAAATAATACCTAGATAATACAATTTGTAGCAGGTTCAGAACTAAAAGCCGAAGCTGGGATCGTTCGCATCTTCACACTAGATTTTATTTTAGTGAGAGCGAGGATTCGTAACTTCCTCGAAAACAAGAATTCATTATTAC
This sequence comes from Eupithecia exiguata, assembly GCA_947086465.1. NCBI lineage: Eukaryota > Metazoa > Arthropoda > Insecta > Lepidoptera > Geometridae > Eupithecia > Eupithecia exiguata. Next base: position 2,221,981 of record OX352233.1, on the reverse strand, counting down.
CTCTGTATATTTACTCTAATAGGAAATTTAATGTAAGTTTTTTTAATGTGTCTCCATTTCGTAAATAAATAGGTACTTACTGTGGAACCTGATTTGTTTAAAATCTAAATCAATTATAATATTTCATCTAATTACAGTAGAATGACAACTGGTTATCACAGTACTGGAAAGAATGGCGCTTTAAGCACAGACTCTACCAAGTGGAGATCTGCGGAGATGTCCGTAGACGAGATGAGATGATTTTCAGCTGGAGTGTCTAGACAAAATCTTTGCGGGGATGCGTTAGACTAGAGCGGAGATATGTACTGGTTAGAGCACCTGCATGCGGCGAGCGTCGGATGTTGATTTAATTTATATTGATTCAACAAAATCTACAGCACTCTTAAATAAAAACAAACATTGTTTGTTGAGGTTGAGATGAATCACATCTCCGCTTATCTCTTCTCGTCTCCGTTGCGTAACATCGTCCGCTTTAGAGGCATAGCTATCAACTACTACGCAAAGATCTTTCTTTGTTTCTTTGCATATATGATACATCTACGCTTGGTGGTCTCCACAGAAGCTGAGTGGAGATGCTTGGCCGATTCTGGCTATAAGACAGGGTCAAAGCTAATTTCTGTCCTGCATTAGTATCCAATAATGGGTTTCTAGTGAGGTGTATTACCATAAATAACGCATTGGATTATATAATCTGTAATGTTATAATGGTGATAAATAAATAAATAATAAATTCTCACGGGTTGAACGATGAGTTAACCAAAGTTTCTTCTCAAAATAAATAAAATAAACATCTAAGATCATTCGTAGAACCTTACCTTTTCAATAACCCGTCGGGAAAAAGCTTGATGTACCTACACTGCTTTATAATGTTGATTTTCCACTTACCTGAAACAACAAACACGACATTTAAAATAAATACTAGACTATAATATTTTAAACAACTACCTAAACGTTATAGTTACTTTACAAATTAATTAATTGTTATGTATGAAATCCAGGTCGTTTCGGAGTTCTGCATCCTGTAATCGCGAGTAATTATTTACTATGCAATTTTTAGAACATCGGATCGGTAAGTTTGGTTTTTATAAATTACGAGTGAGGCGAATAAAAGTGTGTTATTATTTTATGCTAAGATTTCTTGCGAGGAACTGGTAGTTTAGGATATACTCAAAGTCGTACACACACATAAGAATAGAATAGAACAAACTTTATTTGCCACTCGTACAAGTTGGAACAAACATTTATAAAAGAAACAAAGAAATAAACAACTTGCTCGTGACACAAAAAGGTGGCTCAGTATAATGTTAGTCGCGTTTGCAACCAACGCTGATCTTCCGACAAGACCGTTTGGTGACACATAATACGAACATAATAAGTTCATCATATAAAACTGAAAAAAACACCATTGCCTACGAAAATCCACCCTTGCATGGGTTGGTAACTGTAATTTTCTGAGTTTTCGAAAAAGTGTAAAACTCATAATTGAGAATTTTTACCTCTTTCAAAAAAAAATCAAAATTCAATAACTTTATTTCTTTAGGCTTACAAAATAAGCACATAGACAAGTCAAATTTTATAGATAAACAGCTTAATAATAGTAATTATTATCAAATAAGAAACAAAATGTTATTGATTTTGTTCGCTTCAATTTTTTGTCCACTAGTGGAAGAAGCGAAAAATAAACCACTAGTAAGTGTATAATGCTTAAAATTTAATACAATGTTATTCGCCTATCTAAATCTAAATATAATGTGATTTAGATACAGGTCAATATTTATATATAACGCTTAAGATTGTTCTCCTATAATACTATTGTCGGTGCGGAACTGGGCGACATCTGGCCAAGCATTAACATCATTGATATAATCATCTATGGAGTAAAAGGCTTTCTTGATAAGATTTAGTTTTATGTACTGTTTAAATTTACGAATAGGGAGCTCAGTTGCTTCAGATGGAAGCTTATTATAGAAGCGTACGCAATTTCCCATAAATGATTTGCTTACCTTTCGTAATTTATATGATGGAATGTGTAGTTTGTTCTTGTTTCTTGTATTTCTGTTGTGAATCTTTATTTTTGTGCGTATACATTAGATTTTCATAGATGTATTGCTCGGAGACCTAGTCCATTTATTTATTTTTGTGATTTCTTTAAAAGATAAAAAAAATGTCTGGTTTTAAGGGAAGCGCTGCTCCGTTCAGTGGTTAAGTTTGTATACTACAGTCGCTTCTTTCGAAAGCCGCGGGAAGAGTTGCCGTGTGTTGCTGGAGCCGTGTGGTGCTGGCTTAGAATTTGCTCCAACCCAATTCTTCCCGTGGGTGTCGTAAGAGGCGACTAAGGGACATACACCGGGGGACGGGCAGCAGCGCCTCTTGTAGAATAGATCTACCACCGAACTGCGATCCTGCACCCGCATGCCCAGCGTAGAGATTATGGGCATTACCCCCCAGGAGATAAATACCAATAAGGCTATTATCAGGGGGAGGCCTGCGTCCAGCAGTGGACTAATAAAGGCTGCTGAGGCTGAGAGACTCTTCCTCACCTCAGGAAGAGTTATTGCAAATTCTAAGCCGGTAACATACAGTCAGCCATTATAATCTAGGTCTGGGTTTAAACTGTTTATAGGCAAACATAATTCTTATTGTAGAATTTGAGATATTACATCAGATGGTATTGACTAATACGCCATTGTTTTGATTTGCTTACAGTGAAGCAAAGCAAAGTGACTTGGTCCTTTGAACATTATAAAAGCTGTCATAACGGCGGTAAACGACTAAATTGTGTAACTTATTGAATGCTCAGTTTCCTGGTTTAAATAAATCATGGGTAAGTAATGGCTTAGAATTTACAAGTAGAGCTTGGAGAAAACTTAATGTTCATTGAGGTATAGGTGTATATGGGCCGAGGTGACAAGACAGATAAGACAAGACAGGGCGCTACGGCGCTCATTAGGGGAGGCCTATGTCTATCTGACTAATATAGGTTGATGATGATGATGATGGGCCGAGGTGGCTCCCCAATTAAGTCGTGGATGTATGTGAATTATTGATGTCAATTTGTAATTTGTAAATTTACGATCCCGTCGAGATCGTAAATTTTTGGGATTTATTAATTTCTTAGAAATTACCCAGAGTACTATAATAAATAAAAACCTTAGACGTCAATTTGGTTATGTTAAAACCTTTTTTCTCCGTAATTTTTATCAAAAAAGCTTCTTAAAAATACATACTAATCTATGCAATACAAAGCGTCCTCTTTATTTTGAAAAATGAAAAAAAAAATATCATCTAAGTAATTTTTTTTTGATTGAGTTTTTAAGACAAAAACTGTAGTACCGTTTTTGTCCTAAATAATCAATCAAAAAAAATTATTGTCATCACCGTATTACATATTATTTTTATGAGAATACTAAAGGGAAGAAAACTAAAGGTCAGTTTTGCAAAAAAGCCCTTATTAAAACAATAAACAATCTCAAAAAAAAGTAGAAAAAAATATCTTCCAGGCAACTTTAATTAAAAAAGAGTGGCGTTGTTGGGTTAGTGACTATATCAAATAATAATAAGGGGCATACTTATACCAGTACCAACACGTTGTTTATTAGATTCATAATTGGTTAGGATATAGTATAGAAATCAGGAAATAGTGATGTGACCACATAGCAAAAACCAGTATCGATAGATGGGAACTAGTGTCGCAGAATGACGTAAAAAACAGGGAAGCGTGCGGTGTATTACCAGCAAGTATATTGTGCGAGAGAATTCACATAAAGACTGACGAGTAGACAATTGCTTGATTACTTTTATTGACTCTACGTTTAATTTGCTAGTTTATTGTTTATTAGATTCTTTTGTAAAGTTACATGTTTAATAATAATTGGTTAGGTGTAAAAAATTAAATGGTTGCTTTTCTTTCTATCAGCTTTATTTTAATTAGATTTTATAATGTTTACTATTGTTAGAGAATGAGGATATTTATAGGTAGATCAGATTAAACAGTAAAATTTGCTTTGTCTTCCAGATAATTAAACAAATAGTAGGTACAGTTACTAAATTAGTAAACCAGCTGAATGCAAATTATCATCAACATTTACTTAACATTTTTATACATGTCAGTACAAATCGGAGCCTAGCTATCGTATCGTAATTAAATTTAACGGAAGAGCGGCCGCGATCAACCATTGCATAATCTGAGACTAGTGTTGTTACTTCATCGATATTAAGTATCGAGATAACAATATTGCATGGCTAAGTAATCGAGTTACCCAAGCATTGAATTTCAGTAGTGGTGAGGGCGGTAAAGTAGAGTACTGAGCTGAGGTTTGTTGCAAAACAATGTTTCACTAAGATCCTTGGATTTCTAGGATAATAAAACGTCTTAATTGATTTTTATCGATATAATTTGATTTAGTGCTCATTTATACCATGAATAATAATAAGAATCTGTCTTGATTAGTTACATTCACTAGATTTAGTTTTAGTTTTTATTAGTAGGCTAATTATATTACAATCAGAACTTTCAATCATTAGATTGACCGCTTACTCACAATAATATGCGGAAGTATTACTTTTACCACAAATGGTATTTCTTTTATCGATTGTCAATTTACAATTAAACTCCTCATAAACATCGATACTCGAAAACGAACGCACAAACATCACTAGAGTTACGTGCCTCGAACGAGAAATGCGTTTTTTGCAGCATTTGTTCTTAAAGTAGGCTGGTATAAACATGCAGATTATGTACCATTATCTCATTGTCGTGTGGGAACTTGTCACAATAATTATTGGTTAATAGGTTATTAGGTTTATCGTTACTTTCAGTTTTATTTTGTCATTTACTTGTCAAGTAAAGTGGGTGCTGCTTTAGTATGTACATATGGTTGTCAATTGTATAAGGTCTTGTAAGCTGTGGCACAGCTAAATCCCTCGATTGTCGACGGGCAGTAGCGTCGGCAGTGCTATAATAAAAACTGCGCCCTACGATTCTTAACCTCTAAAGAACCAAGCGGCCCGATCGGTCCCCCAGGTTGTGCGAATCTGTCTAGCCTGAAGAGGCCCGATCGGCCGCGGATGAAAGGAGAATTTTAATCCTTATTATTAGATGTTAGATTAAATTTTCCTGTGAAATTAGAATGCTGGGCAGCGGGCGGTTTGAGGCTTATGACTAGTGTCATAAGCACCTTTTTGGCTTTTATCAGGGGGTAATATAAAACCCCCTCATAAAAGCCAAAAAGGTGCTTACTAGCGGAAGACAGCAGTGGACTAAGTGTTGCGGTTGTTGTGTGTTGTCCGATCGCGTTCAGTTTGAAACGGTTGCATCCCATTCTTTTTGCGCGCTGGAATGAAGTACACATTGTGCTTCAATGTGTACTGTGCAATTTAAGTACCTACGTGTTGGTAGGTATTTGTAGCTACCTATGCAGAAATAGAGAACTATTCTCTCGAACGCGGAATTACCGAGGTTGTGCAAGATTGTTTTATTACTGGAGGCTGTTTGGTGCGACAATTAGCGTGTAGCGGCGTGTAGCTTCGTCATATCTTTGTAACTAGAGCTGATACAGATATCTCAGTCACAGATTTGAAATCGTCATTGACAATTAGCCTAATATCATGTATCATCAGAAATGCTGTCGTGCAGTGTAATTTGGCGTGTTTAATAAAAACGATTGCAAATTCCTATTAGATACTGAAAATACGTTTATAAGAAGAGTGTAAGAGTGCTCGGAGGGACGCGGAACGCGCGCGCCTAGAACCGCACTCACCCTGAAGAAGTCCCTCGTTAAGGGATGAAACGTTGGTGTTCTTCCAACACAAATAAGGTTCGTAGTTAACCCGCTTATATCCGTAATGAATACGTTTATAAGAAGTTTTGGACCTAGAACAGCTACACGAGTATAATATCAATAGCGTGATACAATTTTTCTAGTAGCGACATCTAGTTAAAATTTTGACACCTGCAACATCAGGGACATTACAAAATGAAATTCCAGTTTTCCCCCTTGAATATATTTTCTCATTTTCTCAAACTTTGTCAAACATGTTCTTCGTAAAAAGGTTTACTACAAAATATCAGATTATCTAGAGAATAAAACACTTGGGAGGAGTTTTACTCCAACTCGAAAACTAACATTGTAACAAGGTAAAGGTTTCTTGTTCGCTTCTTTACTTTACCATAAAAAGATTTAAGTAAACAAAAAATCTAAATGAAGATCACTTTACTTTTCTCTAGATTGATATATATAATTTTAATTTTTGTGACGTGCCCAAGAACCCTGTAAGGTCTTAAGGATATAACGCACTTTGATGTTTGACGTTTGAGTTAGGCTACCTTTACTTAATGCACCTGTCTTCGACCGCCTTTTGCCACAGCTTTATTCCACCGACCATCAGTTCTGTGGCTATGTCGCTCTAACTAGCACCACCCAGAGCCCTAGGCCATAATTTTATAGAGCTCTTAGGTAAATCACTAATGCGGTACCCATTGTGCAGATCATTATTTGGTTTATGAAACCGCATTGCGTCTCGCGATATTTATGTTTCTATTCGCTTATCAGAAGCATCTGATTCTTGTGTCTATTAGTAAATCTGGTTTGCACAGAAGCCTGTTACGGTGGATCGCTTAACATAGCGCAAGAAATATTGTTTTGCTGTTCTTTAATTTCTTTTTTAATTGCTTTAGTCCTCTTAGAAGGGAAAAATTAAAACTGCCCAAATTTCTAGAATAATGTAAATCAAAAGCCCCCAACGTCTCATTATAAAATAAACTAAGGCTATAGATCACAATAAACTTGATAAGTTATTGCTGGTTTTTCAGAAGGTTGCTTAAATAGTACGTTATCAATAATTAAAGTTGGTATCTTGGAAATTATAATTAACGAATAGAAATAAATTAAAACTAGTATTTACAATTAAAACAGGTGAGCTGCAGACTGTTGCAAACTATCTAGAGGTAGCTTAAATCGTATCTTTCGTTATCTATACTTACTCAACTACTGCAGGCTTTGTTTTGGTAAACTGTTAGAACAGGCGCGGATTTTTCATAGGGAAATTCACTTATTTTTAGAAGCGTTACAAACAGAACTATATTATTATTAATATGCCCCTCGTGTTCTCTATAGGACAAAAATGAAAGCAACTAAATAATTAAGCATGCTTTTGTTCAAAGTCTTAAAAACAATCTTTTCTAATAATATAAGTATACAGAGGGCAATGGAGCCAGTGTCTTGGGGACGTTTCCGACTGGTATTAATATGGATCAGGTGATAGTATCTGTAAATTTTTTGCAACAGTCTGCAGTTAGCTCAATTGTGAACTACTTTTATTGATTTCTATTATTTGAATGTAATTTTCTTGTTTAGTAAAAATATTTATAAATAAACAAAAATAGAAAAGGATTAGAAGATGAATTGTTTCACTAATAATATCCGCTTCTGCTTCCGCTCCTGTTACCCAGCGAAAACGCAGCCGAAGATTAACGATGCCCACATGAGCGCAAAACAGCGAGATCAATCTGCGATGGTGAAATTAGCACCACAGTGCTAATACCATCAAGGCCATAGATTTCATTAGGACTGTGTTATGCTTTGCTTATGAGATCTAGATCTGATTACGAAGTTACCTTATTACATGTTACATACTATGTAACAGTATGTAATTATGTAGTACATAGCGCGATCGGTATGACAGATTATGCGACCGGCCTACCTGTAGTCATAATCAGCTGGTGGGTAATTCTGAAGAAGACTTTGAATTTTGTTCTACATTATTTTTCGAACAGGTTCTAATAGGCCTACACCCCATCACTAGAAACTATTTATTTCTGGGTGCTCTAAATAGAATAACATATGTGCTCTAAATGTGGTGCTCATAAATTTGTCGTCCTAATAGGAATACTTCTCTATTAATGCAGACAGAGCAACAGTTGCGGCAACTGGTAATTTGCAACTAGCTTACATATAAATTTGTGTGTTTTTTTAAAGTTGTCAGTTTCTTCGACTAAAGTTGCTCTGTTTACGATACAGGACGCAAATGTATAGATCCAAGTGAAATTTTTTAACGATTTACATTTTTGCACTACATGTTCGGGTTGTTTTGCAATCAAGTTTTAGACCTACATTATTTTAAGATTGTAATTTTATATGTTTTTATTATGTTTCACGCGTTATGAGCTTCTGTGCTTTGCTTCGATGATACCGAAGTCGTTAAATATTTTCTTCCAATATTTCTATACAAAAAATATTCAGTTTTTTGAATCGGAGTTTAATGACATTACAATAAACCATAGTTACATACTTTGCTCTACTAATCTAGAACACGTACCTAAACGGGAAGTATTTACACTCTATTTGTATTTTATTGAACTCTAAACACCTTTGTGGAATTTTAACTAGTGCTTAGAATATATTTCGAAGTAATCGCAGTTTATTGGTCAAATGGAGGTTAATACGTGAGATCGGGTTATGTAATACAGAGTCACGATTTACTGTGGGTTCTCTTCTCTTGGCTTGCACCTTTTTACATACCTATATTTACTATCAAATATGCAAAAGCTTAGTTTATGAATCAAGGGTCATTCCCCTGCAATGCATAAAATGTTTTTCATTCCCCCATCTCGGAAAGAGTATTTTTGCTCTTCGATATCTGATATGATTATCTGATGATGCTGAGGTGGGTTGAAAAGTTACATGTTGCACTCGAGTGCAAAGATTTTTTAGCTCGTGCTCTTTTGATTCCTTCGCTAACGCTGATTCTAATTTTATTTTAGAAACCTTCGCTTACTCGGTCATCAAAATTGAGCACGCGGTTAAAAAGCAACTTTGCACTTTTGTATAACAAATAACTATTGTGTGCCACAAAGTGTACAAAATGTATCAGTTATCTCACAAACTCTGCTTAACTTAGGGCATGACATATCTGTGTGAATTGTCCTGCATTTTTTTATTTGTTAGCTGTCGGACTCATTTGTCCGTGAAGGAAAATAATTATAAGTTAGTAAAAGAGAACTCATAACTCAAGCTCTGCTTTGCAGCATCATCAAGCCACAATGATGATGTGTGACTTTTGAAAGACATATTCCGTGAAATAAATCTAAACTAATATAATAAAGAGGAAAGATTTGTTTGTTTAAATTAAATAGACTCCGAAACTACCGGACCGATTTGAAAAATTCTTTCACCATTACAATCCTACATTATCCCTGATGAACATAGGGGATAGAATCTATCTCTGCGAAGCCGGGGCGAGCTGCTAGTAATAAATATTTGGAAAAGAATTTTCTTTTCCCTTTTCATTAAAACTCAATCACCAATTATTAAAACCAGGGATGTGCTTAGTTTCGGAAACCACCGCAGAATACCCCACAGTCAGACATTTTTGAATCAGAATCAGATATATGTTTATTGTTAACTATGGTACAAAAAAGATCTTAAGTATAAGGTATAAAGTTTCAACAGCTTATCTATAGTAGACATACAATACAGTTTTAAATAGGTACCTTTAAATCTAAGTCTACCTGTATTGGGTATGTTTTTAGGTGACAATTTATTTATTTATTAAATATGAACTTAAATATACCTAGGATAAGGTTGAAATTTCAATTACTAGGAATGTGTTAGATATTCAACATACTCCTCAAAGTTCACCTTAGGTGACACGTTCCATATTATTAACAGACCTTGACATAAGCAATGTCACAGTCGGAAAGTTAAAGGTATTAAAATGTATATGTAGCACGCTTTTCGTTAATTAATAGCTTCTGTTTCGTAACTTACCATTGGCCGTGACAGTTATGCTGTCCATTAAATTTATTGAATGGGACTAAATCACACATTAATCTGCCAAATAATCATCAACAAATTGGATCTGTCGGTGTAGAGATTTTGTCGCTAAACCACACATAAAATTTTTGATCGATGAAGTGTTTGCATGCATTAGTAGGTATGTAAGACAGGGTGCGATGGTGCTCATTAGGGGAGGCCTATGTCCAGCAGTGGACTGATATAGGCTGATGATGATGATGTACAAATCTGTTTCTAGCTGAAATGGGGAGGAGGGTCACGATTGTTTTTGCTGTGTTTGTAATTGAGTAGGTACCTTCTGTTGTTAGTTTTGAATAAAATCAATCAATCTCATTCAGCGATAAGGCCGCCTTCTGTACTGCGTTTAATTTTTATTTACGTTAATTTCTAGTACAATAAAGTCTATATATTCATTTGTGTCATCATTTGTAGAGGGTTTTGTCTCTGTACCACACTTCAAACTTATGTTATACAAAATTGAGATTTTTTATACTTTGTTTTTGTAACGTGTTTTAAATTCTTTAATCTCCAAGTATAAAAAAATCTTTAGATAAATATTTTCTACCCAGAATACCCGGAACAAATATTTGCAGATCGTACCAACATTTATTTATGTTCTAATACATTGTAGTGGTAGGTTTTATTCTGGAAAATAAACTTTTTATCATTATGATTAATTGTTCCAAGATGGGAATCGAATCTCCATTAGTTCTAACTTCTACTCTTAAATTGTAATATTCATTGCCGTTAAAGTCTTTATAACGTATAGCTACGTATAACATGAAAACATAACATAAATTCATCACATAACTAACGAATTCGGAATCCGATTCGTAACTAATACATCCGACAGAGAACCAAAGTTATCGGTTATCGACATCGCTCTAAGAATTAGCAAGCTGAAGTGGCAATGAGCCAGCCATATCTCGCGAAGAACCAACAACCGCAGGGGTAAACGTGTTCTTGAGTGGAGACCACGACTCGGTAAACACCAGTGGGATGACGACCCGCGAAAGACTGCAGGCAGATACTGGATGTATCAAGCTGAAGACAGGGCGCTATGGCACTTATAAGGGGAGGCCTATGTCCAGCACTGGATTAACATAGGCTGATGATGATGATGATGACATAACTAACCCATCGTATGCACGTAGTTGGTCAATACTCTTACCATAGACTTTAATGACCACTTGTGATGCAAATCTCAATCATGAAGCGGAGCTAAATAATGAGGCTAAAATTAATAACCGATATTTATACTATTATTAAACTGGTAGGTTTGCAATTATTTTCTACGATTGAGTGAAAGTTGGGGCAGCAAAAAAGGCATTTTTGGATTGTAGTTCAACTAACTCGGGTCTAGAAATTAATATATTTTTGAATGCTGTCTTGGAGATGCTTCCGACTGGTATTGCGCAGCGCATCAGCATTGCCATACAGCAGTACGCCAATGATGCGTCTTGAGATATATGTAGATAACAACACAATAACGTCAATAACGTAAATGCCCACGCGCAGTGAAAAAGGTGCAAATTCCAGTTTGAAAGACGAATGATGAATGAAAGCTGTTTTTTTTTGTATTTCTGCGTTTTTCTGCGATATTAAAGCAAATACAAAAGGCACTGCTGTGAGTGACATCTGCGCCAGCAATCCAATCCAATAATTCGTTTTTAATATACTTGCAGTTAATTGAATATTTTTTTGAGTTGTGTTTGCTCCCAATAAATGCTTTTTTTATTTCTTTGTTTTTGTATTCCTTGGCTTATAAAAAATATTAATAGGTACTAAGATTCTGGAACAGCGTATTCATAATTGCATACACTTTTGCCAATTTTGAAGTATGGAACAGAAACGGGAATATTAGCGAAAAAATAGAAGAGCCATTAAAACCTACCCAGAAGGTAAAATATTTGTACCTAAGTTGCAAGATGTAGCTAAGCAAATTATATAAAACCAAACCAATCAATAAAATCCAAACTCTATTAAAAAAACATTAAATCAAACAAGATTGATTGATACATTCATTTAAATATTTTATATGCCGGGTATTAATGAATCATCAGATATCAGGTTAGATACTCATAATTATAATATCATAAAATTCCGACTCTAGACTATTAACAGTCTACCGTTAGCTCAATTGTTTCAATTGTAAATATCAGTTCTAATTTATCCCTGTTCTTAAATTGTAATATTCTTGGTTAATAAGGATTAACATGACATCGAACATTCAAAACAATTACGTTATTATTTTCACGTTAACCTTGAACAGACCAGCTTAACCCCTGAAGCCTGAAAGATCCACCCACACTTGCGCCGGCGAAAGTATCCACGTGCACATACGTATAAAACATGCGCACGCGTCGCCATAGCCACACTCCGAAGCAATTCGCTGTACAAGCAAAGCGAAATGAAGCTATTGGTTAGTATGATAGGGCTTATCAATTAAACAGTTAAGGATTAAAAAGTGTTAGTAAAAAGTGTTGTAAGTATAAAGATAGTGATAGTAGACAATAAGTGACTTTAGGGTTAAAATTGTGATAATGTGAAAAGTGAACAAAGTGATCAAAACGCTTTTGGAAAATAAAGCTCAAGCGCGAGTTTTATGTGAAGGTTTTGAAAGTTGAGCTTTTTGAAGCGATTAGCATAAAGAAAATTCAAAAACAAAATCCTAAAATCAAAATAAAATGAAGTGATTTAAAGGAGTTTTGAATAATTTTGTTCAAATAATCTAGCCTCATACTTATTAGACTAATCCATGGAACTTTATAGGTATTTTTTAAATGATAAAAAAGTGTACCATTTTTTTGTTACTGATAACTGTTTAAAACTAGTTATTGTGAAGAATTAGTAGCTGAGCGACTTCAGATAGGATTTTATTTCTAGTTCTAAATTTATTATTTTATTTTCAGAGGTCCTGCTTTGTCCTGGCCGTGGCTGTAAGCCTGGCCGCGGCAGAGGAAAACGCAGCAAGTGAGAAGGCTGATAAACCAGTCGAGGAGAAGAAGCAGGATAAAAGAGGACTCTCGGAATACTATGGTGACTTTGGAGGCCAGGAAGAAAGCCACGGGCAAGTCAGCGGCGGTTACGAGGAGCACAGCGGTGGCCAAGGAGGATACGGCGGTGACCAGGGAGGATACGGTGGTGGCCAAGGAGGCTACGGTGGTGACCAAGGAGGACACGGTGGTGGCCAAGGAGGATACATCAGTGACCAAGGAGGACATGGTGGTGGCCAAGGAGGCTACAGCGGTGACCAAGGAGGACACGGTGGTGGCCAAGGAGGCTACAGCGGTGACCAAGGAGGATACGGTGGTGGCCAAGGAGGATACGGCGCCGAACAAGGAGGCTACGGCCAAGAAGACCACGGCCACAGTCATCATGAGCACCACAAAACGATCACAACCATCAAAAAGGTCCACGTACCGTTCCCGGTAGAAAAAAGAGTGCACTACCCAGTGGAAAAGAAGATACCCTACCCTGTTCATGTTCACGTGCCCAAACCGTACCCCGTCTACAAAACCGTCCACTTCCCTGTTAAGGAAACCATCAAAGTACCCGAGTACATCAAGCAGCCCTACCCCGTGACCAAACACGTGCCCGTTCCCGTCAAAGTCCACGTTGACAACCCAGTACCTGTCAAAGTATACGAGAAAGTTCCATACCCTGTGGAGAAACATATACCAGTTCCAGTAGAAGTACATGTGCCTCATCCAGTGCCTGTCGAGAAGAAGGTTCCCTTCCCCGTCAAAGTACCAGTCAAGGTCTACGTGCCTTACCCTGTAGAGAAGACCATCCACTATCCGGTACACGTGCATGTCGACCATCCAAGGCCCATCCATGTTGACAAGCCAGTGCCTGTTCATGTCGAGAAGAAGGTTCCTTACAACGTAGAGAAAGAGGTTCCATACCCTGTGAAGGTTTACGTCGACAACCCTGTCCCAGTACACGTTGACAAACCAGTGCCTTACCACGTCAAGGTGCCTGTACCAGCTCCGTACCCAGTCGAGAAGGTTATCCCCTACCCTGTCGAGAAGAAGGTACCTATCCCCGTCAAGGTTCCAGTTGACAGACCAGTCCCGGTCCACATCGAGAAACACGTACCTTACCATGTCGAGAAACCTCTACATTACAATGTGAAAGTACCAGTTCCCGTAGTTAAAGACCTCGAACATCACCATCATCACCATCACGAAGATCACCACGAAAGCTATCACCACTGACTGATCTCTAATTAGGTTAATCTGTTGATTTTTGTTAGTTTTATAAACGACTGGTTAATGTACGTGTTGTAAATAGTAACGCAAGTATTAAATACGTGATAAATATTGTTAGTATTGGTTTTCTTTACAATCCTTTATGACAACAAATTAGGGCAGAATTTACACTATATTTTTTTGATTTCAAAACCTTAACATATCAAAATAATGTCTTTGTTTTATTTAGTTTTGAAATACGTTTTATGAAGGATTCTTTTGTTTGACTCAAACAGTAGATTTAGAAACAAAATACTATTGTTTCCGCTAATGATAGCTATTATCTCACTAATATTATAAACGTGAAAGTTTAGATGGATGGATGGATAGATAGATGGATGGATGTTTGTTCCTTTATCACGCCAGAACGGCAAAACGGATCTGGATGAAATTTGGCACAGAGATAGATTACAGTCTGGAATAGGACATAGTACTTTTTATCCCGAAATTCCTACGGGAACGGGAACTACGCGGGTGAAACCGCGAGGCGCTGCTAGTGTAATATATAATTATAATATTTTGAAAATCCGCCAAGTCAGTCGTTTTTTTTAGAAGTATTATATTATTCAACATTATATTTTTAAAGTAAGTGTCAAAGTAAGAAAACAGTAATAAATAAACAACACAAAGTTCGTGGATTTTTTTTTATCTAACGAGCAAAATAACGTTACAACGACCGGCGGCGAAATATGTAAATTGGGCGAATTTAGGTTAAAAATTAGAAGCCTTACCTTGTATGTCATCGATTATTATGTAGTTTTTTCGAATAATCGGAAAAAGCTTTTTATATAACAAAAATAATTATGCAAAGTACCATCTGTTTTTTTAATTATTACAATTTTTCTCCTAAACTATCAATGACAAGATTTTTTATTGTCATCGCCATGTTGAATAAACGCATACCAAGGGAACGTTTGGCTTATTTTTGCAAATAAATGTTCTAATTAATAGATAATAAGCAATATTTGGGCCTACGCCGCTCTGCTCTGCCCGCTCCTATGAACGCAAAATCCTATGCTTATCCTTTTCACAAAATGGCGTCATAAGTCGCTCCCTTAACGCAAAATTAAAAACTAAAACAACGACCTTTATCTCAAAAAGTTGACGAATAAAATTTCTAATGAAGGAGAAAACGGAACGGCAAAACCAGGCCGTGGTCATAACACTCGAGACATTAAAATGTTTCTCAATACGTGCATGCGCACATAAACACGCATGTAACAACACCGCAGAAATAAGAGGTCATACAACAGTAGGAAAAAACAAAGCTTTGGTAACAAACTTCAAAGCAAAGAAGAGGTTTAAAGTTTGGTTTACTTTTTGATTGTCGTTATAAATAGGGAAAAGGTTCTCAGTTCATGTATGTTTTGTATAAAACTTTGAAAATAAAGTTACATTGAAAAACATAAAAAAATATAAATTTAAGAAACTAAATAAAAAATTATTTATGTATATCAAACATTAACTTACAATCCTAACACAAAAAAAAAAAAAACCGAATGAGCGAGCGCGTTGATGTATTTTGTATGAAATAATGGTACTTCGTCTACTCGTTACATTTATTTCTTTACTGTTTTCCGTGTTTGTGTGGTACAATAAGGTATTATCTATCTATCTATCTATGGTATCCATCCACCTTTGTCAATGAAAATTCTTAGTATAGTATTTTTTTCAATCAATTTGATTTAACAAACTGTAATACGTAATGGAATTGTATCCTTTTATAAAAAAAATACATATTTACACACAATCAACAAAATACGATTTATTTTTACCCGACTACCAACAGGGGAGGGTTATGAGGTTAGCACCCTATGTTTGTATGTTTGTATGTTTGTATGTTTGTATGTTTGTATGTATGTGGCCGATTTCTTTGTTCCCACGTAGCGTTGAAACTACTGGTTCGATTTCAACATATTATAAATCGATTGATTCGTCTCAATACCCCGATGGTTATAGGCTATAGGATTTAGGGCTCCGACCCCGAATAAGCCTTCAAAACGCGTATTAAAGTTTAGGTAGCCGCAGGCTGCAGGCCCCATAGAGAAAAATTACAATACCTACGACCTATTTTAATTTTCAACTCCATGCCTTCGATCAAAAATAAGGAGTTCGCGGCCTCCCCCGTAGATACCTAGAGCCTTACAAAAATGTCACTCAAAATTGGGTTCGTTTTGTTTTGACGCAGACAGTTTGCGCAGAGCCTGACAAGTTTTTTCCATACGGAACAAGAGATTGGTGGAGTCGAATTCATTTTATTTTATTTTGTAAGTAGGTAGGTACCTACCTGAGAATTATATACCTACCTACTCAGTTTATTTTCTATAAGGATTAATTAACAGAATTCAGGTAAAGATAACGAATCATTTATTGATGAAACTATAAATTGGTGTCTCAACAGTAGGTATTTATACAAAAGGGTCATTTCAGACATACAATAATTTAAACTTACAATACAATTTCAGGCAGGCACTCTAGATTAAAAAGAACTGGTTCCTGTCTGCGGCTTTGCACGAGTTTTTTTTACGGGAAAAAAATAAACGTTTTATAAATTCATACTTCTGGTAGGTAGGTAAGAACCTAGTCTTTCTTTTATTAGAGAGTCTACGCAAATGAAATTTTAGGGCGGGCCAACTAATTATTTTAAAAATCATCAACTAGTAATATTAAACTTATTTTTATGAAAAATATATTAATACATACTATAAATGAAAAAAAAATTTAGAAGAAATAGCCTCTCCATTTATCAATTTAGAACAAAATTAATATTTTAACATAGGCAAACCAAACAACAATATTTTATGCTGATTTCACAAGTATATGACTCACATCTCAATATACGGGTAAAAAATATATATAAACTTACTGAAAATAAGAAATTCCATCCTTTTTCAGCACTTTGGACGAGTGATTCTTGCATTTTTTGTACCCATGCTTTTTGTCTGAACGCTAAAATGACACTAGTTGAAAAGCTTCCCTAACATGTCAAAATGTTCTCTTTTGCTACTGAAGGTTGTGGCGTGCGCATTGTGAATCTAAGGGGGGCCGGCAAAGCCGGACATTTTTGATCGATGCTCCATGCCTATCAAATATGACCGATACGTCATTCTATTTTGTCAATGTAAATGTTTCAAACTTTTATAACTTTCACGTAGTCGGGTTGTAGTTTTTAACTTTGTCTTGTTAAATGATATGAAGCCGCATATCATTAATAAAAAATCGTATTTTGTCCGATTTTAATTTAACTTTTCACATGTATTAGACGCGTTACTCTCGATTTTGACGACGTTTTAGGAATTTAACACAAAACAATAAAATTAACATACAAAAACAACTAAACTCAAAATTATAGATGTAAACTTAACTGTGTAATATTCTATCGTAGGCTTAAAAAATCACCGTTTTAATTATATATGGTACAGTTTATGAGCGTTGCGCTTGCGCCGCCATCTAATCAGTTCAGCTAGTTTCAGAACGTGTTCCGAGGCCTCATTACCCACCTTGTATATCGTTATATAACTCTAATTTACTCAGTAGTTCGATGATGTGAATATCTCGTTATACCAGTAACACAGAGGTTAACTTCCTGTGACAAGTACTTGATAGTAATGCTTATGAGGGCGTGGAAAGTGGGGAGGCTGGAGTAATATGTTACTTTTATAGGAAATGTGTTTTAATTGGGCTATATGACGCCATTTTGTGAAAAGTATAGGCATAGGATTTCGCATTTATAGGAGCGGGACAGAGTAGAGCGGCCTCAAAAGTCAAGGTATTGCTGAATATCTATTAATTAGGAAATTTATTTACAAAAATAAGCCATAGGTTCCCTTGGTATTCTATTATTTAGTAAGGTGATGTGATGACAATAAAAAAATCTGGTGATTGATAGAGTTAAGGAGAAAAACGGTATTAACTAAGAAAACAGACAGCGCCTTGCGGTTTCACCCGCGTAGTTCCCGTTCCCGTGGGAATTCCAGGATAAAAAGTAGCCTATGTTCTATTCCAAACTATAATCTATCTCTGTGCCAAATTTCATCCAGATCCGTTCAGCCGTTCTGGCGTGATAAAGGAACAAACATCCATCCATCTATCCATCCATCTAAACTTTCACGTTTATAATATTAGTGAGATGATAAAAATAAATCTTTTTCATTTTTAAATCAAAAACATCTGCCTTGTATCTCGTAGATTGTTATGGATTTTTTCGAACCTTTTTCGATCGAACCAAAGCACCTTTACGATAGTTTGACAATCAAAGATCAAAATAAATCTAGTATGAAAATAGTATTAATATTTTGTTTGCCTGTTACAATTATATACCATGTTACACACACAAGAGATAAACAAACCGTGTGAATGACCGGGCATCTTCCATTATCCGACTACGCAACGCGGCGGGTTATGTAATTAACACTCCATGGAAGTTCTATTAAAGACGTCACAGAACGTATTTCCTAGACCTTAGTTTTACCTCATGTCATGGTTTTTATAAGTTACATCAATAAATACTGTCTATGGGTCAACAAAAACAAAAATATATCGATAAAAAGATAGAACGAAAATGATCTAATGCGCAGTATAATAAGTTATATTTAGTAATAATATGCTAAAGTCAGATTCTGTCACTGTACTAGAAACTGCAGCAAAAAACCAAGCAGTCCTTGGAGATTTATTTCGGAGCTCACTGCGCTCGTCAATAATTAACGTCGTTATGTTATGTATGACGTAACAAGTTATTATTAGTAATTACTTTTTTCAACATAAACCACTTGGATTACTTATTATGGAAAAAAACAGTAATTACTAATACTATCTTGTTGTTATTTATAAGAAAATAAATGCAAAACATTGTCATCTCATATCTAGCAAAAAGGTAGTACGATTTCCTATAACCGCACTCGTTAGAACAACATTACTTTACGTAAGTTTTACGTAATTATCAACAAGTCTTCATGTTCTATTATAACTTAGATCAAGTTATAAAAAAGTTATAACATAGCTTGCTACACTTGATGGATTAGATTATGAGAAGGACGTAGGTAACCAGATAATCAACCGACAACCTAGTCTTTTCTCTGAGAGGATGTTTGTAGTTATAACCAAATTTTAATCTAAGTTTCAATCTAGATTCCTTGCACCGAGTTCAATTGCATGGAGTAAAGCCTTTATTTTAGCGCAGGGTAGCCAAAACAAGTACGAACTTTTCAGGTAGGTATTTTATATTTTAACGCACTAACTACCCTATATTTACTAAGAGTCGGTTTTGCACGAAAACGAATCAGAAACTTCCGTTTTTGGTTTCCGTGTGTCCCCTAGCAATTTAGACTGATAAATGGTGTCACTGACCTTATGTAGGGAATGTTCGCCGGCACGTGGTACTTGGAACCAGGGTCGAAGTCCAGCTCTGAACGAAGCACTGGGGGCTTGATGCCTTGGTACTGCTCCCTGCAGGGAAAAATGGGTGGTGTCAGAGTAATGTCTATAAATTTTGGCATGTTGCCAGTAGTGTGTGAGGTGATATTTGATAAAACGTCATTACTATATTGGTACTGATTTAAATCCTTCTGTCATACAGTTGGACGAAATTGGGCTGGAGAACAACATCACTAACAGCCCCCAGATGAAAAAGCTCGATAAAATTTCTGGACTAAAAATTTGTACAAATACTAAATATTTCTATTTTCACACATATTTCCTTTAACGTAATAATAATAACACAATAAAACACTGTTTTAACCGGATTGATCGCGTATATTTTATGTTTTGTTTATAACCTGACGTTTCGGAGGCTTTTCAGTTATGTTAGTAAAGTAAATATAGTCAGGTTATGAGTTCTCGCGAAAATAACCTTAGAATATACTATGTAATAACACAATTTTTCATACGCACGTACGAAAAATTGTGTTATCACGTCTGTCAGATCGATAAATTAAAAATGGAAGCTCTCTCGCTCGTCCCGATATAAGTCAAGCTTATAGATCACTATTCTTAAAAAGTAGAAGAGTCTATGAAATATTAGTTCTTCAAGACCAGAGTGAATAGGAATTTTCTAGAACTTCGTGATACATCATCAGCTACATCTTCATTTTCCATCAGGTGAGATTGTGATCAAACGAAGGTCTATAGACTAAAAAAATTGTCAAAGAAAATAATTGCGTGGACGTAGTATACAGTTTGCAAGTACGTGGAACAACCGCAGAAGGAACAACTTCATTTAGTTTACGATGTATTATTTTCCCATTGATTGTATTGCACATGAATGGTATTTACCAATACATTGCAATACTTTTATTTTATGATGGTTCTTCTTTCGTACAAACAGTAATTTTATGTGAAGCGAAACAGTAACTTGCTATGTAGCCATAACTTTAGTTCGTCGATTGCCATCCTTAAAACTCAATTAAAATTGAACTAAATTTTTTCTATGAAGGTAAATTTATTTTTAGTAGTTATTTTTAGTAGTAGTGGTTTTTTAGTCTATTATCTTCACAAATCGATGACGATTATTAAATTTTCGTGTATACCACTAGTGTATATATTATATGCCACTTGATCGTTTAAAAAAGTAAACCAAGTCAAAAGTCAATAACTTTATTTCTTTAGGCTTTCAAAAAAGAACTTAGACAAGTCAAATTTTATACATAAAAACAACCTATAAATAGTACCTAATTATCAAACAAGAAACAAAATGTTATTGATTTTGTTCGCTTCAATTTTTTGTCCACTAGTGGAAGAAGCTTAGTGTTGTGGACTGTAAGCTTCTTGAATTTTTCCAGTAAAACACTTTGTTCTTGTTTCCAGCTTTATTTACTTCTTCAGGTTTTCTTGATCGCGTCCGAGTATAAACTAAACTTATTCTAGCTAGCGTGCCTATTTATACAAAAATCTCCCCTACATTTTCCAAAATTAGAATGAGAAAAAACAATAGACGATCAAATGGTTCGTTCGTTCGCAGGTATTTGAATTTTTGAATGTGCTTGCGGCCAGCATCCATGTTGAGGTATTACAACCTCCTTTGACGTTTCAAACCTAGACTATTATACCTATTCTAAGAAGGATCTTCTTCAACCTATCCTACGAAGGCTCGTCGTGTCCAGAACATCCTCCCCCCGGCGTAGCTCGCGCAGCCTCCTTTTTCACCAACACGACGAGTTTGCTGGTCGGCCGCTTGAAGACGCCAGTCTTCGTCCGGACATCCGCCACCCGTACGCCTCCGTCAGGTCCCTTGTAGGTGCGCTCGACGACTCCCATTGGCCACACATTTCGGGGTAGAGTGTGGTCTACGACCACAACGATGTCTCCTTCTTGAAGTGGTCGTCTGTTGCTCGTAGGCTCGCCGCGAGGTACCAATGTCGGAAGGTACTCTCGAAGCCAGCGCCGCCAAAAGTGGTCAGCAAGCGCTTGGCTCATTCTCCATGTTCGTCGATCTGCCTCGCTGCACGGACCAGTGGTAGGTAGACCGTTGGATGACCCTAGCAAAAAATGGTTCGGAGTTAGCGCCTCGGGTTCCTCGGGGTTCACGCTAACGTGCGTAAGTGGCCTCGCGTTGATGGAGAATTCCGCTTCTGTCAGGAGGGTGATCAATACTTCTTCGGGTGGTTCCTTCTCGTTCAAGGTGGCGGCTAATGCGACTTTGACTGATCGCACCAGTCGCTCCCAGGCTCCCCCCTGGTTCGGTGCGCCAGGAGGTATAAAGCGCCATTCCATTCGATGTAGTTGTCCTTCATCTCGCAGAACTGGTGCCCATTCCACGTAGGCAGCCCGCAGTTCTTTGTCTGCACCTCGAAAGTTCGATGCGTTGTCGGACATCATGATACGGGGCCAACCTCGTCGCGCAGCCATTCTTCTCAGTGCCATGATTGCAGAGTTGACGGAAAGTGTAGTAACGACCTCTATGTGTACGGCGCGTGTAGTGAGGCACGTATAGAGGGCGCCCCATCTCTTCTCCCGGCGTCGTCCAATCTTTACTATCATGGGCCCAAATTAGTCAGTTCCGCAGTGGCTGAAAGGGCGCAGGAACGGCGTGAGGCGGGCTCTCGGCAAGTCTCCCGTAGCTGGTGGTAGAGGCTTCATCTTCCGTACTTGGCAGAGTCTGCATTCCTTCTCGATGCCACGTACTGTCGGTCGTAGATGAGTCACCCAATATTTCTGTCTGAGGTCGTTAGTCACGCGCTCCCTGTTAGCGTGACCAGCTGCGCAGTGTTCTCGCAAGACGATAAGTCTTGTGATGCGGTGACGACCGTCGAGTATTATGGGCCGCTTCATCTCAATCGGTGCGTCGGAAGCTCCAATGCGACCTCGTACTCGTAGAATGCTATCTTCTAAAATCGGGTCCAACCGGAACAGGCGACTCGATTTCGTGATTGGACGAGACATTTTCATTCGTTGCAGCTCGTCTGAGAAGCTCTCCTTTTGTGCGTGGCGAATAAGCGCACGTTCCGCATCTTCGATGTGCCGGTTTTCCATGTTCGTGGCTCGTCGTCGACATCTCTCGATGAAGAAGAGTACTCGTGCTGTAGCTCTGACTAGTGTCTCGTACTTAGAGAAGTGTGATGGATCTGGCAGCCATCCATCCGTCTTGTCTTCTTCCACTCGCGTGTGCAGAACTTCCTCCTCGTGGTTGTAGTCAGACGTCTCCTTCGGCCACTGATGCTCTGGGCGGCGAAGGAAGTCTGGCCCTCGGAACCATCGATCTTCTGCCATTATGCGTGTGTTCGTCAGCCTGGTCGCGTCGTCTGCCGTATTCTCGCTGGTCGGTATCCACTTCCAATCTTCTTTCTGGGTAAGTTCAGATAGCTCCCCCAGACGATGCGCGACGTAGGGCGTATATCTTCTTGCATTGTTTCGTATCCAATGTATAACTGTCATTGAGTCACTCCAGTAGATCGTTCTCTTGACTTCGACTCGATGTTCATGTCTGATGGCGTAGGCCAACTTTGCTCCGATGACCGCCGCTTGTAGTTCCAAGCGGGGAATGGTTTGCGTTCGCTTTGGAGCAACCTTGGACTTAGCAGCGACGAGGCAAACACTGAAGCTTCCATCTGGTCTCGTGCTTCGCCAGTATGCCACGGTCGAGTAGGCTTGTTCGCTGGCATCACATAGTACATGTAGCTCGAGGTCAGTGTTGTCTTGAATCTCGTAGTGTCGCTCCAGCCGAAGGCAAGACAGGTCGTTCAGTTGTTCCAGCCACGTGGCGAACAGCTCATTTTCTTCTTCCGGAATCGGTTCATCCCATGACATCTTGATGCGCCATAGCTTCTGAAGCACAATTTTTGCTCGTATCGTATAGTGACTCAGCAGTCCGAGCGGATCGTAGATGGACATCACCGCGCTGAGTGCCTCTCTCTTCGTTGGCGCGCGGACTCGTGCACGTACTTCTGCGGGAACTCTATTCATGGAGGTGTTGAATCCAAGTTCATCTTGTTCGGCGTTCCAGTAGAGTCCAAGGATCTTGTTCTCTGACCCCCTTTCGTCAAATTGCATCGGTGTTGTAGCTCGTAGTTCAGCCGGCACGTCTTCCAGTACGCTATCCTTGTTGCTGTTTCATGCTCGCAATGTGAATCCAGCAACCGCGTGCACTGTGCGCAGTTCCGTCACGGCTCGATGGGCTTCCACGTCGTCATCGTAGCTCACTACCAAATCGTCCATGTAGTGGCTTCTGGTGATGGCTTCGCAGGCGAGAGGGTGAGTTTGAGCGTATACCCTCGCATTGTAGTTTCGCACGAAATGCGCCATGAATGGAGAACTCGCAGCGCCGAATATCATGCTTGTCATCTTGAATCGTTGAGGCGTCTTCTTTCTCTCGTTGCCTCTCCACAAGAATTGTTGTGCTGGCTGGTCCTCTTGACGAATCTTAATCTGTAGAAACATCTCCTGTATGTCTGCCGTAATCGCGACTCGCTTCTCTCTGAATCTGAACAGGATGCCTGGTAGGGACATCAAGAGGTCGGGTCCTTCCAGCAGGTGGTCGTTCAGGCTGACTCCATTGCTCTTTGCTGCTGCATCGAAGACAAGCCTTATCTTCCCGGGCTTGTTGGGGTTGCGTACTGCGAAGTGAGGCAAGTACCAGCAGACGGTGCTAGACTCCTCCGATCCATCGCATGGTTCAGCGTACCGCTTCTGCAGCAAGTTCTCAATTTGCTTCGTATATTCTTCGGCGAAGACTGGGTCAGCATCCATCTTCTTCTCAATGCTTTGAAGACGACGAAGTGCCATGTTGTAGCTCTGAGGTAGTTTCGTGTCTTCTTTCTTCCATGGTAGACCAACTTCATATCTTTGGTCAATCTTCTTGATTGTCTGTTCGACGATATTTGTAGCTCGGAGATCTTCTTCACTCGTACGTGGCTTCTGGTTGATGCCAATCGCTTCAATGCTAAAATGCTTCTCTATTAGCTCATGCAGCTCTTGGTTCTGCTTCTCAATGGCTTCAGGTGTGTAGATGTGTAGAACGCTGTCTTGGTTCGCGATGATGCTGCGTGGTATGGTTCCGTGGATGATCCATCCCAGCTGTGTTCTCGATGCAGCTGGTTGGTTCGCTCTTCCGACTCGTAGCTCGTGTGAGACTATGTACTCCCAGTGGTCAGCTCCAATCAGGATCCCAGGTTGTGATGACTCGTAGCAGACTTCATCTCGTTGTAAGTCCCTCAGATGGTCTTGATCCAACAGTGTTGCGGGAATCGATTGTTGCAGCAGCTTCATGTTCTTGACGGTGCGTGCCCGAAGTGGATGTAGCTTGCTATCCTTGCCCTTCAGTTGTACGGTGACAAGTTGGCTTTCTTCCTCCCTTTGCGTAGTGTTGACTCCACGCATTCGTAGTGGCAGTGAAGGTCCTTTTGCTCCGATAGTACGCGCCAACTTCTCATCAATCAAAGTGACTGTGGACCCTTCATCCAAGAGAGCGAGCGTATCGATCTCCCCCCGTGGACCGACGACGGTGACTGGACACATCTTCAGCAAAACTGCCATGTCATTCGAGGCAGCGGTGGTCACTGTCATGACTGCTTCGGTTGGGCTTGAACTGTCTTTTCTTTCTTGATGTAGAGTCTGATGGTGTGGACGTGAACATTGGTTGACTCCACATGATATCGCCTTGCAGTTGGTGCGTCGATGCTTCTTCACTATACATTTGAAGCACAGCTTGTTCTTCTTCACGTGTTCCCATCGCTCGTCAGTTGTCATTGCCTTATATTTGGGGCAATCTGTCAACTTGTGTTCCTTCTCGCAGCATGAACACTTCTCTTCAGCTTCAGCGAGTTCTTCAGTAGTGTTGTACACGGCGTTCGTCTTCTTCTTGAATGCTGTGTTCGGTTTCGGCAGGTTTTCCTTCTTGCTGGTCGGTGGTGCATAGCTGAACCGCAGGGCTCGGTCCGCTTCGCGCATAAGGAAGCGTGATAGCATAATGATCTCGGGCTCGATCATTCCCTCTTGTTCGGTTGCGTAGTCACACCAGCGTGAGCGAATGTGGGGGCTCAGCTTCTCCAGTGTTTCTCTGGTCAGCATCGGATTGTACAGGTAGCCTCTGTTCCCGATGTTGCTCAACACGCAGACCACGTTCTGAAGCTTGACGGCGAATGAGTTCAGTTCTATTGCAGATGGTCCGGGTTTCGGTAGTCTTCGAAGGTCATCAATGGCCCGGTCGATGATGATTTCTGGTCTTCCGAAGCATTGTTCCAGGGTCTTCATGATGATTTCTGGATTGCTTGCGGTGTACAGGAGTGAAGCAACTAGCTCTCTTGCTTCCCCTTTAAGGCTGCTTCTCAGCCTTTGGATGTTCTCAGCCGGTGTCAGCTTGTATGTTCTCGTCGAGTCGTTAAAGGCAGCTTTGAAGGGCAACCACTCATTCGGTGAACCGGAAAACGCGTGCAGGTCTGGGCACTTCATCCTCGGTCTTGCTAGCTTCTCTATCGCATCAGCTAATGCATCGACGTTAGCAGTACTCTTAGTCTTGACCGGCGTAGTCGATACGTTCCTGACGTTGAATCGGATGTTCTTCTCAGTTCTAAGAATAGTGTCACTTTTCTCCCCTTCAGTTGTCTGCAGCCACTGCTCGACTCTCTCACTGTGTTCCGGTAGTTCGTCTTCATGTATACTCCTTTCCTCGTCTTCCAATGCTGCTAGGTTAGCAGCCAATCTCTTCTTGACGAGATCTGCTTCTATTTGGAGTTCTTTACGCCTAAGTTCGGCCAGTTTCTCTTCCGCCTCCAGTTCCGCCGCCCGCGCCCTGGCCGCTATGCTCCCGTTCGATCGTAGAGAGCGCGCAGTTCGGGCGGGAGATTGTTCATCCCTATGGCGTTCCGTACTCGTTCCGGCGCGGGTGAAGTCGGGTGCGAACCCTATGGCTGGGTCGCGATGTCTGGCTACTTGATGCGTAGCGGGTGTCGCCGGAGCTTCTTGCGACAGCCTTCGTCTTCGTTCGTTCGCGATGGCTTCCAGTTCGGCGGCTTGCCGTACAGCCTCTTCCTCAGTTTCACGTCGTTCGGACGTATCCACTTGGCTTCTGGTTACAACCATACTGCGCGAGCGCTTGATTCTTCGTTCTCCAATCCAGTGGGTGCGGATCTCTTCACTCCGATCCGATGGGTGCAGGATCTCTTCACTCCAATCCGGCTCGAAGGACCAGGAACTGTTGTGGACTGTAAGCTTCTTGAATTTTTCCAGTAAAACACTTTGTTCTTGTTTCCAGCTTTATTTACTTCTTCAGGTTTTCTTGATCGCGTCCGAGTATAAACTAAACTTATTCTAGCTAGCGTGCCTATTTATACAAAAATCTCCCCTACATTTTCCAAAATTAGAATGAGAAAAAACAATAGACGATCAAATGGTTCGTTCGTTCGCAGGTATTTGAATTTTTGAATGTGCTTGCGGCCAGCATCCATGTTGAGGTATTACAACCTCCTTTGACGTTTCAAACCTAGACTATTATACCTATTCTAAGAAGGATCTTCTTCAACCTATCCTACGAAGGCTCGTCGTGTCCAGAACACTTAGTGTATCAATGTATCACAGAAACCTTTATTATAATACATTGTAGTAAAATTGATATACCCTATCAATATACCTACCCTTAATAAATGTTCACACTCAGTTTGTATGAAATATGCACGATCAAAATTTAAAGCAATCATACTCGTTTCAACAAATCGCTCGACAATCTTACATACACCTAAGATGTTCTTGCAATGTATGTGTCAAAAATTAGGTCGGTCTGTCCGTTAGCAATGATTGTTGCAATATTGGTTAAGCGCATTTTGAAATTATCATTAGCGTATACAACATGTAGTTATTGTAAAAGCTGAGCAAATTTAAAATTGTTGCGTGATACACTGACGGGTGCTGATAAAATGTATCAATGGGATCACCCATAAAATAAGCACCCTGTCATCGGTCAGTTGATGCTGACCGATTCAAAATATTCATTAGGTTAACTGATCCCGCGGGATGAGTTCGAACGGCCTCAGTTGACTAAAGACAGCTAAAGACCCTAACTGACATCCTTTGTGGCACAGCATATGCAGGACTGTTTAGTAAAAGGGTTGTGGGTTTGATTCTCGTCCCGGGACGAAATGTTTTATGATAAGCAAATATTCGCCAGGTGGCGTATGAATGAGATCGAATTTTAGTGGTTTTATTTTCCTAATATACCCCGAACACTTGCAACAGATATCTGCAAATCGTATAAACATTTGTCCCGTTACAGAAATCCAACCTGCAACCTGCATCGCAAGCGGACCTTCGCCCACTGTGCCACAGAGGTCTTCGACACAACCAACACATTTAAAACAACACAAATAACAACCCCAATTTTGACGGTTTTAACCGACAAAATGAAAAACAACAGAGGATAAGGTTCTCTGTTAGGCTGTAGGTATGTATTTTTAGGGTTTCGTACCCAAAGGGTAAAAACGGGACCCTATTACTAAGACTTCGCTGTCCGTCTGTCCGTCTATCACCAGGCTATATCTCATGAACCGTGATAGTTAGACAGTTGAAATTTTCACAGATGATGTATATCTGTTGCCGCTATAACAACAAATACTAAAAAACAGAATAAAATGAATATTTAAGGGGGTTCCCATACAAAAAACGTGATTTTTTGCCGTTTTTATAGATAATGGTACGGAGCCCTTCGTGCGCGAGTCCGACTCGCACTTGGCCGGTTTTAGTATTCAGTATTTCAGTATTTTATTTATTGCATTCATACAGTCAGGTCTTAGTAGTTAGGTGAGTGTTCATAAAATGTTCACAGTATGTACCCATTTAGGGTGTTGCAATGGAAGACAGGCCAGGTTTCATGCCTTTCTACTTATGATGTACTTACTTAATAATAATGCATTCAATACCTATTAAAAAGATTACGAGTCGCTAAATTTATCATTGAAGAAATCGTCAAGTTCGTAAAAACATTTTTTTATGAGTATCGCTTTTAATTTGGATTCAAACATGTCATTTTTTTCTATACTTTTTAGTTTTTCTGGTAAAGTGTTGTAAATTTTTACCGCCATCGAGTTGGGGGAGGATTGGTGGATTTTTAATTTTGATGATTTTATTTTATGTATCGTCGATTTCTCCGTCTGAACTGATTTGGATAATTCTTTCAATAGCGAATAGAATCATTCTCCATACAATAGTGTTTGAAGAATGATTACGAGGTGGTCCCATGAAGATTTAATTCCCGAAAGTAAGAATTTATCGCGAAAACTGAAAAAACTATGTAAGTACTAAGGAATTTAAGGTCAATTTTTTTTAAACAATCAAATCATTTTTAAAACCAACAGAACATTAACAAAAACAAAAGCTCAGATTACCTTAATTGTTTTTAATAAAAACAAAACCTTCAGTTAAACAACTGGTCTAATGGAAATCACAATTTTACCGCAATACGTGCATTTACTTTTGCTTTCGCCCGAGACTCGAACCCGTTATACTCGAGTCAAGGCCGGATGATGACCGCAATACATTTTCACTCTTATGTGGTAATGTGTTAATTGATTTATTTTTAGTTTAATTGATAATAAAGCTGTAGCATAGTGATTGGTTCAAAAACAATAATCTATAGGTACTGGGATTTCATCTTGACTTTTTCGATGACTCAAGTGGAACAGCGGGTAGTGGTCAGACTGGGACATAGAAGGTTACGGGTTTGCTTCCCCTCACACCTGTGCAATGCTGGGATTGTTATCCTCGTACTATCACCCAGATGGTCTTCATCTAGCGGAAAAAGGCTATGGAATTGTCATCGCCTTCTGCCGGTCTTCCTCCGCCGGCTGAGCGGCTCAGTTAGAGGGTTTTCCTGCTTAACTCGCTCCGCTGCTTCCTTCTGAGAAACGACATCTTCGCAGGAAACTATGGCCTTTCAGGCCCTTTCGCCAACAAACATGGCATAACCAAGCGCGGTAGCGAGGGGCCTACCCCTACCTTACAGAACATTGATACCCATACTCATACTCATTTATTGGTAAAAAACATACACGTCAAAAGTTTATAAATTTAGGTACAGTATCAGTACACAATCATAATAATTTAACGAAAGTTAATAATAATAGTCAATAATAATAAATACCAAAACATTCAATTGCAAGTAAATACTTGTCATTAAATTAATCATTAAATAAAATCACTAAATTATCCTTTAATTAATTCTTCAAAGCTATAGGGTGATTGCTCAATCAACCAATTTTTGAGCTTGTTTTTGAATGATTGCGTGGATGCGGCATTTTTTAAATTAACCAGGACCCTAGCTAGAGTAGAGACTACTCTAGCCTCTAGAGTAGACTACTCTAGCCTCTAGAGTAGACTACTCTAGCCTCTAGAGTAGACTACTCTAGACTCCAGAGCAGTCTCTAATATTCGGTAAGTTTACTCTGGAGTCCTGAGTAAGCTAACCGACTGCTCTAGAAGCTCTGCGTAGTAAAACGGCAAAAGGTCAGTGCCCTGCGTTATGCGGCGACCTAGAATCCTGCATGATTAGGCCGTGCACTGTGCCGTGCGGTTATATAACCGTGTTGCGTGTAGACAACAAGTGTTGAGTCTATTTCATCTGAGTAAATTTTAATATAGTGCGTAATTTTCTTGGTTTCATCGTAACTAATTACCCTCGAGCTGCGTCAAATGGAGGTATTTCAAAAATAAAAAAGAAACGACTCGGTCCACGTTTTTTTATTTGCTTTCACACAATGATGGAGCAAAACCTTAGAGAACCTTAAGGTGGGGCGCGGGTTCGAGTCCCGCCGAAACCGATAATTTTTGGGAACTTATTTCATTTCTTAGAGATACCCAAAGTGCGGGTTAGCACTATAACAAAAAACCTTAGAGATGTATTTTGATACATCATTTATCAAAATTGTTTTAACCGTTTCGATGCTTCAAGGTAATAGAAGAAAGATAGAAAGAGAGTCCGCTAACCTAACCACGTAGAAACACTTGAAAAAAATAATCCACGTCTCGCGCAGGAAATTATGGCAAGAAAATACTTAAGCGAGCAAAATCAATAACATTTTATTTCTTACTTGATAATGCTGTTTATGTATAAAATTTGACTTGTCTAAGTGCTTATTTTGGAAGCCTAAAGAAATACAGTTATTGACTTTTGACTTTTGACTAGTATGTTAACCACTAAACGGAATCTTTAGAATCTTCTACTCCATTTCTGGAACAAAAAAGTCATTTATTTTATTGAAAAGTCTCTTACCTAAGTCGCCACCAATGACAGTTATACTGCTCCTTCCTCACATCTCCAGTAAATACATCCCACCTCCACCGGTCCATAACCAACGCAAACGGCAGGAAGGCAAGCTTGTCCATCGCCTGGGTGAAGAGATAGTTGATGTCATGTGCCGTGTCGTCCACAGAACGCTGCACCAGACCCAGCGTTTGCAGGTGCCGAGGGGATGACACGGAGAGGGCAATTGTCTCGCCTATAGCTTCGTGGAAACCTGAGGAAAGGTATAGTGTTAGGATCTGTAGGGGCTATGCTTGCCTGATACATGATAGCCTAAGAAAGAGGATGATAGGTGGTCGCGTGAAACCTGCTTACAGATTTCTTATTATCTACCTGCAGGCTTGACATGATCTCTGTGTTTATGGTCGCCTGGTAATTTTGAGTGGTGCAGAGGGAAGGAAGCGGAAGGAGAGCATCGGTATATTTATTTGGAGGTCGTCGGTGATACAATATGTGTTTGTTTATTTCGCAATAAGTTTCGTTGTAACTAACGATTCACTTTATCTGTGGAAGCTATAATGGCCTAGTAGTTTTGGTGGCACGGTGACCGTGTTCTTGAGTAGAGACCGCGACTCAGCAAACGTAGTGTAGGACGCTCTCCGACCAGGTGGGATGACGATCTGTGAAAGACTGCAGGCAGATGCTGTATGCGGCAAGCTGAAGATAGGGCGCTATGGCGCTCAGTAGGGGAGGCCTATGTCCAGCAGTAAACTTATTTAGGCTGATGATGATGATGATGATAAACGGTAAAAGCTAGCCACATAGCGATAATATCCCTTCAGTTTTTAGAATAGTACTAATAATAACTACTACAAATTTTGAACTTCAGAGAAACCCGAACTTTTCATGGCCGACTTTTAAAACTTCCAAGTCTGGTATGCTAACTCAAAAATTGCAGTTTCCAGCCTACTTGTTCCAACACAAACAGCTGGAGGTGTCGCAGTTTTGTTTCCGGCCAATTAGTGGAAATCATCAGCATCTTATTTCTAGACAATACACGCAATTGCATTGTTTCGTCTATCTGATTGTTAGACGCGTAGTGCGGGTTTTGTTTACGAAAAGTATTGCTACTGCTAGATTACTTAAATGGTTTTTAGACTGCTGTTTGTGAAATTTTGCATAGTAAATATGTTTTGATATTGTTTTGTTTCTTTTATAGCATTGTCAATAGGTAAGAAATGAAATAAAATAAGTTCCCAGTTGGAGCCACCGGCGCTATAGTCCGTAAGAGGTCCCAAAGATTTTCGGTTGAACCGACTAGGGTTTCGTGGGTTAGTTGGTTAGTGCACACCCGTACTGAGGGTGGGTGGTTCGAGTCCCACCGAAACCAAAAAAAAATTGGGAACTTATTTCATCTCTGAGAGATACCCAAAGTAGCGCGGGTAAGCACTATAACATAAAACCTTGTCAATAGGTAATTTAGTTTGATATTTTTATTTTATTTTATATTCTCAACATCTCTTCTCAATAAACGTAGTGACGTAGTGACGTTTGCTACAAAACGAAAAGCTGTTGAAAGAGTACCTACTACGTAATCTGGGACAAAAATTATAGCCTAGAATTAAAAAAAAACTGTTGTTGATAAAGTACTCACGATTTTTTATCTAAATGAGCTGCAAAAAAGTTAATATATTTTTTACACACACCAAGAAGCAATCTTAGAGGTGTTACGGGTAGGTAAAAAAAATTGTATGATAAAAATTGAGGCTATTTTTAGTTAAGTTTAGTTTAAAAGTTGGTTGTTACAGGATCAGATTAAAAACGAAACTAATAAATATGATTTCGATAAAAGTTGCTTAAAAATTTGACAAATTTACAAACCATTTCAAAGCTAACAAAAGTTAACAAAACTAAACAACCTCCGGCTAGTTTTTCCACAGTAACAAGTATCATTGGCATAAATTAAATCCGATCTCAGATGCAGTCAAGTGAAAGTCCGGAGCCCGGAAGCGAACCCACTCCCGATTGATAACGTAACGTATTGCCGGAACAATCCAGAATGTTTTCTACAGCCGTTTGTTCTTACTTTCTTACTTCCATTGCGGATTTGGTAAGGAGGTTACGAAAGCTTTTACTTAAAACTTCGTGCAAATTAATGGTAAAAGATAATAATAATGATTATCAATATAATTAATCGTATTGATAGTCCATTTGCGAATCTCACCCCCCGAATACTTAATCGCATCTTTGACGACCTCTGTAGCTCAGCCGGCCGAGGCCCACCTGCTACGCAGGACGTTTGCGGGTTCGAATCCTGCCTCGTGATAAATGTTTTGTACGATCTGTAGACATTTATTTCGGGTATTCTATGTCTATTAAAAATATAAATTGTCTAGTATTCAAAACGCAAACTCTGCTTACCTTGAGGCTAGCCTCAACCTACATCTAGATGTAGATGTGTAAATTATCCAGCATTAATATTATGAAAAAAAACATACAATCGAATTGAGAACGTCCTCCATTTTCTGAAGTCAGTTGAGAGCTTCCCAGAATCTCTATTACGGCTCTCTATACGAAGCAAAAATAAATGTATAACTACTACTTTTGATATGGGTTTCCTATAAATAGTAGTAAAATTTGTTTTTACATGAAAGTCATTTACAACAGGATATTATACCATGATTTGATTTTAGAGTTTTCCAATATTTAGATACTGATTCGTACGCACATGATCATTGAATAACTGAAGACACAGTGACTTTAGTATTAATATCAATGACAATTTCATGTTTTTTAAAAAGAAAACAATCGCAAAAGATCCTATATTTAAGAGATATACAGAACCCAACCAGCTATTTCTAACCCGTTCTATATTCATAACGACGTTTTGACTCAAATATTACGTAAGATGACTGCAAGATAACTGTTAAATAACGATTATCCAACGGTTGGTAAATAGTAAATAGAAATGGAGAGCGCATGCGTGCAGAATTGTAATTCAATCATCGCTAAGGTGACCTTTTCTGTTTTGTTCTAGAAAGAATCTTAAATCTAGCACGTTTCTAACAAACGCTGACCTGCTCAATCATATTGCATTCTTAAGGTGAAATAGGTTCGTATTTTCGAGACAAGGACGAGCGAACGCCGCGCAGTGAAGGCGAAAAAGGAAGGGAAGATCCGGCCGACGTGCAATTTCACTAGTTTTCATATTTAAATTTGTTATTGCTCTAAAATAATACTCTTTCGCAAAAAAATAAAACCATAATCGTCTAAAGTATCTAGATAAGTATTTTTTAGACGACATTTCACTAAAAAATGTTGAAGAACTAGCGAATGAAACTGGTTTTCCGTAGTAAAAATGAAAATTTAGAGGAAACTTTGCGATTTTTTTCTATCGAGTCAAATTTACCCATAACTTACTAACACAAATCCTTAACTTTTGATCCTCATCAAAAAATATTCAAAAACATAGTGTTTCATTGCCTTAAAATTGATTTTCCGTACAGTCAAAACGTGATTTTGGGACTTATTTCACCTTAAAACTTATTCTTTAATAACAAAGAAAATTTAAGAATTAAATTAAGACTGGTATTTGCAATTGAAACCATTGAGCTAACGACAGACTGTTACAAACAATCTACAGGTAGCTCAACTGATCCAACCCAAAGAAATGCCAAATAAGTTACATTGACTATTCCATCCAGTCCCATCTCAAGTTACCACCCAGTATAAAGGTAATAGTCTACTAATTCAATTATACCTTTCCTTGGCTCAAATTTAATTCAGTGTCAGTGTGTTGTGAGACCGAACACTTTCTTCGTCCCTTAAATTATTATTTTATATGTTTGTTCATAATGAAAGGCAACGTACTAGTGAAAATTTTAATGTTGTGTTTTTCTGCAAAATCTGGTAAGTCATTTCAGTAAGTTAAGATATATGAATAAGTTCAAATGAGATCTGAAACTGTTCTATAGTCTGAAATAGATGATTATTATTATTATTATTTCAAGTTATTAGTAGCTGATACATTGACTAAATAGCATCTGACGGAAGATAACACTAAAATTTGGTGAAGAAACTTCTCCAATTTCTCGCCACTTTTTTCTACTTTTTTCTTTTTTTTACCAAAGTGACGAGGGGGAAAATCGAGGAGGCCTTTTTCGAGAAGTGCGAAAGTAAAAAATACCCGATTCTACTTGTTTCTTAAAAAGAAAATGTGGAAAACACCATTCGAAATTTCGCTACCTACCCATTTAAATTGCTTTCTTGTGTTTTTTCCATTATGTATGCAAAACAACAACCAGTGTCTCTTCTAGACAAGAGAGAATAGGTATTTTCTAGGTATTCTTGATGTATTGTCGGCCACAGCTTCACTTACCACAGGTGAGGTTGAGGTCAAACAAAGGCATATGCACGAAAAAAATATCCGCTTCCCAAAATAATCCATTCAATCTGGATGTAGGTTACCATAGTTTATGAGAAGCCACACCTCGTCTTAAAATTGGATTACATCGTAGCACAGTGAACTTGGGTCGAGTTTCATGCAGGTGAATGGGTCAAACCTTGCTGGATAATGAAAACCTATTTTGATAGATTTACAGGCACAACAAAATAGTTTTATAAGTATACAAAAAATCATTTGGATCGACTTTATAGTACCTTTATACGGGTTAGGGTACAACTCATCCGAATCAAAATTCTGTCGGTTTTTCATTCGGATGAGTTGTACCCAAAACCAAAAGTGAAGTGGACAACTCATCCGCGACATATTTTTCAAGGGTTACATCTTCGATCAAAAATAAGTAGTTCGCGGCCTCCCCCGGGCCGGCACAGCCGGAAATTTTTGATCGAAGGGTTACATACATCATACTTTAGGTATGCTGTATAATACGTACTTAATGTAAGTGTAGTTCATATTGGCGAGAGAGGGTTACCGGAGAGGACAAAAATGGCGAAGAGGTTTTGATGTGTATTACGTCCTTCTCAGGGCCTCGAGTCCCACATCATTCTGGTCCCCCCCAGACCAGTCCATACGTAGATAAATTTCCTCGTCGAAAAAAATTGGTGTAGTTCACATGGATGTTTGGATGAATGTTTGTTACCTCTTCACGTCAAAACTACGGTCGAATGGGGCTGAAATTGCATAAAGGTAGTTCGAGGCCTGGAATAAAATGTAGGCTACCTTTTATTCCATAAATCAGTTCCCATGGAATAGAAATAATCGCGTGCGAAGCCGAGGCAGAAACTAATCCATTCCATCTTAGCTTAACATATCTATTCTTTCCAGCCACATCAATATTCTGCTACGACTGTAACAGCGAGTTCGACCCCCGCTGCGGGCCGGAATTCGACCCCTTCAGTCTTGGCACCGTCAACTGCTCACTAAGAGATCAGCCGGACCATATTGAGCCCATGGAACCTTCCTTTTGTAGGACCATTAAGATGGACAGTAAGTCAAAAGCTGAGCACTACGACCTTGTAAATGAACAACGGGAGCGATGCGGGGGCGTTATTTTGTATTTTTTTATAAAGTTTATAGGTTTGGTTGATGGTAAGTGTGGGTTGAATGAAAGGCTATAAATATGTGTGTAATGTTAATGTAAGTATAAAGTAGGTGAAGCCTACAAGTTTATTTTAATATTAATAAATATTAAAACGTTAAAATTTTATTTAAATTTCTTTCCATAGATAATTGATGGTTAAAAATTCGCTTCCGTGCTCGCTCCCACTAAGTAGCCGTACAGCTGTTTTTTTTTAATTGGTAATGGTTAAGCGTTTTTTTTAGGCCACGATCTCACTTGAATAAGTGATGATTGGCCTAAGATGGAGCACACTTTCCCAGAAGGAACTTATTCACCTTGGATTTGAGGACTCCAATATTGTACTCTGGCGGGAAAACGCTGGAAGCTCATTCAACTTTTTGGCCGTACTTATTATGAATGTAGAGCAGATTTTTATGGTTCACACTGTGGTTTATCGACTAGGTGCTGGTGGTATTTTTCTGTGCGTCGTCTACTGGTCAACTGGCGTCTACTTTAAGTATGATGG
The DNA here is from genome assembly GCA_947086465.1 of Eupithecia exiguata. Classification (NCBI taxonomy): domain Eukaryota; kingdom Metazoa; phylum Arthropoda; class Insecta; order Lepidoptera; family Geometridae; genus Eupithecia; species Eupithecia exiguata. Next base: position 2,185,229 of record OX352233.1, on the reverse strand, counting down.
AAGGGAGAAGACGGGAAGAGGTCGTGCAAGGGCTAGTTTAGACACTGCACAATCTACGCAAAGTCAAACCCCGCGGTTGGAACCACGGGGTTTGAATGTCCGATCCGTGATACACACTTTGAGGTTCTTAGCAAACTAGTTTATAGCTAGACCGCATACTACCACTATTGGTGGGTTAACTATGAACGGGTGCTGGCTGTAAGAACCTGAATATTTTGATATTTACATTGCAGAGCAACACTTGACTGCGTTTTATGGCCTTTCTTTGTCCTTTTAACATCAAAACCATCAACTGTTCCAACTTCCAAGAGACCAGTCGGACCGTAGTAATAATATACACTCATTGCGTAACAATGCTATGTAATTTTCCTTGCAGTTTTCGGGAAAATCCGCGTGGTGCGTTCATGTGGCTACCTCCGCGACAACGAAACCACCGCCCCCTGCCGACGGGTGTCGGGAACCGGCGACGTCTTTACAACCTACTGTCAGTGCGATACGGACCTTTGCAATGCAGCGGTTACGCATGACGTAGCACAGGTGGCGTTATTCGCAATTATGACTGCCTTTTTATTTTCGTTCTAATATGCTTGTAAGTTGAGTTAGTTGATGGATAAAAATAAATGATTGTTGATGCATTGCACTTTGCACTTATTTTCAGATGTCCTACATTGATTACCTACATAAATTTATCTGTAGTATTGTTTGCACCATTTAACTACACTACCACAACGAATCGTCAACTCAAGATAGATGGTTTTTTTTCTGAAAAGTGAGCCTTTTTCCATTGTTATGGAAACTTCTGCCATAATCGATGGTTTTCAACAAGTCGGAATTTAGACAACATTAAAAATTCAGTACACAGCATGACGTATTTTATTCGTCGCAGGATGGCACGATTTTTTTTTAATTTTTTTCTACTTTCCACAGGCAATACAACTAGCGAAAAGGGAATTTACCGCAAATTGTTAACCATTTTCTATGAACTTATGATAAAATCTACTTTGATTCATTTGTATTTGTGGTAGCATTTGGGAAAACATAGTTTTTTTATACAAAATATCGTATTTTCCAAATTCTCCAAAAATACCAGTGTTGGTTTTATCAAAAGTTCATAGAAAATGGTTTACAATTTGCGGCAATTTACTTTTACACTAGTTTTATTGCTTGTGGAACACAGGATAAGCTATAAACCACAAAAATAATTAAATCTCGGTAATCCGCGCCGAACAACATGTTTAAAGATTCTCTTTGTGTGATAAATTCATTAATAAAAATATTTAGCTTGACAACTTAATGTACCTGGGGTTCACAATAAAATGTTCGGGAGTATTCCTCTACTCTCACTGGTGCAATCAAATCATGATGATTTGTGTGTTACCTGGGTTAGCTCCATCCCTGAAGACTTTGGGCTGGTTTCTATAGGCCAGGAAGTACTGAATATGCGCCATCTCGTGATGAGCAGTAACTAGGTCTTTCATATCGACGTGGGTGCACATTTTGATCCTGAAATATGGATAAAAGGAGGTTAATTAAAATAATATTCAAGCAACATAAGGCGTTAGTCTTTTCTATGGGAAATTAGATAGAACATAGAGCTCAACATGACAAAATTTTCACAAAACTTTCTACGAATATGTTGGGTGTGTAAAATGTTCTTTGTGATCAAAGTTCCAGAGTTCATAATAATAAAATACCTATAACTACAAGCTATTAAAAATCGGCAGCAATCTATAAACTACGTGAAATAATCAAAAAGTGTACGGTGTTTCCACAAAACTACATTTTGAACGAATGAATACCAAGCGACAGTCACGGTGCTGGCACTTGCTACTTGGGTGGACAAGTGGACATTATTGCAAAGATATGTTATAAAAAACCGTGTGGTGCCGGCTTGGAATTTGCACCATCTCAACTCTTCCCGTGGGTGTCGACGTAAGAGGCAACTAAGGGACATACACAGGGGAGCGGGCAGCAGCGCCTCTTGCAGAATAGATTTACCACCGAACTGCGATCTCCAACCCGCATGCCCAGTATGGGAATTATGGGCATTACCCCTCATGAGATAAAAGCCAATAATCCGATTATCAAGGGAAGGCCTGCGTCCAGCTGTGGTCTGTTATAGAATGAAGAGGTTGAGGTATTCAACAAAACTGAGTCCTAGACCCATCAGGTATAAGCCTCATTGTAAATTAAATAAGGGTCAATGAATGCTGTGGCAGTCGCCGCGTAAGAATCGACCCTTCCAACTCAACGCGTGAATGTCGTAAGAGACTAAGGAACGATGTCACCTACCAGATGAAACGCAGTAGCTTCCTTCTGTCTCCTGCCAAGCGTGGTAATTCTGACAAAACCCCTTTGTCTGAGGGAAGTACGTTCACCAGAGGACGTATGTGTGAACAGGAATGAAGACTCACCGATAATCGTGCTTGTTACAAAAGTCCCAGGCAGACGGCTGGCAGTGCACGTGTCTGTCAGCTGGTTGGTTCAACACGCTCAGCTGCCAGAAGTCTTCGGGCATTGCTGACATGTTCATGGAAATGAAGTATTCTTCCGCCAGTTGGAACATTGTTAGTGGTGTGTAGCCCTGAAATAGATATTTCGCTTGTTGCTTTAGTTGAAACTTTAACAAGGTATCTACAACACGCAATCTTAGCCATACATTTGCAAATTATGAAGACTATAAAATGCCTTTCTTATGTCAATTATAGGATGGGTGGCTTTATCGTAATCGCACAGCTAAAAACGTTATTAATTCTCGAGGATAATTACGTATTAGGATGGGCTTATTACCATAGGATCCCACTGCTGCAATCTATGCCTCACTTTTCATTTACATCTCGATTTATGATCTTGGTTTCTTTAGATCACTGTTGTCTAGTGTCAAGTTAAACTTAACCATAACACAACAATAAACGATATCCATCTATCGTATATCGTCCTATTGCGAGATCAAAGCCTCACTACTTTTCTTCTATTCGTAAGGATGGATCTCGGTCTCTTGTACCACAGAATTTTTCCTACCACTCTCAGTTATTGTCGGTTAGGTTTCTCTCTTAGCGAAATATTGTTTGTATTGTAAATGACCCAACTTCACATACCTGTTGTACCATCTCCGGCGTAACATCTACCAGGTTTTTCCCCGGATAAGGCAGCGTAACGGGCACTATCCCCGACCAGCTCTGTCCCCACATGTCTCCGAGGATATGGGCAGGGATGGGTGCTGAGCGGGAGATTCGCTCTGGACCATACGCTTCCCTGAGACGGCGGCGGACATAAGCGTGTAGGAGGTCGTAGAGGGGCTTAATCTGGAAACAGGGTAATTTACTGTTAGAAGATGTACAAGTACCACTTTGCCTTGGCTAGAAGTTCCGTTATAATGTTATGTTTTTACAAAAACTTAATACTGACGTCGAATTTCTGTTTAAGTTTAGCGGGACACATACAGTATAATCCTTCGGAGATATAAATATATACAATAAATTTATATGAGACCACCCCGGAATCATGTTTTATACAAAACCAAAAGAATCATCAAAATTGGCTTAAAGTTTTGCGGAAAAATTGGGAAACACACTTTAAAAAACATAGATACAGCTGAATATAGAGTCCTAATGTTTTCGAAGTTGGTGAAAAATGCTTAGTTTGAATAATGAATAATGCAATAGATGTTTGGCGTTTGTATCGATTAGTTTGTTGTTGATAAATTGATGGACCAAAAGAAAACCTACAATTATCTCTGGCAAGCAGGACATCATTTTGGTGAAGTGGGACGGATTTTAATAGCTTTCAACATGGACGAAAGCTTTCATGTTGAAAATCCGTCTACTTACAAAAGCTAGCTATCGAAAACATACCTGTGGGAAGTGTTAACATTTTAAAACATTATTGATAGCTCAAATATGCGGTTTTCTCTTTTTTCTTCGATACTGTTCGTGAGTGTTTTGAGTTTGAGTATTCCGTTGCAACTTCCCCTTTGCTGTAAATAGCAAGAAAATTAAAATTTCTTACCTGTTCCCAAACCTCATCCACTTCTTGTCTCATATTTCCTGACTCGTAGGGAAACATCCAGTATTGAGATGCATCTGTGAAATCTGAAACGGAAAAACGTGTTTTAAAAACTTTAGGGGGCAAGTAAAAGCGTGTTTCTTTGCAAATGCTGTAATACCTTCGACAGTCAATTCAACAACAAACTGAAATGATTTTGTTTGTAGAATCCTGAATCACCAGAAAATTATTCTTATTTATAACAATATATAAAACTCGGATTGTGGATGCATAATCTCACATGTGCGTCGAAAAATTTGAAAACGAATGAGATAGTAATTAAATGATGAATGAAATGCTTTCTAGACTAAAAAATGTTTCGAGCTTCTGTGCTTTGCTTTTGGGTTTTGGTTTTTAAATCGGAGTAAACGAGCTTCATCGTTCGGCGTCGAAGGAAACTCGATCACGACACACTACACTGCCGGTCTCAAAACGAAGCCTGGTTGGTACAACAATTCTTCGGTTTTTGCATATTCTCACAATAGGGTTCCGGATTCCAGATAGTTGGAAACCTTCTCGGTTAAAGGTATTTTGTAAACTCAAACACGGTTTCAATCTCTTTTGATTTGTAATGAAAGCCAAATATTGCAACAAAATAAAACAACGAAATAAAAATTTCGTAGCAAAGATCTCGTAGCATGATCAAGATCTCCTTGCTACGCGCTCAGTAGGAGCTCGTTCATGTCTTTTGTATGGACCTATTTTTTTATCTGTTACTGTGCCGAAATAATGTGAAACTCCTAAGAATAAAAATCAATGTGGTACATTTGCCGTTATTATTTCGTGTAATATATAACATTGATTGTTTTAAAAACTTAACTTTGAATACTCCCGTAATTTTTTGTTGGCTGATTGAGTTGTATAGGCAACTGGATACTGCCTGCCGCGTCGTCGCTCACTTTAAAAAAAGTTATTTTAGCCAACTACATCTAGGCAAGAGATTGTTGTGGTTGCAACACTTTACAGTTAGCTCAACTGTTTCAATCGTACTATACTGGTTCTAATTTGTTTCAATTTTTCGATTGTAATTGTCTTTGTCAATAAAATTTAACAACGTACCTACTGTTCAATCTAGCAGCCTTATTCGTCAGGTCGACCAACTGCTCATAAAAGAGGATCCGCTATCTGTGTTCCTCTCCTCTCCATTCAGATGTGCTGCAGCTCATTCCAATCTCGGGAGTGCGATATAATAAACTGCAGCTTTGGTTGAAGATGGAGGCCGCACTTAGAAGAGTTTATGGACTTCTCTTAAAACTCAAATAGATCACAATCAAACTACTTACTGTTCAACCTAGCAGCTTGGTTTGTCAGGTCCACCAGTTGCTCATACAGGTCCCGGATCCTCCTGCCCGTGTTCCGTCTCCACTCGGTCCAGATGTGCTGCAGCTCATCCCAGTCCCGGGAGTGAGACATGATGAACTGGAGCTCAGGTTGGAGATGGAGGCCGCACTTGAAGGGTTCGTTGTAGGCGCAGATTTCAGCGGTGTTGTAGACGGCAAGCATGTCGTTTATGATTCGATTGTACTGGAACAGGAATAAAAGTATAAGTTACTATTTATATACGTTTATTTACTGTATTCATGTTAGTCCTTTGAATGAGATGAGTTGCACCCCCGAATACTCAAACGCAACTCAGATTTAAGCACGTCTCAAACGACAAATTTTTGACAGATTTTCATTGAAAACTGTCAAAAAACGACGACTTGACGCGCTTAAATCTGAGTTGCGTCTGAGTATTCGAATACTCAAACGCAACTCAGATTTAATCACGTCTCAAGCGACAAATTTTGACAGATTTTTATTGAAAACTGTCAAAAAACGACGACTTGACGCGCTTAAATCTGAGATGCGTCTGAGTATTCGAATACTCAAACGCAACTCAGATTTAAGAACGTCTCAAGCGACAAATTTTTGACAGATTTTCATTGAAAACTGTCAAAAAACGACGACTTGAGACATGCTTAAATCTGAGATGCGTCTGAGTGTTCGGGCGTTAAATTGTGAAAGTTTTCGTTTCTTTCTGTACATTTAGCACTTTGTGGAGCCCCTGCCGGATAGAGAGGAACTATTTTTCGCTATATGCCGCCCGTAATACTGATTATTGGTCAGTACCTCGGCTTCATACTTTCTTACGAACAATTTTCGTGTTATTTTGAGTGATTTGTTGTATTACGCTTGTCGAAGTAGCACTTACTGCATGTAGGTACAACTGTTCGAAAACTTTTCCGTTGGATTGTACACTAGTGTATTAGACTTTACTATTACTAATATATTTTACTTTACTTTGTATTAGATTACTTGTGTATTAGACCTAGCTATACCTATTTTTGTGGCGTAAGAGCACAGTAGAAGATCGTTTTCAGGGTTAGTACGACCATATTTTCTATAGCGTAAGATACCAGGCTAACAACAACTGACAGCAGATGAATACCGGACTGGTATTGGCTAGAAACTAGACAGTCTTAAAATATTAAGTCAACCCATTTTCTGTTGAGTATAAAAGGGAAAATTTCAGTCTGAGTAAGCCTTCCGTATCTTGTGTTTTTTGCATCCAAATCACCCTTTATAACAATGACATAACTTACTCTGTCGAGCTGGTCTGGCGGCAAGGCGGCAGGTCCGATGATGGACAGAAGCCGTAGCTGCCTGAAGGTTGCGTAGTCCCTGATAGCTCCTCTTGGAACTTGCTGGGCCGCCTCCCAGAGTCCTCTCTGGAAGAGGGTGTAGCGCTGCTGAGCGTCCAGCTGAAAGTGCGAGAGATGTTTAAGGCAACAGAACCAAATGGTTTTTGATGTTCTTGCAAACGTGCTTGAAGTCTGCGGTAAGCAAGGCGTCGACCAACGAGTGACTAAATAATGACCTAGGTTGCGTTAGGCTTGCTTTTATCACTGTAAAATGTGTCTATTGATTGCGACTTTCGTATTTTAGCCTGTACTTGAATGCCAAGCTTGTGCTGTATTGCAGTGGAGTAGGATGTTTGCTCTATGTTCTTTAAGCTATTACTCCAGATCAGCTACTGGATTTTGTTTTTTTCATACCATCATTTAAATATCCTACTAATATTATAAAGGCAAAAGTTTGTGCCGTTGTGAAGATATCTGGTCGAAGCCAACCAAAATATCTGCAAATTGTACAAACATTTATCCTGGGGGGAATCGAACACCGCAACCTTCTGCGTCGCAGGAGACCTTCACCCGCTGCGCCACTAAGGTCGTAAATTACCACCCGCCATATTATAATCAACCATAAAAATACCAGAAATACTGAATAAATCGCGTTAAAATTTTGCACATAAAGATCTAGACCTGGAATAATATATACTTTTAATCCCAAGAAACGCTGGCAAAGCCGCATGTACAACAAGAATAAATTTAAATGCTCTAGAAATGTGGTGCTGGAAAAAAATGCTTGGCATATCGTAGACCTAATTCCGAACCAACAACGTTTCCATACAGGACGATCTCCGTGTGAAACAGCGTCTTTCTTCCATAGTCCAAAGCCACATACATTATACTCCGCATACTCACTTTCTTCGGACATATTTTGCGCCGTGCGTGAGGACGCGTCTGTGGAACGTCTAGTGGTTCAAGGAAAAGCTAACGGTACAGTAAGAAGCACTAATTGGTATCTCCCTCACAGAGCATTAATGTACTGTGCGGGGGATACCAATTAACGCTTCTTACTGTACAAAAACACGCGGCAGATCACCTGGACCAAATTAAAGCTGCATTTAACGGTTTCCTACACGAATGTACCAGGAAGGCAGCGGTGCGACAGGAATGGCGCCGGATAGTAAGGCGTGCCACCACCCTGATATGACGACCACGACCATTCCGTCAAGAGTGTAACGACTTTGACAAATATCATTTTCATCTATGACTCATTTGTAAAATTACCGCATCATTTATTCTCACTTGACGGAAACTTCATACCACGTTAGTATTCTTTGCAGTACCATGCAAGGTCTAACTTTGTTTAGATTATATTTCAATGTCCACACATCATCCATCATTTCCCTTGAAACACGAACGAAGTCAGGGTCATACATTAGTAGATTTACTTGGACAATGAACTACCGTATTTGGATGTAACCTGAGCGACAATCTGTGGGAATTCTCTTACTGATGCAATTTGGATATTATGAATTCATAGCACAACGACATAAACTTCTTTGGCCCTAACTGAAAACCAGCGCAGTATTGGGTAATTGCCTAATACTACAAATTGCTGAGTTAGGGACCCATTTTACCCTATTTTACAAGTGTTAGATTTAAGTGCTTATTATAACATATTTTTTACATATTTTATATTATAACTATATTATGTAAAAAATTAGTATATTATAATTTATTTTTTTAGCCATAATTGTTATTGTACTCTTTTTTAATGTCTACTTGTTTTTTCTTATTGTTCTTGTTTTTTTGGGTAAAATAAAAGAATTTATTATTATCATTATTCTTTTGATTTCAGTTGGTAGAGCGTCTGCTTGACACAATACCTTGAGGATTTTTAGAAAAATTACCTATTTTCCTTTAAACTCAATAGATGATGTGAATCGTTCGCGGAGAGAAGAGAATCTTACTGAAATATTATGTCAATCAAAAATATGATAAATGCGTACGTTTGGATGGACGGATGTTTGTTATTTCAACGCTAAAACTACAGAAGGGATCGGGCTGATATTTTGTATACAGGTAGTTAAATGCCAGGGTCAAGAATTCAAGAATACCAAAATCTAGAATGTAGGCTATCGAAATTTGAATTTCGGCTTGAATCGAGTATTATTTAGGCGGTAATTGACAACCTCTGAGCGCAGCGGGAGAAGGTCCGCTTGCAACGCAGGAATTTGCGGGTTCGATTCCCACCTAGGGAAAAATGTTTGTACAATTTGCAGGATGTTTGTTCCGAGTGTTTTGGTATTTTCTATGTATGTATAATAAAAAATATATCTCAATGTAATATATGCTCCCGCTATTGTAATTTGTAGGTATCAAATCGACAAGGCTTTATGAATTTTACAATTTTTTTAAATAAGTTTGGTATTAAGGTTTTTATTTATTATAGTACTCTGGGTAATTTCTAAGAAGAATCAATCCTTAGAATCAAGCAACGGCAAAACCTCTCGTCAAAGAACTAAATGTAAATTTGGTCTTTGAGCAGAATTGGATAACTTCATTGTTTCCTCTGTAGGTGGCGCTGACGGCGTAAGTGCCGAAAGAACTCCCAAAGATTTACGGGTCGACTAGATAAGATCACGTAGCTTAGTTGGAAAAAGAGCAACCCTGCGCTGAAGGGGAAGGTGCGGGTTCGAATCCCGTCGAGATCGTAAATTTTTGGGATTTATTAATTTCTTAGAAGTTTGGTATTTTTTAAATTCTGCCGCTTTGTGCACCGGTAGCTACCATAATATTTGTGTGATTTGTGGGAAAAATAAATTATTTACTTACTCACAAGGTGCCCTTTCAATGTACCTAATAAATCATTAATAATTTAATCGTAATCTATGTTACTACAATCACATTAATTAAATGTGAGTAATCCAGTAATCACCATGACAAATTATGAACGGACAGACTAAAACTGAATGACATCATCATCGTAATTTGAGAAGACAATGAAGTAGTAATAACTATGTTTTTCTGAGACTTAGGTCTTACTTGCCGGATGAGTCAGTCCATGAGACATTTATCTGTGAATCATGATAGCTCTGTAAAAATTCATGGTACTTAAAGGTATTCTTAGAGTTAGCAAAATATCTTCATCGTGGTTGCGGGCTCTATTTCCGCCTTGGGAATAGACCGTACAAATGTTTGTACGGTCTGCAAATATTTGTAACGGGTGTTCTGTGTATTTTCTATATCACTAATATTTATAAATGCGAAAGTTTGTATAAAAAGACGGATGTTTTTAACTTCTACATGCCAAAACTACTAAACGGATCGGGCTGAAATTTTCCATAGATGTAGTCCTAATAAATCAGTTAACATGGGATTGAAATATCCTTTAGTTAGATGTTTCCATAGAAACAAACGCGTACGAAGCCGTGAGCAGAAACTAGTATAGGTACTATAAAAAATCTATCTATGTTATGTTTTTTAATTGATATACACAATACAGTATTCCATTATCCAAATTTTCTTTCAGCCATTTTGTGGCACCTTGCAGGTGACAGAGAGTATGTTTAAGTGTTTAATAAATGTTTAAAAGCTGGCACCATTCTCTTTTGTTTGTCGTATACTGGATGTCTGGACTTATGACGTCAGCGTGGATAACGAAAGACAATCGGGCCAGCTTTTAAAAATGGATCCATACAAAAGGAGTATAATAGACCGTATCCAGAAGAACGAATTGGACAAAACTTAACACCTGTGTAAGCTACGAAGCCACTTCATGTCATCTCTCATCATTGTTCAAAGCAAAACATTTTGTAGAAACACAAAAACCCGGATGATTCAGATAAAACAATGCTTTTTGGCACATTAACATTTTAAATACCGTGGCTTTAGTTCTCACCTTTTTACTTAGCTTTGAAGTTTTAAGTAGGTACTTATCAAATGTAAAAAAAGTTTATAAGCAACTTAAAAAATTATAACCTTAAAAACCTTATTCAAGATTTTCCTACCTCGAAGTTCATTAATCCGCTGAGAATGTCAAAAAACACATAGAGAATAATAGAATTTAGTTTTTTATAATTAGAATAAGTTAAACTTTTTATTTTATTTGTAAAAGTATACCTTCTGTAGTACTATTCAAAACAGAAGAGGGGAATGATTGGATATCTTGTACGACATGACAGCTTTATAAGTATGGAACATCATTGATAGAAATGTAGAAGGAAGACGAGAAAGGGAAGACCAAGAATCAACTATAAGATTCAGATAAAGAAGAAAACCACAGTCATCTATACTAATAATTATAAAGAGGAAAGATTTGTATTTTTGTATGTGACGAATAAACTTAAAAACTACTGGACCGATTTCAAATTCTTTCACTATAAGAAAGCTTACTTTTCAGGGAGTGATATAGGCTATATATTATCCCGGAATTCCCACGGGAACGGGAACTACGCGGGTGACCGTGAGGCACTGCTAGTGTCGTATAAAGAAATAAAAGAGACCGCACTGGAAAGAGAGCAGTGGAGGATATTGCATCATTGCCCCGACAAGAGCTATGTAGACTCTTTAACTCTTTAATTTAATAGTACAACGAATAACGAATGGAGATTTAAAAAAATTGATAAACGACATGTAAGTGACAAAAAAAAATGTAAAGCATAGTCTTCCAGAATTCGGAATTTACCCAATTCTGTGAATCATGATAACGAACCGAATTGGGAGATTAAAAATAAATAAACGACATGTAAGTGACAAAAAAAAATGTAAAGCATAGTCTTTCAGAATTCGGAATTTACCCAATTCTGTGAATCGTGATAACGAACCGAATTGGGAGATTTCCCATTTCTGTAAGATTAGATTGTGAATAAATGTCTTTAAAGATTTGTAATGTTAAGGCCTTTTACTCTACCTCAATTTTCGCTCTTTACCTCGTCAGTTTGACGATGTCGTTTTATTTAGAACTAGTGACCTTGCCAAATAAGATGACGTGTATTATCTTCATCTTCACGGCTGTAACAAGCGGTCAAGTGCGAACTATTTGACCCGTAACTTGAATTAAATTAAGTGGATAAGTTAGTTAAAAATAGGTGTAAAATCATAATTTTAATTGATTTGATCACAATAATAATAAAAATGTATGTATTTGTTAATTCACGCCAAAACCACTGAATGGGTAAGTTGTTTCGCATAGTTCTGGAGCTCCGAATAAGTACGCAAAAAAAGATCAGGATTAGAAATGAATCTCATGATCATATTTATTGATGAAACGTGGTCTAAGCGGGACACCATGAGAGAGGCCTTCATTTTCAATCCCAATCTTTATCTACGCTATTTATACCTGGTAATTTAATAATATCAATAAAAAATACGAGTGGGTTTACAAACTATATAACGAAAACCATATACCTACCAGGCAACTTTTTGAACATAAATAATACGAACACGGTCATGGTCAAAAACCACCCATGTGTACGTAAAATAAATATTATAATAAATAATCCTGGACAATTCACGCGTTATCTAGCCCCAAGTTAAGCAGAGTTTCTGTTATACTTAATAAAATACAATATATTTTTTACTATATTTATATAGAAAACGACCAAAACACCATCTATCAAACAAAAGTCTGAAGATCGTACAAATATTTGTCTCGAGGCGGGAATCGAACCAGTATGTTATTACGTATGTTTTATTCGTAATATTTTGTAGTACCTTTGATTTGTTTTTTTTTTGTTTTTGCAGTTTTTTACTTAGTTACTTTAGATTCGATCTAACCGAAATTCTATAGGGTGATTCTTAATTTATAAAATTAATGTTCTAAAATGAGTATTCTAATCATGGGGTAAATCACAGATAACTTCATTCCGTTCAACCCAATCCACACTGAAAATCTAAACCCAAACCTACACATTTTGACCGCTAATTGATAGAAGACGGTCATGACCTTACCCGAAAAATCTATCCTAATCTATCTCTATTTTCTACGACACAAGGTTGCTTTTCCAATGATCTAGTGAGTTATTCACGTGCGAAATTCTTCACTTCGTGTTGCCCTGCAAATTGGTTGCATTTTGCTTTCAATGACTGTTTAGCGCTACGATTGTAAACTTGAACTAGATTTGCTATGAATGGAGCTGCCTTGTTTGTTTGTCACGTAGTTTGCTGTTTTTTGTTAGTTTTTTGGCGCTTTGCTTTTGTTGGTTTGGATCGAGTTAACTTATTTCACTTTTTGTCTGAAATAACAAACTATTTTATAGGAGATTAATAAATCCCAAAAATTTACGATCTCGACGGGATTCGAACCCGCACCCTTCCCCTTCAGCGCAGGGTTGCTCTTTTTCCAACTAAGCTACGTGATCTTATCTCGCCGAGGTGTAAATCTTTGGGAGTTCTTTCGGCACTTACGCCGTCAGCGCCGCCTACAGAGGAAACAATGAAGTTATCCAATTCTGCTCAAAGACCAAATTTACATTTAGTTCGTTTGACGAGAGGTTTTGCCGTTGCTTGATTCTAATTACCCAGAGTACTATAATAAATAAAAACCTTAGAAACTATTTTATGTTTTTTTTAAAGTGCGTAACACTCACACTCAGTGTTATTTCTATAAAACTTAATAATATCTCGAAAAATCACATAGGTACTGAGATAAGATTGCGGAATCAAATCCCGTCGGAGTCGAAAAATTAATCAGATAATATAAATTTATTTTCGTTTTTATTCATTACTAGTTGCAACCCGCAGTTTCGCACGCGTTTAAGTAGGCTATGTCCGTCTTCAGAATACCATTTACTTCCTTGCCAAATTTCATTAAGATCAGTCAAGCCGTTGAGGCGTGAAAAGCTAACAACCAGACAGAGTTACTCTCGAATTTATAATATACTAGCAGCGCCTCGTGGTTTCACCCGCGTAGTTCCCGTTCCCGTAGGAATTTCGGGATACAAAGTAGCCTATGTCCTATTCCAGACTATAATCTATCTCTGTGCCAAATTTCATCCAGATCCGTTTTGCCGTTCTGGCGTGATAAAGGAACAAACATCCATCCATCTATCTATCCATCCATCCATCTAAACTTTCACGTTTATAATATTAGTGAGAAGTATGAATATCGTTTTAGACTCTTTTAATACCTATAGCTATCACACATTCAGGTCTGGTAGGCTAATTGATGGGTGTAAGGAAATGAGGGATTTTCTTTATAAATAAGTATTTTCGGGCTAAAGTAAGGTGGCAATAAAGGCCTTGCTTTTATGTCATTCTTTTCTAGTAGCTTTTGGCTTAACTGAAACCGCCACCAGCCAGCGCCAGCGCTCTGGGTGTGCAGACAAGGACGGTTTTGTCATAATCACCACGCTTTGTAGGAGGATTGGTGATTGCAGGGAAGGTGTTAATAATTAGGCGTGTTTTGAAAATCTATGAATCAACTTCCAATTCCAAATAGTAAAAATGGGATAAGAAGGAACAATTCGATAGCGCGATCTATCGATATCAGGTTAAAATTCAAGTATGTATGTATTTAGTTTGATGTGATTGATGATAAATGACACATAAAAAACCTATTGCTTATGCCCGTTGCCATGGAAACCATTTGTTATCGATTATGAAAATGATCATGTGATGATGTTTTGGTACGTTTTACGGAGCACTTATCAATTCCTTGAACACCTTAAAATCAACCTTTATAACAACGAAAGTATTATCAAAATCTATTGTAGAATTATATAATATTAAAAAGTTAGCGAAGATATCACCAAGAAGCAAAAGAGTTTGTTGAAGCTAATCGTGATTTTTCAAAGTATCATGTCGTTTTTTAAGTTTGACGGGATAAATAATAATCCCTCAGAAGTAAATTTTTACAAGAACAATTTGGGATCATACTCTACACAATAGCGAAATAATTTTCAAGATCGGTCCATAATCGATGGAAAAAGTGACGAAAATCCATAAAAATCATACAGCGGAACATAGAACCTACTCCTTAAATCGGTAATAATACACAGAAATAACAAAATATTACCATTGAATAACAATTTATAGTATGTTCTTTACAAATAATAGGTAACTCTATGGTCGCAGTAAAGTTTTTCCTCGTCGTTAGATCGTGACAAGGCGAGGCGTAAATATTATTTAAATAATTAACAAGACTATTTCAAGTTCAGATCTGTATCGTGGGAAATGAATTGAAACGCATGTTTGTATGAATAAGGCATCTTATTATTTGGCAAATCATGCGTATGTTTATGTTTTGTCTCATTTATTTTTTCTATCTATCTCTCTCTACACTTTTAGCTTGTAACTATTTTGCACGAGTGAAATATTTAACAAGATGATCTAGTATGCTTTGTGTTTTTTTTATTTCTATATTTTAAGTAAATAAATATTGTTGGACGATTCACAAAGCATTATTTAGTCCCAAGCTAAGTAGAGCTTGAGTTATGGGTCCATGGTTTATTTACATGTATAACACATGTAAATAAAAATCTTTATTTTGAAATCACATAAATGGTCAGTTTTGGGCAGCTCTGCGTTCTGTTTTAGTACTTTACGTATAATAGAAAACGACCAGAACATTTCTTTAAGTACAAGTATTTAGAATAGTGAATTTATAAGTAAGTACAAGCTTAAACAGATGTGATAATAAAGGAATAGGTACCTCACTTGCAAAGATTTCGACTACTACTCTGAAACAATATTGTTCTTGCTAACAAAAGGGTACGTCCAAAACCTATGGAACTTTCTGGATGTCAAGCGTGGTGAAGGATGCACAGCTTCAGAGGAAGCCCGTGCACATTTAACCCACTCATGAACTGTATTACGGGCAGGCGATGATGATCAAAATAGTATATCAATCAAATAGTAATCAATCAAAAAGTACTATTATTATTGTGAAAATCAATCCATCAATAACTTCACAACACCCTTTTAAGATTTAATAACGTGTTCTCTGAAGTTGACTGGTACTAGGCGAGCAGAACATGCAAAGAGTTCGATAGATTCAAAATCTTATAACTAGCTCAAGCGTCTAAACAGCTGTTTCGGTGACGCCAATACCTCACAAGATTCCACTATTTCCTGATACTCCGTCGTCACAGTTTGGTTGCGAAACAAAGATGCAGTGAGAATGTCCTTTGCGCATGCGTGAGAAATTAATAGACCCTCATTATTTTTATTGTGTGGTGGCATTGAGGGAGGTAAATGGTTACGTGGCCGGTGTTGAGATTTACTTGTTTGTTACGAGAAATATTATGCTTGAAACAGTTGATAACTTAGAGCCAAAGCCGCAATCGTATTAAGATACCTTTTTCATACAAATAATATCAAAGTTCGACTACGGATAGGCAAGTTCAGAAATTAAATAGCTATTAGGAACGACCAGAAATCTTATTATTTGAAAAATAGCATAAAACAGAGCTCTGAATTTATGTACTGAATATAGGTTTCTTGTTCGCTTCCTTACTTTACCTCAAAAAGATTCAGATCACTTTATTTCCTAGTTTTACATATTATGTCTAATCTGAATTTTTGTGACGTGTCCACGAGTCCTGTAAGGTCTAAAAGAAATAAAGCACTTTGATGTTTGATGTGTGTTTGTACAAATAGTATATTTATAATTATAAACATTTTTGAATGTTGTCCTTCATACACTTTATTGGAAAGAACACTTTACGATTATCAACTTAATTCCATTCTGTTCCTATTGTTCGTTACGTTGTTAATCCTCTTCATCCGCCTATGTAAGTCCACTGCTGGACATAGGCCTCCCTAATAAGCGTAATTCTCTATCTATCTTGTATATGTAGGTCTTTATAGTTCCTAGGTAAACATGGTTATCTCAGAATTGAAGTAGTAACCTGCATAAATAGGAAACTAAGCAAATTTGGATGTCTATTCAATTCTAACGAAGAATATAAATAATCTACGTGATTTTCGACGACAACACGTACCTAGTACCTACCTAGCTTCTCAATAACTTTTTGTAATATTCAGATTCATACAATTCGGCAACCTTCATAAGTGGCTCATAGAAGAAAATGTCTTTGATCACCACGCTTCCAGGCGGATTGGTAATACAGTTCAGATGATAAATGCCTAGGACAAAGCGGCTGCCCTGTCTCTGGTAGGTTCCTTGAGTGGACTCTTATGACATCCACGGGTTCTCACGCCGCGATCGACACGGCTCAAATGCTGTAAATTACGTAATACCACAGGAAAACCATATTATATTATAGACTAGCGACCCGCGCTGGATTCGCATGGTTGCAATGCTATAAATAGTATACTACAGAATGCCTAGTGCCTGCATTTTAAATCTGTAATATCTTCGAAAATATTAATTTAAATTACATGCTGTAATGTGTGTGCCATATTCATCTATATTAAATGCACGATGTATTTAAGGTACTTAATAAGATAAGAATTAATTCTGTATTGCTTAAATCGCTTCGTAATAGATATTACTCGTTAAAGTAAGTAAAGGATAAAAAATGGTTATTGTGAGCTATCCCTAGAGATAGACATATACCATCTTTTTTGTAGACCTTTTTGAGGTGTACAATACTGTAGTACATTATTTTGATCTACCTCGTATGGTTCAGCCAGCGTTTGTAATGTAAGCGCAAAAAAAATGAGTTTATATACGACATCACATTAGAAACTTCTAAAATTATCAGTGTTTTTCTACTATATTATACATGTGTTATATAAACCTTTCTCTTGAATTACTCTATCTGTTAAAAAATCCGCAGCAAACACCGTTGCGTAGTTTTAAAGATGTAAGCACACATAGGGAGAGACAGCTGGAATTGACTTTGTTTTAATTTAGTGATTATGGTTATTACCTTATTAAGGTATTCTGTAGTATTACGTAATTTTCAGCATTTAAACCATAAAAATACTTATTGGTTTTCCTTCAGTCAATGATGTTTTCAATCAGACCAAAATGCGCGAAACTAAGTGATTAAAAATGCCTAAAAAAATTATGCACGCTGAATATACTACATTTTGTTTTTCGTAAACTAAAGAAGTACCTAGATCAGTGAGAGCTGAGCTGACTGATTTGTACAATGTTAATATGTTGTATATATGTATTCTGTTTAGGTTAGTTTAAGATATAGTTTAGTTTGTTGAAATACGGGACCAATGACTCAAAGTCCCATAAAAATACAGAAAAAACAAGTAGATTCGTCTCTACCTATACGTCATAGGCACTCTACATTATAAACACCGTTTAATATTTTTGCAACGAACGCCATTGAGATTGAAATGGTCACAGACCGATTTAAGAGCGTTAACCACTGCCTATGGTGGGTCATAATGGCCCATAGACTCACTCTGCGTGCCCTTGGCCAGACGAATGATCTTATTGTCTTTGGTACCTTTTAGGTCAATCAGCTGTCTATTGTCTCTAAGTTATATATAATGTTTGTTCCTTAATCTTGATTTATATCAGTTCCCTAAACAAGTTAAGACTAATTTAGATTTGTTTTCTAGTTTGTAACTCCTTAGGTTTTTCTCCAGTTGCCCTAAACAAATAAATTATATTTCCACCTTAGCCTTTACCTGTTTTTACTCCATTTATTTCTGATGTTTTTGAATGGTGTTGGACTTTACTTTTTCGTTTGGTAACGAAGGGATTTCTCAGCTGAATTTTCGCCGAGTGAATTTTCGAGAGCTGTCAACGGTAAACTTGCTTTTTTGCTTAGAAATAACTTTGTTTGCTGCCTAATTTAATTTTAAATGCTCTTCTTTTCTCAAACAAACCAATGTAAGTACCTAAATCATAGAATAGCTTTATTAACAAAGAGAATTACAATCAAATAATATAAACAAATTAAAAATAGTATTTAAAATTTAGTGTTTACAGACGCTCAGATATTTTTTTTAAACCCGGAGAGCCTCGTTACCCCTCGGGGTCTTGACTTCAAGTCTTGACTTCAAGTGGAGCTTAAGCGTCGGCTCTATCGAGACCTGCATATTTGCGCCTATTGAGATCTTCGGCCAGATCTGCCACCGCACCAGCCCTCACGGAAGTCCTAGGAAGATGGGAAGGCGCGAGTGTGTCGACGCATGTAGCGTCCCACACAATAGGGTTCCCCAGCTCCCATTAGACTAGAATCATGCCTTTGGGCCTCTTACCATCGTCAATCAAGAGATAATAATAACCTTACCTAGTTCATTGTTTTCAAAAACCAATATAGGTTGATTTCATTGATTTCTTTGAAACAAGGCTCTCCTTTTCTCATAGAAATCATGAATTTCTTATTTGACGTTTAAGGGGCTCCTTCCCACGCCATTTTGTGAAAAGGATAGGCAGGATTTCGCGTTCATAGGAGCAGGACAGAGCGTGTAAAATCAATTAATAAAAAAATCCTAGATTTCATATTTGAACAGCAGTAGAATCACAAAGATCATGGAAATTTTTATTTTTTCGAAATACCAGCTAGGGAAATAGCTCGTTTAAGCTATTTGCATATTACAACTTATTAAGTGAAAACAATAGACAACCAAAAAGTCCCATTACAAAAGATTGCAAGACTCGGGTCACCTAGTCCTCGCTCTGTTCTACTTACAAAACCGGCCATGCCTAAAACACAGTTCCTAATTGATTTCAGTGTGCCATCCGGACCATTGTGACACAACATTGCACAACAATGGGACAGACAGACACCTGACTAATCATGGACATTGGCTTACTTGCGCCCAATTGAATTTTTGAGATTTAACCCATAGCTAAAGCACTTAGCTAAATATCTACTCATAAGTACAATACATTGCGATATCGGAAAAAGTCGTTTTTGGGACCACTCAAAAGAAATGAGTAGGTACTGTTGTACTTACATACATACTTACAACACAATACAAAATAAAAAAACTTTATTGTACACCACAAAATAAAGCAAAAGATACATAATATTCATTAAACATAAGAGTAAAATGGGCAGCCTTATCGCTTAGAAGCGATTTCTTCCAGGCAACTTCTGTTGAACTGATATGAATTTGTGTTTTTTGGTGTGTCTTTTTTAGTACAATTTTGTACAAATTATAATTTTCAAGGCTTTTTAAGGGTGTTTTTTTCAAAACTTAACAAACCTTAAACAAGAGATAAAAAAATGCAAACAACAATGTTAAATTCTTTGATCAACGTGTAAAAATATCTTAGCTTTTTGCTTTCAACTGAGTAGAGTTTTTTGTTTGTGCATTTGAGATTCTAATCTAGTTATTAATTAATTGAGTTCCAACGTCACGCTACGCCGTGAGAAACATGGTTTTATGTATGGGTGTTACTAGTTCAGTCTTCGTTTTTTGTCGCAATTTTTGTAGGAACCTATGTACTTATAAACTTCATATTTGGATTACAAATCTACTTAGTAATAAGAAGATGTTTGATTGTCAAATCAAACGTACTTATCTATGATTATGTGCTCAGAGAAACCATTACAAAGTAAATAGTTGAAAAGTGCATACCAACCTGGAACCTAACACTACAGGATCCTAGCACTATAGGAAATTGGATTATTCCCAACCGTCACCCTGGCCTGTCCCTCTAACTAAGCAGATTTTGGCCCAACCGATTTTGGCCCAACCGCATGGTTAGGCCGATTTTGGCCCAACCGCCCCCTAAGGCTAGGGCGACGGTAGGTAATAATCCAGGAAATGCCTAGAGTTCTCATAAACTCTCAATAACCTTAACTAAGCTTTCCCGTTAGAAACAAAACAGTTAATTAACAAGCGCCCTCCCCCGGCTTCACACCGAAGTATCTCACCGAACAATACGCTCTCTAGTAAAAACAACGCATCGGTAGAAACGTAATCTATTGAAATCACGTACATTGTTTCGTGTGAAAATCTACCCGGAAACTTTCTGATTTTGAACGCGTTGGGAAATATTTTGATTTGTTGTGTGGATTTATTTATTAGCATCAGTCAAAACTGACCAATTGAGATAAACCTCAAAAGAAAGCATTTAATTTTGTTTTTCATTTTGTTCGAAAAAGGGCGGTATTTTAATCTTATTACAGTTTTTCGCATGGTATCTGTGAATTTCGTTTGTTCACCGTGGTACCATTAGATAGTACCACTGGTCGAACCTTAACGGATGAACCACTTTGGTTTGTTTTTGTTTCATAGTTGACTAGCTACAGCAGGGCATAGGATACAGCAGCTAGATGCAACCTAGCGATGTATCCTATGTCCGTCCCCGGGATACTATTTACCTTCCTGCCAAATTTCATGAAAATCTGTTCAGCTCTTTAGGCGTAAAAAGGTAGACAGACAGAGTTACTTTCGAATTTACCATATTAGTATGGATATGGATGTCATCGAGTGTTCTTAGCTATATTTGATGCAATCGGGCCAATTCAGCTAACCATTCGCTTTACTATGACCATGAGTATTGTTGCAGAACCATCCTAGATGAAAGAAACTCGAGATAGTGCGTGCGGTGCTATTTGCACGGAGAGATTGATAGAATGGTTTCAATCTAGACCTTTTTGATACGCGTCCCTCCATCTGTAGCTTCTTTTATCAAAGGCAATGTATCATACTGAGATGAAACATTGTTATGGTGAAGTGATTATTTTAGTGGAATAAAGGCCCTGCGGTCGTCAAAATATTTCAAAATGAAATGGTAATCGGTTCGGTTTAACGAATTTCAGTAAAAATATTTGAAAAGTTTAGAATTACGTTCTAAACTTTTCAAATCGTATAATGATACGATTTGAAAAGTTTACAACGTAATTCTTGAATACAAGAAATCTTTTCAAATCGTATAATGATACGATTTGAAAAGTTTAGAACGTAATTTTTGATGATCATGATTTAAGAAATAATTTTCTATTAATTTCGAAGATACGCTGAATGCAGCGTAGATAATTATTTCTAAAATCATTGAATCTTTGCAAGGTGTACAGCGTTTCAATTGATTAAATAATTCAGCTATTTGTTTCAAACCTCATTTAGTTTTGATTGAGCATTCACGGCTCATGGGCAGAGTTGGCAACCTGGACCTGTTGGCACTTTGAGATAACACAACTTATCGATGTCACGAGTTATTTTAAAGGAAACGACTTAAACGTTATATATTTCCCGATTTCAATAGTATCGTAGAGGACCTTGTCCCTAAAAAGCTCTTAAAGGCACATATGCTAAAGCCTAGAATCTATAAATAATTATTCTCTGTGCTCTCAAAGGTACGTCCAAGCTTTGTTTTTAAAACCTCATGTTTTTTCCCAGCCACAATACGACACGTCACTTCACATTCTGTTCTCCAGGTACCACATTGTTTATTTGATAACAATCTAAAATTGTCCAGTCATTTGCGTTTAATGACCATAATAAATACGTATGTATACCTAACTGTGAGATAAAAGACTCTATATGCATAGTAGAAGTTATAAACTATAGGTATCAAGTAAGCAGTTGTAATATATAGTTGGCAGAACGAAACTTTTTAAAAAGGTTTAGATGCACTAGTGTGTAAAACGAATGACTAAATATCAATAAAAAAAGATATTTTTCCCTTTGCTTAACGGACTTTTATATTAGATATATCTCATTGTGTGCGTAGCGTAACTCAATGTCAGAGCAAAGTTTATCTTTGTAAGCTTTGTTTGTTGCTTTATAGTGCGTAACTCGCATTGGGGTAATCTTCAACGATAATTTAATAATGTCCCTAAAATTTTCGATTTCGGCAGGATTCGAACCCGCGCCTCACCTTTATCTTTCTAGTTTGGATAACATACTCAGATATTTTCTACAATGCTCTACCTACACAAACAATACGTAGGTAATTATTTTAAAATCATGATTCAAAGCTGTGGCTTGGTAGCGCGGTTTGAAAGTTGACTTGTGACCATAATGTGTTTATTTTTAATTACATAAGTAGTTTTTAGTTTACATTAATTCGTTTCATTTTTCCTATACAATGTGTATTTTCGAACCTTGATCAAACGAAATGTGCGGATACACGACATAAATTTATCGATAAATATCGGATAAAAAAAAATTATATGTTGGCTATTTAAAAAAAATGCCGATTTAATAATTTTTGTAATTAAAACTACTTCATCTGGTTTTTTCTTTATATTATTTTTTTGAAAGATCGGTCCTAAGTAACTCGTTGGGTTCCAGGCAAAGATGTTTTTTTCATTTAGTATCAGAGGTGACTTATATTTTTTTTTTTAATTTAGACTTGGCGCCTTCACGAATGTGTTTGTGATGATGGGCAGGACCTGCCTGTAGTTCACGTACTGTCATTAATTTACCAATAGCCCTGTATAATCATTTTATCATCATTCAATTTTATCGCACCTTCCTCCTACGGGTTGCTACAGCGTATTATAAAATCTTAAGATTTTCAGGTTTTAGTTGTGTTCAACTATATAGAAGATAATAAATCAAGTAAAAGCACTTACAGCAGCATGTTGCGTGGCATCATTGACATCCGTCTCGAAGTTCCACTGGGCGGCCACGTTGTTCGTACACTCCTTAGAGGACTGTTCATCCGCCTTGTACAGAAAATCCCTTATCTGCTGCAGGTCAACGTGATTGAACCTGTTATCTATGTTATTGTTGTCCACCCCTGGGTTATTGAAGTCGTACGGGTTAGACCCGACGTAGTTCGGATCGTTGCGAACGAAGTTCGGATCATTCCGCCTAAAGTTCGGGTCATTGTTTATATCGATTCGATCATCTCGGTTCCTATCATCATAGGGTCTCGATGTAGAACTAGGATTCCTTCCGAAATCGGAGCTAGGAAACCCATTGTTGTTTATATCAGGGTTTATCCGACTGTACGGAGTCGAAGAAGGGTAGTTCAGAGTTGAAGGCCGCGCGGTACTGAACTGGTTGTTGAAATTGGGGCGTCCAGTGCTGAATTGGTTCACATCGTATTGGTTCCCGGGGGAGTTGATAGGAGTTTGTGTACTGGACACGAAACCGTAACCATTCCTTTGCGTGCTTGAGATCGGTGGTAGATCTAGTTGAGCGTTACAAAAAGTTGATAGCACTAAGAGACTGAACTTAATGATGTTTAATCGAAGGGCCATTTTGGCCGGCAAAATGTTGTTTCTTTTGTTTTTTCGTTGCGACCAATGATGCGTGGTGCTGGTTTGGTCTCGCGTTGACGACTGGTAGCTGCTTACCTCTGAACTCGGGCCGTGAGAAGTGGCTTTGTCTCGAGCAGTAGGTACCAGGGTCAGCGGTTTCAAGTTCAGAGTTTCAGACTGAAGAATTTGACGAGTTTTCCTTGCGGCTGATTGTGTGGGACGTGATTAGCATTTCGGTGTTAGACTTGCGTAAATTTGTCATTTCTACGAAAACGTCTAAGGCGATTATTTCACAAGAGTAAACTAAAGGATGCATCTATATAAGTCGTCGTTTATTCCTGAAACCATCAACAACCTGCTATTTTTGACTCGTGTTTTACTAAACTGCTAAATAGGATTTACGGAAACATTTCATTCTAAAACCATAGTAACAGAGCTTTTTTGAAACTTCTAAATTATACTTATACTTCAAGAATTTATCTTGTTTATTTTTTTCCTACAAAGGGAACAAAAAGCCTATATATGTGAGTGTGTAGGTACTTGGAAAGCATAAATAGCAAGATATAATTACCAGTGGCCTATTAGCATTCCCACCGCAAAAGGCGTGGAAGAAAGCGATAACAAAGCGAAAGCGATGCGATAAGAGGTTACCGAGGCTCGCCTCAGGAAGTGACGACCTGCTATTGTGCTATAGTCTCCTGGTAGTTTCATATTATGCGACAGATTTATAAAGAAAATAAATTCCTAGAAAACCTACTGTTATGTGGGCAAATTTCTTTGCATTCGTTTAAACTTCAGGTTTATCTAATCTGAGATAACCTTTGAAAGTGAGAAGGTCTAAGGAGAAATTTGAATCTTATTTTCTTAAAGCTCTTCAAAATGGGATTTTTAATATTGTTTCATATGCCTCGTTATGATTAAAGTATTACTTTTTGATTAATAAATATTAGTATCAAAAGCTCTAGTCTTGTTTTAGATAAATGATAATCTATACATATTGAATATCCAAAGAATATTCAGTCTATTGCAATATAGAATTATCGTCGTTAAATCATTTTTTGAGTTATTTACTCCATAAGAGAACATGGCACCATCGCAGACAAGTTCGGCACCTTACACGGATATGACGGATATCCCAAAATGATAATGCAACGTTAAGTTGGCTTGCTAAGAACAGTGAGATTAGCGAAGAATGCTATGCCAGCTATTTGAAAGAAAAACCGGCATTGAGTAAAGAGCTGTTACAACATCAATCAAACCTTTATACAAAAAAAAAATCATTACTATTTATTAATAATTGGCGAATATATCACCGTAATTGTTGTACCCAGCTAGGCGTTATT
Source organism: Eupithecia exiguata (assembly GCA_947086465.1). NCBI lineage: Eukaryota > Metazoa > Arthropoda > Insecta > Lepidoptera > Geometridae > Eupithecia > Eupithecia exiguata. The sequence goes on along the minus strand of OX352233.1, from coordinate 2,160,185 downwards.
TTACAAAAGTATTGTATAATATGTTGTTTATTAAGCTTAACGACTTATGTACTAATCCCTCGGGAATAAATTTTTAGGGACAATTTCCGGACAAAAACGAAAGAGTTATTAGAATCAGTTCACAATTGACGGAAAAACCGACGGGCATACTTAAAAAATACATACAGCCGAACATAGAATCTCCTCTTTAAGTCGGTTAAAAGTACCGCGATTGAGTCCGCCTCGGTGGACAGATGATATACTTTACATTACAAAATGGTCAAAGATGTAAATCTTACCATAAATGTATAACTTTACCAACTGCGATTTATTTAGCCCTTGAAGTAGCGCACGTGAGGAACATACCAAACCTAAGCCCAATCCTCGAAGCCCTATGGTATTAACAACTCTATACACATACACAGATAGTAAGATACGCAATTTTCCTATTGTGCCAGTTTTACCGTGGGAAATCGCTGGTACCCGACTGTAGTGCTTATTTTACATATTACTAAACTGCATAGCTCTTTGCATTTTAAATGCGCATTTACATAAGGTGATCTTATGGAAAATTCTGTAATAATATGATTGTTCTGCTTACATTTATTAGATTGACTTTATTTTTCACTGGCTTTTCCTTAAGTAACCAAATCCAAACGCAAAATATCAAAAATGTGTCTTCCAGACAATAGACTACTTGACTACTACTGGGAAATAATTCTAAGGTATTGTCTGATAAAAATAATACAAAGTGTAATTAATGTTTCTTCAAGGTCAGTCGTATTAGTTATGAAAACTAATTTTAAAGCTTGAATAAAATAATGGCGCGCCAAAACAACGAGCCACCGCCGGAGCCAGAGATGATAATCTCTGGCTCCGGTGACATGACTCGATGACGTCACATCTTACACCACACCCTAATAAGAAGAACAACACGCACTGTAATCTGTGATACGTGTGACGTCACCGGCGATGCAACCAAACGCAAAGCGTTTTCGGTCACGTGATCATAATTATCAAAACATATCTAATTTTAATCCCGTTTTTTTCCTAAAATAGGCATATTTTTAATAAAATCACCTGAAGACGCTTTGTTACGTTGTCACTGACTAGGATGAAAACAATTTGCAACTTATTTTCAATGTAGTCAAATAACCTGAACCCATCTTCCATTGAAACTGCTTCTCACTACACCCCGTGTAGAATAGTTTTCCTGCATCATACGCACTGACGGGAAAATAAACAGGAAGCTCATTGGCCGTGCTTATGAAAGTAGAGCAGATTTTTTTGGTTCGACACTAGTATATCGTAGAGGTACGGTTGGTACATTTCTGTGCGTCTGCTGGTCCTGTAGTAGACAGGGAGAAGATGGAATAAGGTCGTGCAATGCCTACGCACAATCATCAAAGTGGTACATGTAGGCCACTGACAGTTCGGCAAAGCGCCACTAGTCGTATCCGATAGTTATAATAATAATAATAATGCTGGACCATTCACACAGCATTATCTAGCCCCAAGCTAAGCTGAGCTTGTGTTATGGGTACTAGATAACTGATATACATAATACAATACATTACATGGATAGATATACACATAGTACACGTCATAGATGTTACACGTCATCATGAGGAGCATTTGCTCCAACAAACAAGAGATTAACAAATGTAAGGATTGTTGTTATTCGTAAAGTCCATCGCCGACCTTGCTGCGGCCGTCGAGATTTGCGCGCGTTCGTGCGCGTAATGAACAGATCAATTTCATTATTACCGTGGTGTTTTGATCTTGTCATTTTACGCTTATTTGTGGCTACCTATTGGATGTTTGACACCGTGCTAATCAGGTATAACTGTTCATAATTTCAATATAAATTGCAATACAAATATTAAATGCACCTGCGAAACCATAATAATAACTGATACTAACAAAACCAACATACCTAATAAATGCAGTTTTTTTCAGCCAAATCAAGAGATCCCTTGTTAAACTTAACCAAATCATCAAATCAAACCTAATATCCTTCATATCCAGCTGTCAAGCTCTCAATGTCTAAGATAGTAACATCTGGACCTTAACTAGCCATTAGTAATCTTTAAAACTTTTGTAACGATCATGGCTTATTAACACAAAAGTCATTAAAAAGGTGGTGGTGGTAACGTTCGTAGCAAAAGACAAAATCGGTATATCTGCCAATAAAAACTCACTTGTAGTGCCTTCAGTAATTCCGTGATCAGGCGCATGAAACTGTACCGAAATATTGGAAAGATCAAAAATCTATCCAATAGCAATCTATTCGAGTACCTATCAAATTTTTGGTTCATTAAAAAGAAGTCATAAATAATTTGCAAGCACCCTGAATAAAAATCTTCAGTATTTAAGTTTCAGTTTATTATCTGGTAGTCATTTATGACCTTCTATGTGGTTTGACCTCGGCCGAATCTAGCCTACTTAGCCCTTAAGGTCACATCTAGGCTACTTAGTCCTAACTACTCTCAAGGTTCAGAACTATTGTATGGTACAATGTACATACAATATGTATCAGTTGTTTGATTGGTAGGTAGGTACTTTCTTGAACTGTGCTAGAACGTGAACATATACATATGTATATTATCTACTAGGTACCTGTAGGTAATTATTTTATAGACAAAATGACCCATACGAACGTTTGTATACCAAGATGCCACTATAACTACACAACATGTTTGACGACCTCTGTGGTGCGGTGGATGAAAGTTCACCTGCAACGCAGGAGGTTGCGGGATCGATTCCCGCCTTAGGACAAATGTTTGTACGGTCTGCAGATATTTGTTCCGGGTGTTCTGGTCGTTTTCTATGTATATAAAAATATCTATCTATGCATTGTACTGTATTATGTATATCAGATATCTAGTACCATATCACAAGTTCTGCTAACTTAGGACTAGATAATGCGGATTTATTTTATGTCTAAATCTATCAATTTGTATAAAATCAAGGTTGCCATGAAGCGATCGCTTGTAGTGATAAGGCCGCCTTTGTACTTCTAGAATTTATTTCTGTCCTTTTTTCTGTGTTTGTGTGGTATAATAAAGTATTACCTACCTAAATCCAGTATTTGTACATACTACACACATCACCGCCGCGGTTGAAACGTTAGGGAAAACAAAACAAAAGGTCCTACACGATAAACACCCGATAAATAATCTTTAATACATCACCACCTGTCATCGCGTCCCTTTTGCATCAGTCTTACCTTTATCTCGTTCCAATAAATAAGTCCCAAAAAACTGAATAATACACACATTACCTCTTTTTTGCTTTAGTTTTTTCCTGCTCTAAATTTTCCGGTTGGTTAGACTGCAGGGCGTTTTTGTCATTCATCTTGTGTGGCCCTCGTTGTGTTATTATGTTTGTGACAAATCATTCGGACTCTTGAAGGCTTTTGTAGAGGCCGGCATAATTAGGCTAATTACAATTAGATCTCACGAATTTGATTGCATTTAAGTAAATAATTGTCATGGTAATGGATACCTCCGTATGGCTAATACGGTATAAAATCGTAAGTCGCTGAACAAAGGTAACATAATACCATAAAGAGCTAATAGTATTTATTCGTTTCTAATTTGATGTTCTTTTTGCGAGACTTTTGTTGGTCATCTTGGTTCTAGAAATAATTAGTACCGAAAATACGTTATCGTTATTTGAATGGAAGCAAAAAGTGACTGAGTTAATTAATTTGGTTTGGGACCTGTATGTTACTTTAAAAAATCTATTATTATGTGAATAGCCTCGATCTCTGCTAGTAGATGTAACAAGGAAAGTCCGGGTTCGACTCTAAATGATCAGCACTTTCAGGTGTTGATCTTCTTGGTTTATGTAATAATATTAAAGTCAATAGATAAATAATGCTAGACAATTTGCAAACATAAAACTAAGCAGAAAATGTATGATGAAAGTAAATTACTTGTTTTGAAAAAAACTAAAAACCGATCTCAAATTCCTTGTATTTACACTGTTTTTCAAGTTTTTTGGGACAAATAAGCACTAATTCCTCGGAAATAACATTTTTGTGGAACCACCTGAGATCATTTTTCATAAAATAGTAAAATCATTTTCTTAATCAGTCGAACATTCATATATAAAACCTCCTGATCTTTTCTTTTTTTTCGGTTAAAAAAATCATAAAGATCTAAACTAGCTCTGAGGAGTCAACTTTAAATTTTTTACTGGTAACGGTAAAGCGTTGACCACCATCAGACTTAGAAAAGCGAAGAAAATTTTGTAAAGGAAAAAAACAAAGGATATTACAAGATACATTATTTTATTTCTATGGTTTTTTGTTATAGTGCTGTGCTAACCCGCACTTTGGGTATCTCTTAGAAATGAAATAAGTTCCCAAAAATTTTATTTTATTTCTTCTATAATTAAAGTGAATAAATAAATAGGTTATTTTATGAACTAATAATACTTATTGACCATTAACTTGCTGCAGTTTCTGACGAAATACCGAGTTCTCCATTGCGTTCCGTTGTTCCAACGAGCAGTACGCTGAAATTAAAACAAGTTTATTACGTCGAGCCTCAATGAAGAGGAATATAAACGGAGAGGAAGACCGAAAAAAAGATGAATGGATTGTGTGAAAGAGGAAACGGGAAAGCATGATATAAGTAAAATAACAGCTGATAGAGGAGATTGGAAGAAAAATACATGTTGTGCTGACTCCAACCTATCATGGCTAATAGACCGGAAGAATCAATTAATAAATAAATAATGCTGGATAATTCACACTGCATAATCTAGCCCATGCTAAGCAGAGCTTGTGTTACGGGTACTAGATAACTGATATACATAATATAATACAATTCGCATAATTATATTTTGAGAATTTAATTGCGGTTATATGAAACTGCGACCTTTTGGGGCATGTCGGGCAGTGAACAACGTGGTCGCGTGTGCTACTCCAATAGAAAATTGAAGACACGACAATACTTACAAATAGTGCTGTCTTCCCAACCAATAAACTCGCCAGTCCTCTTGTTCTCTTTCCTCAGCCAATCGTGCAGTGGTTCGAAGTACTCCAGCAGTCCTGATGCATCCATCTGCTGCTGGCCTGTGAGGGCCAACATCGCTTCCGGCCACGGCCTTGATGAACCCATTTGAAGCATTTTTCTGGAAGGTGACGTGACGGTGATTGTGATGGCGGACTGTATTGCAGTCCAGGACGGTGATTGTCATGAAGATGTTCATGTTTAATAATTAAAAATCTCAAGGTTTTTTTAAGTAAAAAATACTAGTTATATAAAAAATAATATTTTAAATATATATTAATAAAAAATAATATTTTTTATATTACTAACCCTGATGATACTTGGAAGGGAGGCATTTGCCCAGTAAGGCGATGATCAGGTCTAAAGATTTAGATAATACTAGGTAATACTATCAAAATCTTTAGTGACGATTTGACTATGGAAAACAAGATAGTGATAATAGTGAAAAGTATGTTAGTAAGTATGTGAAATATAAAATTGATAAAGAGTTGGAGTGATGTTAGCAAAGATAATTGAACCAGTTATGGCAGAATAATGATACTTGGCGACGATGTTGCCCGTAACCTACTACGAAATTTCAATGTTAGCAACAGATATTGGCATTTACCCTAAAGCCATGCCCGCAGCTTCGCTCCTATAGATGTCGCAGTTAGAGAGCGGCCTGCTGGGGTCCCCAGGTGCGTATTCTCCTGCTAACTGGCACAAGGACCGGTGGAATTGGAACTGAATTATGTAAGAAATGTAGTATCTGAAATAAAAGACAATATGGTAGAGATGGATGAGATGGTAAGATAATGTCTTAAGTCTTGCTAGGTACCTACAGCAAAACTTATGACATTATCAGTCCAACAGGACTGTAGGTACACAAAAATATATTTGGTTGTTTCTTGTGTAAATCGAGTTCTTAAGATAAAGTAAGTACATATAATGTATACGTTGAACTCTTCCTAGTAACTACTTTGATCAACCTTATATTGTGCAGACGATCTTTGAAAATACAAACGGTGAAGAATTCAAAAATGTATTTTTCATAATTGAATCATATTTCATTATAGGTGTCTACCGTTCCATGTGATGTGATCAGCTATATCGATATACAACAATTATATTTTATTAGTTTTAAAGTATGTCTAATCCCATGCTTGCAATAGTTTATTAAATAACTTTAAAAATAAATTATGCACACAAAAACCTGCAGTTTCCGAATCATCATCATTATCACATCTTGTCAACCCATACGACATAGGCCACTCTATGTTTATGCTATTTGCCTCGGTCTTGCACTGTGTCTGGGTCAGGCGGAGCCCACAATCTTTCAGATGTCGTCAAATCAATCGGCGGACGTCCAAATCAATCGGAAAATATTTGAATCAGGAACTTACCTCATATATTCCACATCAGCAGCGATATGGTACTTTGCCGCAGGATCAAAGTCCTCCTCACTTCTCGGCGCAGGAGGCTCCACACCTTGGAGGGACTCCCTGAGCTGCCAGAAGTGACAGTTGTAGTCCTCAGGAGTAGTGGTTCCGCGGAAGACACCGTAGCGGTAGAGATCCAGGAGGTAGCCAAAGGGTAGGAATACTATCTTTTCTAAGCCCTGGAGACAGGAGGTTAGAAATTACATATTTTTTTACGTTTATTCGCACCACTCTCGTTCCCGCGATGACAAACGAACATCCAAATTTAAATCCCCAAAACTTTGCATAATTTTTTAATAAACAACATACAGTCTGCAATTAACTCAATTGATTCACTTTAAAATACTACCTAGTTCTATTTTTTTTTCTATTATTCGATAATAATTCACTTTGTTAATAAAAGTATTATCCTTTCATTAGACATTCAAGTACAAGTGCATGTCAACAGGTTATAAAGATCATGATGTTCAAAACATTGTAAGTATGTAGACTAGATACGCGCTAATGTTTCTTAGTCACGCAAATTTAATAGAATAAATTAGAAATAAAACCAAAGAGGTCTAAATAACAATGAGCACATACTAGGATTTCCTAGATTGTCGATAGATAAAGTGAAGGTATTATGATGGAGACCCGGAAAATATGTGTTTAATCTATCATGCGATATTTTGCTCACAAATGCTCACAAATCTAAGTTGTTATTGCATCTACATGTCATCATCTGTCCGCTGCTGGACATAGGCCTCCCCTGATAAGCTCCTCTATCGCCATGGGGAGCACGCCACGCCTGCGGGGATTCCCACGCGTGTTTGGGGGTCGCAGTTTGATGGTGGATCTTTTTTCTATGGGGTGAAAACATAATCATAACTATTATGTCTACCATCAAAAACTACACGTTTCTGAAACATGACAGTTTTGAGTCAGTTTTGAGATTTCAGGAAAAAAATCTGGTAATCCCCCACGTGGGGAGCGGCCGTGGGTTATTCCCGGAATTATCCTATCCACCGAGGGACACGGCACCCGCGGGAAGTGTTGGGGTGGTGCAAATTCTAATTTCTAAGCCAGCACCACACACAAGTCGTTCATTCTAGGTTAAGGGTACGCATAATGGTTCTTACCATCTTATACAGTTGGTTAATATTGGACTCCGCATCTTCTGGCCCATCGTCAAGAAGACCCATGACCCTCAAATGTTTTGGGGTGGCCACTGACAGAGCAATGACATCACCGACTGCCTCATGAAAACCTGCAAAAAATATGAATCAGTCTTATTTTTTCATAATCAATTGTTACTTGTAAATCTTGACATGTAGGTGGTTATTAACATTGTCATTAGACCCTGTCACGGCTGTCACAGATATAGTAATACTGTACTAACCCTGTTAACTCAACGCTGAGCAACATGTTCAGTCCTATACTATACACATGCGATCGCCATATCTTAAGGTTTCGTTAGTTTTATTTCAAATCAATTCACGATTAAAAAGCAAAGTCACCCAATTCGTCATTTTGTGGGTCATTTTTTATTTGGATTTCGCAAATTACTTACCAAGCTACATCCGATGACTAACCTCATCCGCTTACATTGGTCTACTGCTGAAAGTGCTTTCCACAAACTGGGGGGTTTTGCCGTAATGACCATCCATGGTAGGTGGATTGGTGACCGCAGTGAGGGTGGTAAGAATAGGCAGGAGAAAGCTGCTGCCCTCCTTTTAGTAGGTTTCATTAGTCGGCTCTTACGCCATTCACGGACTTAGTTGGAGGGGTCGATTCTTGCGCTGGGATCGCCAATAAGGAACTATGTTAATGAGAAATTCCAGAAAAGCAATGCTGTTGTTTTCTTACCAGGATTGGCTCCTTCTCTATAAATGACGGGCTGTTCTTTGTACTGTAGGTAATACTGGATGTGGCCCATTTCGTGATGCGTTGTTTTGAAGAACGCATCGGTTATTGAGGTGCATTGTCTTATTCTGTAACAGAAAAAAAATGATTTGTAGAACTTTAGGTTTAACTCTCAAGAAGTCGTACATGAGATAAAAGCCAATAAGACGATTATCAGGGGGAGGCCTACGTTCAGCAGTGGACCATTATAGGCTGTTGAGGAGGAAGATGAGGAGGATGTCATACAGCGTGGAGGCATCAACGAGAACCAAGTTTGAGATATTACTGTTGGAGCACAATTTATAATAATGTACAAAACACTCTGCACCAAATGGAACTTTTTCTGTAGTTAAAATTTACTTACAGGAAAACAAAAACTTATAATTACGGACGTTGCCTTAACTTGACTTTTCACGGATAAATATATTATATATTATAATATTATAAATATATTATTCTCACTGTTATTGAATGACCTACCGGAAGCAGTTCCTGAGGCCGAGATCCTTATGTACGCAGACGACGTGGCCGCAGTTGTCTCTGCTCCATCGATCGACGCTCTGGAGAACCAACTCAACGCCGTAGCAGCACGGCTTGCTATGTGGTTTAAAGTGAACGGGCTCGCTCTTAACTTAGGTAAAACCCACTTTATCCACTTTCGCTTCTCGGGTCCGTCGGTGAGGGCCCTGTCTGTCGCCATAGCTGGCAAGACTATCGGTCAGGTTGAGTGTACAGGGTTCTTAGGATTTCAGATCGATAGGGGACTGAGGTGGGCGAAACACATCGATGTGCTGTGCGGACGGATGGGCAGTGCGTGCTACGCGCTGAGCCGGGTAAGCAGAGTGGTGTCCGCGGACGTGGTCCGAGCATGTTACTTCGCCACTGTACACTCGCAACTCCAGTATGGCGCCGAGCTGTGGTCGCGCGCTGCCGACTGGGAGCGCGCGTTCCGAATGCAAAAAAGGGCCATACGTGCGATGGTGCGGATACGTAGTGACGTCTCTGCCAGACCACACTTTAAGACCCTAGGCATACTCACCCTGCCCTGCATAGCCATCTCGCAGGTTGCGCTGTATGTGAGAAGGAACCTTGACACGTACGCAACGCACGGTGACTTCGCATACCGCACTCGTCACCAGCACAAACTGGTGTCTCTAGCGCGGTCCCTGACAAAGTCGTCAAAGCTGACTCATATTATGGGCCCACAGGTGTACAACAGATTACCAGACTGTATCAAAGAAGCTGCAAACGAGGGTATGTTTAAGCGCCGCCTAAGACGCTGGCTTATCGAGCAAACTTTTTATAGCTATGAAGAGTTCATAGGCTCAAATTGACATTTGACTAATTAATTGTATTGAATTATTTTTTATTATCAACTTATTATTTTTGTGTTATTGCTATTTATTAAATATTGGTGTTATTTATCTGAAAGATATATTTCCCAATGTTCATATTACTGTGTATATGAGATTATGTAGCTACAGTTTATAGAATTGTTTAGCATAGATTTATCGACATGACATGTAACATCTTTCGTTATTAATAAAAAACTATTGAACTATTAAATTACGGAGTAGTAATGTAAAACGGAATGTAATGTTAATGTTAAGATCTTCCTGAGTATTAATCGATGATTATGTTTTTAGTACCAATAAGAATTCAAACTAAACTTAAATCATTCACACCAAAAACTTAGCTCAGCCGCCGCCTGGCCGAGAGACACACGTGCAGAATGGGTCCAGGTCGAATTGCCTGAACCTAAACCTATTCCAGTTTGGTAATAATAACTTGTTAGTTTTACAATCGCCGCTGCGCCTTCATGGAAACCGACCCATAACTTAACCATGTCTTTGCTATTTTCGAGATCAAGGAGCTCAGAGCGAAGAGATCTATAAAATACTTTAATTATGGTTCAATACATAATACATGATTAGACGGTCACAATACCTAAAATCTTCAGCATCAAAGAAGTCCCAAGCTGACGCATGGCAGACCATCTCTCGACCGTCGTTAGGCTTCTCAAAAATCGACCTCTCCCAGAACAGCTCTGGCATGGACTGCAGGCCTAGAGACGCGAAGAATTCCTCGGCAGTCTTGAACATTTTCAGAGCTGTGTAGTTCTGAAACGAACATAGAATAAAAGAAATGTTTGCTTATTCTTAACGCATTTGCGATAAATAAATGTCCAGTTTAAGTGAGCACTGGGATCAAAGGGAATTTCTATCAGTTTTTATTTAAATGTTTCACATTTGAAAGCAGTAAAATTACCCTTGTTTCTACTTTTCTATGAAAATGCAGCCTAAAAGATTCCTCCCGTTCTGCTTTAAGATAACATCTACTAAAATACATCTGTTTTACATTTACACACGTAGCACACAACGTAGTACCTATCTCGTAATATCATCGTCACTGGTATACCAAAATAAAAGTAACTCTTTAAAATACCTGAGCAATCAGCGCTGCCGTTATATCAACATCAGGTTTTTCAGGGTACGGTCTTGTGAACTTCTCTACATTGGTCCATGTCTGAGCCCAAATATTACCTGAAAACCAAAACATTAATAAAGTTGAAAGAAATTCATCAGTATGTAACGTATCTTTTAAAAAAGGTGGGTCTGAAATCTTGTTTTGCTTTAAACAGTATTTATTGTGCTGAAAGTCATTGAATATAATCATTATACAACTAGATTACTCCGAGCTATAAGGTCTTTTTACTTTCGTGATTTTTTGGAATGTATTTGCAATACTGATACTTCCTATTCTCATAGAGGCGTTGAAAAATAACATTAATTTGATTGGAGCAAAAAGTTCAAAATTTGTTTTACTTATTGATATTTTAAAGTAGGTAAGTAGAAAATATATACAATACATCAGTGGTTTTTCTACGTATCCAAACTCACCAAGCAAATGAGCTGGTATAGGCCCTCGAGCCGACACCACATTCTCCCCATATCTCTCCCTCAAGTTCCTACGGACATAGGCATGTATCTGCTGGTACAGTGGCTCGATCTGCTGCCAGAGTGCAATGAACTGCGCTTCGATGTCCTCCTCTTCATATGCGCTGAGCCACCATTCTGCTACGGTGTCGTAACCTGTGGGGAACATATAATCGGCTATTGAACATCAAACTTCTAATATGATTGTTATTTCTATACAAAACTATTTAATAACTTTTGCCTGTGGTTCAGCACGCTTTGCTACCAGATGATGCGTAGCCTGTTAGTTGCTAGTCTAAGATTAACATTTTTAAATTAGATTATAAACATTGTTGGAAAGATTGGGAGAGGAGTGAGACAGGAATGTGTTTGTTTCAATAGTGCCTACAGTAAAAAACTATTGAGCATCCTTGATTTAAGTATTTCTGCTGCTTAATTAGAGATCAGATTACCGTTAAGTTTAGCAGCCTCATTATCCATAGCTACATACTCCTGGAAGCTCTGTTTAGAAGGTGCTCCAGCAGCTCTGTGCCATTCCATCCAAGCGTACCTTAGCTCTTCAGGGTCTGAGCTCTTGGCAAAGATATCAGTTACGTCTGAAAAATAAAATATCTGTCATCAGTCTTATATACAAGCTTCTGCCTGCGGTATTGCACGAGATTATTTCCGTTGCTAGATATCCCCTATTCCCTATTTCTCTATTCCCTATTCCCACCTAGATATCCCCTACTGATGCCCACTGAGTTTTTTTTTATTCAATACTGTTCACAATTCACAACCTCCTTTTGGGCTTTGAGATACCTCAACAAGTCTATTTAGTACCGCGAAAATCATTTTTCTTATGGGATATTAATCAGGATTCCAATCCCGCTTATTATGAATTCAATTTTAAACCTTACCGGGCTCTACATGTAGATCACATTTGCTTCGATCCTTATAATCACAAATGGTTGCCCTGGCGTATGTGGTCTGCATTTTACTGATAGCCGTGATCAGTCTCTCATTCAAGTCTTCAGGTAGAGCTGAAGTGCCCAACTGCAAGAGATTCAATCATTTTTTTATTTAGAAGTGCTTTGGATATCACTATTCATCAGTAGGTACACATAGATACGTCGACTCGACTACTTGAACATGCATCCTCCTTTAATGTTCTTTCGCTATTGTATGGAATATGTTTCCCTAAAAAATGACCGTTTTTATTGTTTTCGAACTAGAAATTAATTGATGATTTGAATTACTGTATAGGTACTATTTTTTAAGCATTTTCTTCACCTACCTCAGCGTACTTCTGGAACATTCTCTTGAGATCTCCGGTATCGTACTCATGCCAGAAATAGCTCATGGTCTCCTTCCAATACTCTTTCTCTTCTTCTGCCACTTCCAGAGAAATTTGAAGCTGAAAATTTGGGCTTTAAGTTTGTAGACAGAAGGTGGTATACTCCCAGGGCTACATGTAATGCTAATTGCTGGACTTGCATTCATAAGAATGAAAATTACAACCAAATACTGACCTATATGTGTAACTTAATCAGCTGCTAAGCCTTTACACGCTCTAACGTCACATTTTGAAGTCTTGTTCTAGTTTACCGCTAACAAAGCCGAAAAAAAGTACGAAGTCTCTTATCTGACCATAAAACTCAAAGAAACAGATTTCATTGCGTCACTTAACCCATTTTGGTATTAGATCGTCCACGAAGGCTGATTTATCTAGTGTTTGTTTAACGTCCCTAACGTTACCTCCACTCACCATTCTATCCTCAGTATACGTCGTAATGTTCGTTTCATAGTTCCAAGTGGCTACTGTCTTCTTATTCTTCGTTTTAGACATGAGTTCGTCGAGATGCCTCATGTATTCCATCCCTGCTGCTTCCTCAGCCGCCTTCTCTGCCACCCTTCCTTTGGCTGCGACGAAGAACACTGAGGCTATTGCCCCAACTAGGCAGAGCTCGCCTACGATCTTCATTATGAACTGAAAGATTTAGTATTGGTGCATCATTTACCTAATATAACAATATAATAAAGGGGGCTACTAGGTATTTATTATTGTATGTATGTATTTTTTTTTAAGCCTAGTTTCCAAATTTCAGAGTCGGTACGTAGTTTTTTTTTTCTTCTGTTTACCTTTTAAGTTGGTTCCACTTCTACCACTTTTATATCGAATTCGAAAAAAGGAGGTTCTATGTTCGGATGCTTTTTTTAATGTATTTTGCCGTCGATTATGGACCCATTTAGTAAATTATTTTGCTGTTGTATGGAGATGGAGAATGATCTGGAGGTGGTTCCATAAAAATGTTATTCCCGAGATATTATTAGTATATTTATCCCGCAAAACTTCAAGACGGTGTAAAAATAAGAGATTTGTTTTCGTTTTTTTTTGTTTCTCAACAGAATCACGTTATTAATCTACTCAAATGATGTTTTCTAAAAGTGTCTTGTTATAAACTTAATCTAGTTATCATCTAGATGATGAGTGGAACAACCTATCTATGGTGACAGTTAATTTGGTCACGTGAGTGTCAAAATATGCTTTTCGCATACTTACAATCAATACAATCTTACCGAACAGCAACGATCACAATGAATTAATAGAGCGAATCTTCACAATTTAAAGGAAACCCATCATGATGTCAAGGAAACTCGAACGTCTCGGTCCAAATGTGATATAAAGTGAGCAAAAAAATTCAAACAGAGCAAACCACTACTATATTATACTTTTTTGTATAGAAGCATAATGAAAAGTACTTTAAAGGAATGAGACTTTTTGTCCTTTATAGGAACTTGGTATTGGTAGGTAAATGCAGGTAAGTACACAAAAATTCTGAAGTTCTATATTAAAGTGAAGGTTTATATATATATCATAAATAAATATTTACCCACTTACAAAACATGCTTCAAAAAAACTGCTGATAGACTGGCTACTGACCCTTACATACGAGGACACGGAAAACCTACTGGAGATAGTTTCGTGATAGTGCACATAAATAACCCCACCTCCATACACAACGCACACTTACACGTGAAAACTAATAGTAACATTGATTTATTTTAAGTCTTTATAAAATATAATATAATATGTATGTACTATTGAATATAGGTACTTAGTCTATAAGGTATTTCCATAAGGCAAGAGCGAAACCCCCTAACACAGGTATCTCTATACTTAAAAGGGGATTTCCAAAGCAATTTAAATTTAAAGATAGATTAAGTTAAAGAAATAAACTATTTTTTTTTTTTTTATTTTTTTTTTTTTTTTATATCACATATTTAAAATATGCTCTCACTTACATAGAGTGCCCGCTTTGCATTTTGACTGAAATAACCACACGGCATTTTCAAAAAACTCACAATAATAACACAAAAAATCTAAAAACTCAAAACCGCCTCAACCAACGACTGAAAAAACCCACAAAAACTCCAGCAACCTCACGGCGACTGAAAAACATGAAAAACAATCTTAGTGAGAACATTATCATGTAAATGAATTAGCTGGTTGGTCTGTCAGTTATGACTGGAATTGAAGTCTTTTGTGTAGAAGCTCGTATCCGTAACAAAATGTATAGGTGGATGTTGTTATGCATAATGTGTTAAAGAATTTAATTTACTTAAATAAATCATTCATTTCAAACTACTAAAAACAGTTATAGATCTTATCTAACTTATTCTACGGTCCATAGTAGTATAATAATAATATATACCTTTTATGTATAATCTCACTAATATTATAAACGTGAAAGTTTAGATGGATGGATGTTTGTTCCTTTATCGCGCTAGAACGGCGAAACGGATCTGGATGAAATTTGGTACAGAGATAGATTATTGTCTGGAATAGAACATAGGCTACTTTTTATCCCGGAATTCCCACGGGAACGGGAACTACGCGGGTGAAACCGCAAGGCGCTGCTAGTATAATAGATACCTTTAAACTAACATAGGTACGTAAAAATTAATGAATAACACCTTATTCCTTAGTTGACAGTAATAACTATTTATAAAGCTGTTTATAGTTTGAATTTTAACTTGTCAAGTGCCTATTTTGTAAACCTTAAGAAATAAAGTTGTTGAATTTGAAATTGTAGAAGACACAGTCAGGGTGTCATGTCAGCTGACGACGATGCACGGCGGTGTCCCTTCATACTTTGGATTACTTTGAAGCAGATTTACTCAAGATCAAAAAGTAGTGTCCGTATTTATTCAGGGTGTGTGGTCATCTGTGTGGGAGACTTTAGTGGGGTGAAATACGATAAATTTTATCGACGTATCGTGACCCCGATTTTTTTCTCCCTTCTTAATTAAATCGCAGCCATTTTGTTTATATGGGTCTGCTTGTACTAATTAACCCATGGCTACCCATGTAGAGCTCCTAGAACGACGAGAGGTCTCATTTTATAGTTAATAAAGACATTATACGAATCCTATATTTTTTCAATAAGACGAAAGAGAAGCACTAAACTAAAATTAAGTTTTTTCATCGATTTTCTTAGAAATAAAGCTTTTTTCATAAAATCGAAACTACAGTCAAACATTTTTTTTTTGTTTTTGAACGATATGTGGTACATAATATCTGCTTAAAAATAAATCTTAAATCTCTGGAGAAAAAACAACCACGCCAGCTTTTTAAAATTAACCGTCTGTACGATGTCGTTTAAAACCATCCAAAACACCATGTTCTTTTAAAACAAACGACCTAAGTGTAGTTTTTGCTAATTGTATAACTGTGACATAACATTGAGACGAACACAAAAATTTTAGTTTACAAAATTAGGAAAGACTTCCTGCATTCTTAAGTTTGTTTGTTTTATTTTCAAGATTTAATTCATTGTGACATACAAAATTATACCCCTGTGATTACCTGTAGGTACTATGTTTTGGAGTTCAATGGATTCAGTGTTTGATTTATCCTTACTATAAAAATTATAAATTCGAAAGTAACTCTTGCCTGTCTGTCGGTCTGTCTTACTGTTTGCTTTTTCTCGCCTTATCTCACCTTTTCGCGCCTAAACGGCTGAACAGATCTTAATGCGATTTGGCCGGAAAGTAAGTAGTATCCCGGGGATGGACACAGAATACTTGAACAACGCGGGCAAAGGCACGGGCAGCAGCTAGTTCTTTATAAAGTTGGAACCCAATTGTCTACACAACTATTACATTTAATCTACTAGCAGCGCCGCGCGGTTTCACCCGCGTAGATCCCGTTCCCGTAAGAATTCCGAGATAAAAAATAGTCTATGCGCTATTCCAGACTACAATTTATCTCTGTGCCAAATTTCATCTAGATCCGTTCAGCCGTTCTGGCGTGTTTGAGTAACAAACATCCATCCATCCAAACTTTCACATATATAATATTAGTGGGACTAGCTTTTACCCGCAACTGCGTTAGCGTGAAGGATCCTACTCTTTACAGGGTTATTAGTAATTTACTGCCCAACATCAAGAACACGTTTGTGAAGATGCCAGGTCTGAAACCCAAATCACCTAGCCCCCGGATTGCTAGTTGATCTCTATAATAATCTACAACTTTTTAACTAACATACAGTACACATTTTTCATTTTTAGGGTGGCTTCCCCCCCCCCCCCCCCCCCTTCCCCCGTTTTTCTTCCTTACATGGACTATGCCCTCTCAAGCCCCCTGATTGCTAGTTCATCTCTATAAGCTACAACTGTTTTTGCTAACTTGTTGTCCATTGTAAATATTACTGGACGTGGTCCAAGTAAATATGTTTCTTTTTTTGAGCGGGGGCTCGGCCCATAACCCCCCAAATCTTCTTTCGGACAGGGACTAAGGCCCCTGATTGTTATTTGATATCTATAATGTACAACAATCTGTTGTAAATGTTAGTTGACGTTTTTCACGTTTTTCTTCCATAAAGTTGTTCTGTTGATCTCTCAAATCTACAATTGTTCTTACTAACTTTCTGCCTATTCTATTATTATAGAGGATGTGGCATAAGTAAACCTTTCTTTTTAGAGAGGAGGGGTGGGGCTCCGCCCCAGGCCCCCATTTTTCTTCCATACAGGGACTGTGCCCTCCCAAGCCGCATAATTGCTAGTTTATGTTATAATTGCTAGTATATAAATTAAGATTATAAATAAACTTACCGAAAAAAACCTTCTGCCACCACTCAAGATACCAACAAGAATACTCAATATCATCGAGATGGATCTCGAACGCTTATCAATAACTGAAATTGACATTATCTCATATACTATCGATAATGTGATAAAGTCTGAATGGTCTGAACCTTTAATCCAATACTTCGGCTAAGAGCATTTGAAAGTCATGGCTCACACGCTCCGGTAATGCTTAGGTGCGTTTTCGGCAAGTAGTTTAATTTTGACAGGCCGACTGTCGGCTCCGCACCACTATAGGGGGCGGAATCGAGAGCGGAGCTTTTAATGTTCTCATCAGAACTTTAGACCAGTGCCCGCTATAATATCCTTTGGAAACTGGAAAACAATAATTACTTTACCGTTATCATACCGAAAATTCTTTAGTGGATCTTACAGATCGAAACAATTTCATTATCATCATCAATAAATAGCCTATAGTAGCTGGACATAGGCTTGTTCTGGCTGAGCAAATAAAACAGAACAGTGATAAATTCTTCTCGGGGAGTACTCAGCGTGCCTCATAATCTCTGATTGTTAGTATAAAATCATGGAATAGGCTAGGTACTTAGGTAGTAGGTTTTTTTTTCTGACGTGTAATATTATTACCAATAAATTGATTATTCTGATTATTATTCTGATTACTATTCTGATTATACGTATACGTATATCGTCATCATCCGCAATCCGAATTTACCCACCAACCTAAAACCCTAAATTTACCCAGCAGGGTACAGCCGTATATTATTACATGGTTCAAAACTCTTGTGCCATTCTACACGGTCGTACATCAATTTTATCCAGGTTCACCCCGCAACGTAGCAATATTGTCCGCCCCTAGCCGGCTCCATATAAAACACAACAGCTCTGTATAAAAATATTTTATTATGAATACTGTTTCCCTATCTTAAATTAGGCTAAGGTAAGTACATGACGTCACGCTTCTACCGGCGCCTGCGCTTCTTTCGGCGCTGCTTTCGCCTTTAGTGCTGCTTTTTGTTCCGCTGTGCAGTAGTCTGAAACGAAATGATAGCATGAGGCATTGCACGTCTTCTGTCTCTTTCTTTATGTCTTTCTCTTCGTTCGGTTCGAAGAGCGAGTTCTTGCTTGCTGCTTTTCATTGAGAGCATGGTACCTACTACAAGCGGGTTTCAAATATCGTGATCACATTAAAAAACAAATCGCACGGTGATTTAAAAGTATCTGTGACAATTTGTTAAGTATTTACGTTGCACATGGATTTTGATCAAAGCCTCCATCAAACTCAAGATAACTTCAAGTACTTACGTTTAGAACTAGCCTCCCACCCGATGTACTCCCCAGTCCGCTGGTTCTCAGTAGTCAACCAGTCTAGCAATGGTCGGAAGTACTCCAGCAGACCATCAGCTCTCATCTCTCGCTGGCCAGTCAGAGCTTCCATCGCGTCGGGCCAGGGTCGAGAGGAACCCATCTTGAGCATGTTGCTGGAATGAGCAATGTTGGTTTAAAAAATTTATAGACATTTGTGACTTCCTTTGCTTGGTACCGTGATTTCCGAAAAATCACGACCAACAACGAGGACAGGAATAAGAAAAAATCTTGTCGATAAAAGAGATAGGTAAACATAACTTTTACCGAAACAGCTACAAAGACGGCGACAAACATAGTTAAGAGCCGGATTCCACCAAGCGGAGATGAAATGGAGTGTTGGTCAGTGTGTCGATGTGAATTCCCGATACCTACTTAAGATTATTTTTACACAATTTGTTAAGTAAAAGCTTTGCTTTTATTATGATGTTGGATTTCTATTTATATAAATATACGATTAAATAAAAATGAAATGTGAGATAGGTACCTCAGTGCGTTCCCAGCTGCCACACTCTGGTAGATATCACAGTCCACCAGCTTTTTGGTGAGATCCTTGGGCGTGTACTCGCCCGCAAGCTGACAGAGCGCACGGTGGAACTGGAACTGGATTATGAACGACACGTAGTACCTGGAACGGAGATTGTCTGACATGACACCACTGATGGATGTTTAGCAATTTCACGAAAATTTTATGGATAGCTATAAAACATGTAGTCCTTGACATTGTTGATGGCACAAAAAAATTACCAAATAAGCTGCAAAGTTTTTTATGACGTAAAAATACAGATTTGTTGGCTTATTGTATAACAAAATAAAAGCCGTACTTCATGCCCAAAAAAAACCATTAGGATTGTCGCAAATGTCTTTTATCGAAAAGCGCTTGCCGGTTTTATAGAAAATCATTCCCTCACCTTGCGTATTCCACATTAGCAGACACATGGTACTTAGCAGCGGCATCAAAGTCCTTTTCAGTCCTATCCACCGGTGGTTCCACCCCTTGCAACTCTTCTCTCAATTTCCAGTAGTGGCAGTTGTAGTCTTCAGGAGTCGTGGTGTTACGGAACACACCATATCGGAAGAGGTCCAGGATGTAGGCAAATGGAAGGAACACTACTTTGTCAAGACCCTGTAAGAAAGAAATGGTGATAGCAACTACATAACTGTTGAAGCTTAGTTACCTAAAATAGATGGTGACCGTCACAAGAATACACCTTACAACTCAGTTCCAACCAACTTGTACTTGTCGAGTTTGCAAAAATCGTTACCTATAATTTCTGATTTTTGAAGTGACAATCGGGAAACTGCACTTTAATGGTGTGCAATTTGGATATTTAGTAGTCAGTTAGAAAAAGTAGTCAGTTAGAAAAAAAAGACAAGAAACTCAGATCTTGTTAAGAGATACCAAGCAGAATTTAAATAACAGAGATAACCCAATTGACTTTTTTAAACAACTATAAAAAATTACTTCAATTCAAAGTAAACATACCATCTTGTAAAGCTGGTTGATTTCAGTCTGCTCATCTTCAGCCTCTCCCTGCACCAGACCGACCCTTCGCAAGTGCTTTGGAGATGACACTGAGAGTGCTATCGTATCACCGACGGCTTCGTGAAAACCTGGAAAGTTGATGGCTTATGATGAAGTACTGATTAGAAAGCTCATAGATTCGCCAGAAAATAATCGACTATATTTTGTTAATACAAACTGTGCTGGTTTAGATAATTGTGAATTTAGTAGGTGACCACGTTTGTGCAAAGCAGAACAGTGAAGATGGGGACATGTGCAATTTAATACAGATATTATTAGTTGTGAAGTGGCATCCCAGGATACACTATATTTTAAAAGTTAATTGAATAGCAGATCTTATTGTGTACAATACAATGATTTGAGGCATTTGGTGGTTATAGTGTCCCAGAACAATTCAAAAATCACCTGGATTGGCCCCACTGCGGAATACGTGAGGCTGTTTCGTGTATTGCAAATAATACTGCACATGCCCCATCTCGTGGTGAACGGTCCTCAAGTGCTCACTGTTGACCACAGTGCACATCTTGATCCTGTACAAAAAATCTCACCTGAATTAGCTCCGTCACGGAAAATGAACGGCTGGTCTTTGTACTGAAGGAAGTACTGAATGTGGCCCATTTCGTGGTGTGTCGTTTGAAAGTATTCGTAATCGACCGTCGTGCACTGTTTGATCCTAAATTAAGCCACATATTAGAACAGCGGAATTTTGAATAAGTCTACCACCACCATTTTTACCATGTGAGATTTTAAATCTTTCCAAAACATAATTATCATCATCATCATTAGACTATGATGATCCATTTCTGGGCATATAAAGGCCTCCCCTTACGCCATGGAATCCTATCTTCAGCTTACCACATCTAGCATCTGCCTGCAATCTTTTGCAGATCATCATCTCACTTGGCCGGAGGGCGTCCTACTCTACGTTTGCAGAGTCGCGGTGTCCACTCAAAAATACGTTTACCTCGTTTCCAAAACATAAACAAAAATCACTTCCCACATAAACAAGCAATTTGCAATATCATGCATAAAGCATAAAAAAATCAGCGTTATCTACACAAACCTAAAGTCTTCTCCGTCATAGAAATCCCAGGCCGAAGCATGGCAGACAATCTCCCTATCATTAGGCTTCACCATTATTGTATTATTCCAGAACTTTTCTGGCATCGCAGTCAAGTTCAAAGACTTGAAGAACTCATCAGACATTTGGAACATCTTGAGAGGCGTGTAGCCTTGTTCTTTCATCGCTTGGGTGACGTCCAAGTCTTTTTTATCGGGGTATGGGCGAGTGAAAGATTCTATGTTGCTCCATGTCTGGGCCCACATGTTTCCTGAAAAGTGAATAAGGTGTTATGTTTCCTTTATGATTCTTTCAACTGCGTTGTGAAAAACAAATCCTAGGCACAATCGTTATGTTTTGCAATCACATCAGATAAAACCACAACAAGTTTTGTTTAACAACGACAACGTGAGGGGCGTCTTGCTCTTGGCTCTCAACATCAGATACCTAGAAATCCGATTGATCAAAGGTCATGATCATTATATTCTTTGAATGGGGTCAGCACAATCATATTTACCCAATTCTTCCTTTCTCCGAATTAACACTTCCAAGCAATACTTTCTCCTGTAATTTATTGGCCCATAGTTAATCTTGCCTCTGGCACAATACTTCTCCATGACTCTCGGTTGAGAGTATTTCAACCAACTTCAAAAAAGGAGGACTTTCTCAATTCTGTTATATGTTTTCGTCAATTCTATGCGATGCATTTACAATAAAATAATCGCAGTTTTAGTATATCTCACCTAGCAAATGCGCCGGTATCGGTCCCCTAGCAGAAACCACCTGATCTCCATACTTGTCTCGCAGGCGTTTCCTCACGTACGCGTGGAGTTGTTGGTAGAGAGGCTTCACGTTATCCCAGATCCTTGCTAGCTGCTGCTCGAAGTCTGGAACTTCGTAGTCTGCTTGCCACCAATCTGCTACGTTGTCGAATCCTGGAAGATCATACATATCCAATAAATGGTAATACATCATCTACACAAGAAGGTAGTAGCTCAACAAGGTGTTTTTGTTTTCACCAGGGCATATTATTACCAAGAACGCCTTTCAATAGAGAGTTAACCCATAAGTTTTTGCTTGAATATCGTAAGCTGGTATGTTTGAATTGCTTAAACTTTTTATTGAAAAATAATTAAAAACCTTCTGTATCTACTTTATAGTTTTACTCATCATGATTGACCTGTTAAAATCTACGAAAGGTGGCATTTTGGTGGCATCAAACACACAGTTATTACACAAGAAATAATTCAACAATAACTGGCCACATTCTATTGGCATCGGCCTGTTTTTTATATCAAGAAATGTTATTTAGGTACGTACCTACCATAACGTTGATTTACGGCTGTTTTGGCTTCTGGTATTCAGAAATTAGTTACATACTTCGTACGGTTTCACAAGTGGTCATAATTTTATGCAATAGCATTAAACGAATGAGTTACGGTATATCAAAAGTTGATATCAAAACAGCGGCACAAATTGGTGTTTCGGTAGGATTAGTCACATCTTTCAAAAAGGTGGGACTGGTAAGGTTGTTTCAAGTCAAAGTCTCCTTGGAAAGATTTGAGGTGAATAATGAATTCTATAAGACTTAACGCAAGGTTGAAGTTACCTCGATTCAGAAGTAGTGTTGTGGTACACTACTTTTGAATCTTGAAATAAGTTTACAACCTTAAGAGTAGGTACATACATAAGCAAGTAGGTACTTAGACTCGCAGAAGGAGCCTAATGCGCTAATCAAGTATGTCAAAAGTAGCGCAAGTTTCTGAGAACCGAAGCAGAAGCTGATAAGTGATGCACTCCGGTTAGAAAGAAATAGGAGCAATGAAGAGTGATGTCATAAAACATTGGAGTTTTTTTTTATTATTGAAGACACTAAGCATTTTAAAACCGTTACTAACAACTAACTCTTTAATCTGTATTTATTTTACCGTAGTTACACGTCATGTGACATGTGATGTCGTTAAAGCTTTTTATTTAATTCACAGTATTGGTTACACGCAAGTTCTTAAAAAAGAAAGTACCATAGGAGACTGTATACAGAAAAACCAGACCGACAATGACTCTTGCGTCTTAGATGGACTCACCGTTAAGTTTAGCAGCTTCGTTGTACAGTTCTACGTACTCGGTGAAGTTATGCTTGGCGCGTGCGCCGGCGACGGCGTGCCACTCGATCCACAGCTGCTTCAGCTCCTCAGGGTCTTGACTCTTGGCGAAGATCTCTGTTAGATCTGGAAAGGGAAAGCAGACGATGCATCAACGATGATACAGCATTTTAAACAAAGAGATATTCGTGAAAATATTTGACGACACTGAATCATCATAGCAAGTCGCAGAAGTGCGTAAATTTTGTTTGTAAACGTTCATCATTTTATATGTCTCTCGTCCGTTTTCCAACGCGCGTGTTTGTCGATGATGTTTGTGTTTTAGTGATTACCGCTGTTGCCTTGTTGTTTTCTGGTATCGTTAAGTTTTCATTCTTAACGGCCTTTGTTGACATGTAATAATTTTGGATTCTAGAATCTAGTTTAGTTAGAACATCAACGCAACGCATAGTGTTGCAGGTAGGTATGTTATCCAAGGGTTTCCACACAAGTAATAAAAATTTGTAAGCATCTCTTAAATCTTTTGAAACTTTCAAAGATGTGAACATTATTACGGGAAGAGCCCTTAAATTTATATCCAAAGTAAATCTAGTACTTGAAAATTGAATTTTAACCTATTCGTTAGGTTACCATTACCATGGCCGTGGTGGTCGTAGCTAAAGAATCAACCCCTCCAATCTCAACCCGTGGATGTCGTCTTGGGAATTTACTATAAACTAGCCAAACTCGATGTAGAACGTTTGTAAACAATCTGCCCAAACCTTAGCTAAAATTCACTCTGTTGCCGCGTCCCAATTCACATTGTCGACTTGTGATCCTTTCCTTCAATAAATATTGCTTACAGTTATATCTGAAACTCGACGTCAAGCAAGTGACCGTTTCGTTATTTGTATTGTAGTTTGCTTACGAACATTCTACATCGAGTTTGGCTAGCGTATAGACTACAAAAGGAAAGACGACATCTCAAACGCCTGTCATCCGTGGTAATAATGGTAAAACTGTCCTTGTTGGTCCGAGATCGTGTCTGTTACATAGTCTACTTAGCTTATTGATTATTATTGTTGATTACTAATATTAACATGTGTTATTTTGTCTGTCTATTTGTTATCTAGTACTAAGAGGCTTACGGACAAACCGAATTACGGTTTAACTTAAAATATATTTAATAAAATAAGTACTTTTTTCATTTATTTATGTTTCACACATAAATAAATGAAAAAAGTAGTCTTAGGTATATTTTGTACCAAAGTTAGTTGTTGTGTGTTTTGTGTCTAATAAATAATTGTCTTCTTCTTCTTGTTTGGAAGACAAGTTTAGCAGTGGGTATTTGTGATGAGAATAAAGGTGACAATGCCACAAAAATTAAGATAAGTGTCATGTGTAATGTTGCTGATGAATCGTAAGTATATTTTGCTCTTGTCATTCTCACCTGGTTCCAAAGCCAAATCGCATTTCGTCGCATCCTTGAATGAGCAAACCTTCGCAGTTGCGTAGTTGGCCTCCATCCCCGAAACTGCTTTCATGAGAATCTGTAAATTGTATAAACACTAGCTGTTCCCCGCGGTTTTACCCGCGTTAAATTCATATTTCACATTTCTAGGGGGATTATTCCCGTAAATCTCCCATGGGAATTTGATGTTTTACTAGGACTAAAAGTAGCCTAAGTTACTCTCCATCCTTACAACTAAATCTACCAAATCAAGTCGATTGGTTGCTTAGTTAGAGCGTTAAGGAAGGACAAACAAACAAACACACGCACTTTCACATTTATAATATTAGTTAGGGTTTTAGAACTCGATTGGTTTTTCTTAGACATCTGCAGTAATTGGAGTAGAAGCCATTTCTGCTCAAATTACTGCAGATGTCTGAAATAAGCCAAACACCCGAAGTAGGGCTACTATACTTTTAGTTTACACTATCTGACCGGGCGAGCGAAGCGAGTCTAATATTGATTTCTTCTGTCTTCATCGTATTATAAAACCGTACTGGACCACCAAAACTTGGTGTCCAGGAAACAAATTTATAGAACGTTTTGAGGTCGGAGATTTCATTGATATAAGAAAAAAGTCCTCCAAGAAGGGGTAAAAAAAAGCTACTAGAATATCTTCGCTTTATGAGATCCAATTTTGTTTTTTTATTATTAAATGGTAGTAACTTTAAGTTAGTCTTATGAAAATTTGGTGAAGATTTTACGAGGATGTTTGGCGAAAGGACCAGAAAAGCTCTTTAAAGATTTGTGCTCGCAAGGTCTGCTGTTTGCAGAACTACAGTAATAAACAATCAAGCATTTGGTTGGAAGTTTACGCCAAAGTAACTGATCGGGCAGCCAAGCTACATTTCTTCATAGACCTAAGCTTGTAGATTATAAAATTTAAGGCTTATTCACAGAAGTCATCTTAGGAACAGTTTGCAAAGTTGCGAGAGGAAGCTCAAGTCAATAAAACCACACGAACGAAGCTCTTCCTCGTAATGTAACTGTCGCCGAAAGTGGCTGTATGATGACGGTATCATGACATCATCATGTCATCATACTTCCTACAGCACTGACGATATTTTCTAAAGTACAGTTGCAATGCCAATCGCTGGGCATTAATTGATTTAAAATTACCTAAACGGCACTTCATTCCTTAAATAGGCGATGCTAAAAATTTCGACTAAAACCTAAACAAGTTTATTTATTTAACGATTCATTATTATTATTTGAATTTTTTCATTATTAAATAATATTATTATTTAATTTGATTAATTAATTTACTTTAATGTCTTCCGACTGATATTGTCAAGGATCAGTTGATTATTTGCAACAGTCTGCAGTCAACTCAATTGTTTCAATTGTAAATACTCGTTCTAATTTGTTTATATTATTTGATTGTAATTATTTTTGTTATTAAAGGTATTAGATTATATATTAAAAAAAAACAATTTTATAATACAAAAGCCACAACTAATTCCAAAAATATTTCACGCTAAACAGTTGTATTGGAAATTTAGATTTCATTTGATTACCACATACATCACACACATACCCACGTACGTAGGCACATGCAACTTTTAAGTACTTTTCACAGGCCAAGTTACTAACCACCCAGTGCTAGCAACTGTCCATCGACTGTCTATTCAGTAACTGACACTTTCCAGATGTTGTCTCACTACGAAACAGCTGCTGTCTGCATTGGAGACAGCTGCTTACACAGTGTAGCTGTGTACTGCTCTAACCCATTGTGATTTCATGGAAACAGCTGCTGTCTACACAAAGTTGTGTAGTCACTTGAACAAAATTGCTGATCAGCACATTATAATTATTAGAGAAAATACAATTATTAATAGAATTGGCTCTGCCACGGCCATTTTAAACGACCTACATGAATAAAAAGTCACAAAACTGAAATAGCTTTTCTGTATAAACAATGTACGTCTACATCTGTACGTGAGTCCACTTTCCGTCGCCATCGCCACAGACCGGCTGCCACTGTCGCGTTCGTAAGGAACGATTGACGGTCCAGTAGTTGTCTTAGTGAGAGTGGGGGAAGTTCAGTGGACGGTAGAATCAAAAACTGTTGAAGTAGTTGTCCAACAGTAGCTGACCCACAACAGTAGCTGACTTATCTTTGTTTTTACGGACTCAGTAGCTCTCTAAGAGTAGGTAACTGTCCTTCACTGTCGGCAGCTACTGGGTCTGTGAAAACCACGCTTTATGCTAGTACATACCTTATACTTGTCCTCGGGCAGAGCTGAAATGCCGAGTTCGGTGTATTTCTTGAACATCCTCCTCAGAGTGAAGTCTTGGTAGTCCTGCCACAAGTACATCTTCGTCTCTTCCCAAGATTTCTTCTCCTGCTGGGATAGCTCCAGGCGGATTTGGAGCTGAAAGAAGGGTTTTTACTTTTACCGACTGCAAGTGAAAGAAGGAGGTTCTATGATGTATGCTGTATGTATTTTTTTATGCACGTTTATCGATTTCTCCGTCAAATGAGGACCGATAAAAATTTTTTTTTTTTAAATCGGTATTTAAAATGACCTCAAATCGGTCGCATAAAATTTTATTCTGAGGATTTAGTGTTTATCCCGTCAAGTTTACAAAATAATCTGATTTTCAAGTATCTATTGAATAGCGACGATTATTGTACAGTTTTAGAGCGAACTTTGTTTTTTTTTTCGATTTAGTATTATGCTACAGTATTATGAAAATTGTGATCTCGGTAGCTAAGCGATATCATCGACTCTTTAAGTAGTGCGTATACAGTGCGCGTCAGAATTAAGTATCCCCCTATCTCCCTACCTCTCTTGACTTAGGGATTTGGGATACTTAGTTCTGACGCGCACTGTACGTAGATAAACGATGTAGCACATTGCTGGTAGAAAATCACCTCAAAGTTATAATATGCTCATGACTTCAGTACTCACCAGAGCATCTTCATTCTCCTTAGTAATGTTAGAGGCGTACGCCCACTCAGCAAGGCTTGCGCGATTCCTCCTCAACCCCGTGACTCTGTCGAGCTGGAGGATGTACTCCCGGCCCTCATGCTCCAGGGCCTCTAAGTCAGGATCCCGGCCTTGCGTTGCGATGATGAACACGGCGATGATCGCCGCCATCAACACACCACAACCACCTATTTTGAGCATCGTCTGGGAAGAGGAAAGCTTGGGTTAAACAGGTTTTATTGGTACGGTAGCTCAGTGGGTACGGTATAGGGCCGACGGGACGGCATTCTGTGGCCAAATCATGGTAAGGGTATGCATAATAAAGATCAAGGCAATGAAGTTATCATACACTAGTGGCTAGCTCCGACCGATAGAGCGGGTAGATGCTTTCGTCTAGTTCCTAGCGCGTGCTCGAAGGGACGTAAAAATTGTTGCTAGGCACACTGAATTCGAAACACTCTTCCCCAACGGATCACAGTGGACAAGAGTCATAGTCAAAAAGTTAAAGTTGATGGTGATAATTTTACGGGTAAAATGACCTGATATTTGTAATTTTTTAATAAAATTGATTGTTGAATTTAATAGAGAGGTTAAGACCTTTGAATGAAAACATAGGTTAGGTTATTTAAAGTGTCCGATGAAGATTGTGTCAATGTAAATTCCTCTAAACTGATTACATTGATTTAATTCTTACCACAGAAAATACTTGCTTTTCATCTAAATATCACTCCAAAAGCATTAGACAAATTAGAAAATATAAAATTTATATAAACTTGTGCGATATAAATCAAACAGAATAAAACCACGTAATCATATCAATCTGCAACTATCGAAAACCGCCAAAATATTATGATTTTTGTCAAAGTCACTGTGACAGCATCAGTTCATTCGTCTAAAGAGATCTTCAAGATCATTGAAACAAAAAAGGTCATCCCAAAGCGAAACTAAAGAGATCTTATTACTACGCTAGCGAGCGTAACCGTAATGATTAAATCCTTTTTGCATGTAAATTATTGTATTTCGTTCGACAGCAAAACATTCCACAATATTTTGAATTTGGAATGCATACGTTTAATAAAGGCCATCAATCAAGGTATCCGCTGCCGCTGGCCTACCATAGATTCACAATAAGCACGAAACCGCCGCCGCCGCGCCGCCCCGACGCGCCGTATCAAACGAGAAACCCGTTTGACATTTTGGGTTTCCATTGTTCTCATCATCATCATCTTATACCAGTTGACTGCTGGACATAGACCTCCCCTAATGAGCGCCATAGCGCCCTGTCTTCAGCTTGCCGCATCTAGCATCTGCCAGCAGTCTTTCGCAAATCGTCGTCCCACCTGGTCGGAGGGCGGCCTATACTACGTTTGCCGAGTCGCAATCTCCACTCAAGAACACGTTTACCGCAGCGGTTGTCGGTTCTTCTCGCGATATGGCCAGCCCGCTGCCACTTCAGCTTACTAATCCTTTAAGCTATGTCGACAACCTTGGTTCTCTGTCGGATGTATTCGTTACGAATTCTATCCTTCAGAGAAACTCCGAGCATAACTCTCTCCATAGCTCGCTGGGCGACTTTGAACTGGTGGACAAGCCCTACCGTGAGTGTCCACGTCTCAGCTCCGTAGGGTAATTCTAGTCAAAGAAAAAAAAGTGTGCCGGCATTTGAAGGTCTTCAACCAGAATGTCACCCACGCCGCAGACTGGTCTGCCACTTCAGGTTCCTGTACCGTGGATGACCTTGGTCATAAAGTTGGCCACGGTCTGATGCGCACCAGTGCCTCGGCCGGAACAACAGGACTGTCTTCGTTACCTTATCTTGAAAGCACTTATAATACGAGTTATTTACCGTGATTTTAATGATACAGGTGTTTTTAACAAAATTGTTTCTAAATTATGTATGTACCTATCTGTTGGAGTTACAAATAAATAATATTCTATTCTATTCTATTCTATTCAGCATTATTAATTTATTTATTTGTCCCCGAAACTTAAGCACATTGGAATTAGATGTCAATTTAAAATTTTTGTTCAACCATCAAATTCTTAAGAACCATAAAAGTTCAAAAGATTTATCATATCGCTTTGATCGAGATTATCTATCTTGAGACGCAACGTACCGGATACACCTTCGGTATTGCTATTGTTTGATTGTGTAAACTCGACATGGAAAACATAGCTTTACGCGCGGTTTCACATTCATTTTAAATAATAAATAATGCACTACAATTCACACAGCATTATCTAGCCCCAACTTAAGCAGAGCTTGTATTATGGGTACTAGATAACTGATATCTACACTAATGTTATAAAGAGGACAGATTTGTATTTTGTATGTAACGAATAAACTTAAAAACTACTGGACCGATTTCAAAAATTCTTTCACCATTAGTAAGCTTACTTTTCAGGGAGTGACATAGGCTATGTTTTATTCCAAAATTCCCACGGAAACGGGAACTACGCGGGTAAAACCGCAAGGCGCTGTTAGTACATAATACAATACAAGCCATGGATAGAAAGATATTTTTTATCACACAAATATCTGCAGTTCGTACAAACATTTGTCCGGCGGGAATCGAACCTGCAACCTCCTGCGTCGCAGGTGGACCTTAGCCCAGCGCGCCACAGAGGTCGTCAAAATAACGTACAAATAAATAGACTTTCGCTAAAAAAAACGCTGGCGAAGCCACAGGCACTGCCAGTCTTAGATTAAAGATACTGCAGATGGAGGAACGCACGTCTAAAATGACAATAATGGAACCATTCCATCAATCTCTCACTGACTAACCTGAGACCGGGCGCACACACTATCCAGAGTTTCTTTAATCAACGGATTCAACGTGACGAATCTGCGACAGCGTAGTGAAAAATTCTATGTCTATGGCGACGATAGGTACACCTTTATCGTGAAGTGATTGGCTATGGTATTTTCGTGTTGTCTGGTAACAAACATAAATTTGTATAATAGTGTAATATAGTTTTCGAAAGGGAACTTTTTTATCATACCCTATTCGGTAATAGTTCTTGATGAATCCGGTTGTTATCCAGAATCCAGCTAACCTAAAGATAACCCAATGAAAGCATCGAAAAATAAATACCGATTGTCATGGTAACATCAACATTTTTAAAGATTATTTATCAGGTATTTATCGCGTACCTTTTTTTTCGTAGCCCCGTGACCACGATCGCTGTAAAGTGGTTGAAACGGTGGAAAAAAAAAACAAAATTCAAAAGGTACGCGATAAATATTCGATATTATTATTTGTAATATGTTAACAAATCGCGAAAGTTTAAATAGTTTTATGAAAATTTTACTTTACTGTGTCAAGAGTTAAAAATTTGAATAACTTTGAAAACTTAAGCAAAGCATCATTTGATGATGATCCTTTGCTTAAATTTTCATTTGAGAAGATAATTCATATACATACACTTTTAAAGCAAGGTAAAATCAGTTTTTTTTAAGAACAATGAATTGTCATCTATATATATATCAACATTTACCGCTAAGAGTATTGCTAAAAGCATAACTCGAGAACGGCTGGACCAACAAGGCATTTTTTAAATTATTCCTTAGATTTTGAGAATTTAAAAAATTGGTTGAAAAATGGCCACCCAATCAAAAACATCGGAGTTTCTTTACAACTGGTAGTAACATAATTATTAATAATTAATCAAAGACAGACCCTTACAATTTAATCTAACTTGATGTAGAACTGCACTGCCCTTTGTTTTTATAAAGTCAACTTTTTATGTAGGTATCATTTTTTTGTGTGCAAAAAAACAATACTTTTTAAGGAGACACAAGTCGAAATATTAAAAACAAAAAAAAACGTCTTAAATAGGTATCCCGTTACATTCATTTGACTATTTATGAGACGAAATATGTAAATCATGTTTATTCATAATTACTAAACCAACATTCATAAAGTTTGTATAGGATAGTTTATTGAACTGCGAGGGGTCATCGTCTTATTCCTGCCCAGAAACTGGTCATGGTAGATGCAGTCAACGCCCTGAAGATGGCAGGAGTTTCGCGTTTATCTTATTAGCGATCGATACTCGTGCAATATGTAATGTACGTCCTAAAATTGTACTATTAAAAAGACGAACTAAAAAAAATGAAAAAATACACATCATACTTTTTTGCTGATTTATTGCCGAAGTTGTTTTTTATCTTTGCGTTTCAGTTTCTTGTCATTTGTTAAATATATATATAAGAAAAATATTTGGTAATCAAAAAATGTGAATGACTTATTTTTGAATTGCGGACATTTCGCAATGAATTCAGCCTAGTCACTACTTATAAGTGCCTCTCTTTTTAAAACTCCAGTTAGAATTCAACCATAGCAGGCTTGCTAGAACCCCTTACAGTTTCACCCCGCTAAAACAATCATGTTAAAACAAATATCAATCATTACGGATGTACGGGTTAACTACAAACCTTAGTTGTGTTGGAAGAACAACGTTAGTAGTAACTTCGTAGTTAACCCGCTGGCATCTAAAATGATTTGCATTCAATCCTCCACTGCAATCACCAATCCGCCTGTAGGGATTATGTCAAAACTTTTAGTTGGAGGCATTTTGGGAAATGGTCGTTTTAAGTGATGATGAGCATGATATGATGAGCTAAATATAGGTATCTGATATGTAGTTTCGTTCACGACTGTGATATTGATAACCTAATGGTATAATAATAATGTCGTTAGCTTTTGCCCCTCTGAAGATAGTGACATCTATTTTAAAAATTGTATATATGTAACACTTATCAAATCATGACAGAACAGAATTAAAAGCAGTCTTTTCAAAAAATGGATAATTTACAAATTATGAATAATTTTGAGAATGTATATTAAAAATTTGTTTTTTTTTTATATTTTAGAACAAGATAACACAAAATGGGAATGGTAAACAAAAAAGAGTTGATCCGATTTTTTTTTTAAATCTTATTTATTTTAATTTACTGGTTCGAACTAAGTGCCTATGGTTAGAGTAAATGTCATCGGACTTTCATAAAACCCTAAATTATTAACGCGTGTATTTTCATATTTATCGTTTTGTAGATTGTATTATTATTAAATTGAAACCGTTGTAAAATAAGAAACCATTAAAAATATTAATTAGCCAACTTGTCTTCAATTTTTCATTTAGCCTGCGCTAATCAAATGCTAGACTTTTATTGCTCGGTTACAAATATCTTGCAAATGTATTAGTCACAACAGGAAATAAAAAAGTCAACTAATTTCGTAAGTACCTGCCAACAATTTTTCGTTTATAACACCTTTCCTGTTGCTGATTGAGGCCTTGTATTTTTTCAAAAGAACCATAAAACAAACAACAATCAGAAAAAACTAGTGCAAATTATTCCTATGTTCTTTACTGACAAAAATTATATCACACAAAAATACAACAGAATACAATTGCGACATACCTGGCCGTATTCTCAATCCACATTAACTCATATACAGTTTGTATATTAGTTATATAGAAAAACGTATATGTTGAGTCGCGTTCGCGCGGCCCAGCGCGGGCGATGACTGAGCGACTCCTGCGCAGCGTACGCATACGCACACATGCATGTATAAATTGAATTCGGTCATAGATTGTCAATTTGCAGATACGCGTTTTCTTAGTTTTTATATGAATTCCGTTAGGTCGTTTGTATTGAGGATCGGTGCTGAATAAATGTCTTGAAATCTTTTTACGGGCCTTCTTTGTTTTATACTTTTTTTATATTTTGACGTGGATAGGGCGTTGAATGGCTAAGCTTTTATTTTAGAAGAATACTGACTTGTCTAAAAATTACTAAAACGTAGATACTAATTAAAAAAGCTCAGAAAGTAATCTTATTTATTTATTTTATATTTATTTAATCTAAGTGATATTATGATAAGACTACACTTTGTACTTCCTTGATTCTCAGCACTTCCTTCTGTATTTGTGTGGTACACTATTGAGTTATCTATCTCATCATCATCATCAGCCTATATTAGTCCACAGCTGGACATAGGCCTCCCCTAATGAGCGCCATAGCGCCCTGTCTTCAGCTTGCCGCATCCCGCATCTGCCAGCAGTCTTTCGCAAATCGTCATCCCACCTGTTCGGAGGGCTACCACGTTTGCCGAGTCGCGGTCTCCACTCAAGAACACGTTTATCTACCTATCTAACCAAAATAATTAGATCAGCTTGGGTCTAGATGATGATGAATGGATTGTCCAATATTATTTATTTATTTATTTTATTAATCTGCCTCATAAAGATGCTATGAGAAGATAGAAGAAAGAAGATAACGAAGAGAGAACGAGAAATTGTTTTGGGTAACAACCCAAAACAATAACAATAAACAAAAGGCAAATCAAACAAGACTAGCCTAGCTGTAAATCATAAATGCCTATTGTTGAGGAAGGCTCTTTCAACGTTTGTTTGCCAAGCAGTACCCACTACATTCTCAAAGCACGTCGTCGGAGGCGCCATGTTGAGTCACCGGGTGTTTATTACCTCCAACGGTACTGCCTCGGAGGTGTAATATTGGGTACGTTCATGTCTATGAATCCGCAATAAAATATTGCGGATTCATAGACATAAAACCATGCTGTTTATAAAAAAAAATAGCACACACCTTTGGTTTCAGATCTCTACGAAATAAATGACAAAATCCAATTTATAGAAAAGAAAGGTCATCGGAAAATGGAACCGTCGTCCTTCGTTTTATGAGATCCGACATCCGTCAATTTTGTACCGTATTTGTTTTTCAAAGTAGACCTCTTGTTTACGCCCGTTGCCATGGAAACCATTAGTTACCACTACCAGTCATTGTGAAAATTATCATATTGTGATGATGTTTTACGTTTTACGGCGAACATATAAATTCCTCAAAAGTCGAACTTTTATGGACCACCTGAAAATCAACCTTTAACAACCAACGAAAATATCACCAAACATGTTGAAGCTAGTCGTGATTTTTCAAAAGTTAATTTAGGCCTTAATTATATTAAGGCATTATTATTATTTATTTAGGCATTTAATTTAATTTAGTTAAGTTAGTTTAGGTACCTAATGGTACCTATGTTGTTCTATAAGTTTATGTTGTTGACAGAATAAATTAAATTCTATTCTTTCAGAAATATTTTTTTATGGACCACTTCGGGATCATTCTCTATCTATGCAATAGGGAAAGAATTTTCATTATCGGTCCGTAATTGATCGAAAAACTTAAAAATAATGTAAAATTAAGGAGTTCAAAGTCTGTTTTCAGTTTTTTCAAAACAATCAAATTATATTATAATTTGTATACCTACAATAAACAGGGTTATTGGTAAATGAGTGACAATACGTGAACTGCAGGTCCTGCCCATCATCACAAACACGTTTGTGAAGACGCCAGGTCTTAATTCTTAGGATGTTCTTGGGATCAAATTCAGGTTTGGAATCATGATTAATTTTATCTTAGTTTTTCAACTTTAAATTTAGGCCATTTAAAGTTGAAAAATCTAAGATAAAATTAATCATAATGAGAACTGCAGCCGCATAGAACTTAGAATAATACTAGTAATATTACCTCTCTAGTCATCAATTACCTATGTTAAGGTTCATACTTATGTTCACCTGCAAACGATCATACTGTCCCCATCTATCCTCATTAAGTTATCACTCCACCGGCACAGCATTACAAATTCACATAGAAACGACCCGGTCAGGCCAGTCTACCTCGACATGCGTCTTTTTACGCAACCAGTTGCGAACAAAGATCTAGGCGTTCGTTTTTGATTCTAGTAAATTAAAGCCAATGCTCGCATCAAGTCAATGTGCATTTGATGCGAATGTTGGCCCAACTGTTTCACAGAACAATAGTTTGGTTATTGGAGGTACCACCGTATAAATAGAGGTATAGAGACACATTATTACAACGACAAAACAGACGTGTTTCTCTATATCTAATAAATATAATAATGATATTTTAAATAACGCTGGAAAATCCAGATAGCTTCATCTAGGCCCATTGAACTATTATTACTAACGTACTTCAATATCTAGGCCCAAAGTAAGTGGTCTAGTGTCATGGATACTGTAGGGGCTCATTGAAAGTGCAAGACCTTAACTAGGGCTGGTCGGGAATTATTACCAAGTAATAACTTATAACCTAATCTCAACGAAATTTGGCAGGTGGTATATGATATCCTGGGACGGACATAGGTTACTTGAAAAACGCGTGCAAAGCCGCGAGCAATAGCTATTATACTATTGACTATATATCCATACTATTATCATAAATTCCAAATTAATCGTCTGTTTATCTGTCTGTCTGTCTGTGTTACCTTTTCACGCCTAAACGGCGGCTGAACGAATCTTAAATAAGATAGAATAAGGTATATATTTTATATGGGCCGTAGTTTTTAAGTATTTTACATCCTGTACTAGACTAACGTTGCCTGAAATAAATGTTTTATTATTATTATTATTAAATTTGACAAGGAGGTAAACGGTGTCCCGGGGTGGACATAGGTTATTTAAAAGCGCGGGCAGCAAAATAAAGCAAAATTAAGAACCTACTAATACGTACCTGAATGCAATTTTCATAAGTTATGATTAAGAAGCGAGGCGCGTTATCATCGCTGAGGCGACTATCCGGGCTTCATACAATACAATACTCACCAAATTATTTTGGTTATTACGTCTACCTATTATTGGCCTCCAGTCTAAGACATTTCTTAACACAGATTTTCAAAACTATTTCTCACAACCACACAATATCACAAACACTAGTACCTTGAATCTTAAAACCACCGTTCTGTTTTTATTTTCTACTATTTCGAATAAATACAAAAGTTTTTCTTCAAGAAATGCTCATTTCACTTTGTCCAGGAACAAAATAAATAACGTTCATTTACGTAAACTTAAATGAACGTAGACGAGTAGTTTTGACGGAAAAACGAGCGGCACTGATGGACTGCTCTGATGGGATTACTTGAGGAAGTGGATGGAGAACTTACGCTGGTAGATGGTTCGACAAACTAGGTTTAGCTTTTAAATCACCACTAAAAATATTTTTTTCATCCCCCTATCTCGGAAAGAGTATCTTTGCTCCTCGATATCTGAGTGCAAAAGCCGTTTTTATCCTCTAGCGGCACTCAAATATCGAAGAGCAAATATACTCTTTCCCCGCTGAGGCGGGATGAAAAGTTACGTGTTACACTCAAGTGCAAAGATTTTTTACCTCGTGCTCTTTTGATTCCCTCGCTAATGCTCAGGATTCTAATTTTTGAATTTTAGAACCCTTCGCTTGGTCATCAGAATTGAGCACGCGGTCAAAAAACACTTTGCGCTCTTCTTTATCAAATAACTATTTTATTTCCATGAATGAATTTGCATCAATCAAAAGTAATCAAATTTAGTATTAGCAAATGAAAGCAAATAAAATATCACAGGAAATTTAAAAATCAATATAAAATTACACAAATAGCAAAAAAAACGAAAATAAATAAATATTTTTTTATAATTTTTGAACTTTACAGGTCTAAATTAGAATGAGCATCTATTTGATAGTTTGTTCGCGTCAATCAATGTTATAAAGATAAAAATATGTTTGTTTTTTACCTGTACCTATTTGGTAACTGATGTCATGCCGTGCCAGCCTAGAGAAAAAAATGAAAATGACTTACGTCTATACTTAGGCATAAACATTTAGTTGTTGCACAACATGCATACGTGTACGCATCTCGAGATAATGCCGAGTTTCCCACGCGTTACGAGTCCGGTGTTGTTTACCGGCTTACCGCAGTACCTATTCTGCTGTAGGTTTTATTATTTTTATAAACAATGCTTGAATTGGGTTTACTTACCTATTACTTCTATACCCCCCCCCCTCTTTCCTTCCAAGCTGGGTTCACAGATATCAGAAAACTGGGTTATTGAGCTCTAATTAGCCATTCTAAAATTGAGACCCCGATTTTTGCGCGTGCTAAGCAAAACGCATGCAAATAGGTATTTAGAACAAGGTCATTCGTACTTTGTTAGAATGTTTCTTGTTCAATATTATTTATATGCTGCTTCCACAGTTATCTTTGCTATTTACTTACCTACTTTTTCATGAATTTTAGGAAAAGGTAAGTAGGTGCCTACAAGCTACAAGCTGACACTTAGTAATAGGAACCTACCTACTTACAACTTACCTACCACAACAACACTTGAAGAAATGTAAGAATGCTCCAGTATTGATATAAATTCTTACTAGTACCACTTTATTATTTTCTGTTTATTTTTAAAATAAATCTTGTAAAAGGTAGGTGTAGCGGGCATTATACAAATTTTGCTAAATGCGATGTTGTTTCTTGCAATGAAACGACCCCTGGTGGCAGTTCTTAAAACTACAAACAACAAACATTACTAACCATACGTACAGAGGGCGCTTTCTATATTTTTCAACTGGGCTTGCTACTCGATAATAGATGGCGATTTAATATGAAACTTTCCCGTCGTATTGTATTAGGTTGTATTGCGTAGTTGCAATGTAGTTTATTTTGGATTATTTTACGAATTATGGCATTCCTCTGGAACGAATAAAGTCGGTAGCAACGAACATTTTACAAACAGAACAGAACCAACTTAAAATAGGTATCATGCCAGGTTAGAAATTAATTTCGTCTCTGGTGTAGGTAATGTAACGTGGTTGTATGTATGTCTATTTTACTGATATTGTTTTCCATTTTTAGTTATTCCATATTTAATATACCTATTTGAAAGTTGCAGTTCTTCGAAAGATAATCGGGCAAAGATTTTTGTTATTAAAGTGCGCCCTCGCACTCTGGGTCAAAGAAATCACTACGAAATTAAATAAGTTTCCAAAAAAAATCTTGTTTAATTTCTTCTTCTTTACCTTTCTTTTTCTTGTTTGATTAAGTTCTCAGTTAATCGGGCAATTAGTAGCTTCGTCGGTTAACTTTGACCTTTGAAGACGATCCTAACGTGTTGCTCTGTTCTGTTTATGTAGGTAATTTTTTATTACCTAATTATTAACCTACTACCTACTTATGTTATGTATGCTACATATCTATAAATTGAGGTAGTATCC
This sequence comes from Eupithecia exiguata, assembly GCA_947086465.1. Lineage (NCBI taxonomy): Eukaryota > Metazoa > Arthropoda > Insecta > Lepidoptera > Geometridae > Eupithecia > Eupithecia exiguata. The sequence continues at coordinate 2,121,324 of OX352233.1, read as the reverse complement.
TTGTCTAAGAGACTTACAAGGAAAAATTAACTCAAATTTAATACATACCGCCAAGGTGAATTGGAAGATAAGAAACCTAGGTATTAATAGTATCTATCGTGGTAGCTAGAGGTCGCTCTTCAGCGATAAGCAGAGGAAAGTAATATGACTACTCAATATTAATCTCACTAATATTATAAACGTGAAAGTTTAGATGGATGGATGGATGGATGGATGGATAGATAGATGGATGGATGTTTGTTCCTTTATCACGCCAGAACGGCTGAACGGATCTGAATGAAATTTGGCACAGAGATAGATTATAGTCTGGAATAGGACATAGGCTACTTTTTATCCCGGAATTCCCACGGGAACGGGAACTACGCGGGTGAAACCGCGAGGCGCTGCTAGTTAAAAAATATGACTATCCGGCGACAGCTGCTCACAACTTCAATTCGTGAATTATTACGTTCCGTAATACCAAAAATGATGACTGAAAACTTTTAGTATTTTCGACATTGTGTTGTTATTCTGTAACTAGACAATATACCTAAGCTATGTTCCATAACAAACAAAACGTAAGATAGTGTTGTTTTTAATACAAAACAAAAAGGACGATAACATGTAATTTTCGACGTAAAAATATGTAAAAACGCATTTTGCATATTTTTGCTCACATTTCAATAAAGGTGTGTATTATTAAGAAAAAAACAACCAGGGACCTAGGTATATATACTATTCGAATACAAAAAACAACATGATATAGTGGAAATATGCTCGAATTACAAATCATTTTGGTAGTACATTTGTATGGGCAAATCATCATCCGCAGGCCTTTTAGTTGGTCTTAGCAGGTACTAAGTTTTTAACCGAAGAAACAAAAAAAAAGAAGACGAGGCTCTATTTTCGGCTATTTGTATTTTTTTAAATATTACTTGCTGATTAATCCACACAGCATTATTTACTCTAGTACTAGATGATCAGATAATACCTGCTTAGTCCATTCCATTACAAACATACCTATAAATATATTGTTTACCACGTATGTTTTTGTATTTCCCTTTTTTGTAAAATATGTGTGTGGCTATGAATAAATTCTTTATCTCACTAATCTCACTAATATTATAAACGTGAAAGTTTAGATGGATGGATAGATGGATGGATGTTTGTTCCTTTATCACGCCAGAACGGCTGAACGGATCTGGATGAAATTTGGCACAGAGATAGATTATAGTCTGGAATAGAACATAGGCTACTTTTTATCCCGGAATTCCCACGGGAACGGGAACTACGCGGGTGAAACCGCAAGGCGCTGCTAGTATTATAAACGTGAAAGTTTAGATGGATGGATAGATAGATGGATGGATGTTTGTTCCTTTATCACGCCAGAACGGCAAAACGGATCTGGATGAAATTTGGCACAGAGATAGATTATAGTTTGGAATAGGACATAGGCTACTTTTTATCCCGAAATTCCTACGGGAACGGGAACTACGCGGGTGAAACCGCGAGGCGCTGCTAGTTCTTTATAATAATAATAATAAGCCTTTATTTCCTTAACTAAAAAAACCATTAAAAAGTGTAACATTCTATGGTAGGTTTTCAAATTATTGTTAGTTTAAGGCCCCTTTCGGGTATAGGCCTCCTCCAGGAATTTTCCACGTATTCCTGTCCTGCGCTCTTTTCATCCATTTTTATTCTTTACTCTTTTTATATAATGCTGGACAATTCACACAGCATTATCTAGCCCCAAGCTAAGCAGAGCTTGTGTTATGGGTACTTGATGACCGATACATTTAAAAAGATGCATAACATAGATTGATATTTTTTAACATAGAATAACTCAGAACACTAGAACATTGGCAGATCGCACAAATATTTGTCCCAAGGCGGGAATCGAACCCGCTGCCTCGCAGGTGAACCTTAGCCTACCGCGCCACAGAGGTCATCGAATACATTTATTATAACTATGTAGCCCGGTAAGTAGGTATGTACTTTTATTTTAATGTGCCTATTTATATGTAATATATGTAACTACATACGTGTCATGACCATCAACCATTATGTGGCTGGTATTGTTGGCCGGTATCGGGATGTAATCACCGCATTGTGGTCTGGTCAGTAATGTTGAGGCTGTAAGTGGTCACCACTTTAAAGGGTAACGTGGACTGTAGCAGATCTAATACCCTGACCAATGAAGTATTTTAAGCGACTTCCAAAAAAGAGGTTCAATGCTTGGCTCTTAGACGAAAACTAAAAACTAACAGGCTAAAGGCTTCTTTGTCGCTTCTTTACTTTAGAGTACATACCGCAGCGAAAGAAATTTAAAAAATAAACCATTTTTATTTCGTGTCCGTGTTTAGTTTTAAGAATTCGACTTTTTCTAAGACATTTGTGTTCATAAGGAAATAAAGAATTTTTAAATTTGAACTTATTTTTTAATCTCAGTGAACACTAACCCTGAGCGCAGAACATTTATAGTGCACTAGTGTTTGCGTCATCATCATCATCAGCCTATATCCTGGACATAGTCCTCCCCATTAGGGGAGGCCTAGGTCCAGCAGTGGACTGAGCAGAGCGCCATGCGCCATAGCGCAGAGTGCCATAGCGCCCTGTCTTCAGTTTGCCGCATCCAGCATCTGCCAGCAGTCTTTCGCAAATCGTCATCCCACCAGTGTTTGCGTAAACAAAATGAAATTATGAAGACATCACTTTTTAGTGTTTTAAAGACATTAAATTTAAGTATTTTTTATTAGTACTGACTCTGAACTAGCAGAGGAAGGGCTGCAGTTCCCTTCTGTGTATTATTAACAACTTCACTGCGATCACCAATTCGCGAGGAGATAATGACGTTCACTAGTCGACGTATGTGTGATGATAACGGATTGATATTGACTATCTAATGTTTATTTCCTTCGCATTTTGACTTAACATTGTTCTTGCTATCTTGTGCTTAAAGAACAAGTTTTCATTTTGCTCGCAAACACTACATAATGTAGAGCCATGTAGAGCCGTGTGGGGCCGGCTTCGTACTTGCACCACCCCAACTCTTCCCGTGGGTGTCGTTAGGCGACCGAACGTACTCCGAGGGGTGGGCTGCAGCGCCTCTTGCAGAATAGATCTACCACCGAACTGCGATCCCAACCCGGATGGCCAGTGTAGGGATTATGGGCATTACCCCCCATGAAATAAAAACCAGTAAGGTGATTATCGGGAGGCCTGCGTCCATCAGTGGACCATTTTAGGCTGTTGAGGTAGAGGTACTACCCTCAGTTGAGTAAAAGGGAACAAAATGAGTTGCACAAAATAGTAGCCCCGTTGCGCATGTATTTGCACAAAAGGTAACTCGCGAAAACGAAATAGGTTTTAAAATCGGTCTATAATTGACGGGAAAATCCTCGAGCATAGAACCTCCTCCTGAAGTCGGTAAAATAGATAAAAGACTTTAAACTACTAGACACCAAATTTTGTTACTAAGACTTCGCTGTCCATCTGTCACCAGGTTATATCTGTATCCCATAAACCGTGATAGTTAGACAGTTAAAATTTTCACAGATGATGTATTTCTGTTGCCGCTATAACAACAAATCAGAATAAAATTAATATTTAAGGGGGTTCCCATACAACAAACGTGTTTTTTTTTTGCCGTTTTTATAGACAATGGTACGGAACCCTTCGTGCGCGAGTTCGACTCGCACTTGGCCGGTTTTATTATTATTTATTTTTATGATGATTATGATTACCTGTTCCTTTTATCGTCGTCATAAATTTTCAAGTGAATCGTAATCATCCCACGACACTGCTTTAGTTGGCATCAGACCTTCAACAACTAGGTGCAACATAATTGCCTGCATTGAGTGTGGAAATTGAAATAGAAAATAAATTGCTGATGACAAAATAGATATTTCAAGGTGACGCGTGACCTACAAGCAGAGACAAGGAAAATGGTGACATCTCTAGATGAAAACTCAAGGATCTGTCATTTGATAAGATGTATATAAATAAATAACTAAAATGGTGACTAAATATAAGGATGAAAATATTTAGTAACAATTCCGCGGAAAAAAACCTTCTCCGATAAGTTCTAATCTAACAAAATGTAGTCCGCGTTGTAGAAGAAAACGACGCCAACTACAAAATGAAAAAATACCTATCAAAGCAAGACGTGTAGTTTCGTCTCTCCACGAGACATCATCAGGACACCACAATACTCGACCTTCACACTGAGAGCGCCAAGCAACAACGGCAGAGTCCCACCAGAGATGTTGCCACTCTGAGCTCCGTGGCAACATCTCTGGTCGTTAGTTACTAAATATTTTCATCCTTATATTTTGCAATGGGTTTCCGCAAAGTAACGCCTGAATCTATTATTTAAAATGGTGACATCTCTAGATGAAAACTCAAGGATCCTATGCCTCTGTCATTTGATAAGATGTATACAGGGTTATTGGTAAATTAGTGACAATATGTGAACTGCAGGTTCAGCCCATCATCACAAACACGTTTGTGAAGACGCCAGGTCTTAATTCTTAATTTTGGTATTGGTAATGGGTACCCCCCGCAATTCAATAATCGTTCGTTAGAGAGGTTTTATTTGAAACTCAACTTAAAAACAGCTCTGCCCTGAATTAACAGAAGATATGAGAGTGAAAGATCGATCTGCGTCGCAGACGGATCTTCATCCACCGCGCCACATCAATCGTCAATTACTGTTACATTGTAATATTTTTTCTTTACACATGAAACGGTCCTTTTGTTAGAGATGAGGAAATCAAACCATTCAGATGAAATGAAAGATGGCAATGAGCTGAAAATAGGATATTATAGCATAATTTCCCTTCATTTAAGAGGGCACAATGCGTGCCATATTCACGCTAGGTTCGCCTCTTAAAGGTTCGGAACATGTCCCTAACATAATAAAACCTTTCGCACTTTGTACGTTTGTACAGTCATTGACTGAAAGGTTTGAGAAGGTGACGAAAAAAAAAATACACAGAGAATAAAATTATACACAGTTTTTTTTTTTAATCTGTTTTGTTATTCCGACTTATATTTTATTATACAGACTCAATAAATATTGTGAATACATACTATCTTTTTAAATTGAGTAAAGAGATAAATTTAAGTAATCATTTTATTTCTAAGGTTTTTTTGTTATAGTGCTTACCCGCACTTTGGGTATCTCAAAGAAATGAAATAATTCCCAAAAATTTCCGGTTTCAGCGGGACTCGAACCCGCGGGCTAGGGTGGGGCGCGGGTTCGAGTCCCGCTGAAACCGGAATTTTTTGAGAATTATTTCATTTTATTTCTTGTAATGTGTTACCTACTATTAAGGCGTACCCCGACGCACACTAGCGCCGCTACCTATTTACCTTTAAAAAAACCATTGGGCAGTTTAAGATGCCTTTTTATTGCCTCTGCAGTTTATTATTTTTTCAAGTTTAGGCAGAGATGCGAAGTTGCTCTTGGTGGCTACCAATTTCTGTTTTCGCATCTCTGCCTATAGGTACTTTACAAAATTAAACTATGACGGATGTATTAAAAAAGCTTATGATAGTTATCACAAAATGCCCAATGGTTTTTGAAAATACCGTTGATAACCAATGATGTTATATAATAACGTGATAATAAAATAAAATAGGTAGCGGCGCTAGTGTAAATCAGGGTGCTACAAAAAACAGCGAGATTTTTTGTAACTAAGGTTTTTTTTTTGATCCAAAAAATTAGTTTTCGATTAAAATTGAGGAAGCAATATCCTCAAAAATATAGTTAAGAACATAAGTAGATTGTTTGCAACAGTCTACAGTTAGCTCAATTGTAAATACTAATTTACTATAATTCTATTTTTTTATTGTTATTTTCTTTGTATATAAAGCAATAAGTGTAAGACACTTCCGATATAATTTTTAAAATCGGTCCATATAATTGAAAAAGAAATCGACGTACAAACACACATAAAAATATACGAATTTATATTTTTTTCGTAGTCTGATAAAAACACGGTAAATTAAAAATTAATGTAACCTTAGAAAATGCCGAGTTAACTACCTCACACAAACTATTAACATCTGTTTAGCAGTTACTATTTCCATTAACAATGTAACCGTTAATAGAAATAGTAACCGCTTGTGTGGAAACATTAAGACCTTGTTATCACAAAAGTGCATTAAAATGAAATGAGATTATTTTGCGTTTGTGGCGTCATACAATCACAGTTTTTATGTCAGACGTGTTGATTTGTTTTCTATAACAATCTCTATTGCATTTTTCTTACGTGCTTGTGGAACAGCTTTCTGATTGATCGACTAGCTTACGTCCATGACTTAGTTTCCAACCATTAATATTTTAAGATCTGAGTATCAGTTGAATTATTTTCATGACGTGAACGAATGTTTACGCAAAAAGATTTGTACATACACGGGGAGGTTTACATATGGCTAGGTACTGTTTTTCTATATATAGTCTACAGACCTTCGTTTGACCACAATCTCACCTGGAGAGTGAAGATGTGGTCAACGATGTATCACGAAGGTCTAGAAGATACCTATTCACTCTTGTCTTGAAGAGACCCAGGTTGTAATCATGCAAGTTTTTTTAGTATACTCAAAAAAAACTACAGCCGCGTACATAAACACATGTACGGCGTTTTCTCGTCCAATTATGGACCGATTTTGTAAGTTCTTTTGCTATTGTTTAGAAAATGATCCCAATATGGTCCCGTAAATAATATTCCTGATGGATTCGTATTTAGTAGTGTTAAATTATGGTTAATTATTCAAAGTCAATTTCTAGTGGTTTCAAAAACAATCAATTTATTATTCTTATCGTTATTATCTTCAGTGTTTTACCCTAAAAATACAGGGTTTTATTTTACGGATTTTAGTGGGTTCGCTTACCCAATAAGGCAGTTTTTTTAAATATGTGAACGCAGTAGTACTTGTTTTTCAAAATAATGGAATGTATTTTTCAGTAAAATTTCCTAATCGATATTTTCCGTACCTACCCTGCATGCCCCATGGCGGTGGGAGACCTCTGTGACAGCAGCGTGTTTTTCTCTGGCATTTGAAAACTATAATTAGTAAGTTCGTAAGAAATTGTTAGAACCCCATCACTAAGAAAACCATTTCCTGTTTAACCAGTAGGAACTCGAGGCGTCCAACAAACGCGCTAAATGTATGGGAGGGAGTAAACCATTGTTTAATACTAATCCACTGCTCTGCAAGACTCTGCTTGATTCAAATTTTTTGCCCTTTTTAATCCCTGGGTCAATGGATTTGTAGTGTTCTTTTGTCCCATTTTCGGATTCTTATACATTTGTCTGTTCTCTAATAGTCTCCATGTTTCTAAGTCCAGACTGTCTGACGTAGATCGAGTAATTCAATAGAATCCAATCAGTTTCATAAGTGTTGCGTGAATCAATATCACTTCCTCAGTGTAATAGGCATGCTATAATACCTAATATAGAAAGTCTAATAGCTTTGTCTAAGGCTTGTGCTCAACAAGATATCAGCAAATCTATCTTTGGTTTAAAATGAGTAACTTAACTTAAGGCCAAAAAAAACTTAAAAAACCTCGCTGTTTTACTAAACAGAAAGGTTTTTGTAGCTAAGGTTTGCGTTATTATACGAAGTGCGCGAGCCCGCGCACTTGACGCAATCTCTAAGAAAGTAAATAATATAAAAAAACTATATATATTTATTTCTTGTATATAGTTTTCAAACTATTTGTTGATAAATTTTATAGCTGTCATCAATTGTACTTTCAGATGAGTAAGTACTATGTTGTCACCCGTTTTGGGTGACACCATATCAACAAACATGTTCAAAACATGTAATGGATATGACGGCATACCTATAAGAATCTGTTTCATATAAACCAGATAGTGTTATTCCCACGGCACTAAACAATACAAACGCCTCACCTTTATTAGACTCATTTGCAATTCTAATTGAGCTATCCAGTTCCATTAGGGCTTTTACCGACGAATTACAGTCTTGTTTGTCCTTTTTATCCAATTAGATGATTCAAAACAAATTTAGGTCTAGAACAGAGACCGTCTAGACAAGCTAGAATTTAGAATAAAGAACATTTTGTAAACGAGTATAATTGTTTTTTTTTGAGAATATAATAATAATTTTCTGAAATAAAAACCGAATCTTATGATAATAATTATAGCATCAAACATATTACATATACCTACACTAATAATATTATAAAGAGGAAAGATTTGTTTGTTTGTTTGAGCTCGGATACTACTGGACCGATTTGTTTTTTTTTTACCATTTGAATCCTACATTATCCCTGATGAACATAGGCGTTAGAATCTACCCGTGCGAAACCGGGGCGGACCGCTAGTACTGAATATACTGACGCAGCAGTTAACATTATGTATTATCCATACTAATATAAATTCGAAAGTAACTATGTCTGTTATGTTATCGCTAAGCGATAAAGCCCTTAAATAAATTTAAAAAAAAAAAAAACTATGTCTGTCTGTCTGTTACCTTTTCACGCCTAAACAGTTGAACGGATCTTAATGAAATTTGGCAGAAGCCGCGGACGGCAGCTAGTAAATGATATAAAAGAACCCCCCGTTCGTTGCTCCACACCCTCCAGTGAGGGGCCCGATATCGGGCACCCGCGGTGGGTTCGTGGAAGAGAAAATCGTCACCATGTTCCCACGACAAGCGGCAGAGGCGTTGTTGGCCCTAAGGGTTTTAGTGGGTTGGAGTCCCACATAATCGTACTGTCTCCCCGTGGCAGTACGATATGAGTGCGCATTTCTCTCAGGATAATAAAAAAAAGGTACCCACTTCATCACTGGTTCAATCTCTGATCATGACATCGCCGGATTCATAATATTCCGGCTAGGGTAAAAATTATCAATGGGATTTGTATTCGTGTCGGTCTGCCGTCCCATCGGAGTATGAGGGTGGGGGAATAATAAGTGCACCTGTGTTTGCGCAGACACTTGTACACTGTAATATATCCTTCGCACATGGCTAGTCTCCGTTAAGGTGGGACTTAACCTCTAAGTTCCCATACAAACGTACTATTCGATTCATTTGCAAACTACGTCCTCGATTGTAATGAACTTTTGCACACATAATCGAATAAGAAATAGCGATGTTTGTAACGTTTTAGTTTTTCAAAATACATAATCATCATTAAACTAGAGCGAATGTAATAAAATCACTTGAAAATGGATAAAAATGAATTATCGCTCTTACTTTATGATGATAAAGTATTTTAAAAAACTAAAACAATACAAACATCGCTATTTCTTATCCGATTATGTATGCAATTTCATTAAAATCGGGGACGCAGTTTCCAAATGAATCGAAAAGTACGATTGTATGGGAGCTTAGAGATTCAGGGCCTTCTTAAGGCTAGCCACCGTGGCCGAAATTCTAGGAGGACATCAACATCCAGGTCTCACGGGAACCTAACCCTCGGCCAGAAGCTAGTTTCAATACACGTGCATCTATTTTCAGATCAGACAGGACTTGATCCTTCCTCTAGAATGTCGTGGGCTTGCTTGTTAGATTACAGAATGTTCACGTTGGCTTAACAGGACGTAGGAGAAGAAGCCCATTACGTATATCATTGCCAAGATTAGCTTGTGTCTCCAGATTCGGATGACCAATGTGGCGTGGTGGGCGAAGGTCTGTCTGCAACGCAGGAGGTTGCGGGCTCGATTCCCGCCTCGGGACAAATCTGCAGACGTTTGTTCAGGGTTTTCTGGTCGTTTTCTATGTTTAGTAAAAAATATCTATCTATTGTATTATATTATGTACATCAGTTATCTAGTACCCATAATACAAGCTCTGCTTAGCTTGGGGCTTGATAATGCTGTGTGAGTTGTCTAGTATTATTTAAAAAAAACTTATATTTAAAATATAGTGAAATTTTAAAAATTACAGGAATGATTGCACACCTCCCCTAGCCTTAAAGTGCTGTGGCAGCAGCCTGAGAAATCAAACGTTAGAATTTTTGGTCTGATTTTATCAAAGCTCGACATGGTGTCTGACTTGTGTGAGGCGTTCAGTTAAAATTTTAGTCTATTTTAAGGTTGTTATTAAAGAATTTTTGGTCGCCGTTTCCTAATGCTCTACCAAAGTTTCTTGCCCTTGGTCCAGGTACACGGTGAAAGGACTAAAAGAGCCTGTTCGGTCATAAGATCTCTTGACATTGACCGTTTTGAATATTCAAAGATTAGATAGATTCATTCAAGACTATCAAGAGACCTCTCTACAGATGAACTGCTGCGTCACCCAAAGTATCACACATGTCTAAACCTAGCTCCAAAAGGAAGCTGCAGGTCCCTAAATCCCAATTTGTCCCAAGCTTTTCAAAATATAGTTCATTTTCCTCTGCTTCCCTCGCGTGCTGACGCTAATTTGATCTCTGAATGGATCCAACGTCATCCGATTTATGTAACCAACTCGATTGATTTGAGGACTGCTCACGCGATGGCTCTATGTCTACTAAATCATCATTACTTCTATAGTCAGCAATCAGCAACTTATGCTTCATGATTCGTCCACATAGCTGAGTCATTCCAGACGTGTTTCGTGATGACCGATTTGACTGCTAAAACTTGCTAGTCTTGCTCTGATTTGGCTAACACGTGGGCAGGCCATTTCGACCTCTACTGCCTATGTCAAATACACCATAATGCTGTCTTGAAAACACCATCATCATCGTAATCATCTTCTGAACAGAACCGACAATTTGTTGAGTTTTAAAAGCTAATTTTAAATTATGAGATTACCATTTTACATTGATGTTTTACGTTGATGTGTGTTCACAGTGGTTATTAAACCACAGTGTGACAATTGAGCTTTGTGGCTATCGAGCAATGGATTTAAATTTTGTAATCTAGTTTTAAAGGTTACATATACCCTAGATTAGTATGTAAGTTAAATCTTGTTTGATACCCTTATAAATGTGTCCGGGTGGCTTTTAGAGATTGGTGTGGATGGTTAAATCAGAAACCATGAGAGTGAGAGAATGAATAAAATTAATACCTGCCTACAAAAAAACAATGTAATAAAGAGTACCTACAGCTTTTACAGCTCCACAATATAGGTACCAAGTTTTGGCGTAAAGAGGTAATTAACATCAAATCATATACACATCCCAACATCCCAATTTTTGCACTTTTAATTTAGTGGGATGTGATTACAGATGCATGCATAATTAGTCTGGTGACGGTGATCATTCAACAGTGCTATGTGCATATGACCACTTGTCTAGATGTAACAATGCCATGTGCATATGACCACTTGTCTAGGTATCAATCACATAACAACAGTTCTCTATTGTCGGTTAAAGATATACCGTGATTGTTGTCGAATTATGCTGTTGCCTTTAGCAATTTAACTGTCATACGATCAATTGTTTGACGGAAAGGGAACAGAGGGTTCCGTACAGATCATTGATCCCGAAAGTGTTACGTAGAAAGTTTAATCTTAATTTATGTGGTAATTTTGAGACTGAAAGACAGAAACGGACAGTCGCTGTACGGTACCCTAAAACGCAGAGAGGAATTAATTTTTTAATTGGCAGCAATGAACGTGGCAAAGACGCTATTTCGATGGTCGTTATTGTTAGCAAAGTCGTGTCAACATTTGGTGTGAAGATGTCGTTTGTTTTGTTAATTTTCGACAGTTGTCTTATAGCTTACTTCAGTAATTTAATTTTGTTTGGTTTTTACAAGACTAAATGTCTGACCGCAACTTTAATCTCATAAAATACTGCTGTTAATTTCAAACCGCACGATTTATCCCAAGACTTTATAACATCTAACTCAATAGTGAATTTAAATTCAAATAGTCATCAGGTACATCCAGTACCTGATTTACTGTGACGACCTCTGTGGCGCGGTGGGCGAAGGTCCGCCAGCGACGCAGGCGGTTTCGGGTTCGATTCCCGCCTTGGGACAAATATTTGTACGATCTGCAGGTATTTGTTCCGGGTGCACTGTTCGTTTTCTGTATATAATAAAAAATATCTATCTATGTAATGTATTGTATTATGTATATCAGTTATCTAGTACCCATAACACAAGCTCTGCTTAGCTTGGGGCTAGATAATGCTGTGTGAATTTACCAGCATTATTATTATTACAAGTGTAGTAACTTAAGTAAACTCACATTTTTACACTGACATTCCACTACGTATAGCTATTGAGATAAAATGAATTATTGAACACTATATTGCACTTAAAACATAGTAAAAAACATAAATGAATACATATCTCAACGTTTTTATAAGAATCATCAGCTTGGATCTCACGTCACAGGCTTGGCCTAGTGTGAGATCGTTCGGTAAAATCGTAGTTTGCAAGCTCTCAGTAATAACTTTTATCAAAAAGGCCCTAATATTATTTTGTCTTTTATTATTATTATTAGTTTATTATTTTTCATCATTACTTAACATTACAGTTTGGTGATATTAATGTGTCTCGACCTATTTATAAGGTGCCTAACTTGTTGTAACATGACTGTTCTTGCTGTTAATAAACATATATATATATATTTTTATGTTAAGTTATATTCATATGTTAAGTTAATCTCAAGATTTTTGTTTAGAGACGTGAGTGACGTAGATATGTCTTATTTATTTGGTTGGTGGAATGGTGATTCGCAGTTGATCACTGGTAAAAACCTGGATAACACAAAAAGAGTACCTACGGAGTAGGATGACAGACAGAGGGATTTAAGTTTTCAATAGATAGTTTTTTCTGTAGTAGATTTTTAGTAGACTAATAACAGGCATAAGACTGTCTGTCTTTAGGTACACTGTTACCATGATCACATGACAACAGTGTAAAGATAGTACTTGTTCCCAAAAAGAAAACTAAGATATTTTTGGCGAGATCTGCTTTTATTTAACCTTTAGGTTTACCTACTTTTTTGTTACAAGCCGCCATTTTGTTTAAATGAGGTGCATTGAAGGTCGTATTCAAACTTAAAATAATTTTATCATACTAACCACCTTTTATGTCGAAATCGTGTATAAATAATCAGGCTATATTGTAAATAATTTGCAAAGTCGAGTAGTTTTCAATTTTATAAGGGCATACATAAACACAGTTTAACATTTATTATGTCATAAGTCGATTATAAGTCAAAAATTGATAGTCAAACTCAATAGTTAACTTGTCTAATTTAATTCATCCACTGCCCAGCCCTAAACACGAAACGAGAGATGGGTATGTGTGCGTCATGAGAATGAAAGTGTTGAGCTGTGGTCTGGTGTCAGAATCTCGGTTACCGAGAGGTTAACAAATGAGGTACAACTCTGACCTATATACTGGATGATACAGGATCAAGATGAGTAATGTTAAAGAATTTTATTGCATCGCATATGTCGCGCATGATACAAAAAAAACTAGGAAGTAAGTAAGGACACAAGCCTTTAAGTATACAGATGTTTTCTTCGTAAGAAAACGAGATAGTTGTTTTCGTAAAGGTAAAATAAATTTGTTTGTTGATATTTGTTGATATTACTCTTTTGATGATCAATTCTGAGTTCAAGGATAAGCTGAAACCTACTTTTTCTTGTAGTAACCTACATTTTGTTAATGCCTAGGTATTTTATGAAAAAAAAGTCAGATTAAAATGACAAGAATTAAATGAGGTAAAGTTGTTGATGTTACTGTTTTGATCATCAATTCTGAGTTCAAGGATAAGCGGAAACCTACTTTTTCTTGTATTACCCTACAGTTTGTTTATGCTTAGGTATTTTATTTAGCAAAAAATAAAAAATGACAGGAATTAAATTGGGTATATTCAATATTGTAGTGAATTTTCATTATCAAAAACTCTTAATGGTTCACAAAATGCAAGTTTTAAATCTTACTACAAAAAAAATATCGTCATTATAAACCCAAAGACATTGTTATCCTTGTTTACAAGGATATCTTTAAATTGTCGAGGATTTGTCAACCACGAATCAACCAAAAAAAAAACAAAAATCAAAACTTACCTTTAGTTTAGACATCGCGTAACATAGAAACAAAACACAACACAGGAAAATAAAACAAAATCACACAAAGAAACGTTTGAGTTATAAAAAATGGCGGCCACGGGCGCCCTCTTAGCCGCACAAGCGAGAACTAACTTTAAAAATAATGATACCTTGTACCATTGTAGTTTGTAAAGGCAAATAAATACAGGATGTGGTAATGCCGCGATAGGAGAGCAAAGAAAACTTGAGATATTGTTTGGGGTGTAATTAACGAGGGCAAGATAAATAAATTACTAAACAGTGTTCTCTGTGGCGCAGTTCGCGAAGGTCAACCTGCGACGTAGGAGGTTGCGGGTTTGATTCACGACCTGGACAAATTTTTGTAGGATATATAGATATTTCTTCCTGGCTATCTGATTGTTTTCTATGTTATTATAGGAATACCCATTCATATTATAATGTATCATTTTTAACGGCTATCTCTGCTGAGCTTGGGACTAGACGATGTCAATTGTCCTGAATTGTTTTTATTTTTTACGTTTACCAACATACTTGTAATAATTTATCAATATTATAATTCTAAGAATATTGTTAGTAATTATTATCTGTTAGTACAGGGGATCGGAATGCTGGCTTATATTTCAGTCAATGAATTAGCACTGCCATTCAACGTGGCAATGCTGCCAGCATTCTGGGCACTCTGCCTTCTGGTGTGGTGTGGTGACGGCTTAGCTTTTTAGGAATAATATATAGGAAAAATATATATAGGAATAATATAAAGAAATAATAGATAGTTGTAATTGTTTTAATCTGTCATTGTAATTTTCTTAATTAATGTATTTTTATTACAGAATAACTTGATTCTCTTAACTCGCGTAAGTGTATTCAATTCTGGCTGGCCGAACAGATCAGACTTAATTGCATAATTTAATATAAATAATAATATAGTAGGTACAGAAATAATATTATTCTTATTTAATGTAAGAGTCGGCTAAAGGACCTTCATCAACACGACATCAATACAATCCTGAGGATATTTCTTCCACTCGTACACTACCTTTATCATTCGCACCGCTAAATTTAGAAACTTGCTGCCTACTTTTACTAACCCGGCCAACTACAAACGGGGTCTCTTCAAGACGAGATTAAATAGGTGTCTTCTACCTTCCTGACCTGATACATCGTCGGCCACATAATTAATTGACATGATAATAAATAAGTTAATGGGCGTGGTAAAATTTTATGTTTTGTGAATTTAAAATGTTAAGTCTAATTAAGTATGTACAGTGCGCGTCAGAATTAAGTATCCCCCTTGTCTACAAAATTATTTTCTAACTTCTATTTGCTTGTAACTAATTTTCAATGCAAAAACTTATCAAGTCGCTAAGGATCGAACCACCCACCCTTTATATGGAGACTCGAATTCTCGGCATTAGATCAACTGAGCTATTTAGCAATTTTGTCTATCGGTCTAATTAGTCCCTATTTTAATGCCAAGTCTTACATTTTTAAATTTGTTGTGTTTGTTCTTAAATTTTTATGGATGCGGGTAGGGTTTGACTTTGTCGTTTGTAGCGAACAAAGTAATTGTCACTCGTCTTATTCCGTGTGGTTTGCTTTGTGCATTAGCGAGAGATCGAAATATTGTTACCAATGTTCTTTCGTTGTAAACAAATTATTTTTGATTAAATTATCACAATCTATTATAAAAAACCTTTCACTGTTTACAGATATTATTTGTTATTATGGTTTATCAAAACAATTATTTCGTTATAATATCATAGATTTATACGTAGTAGTTATTGTATAATATTGTAGACATAATTATAGAATATTCTTTTTCGTAATTTTTTTTTTCTTTAACTTGCAATTAAGCCTATAAAGAATAATATCAATTAAAAATCTTACATATTGCAAAAAAAAATAGATAACAATTAATAAAAAAAAACGAAACACCGCTCACGAGATTCGAACCACGTCACTCTTATCTTGTCTTTAGTATTAATTTGCCGGTTACTACCGCAAGGCCAAGTTGATACTTAGATAACCCATCGAATTTTAAGTAAGGTTACCAAATTAAATGAAATTAACATGAAACAATTTTCAAAAATTACATTTTAATGATACAGAACATACAATTTTTGTTGGAAACGTCAAAAATATGAAAAGAAAAAGGAAAATTATAAAAAAACATGTAATTTCGATCACCCAATCTCCAACGATCGCTGACAGGATTTGAACCCACATACATTGAGATAGGGGGATACTTAATTGTGACGCGCACTGTACACTATTGAATTGGGTGCCCCTGTAATAATAGTTGTACTTTTTATGAATAAATAAATAAATAAAAGACACTCGATTATACCTAGGTATGTAAATACCAAGCATCAAATCGCAACAACCAAACACTGTAACCGAATGCCGAGCAAATTGTCTTATTAGCTTATATTATTTATAAATTGTTTGCCAAAGATACTAACCGGAGCAGACTAGGCATAACCAACAATACGTATCCGTTGTTGTGTTTGTAGAGCAAATAATGAGACGCTTGTCGTGTTTAATAACTACGCATTGCGGCTACTGGAGCCTTGGGGACATCCTCCATAGACGAGAGTAACGATGGTTTATCTTGCTACTTGAGGGATGATTCATAAATATCAGAGAAGTCACCTTTCAGGGCTTTCGGTATCAGTGAGTTTCCAATTCGGTATTGACGGACCAATAACGGACCGTCAATATTCTGTACCGAATTGGAGATTAACTGACACTGAACTGCGACTTCTCTGTTATGTGTGAATTGGTATTATATCTGTGCGTACCCCGGATCGGTAACGGAGTTCACGCAGCGTAAGAATTTGTTGCTTTATATGGATCGGCATATCTGCAAACACCGATGCAAGGCATATTGTAAATTCCGATCCGCTGGACGCACAGCTTTAGTGTGAGGCCAAAGGAACGTAAATTTTTGAGTTGATAGTCGCGTAATTATGGTCGCGTAATTTCTGCTGCATTTGGTTCCATAGAAAAGTCCTATTTGATTGACACGGCAACTCAAAATGAGTAATATGCTGACTCACACGCATAGTTCCAACCGAATTGTGTTCGTGGGGGTGATGGGAGCGAGGAATGCATCAGTCAGGTACCTACAGATTGTGTGAGCGAAACGTTGGAAAGCAACTATCCTATACAAATATCCCATAGAAAAATTAGATGTCACAGGCACAGGGTGCCTCGTCCTTAGGAATGTCAGCCTCCACTGCTAGCCATGGGCTCTGAAACCCATTTTGTAAATGATATCAACAGTATAGATAAAATTCATTGTAAATGTAGGTTACCTGATAAAATGTTGGTATCCTTCCAACACAAACTAGATTCTTAGTTTACCTGCATAATCATAATGAATTTGTCAAAATAGGAAAGTTTCTTTAGTATAGATTGAGTCGTTGGTAATTTTTCAGGGATCTATTTGCCCTATCTATAGGTGGATTATGTACTGAATCCTTCTGCTGTCAGGTCTCTTTCGATTCTATCGTATACTTTCCGGTTTAGTCAGTCTAAATATCCCATCTCTTTCTCAATCAATATTTCACGAAACAGCACTAAAAATTCCTATTAAATTAATATCAATTTGAAAATAAACAAAATAAAATAAAATTAAGCGGGTGAACTACGAACCATATTTGTGTTTGAAGAACACTAACCTTTACCCCTTACGAAGGACTTTTTCAGGGTAATTTGATTACAATATTGTTGAGTTTTTAAAATGTTGTAGAGCAGAACTTACTTTTCTATTTATACATTTATTTGTCACGAATCGCACAACCAATAACCTAAATTAAACAGAATTAGATATAAAGATATACAATAGTATGTCGATAAATAAAATAAGTCAGTAACACCCTAAATGGGTACATACTGTGAACATTTCATGAATACTCACTTAACCGCTAACACCTGATGACTGTATGAATGCAATAAACGTCCAGTAGACGACCTCCCGCCTGCAAACCTTTTTCTCGATAGATTTTGAGGCAACTTTGTATATCAATTTCATCATGGATATCCAAAAAAGACTTAAAAAAGAATAAACGGACGACTCTACATTTTTACTCAAAACTTCAACGCCACCTATTTCTACTAGCTACAACTAAGTTCAACTCTACCACTCTACGCAGTACTGTATAACAAACTAGATGTCGCTAGTAACAACCACCGTTTGACAGCTCCCCTTCAAAACGAACGCACGCCGGCAGGGCACGCCGACCGAACCGCCCGACAGTTCGGAAATGGCCGCTGCCGAGGTGGCTGACTCACAATACGCGTTACAACCATTGTTTACTTTATTTACATCACAATAAAGTGCAGTGTATCAGTGTTTATTTATAAGAGAATGCAGTGCAGTGTGTGACAATGTTGGGGTATAGAGGAAGCATGTGTACTCGGCAGCATTCGCAGGCATGTCTGAATACTTCTCTGTCGATACGACAGGAGATTCAGAGGTTCGAGAGTGTGCATCCCTCGATCTACGCGTTGTACGACCTGGTAGAAATGGTGCCGGATCCATTGCTGGCCCAGCAGATAAGGGACCATGTCGTGGCTATTGAAGGTCAGTGATGTGTAGTGCACGCTTTCTTCGAACTTGTTTACATTGAGGACGTTTCTAGGGAGATTGTTTATTGGCAGCGGCAAATCTTGATAACCTTTAGCGGCGGTAGGAACTCACCTTTTGGTAGAGACCGATATTAGTTTTAGAAAAACTACCTATCCAACATCTATTTAAAATTTCCTTAACAATACTCTACATTTAATAATAAATTCGTCATTGATTTCTAAGAGCAATTTACTACGGTTACCTTCACGTAGCCGTAAGCGTAAGTGACTCTAATGTTTATAAGCGAATTTGTGTTAGTTCATTGTGTACTACTCTACGAAACCTTCAGCTATAGATAGATTAGGTACAGCTAACCTATTACTGTAGAGCCAAGCTAGAGGTAAATATACCACTGATTAATGATGAATGAAACATTAGTTAACTGACAAACTCATAACTCTCCCTGTAGCTCCTATTACCAGTACATAGAGACTAAAATGTACCTACATTCATTACACTGCATGTAGTACCTATTAACTATGCATAAAAACGACTAGACCACTGATGAAAGATAAATAAAGCACAGGTAATAGGGCTCTACCTGAGTGAATACCTTTTTATTTTTAGAAAACAATTGATCTTCTATGAAAACAAAATGTAGAGTACTTAGAATCGTACTTATTGAATTGAAATCTTATGAATAAAAAAAAAGATTATCCTATTCTTACATTTTAAGTTTATATTCTTTGTATTGTTTTTAGACTAAACAGGCATAATGAATTATTACTACACTGTAGAGCCAATGTTATAAATGTGGTCAGATGATTCAATTATTTATTAACGTTTATTGTAAAGAAATCTATTGAGGCTTATTTAGGTACCTTGGTAAAAAATAAAAATACTAATCAAAGATATTAGAACTACTACTTACATGTTTTCAAAAAGTTTCCAAATAATGCAAAGATCTTTAGTGGTAAGTAATAAAATAACACTTGAAAAACTCTGAAAACGGTGACAGTATGGAATTTCGACAAACCGCCAGATTAACCTCAAGTAAATTAGGCCTTACAACCTAAAGATAGAATATCGATAAAGTTACGAAGCCTATGGTAATGAAAAACGAAATATGTATTACACAATATGACGGTACAAGAAACGTGAAAACAAATATGGCCGTGAAGAAGCCTGCATGCATGATAATTAGCCACACGCGATCAATAAAACATCTGTTTGGTTTGAACATAAAGAGCCCAATAGGTAAACCTATAAAACTGGTACCGCTAAAACAACGGAAAAATTTCGGATATCACGTTCTAGGATACATCATCATCAGCCTATATCAGTCCACAGCTGGACATAGGCCTCCCCTAATGAGCGCCATAGCGCCCTGTCTTCAGCTTGCCGCATCCAGCATACATAATTATATACAGCGAAAATGTTTCTGGTTTCTCAAATTGAACAAGTCAAGATTGTAAAATAAAATGTCGATTGTTTCAGACTACAATGTAGCGACAGTTATACATTCTAGACTAGACAAACCGTATTGTTCCAGCCAAACTCAGGAAAGAGGTGGACGACTCACTTGCGGTGTAAATTCTCGAACAATTTTAAGCTATTTTCGACCCTCTAGTGCAATAAACTACAGCTAGATCTGTCCATGAAAACAATGGCAATTAAATGATTCTTGAATCTGCATTCTAGAACGGTACTAGAATGTGGCCCTTAGACATCAAAGGGGTTGAAACTTCGAGTGTATTCATGCAACTTAACCACTCAGACAATCTCAACAGTCTTACGTATAACTGGCGCAGGAATGTTAATCAAATTATCAATCACGCGACATCAACGGTCTTGCCAAATGCCAACTGCAACGTATCACATGTTCTTGTTGGAGTGGATGTACGAGCAACTTTAAGAAACAAATCTTATTGCCAAAGATTGAAGTAGGACCTTTATGAGGCATGCGGTTTGGACACCAGCAGAAAATAGAACTACCTAGCAGGGTTTTAATTACCTACGTGTACATCACCTACATCTCTTTTTCCATAACGTTTTGAAAAATTTGTTGTGGTGAGTGCAACCTACTGATCATAACTTGCAATAATACGTCACGAGTAAAGGACAAAACCACTATGGGTATTGTGGAGACCGATGCTACAAACACAATGTGCCGCTAGTTCTTAGAAATAACTGGCAAGTCATATTGCCCTAAAATCGCCTGTATGAGCTCCAAACAAGCAGTATTGTAATCTTAACTATTGCCATTACCATTGAAAATACGAGGAACGGTTGGCTAGCGTCACGCAAATGTCGATTTTTACTGTGCCTTTGCTGCCAGAGTTTTTTTGTAGAAAGTTTAAAACGACAAAACGCTTTGGTAAAACATACTTTATAGTGCCCCGGTTCCTCATAAAAAATAACAGTCAAAGACTAGAAACAACTTAGATCAAGAAGTAACTCAATTGATCCAATCGAAACGTCCCCAAGACGCTGGTTAAATTGCCCCGCTGTATGTCAATGCTGATGCGCTGCACCAGATACTCACCTGCTCTCAGCTCACGCGTAGCTTCGTTGTCGCTGATACATTTTTGAAAATTCAGAGAGTTGCGGTACCCCACGGACCTTGGGTCACGACCTGACGACTACAAGGGGAGCAAATGCGTAGGCTCTGTCGAGACCTGCATATTTGCGCCTCTGGAGTTCTTCCTGGTTTATGTTTGACTTGGCCCTAATGATGCCCTAAGAAATAGTAACGATAACTGAAAAGTGCCTCGAGATGGTTCGAGAAAAGGGTTCCCGGTGGCGGCCGTCTACTCGATTAGACAGGGCCACTACAGTTGTCCCTGATGTAATGATCCTCTGACAGTTAAAACGGGCCCATTTTATTCAGTGTGTTTAATGCACCGATACAATCAGCAGTTACTTAGCTTAACAGTTAATTCCAAGTGCCGCAAATAAAAAGTGTGTCAGCCTCAATGTACTGGCAAGGATTTTACTATAATATACTATTAATTCTATATAATATATATTATATGAAAAAAAAACTCTGTGCTCTTGACTCTACTCTTCCCCACCATTCTTATCTATATACTAATTTCCGTGCACGAGTTTTTTTTAATAATGCAATATTTTACAGACCCGTAAATTTTTCAGTTCGACCCGATATTTTTCGACAGATTCTTACCACTATTTATTAATAGAAACAGAGTAATAAATGCAACGTCTACGAAGCATTATTTCATTTAGTCAAAGAAAATAAACGCGTGGACGTAGTTTAACTTAGCTTATTCAACTTTTATAGTTTATATTCGATGAACTAGAATCCTACGAGATTATATACTGGGTAAATAAAATGTTCACCAGCGAAATTTCCAGAAAAGCATGAGCGAAGTACCGCACAAAATGGCCTTCTGAACTGAACACGGGCTTGTAATCTCAAGATTGTTGCAGAAACTGGGTTTTATTACTTCCTGATTGTATTGAACTACTACAGTAATTGAATTTTATTGAAAGCTGTTTGCCTTTTATTTCACTTCGATTTGTTCGTTGTGAGAGAAAGTCAATTGCATGTGATTGCATCTTTTATGTGCTTACTGTAAACTTTTGCAAGAAATGATCTGCTTCTTAATTCAATTGGAAAATCTTAAGAAGCTCTAGTCTTTTAGATTTTCACTTCGATTTGTCCAAAGTCGCATAGCGCGATATTATTAGCCGTGTTACATAAATTATTAACTAAAAAACATTTATATTACTTAATAAAAGTTTAAAATAAAAATTAAACAGTTGAGCTATCTGTGGACTGTTGCAAACTATCTAGGGATAATTCAATATATCCGATACAAATCGGACAAGTGACCTTACTATTCATCGAACATTGACGTGCTCTTTTGTTCTCAAAATATTATATTCCCAAAAGCTCTACCAAGGTTTTAGAATGAAAACTACAGTAAAAGTTTCTAAATTCAAAAAGTTTCAACTTCTACACGATAATCGACTCCTAGTAGAACGGGCACCACTCCAGAAAGCGAAAACCCTACATCGCAGAACATTCACTAACTGCATTTTATGCTGCAAAAACTGCGGCTTGCGAGCAAAAACTCCGCTAAATAATTCATCGCGTTCGTTACACTGGCAACACTGTGTTTACCAGGTTCATAAATAAATTGACTTATCGGATGAGATATACGTTTGGAAGTACCGTGGTTTTCAACCCGAATTGTTAAAAAGAGTTCACCGTATGACAAGGCTCTGATACAGGGGGATTTTTCAATAATTGCAAGAGGATAGAGGTGTGGTGCGTTTGTCTTTTATTATCAATGTTAGTAACTCTACAGATGTTAATAACATCATGAAATGCTTAATTAATACAATAGACGGACAAATTAGGTTCCAACATGTCTGTTATGGGCAATGGCTACTATTATTTTTAAAATTATTATCTTATTATTCATTAATTCAACATTGAACATGTGCAGAGACAAATACCAAATCGGTTCTGTTCCTCAACTTGTATTAGACTAAGTTGTATTATTTTCTACCGTGGTTTCTCTTTTTTTTATTATAGCATATAACAAAAAAATTGATAAAGACGATTATGATAATAGGTAGCGCACACGAGATAAAATATAAACCTAAGTAGATTATTAAAAAGTAAGTACATTTTCTGTTTTTCTCAAGTGAACTGTAATGTTCTTTGAGAAAATAACGATTCTTTAAACCGAACATAGAATTTCATAGTCCTGATTGTACAGTCAGAAGTTAGTTGAGCTACCTGTTATTCGTTTGGTATCATAGTAATAAATATTGATAGCACTATAAACCCAGTATCAAAGTTACCATTGAACTTGACTGGCCTTGGCCATGGTATGGCTCATTGTTCGCCTGAACCGGTTCAAAGCGGTATGTCCGTCAATATGGCTGTCAAATGTGGCAGTTGTAGTGCTGTTCTAATCACAATCTGGTTTAAGAGTTTTCTGAAAACGGCATTAGATAAGTATTATAAACTTATTTTATATTAAGTAATTATTATATATTTCTTACTATTCTCTATGTAAGAAATTCTATATTCTTTTAGCCTTTGTAGCATAAAGTTCTTTTGATTTCTCCGAAAAGTAAATACGTCAAATATTTAATCTTTTTCATAAATAAAAGTGATCACTTTTAAATTATGTTATTCGAATTTTTGTGACTTGTCCATTAGTCCTGTAAAGTCTAAAGGAAATAAAGCACTTTGATGTTTGAATGATCAAGACACAGAAGTCCGAACAGTCAAATCCTGTAGCTGTACGACTCGATATGTGTGGTGTATTGGCTCAAAGGAAGATCATAATTGATTTATCCAGGACAAGCAGACGCACAGCACATTACCACCCCTACTTGTTGGATATACCGTCCACTCGCACTAAGCAATTTTCCTCCACCTTCATCATTCATACCGCTGTATGGAACACGTGTGTTTGGAACAC
Organism: Eupithecia exiguata; assembly: GCA_947086465.1. Lineage (NCBI taxonomy): Eukaryota > Metazoa > Arthropoda > Insecta > Lepidoptera > Geometridae > Eupithecia > Eupithecia exiguata. The sequence continues at coordinate 2,097,308 of OX352233.1, read as the reverse complement.
GCTCCCTGCTCCGGTTTTTCCGGTCAATTACAACCTGGGTCTCTTCAAGACATGAGTGAATAGGTATCTTCTAGACCTTCGTGAGACATCGTTGGCTACATCTTCAACTTCAATCAGGTGAAATTGTGGTGAAACGAACTTCTATTGACTATGAAAAAAAAAGATTTGTGGCATTTCGTGCGCTGTCATTTTGCAAGTAGTCACCCAAATAAGTCCCGTTTCGTGCGTTCAGCCACGAATCATCTGAAAACAGAATGACTGCTTTAAATTTTAACTTATTTGAGTACACAATACTGTTCATTCCGACCATACGTACTGTTGAGCGTATTTCACGTCCTGATGAGTTTTTATTGCGAGTCGATAACAGCCACACAAGTTATGATATGGTATGAATACGCGCAGTTTATGCGTTGCTGCTCTTTGTGAACTCGCAGCAATGTTTTACTGGTGATAAACGAGGTTTTAATGCAAGGTTTTATTAGTTTCAAGAATTGTTGCGATTAAAAGTGATAGTTTTTTCGTTAAAGGTATCTCAAGGGTCAGATGAATTAAAAAAATATCACATAAAGAGTTACTTGCATTCTCTCTGAGCTATCATTTCGCCGTACCACCGACACGAGCAAGTTTTCGAAAAATCTTAGACCCATGGTAAAAAAGTACATTGTAAACAACTACAAATGGATTATTTGAACTAACTCTGGATTGTTTGCAACAGTATGCAATGGGATCAAAGTTCAATGATATATTAGTAATTTTCTACGTTATTTTTGAGCTAACTCTAGATTGTTTGCAGTAGCATGTAGTTATGTCAAAGTTTTCACTTTTTATAACTAATTTCTGTGTTATTAAACTTATTCTACTTATAAACAATCTGACAAAAGGACAACAGGAGTCGGTGGTCATCTCTTCCACTTAATTTCATCCAATTTGGATGATTTGGTCAATCCAAAATATTTAGTGGTCAACTCTTAAAAAACACACGAAAACGCTTTTTCAAAAAAATTTTTTTTGAATTTTCAGAAAGAGTTCCGTAAATAAAAAATATTTTGTATTGTGCAATACTTATAGGTGCTTTCATAAAGTTATATATGTTCACTAACTAGCTAGAAAATAGTTTTCATATGTTTCTGAAAGTGATGTCAACATTTTTTTTACTGACGTCGTTATATTCTATTCTAACATCAAACAGCGAAGACCCTGCCAAAGTCAACTAAACACAAAATTTACCCCCAAAAACTAGCTAACAAAGTATGATAGAATATTACAGCAGGCAAAACTCCGGAAGGGAGAATAATTATCTGGATACCTGTGAAAGTCAGTGTCAAGACTGATTTAATATTGGACAGGCCTTTGCATCATTTATCAGAGACAGGGAGTAATTAATGCGACTTCAAACGGAATGAGGAACACAAACATTTTGTACCTAAATTGAATTATCTGGGGGGATGAAAATTTCCTGCTTGATAACGAGGAAGTGAAGATTCAGTTTGATCTGTTGAAATATTGAACAATTTGAGGTTACAATGAACTTATGCTACGAGAAAGATGTTTATTATTCTTGTAGCATATTATATGTTTCATTAGAGGGATTGCTACATAGAAAACTGAAATAAACCTAATTTACAGAGTGATAGCAGAATATTTTAAGGGTTCGAATCCTGCCGAAATCGAAATTTTTTGGGATATTATTAAAAAGTTTTCGTAGAACAACAAATATCTTTAAATAATGTATGTTACGTATTAACTTATGCAAATCAGCTATCTAGTATTCATAGACAAGCTCAGTTACTTTGGGACTGTTAAAATACGTGTGAATTGTTGTTTATTAAAGAAGGGATACAATCAAATAATAGTCCGACGATAAAGCTTATAGCACATATCTCGTAGGTCAAGGCTTAATAAAGCTTATTCATTCGATCCTACTAATTCCCAACAAAAATGAACAAACTCTGCGAAGTAACATTAACTAATCAGAGATTCTACTTAGCTAATCGAATCAGAATCAGCTAATAAGGTAGCGGCCATGATATGAATGAGGAATTACTAAGTAGTCACACCTATATTATAAGTGCGACAGTATGGATGTTTGATTTTCTCTACACGAAAAAACTACAAATACGAATCAGGAAGAAATTTTGCAAACAAGTGCATACATAGTTTTTGGCCTGGAAAGAAAATATTAGCACTGTACAAGGTACCCGTTTATGGAATGGAGAGCATTCTATACACGGGTAGCTTGTACCCTGGACATCAGACATGCCAAATCTCTCCCTTTCTTTAAAATACTGCTTAGTCAGCATTTTCTATCGTTGTAAAAATTTGAAAACCTTATTTTTATGTTTATGTAAGTTTGATTATAATGTTTGTAGGTATTATAATATGTAGTGTAAGTATTATTGTTTTCTTTTATTTTTTAGAGTGCGACCGTCTTTGTTCTTACATGTCCAGTTCATCCCAAGGTTGCCTGGAAGAGATCGCTCATAGCGATAAACCCGCTTTTGTACTTCGTCTGCTCGTAGCATTTATTTCTGTACTGTCATTTGTGTTTACATGGTGCTATACAGTATTATCTATCTACTCGTATCTACTTTTTATCCCATAAATCAGTTATATAGGTTATCAAAAAAAAAAAAACACGCGAGCAAAACTGCAGGCAGACACTAGTGTTTATAATATAGGTGAGTAGATACCTTCTGGGTGTAGGCGGAGGCCTGAGAGCTTGTAAGTCTCATGAGATGATTATTTCTTATACAAAACAAAGAATTTGGATTGTGTTTATCAAATAAACACTTTATGCAATAAACTTATTCCTAGATTGGACGATGATGTTAACAAAAACATTATATCTTAACAAAATGTGATATCCACCAGATTTGATTGTCCTCTGATGTATACCCTACATCAGAGAACAAAATCCGTGTTTAGCATTAAGTATAAACCCTCTAGCCCTAAGTTTACTAACAAAATAGACTAAGTTGTCTGAATAAATAAATAAATTATTATTATTATTAAAAATATTATACGAAAACTGAATCGATCAAGCTGAAATTTTGAACATAAAGATCTGAACATTCTGAACCGTAAAAAAATATTGGCTCCTTTTTATTAGAAAAATTGTGTGCGGAGCAGTCGGGCGGAAGCTAGAACATACGAATTAACAAATAAATCGGCCACATGAACATATAAACATACAAACATAGGGTGCTAACCTCATAACCCTCCCCTGTTGGTACTCGGGTAGAAATTGGGCAGACGTTCATGACAATCAAATGTTCTGATGATGTTATACTTGTTGATTTTTTGCTAACATCTGCTTTCACGCTCAAACTAAAAATCCGCAAAAGAAATAAATGTCATCTGCTAACACTTGGAAAACGAAAAGACAAACATCCGATATTGTATTTTCGGTCTAAAGGTTCAATAAAGTGTTAATACGGTGCTGAACCACTTTTAACTGCGCTCTCGAAACTAGTTAGTACGTTTTACGAGAGGTTGTCACTTGAAGCACTTAGCACTTGATCTAGGGCTCATGCGCGTTAAGAATTGGAAACTGGCGCGGTTGTTTTGCGCAATTTCAAAACCGCGTGGTTGACAACGTAGCTGAAAATTTGATAAACAGTTATAGGTATCTTTGGTATTAATATTTCTATTAAAAGTTTGAATGTTGTATGTTTGTTACTAAAGGATCTGCTCTGGCTGATAAACGCTCTTACGCACTCGTAGGTTTAGACCTTTTGCTACTTTTTATCCTATAAATCCGTTCCCGCGTATGGATGGGATATAAATAACCTAATAAACCTCTCAAATCTGCATCTAAACTCTCAAAGGCTCTGCTTCCAACATCTACATTGCAACTAGAAACATAACAGACCACCTAAGGCAACTCAAAACAAGCATGTTAGGTATTTAGATGCACTTCAGACGGTTGTTTGGATCCCGCTTCTGCACAGTAAACATTGATGCAGGTTGCGATTGCAAAGTTTCATATTCTGTCGACTTTAATAAGCTCCGAGGGCTCTTGTGCATGCAGTTTGTTGGTTTTGTCTTCATTTTATTACTTATTTTGCTTGAACTAGCTTGCAGACTTGCTTCTTTCAGATGCATACAAATTCTTCATTAAGAACTAATTAGGATTCTATATCGCTATGGAACAAACGTGAAACACAGCTTTTTATTCGTTTCGTCTAACTTTAAACATCATCATCATTAAGAAATTAATAAATCCCAAAAATTTACGATCTCGACGGGATTCGAACCCGCACCTTCCCCTTCAGCGTAGGGTTGCTCTTTTTCCAACTAAGCTACGTGATCTTATCTCGTCGACCCGAAAATCTTTGGGAGTTCTTTCGGCACTTACGCCGTCAGCGCCGCCTACAGAGGAAACAATGAAGTTATCCAATTCTGCTCAAAGACCAAATTTACATTTAGTTCTTTGACGAGAGGTTTTGCCGTTGCTTGATTGTTGCTTGATCATCATCATTGTCAGCATCTATTACTCCAGTAATGGATATTATGCCTGCCCCAATATTCTCCATTTTCCTCTGGCTCTGGTTTCACGGCTCCACTGTCTAACTTTAAACAATAAACTTTATACATGCCTAAACTAATCAATGACATCTGTAATGAATAAATAATGAGTTAGTTTCACTTCGAAAGTTATCTGAGTATTCGGCCCGCGCATCCTTTTTTATAAAACTCAGCCTCATTATGTTAAACGTTAAACAAATATAATTGAGGGACATTATTATGATTATGAATGGTCAAATCTCATTTCAGGTGCATATTTGGGTAATTTAAAAAAAAAATTGGTAACCGATTTGTCATCATTGTTAATTATATGATCAGATCATACATACACTTATCATCGCCATTTTTTTTTGTCCAAGCGCTGGTCAACAAATCAGCGTTTCATAAACATGAAAGTCATCTATGCGGGCAGACAGACGTGCAAACAAAAGCTGAGATCACAGAAAACAAACCAGATACAGTGAGGCATGTTGAATAAGCTGCGAATGTCTGGTAACTAGAAGCTTAGTCGAGTCCCGAGACCAAAATGACGGGAATATTTACTTCGTGCACGAAAACCTTTAAAATCGTGTCTTCTGCAACTCATTACGATAGTGGTTACCTGCTTTACGTTTTAGGACATGGCATCCCTTTGTTGAACTGGTATTTCTGCTTTGAACCGGTTTATGAAAGTATTCCTTGAACAAGCCCAGCCTTTGAGCGACGCAAAAATTTACTTTGAAGCTTGTAATTTTGTTTCACACAATTTTTCCCCCGTTTTCGACAAATTGAGGGTTCATTTTATGCAAACTCTGCATCGCGTTCAAAAGACATTAAATATTGATCGAATTTCTTATCTCTTTGATCGACAACTAACCGTATAAAGCTCGGCACGGGGCTTCATTATTGTAGCTCTTGGCACTTGCTTCTTCTTAATAGATGAAATGAAATCAAAATATGTTTATTGTTACTTAAACAAAATTCGTTATAAGGGAATTATAACTAGGTACATAATACAAATAATTTCTGTGTAAGTAGAGATGATTTACTCACGTACTCCGTGACTCCGTACTACGTGAGTCATCATCATCATCATGATGATGATGATGATGATGACTCACGTACTCAAATAACAAAGATTCCCTCACTAGGCTGTGCCTGTATCGCGGGAACCAATACGATTAACAGGTACGGAATAAAGTAGCCTCAATTGACTGTCGAACCTAGTCATATAAAATGGAGAGCCGAGTCATACAAAATAAAATTTGAGAAGAAAAAATAAAAAATACACTGTAAAAAATCGAAATTAAAATCAGAAAGCAACTGAAAAAAAACTGAAAAAAAAAACAACAAAAACTGATTGAAATCTTGAATTGAGATGTCCTTCAGTTCAAGTTTGATCAACCTCAATCAGAAACAGACCTTCGAACAGTTTCGAATTATCCAAAGGAAACGTTTCTGAAAAAAACGTACTAGGTTCATATATCAAAATCTTACTCTAAGGTTAAGGTTTCGATAACAAGAGAATGCGCTGGAAAGAGTCAACTTCCTAAATTTGTGTAAATGAGTGTAAATGAAGTGTAAATGAGATGGCTAATAATTTTTTGAATAATCCTTTCACCACTATCTCACTAATATTATAAATGTGAAAGTTTGGATAGACGGATGGATGTTTGTTACTCAATCAGTAACAAACATCCATCCGTCTATCCAAACTTTCCGACACCAGAACGGCTGAGCAGATCTGTATGAAGTTTGGTACAGAGATAAATTATAGTCTGGAATAGCACATAGGCATCCCGGAATTCCCACGGGAACGAGAACTACGCGGGTGAAACCGCGAGGCTCTGCTAGTCTCACATATTTTTTTTCATCATGATGTTTTTTTCATTGGTCATTGCGTATTAGTCAAATGTGCGTCTAAATGCACCCATCCGCCATGTACCGAAGTGTACGACATCATCATCATCATCACCAGCCTATATCAGTCCACTGCTGGACATAGGCCTCCCCTAATGAGCGCCATAGCCATAGTGTACGACACCCAAGTAATAACTCTTAACTGTATTTTGATATGATGAGAAGATTCGATAATGATATAATGATAGACAACGGGATACCTCTGACGTGAGTGATGGCAACAGCCAGCCATAGGAACCCCTCGATGAGCGCGTAGTGTGAAACGGGCGGTCCCGTTCTATGAACATTTGTAACGGCAGCTTTTGATGGTTTCTGCTTAAGTATCGTCTCTTTCTGATTTACTTGAACTGAATGTGAACTGATTTTCTTTAGTGCCTTACAGTTAAGTTCTTGACATGACAATATCTTATTTTAACGCATTCACTGCCCAGCATCGGCGAGGCGACCTGCAGTGGCACGCCAATCGAATGACACGTCGAATGACTTTGAGTGATTATTGGCCTTTGACATGACACGTTTGCGGCATTTTGATATTATAAAAGTAAGTATACAGAGCACGACCAATATAGCTTGGTCATAGAACAAGATAAAGTTAAAAACTACAACCCGACTACGTGAAAGTTATAAAAGTTTGAAATATTTACATTGACAAAATAGAATGACGTATCGGTCATATTTGATAGGCATAGAGTTGAAAATGAAAATAGGTCGTAGGTATTGTAATTTTTCTCTATGGGGCCTGCAGTCTGCGGCTACCTAAATTTTAATACGCGTTTTGAAGGCTTATTCGGGGTTGCAGCCCTAAATCATATAGCCTATAACCATCGGGGTATTGAGACGAATCAATCGATACATAATTTGTTGAAATCGAACCAGTAGTTTCAGCGCTACGTGGGAACAAAGAAATCGGCCACATACATACAAACATACAAATATACAAACATACAAACATACAAACATACAAACATAGGGTGCTAACCTCATAACCCTCCCCTGTTGGTAGTCGGGTAAAAACCTTCAAATAATGCTTTAAGACACATGAGAAAAATTTTCACTCGGTACTTGCACCGAATTTAAGTTTTCCCCTTGCGATCTATGAGCGTAGCGTACCAAGTCTAACCCAAACACGTCAATCATAGAGGTAAAAAACACTCAACAATTCTATTGATTTCGAAGGCAAAAACGAATATACGCATACTTATAAATTAAGTGCATTCACGCATCCGAGCGCACAAACACGAATACGAAAATGAGACGCATTTGGCTACACTCGTTTGTCTATTCTAAGCCTCCTTCGTTTATTCCATCAATGGTTCTCGATAACATTTATCGAATGTTTTTTGTATTACGTCTTTAATAAACCTCCTCTGGTTCTCCAACATAAATCAAGATCTTAACGTCCAATAACTCAAATCCAAGATCAAATCACGCTGGATTGTGAAGGGTCGTTCATAAATATATCAAAGAAGTCATGACACTAATCCATTTATTACACGATTACCGTCGTGAGAGTGAATTGTATCGTTTTATTCTTGTGGCAGTACTATTATGGATTCAGTGAACTCAGCTGATCGTAGATAGGTTATCTACAATGGGCACTTTGACTGCCGACGCACACGGTTATGTAGGACTGCTTTTTGCACAGCGACGCGACGACGTGTCTCAAATATCGTGTGTGTAAAATATCATATTCTGAACAAATATCTGCATATCGTACAAACATTAGTCCCGAGGCGGGAATTGATCCTGCGTCGCAGGCAGACCTTCGCCCACTACGCCACAGAGTTCGTCTTTGAAGAACACTATCTGAAAAACGTCTCTTCACATGTCCGCTTAGGAGGAGCCTGGGTCTAATTGACGACCGTGCTCCGTCAGTTAGTCTGTAAGCGCACCTTGCTATGACAAGGTACTAGTGTATACAATAAATACACGTGACTACACCTATACTTAACCAATCACTAATACAAGCGATTGTTTGACTTTCACGTTGTCTTTTTAGGATTCCGTACCCAAAGGGTAAAACGGGACCCTATTACTAAGACTCCGCTGTCCGTCTGTCACCAGTCTGTATCTCATGAACCGTGATAGTTAGACAGTTGAAATTTTCACATTCACATATTTCTGTTGCCGCTATTACAACAAATACAAAAAAATAGAATAAAATGAATATTTTAGGGTGGAAGCCCCCTAAAATATTCATTTTATTCTATTTTTTTGTTGTATTTCTGTTGCCGCTATTAGGTACAACAAATACAAAAAAAATATTTTAGGGGGCTTCCATACAGCCAACGTGATTTTATTGCCGTTTTTGTAGATAATGTTACGGAACCCTTCGTGCGCGAGTCCGACTCGCACTTGGCCAGTTAAATTTTTTGTTTCCGTCCAATTGTTCTATCCTGGCTACAATGAAGTGCCTAATGATATCGATTCGTAGAAATGTTCTTGTGTCGCATACCGTATTACTTCGAGGTCGTCTGTAAAACTCTACTCAACACTTCTATGGTTTAATCCGACCCAAGGTGATTGCTATAAGTTGATTGAGCGTCGTTATTTAGGGTAATAGGGTGTAAAGGTATTCTTCATTTTTACCCTCTCTGTCTGCCTTGCCTTCTAGCGTCTTGCCTGACCGTCTATCAACGGGCTGAATCTCATGGACTATCTGATAGTTGAACTTTTGAAAGTGTATTTTTTGTGATTTTGATTTTTTTGACAATATAACATTATTTACCTGAAAAGTGCCTTGAGAAAAGGACTTCCGGTTGCGCCCGTCTACTCGACTTGGCAGGTCCACTACTATGCCCCTGATAAAGTTCAAGAATTTTACTAATAATGCAGTAGTTTTTTTACTACTTAAGAAGTAGTTTTTTGGATCGTAATGGGAAGACACATGACGTTTTTGTAAGTATTTAATACTGGTTGGTTAAACTTTTTGTGATAATAAAAAAAACGTGTAAATAAAAACATTTTCCCGTTTTCAATAAAAACCATTCTTTATTTGCTCTCGTTATTACTGTACGCTCCTTCGTCGACTAATTATGACCCGAGGCGAGCTCTGAGTAATTTCAGGAAACATTGGAAAATATAGCAGATAAATTAGATTAATTTTCTGACTCTTATTAACCTTGGGTATGGCATTAAGTATTTAGTATCAGTTTACGATACAGTTCCAAGTTTTTAATATCCATTCTTAAAAATTATTTTAAGGTTTTTGGTTATAGTGCTTACCCGCACTTTGGGTATCTCTAAGAAATGAAATAAGTTCCTAAAAATTTTCTGTTTCGGCGGGGCTCGAACCCGCGCCCCACCGCCAGTACGGGTGTGCTCTAACCAACTAAGCCACGAAATCCTAGTCGGTTCAACCGAAAATCTTTGGGACCGTACAAGTGTAATTTTAACATCAACGGTGGGACAGTGATCGACAACGATCTCTGTCCCACCGTGGGCGTGGGTAAGATCTGCCTGAGCTTCAGAAGGTTGTGGATTCGATTCCCGGCACATGATCTAAAGCAGAAACGACAATTTTACTCCCCCAACAAACAAGATCGAATAAGTGGAATTTTCCTTGAAATCGCCCGAAAGTTGCTAATCACTTCACTAATTGCCCTAACTTTCTGATTTAGTGGCGTTCTATCCAAGATTTGTAACTTATTCACAAACTCTTGTTTTCGTTGCGACTTTTACGGACTTTTGTAAAGGTTAATGTCGACTGAAGCGCAAAAAATCTGAACCTATGTCATCGATTTTTTGTCGAGCCGCCAATCGGTGGCTACTTTTGCCCACAGCTCTCTTGGCATGCGACAGACGTGACCAGCCCAGTCCCACTTCAGCTTTGTGGTTTTACTAAAATGCTGCGCTCCATCGCTATTATTTTTATATTATATCTTATATATTATACTAGCAGCGCGTCGCGGTTTCACCCGCGTAGTTCCCGTTCCCGTAGGATTTTCGGGATAAAAAATAGCCTATGTCCTATTCCAGACTATAATCTATCTCTGTGCCAAATTTCGTCCAGATCCGTTCAGCTGTTCTGGCGTGATTGAGTAACAAACATCCATCCATCTATCTATCCAAACTTTGATATTTATAATACTAGCAGCGCCTCGCGGTTTCACCCGCGTAGTTACCGTTCCCGTGGGAATTCCGGGATAAAAAGTAGCCTATGTCCTATTCCAGACTATAATTTATCTCTGTGCCAAATTTCATTCAGATCCGTTCAGCCGTTCTGGCGTGATAAAGGAACAAACATCCATCCATCCATCTATCTATCCATCCATCCATCCATCCATCTGAACTTTCACGTTTATAATATTAGTGAGATTAGTAAGATAAGATATGCGGCATTGCTAGTACAACTGAACATTTAGTTAACATGACAATCGATACGGTAGACACTGCTTCAGTTGAGACTAGGCTTTACCCTCCACTTTCGTCATGCTAACCTTGTTTTGGAGTAAACATCCAACAGGTTTTCTTTTCGTGTGAATCCTGATACTATCACTAAACAATAGTTTAATTGTTATTATTGTATATCTTGATGACGCCCAGAAATTATGAAATTACAATAGAGAGTACAGTAGAAATTGATGAGAAAATTACCCAGTTTCACTTATTTAGAAGTGTATATTGTAATAGCTAGTTTCGTAAATATTTTGGTGATTAAATCTTATCAGATTACACACAATATAGCGTTATCGTAATTTATAACGGTACTTATAAGTTATTTATCAGTTCAGTGACCTATTTTTTTGTCTACGCTATTGTTTACGACATACAGTTTCAACAAATAGTTGAAAAGCTGCCAACTTTGAGGTATAATGAGCTTTGTTTTGAGTCAATTGTTTTAGAACAACTAAAAACTGAATGAACCATGTTTTATCTGCTCAAAAACACTGGTATACATCTTTATAAGTTGACGACCTCTGTGGCGCGGTGGGCGAAGGCTCACCTGCGACGCAGAAGGTTGCGGGTTCGATTCCCACCTTGGGACAAATATTTGTACGATCTGCAGGTATATATTCCGGGTGTTCTGGTCGTTCCTATGTATAATAAAAATATCTATCTATGTAATGTATTGTATTATGTATGTTTATCAGTTATCTAGTACCCATAACACAAGCTCTGCTTAGCTGGGGCTAGATAATACTGTGTGAATTGTCCAGCATTATTTATTTATTTATAAGTAGCTATGAACTCTCCGAAAGCGTTTTAAGCTTATTCTTCTCTTCTTCGCTATTGTTGGGAAGAAGAAAGATCTTCCAGAACTGTCGTAGTAGGTTGGGTGGATACCTATTTATTTGCTGAGTGGCTGATGTGATTCGCATATTTTTCTATTTCTACTTTCATTACGGCTCGCTCCCGGGCAGTGGTAAATATTTGCTAATACTTTCATTGCTTACGACGCTCATGTCGTTTCATTGTCCAAGACATGCGTAGGGGTGCAGGCCGCACAGCTTGGACTGCAAGAGGCTGGGTAGTGAAAGCGTTAACATATACATAATAAGAGATTGCATGCTCTGAATTTTATATTATAGAGGACACTTAGTTGTTCTTTTTGGGTGTAGATATAAATTTATTATTTCATAGCTTTAAAAGAAAACAGTCGGTACTCAATTAAAACCTATAGAAAGGCAATGGGGTTGGCACAAATTGGTGTACGCTTCTCAAACCCATACGGAATCTTTTACAAAGCACATTCTTATAAAAAAATAATCTGAAATGTTCAGCAATTTTGCTCAAAGGAGTGTTACACCTGCCACCTGTCTGCCTAGGCAGGCAGGCACACATAGACCTTAAAGCTTAAACAACAAGGGCGGTAATCGCAATGTGTCTACTAAGGCTTTTCAGCAGTTTAGCACAAGCTATGCAGTCAAGCACTCCACAGTCAAAATACCGAGATGACTGAAGTTCCCGAAATAGCTCCTTGCTAAACACGCTGTGACATCACTAATTTGGAGCAAATTCTCAGGATAAAACAATGTTACATTGTTAGACGTTGACTCAGCATGACAGATAGGAAATAGGACAATTCCGGGACTGATATAAAGACCCACTTATGAAAAATGGTACAATTAGGGGGTCTTAAAGCAAGCAGAAAGGATTCAAATCTATCATAGAAGAAAATCTGAGAAGATTTTTATTTAATAGTGCCTAAAGTACCAGGAAAGCAGAAGACGAGTAGAGATACTGAGAGTTGATTAGAGATTCACTGGTAAAATCTTGTATGTAGTTGTATATGTAGTTCCTTCATGTTTATGCTAACCTGATAATCAAGACCCTGTAAATAGTCTTAGTTAAAATGCATGCCCAGTAAGGCAGTCACCGTAGTCGAAATCGGCTGGGAGACATCGTCATGCTAACCTGTAGCCCTATTGTCTAACTCAACTGGTAATCGTAATCGACTTCATTTTTGACATTTGAAACCTAGCCTGGACTTCGATTGTAACTTTCGTATTGTGTAAATAGTTGACACATGGAAGACCATTACCAGCGAAATTGAAGCCCAGTGAATGAATGAAACTTCGTATATTGGCGCGGATATCGGTATTGTGTAACGTCGAAATGAATTTCAGTAGAAAATTCAAGCCCATTTGAAACGTCAAATGAAGCAGGGAGCTCATTCGAGTCTTGTTTGGAATGGAAATCTCAAATATATCCATATAAATAAAAAAATTGTGATAAACATTGTGTTTGAAGGCTAAGGAAATAAGTAGGTAAGTAAAAATCTCTGAAGTAATAAGTAATAATTATCTGAATACATACCTACCCAAGTTCAAATTCATTTTTTGTATATAGGTATACATACGAGTAGGTATATATAAACATTTTCTTCTATTTTTTACAGGGTGATGCACAATACACCCATCAAAGCGGGAAAAGTAACCAACGCCTCGTCGATGTCGATGAGGAGATGACACGCGACCGTGCGCTACAACCGCAGCACTGCATCATCCCCCTGAAGGTGTACGGCGGCGGGAAGTTGATGGAGGAAGACAAGCCGTTGTTGACAGATTGTGGAGGACTCGAACATAATTGAACGACGACCTCTGTGGCGCAGAAGGTCCGCCTGCGACGCAGAAGGTTGTGGGTTCGATTCCTGCCTTAGAGCAAATGTTTTTACGATCTGCAAATAATTGTCCTGGGAGTGTGTTACGTATACTATCATCTAGTACCCATAACACAAGGTCTGCTTAACTTGGGGCCAGATAATGCTGTGTGATTGTCCCCAGCATTATTATTATAATTATTAAAGCCTATGAAAGCTTAATAATTTATTTTTTATTGCTAATTTATTGATTCTGACTCATAAATAAAGTAAAAAAAAAACAATCCATTCTAATTTATTTTAATCTTACTACTAATTTATTTATGTACAACAGTAAACCTAACTAAAGTTTTTCTTCAATTCGCGCTTCAGAGCGCTGCATATCGCTGCCAAGGAGGCAGCCATGGCCTCTAGCGAACGCGAGATCTTCTTCTCGTTTGCTAAATGCCGCTCCTCAATCTGCATTGCCCACTGAGGCACATCTGCAGCATGTGATGTATCTGTAACTATGTATAAAAATACAGCTTTGGAGGAGGCTATGTCCAGCAGTGGACACTAATTGGCTAGCCATTGATATGATGTGACATGAATAATGGTACTCTCCTAAAATTTAAAGAACCTACATCAGATACAAATTATTACATGATCGCCTGCGCGTTGGGGCCAATTGCGGTGGTTGCATTGGCATATCTAAAGCTAAAGCTTTAAAATTAGATGGGTAATTAGCATTAGTGACAAACATTCAAATTAACAGATAAAAGGTACTTACAACTCTCCACTTGGCTAAGGTTTTAGTGGCGCCAGCCCCAACAGCATTGAGATTACACGCAAGGTCCGTCCTCCCAAAGTTTTTCAGCTTGTTGTTTCGCCAGTGGGCCGTTATTAGCCAGGCGGCCCACTGCGAATCCCCTGTTTGCTTCCATAAAAGCCACAAGCATTTCCATCTGCCTGTCTGATACTATTTTTCTTGCTGGCATTCTGAAATAGCCATATTATCATATTACCACACTGTTGTGTAACAAAACACTTGATAACTTTTGTAACACATAAAACGCGGTAAAATGTACTTACTTTGGAACTAATCTTTTCGTTTTCAAGAAAAAAAACAGTCGTAAAAGTTGTTTTTATTTTCACAAAGCAGCCAAACAAACTTTAAAATATACCGCGAATGACAAGTTATGACAAGTGTCCCTCACTTGTCATACGTCACGCGCGATTTTGACAGTAACAAAAAGAAAACTTGCGTTTCGTTACTTTTGTGGTAAACCTTTTTAGATATATAAAAAAGGTACACACAATAAACTGAAAAAATACGTGATGTAATTGCAAATAATGACAAAAATAATGCACAGGCTGTGTTTTTCCAGCATAACAAATATAATTATTGTTTTTTCAACTAGTAAAACAACTTAATCGCAAATAGTACCAGTGGAACTACTAGTTGTTCCACTTGCATTAACGGAACGCATGAAAGATCGAAAACTACAGAAATTGGATTCACATGAATCATTCATTCCGAAGCCGATTACCAGTTGAATACCTTACACAATACCAAAAACATTCTGACTGGATTGACAACTGGTAATCGATTTGAAGTTCACTGGTAATGGCCTTCGAGTTAGACAATAGTGCTACTGGTGTAAGTAAATTTTGTGCTGTAAAATGGTACCTACTATGACAGCACAAATTTTGGCAGGCCGGGTCCGTAGCGAAAGAATATTAAAGTATAAAAAACAAAGTAACTCGATCTATTTGTAACGTTTTCACGCTTTTTGGACTGAACAAATCCATATAAAATTTGGCAAGGTAATAAGATAGAACGTACCGCGGAAAAGGAAAACTTTTTACCTAGGACATGCATAAGATGCACCTGCGAAGCCACGAGCATATGCAATATTGTATTTCCGATAAGGTTTTGTCCATGCTCAGTATCATTTCAGAAAAAAAACATGAGATATGATAGAAATTTTATTATAAAATTATGTAGAAACAAAAACGTGCATAATATTTAATTGATTAAAAACATAAAACTTGAGTTGAGACTTAATCGAAATCTGGGGTTATAATCGTATCTTGTATTATGGTAAGAATACCAAAACATCCTTAACACTCTAAGGCCCGTATTATGAAAGCTTCCCCAGTCATAGATCTATGCTTGAGTGACGTTTATGCCATAGAAAATCGTTACTCAAGCACAGATTGAGGACCGAGCAAGCTTTCATAATACGGGCCTTAGTGTCCACGACGCTCATGCCGAATACAGCTGCAAGTGAAGGCTGGGTATGTCTAAATGCATGCATAAAAGAGCTGCTTTTAAAACTCCAAAGTCGAAGTTGGGCACGCTAAAACATAACATACTTCTGAAGCAAAAGCACCTTCACAACTAGTAAATCCAAAATTTGCTAAACACACATACGGCAGCGTCATCCATCTACCCCGTGCATAATCCCCGGGCGCTCCATCCATTACTGTGTCTGTCACATCTTCACGCTCCCTCTTTTGTTTTATCGAATCCATGTGATATGTGGGGATATATCGCAACTGGGAAATGAAGAATTTCAATTGCACAAAGAAAAATGATCACGGTCCATACAAAATTAACCCACGTCCTACAGCAAAGACAAGTACTTCAAAAAATATAAAATTGTGTATAAAAAGATGACATACTTCCAAACAGAAAAGAATAAATAGATTGTATTAAGTTATATTATAACAGGGTAGGCTATGGTAAATTTCAAATCTGCATACGTTTTTGGTATCTTAATGTACTCTATCCTATTAACAATGCTAATGATTAAACAATCAAGCTCCCTGACAAGGTTAAGGACGCACCTAGTTTTGAAAATTTTAAGAATAAGTTTAATCACTGGCTCGTAGAGAAGAAATTTTAAACCTACGACGAGTTTTTAAACAATGAATAATGTATGTTATTTTTTAGTAATTTAAATTCAGTTCATGTTCAGTATCAAAAATAATATTTTTTTATGTTAAAATAATAAGGATAACTATGATTTCCTATTCTATAATTATCTATGATACTAAACTGTAAATTGTTGTGAGGTATAATTTGACAAATAATTAATAAAATGTTTATCTGTTTATCAAGTTCTAATTCTCAGTTCGGTTCAGTTCAGTTCGATGTTCGGCCGTCGAACAATTAAAAAAAGCTTCGGTTATTCGATGAAGGTACATTCTCCCTACCTGTTTTTAAGCCGCAAGTACTTATAGCTAAGTATTTTTCAAATATTGCTATACAATAATTACATATTACAGCCCCTGAACGAATTTTTATAGCAATTTTTTAGCTTCTTGCCCGTGGTTCCGTTCAGCCGTCGCCGCCGGTCCAGTTGCCTGGACCACTGTAGTCCAGTTTTGTCTGTAGGTTGATTCTAGAATAGCACCGAGGTATTAAAGTCTTATATCGAGATATTCACCATAATTAGATTTTTTATATTCTTCTATATTCTATTGCCTATGTTCATCAAGGATAATGTAGGATTCTAATGGTGAAAGAATTTTTCAAATCGGTTCAGTAGTTTCGGAGCCTAATCAATTTAAACAAATCTTTCCTCATTGTAATATAAGTATAGATAACCATGATAGTTTCAAAAGAAACGAGGTATACATACTATTGTCATCACAAAACCTTGTGTCTCTCGTCAATGATAATGGAAGTCCCAAAACCATCGAACTGATAAAAGTACATAGAATGAATTAACAGCTCAACGACGTTATTTTAAACTTGGATATCAAATTTAACCACTCCAAAGTTGGACAAGTTGTTAACCGAAAGTTCTGGCAATAGCTCGAATGATGGTACAGTTAGTGACAAAACTGTGCAAAAAGTAAGAAAAACTATTTATGCGTCTGATAATAGAGATATAAAAACAAACCTAGACCATAGACATTGTATTTCATTGCAAAACACACTAACAAAGAGAATAATTCGTGTAACGATTTTTTTTCAAAAACCGGCCTTTTAGTCTAAATTGGGTTTTTCTTCGACCAAGTTTCCGATTTGGTTCAGCGTTGTGTGAAGCAACTTTTGCTCAGTTTTCGACTTATCTAGTTGACAGTACCTCCTTACTACAGAATATTCTATGGCATAATATCGTACGATGAGTGTTTTATGGGAATTTGATTCAAGGATTGCCATCGATGATTTTATGACCTCTACACCAGCGCGCAAGTTTAGTAGGATAAGATAAGAAAAGAGCGCTTAGGGGCGCGTTGTGTTTCCGTGGGAGTCAACAAGAACTAGCTAACAACCCTTGGTAATACCAATTAGTAACTAAGCCCAAGCCATTCTCAGAATACAATGTCTGTAAACAACTCACAACACAAAAATCTGAAATTCCCTTTTTGGCATCGAATTTTTTTATTGTAGGCTTCAAGCATTTTAGGAAAGAAGTCTAAAGAAAGCGAATAGTGCAAATTCTGTCCACAAATCAACAACAAGAAAGTGATAGGGGGTCAATGTTTACTAACATTTTATCTTGGGTTTTGCTGGAGTGTATATACACTAGATATGTAGGTACACTAAGTACACCAATAGACTATGGTACACGCTGTACATCGAAAATACATTTTCGGTGTAGGTACAGCGGGAGCGAAACGGGAGCCGATTCTTACTTACAGCTTTCAAAAGCTTCACGTTCAAAGCTAAGTTTTAAGTTTAAGTTTGTAGATTCGGTTGAGAACTGAAAAGCCGCCCTAGCTTCTGCTTCTTACCAAAACCCATCTGTTCATCTAGTTGCTGTAGCCATAAAAGGTAGATGTAGGAAAAAAATAGAATATATAAAAATATACTGGTTAATCGGTCATTTATGAGTATATGCAATGGGAACTGTTTATGGGATTTAAAGTAGAGGGAAAGAAAAAAATACCCGATCCGTTCAGTAGTTTTGGCGTGAAGAATAAATAAATAAATAATGCTGGACAATTCACACAGCATTATCTAGCCCCAAGCTAAGCAGAGCTTGTGTTATGGGTAGGTACTAGATAAGATAACTGATATACATAATATAACACAATACATAGATATATATTTTTTATTATACATTGAAAACGACCAGAACACCCTGAACAAATGTCTGCAGATCGTACACACATTTGTCCCGAGGCGAGAATCAAAACCCGCAACTTCCTGCGTCGCAGGCAGACTTTCGACCACCGCGCCACATCGGTCATCATCGAAGAAGTTACAAACATCCTTTTATCCATCCATCCATCTAAACATCCAAACTTTCGCATTTATTATATTACTGTGATGTGTGAATCTGCGCCACTCTCGTCCTTTTGTCAGACGAGTGACGTAGAGAACATCAACATGTTAGCTTCTCATTCGACTGCGCCCTATCTAAACTTACAACTTAATTAAATACCTGAGAACCGGAGGCGTGATGTTCACTTATTATTAATAACAATAGTTCCGCAGTATAAATAATTAAATTCTGAGGATTCCGCTTGACGAAGGTTTGCGGTCAGTTTGGCAGTTAGGAAGTTATTTATGTTTGGTTTGTTTTTAAGGTGGCTTAGACTGTCTGAAAAGTTAAGTTTTTTATAGCTCTATGGAGACTTAGACCAAGCTGTGGGAGAATAACAGCCGGTTTTTCATCCGCTTGTTATTTTTGACAATAGTTTAATCACAACGTTGACGGTTAGACAATTTGTAAGTGAAGCCGCTAGTAAGAATATAAAGCTAAAATTGTTCCTGAATAACTGAACTGAGCTGAATGTAATTCATAACAGTACTTAAATAATGTAATTAACTCAGATGTGAGCAAATAATTCATTACTTACTTAATTACCTCTGGTACTGATTACGTCGGGTACTCTGAGCTGTCTAAAGGGTTTTCTCACCATTTTATTTCATCATCAGAGATCGCAGACACTTTTATCAAAAAAGACCAGGCGCTGTACTCGTAAAAACGAAATCGAAGTTTCTGATTTGTTTTCGTGCAAACGCTAATCGTATGCGAGCGACATAAGAGTTGGTTTTGCACGAAAACGAAGAAAAAACTACGATTTTCCTTTTCCCAGTAATCCCCCAGATGTCCAAAACCAGTACGTCATCCAATAAAGCTATCATAATCATCATAACATGAGTACGAATGCTATCGGACCTGCTATAAATATAGCGTCCACTCATCAGAATTGGCCCGAGTGCTGGAGCGGTGCCAAGTGCCCGGCGGCGGCTTCGAACGTAGCTCCTTAGCGTCATCATTACATGGACTGATGTTTGGTCTAGCAGTCTAGCTTATAATATGTTGAGGTAGATTGGCTTTATTAGCAGAACTTAATCTACTTATATACTCTATTGATAAACAAAATAATTGTTCTCTTTAAGGGAAGGTTTGACTCCTGACACACTACCTAGTTTAGGAGTCAGGGCTTCATTTTATAAGTCTCACATATTGTTTGTTTTCAATAAATATTATTATATATTATACATATAAACCTTCCTCTTGAATTCTCTATTAAAAAAACCTCATCAAAATCTGTTGCGTAGTTTTAAAGATCTAAGCATTCATTCATAGGGACAGACAGCGGGAAGCGACTTTGTTTTATACTATTATGAATAATTTACTTGTTTTTGCCCGTGGTTTCGCACGCGTATACCGTAGTAAAAAGTAGAATATATGTATGTAGGTCAAAATCTACTTGTATGCAATTTTACATTTAGCAGTTTATGCGTGCAGAAGAAACAAACTTATTATAATGTCCATCCATCCATCCAAACTTCACATTTTTGATGATAGCGTGAAGCTATTTTTAGCAAATTATTGTCATAACTCATAAGTGACTGATTAATAAAATAAAATTGTATTCCGTTCATTCCAACTGATAATGGTGTTTCCAGAACCTAAATATGAACTAATTTACAATTAAAAAACTTATTTAGTCACCATTCTGGTTTTCGGGGTCAAATGGTGTTTCTAATCATGACACGAGTAAGTTTAAAATTGGCACGTTCCTCGTCACCTGCCTAACCCAGCAACACCGCTAAATGGGGTTAATTGGTGCAAAAGGTGAACCTCTGGCATTTTGCCTTGACACAGCAGAGATACTTAGTTACTTTGGAACAGAAGGCTATCGTGGTTTGAGCCTTCGTTTCGGTTGCCTTTCTACGAGCCCAAAGTGGAGCGGAGACGTGCAGGAATCGATCAATCAGAAACTAGCGAAAGACAAGATGCATTTCACAAAATGATTGGTTGCTTCCTTGGTCGGTTGATAGCATGAAGCCGGTATCCCACAGCCACGCACGAAGAGGCTACGCACGTGTGTATAACTTGGCTTTACAAGAAAATGTATGACAATGTCCACTACCACCTACGAACACGCAAGCACGAATACGATATCGCCAAACAATAGAACCCACACAGCTAAAATACGCCGCGTGGCCATGCACAAAGTGCGCAGTGATGGTACAGCGGCTTAAACCTGCAATTTGAAAACTTTCAACGCGAATATCCCTCGCAGTGGGAAAAAATACTTTTTCCCACTGCGAGTTACTACGAAAACTTTTGAAAATTCGGTCAAAACCCTGTGTCCACCAAAATTGCACCCTAGGACTAGGATCACTAAATTCATCCCGTAACAGTCATAAAGAGAAGAATCTCACCCTGAGAGGAGCAGCATTGTCTAGCTAGCTGGAATATTAACTATAAATTTTCTTTTTCCGAACCTGAAGAATTTTGTATTACAATTTAATGGGTAACGTGGTGTACATACATTGTAACATGAATGTACCAGGAAAGCAGTGGTGCGAAGAATGGCGCCAGATTGTTAAACGTGCCACTCTCCCTATATTGGCGACCACCACCACTTCATGTCATGAGTCTTCGGACTAAAAACTTATTTGTTCAGAATCCAATAACAACACTAGCCTTTATCCAGTCCTCTGCTGGACAAAGGCCTTCCTTAATAAGCGCCTCATTGGCTCTATTAGGGTGTAATTAAGCGATAATCTTAGGATCACAAAACGATGAGATAAATTCCTGATAGGGTATTTCGAGAAAATATATTTTATTGTAGGTCACACCACAGTATTTTTGGTATCTGTATCAAACTCAAAATTGCAAGTACCCCTTCTGTCATAAGCTAGCCTATGTTGGAACAACCTCTCTCCTAGTATGTATGCGCCATAGGTACATGGAAGGTTCCACATTGCAAGCTGTGATAACCTGGAAACCTTTAGCTTAGCATTTTGATTGTGCAATTCTGTACAAGTTGTAAGAATCTATATCTACATTATTCTACATGATAATAATTTAATTTTGTTTGTATAATAAGCTATGCTGATGGTGCGGTGTGGATGGTCCAGCATTATTTATTTATTTTAATATAATGCACTTATTTAGGGTTTGTGTATGTATGAGTAAGTAAAGGTGATGGCAAAATCTAGTATTGATAAAGTGGTTTTAAATATTGTAAAGCGTGGGATGGTACGACTGGTTCTTACAGGATTGCAGTAAATTTATGAATACTGCTTCCCACGTAAAGGATTCTGGGTAGGCTGGTTCGGATCCCTTAGAGCGAGATATCTCGTGGCAAATCAAAAGGAATTATTGTCGCGCTGATAATGCGTGGATACACAATCCTGAGAGTCGACAGAGGTACTATTGTAGACAAATAAATAGACAACTCTTTTTTGTATCACATAACGTCAAAATTGAATACAGTAGCGTCCGCCCCGGCTTTGCACGGGTATATTCTATAGCCTATGTTTATCAGGGATAATGTAGAATTCAAACTATGAAAGAATTTTTCAAATCGGTCTTGTAGTTTCGGTCGGAGCCTATTCAATTCAACAAACAAATCTTTCCTCTTTAAAATGTTATTAGTATAGAAGTATAGATATACAGGGTGAGTTTTTTTTTCAGTACCACTGAGGGGAAGTTGAAACCTCTGACTGAGTTATCGAAAAGTAATTTAGTTTTTCTGGACATGTGAGATTTAGATTTTTGAAAAAATGCATAGAATCGGGGTTGTACAAAGGGCGGCATTGTCATCTTTCGAAACTCTTGTTCCATTGTCTGAGAAGAGAAAAACAAAGAACAATAAATATACCTTCGAGTGAGCTCATTAATGCGACGGACTGTGTTATCAATCAGAAAATTCTCAAAAGTAGAAAATGAGAAACAAACCCAAAGTACAAGGTAAAATTCATCAGAAACCAAACACCTGATTGACCGTCCAAACTTAACAAACTCCGAGCAGAACCAAAGTCCTTTGAAGAAGTTGCGTGAATTTACTCAAGTTCGTTTTTGATACGATGAAAAGGTTCCTGATACGTTCACGTCGTACATACCTTTCATATTGAATAAGTTTTTAAGTAGGAAACACCTGTTAGAAGTTCGATCTTCGATTTATTTTGATTGAATGATCAAACGGGCTTACCTGAAGCGAACTCAGTCGTGATTTTCTATAGGTGTACCCATTTTCATCATGGATCATTCAGGAATTTGAAGTTGGTTTATACTATTTTTAAAACACTAATTTAGTTCTAGTTTTTATTTTAAACTAGCAGCGCCTCGCGGTTTCACCCGCGTAGTTCCCGTTCTCGTAGGAATTTCGGGATAAAAAGTAGCCTATGTCCTATTCCAGACTATAATCTATCTCTCTGCCAAATTTCATCCAGATCCGTTTTGCCGTTCTGGCGTAATAAAGGAACAAACATCCATCCATCTATCTATCCATCCATCCATCTAAACTTTCACGTTTATAATATTAGTGAGATTATAATATTAGTGAGATGAGATAAAGTCTAATTTTTTTTTAAGGAAAGTAAGACACCGGCGACGCCCAAAAAACACTAAAATTTTTACTTAGTACATTAGAAAATTTTAACAAATAATGAGCATTTTTGTTATTGTGGTGTGCTCATTACATTATTTAATTTCTTAAATAATGAGCACTTTACTGAAAAAAAGGCGTGACTACAAGCCGTAGTATCATACCTATAAAAGATCGTATGAAAAAACTTCTTAGAAACTGTAATCTGCTCAACTCAACCACATACTTCTATTAAACTGGTTTCATCTGACCATCTTAACAAAAGTCCTTTGTTGAGATGGTCTGATAAAATTTCTATTACGGCTCATTTCGCTTCAAAGCTACACACTCATTAAAAGGAGAATGGGAGTGCCTCTCAAATGTGTCGTTTTATTGGGTCCTAACAAGCGCCGTGATATTTGATGGTAATGCTTGCTATGGTGTTGATGGTGTTTAGTGAGAGATAGCTGTAGTTTCAAATTTCATCCATGTGTGAGGAGAAGACATAATGATGGAGTGTTTTATGTTGTATCAAGGAATAAAACAGGCCAAGTGCGAGTCGAACTCGCGCACGAAGGGTTCCGTATCATTATCTATAAAATCGCAAAAAAATCACGTTTGTTGTATAGGAATATACCAATATTAATTTTATTTTGTGTTTTAGTATTTGTAGTTATAGCGGAAACAGAAATACATCAACTGTCTAACTATCACGGTTCATGAGATACAGCCTGCTGACAGACGGACAGCGGTAAGTAATAGTACTTAGTAATAGGGTCCCGTTTTACCCTTTGGGTACGGAACCCTAAAAACGATCACTAACTGCATCATTTCAAAGATTGCAAGAGTATCTACAGCATTTACTTAACCAAAAATCGATTCCTAATCTCAAGAACTTCCGTGTTTTTTTACGAAACAAACATTCACTTAGCCTAAGCATGCTGTTATGCATTTTTTAAATAATTTATTTCAGACATCTAAGAATAGTTATAGTTCTTATTTAACTTATTCTTCGATCTATAGTAAAAAATAAACCAAGTAACATACATAAAGTATAAAAACTAAACTAAACTAAAACTAAATAATTAATTCATTATTGCGGCGACGTGTATATGACGCAATCAGGGTGTCATGTCAGCTGACGACGATGCACGGCAGTGTCCCTTTGCAGGCCGCCAGTGAACCGTTGGAACATGACACCCCTCGGTCAAAACTCCTCACACAAGAAAGTCGAGAGATATCGAGTTGGAACTCTCACCATAAATGAACTGAAGCTTAAATGGTGAGAGTCCAGCTTCTCTACGCGCAGTGAGAGCCCGGTTTTCATCTCCAGGAAGTTCTCTTCCTGGAGATGAAAACCTCAGACGTCTGTCTGCACAGCGTAGTGGACGCGTGAGATGTACAGCTGTGTAATAGAGGCTTTCGCTTTGAAGCCAAAATCGATATCCATTATTAATTTAATATTCTCTAGCTCGTTTCACTAAGTGCCCAAGTTCACCGAACACTAGATTTCAATACGAGTGTCACATGCCGTGCAAAATTTACACGGTAAATTGAAATTCAAAACTTTTTCAATTAACTCTGAAAACACCATGAAAAACCTTTAACTCCATTCGTTAGGAAAATGCATTGTGCGAACTTTATATGAATTGCCGCCGCCGCGGAGCTATGGCATCGTGGGTTGATAACGAGAAAATTAAAAATGCATTCGCAGGGGTATTCTAAGCTGGAAAAAATTGCCATCCCAATACGACCCGGATTATAAAAGTTTGATCAGTCATCGATTTATACTTAAGTAACTAACGCTTATACGATAGAAAAGCGTGACCCAAGCATGGATCGTTGGCTGAGCCAGCCTTCATAAAATGGGCCATAAGCGGTTACTCTATTGATTCAAAAATGTAGGTGTAAGTTGTAATTCATCTTGAAACCATTTGAAACAAAATGGTAAGATAGGTAATGATAAAAATGACCCTCTTCCATACAGTGTTAAAAAAATCGTTAGATAGTAATTGTCCTAAATGAAAAACCAAAATACATTGATAATTTTAAAAGCTACCTGGGTAAAGTAAAGTAAAAAAAGTAAAAGTAATTTATTTGCAAAAACACGTGTAAAAAAGACCTCAGTATATTCGTTACCCAGAACGGTAGGAAAAGCCGAGTATGGGGTATAAAGTTCCCGACGACCGACGCGGCGCGGCGGGATGACTGACATGACACGCAAATTTCTCGCTGCTTTTCGTAGCGCGTCTGAACTGAACTGAACATGCCTTCATATTTTAAGCATATTTAACCCCTTCTCTGTCAAGCCTGATTTGTTCAATCGACTATAAACCAGTGGTTTATTTCCCCTGAATAACCTAAAATGTCTCAGGATATTAATTTTAAAAATAAAGTCAAGAACTCCCGATTGTATTACCTAGTTATCCGCTCACTTACTCCTTGAGTTCTGTCCAAGTTCCGCTCGACTGACCGTGGTCACAGTCTGCAAGGAGTTCACTCAATTTAGTTCTTCATTGTTTTATTAGATGGTTTTATTTTTCTTGGCTGGAACCACAGATTGGTTAATGCAAAAATGAAGCCATTTCTTTTCGGCTATATGTACTCGTATTATAATTATGACAAACTATTTATGTATAAGTACAGTTAGAGTTAAGACACGTACTTGTTTAGTTTATGCGTGTTTGTATTTAATCTGGATGGTTATTTAAAATGAAAGCACGATAATTAATTTTAACTTAATAAAACAATAAGGTGACGGTAGACCTTCATTTCATTTCAATTCAAGCCTTTATTCAGAAAAATTTAGAATTTGTTTTTTAAATACTATTACTTATACTATTGTTACGATATCGATAATTCTTCTGTTTGCCCTCTTTTGGCAAAGGCTTCCTCTAGCCTACCTTAAAAATTCTTAAAAAGGTACTAAAATTAATAAAGTTAATTACAATAAAATAATAGAAACATATTAGAACTTGAGCTAACTGCAGACTGTTGCACACAATCTACAACTACTATCTCAACTGATCCATATCAATACTATTCGGAAGCGTCCCCAAGACGCGTGTGAAATGGCAATGTAGCCAGCATGCTGGCTACATTGCCATTTCACACGCCCCGCGCTGTATGGCAATGCTGATGCGTAAAAACGGATTTATATTTTTTTTTATAATAGCGCTAAATCGAGGCAGATTTCACACACAAAGATTAAATGGCCAGCAATTCAGGGCTCATATTGATTCGATACACAGTTTAAGAAAGAACACAGCTGGGGCCGTCTGTGCACTATCATACAATGACTGTATAACTCCGTTATACAAAAAACCGATACCGTTATACCGTTTGTATAAATAAGTTATGGTCCTCTCTACCATTATTTTCATGCTTTGTTTATTCAAACGGTTCCTAGAATAAGCCTTCGTAGGTGACCGAGCGACAAGGGGCACAATGGCGTCAACTTTTTAATTTATGGTGTGACGTCACGCCTCGAGCCGCGTCTGACAAAGTTTGACAACCTAACTTTTTTATTTTTTGTACGAGCTGATGCGTCAGTTATAATTAAACATTAATGGAAGAATGAAATGACAAGTTATCTTTGTTTTTGTGTCGATAAAAATGAGAACCGATGGAAAGCAAAAGGAATGAATATTAGGTTAGATATGAAAGTAGGTACTTGTACTTACCTACTGTTTTTATCAACATAACATTTTAGAAACACGATATTACGAAAAACGTATCGAGCATAGCAAAATAAAAAAAAAAGTGAAATACTAAATAAAAAATGTTGATATTTAATTTATAATGCGAAATTTCCCTTTACCCGATATTTTTTTGGTTGTTCTCGAGAGCAAATTCTGTGAGAAAACCTACTTTTCATTGAAATTTCTTAATCAAAACAAACGGAAGGAAGTTAACAAAAAAGCTTTGACTTTCAAAGGAGGACAATGAATTGGTCTGTTCTTAAAGGACAGCTGTTTTTGAAGAATCTCTTTATCTATATTTATTTATAATTGTCAGCTTTATCTTGATTTTGTCTCGATTATCATTATCATTTATGAGGATTATCGTTTATCATATTCTCGATTATCATTTAATTATATTATTATTCTCCATATTCTTCCATATTATTCTCGTGTATCATATTCTCGATTATCATTTAAGAGGATTGAATTATAAAAAAAAATAGTATGTAGATTATTGTTACACTTCTCGCGCAATTAAATAGCTCTTTCACGAAAAAATCACATCACACTAATATTATAAACGCGAAAGTTTGGATGTTCGGATGGTTGTTTTCTATCTCTTCACGCACTAACAACTGAACCGATCAGGCTGAAATTGCATAGATGTAATTTTAAGCCTGGTATCAAACTAATGATACTTTTTACCTATAAAACAGTGCTCAGGGATATAAATTTTACCTCATCCTTTCCATAGAAACAACGCAAGTGGAGCCGCGGGCAGAAACTAGTCTGTAATAAAACCACGATTTACAAAAAAAAAACATAAAAGAAATGATGAAAAACTAAATACTGAGAGACTAATGATAAAACGATTTTTAAAAAAGTCCCTACATTGGACGAAACATATATAAAACAAATGAACAACAAAACGAAATATTATACCCATTCTCTAAAACCGATGTCCAATTTTGTCATCCACATAAATTGGAATCAACCAAATTTCCATCAAAAGCTCGAGATAAATTTAATTCAAAGCGAAACTGACAGAAATAAGGAATGTAATAAAATACCTGCGCCACAAAGTGATGCAAAATGAGACTGGCATTCTAGAGGTAATGCCGTAAAAGCGGAGTTATGGACCATGGTACGGCATCTGTATCCATCGTATTGTTATGTTTACGATATGAAAGCAAATGTCAAAACTGCTATTATTTTTGTAGATCGTCTAAAAGGGTGGGGAAAAGCTTGTTTGTAACGAAAAACATCATAATTTTACTGATAGGTTTTATTGCAATGAGGTCTATCTAAGCTTGACTTCAATCGTGAGCCCTGATTTTCACTTTTGTCTGATATTACTGAATTAACGTATGTTCACCTTTAAATTCATATTTCGAAAGGTGCTGTACGATAGGTAGGGCATTAAGCATACCTATCTTACGTCTAAGACCAAACAGCACTGCTGCTAAAATGAGCTGTATGCTGTGCAGTACAAAAATAATCGTGAACTCAGATAAAATCAAAACTGCCAATCACATTGGAAAACTCCCTTATTAAACTATCATGTTATTTTCCAATAGCTTACTTTTTATAAACCTAATAACGACATTGAATCTTAAGGCCAAGAGATACGGTTCGGATCACGTTGAAATCGGACGCAAGCTGCGGAATGTACGGAAACTAGAAAATAAATAAAATAGACGTTGCGTTGCGATGCAAAGTCGCGGCGCGGTCCAATGCAATTTACGTCGGATTGGGGCAGATTTTACCGGAGGCAGTGGAAGTGCTTGAAAATTACGTTTTTAGACATTTTCTATTTTCCGTGTTGACAGTCGATGGAAATTGTTTCAATTGAAAGGCTCTTCCCACCAAACATTATTTTGTATCAAATGTTAAGCGAAATATTATGCACATTGAAATAGAACGAAATATGCTACTACCACCAGTTGCTTAGAATGATTTATCTATAATTGTATACAATAAATAGCAGATCAGCCTGCGATTTCATTTGCGTGGACTTTGTCTGCTTATTATGTCATAAATAAAAGAAACCAAATTTCAGCCTCGGAATTTTTATAGTTCCAAAGATTTTGATAGATTTCAATAAAACTTGGATCTCATTTTTGTGTTTATGTTATTGTAATGTGGAAATAAAATCGCATCATGCAAACATATACCTAAACAAAATCTTATAAAACAGTGCGTCGTAGCTCAAACATAAAAATAATTTAGACCCCCCCCCCCCCCACTTCCCACGAACGTACACCAGTTAGTACATCATTTATATCAATTTGAAATTTTATTAGATTTATTAATTGCACGTTGCTGTTTATGTATAAAGTTTGACTTGTCTAAGTGCATTTTTGTAAGCCTAAAGAAATAAATTTATTGACTTTTGACACTACAAACGGTAGGTACAAAAGCGGCGATAACTTCCAGCTATAGAGTTCTGTATTTTTACTTTTACGGCTTGAGCTACGTGGAGCTCAAGCCCGTGTGATGTAAAAGTTCCCTATCATCTTTGAATTTTGTGTCGAAAGATGTATCCCAAAAGTAAACATCAGCCTTTAGGAAAATTGTTATGAGTAGTTATTGATTTCCGCTTCAGGCGGAAGTCAATGTGCTTGGGAAATCCGGACAGGATTCCGGCACATCTGCTTCGTACAGGCGACATAGTAAAGTCTGAAGATAGTATTCCAACTCTTATAACAAGAAAACTATTTCGCTACTTTTCACATTAGTACCTATATACATACAAAATTACTTACACCGGGTATTTATCACGGTGGCGGCAGTTCCAATGTATTCCAATACATCAACCATCCCGTGACCATGGTCCAACGCCTATGGCCCAAAGGGCCAACGCGATGGACACCGCCAGAACACTGTCGGCAGCGTACAATGACACTAATATTATAATTTCGAATTTTGGATGGATGGATGGATGTTTGTTACTTCTTCACGTCAAAACTACTTCGCGGATTGGTCGAATTTTCTATACACGTAGTTCTAGGACTGGAATAAAACATAGGCTTCTTTTTATCCCAGCAATCGGTAACCATGGGATAGAAATAACGCGTGTGAAGCTGCGTGCAGAAACTAGTATTCATAATTATATAATTATAATTGTCGCAACACCCCGCCGCCGTCATGCCGGGCTGTGTCGCCAACTTTGAAGTGTAGGTATTCACAATGACCACTTACCGCCCGCTAACGATATACCCAAATTCCAACTTTCGTTCTCGCACATTATCCATTTGTGAAATTATCATTAACCCAAATTGAGTGTTCCCCAAATTGTTCGTTTTCCAAAATATATGCATACTATTACTATTTGGGAAAATATCCCAATTAGTCCGTGACCCAAAAAAACATATTGCCTGATGAATCTTACTATGAAAAAGTTTCGAGGCGATGCGGCATGGTCCTTTATCTCAATTGGATCGTCGGAAGAATTATTTTGATATTTGTATTGTGTGCATTGCACTTCTTCTTGAAACATCTATTGCCCTAGTCCGTTTTACGGCGGGGCGGCGTGATGCGCTGGGCGGAACTACAGGTTTACGGGCCGCCCGCCCCACAGATTCCATTACTGGGCGGAATCACAACTAGTTATGTTGCTTTATTAGTCTTGTGGAGAATGGATCGGGCAAATAGTTTTGGTTTCCTTTAATTAAATTCATTACAGCCAAGTAACTTTAAACTCGATGGTGAGCTAATAGAAATATTATCTAATATCTACAATATACTATCTACACTGTAGGGACGATAATTTTATTGAGAGTTGTGTACGCTTATGCCTGTTTTTCCTGAAAGAATCATCCATCACAAGCCCATAAAGGCCAGTGCTGGTAAGGCCTCCTGATGAGTGCCAATGGAAGAGTCATGAACCGTTTAGATAGCTCTACATATAATGTATTCTATATAGAGTATTGACTCAAGATTTTTTCTTTTTATGATAAAGAAAATTAGGTCTTCGAATTTGAAGGAATTTAGGATAACTAGTTATAATTCAATATCACGAATGTAACTTATGTATTGTTTCAAAAATTTCAGGTAAACACATCAGACATTATCAATGATGCAGACAGCAAACCATGTGTAGTGAGTTTTTCCGCGGTTTTATTTGAGTTATATAATAGTTTACTAGTTTTATGAGTAGAACACTAATTTTATTTTATGTCACTTCTAGAGAAAACCGTCTCAACAATACTAAAACAGCAATTTCCCAGAATCCAGACCTAACGTCAAGCGCAATAGAGCACAAAGCTAAACTCCGTCAGTAAATTGATTAACTTTACGAGATTACCAGGTAGTAGTACAACACTTGACTCCGAGACAGACAGAAATAGCACGTCTGCAGTCGGAATTAGGTCAACGTTACAATGGTCACTGCATTCTGCAGGGCTTTGGATTACCTCTTGGTGTTTGAAAAGGCCGGGGAAGCTAGATTTATCGTATATATGCATCTGTCGACAGCTTTGTGAAATCTTCACAGTTTTTAAATTTTTTTCCACATTTACATGACACAATAATATCACACGTATTTACAGATTAACATCTAGAACCCATTCGTTTCTAATTATTTAATGTACATACACTTAGTTAACTAGACATGTAGTAAAGACAATTTAATACTTTTAAAATCTTGTGAGTGCCTACTTCTTCCTAATGCGAGAATTGTAGTCTGGCTTCTTCGATACAGATACGCAGGCTAGTGAAGAAGCCAACGAAAATCGCAATTGAAATTCGCTCAGCAAATTGTGTACAAAATGACTCTGTTCATGATTGTGTTTAGGTTTAATTAATTTGTTCTTATATCGGTACATAACTATTTGCTGCCGTAAATATTTTTTTAAATTTCAATCACAATTGTAAATTGTTATTGAATAATGGATTCTAATTTATAGAAATAAAGAGATTCCGCTTTACAAAGTCAGTGGACTTAAGCTCAACGTATCCATAAAATTTCTCGAATTTCATCCTTTGTTCACCTTAGCTTATGCTCACCCTTGCGGACACTCGCCCAGACAAACCTCTTACATAAGTTAGTAATCTTGTTACTCTACCTGATATTCAATTCTATTTTCCACGGGTCCTCTATATCTAAGTTTGTTGGCAGCCAGTTGTCCATTACAGTATTTTTACGTTCTGTTCCACCTTCGTTTTATCCTCTCGACAGTTACAAAAGGCGGTACTCAGGCTGTACTAAATCTTCGTTTTGCTCACAATTATTCTGCTCTCTAGTGTCCAGCTTTATGTTTCATTGTATGTTGTGAAGTTGTTCCCTCGTTTGTGTTTTCACTTTTCGAGACATTCGCTTTTATTTTTAGCTTTTACAGTGCAGTACAGTACAGATAATGGTAAAAAACGCCTCGGTACATAAATATTCAAATTGAATTCATAATTTTCGTTGAAAGGTAATGTCATTAAATTAAGATAAGCTTTGAGTTAGAATCCAAACATAATTTCGTTTCGCGTAATCAAAAAGCAAAGTATGAAAAATACTAAAAAGAAATCGCTATTCCACGTTCATTACAAATTGAATATTCTTATCATTTTTCGTTCTTTGAGCGTCCATAAAGTGAATGGAGATTCACTAATGGGGCAGAGCCATTGCTACGAGGCATACGACCTGTATAGCGCTACATCTCTCTATACCAGCAATGTAAGCATTATCGTGTGTTAAATCCGCCCGGGGTTGAACATGTGCTGTTCATTTTGTACCGGCATTGTGCTAACGTTTAGCGAGCAGTTATTACATATTGCTGGATTTCGTGTTCATTTTCTGTACAATGATCTAGGCAATGTATGTTGAGCATGCTTATTTTCTTTAGGGTTCATGCTTTTGATTTACTCTGTAGCTTTATATCCCCGCACAGTCAGATTAATCAACGCCTGGCTAGCATAAACAGGTTCAATTTACAAAGTGGTTCGTCGATTCGGGATACAATGAACATCGCTGAACAAATTAATTAATAGGAGGCCCTGCGCGACCCCTGCGGCAGTCCCACCACAGTGCCACCGCAAACTTTTCATACAATTGATATGTTCACTGAAACTAGCCAGGATCAAACCGCAGACTGTTAATTTCCATTAGCAAATAGAACTAAAAGCTAGCATTAGCAATTGTAGGCGATTCGGGTAGAGCGACTCATTCAAAAGCTATTTAGGAATCCATTTGATTGCTTTATTCAGGATTAACTAGGATTATGCAGCCAAATTGTATGGAATGGAAATATCGTTTCGAATGTTTATGATATTTACTTTCACTTTGATTTTGTGCATGCTGTTGGTCAGCATACTTTGTTTCGCATACTTTTTTTCGCATTCAGTATAAATTGGTCTTTGTTAACAAAGAAAATTACAATAAAATAATAGGAACAAATTTGATCCAGTATTTACGATTGAAATAATCTGGCTAACTGCAGACTATTGCTAACGGGCTCAACAGAACTATTTAAATAACTTGATATCATCATGAATTGCTTGTTCTGTTAGTTCTGGTGTACCTACTTGTAAATAAACTTAGAGAGATAGTGATAAAACCACTGCTTACAGCATCTTTGACCAGGTACTTTCGCGCTGTATTCCAAAATGTAGTAGAATTCTATTTTATTCCACCATCCTACACAAAGGTGAGCCGGGTCTAAATTAAACAAGTTGTGCGAGCTCAGCCCAGCTCCCGCTAAATGAATATAAACTTTAAGCTAACATGATAACATGCAAAGTTGCACGCTCCGAGCTGTTTTGTTTTATACAAACTTTGTCAATATCAATATATTGTGAATACTGAACACTGGTCGGTTTCAATAACGCGTATCTTTTGTTTATTTTGCATTTTACAATGTTGTTGGTAACATTCAAAAATTATTGTTCAAATAACAGTGAATGCTCGGATTGTTGTTATAAATATTTAAACAACTCGGGCCGAATCAGCGTTTAAAATCAGGTTCCACATGGTTAATTCCTTTTCCAGTATGACGTTATAGACCTATATCCATTTTCAATGTAATTATTTAATATACATAACTCAAGTAGGTAGGTACATAACTTCAAGGTACTACATTTTACAGGTATACCACATAATGACATGATTATGGTTTTTATTTTAGTAAAATAGACCACTACTTTAGCAGATTTTTTATTGTGAGTAATACATTTTTTAATTCATCAAAAATGTACAAAATATATTTTTTTTCTATTTTTTTTTGCCGATAATGTTTGATCTACTTTCATCCATTTTGGTGTTGCACTTTATCCAGGGACCCACTGTATATAATCCTATCAATACAAAACCTATCAATGTTATTTTAGAATTAGTTTTCAAGGAAAAATCGTTAATTCTCATTTTCGCCTGTCTCTCCAGCTAATTAGAAAAACGCTAAGTACAAATCCTCATCACGTTAACAATTCAGTAGACTCTAACTAATAATTATTGCTGGAAACTTGCTCGGTTCCACTTGAATATTTTATAAGGGAGGAAAGTCATTTAGTTGAAGCTATAGGTGTTGTCACTGCTTTAGAAATAACGGTCAAAACATGCGTTTATCAATGGTTTGAACTATAGGGTCAGAGATCTATGTAGTTTATTTTTTTAGTACGTATGGATGTGATATATAGCGCGTCGAGTCGTGTCCGAAAATGTAGACAAAACGGAATGTTCTAAGTTCTATTCTAAGTTTATTGTTGTTTACCTCTACGCGTTGTTTAACGAAAACTCTTTATCACTACATTGTATGAAACAAAGTCGCTTCCCGCTGTCTGTCTCTATGTATGCTTAGATAATTAAAACTACGCAAAGAATTTTGATGCGGTTTTTTTTATAGATAGAGTGATTCAAGAGGTTTATATGTATAAAACAAGCAACCGTGCGAAGCCGGGGCGGGTCGCTAGTTAATAATAAAATACTCAGTCCTTTAAATTACGCTATTTACAGTTTACAAAATAAAAAAAAATACAAAATAATTTATTTACCAGAACAATTTTACAAATGACATAATGTTACAAAGAAGAAGTTAAATTTTTGATTAATTAATTATTGTAATTTTCTCTGATACTAAAAATGTTTATAAATGTAGAGTGAATTCCAGGATTAAATAAAATACTAGAACAAATTACTTCAAGAAACTTCGGTATTCCGGGCAATGTATCGGCGAATTTGATTTCACGGGCAATTTGCAAGCAGATTTCAACTGGCTCGAACTTTGCTCCAATCCTGCTGGCTCTATTGGGTACAAAATGGCCTGAAGACATTGCAATCCATCAGACATTTATGAGGCTTAGCTTGGCTTTCACATACTCGTGGGCCATGACGTTATATTATATTAAAAGCTCTATCCTATAATACTTGTTTCTAAAATTCAAGATATTTTATGACAACAATGGCATAGATAAACAAAAAAATTATTAAATAAACTACATCAACAGAAAAGAACAAGATAACCAGTAAAAATAAGAAATAAAAACTTCAACAATGCATAAAGCCGCTGTCTCATTACCACGCACGGAGAGACTACGCACGTGTGTGTAGCTGCACTACAGGGGAAACGTAGACCCACGTTGCATAAGATTTAACTATTGTTTCAACAAACCCTTACTCTAATAAAGCACCTGCTGACAAAACAGAAAGCTTTCATGACACCCCTTTAAAGTTCATCCTATCATTTTCCTGGTATATAGCGTCACGTGAGCGCGCATAATAATTCACCGGTCATTTTATACCTCGCCGCTTTTTCATATATGAGCGATATCGAACTTCGAATGTGCCGGATGTCCTTATGGGCTTTGATAGGGTTTGTTTGCTTATAGACTTACCTGGTTTACTATTCGTTGTTACGCTATACGCCAACATTAAAAAAAACTGCTTGCGATTTTTTGCACGTTTTTCTGGAAAACTTAGTAAATAATAAAATAAATAAATAATGCTGTTCAATCCACAGGGTTGCAGCAATGCGAAATTAAGTGTTCTCTGAAACTTAATACATTGATTCCGAACCAATTCGTCGACATTTTCGACCCAAATCTCGAGGAATCTCACCAAGGGGGGAGCGGTATCCCAATAATATAATCAATGTAAAAGTTTGCATGGATTGATGGATGTTTGTCACTCAATCACGCCAGAACAGCTGAAAGAATTTGGATGAAATCTGGCACAGAGATAGATTATAGTCTGAAATAGCACATAGGCTAGGTTTTTTATCCTGGAATTCCCACGGGAACGGGAACTATGCGAGTGAAACCGCGAGGCATTGCTAGTTTGTCTTATGACAAAATAACAATGCCTCGCGGTGTCTTATGACAAACTAGCAATGCCTCGCGGTTTCACTCGCGAATAACTCAGTATAAACGGGCTCCTTGATAGCCAAGTTCAAAATCGAAGATTCCTGACTTTATCAACGTATCTTTACAAGCCAGTATTCACTCGAGATACTCAATCGAATATGGTGCCTTATCGAATAGTCTTATTATGATATTCCTATTAGAAATATCGATACATCCCTCAACACTTCCGTTGCAAATGTAGTTCAAACTACATAGTTATGATTCTCTCCCGACTTATCTCTTCAACAGATTTGTTAAACAATACCAAAGACTATCAACATAATTCGATCGGAAGCTCGGCTGAGGCATAGAGTTGATTATACCCAGCGAAGCAAAACAAAGGGTCCCAGGTAAAAGGGGAGACAATGCCCTAATCCTTGCTTATTTTGAGGGCGACGAGGCAGGCAAGAATAGTCCCTATGACCGTTGCGTTGATAATGTAGTTTCGCAGTAACTTTTAGGTTAGATATTTATTTAGTTGAAATATGGCTTTGTCAGAGGTATAACTGTCCGTAAAGGGGTACTGACATACATAAACAATAATGAAACAAATGCATTAATATTATTTTAGAAATGGGGCTTACAAATATAAGACAATTCAAACGACCTCTGTGCCGTGGGCGAAGGTCCGCCTGCGACGCCAGAGATTGCGGGTTAGATTACCGCCTTGGGACAAATGTTTATACGATCTGCAAATATTTATTCCGGATATTCTGGTCGTTTTTTATGTATAGTAAAATATCTATAATGTGTATTGTATTATTTACATCAGTTATCAAGTAGGTACCCATATCACAAGATCAGCTTAACTTGAGGGTAGATAATGTGTGAATTGTCCAGCATAATAATAAATATTATTAATTGACTTTGGTAGCATACCTACATATATCGCAAGTATATTTCCTGTTCAGAGCTTGGCTAGCAAAACAATATATGTTTACTAATGTGATTGACGACCCATTGCAAAAGATCTTGGAAAACCAACACAGCGCATGCCGCTGACTGTTTTGACAGTTAATTAAAATAGACTCTGCGCCAAAATGTCGAAGAGGAAAAGTTTTGAAAAACATTGCTATGATCCACGTTTTAAGCTTCCGCCTCGCTTTTCCGAGATAAAACGGCATATTGCTGCTATTGCCTTCTTTATGTTTAATCCAGATTCTACTTAAATTTCAGACTGATGACTAGCTTTGATGTTGATTTAAAGTTTACGGGACTATTTTTTATACGATCTGCAATATTTTACGGGGTACCTATTCTGGGTGTTTTCTATGTATAAAGTCTTTATTAACAAAGAAAACTACAATCAAATAATAGTGTTAATTAAAACTAGTATTTACAATTGAAGCAATTGAGCTAAGTGAAGACGGTTGCAAACAATCTACAGGTAGCTCAACTGATCCATATCACTACGCTGATGCGCTGTGCCAGATACTTACCAGCAGTCGGGTCACGCGTCGCTTCGACCAGGTGCTCAGATAATTTTTTGAAAACCCGGAGAGCCTCGGTAACACGACCTAGGGGCGTGACTCCAAGGGGAGTAAATGCGTAGGTTCTGTCGAGATCTGAATAATTGTGCCTCTTGAGATCTTCGGCCAAATCTGCGGCCGCACCAGCCCTCACGGAAGTCCTAGGAAGATGGGAAGGCGCGAGTGTGTCGACGCATGTACTCTTTGTACAATGAAATCCATGTAATGTCAATATATTAATAAAATTAATAAGTATATATCTCAGTTACCATCTAGTATCCATACATAAGCTCTGCTTAGCTTGGGGATAGATGATGCTGTGAGAATTGTTAAAAAATATTTGTTAGGTATTATTTATTTATTACGTAGAAACACATATTTATTAGATAATAATTTTTTGCAAACTTTCACTCAACTTCTAAATGATCTTTGAAAATTAATTATAACTTATACTTACTTTCACCTTAGACGTAATCATTCTGTTTGCGTATCATCTCATGACAAAACTTAATTTCCTGAGTACCCGAAAAAAGTAGAACACCAAGTATATTTTTCCCTAAAGACTCAACAAACTCAAATTACAAAGAAGCCGCAACAAAACAAAATAAAACAATATTCAACAAAAACACCTGTAATTGTATATTCGGCTAAGGCGTGTACACATTGAGT
Organism: Eupithecia exiguata; assembly: GCA_947086465.1. Classification (NCBI taxonomy): domain Eukaryota; kingdom Metazoa; phylum Arthropoda; class Insecta; order Lepidoptera; family Geometridae; genus Eupithecia; species Eupithecia exiguata. The sequence continues at coordinate 2,058,921 of OX352233.1, read as the reverse complement.
ACACAAGTACACGCGGTATTTACCGGGAAAAATCGTAGGGCTTAAATAAAATATTCGGGGTTTTTTGGCCTTAGCACTTGACTCACTGTTGGGGGAAATAAGCCCGGTTTACTAATGCAGATTTAGAAGGATTTAAAGAGTAAGGAAGAGGACATTATACCTTTAAAAATATGCAGAAAAATAATAAGAGAATTATAGCATGATAATAACTTCCTGTCTTAGGTTTGTTGTTTTATTTATTTTTTAGTTTTAAAACCAAAATTAAAGATTGCTACTATTTTGTTTTTATTTCGCAAAAAAAAAACCCAGGAAAATAAATGTATAACATAGTGAATCTAAAAGACATTTTACATAATATATCGGTTAAATTAATGTTCGATGGTTACACTGATGCTGAAAAAAGTTTATCACAATTCTACACGTAATCGAACTATACAAATGAAACTGGCGAAGTGCGAGTCGGACTTGCACATAAAGGTTTTCCGTGCCACCGTACAAGATATAACACTGTACACACTCTGTCAAAATTTCAACTGTCCTTCTTTGTTTTACGGTTCATCCGTGAGAGCCATGAGATACATACAGCCTGCTGACAGACGGACAACGGATGGATAGATAGTTAGACACTGAAAGCTAATTAATGGGGTGCCGTTGGCACCCTTTGGGTACGGAACCATAATAATTGCATTCTGGATTTCCAGAATGCAATTATATACCAAATCTGTCTTACTAACAATGCATACGTTATTAAGACTGATTTGATTTGAGAATCGGTGTCCAAGCAACATTTTGATAGGTCCAAGAAAATCCACCGGCGCTATAGTCCGTAAGAGGTCCCAAAAATTTTTGGTTGAACCGACTAGGGTTTCGTGGCTTAGTTGGTTAGAGTACACCCGTACTGAGGGTGGGGCGCGGGTTCGAGTCCCGCCGAAATCGAAAACTTTTGGGAACTTATTTCATTTCTCCAAGAAAATCGTTCCCAATGTGTACCACCTCTAAGTAACCACCAGGGTCTTAATGTAAGGGATGGAACATAAAGATGGAAAATAACGCGGGCAAAGTTGACTCACTGTTGGGGGAAATGAGCCCGGCTTACTAATGCAGATTTAGAAGGATTTAGAGTAAATAATAGAACGTATACCTTTAAAAGTATGCAGAAAAATAATAAGAAAATATAGCATGATAATAACTTTCTGTCTTAGGTTAGTTGTTTAATTTATTTTTTAATTAAAAACTGCCAAAATTGCGTACTATTTTGTTATTATTTCTCAGTACAACGCAATAAATGCCCGATACCTTTATAGTTTTGTTTAACTATTATTTGATTATAGCGAGAGCTTACTTTCCTTCTGCCAACTGTCCTAAATTGACAGCAAAAAAACCGATGACTCAGGTCATTAGAATTTCATAGGCATACTACTTACCGATTAAGGGAATTTTCGTGTTAAAATCAGTGTTAATCTGAAAGCTCAAACCATACTTATTTGTAACGTAAAACCCGCTGATGTGTAGACAACCTACATTTCTAATGGCAGTTCGTTGTTTGGCATCACGACAGAAGGCCCAAGTTAAATATTTTATAATACTCCCATAATGTTCGCAACAGCTATTTGAGAGGAGTTTTTGGCTCATTTTCATATTAAATTGACGGTGGGCTACCTGTCTCAGGAAAACTGGACTTTGTCTGTTTTGGGTATATTTCCGGGGACATTTTGTGAGAAAAAATCAGACCTCTGGCGAGATGTCCACTTTTTGAAATGGTTAGGGGACATCTCGCTCGAAACAAATGTCAAGAACAGGCACTAGCCTGTGAATTGTCTCGTACCACTAAATGCAGCTATGGTAAACACTCAAATCGGTTGAGTTAGAGCAAGAACATAGCTGAGAGTAAAAAGGAATACAATAAGGAACAAAGTTTTGCAAACTCTACGATCTTTCTTTTGCATCCACTCCCACCTGTCCCCCGAAAAAGCGCTCGTCCGGCTATGAAAATTGATCAATATCTCGTTACATTTCAAATATATATAAAGTCCTAACTTTTTCAAAGTTTTCCCCGCAAAGGAGGATATTCAAGAGGGCATTCTGTATTACAATTATTAGATTCCAGTTTTACCCCTTAGGATTATATTTCAAGAGAAAAACTGGAAAAAAGCCAGTCAAGTCCTTGGTTTGAACTTTTAACTGTTCTGTCAAAAATGCAAAAACGGCTAAAAACGTCAGCCGACTCTACAAATTTCTTCAACAAGACGTCATAAAACACCGTTTTGTCTGTCCCAACCCTGTAATTAAACATAACAAGTACCTACCTAACTTTCTACACAAAATTTGATCGCAAATGGATAATGAAAAGGGCGTTTGGTACTTTTATTAACTGTAAAGGTTTTCCACGTTAATTAGTTTCGGTTTAGGATTGTAATTTTGAGAATAACGAGTAAGGGATTCCCGGTAAAATAATTATGTTGCTTCCGAGCTGATATTAAACAAAATGGGTTTTTAGAGTCAGCAACTTTTTGTTGTGTTTATAGCAATTTTTACAACAAACCAGGCTGTATTTTAGATGGGCAGCGAGAATGAATATTGAAGCTTTTTGACACCTTCTGAAAGATAATTATGCTCACGGGATTTTTTTTTGTTTGAATATTTAAAAAAACCTTTATTGATAATGTTACCAGATTTATGGCGACCTATGCGTTTTGTTTTGTCTGTGTACTCCTTGTTTTAATAAATAACTGTTCTCTATCCTGAACATTAATAGAATGTATTACTATAGAACTTTAAATTCGTAACTGAAATCTCATATTTTAAAAATATAAGCTACATAATAAATCAAATGGGCTGCATTAGCTTGCTTAGGGGAGCGCACGTGGAAATCACTGCGAGGGATTTCGTCCCTCTCATCTGGGTTCTGCAGGTAACGATGCCTTGAGTAAGGGATTTGTTGTAGACATGTGTTGTTTTGTATTCAATTTTATTAACATCTTTTATGTACACATGCTTTCGAGTTTCACCTGAAATATTGAGTACAATTCAGTACTGAAAGCTTAATCTATAGGTAACCTTGTCAAGTTTGAAGCCAATCCTTGTTAGTCCAGAAACATTTTAACGCATTCGCTGCCCTGTCTCGGCAGTGCGACTCGCAGGAGCGCGCCGCCCCGCCCCGCTGCCGTCTACACGGAACTTCAGATGAACGAGAGCGTCAAGAGCCATGAAAGTGTTAAAACATGAATCATGATCGGTAAGATGATAATATGAAACTGGTTAAGAAAAAAGTGTTTTTAGTCTGTGAGTATTGTTGATCAAACTGAATGGCATTCCAGTTCCTACTTTGGATTTTGGATAGCGAAGCATTTTTTTACGGCCTAACGTGATCTACGTTAGGCCGTAAAAAAAGCTACATTGATTTTTCAATCAAAATAAAATAAGTTTCAAATAAGTTATAAAAACCATCATGTTTGTTGTTTGGGTGTAAATAAACTTAAAAAAATATTCTAAGGTTTTTTGTTATAGTGCTTACGCACTTTGGATAGGTATCTCTAAGGAATGAAATAAGTTCCCAAAAATTTGTTAGAGCACACCCGTACTGAGGGGCGGTTTCGAGTCCCGCCGAAACCAAAAATTTTTGGGAACTTATTGCATTTTTTATAAAAAATATTTCAAAAAAGATATCCCGCTAAAAGTTTCATGACAAAACGGTAAACGGTGACGTCACGTTTAGAAATTATGCGATTGAGTCTTAAAATTATCTACTTTTTGATGATTAAGCAAAAATAAATATGCAGATATATGTAATGTATTTCTATCGATGGAGAATACAAATAAAAAATATCATATTTTATGAAGTCATATACCCTATTAGTGTGTGGGTAAACACAGGTGCACTCCCTATTATTCCTTCCTTCTCATAATCCGATGGGACGGTAGAACGACACAACCGAAGAAAATGATTCGCCTCCATATTAGCTAAGTAGACGATCGATATACAGACTTATCCAAAGCTCGCAGATGAAAAATATTTCTGTAACTAACTGACGGCAACTTATTGCAGTTAAAACAAAGAACAGGATTTAAACTCGGCTTTAACTCAGCAGTTATTTAGTGAACTTTATGAGTGCTCGTAACGGCAGGGCATAAAAATAATTATACCAAGCTCGTGCTTTGACATAGTAATGGACTCTACTCACTTAGCTTTTGTTGAAAATAACAATTTATTTTTACGGCTAACTTATTTGAGACCTGTCACATTTAACGACAAATGTGTTGCCAACTTTTTGTTTAGTTGATTATGATAGTTTCAGCTATTTTTTGAGTAAGTAGAAACTTAACTTTGTACTTAAGGACAAAGTTATGAGTCGGCACTCATGGCAACAAAGTTGGGCGAAATTACAAAGTTTATACTAGCCAATCTCAATATTGTACAGGCGAAAGTTGATATCTATGTTACTCTATCGTTATAAAGTTAGACAGCTTATCTCAATGTTTTTGTAAGTTTATTTTAATTTTGTAGGTAAGTAGAGACAGAGTAGAGTAAGTATTTTTTTTTAATTATTTTCAAATGCCACCGTCTTTGTTGTTCTTACATGTCCTGTCCATCCCAAGGTTGCCTGGAAGAGATCGCTCAAAGCGATAAGGCTACCTCTGTACTTCTTCTCGTAGCATTTATTTCTTTACTGTTTTCTGTGTTTGTGTGGTACAATAAAGCATTATCTATCTATCTCTTTCATGCTCAAACGGCTGCACGGATCTGAATGAGACATAACCCAGTACTAGTACTTTTTAACGAGGAACACACTGTCGTGTTCCCTTGGTATGATCAACTTTATAGGTAAAACCGCGGGGTGCAGCTAGTAGAGAAAAATTTGCAAATTCCTTTACTCGATATCGAGGAGAAAATAATGAGGTCCTAGGCGAAGCCCCTAATGATGAAACTTTGCGAAGGAAGCGCCGGAAATAGCGAGGCGTCCTACACTCCTACTGGAGTTGTATCGGAATTTTACTTTGCTATAGCAACGACTCCTTGCTTTGATTATTTAAAATATACTGTATAGTATATTACGGTAACAACAATTGGGAACCAACGAAGGTATATTATTATTATTTTTCCTGTCTGGTCCAGACATTCTGGTCATTTTGTAAACAGTAGGTACCTACCAATTAAATTCGAATGCGATCCCTTGTTGTTACCATTTTGCTAATTGGAACGAGTTGAAACAATTGATTGCAATTACGGTCTTTAGGCTTGACCTAAAAGGGATACAGCGTCTTTAACGTATAGCACCGTTTTACTGTTAGGACTTTGACTAAAAAACGAAAGGAAACACAATTGCTATATACTCGTAGCATACAAGGACCATGAGTGTCATTTTGGCTTGCAAACGTTGTGGGGGACTTAGTTTGGAGCAGAAAACTGTGTACACGTTGAAGTCTTTTGTATGCTACGATGATCTTTGATAATATATATTTGTATATTAATATCGTAATGTATGGGGGAGGAAGAGGAGATAGATAGATAGATAGATAGATAATTCTTTAATCACCTTAAATTAAAAAGAAAAACAGATTATATAAAAATTAAAGAAAACAAAGGATTTGGCGGCCTTATCGCTTAAAGCGATTTCTTCCAGGCAACCAGAACAATTGAGAGAGAAAAGGAAGGGATGGCGGTGCCTAACATTAAAAGTTACAACATATACATACATTTAAACTAAATACTAATACAGGAGAGGGTGGAGTAAAGTACATCAAAGGAAAAAAGGCAAAATCCCCTAAATAATGATAAATTTATTTATTTAATTAGAACGGAATTATTTTATTCAATCCTCATTTCTTTATATTGTATTGACCACGAGTTTTTTTTTGCTATTATAGTGCGTAACTCGTACTGGGAAAATTTTCTACGAAAGTGAAATAATGTCCCGAAATCTTTTATCAAAACCTGCTATCGGCGCTTGAGCCCAAACTATGTAAGTCCTAGAGTTTTCGACTCCTTCGTCACTTGACCTCGTGGCCCAATTGGCAGCGCATCCCGTACTGAGCGAGGGTTGCGGGTTCAAGACGCGTCGAAGTCGAAAAAATGATTTTTGGTACATAATTTTTTGGTAGATCGAGAGATATTAGAAGTTTAGTGATTTTTCCACTAGGCCTTTAGGTCAGCGGGTACATACATGAAAATCCACACAGCGCACGCGAAAATATATACTAACGAAAATACGCACAGTGTAGCTCGCTTCGCTCGCCACGTTTTGTGATGGTTGGCAATTTGCTTATAAGACCGAATTTATATTTTAAGTCAGTAGGAAAATTAAGTAGGTAACAATCTTAGTAAGTAAAATCTCTCCTCCTTCGTAGTCAGGTAAAATTAACAAAATGAAGGCAAAACGAAGAAAGAACAGGAACATCAAAATAATAAAATTACCTTTAGTGCCTACACACTATTGCAACTAAGAGAATTAAAACTGTATGTAATCACTTAGAGGCACTATTACTCCCAGTGAGTGTGTGTTTTTATTGATCGAACAATCATTTTTGAGTCCAGCAATTTCCCGAATGGTCCATTTCATATGATTGGAATCATATGGGACGCTCAAATCTACTCAATAACTTAGATACTATTTTTCGTACTTCGTGGGTATTTTGTTCATCTTTCTGGATTGAAAGGCGCGTTACAGCGTCAGTAAACTACAGTAATAATTATTGTAATTATTTCTTTAGTTAGAACTTCTATAATAAATATACTATTTTTCGTACTTCGTGGGTATTTTGTTCATCTTGCTGGATTGAAAGGCGCGTTACAGCGTCAAAACAGTAATAATTATTGTAATAATTTCTTTAGTTAGAACTCTTATAATAAATAAGCTACTTATACCCCGTAGACGTGTTTTCTTTCACTGAATTAAAGAATGCAACATTAAAACAGAGGTTTTTGGATGGATGTCATGTTCGGTTTTGTCATGTTTTATACTTGGTCAAGTTCGGTTTTAGTCATGTTCTCCCCGTGGTCATGTTCTGGCATAGTCATACATAATTACAGTTTGTTTTAGTGATGCAAATCTGTCGACTCGAAAAATTACACTAACGATATCTTCGATATTTATCGAGCTGACAGATTACGTGCCTTTCAAATATTGAATTCTGTCAAAGGAAATAAATGCGTGGACGGAGTATAAAGAATTTATAAAGTAAAAAAAACTGCCATACTGTAACTATTATCTCAAGATTCCCATAATTCCGACCTATTGATTCAAATTCTAATTTGTTTCTATTATTGGGTTGTAATTTTCTTTCGTAAGAATTTAACAAACTTTAGAGAATCTTCCAATCCCAAGCATTTACTGGCCTTAAATAAAAGCACGTACGGTATAATACCCTGTGACATTTATTCGAACTGAGCAAACAAAAGTAATACCAGTTGAGCTTATTGCACCAAGTTCGACAAACTTACAAACTTCACTAAGAGAAATGTACGAGGAAACTTCCATGAAAATATGAGGGAATTACGTGGTCTTCCGGGGGGATAATTGATTTCAATACTTAGTGTTCTATCTGTTCTTTATTATACGTATAATTTCTGTTCTTGAGTCGAGACCGACTCGGCAAACGTAGTGTAGGACGCCCTCCGACCAGGCGGGATGATGATTTGCGAAAGATTGCTGGCAGATGCTGGATGCGTCAAGCTGAAGACAGGGCGCTATGGCGCTTATTAGAGCAGGCGTATGTCCAACAGTGGACTACTATAGGCTGATGATGATGATGGATTTCTGTTCTTTAGCAAGTTTATTAGAAATCTTTGCAAACGGTTTGGCAAATCTGTATTAGTGCATTTGATTCTCCGAAAAAAATATTATTAATTTAATTATGGGTGATGAATTCAGATCTAAGGTACTTGTTGTAATTTTCCCCTTCAAGTCTAGGCCGGTCAACTATTTAAAGGCTTTACGTCAAGCCAATGATGCATGAAAATCGATGAGGGTGAATAATCGAGATCGGGTTACTCGGTCAACGATCGCTCACTCGATTGTAAAATCGTTATGACGTTAGTACGGTATCATCTCTAAAAGCTTTGACAGCAGCCGTTATTTGAGAAATGGTGGATTTGATAGATATGTGTTACACAAGAGTGCAAAGTTGCTTTTTAACCACGTGCTCAATTTTGATGACCGGGCAAGCGAAGGATCGTGATTCTAAAATTCAAAAATTAGAATCCTGAGTGTTAGTGCGGGAATCAAAAGAGCACGAGGTAAAAAATCTTTGCACTCGAGTGCAACACGTAACTTTTCATCCCACCTCATCGAGGAAAGACAATTTAGAAAATTGAATTTAGAACATCGTGCGCACGATGATCTAAATTCCGTTTACTTTATCCTCTACCGGATAAAAACGGCTTTTACACTCCGATATCGAAGAGCAAAAATACTCTTTCCGAGATGAAAATTATATTGTTATAGTATACGTTTTTTTTTTATCGTTCTAGGATCAAGAACAATCAAATTGGATTTCATTATCAATCAAAACATTGAAATTTATTTCAAACAAATGGGTTACAAAACCATGGATAAATTGGTGGAACATATTTTAAGACATCTGTAGCATCAGAGCAAATAGACGATCGTTTTTTGTTTTGACAGTTTTCATTAATCAGTTCAATCAGTCACTCGTCCGTTTTCGAACTTGAATATGAAACTTTTTCGCTGTGCGTCTGCCATTAGACGTTGTTGAAGTTTGTGTTTTTGTTTTAGCGATAAATTTGCTGTTTCATTGTTGTTTTCAGTCAGGTATTGTTATCATTTATTGTACTTTTTTCATTCAAAATGTCTATGTTGACATAAAATATCTTGGATTCTAGAACCAAATAGGTCGGAATAAAACGTATGTAACAATACAGTTCTCCCGGCTGTAAACTCGAAAACTTAACCGTAACAAAATCAATACTCACCAGGTGCCAAGTCATATCGAAAGTCCAAGAAATCACTTCAACCTATTGAAAACACATGTTCTAAAGAAACATTGAGTTTCGAACGAAACTTGCTCCATAGCCGGTAAAGTTAAAAAGCGCAGAGATTTGTGTCTGGTTGTGCGTGAACTGACCAAGGCATAAAGGCATTTCAACTTTCCAGAAATATCTCTCGTACATCATTATAAAGAATCACTCATCAATACAATGAAAAATATTGTTTACATTCTAAAATAAAACCGGCCAAGTGCGAGTCAGACTCGCGCACGAAGAGTTCCGTACCATTATCTATAAAAACTGCAAAAAATCACGTTTGTTGTATGGGAGCCCCCTTAAATATTTATTTTATTCTGTTTTTTAGTATTTGTTGTTATAGCGGCAACAGAAATACATCATCTGTGAAAATTTCAACTGTCTAACTATCACGGTTCATGAGATACAGCCTGGTGACAGACGGACAGACGGACAGCGAAGTCTTAGTAATAGGGTCCCGTTTTTACCCTTTGGGTACGGAACCCTAAAAAATTAAACACGGTTTTAGGTAAAGATTTCCTAAAGTACGATAAAAGCTGTGTCCTCCCCCCCCCGAAATCTGTCAATCCATATCCACAGCTTCGAGATTAGCGTGAGGTGGCCTAGGTCCAGGCTGGTATTGTCTGTAAAATTTCAGCCCAAATTGTTCAGTAAATTATAGCTCGAAGAACTATTCCACCATCCAAACTTTCGCATTTATAATATTAGTCTGACTCATACGAATTCCTAGGGTAATTTCGACAGCTCGTAGATACTAATTAATAACGAGAAAGGCTTATCATAAGACTTTACTAAGTACCTCTTCCTACGGGTCTTATCATACCGGCCACAAAACTGTTGCCTGCCAAAACATTGACGACTTTATGGTAACACGGATTAGCTCTTATTTCATGTGTTTAGTGTCTAGCTAGATCATCACCATAATATGTAACCCACTGAGTATTAATTGATCTTTGCCAGCAAGGAGGCTGCCAAAGGCAGGATAGAGGACTATCCTATGCCTTTTGCATACGGATGTGCCCAGTGACTTTGATAATGCCATCAACCCAACACACGCTGTGTAGATATGTGTAGAATATTTGTTCCCTACAAACTACACCAAAGCTACCAATGTGCCACTATCATAAATTATATTAACACCAAGACGCACATGGTACATCTCCGGCGTAGCGCCTGGTGCAATGGCGTATTCCTCCGTTCCGGAACGCGTCGCCGACGCTGGGCAGTCAATGCGTTAAACGTGTTTACATATTATCTTCATCTATTGTTAGAGAACCTTAGTATCAAGGTAACCTTATTAAGGATTAAAGTAAAATATGTAGATAATAAAATAAAAACATCACTCTATCATTATCATCATCTGCAACCAGATTTCAGCCTTTGCTGGGTATTTCAACTTCCAGAAGTTTATGCCGGCCACCATGACGATGGTTTTCATAACGGCCTCCGTACTCGTGACCTGCCCTGCAACCACATAGAATTTTGAAAGAAAAACAATCTATTAAGTACAATATTGAATGTGGATTGTTTTTGTGTGATGTTAGAGACAACTAATTGTTGCTCTGGGTTTGCGCTGTCGCTCGTCTGTTTCCCCTTGGAACTAAGAAGCCATATGAGACGGTTGATATTCAAATTTGCAATTAGTGACGTACTTAGGGGCTTTGTTGATAGGCTCTTACCTTTATTCGAGGAAGCTCCCTTTGACGACAGCCTCCAAGGAAGATAATAATCATAATTAATTATTTTCAGAACGAAAAGGGAGGTCCTACTTTATTATTGGTGTGGTGTACCAAAAAAAGAATATTCATTATTTTCACAATTTAAATGCTATTAATTTAATTATTATTATAGATTACCTATAGATTGTTTGCAACAGTCTGCAGTTAGCTCAATTGTAAATACTAGTTTTAATTTAATTCTATTAACTATACTTAGACAAGTCAAATTTCATACTTAAACAGCTTAATAAATAGTAGGGTAAGGGGATATATGTTGGTGATATAAGTAATTTGGTGATAGTTTTTTACCAGATTACCACAACGTTACCTATGCAAGTACATTCAAGAGACAGCGCTAACGCGTTGCCACGAGTAAGAGGAAGATAGACATATATGCTGCGTTTCGCTGCAACGTTTCTGCGTTTAGTAAACAAACTTTTTTGACAATTGTGCATCAGTGGCGCCATTGTTTACTGAATGTCGGCAGTGTTTACGTATTTTGTAATAATTTATTGATTGTCATTGTTTTGTCAGTGTTAAAACTTACTAAAATCGATAACTAAACTAATGATCATTAAAAAAAAGCTATAGTGAAGTCGTGACACGGCCCAGGTAAGTTTTTATTTCTTAAGTTCTGACCGTTATTTCTTAGTGTTTTTGTCAAAGTTTTGGATACGTTTTTGAGATGGTAACTTGAGATCTATTTTGCGCTGATATTTGAAATGAACTACAGAAGTCTATTATAGAGTTCGAAAGGTATTATATTGGGTAAATCGATGATGTGTTTTATTTTGCATTTTGAGGTTGTTTTTTTTATCACCAAATTACCTACATATCACTAAATTACCTACAACTCACGTTTTTTACCTACAACACAAGTTTTCTTTGATATCACCAAATAACCTATTTTTTGTTCTTTTAGATTGGCAATGGAAAAAGAGAGTAAATATAGAACGTATAATGCTTAATACTAAACGGTCATGTTTTTTTTAATTTAAGTTCAAAATATCTGATTAAATAGACAATTTCCATTCTATCACCAAATTTCCTACCCAGTATCACCAATCTACCGGACCATGTCGTCAACTTACCTTTCATTTCTTCTGTTTTCAATTGACATTTATTCTCATTATTTTTAGATTTTTGGTGTGTAAACTGATCTCAGTACTTACTTTAAATATTAAATAATACATTAAAACAAAATTGACTTTTTGCTTGGCTACCAAATCCAATAAAATTAGTTTTTGGCATTTTTATCACCAACATATATCCCTTTACCCTATTTATTATCGGGCGCTTTGGCGGTGACTGGTTCATAAACACATTTCTCTATTCCGTATTCTATCACATTGAAAACTTCAAGCATAGCTCTCTCCATGGCTCGCTGAGCGATTCTGAGCTTATGCACGAGATCTAATCGTAATGAATTAAAAAAAAAAAACAGCGTTACTGACACTTTACTAATTATCAAAAGATTACCATCCCCCATACATTTAGAAGTCACATAAAAACAACAATTCGTTAAAAGAACCATAAGATGTTTAGTTACATCAAAGTATCGATTATAATTAGTAATCATTTTCACGTATAAAATATACGTAACAAATGTAAAGTGCCTACTGATAAGCTTGTTTGTACCGCCTTCTACGCTACGAATACAGAGATTGCATTAGCCTCGGGCTTGCGAAGGCTAGTGAGGTACCAAGAGAGCAGATATAATTTTTATCAGAACTCCTCGGCATAGACGTAAAAATAACCACCGGATCACATAATATCGGGGTGTCAGAAAGACTGTGTATGTGACTCGCAGAGGACTGATTGAAATGACATGAAAGAATGAAAGTTATTTAGTACACATTAAACAGGATGCATCAATATGCTTCCTGTTTACTAGATAACTTTGATTTCTAGGGTATATCTGCCTATCTGTCTGCCCATCCTGTCGTATATGTATGTCAATCTATCTTTTTCATGTCAGTTTAATCGGTCGACTGTACTACGGAATACCGAAGCTCGAAATACCGGAGAATGGTATTCGGTCGGACGGTCTCTTCGGTCTCTTTGGCTATGCCATCCCATTCCTTGAGATTCCTTCCAAATTTGTTAGTTTCATAACATAAACCTGAATAAAGCAAGCTAAATGAGCAAGGTGCCACGTAGCATATGTACTAAACCGAAAAAAAATGGACTCCGAGGAGATCAACTTGTGAATAACAATTTTTTATATTCCCAATATATATTTTTACTACAGTTAACACAAAACCAGCGTGTTGTGCTCTCAACCTAACTCAACTCAAGTAAGAACGCAGATGTACATTGGCAAAGGGTAATTGAAAACAGATTCTGGTACAGAATTAGCTTTATATTCAGTTGTCGTTCAACCATTGTTTCGGGATCTATCACGTCTTGTTGTTGACATATTTGACGATACATCGTCGCTTTAAAACATACTTCTTAGAAGTATTTTCTTCGGTTCTTACAAATTATAAAATTAATGAGAAATATTATGGAGTGCTTCAAGGTGTTTTGGGTCCACTTTTATTCTTACGATACATAATGAACATTATAAATATTCAATACTCTTGCCTTGATCTATTATCAGAATATAGTTGAAACTCCCTTGTTTTAACTTCCGAATTCAAAGGAATTAAAGTTCCTGAACAGAAACGGCAAATTCAAAAACAAGTCGCGAACAACTCTTATTGTTTTAAATGTAAACTGGAAAGCCAAGTTGATGTTATTTCCTCTGGGATTGAAGGGTAATTTTCCTGCAAAACTTAGAATTTAATAACTAACTGAGCTTTATGGGAGCTTTCCCAGCAAAGTGCTACCACTATAGGGAGGTAATTGCGTTTTGTAATAAGAGTGTCTTATACAATACAATACTTTTAATGACAACACCAAGTTATAAGTCACGTACCACCTATACTACCTAATGCTATGCTCAAGTTTCAAATGTTATGTTTGCCAGAATTCACGATTGCCGAAATTTAAGAGCTTGTTATATATTAAGTAATTTGCTTTGAATGGACGAGTCTGAATAAAAAACAGGAGCATCACTTTCTCTTGTCGATCTTATGATCAAAAACCCAAAACCAGACCCAAAAATCTTAATTAAACCATTCAAGAAAAGAAAAAAGCTGTGGTTTGAGCAGATGTACCATAAACAATACATGGTTTATATAGAATACAAATGATCCAAGCAATTAACTGAATTGCGCCATTTTGCAATCCGCCTAGTTAATCTATAGACGAATAAGATTCTAAGAAGATGTTTAATTTTTGTCTCACCGCCGAGACAAAAATTAAACATTTATTATTCAGTAGGTAACCTAGTTTTAGGAATGGTTGTATAAAGTAGGTACCTACATAGATAAACAAACCTCCACTAACCAGTGAATAATGTTAGTAAGTCAGTTAATGTTAGATAACGATTAGATATTAACTTGACCCCGGGCTTCATTAGAGATGTACTTGAATAATAGTTCGGATTCTGAGACGGTAATTTATGACCCGAGTTGATAACAGAGTGGGGTCTTGCAGAAGCTGCGAAACAAACTGAAATGCGGGAAAATAGAGCTTTTCTCAAAAATAATAACGCAATAAACATATGGCGATACGTCCAAGATATTTTAGAAACCTTTGAAAGTTGTGGATACATTTTGCTACCGGGGATCCACCATCTCAAGTAATTTCTCGATTGATTCATAAATCAAAGTACCTACACATCAACAATACCTCATTCACTATACTAAAAAGCTTCAAATATGGAGTTGCGAATAACATAACAATGCGATTATATGCAATATGCTTTGTCCGCTGCTCACTGTGCCTTATCAGGAGATCCTTTGGCGATTGCAACACCAATATAGGTACCAACCTATCTACATGTAAATGTAAGCTGGGGTCAGTGACCGCGTAGGTGAATCAATTGCCAGGATATAGGGGCTTGATATGACAAGAACATAAAGGTGTTTGTGGATGTGTTGTGAATTTTGATGATGGGGGTCTTATATGCAAAAATATTTAAAAGTGAGGCTTATAAATTACTTTAGTATATTGTTTGTTGGGTATTAGGAGACAGAAGCTTAGTTAACATGTTCAGTGATAACGATATATCAAATAGGTTCTCCTTTTCATCTTTTAAATGTTCTATCTCACTAATATTATAAACGTGAAAGTTTAGATGGATGGATAGATGGATGGATGTTTGTTCCTTTATCACGCCAGAACGGCAAAACGGATCTGGATGAAATTTGGCACAGAGATAGATTATAGTCTGGAATAGGACATAGGCTACTTTTTATCCCGAAATTCCTACGGGAACGGGAACTACGCGGGTGAAACCGCAAGGCGCTGCTAGTCTATCATAATCCCAAAACGAATTACAACTACATAGTAAAATAGAAAACTTACTTAGAACGGTTTCTAAGTAAGTTTCCAACCACCCGGTGGTGGTTGGCATCACAAGTTGATTTCGAAACAATGCTAGACGCAACCCCCAATCCAAAGTACATACCAACCAGACCATTATTGTTAAGTAAGCCACTATAAATCTCTTTGTAAACGTTTACAGCTACCTACTACCAATCGGCAACTACAGTTTATTCATAAAGGCCAGTGGACGCGATGCAAAACATGATTTACTACAGAACTTTCTACACGTACCTACAGCCTGATTTATCGATGTATATTAACTTGTCCGAAAGTTGGACGACGATATGGATTAATTGTCGATATTCGAACAGCTATAGGCAGACTACTTTGGATAGACTGTTTTCCGCTACCTTAGCTCTCTTGATGTTGTATTTGTAGACCGCAAAAAAACCTATTGACACAAAATTACTAGGATACTAAAACGACATGAAATAATAATATTGATAGAAATGGAACGCATCTGAAGTAGTTTTTAATTTTGCTCAGCACCGATAGGTGGCTCTACTGTCTTCCTCCCTTGTGTCTTTACCGCTTAAATTGTACGCGTCGCATTTTTGCTAGGTATTTTCTTTATAATAAAACTCAGTTTCTTAAATTACAAACGCTCTTTATTTGATGAAACCCTACAAATATGAGTCGTAGATTAAGGTACCGCTTCTGCCTTTTAATAAAATCTACAATTTCTGTTAGTCTTCGTTTTTCCGCAATTTTAAATTCAAATTTACCTTCGAGACGTAAAATTTCAATACCCATTCCGACATTGCTTTTGATCTTAGCAATATGAGGGGATTCCCCTCTCAAGCCCTACATTATTAGTCTAGCCTGTATTCTCGAAGGAGACTCAATTCCAACTAAACCCCTATGTTACTCTAATACCTATTCCACGTGTACCTTTGTATTGGTTTTGCTTTTATTTTGCGTCTCGATGGCTTTAATTTCGCTTGCGAATTGGTTTTTGTTTGTATTCTTTTTGTTCTTTGTGGAATAACACTGGACTAAAGGCAAAGAATATCCATTTTCTTTAAAAAAATCTACCTACACACCTAAGCTGAAATGGAATCTGGAAACACGTCTGTACTGTCTCATACTGGGGATGAGTTTCTTAAGCCATTTCGATTTTTTAGCAATGAACAGTAATGACCTACCAAAATCTTGAATTAAGTAAAACAATACTGCACTGTATTGTATCGTATAAAAATATGACTATGAAATCTGTAGTATAAATACTATAGATTTCATTGTCATATTTTTATAATTGTTATGTTTTTATGTACAATAATAAAGTATATTCATTTCTCATCATCTCTCTAAAACCATAAGATAAATTTTGTCCGCATTCAAATAGAACCACCATGTACCTTTCCAGACAAACATGCAGTTTAATTATAAACGTAATTAAAAGTCGGGACGGGACGTCTGCTCCCGACGACGGCAGCCCGCAGAATGCAACATAACATTTAATTTTGGAATGCGGTCACTTCTCGGTCCGTTTTGACGGCCATTTTGGTTAACAACGTTGCGAAATGGTGGAGTGCTTTGGGATTTTTCTATTTACTGTAAGGAATGCCAAAAATGTTGGTTCATTTAGTTTGGACAAGATTTTATGCTCTCAACAGACATCAAATCTCTGTTTTTCTTTTCTTTTCTTATTCAGACTCATCTTCTTATTTATTTTAATTATTTGGAATCATTTATTCAGCTCCTAGGTACATATAAACATGTCATTTGTCTATCTTACTATCAGACCTTTTGTTTTTAGTAGACATTAAGTAAAGTTTCGTACTATTTAACTACGAACTACTTCTGTTGTACTGATTTGTGTTTTACTTTGCAGGTAAACTGATTTGTGTTTTACTTTGCAGGTAATTTTTTTTGGTGGCGTTTGGTAAGTTGCAGCGGAAAGATCAATAGTGAGGTTTGTTATGTAACCTATATTATTATTAATAATAATGCTCCACAATTCACACATCATCATCTAGCTACGAGCTGATAAATATTAGAAAGCCTGTGTAATCTATCTTCCCGTTATAATATTTGCTTTTTTTCATCAATTTAATAATTGTTTACTAAAGTGTTTATTAGTCAAATTTAAAACATCAAATACTGCACTTAATATTAAATACACAGTATTGTTTGCTTAGTAATATATATTATGTCGCTTCAATCTTCCAAAGCTAATCGCTGCAGTAATAAAGGCAATGACAATATGGTAACAATAAATTAGAAGCATTAGCCCCGCGGTGGGCGCCATTAAATGTTTCATCAATATGATGGACTTTCTGATGATCGCACCTTAAAGTAACAAGTTTACTTTGTTTTCTGGAGTTTGCAGTTTGTTTGTATGTTGTTTGGAGACGATGGATGGGTTCTATCAAGCAATATCTTAATGTCGTCTTTATCTACACTAATATTATAATAAAAAGGCCAAGTGCGAGTCGGACTCGCGCACGAAAGGTTCCGTATCATTATCTACAAAAACGGCAAAAAAATCATGTTTGTTGTATGGGAGCCCCCTTAAATATTTTTTTCTATTTTTTTGTATTTGTTGTTATAGCGGCAACAGAAATACATCATCTGTGAAAATTTCAAAGTGTCTAATTATCACGGTTCATGAGATACAGCCTGTTGACAGACGGACAGACGGACAGCGAAGACTTAGTAATAGGGTCCCGTTTTACCCTTTGGGTACGGAACCCTAAAAAGGAAAGATTTGTATTTTTGTATGTAACGAAAAAACTTAAAACCTACTGGATCGATTTGAAAAATTCTTATATGTCGTATATTATTTAATTTCGCTCAAAATTTAGCTAAAATCAGTGTTGAAATACGAAAGTTTACAAACTTGTATTTTTCAAAAGTATACTTTTTTACGGTTCTGGGTACAAACATAGATAATGACGAAATAAATTGATATTGTTTTGGATGGTAGATACCCTTCAACGATTGTATGAAAAGATTATCGACCCGTGTAACCTTAAAGCAAATATTTAATTCTAAAACTCCATCGCCTTTTATTTATTCCTCAAACACTAAATCACCCAAATTCCTGAACCCAGACTGAAAGTACAAACAATAGAACTGAAATTCCTAATTTGTTTTCATTCAACAGCCATTCGACCTCGACGCTTCAACAGAAACATTTATCTTGAAGTCAGTCAAAACAAATAAAGAATTTACACTTTACCAATAAAACTCTTTCAGCTCTCCGTTCTTATTTTCCGAGTTATTTACAATGGCGGCGGGGCGTGGACTGTTTTTTGAAATCTTGGGCTACGTTAGTTTGGGAAAAGTAGAGTGCAGTTAGGTTCTTAATCTTTATTAACAAAGAAAGTTACAATCAAATAATAGAATTAAATTAAAACTAGTATTAACAACTGAAAGAAACTGCAGACTGTTGCAAACAATCTACAGGTAGCTCAACTAATCCATATCAATATCAGTCGGAAGCGTGCCCAAGACGCAGGCTACATTGACCCGCTGTATGGCAATGCTGATGCGCTGTGCCAGATACTCACCAGCTCTCGTGTCACGCGTCGCTTCGACCAGACGCTCAGAAATTTTTTTGAAAACCCGGAGAGCCTCGGTACCCCACGGACCTAAAGTCTCGACTCCAAGTTAGTTTCTTAAAATACATTCGAGTCTTTTACCACCAAGCCCTCAATCGCAACTCAGATCGAGCAGGATCGAGTCTCGAGTCTCGGTTTTTTTACAGATTTTTATTGAAAAGTATAAAATTCATAAATTGAGATATTGAGTTGTGTTTGAGGCGTTTGAGCAATATAATAATTCAACTTCAGTGTGTTTGAGTGTTTGGTTAGACAACCTAATACCATCTAGCCCGTATCGCATTAATAATTTGATTGTTTTGAAACAACTAAAAACCGATTTCAAATTCCTTAGAAGATACCGCAGCTTTTTAAAGTTTTTATGGACATCGGGACAACGGGTTAGGGTACAACTCATCCGAGAAAAAACTCATCCGCGGATGAGTTGTCCACTTCACTTTTTGTTATGGGTACAACTCATCCGAATGAAAATTCTCTCGGTTTTTGATTCGGATGAGTTGTACCGTTATCAACACCTATTCCTCGGGAATAAAATTGTCCCTTGGGATCCCAAAAATTATGAGATCGATAATTTTTATAATTTTTTAACGCTGAATTTTTCCATACAATCGCTAAACAATTTTTGAAATTAATCCATAATTGACGGAGGTATTGTTCGTTGATTTTTCCGTCAATTATGTCATATCGTCATAACATACAAATTAATACATACCTACAGCCGAACATAGAACCTCCTCTATTGTTTTTCGTTTCGTCGGTATAAAGTGCCAAGTTCTACAAAATCTAATCATCATCGTCATCATCATCTTAAGAGTACATACCTCAAAGATCATGAACATGGCCGATCCTGTGCATAATTATGTTGAAACCAGCAGTATCCTGCAATCTGTCGACAAAAACGATAGGATCAATAAATCAATAAATAATGCATTTCACACAGCATTATCTAGCCCCAAGCTAAGCAGAGCTTGTGTTATGGGTACTAGATAACTGATGTACATAATACAATACATTACATTGATAGATATTTTTATCATACATAGAAAATGTCAAGAAAACCCTGAACCAATACCTGCAGATCGTACAAATATTTGTCCAAAGGCGGGAATCGAACCCTAAATTGACAGTGAAAACTGTTTTTATGCACTTATATCTGAAAGACGGACGCCTTCATAAGGTCGCCGCTTTTTCAAAAACAAGATAGAAGGGTCTCGAATTGTTTTCCCTGGAATGCAGAACCTTCAGATGCCATTAGTTTTGCCGGGCAGTCTACTTACTAGGGTCTCATGTTAAAAGGGCTATAATACAAACTTTTGAGAATTGTATATAATGCCGAGAAAGATTTTGTTGAGAATTGTATATAATGCCGAGAAAGATTTTGTTGAGAATTGTATATAATGCCGAGAAAGATTTTGTTGAGAATTGTATATAATGCCGAGAAAGATTTTGTTGAGAATTGTATATAATGCCGAGAAAGATTTTGTTGAGAATTGTATGAGATGTTATAAAGGCTATTTAGATAAGGAGAGATTTGACTAGCAAGTAGGTGGGAACCTAAATTAAACTAAATTTATACGTAATTTCGTTCGTTTAAGAATTTTTTACAGGTTATTAAATTTACTTATAAAATACTGAACGGCCGAACAATTCTATTACTACTGACTATTTAGATATGGAGAGATTTGATTAGCAAGTAGGTGGGAACCTAAATTAAACAATATTTATATGTAATTTCTTTCCATACTTAGATAAAAGTAAAAAGTTACAATATTAAATTTATTCCGTCGCCCATATGTTTAGGTTATTTTTACGGATTATTAAATTTCATTATAAAATACTGAACGAAAAAACAATTCAAAATTAAATAGAGGAAGATTTTAGTCAATCGTAATTAGACCTTCATTTGATCTCAATCTCATTTGAGAGTAGGAAAGCGATTTTAGCGAGTAAAAGATTACTTTATTTTGTGTCCTACTTAAAGAACAACAAAGGCTACTATTTATCCTGGAAAATACCATGGAACCCGCGGGCACAACTAAATAAGTCCATAATTTTTCACCAAAGCATGAACTGTATCTTGCACACCTTTTAAAAATGCGCTCATTGGCGCTACGGGACGTAATGTATCGTGTTACGCAGCTCACGTTCGTGCAGTCAGTACGGGGAAAGAAGGCGCTCGCAACGAGCAACGAGATAGATTTGAGCACCAGATGTAACGTTTTATGTTTGCTACGAATGGTACATTACGCCCCGTAACACTGGTCAGTTCCCTGCTTTATAATCATCATCATCAGCCTATTAATAGTAGTCCGCTGGACATAGGCCTCCCCTTATGAGCGCCATAGCGCCCTGTCTTCAGCTTGACACAACCAGCATCTGCCAGCAGTCTTTCGCAAATCGTCATCCCACCTGGTTGGAGAGTGTCCTACACTACGTTTACCGAGTCGTGGTTTCCACTCAAGAACACGTTTACCCCAGCGATTATTGGTTCTCCGGGATATGGCCGGCCCACTGCCACTTCAGTTTGCTAATTCTATGAGCTATGTCAATAACCTTGGCCGGACAGGACAGGAAATGAATACATCCGACAAAGAGTTGGATGTATTCATTACGAATCCTATCCTTCAGAGAAACTCCAAGCAGAATTAGGCTGAATAATGAGGTTAATTCTGCATTAACCCTAAAATCTTTGTCTAGATTTTAGGGTTAATGCAGAATTATTTTTTAGGGTTAATACTTCATCACAGAAATCATAATAATAGTGCATTATGGTTTCTGTGGACTTCTTCATCGACTTCCTATTTCCAACAATCCACGGACGAAATGCCCATTTCCACTCATGAAAGTACGAATAAATAAAACAGACGGCGCTCCCAGAAAAAATATGCCCCTTAATACACTTTCAGTGAAAAATGTTTGTTCAAACAGGCTAGGGTTCAGTGAAATAGATCAAAACGAACGGGTTCGTCGGTTCTTTGGATGCGTATCACGTGCGCAAAAAGTGTTGGTCGTTACCGTCGCTATCAACATCGAGTGTGATGCTTCAAGCTCTTTTATAAATAAGGTTGTGTGTTTTTGTTTTGTTTTTGAACTATTTGAGGCTTATCAACAAAGAATACGAATATATACAGGTGAACATAGAACCAAAGAAACTCCCCGTTCCATTCCCCCAGTTTCTTGTTTTTCGGCGGTTAAAAATACCATAGCTTTTGCAGAAAAATCTATTTCACATCAAAAATACTTACTTGACTAGATATCGGGAATAGGGTATTTTACTCTATACAAAAAAAAAACAAAAATATATTATTGAGTTATGTTAGGCAAAAAACAGTCGAAAATATCCGTTTAGTTCTTAAAATGACAAAAAAAAATTGAATATTCAATGTTATCAGTTTTTTTAGTTTGTTTTAAACACCATGAAATAGTAGGCGCAATGTTGTTAGGTCATACGGCTGTGTAGGCAAACTAAAAACTATCAACTTTCATCAGCAACATCAGCGCATTATTCAGGTCTCACATCCCACTGACGTCATGACCACAGAGCAATATGGCATCCACTGCGTCCAGCGTTTTCGTCAAGTTACTCGCGCAACTGGAAAATGAAAATTTTAAATGCATTTAGGGCACTTTTCTAGAACGTAGTTTGAGTCATCATCTACAGCTCTATGCTCGTCCACAACTGGACATAAGCTGCCGCAGCATAAGCGCACGCTCAAAGGTTGCAAGTGGTGCAGCGGCGGCTCGCAAAATCTATATAAGAAACTAGAGTCTACTTGACGGGGCCAGCCGTTTACATCCGCCTTCCGGAGATCATTACCGCTGCCCGATCAACGCAAGCCTTTAAAAACAAGCTGAAGAACTGGCTGATCGAGCAAGCCTTCTATAGAATCCACGAATTCCTTAGTGAAAATGATTTTACTGTGTAACCTTTATACCTAATGATAATAATTATTAATTTATTTTTGGAATTCTATGATATTTTTTTATTATGATGAGCAATATTTTTTTAAATTGCGTTGAATTTTATTTATATTAATATGCTACATTATGAAGTATTTATTATTATTTGTACTTTTATGACCTGTAACAATCGTTATTAATAAAGAATCTGAATCTGATAAACGCATTACAAATTTATGTAAATAAAATCACCAATCATTGGGCGTTCAAGGGTGCCCAAGACGTAGACTGCATTGCCCCGCTCTGTATGGCAGATAACTGTAGATTTTTTTCAACAGTCTGTAGGTAGCTCAATTGTTTCAATTGTAAATAGGTACTAGTTTTAATTTAAGTAGTTCTATTAATTGATTGTAGTTTTCGATCATATAGTTTAAAAATTGCAGCCAGAACGGCACAAACCTATTTTTGAAGACCTGTAGAGCTCAGCATTAATTGGTGATGACGGAAGGTTCTATTGAAAACTCCTTTACAAACTGACGTGAAATCATATTCGACGTCCTTTGAGCTATACGCTATTCACGACCATTCAAATTTGACCCAAATACACGCCGGACATCAATGGGACACAAACGAGCGAAAATCCCGTATAGGGAGTCCGTACCTTTGGGACCTGATTTGACTACCCACTTCATACTTTGTGTGCTTGAAAATATGGTGTAAAATACAGTGCGGTTATTTCGTTCGCGTAAATTATTTTGTATTGTCTACCGTTTTGTATCGTACCGTGATTCGGAGCTGAGGGCTGAGGTTTATTTTATGAGTAGTTTAAATATTGGTCACTGCAAACTGCTGTTGTTGGGTTGGGTTTGGGTTTATTATTGTTAAGCAGTGCTGGTGTGTGTTTGGGTATGATAGGAAACGTCCCTTATTTCATCCTTTTGGGTATCAGGAGGGCCGTGTTCATTAGTCTCGGTCTTTTGCAAGCTCATCGGAAAATACTATCGTTTGATCAAAAAGGATTGTGTCTCGGTTTTCTGTACCAGATCAAGCCATTATTGATGTAATCTACGACGACCTCTGTGGCTCGGTGGGCGAAGGTCCGCCTGCGACGCAGGAGATTGCGGGTTCGATTCCCGCCTTGGGACAAATATTTATACGATCTGCAGGTATTTGTTCCGGGTGTTCTGGTCGTTTTCTATGTATAATAAAAAATATCTATCTATGTAGGTTTGTGTTATATTATGTATATTGACGCAGTCATGATCACGTAATAATTAAATTTGCGACGATATTGATAAAGTTGATTGTTAAAAAGATTACTTGTTTTATGGGAAGTAGAGTTTAAAATCACATAAGATTGGTCCAGACACTAGAAGTAGAAATGTATAATTATGTTTTATGAACTAAAATCACAAGCGACTACGTTTTTAAAGGCAGATAATAGCGATCTAGCCTATTAAAAATCTTCCTATAGGGCTTGACAACGACGTTTGGTGCATCGTCCAGTACCATTATATTTTATATTTTTCTAGCTACATAAAACTTCTGTTAAGAGCAAACCAACATTTATCTGAACGAACTAATGACTGAAACTTATTTGCACATTTATCACACGGACAGCGAGAAACGTAAACATATTGTAAAAGTGACGTCGACTACAAATAATGTAGAATACTCGCATTTTTTTTTACTGTTGGCATTTACTACATAATTTGGTATAATGTATTTACCAAAAATACCTTTACTTAAGAGTAGACACATTGACTTGATTTAATCCATCAAAAGAGGGCTTTTCAATGTAATCTTTAAAACAAACAATCACGCTTTTTATTTTGACTCTAGATGGCGCTGCACAAAAGTCAAGGGCGAATGTCAAAAGTCATAAAATAAACAACGAAAGAATTTTCTGTTTCCACCGTTTCCACTAGATGATGGCAGATTTTTGACACTTGAGTGTCATACAGCGCCAAATTTAATTTAATTTAATTTAATCTATGGCAACCACTATTTTTAAAGGTCTCATTGAAAAGCCCTTAATAACTTAGGAAATAAAAACGACATTCAGGTTATCCGATACCCACAGGCTAGCATTATTAATCAATGCTCAGCCAACTAAGCCGATGAACGATGAACCTCCAATCAAACAGTTTGCTAGTTTGAAATGAGTTTGATGACGTTGCTCAATCAAACCTTGATTGAGTTTGATCAAGCTTCAATTTTGCAGTTCTGTTTTTAAATGCTGTTTTGATGGATCTGAGGCTGTGGACAAACTCGCTTATAACCTGTAGTTCAGTGCTTTAGTTCTGTGCACAAACCTACCAGGACAAATTTTAATATAATCCAAGTAAGTGTGTCCAAAAGGAAAGAAAAAAGCTTTTTTTTTTCATTGTCATGGTTTAAATACTGGTTGTTATTTGTTGTTTTTGAGTATTTGTTCAAATAATTATATCAACAAATACTCAAAATATATATAAATAAAAAAACTAATGAAAAGAACCAATGAACCACAAAATAGTACGAGCTACACTCACATCTGAATCGACCAATAGCGTGTGACATAAACCCTTAGAGCACTGCGCACATTAATCATATACCGCTACCACACAGCACAAAAATGTACATTCAAATATGAGCTTAAACTCGTTTTTTTTTAGATACATTTTAAAGTTACAAAATGGTTGACCACAGACTTCAAACAAGTAATCACAATAAGCTGTCTGTCATCTGATGACTAAAATGAAATGACTAACAATGTAAACTACAGTGCCCAACAGGGTGTATGCTCTTTAGCGATAAGACCGCCAAGTGTCACATATTCTTACTTCTTTTATCTTTGTATGTAATATTAATTTATGTGTGCAATAAAGAATTTTCTATCTACCTAACTTAAGACTAAAATTAGATCTTAAGATATGTACATAATGGCAATTAATAAATGAAATGAAATAAAATGATGACGATAAAAAGCATCTTTGAATGCGTGGCAGCGGTGCTATTCAGAGTGCTTCAAGCTTAAATGTCCAAATAATTAGCGCCAACTGCCAACGGTTGGCCCAGCACTGCAGTTGTTGAGCTTTAGCCGATTCGGGGTATTGTGAAACTTACTGGCAGCTTATTTCGAACTAGGACCTACCTTCGTGGCTCATGCCTGCTTGGCTTCATTTAAATTCTACTTAGTACTTGTGATGAGACTGTAAGTTATTTAGCTTATTTACGGTAATTATTAGTAGGTACAACTACGTCTCATCATCATCATCATCAGCCTGACATAGGCCTCCCCTAATGAGCGCCATAGTGCCCTGTCTTCAGCTTGACGCATCCATAAAAATGCGTTTACATAGTCCAAATAAGAACCTTCAAAAATGAAGAACGGTCCTATAGTTTACGAATCCAAAAACTTGCAAGAAAACCTTTTGATATCGGAAGATCAGTCCTTCGTTTTCCGACCAAACTAATGTTTGGTCGGAAAATTTCAATTCAATAACTTTATAAACCAATAAAGAAAATCGGCGTGCGATTCATGAAACGACTGAAACATAAATCGATCTCAAACGAAACTGTCACAACTGAGCCCCAAACGCCGGCAGACATGCTATGTGCCATGACAAGTTTCAATACATCTGTCTATTATGTTGAAAGACGTTGAGCCGTCTGTTTAGATTTCTGTGACTATGGTTACAGAATAACATTTAGCTCTTCTGTACGAGTACACAATAACTACGCTGTGATATTTAACGATGAAAATTCAATTTTATCATAAAGTTGACCACATCTTCTCAACTAGATTTGACTACAATTCAAAGATGTCTCCAAGTCATTTTTATCCCGCTGGACTTTTCAGACGTATTTTTAAGTAAATAAGTATATTACTCATACTTACAATTTTTGCAGCACGTCTGCCGCATGTTAATAAAAATATATAATTTTTTGATATACCTACGTAAAAAAACTTTTTCTAAACATTTTCATAATCATCTCTGACCAAAGTGCTTAGGAAGACAAATTTAACGAACCCAAACTCGACGGGTTTAAGTCGTTTCGTTTCGAATTTCCTGTGGCTACCATCAGCTCTATCATCAGACCAGCTCTATTGCACCAAAATTCATAAACTAACAGAGCAAGTAGAATAAAATCTTGTAAAAAACCATTGAGTAGCGCAAATAGTATTAGTGTTCTGTTGATTACGAATACATCAGAATAGACCAGCTGGGCGTACACTATTACTCAGTGTTGTAATCCACCTTCTCTATAATATATTCCTGTCTCCCCGCACCATTACTCCTGAAGTCTTGATACTGACAATTAGACGATCATTGATCAGTGAACGTGCTACAGATGAGATCCTCTGATGAACTGTTTGTCACTATGTAGGTACACACTTGATAACACTTGATAATATGCTTGGGCACTCTAATAGGTTCTCTTGGAGATTGTTAAATTAAATTGATGTATTTTGGTTCTAAGAAATTAAATAAGTTCCCAAACTAAAATAATGTGTAATTACTAATGAATCTAAAGTCAGTTTTTAGTTTTTTTTAAACAATCAAATTATACTATCTTCTGTGTTTTCAATTCTAGACTTTTCGTTTCGTAAGTAATATTTTTCTTTCTTTCAAAAAAGCCTTAGATTTAGCTTTAGATTCCGGGACTAGTAGTTGTGTGAAGTCAGTCCCTAACCAAAAGAACCAGAATAAGGTTTTTGTATTAAAGTGCTTAAGTCCTCGCACTCTGGGTAATCTCTAAGAAATTAAATAAGTTCCCAAAAAATTTTGATTTCGGCAGGACTCGAACCCGCGCCCCACCTTCTGTACGCGTGCTCTAACGTGGCTCTAACTAACTAAGCCACGAAATCCTTAGTCGGTTCGTCGAAAATTTTTGGGATCTTTAGGTACTTTTTTTACGTCTCTAGCGCCGTTAGCGACTAAGGATTTTTCTACAGTATTATTCCAAATTAGCCCATCCATAATTGGCGATGAAATCAACGAACAAACAAAAAAAATACAAACAGCCGAACATAGACCTCCTCTATTGTTTTTGTTTCGTCGTTTAAAAATAGAAATTGAAAAGCATTTCAGTCGACAAGAGTACTAGGTTTTATTATCCTGTGCTTTATTTGTTTTAAAACATAGAGTGTTTATTGACTGTTATTTGATTGTAATTTTCTTTGTTAATAAAGATTATTTATAAACCTGTTAATAGTATAAAATTTGACTTGTGAAAGTGCTTATTTTGTAAGCCTAAAGAAATAAAGTTAATAAGTTTGTATTCTGTAGTTTTAATTTCAGGACCAATTCACTAATTCCTAGTTTCTACCACAAATAGTCGTTAAAAGCCCAATAATTACTTCAATATCGGGTATCTATTTCGAACATTAATTGTTCCGTATTGAATCCATTATGGTACAATGGATACTGGAGAAACCTTATAATTTGGGATTGATGGTTGAACAAAATTACAGCTATAAAACGTATGTACCTAATGGGAAAATAATTATTGTTTTCGAAAGGAATAAAAGGGTAATTAATAGCAAATGTGTTTTATTTGAGTAGTGCTCTTTCGAGCATATTTTTAGCTTCTTTTTTACCTAGGTGCCAGTTTATCCCCGCAGGTTCGCACACGTTGTTATAGGGATATATATATTATATATAACCCTCCCCTGTCGGTAGTCGGGTAAAAAGTAGCTAGCCTTTGATACTAGATACGCTAGTCCAAGTCAACATATCGAATTATGGTTTAATGGAAACGTTATAGACCTATTTCTATTATTATTATGGTACAATAGCATTTTTGTATATGAAAATCCCTGGCACAAAACCGACGAAATAGAAAAACAAACAAATCCAACTTTATTTAAATTTGTCCATCATATTTAACTTACGCAATCCTGAATTCTATTAATTAGAAAGCTTTATTCACAAAAATGTTTATGTACAAAGGCCTTCACAAATCCAACTTTTATACAAAAGGGAAAATATTCCGTAAGATAAATTCACAAAGCGAGCGTATCTAATTCAGCATACAACTAAATAAAAAATATCAATTTCGGATGGGGAGGTTCTTAATAAATGTGCGTGAAATAAAAGGGTTCCGTATACAATATTTATGAAGAGTTATGAATTATTGCCCGAACGTCAGAGGGATGGCGACATTGGCAGGTGGGAGGGTTACGTATATTTTGTTAAAGTGTTTCACATTTGTTTATTTTTTTACAGATTTATTCTTGTTACTGATTTTTGGTTCTCAATTTTATTAGTAACTAGCTTAGAAGCTATTCCAGGTCAATAACTACATCTCAGAAAATTTCAGCCCAATCTTTTGAGTGGCTTTAGGTGTAACAAACATACAACCATCCAATCTTTCGCATTTTTAATAACATGTGTGATATGATAAGTGTGGTTTTTTTTTTTTTATTCGTTTGACCACCTTACCTGACGTATAATGAAAATAAGGCTGACAGTGTCAAAGATCTAGAAGACGAGGTGTCTTCTAGACCTTAGTGAGATTCACTCTTGGACCCAGGTTGTAATTCGTTGTAAAACTACTTGATGTCTAGTAGATATCACCGGCGGTTGTCTTACCTCTAACGGAACCCTAAAACAATATTCGCGAACAAATCGCCCAAACGGAATAAGCAATGAGGGTTCCCGGTGCAATATTTTTATTTCCCATCGTTCATCTAATAACACTTTGAGCTATCTGTGGGTACCTTAGTGTTTCCTTTTTATTTTTGCGATAAAAAAACTGTTTTCTTCATCATGGAACCTAGGATGTAGGATGTATGGACAGTAGGGTACATTCACGCTTTATTGGTTCAATTGTTACACATAAAAAAGGAATTCGGGTCAATGTAATGAATATGACTTTTACTATGGCACTATGTAGACAAAGCAACCTTAGTTGAAGAAACTGTAAAAATGTTGATACTTTTTGTTTAAACTTCTTCTTAAACTGTGCCTTTAAGGTAACTTAAGTTTTTAAAGTGCATATTATGTAAACAGCGAGTAGTCAGTAGCCACAAAAGTGGCTCTGTCCGCTTAGCGTGTCCATTTGTTGTTGTTCTAAGAAGAATTCTTACGAATATACTTCTTCGGAAAAAAAAGAACTTTTTTTCAATCGGTTCAATACGTTAAAAATACCTAAAAGCACCTAACTAAATACACCCACGAATGTTTATAATAAAACTCCTTTACTTTACGCAGTCAAGTAAAACATCTCGACTTCACAAGAGCTATCAGAAAATGGAAATAACTGATTCTATAAGAGATACCTACTCGGGAAATACGTTCAGAAAACATTCAATAGAATAACTTGCAAATCATAACAAACGTTTATTTATCTGGAGTGGAATCAACCGGAACAACCGTATTTTTATACTTTTGGAAGAGGTTTTTCAGAAATATAACTTTTTTATCTTCCACCGTTTTTATCAAGCTATGTATTACCCTCTTGTAAATAGAGTTATCACAGAACAGGCATGATCTTGTCTCGTAGTTTTTGAAAGTAGGTATCTGTACTTAAACGATTAACTACTTAATTTAATCTCACTAATATTATAAACGTGAAAGTTTAGATGGATAGATGGATGGATGGATGGATAGATAGATGGATGGATGTTTGTTCCTTTATCACGCCAGAACGGCTGAACGGATCTGAATGAAATTTGGCACAGAGATAGATTATAGTCTGGAATAGGACATAGGCTACTTTTTATCCCGGAATTCCCACGGGAACGGGAACTACGCGGGTGAAACCGCGAGGCGCTGCTAGTATTAAATAAAAATAAAAACCTATTATGTGAATAGTAACTACTTAGCTAGCTGGATAATCCAGTGTGAAATATGATTTTGTTCGTTGAAAAGACAAAAAAAAAAACATAATAATACAAAATCAATCAATACAGAGCCTACGCATTTGCTCCCCTTGGAGTCGAGATCATAGGTCAGTGGGGTACAGAGGCTGGAGCGTCTGGTCGAAGCGACGCGTGCGTGACCCGAGACCTGGTGAGTATTTTGCACAGCGCATCAGCATTGCCGTAGAGTGGATCAAAGCAGCTAGCGTCTTGGGGACGCATCCGATTGGTATTCATATGGATCAGTTGATCTACCTGTAGATTGTTTGCAACAGTCTGCAGTTAGCTCAATTGTTTCAATTGTAAATACTAGTTCTAGTTTGTTTCTATTATTTTGATTGCAATTTTCTTTGTTAATGATGAAAGCGATTTATTTTTCCTTCCGAATTATCATTGTGACTGTGACAAAACAAGAATAATAACGTATCCCGTACGTCACGTAACGCAATTAACGTAAACGTGTGCCATTATCCTGTTACGGTGTTACGGAGCCATCTAAGCGCTTGCCTGATCAGGTTACCACGTAAATTGGATACTTACGTCTTACGTAGTAAAGTAACGTATCTACGTAAGCGAAGGCTATTGAAATTTTTAGTGGTAGTACTATATTGTAAGAATATTTTGAACAATACTATACAGTACGTCATAGAGTTTGAAATTTTTCAACGAAGAATTTACTAAATAAATAGTGAAAAAAAAATGAGAAGTTAAGGAAATCACTTAAAACGTTTTCATTTTAAAACTCAATAACTATATTTCTTTGGCCTTACAAAATAGGCACTTACTCAAGTCAAATTTTAAACTATTGTTTATTGTTTATTAAATATAGTAACTGACACGATTTATAAAATCAATTACATTAGTTACTTAAAATTAAGACACATTATTTATAATTACGTAGCAAGTTAAAATTTTACAAAATAAATCAAAATAGAATATTAAAAATTAAATAGTTTTGATAATGCAGGCAAATAAATTAATTGGTATAAAAAAATAGGATTTCAAAATATTAACTATAAACAACTTTATAAATAATATATTGAAATCAAATAAAAAATAAGGTTTTATTGATTTAATTCACTTTTTTTTGTCCACTAGTAAAAGAAGTGATAATTTGACAATAATTCAATATTTTTTTATTTGAAATAAAGTATATTCTACTTTTTATCCTGGAAGCACGACGAGTGAAGTCGCGGGTGAAACTATTTAAGGAAAGAAATTTATGGATTTTTTCGTTTATAGGGTAGGTTATAAACGAAAAAATCCATAAAATTGTACCAGACTTACCCTGATTGTCGATGACAAAGTGACGCTCCGGTAATAACGTCGAGATAATTAATGAGAACAGGGGAATTTGACGGACGATTAATAAAAGCAAAGTCGCAGGTGTTTCATAAACAAATGGACCAGAGGAAAGGTTTCAGATATGAAAGTGATGTGACACACTGTCAAGGAATACGTATGATTTTTTCGCTTACAAAACCACTTGTAGAACAAAATGCAGGGATACCGCTAAAAGACCACGAAGTTCGGAAGACTATGGCTAAAAGACTGACGTACATGCAGGTTCATACATGAAATTAATAATGCCGGACAATTTACAGAGCTTCATCTAGCTCCAAGCTTAGCTGAACTTTTGTTGCTGTTGCAGCTTGATAAAACACGTTACTTTGAATTTACTTTTTTAAAGTTATATTTTATAATATAATGTAGGTCAATGTAGATTTAAAATTTGTAATACAACCTTTGTGCCACTCCGTGCCACCACACTCTACGGAGGTAGGTCCTGTCTGAAAACCAGCGCCGCTACTATTTTCGGCCCGTAGCGGCATAATGCTGAGACAGGAACCTTTTTGGACCCATTTAATATTAAGTTTGTTTGTATCTATTTTTTTGTATGTACATTCTGTTTCTTCACTTCTCATTTATCTTCTCAGTCATCTGAGAATCAAACTCGCAATCTCCTGCATCGCAGGTGGACCACTGACTACGTCAAAAATTCTAACAACGCTCATATTCTTCTCCATTGTACATTGAAAAGTTAAAAACATCATAGTACAATGAAAAAAGATAGAATGTACTCGTACCATGTAACTTTTGAGTTTTAATTATCAATATCATAGTCCCAGTGGCCAGGATTTTTGCCAACCCGCTCGTGATATATTTCTTAACATTTGATTTAAAATACTTTTCATACCAACAAACAGATGGGGAAAGGTCGTCCCTAATTCGGATCCTCTACTAAAGTACGTCTTGTCGCCCATTCTCCCAGGCCCTGTGTCACGCTAAAGTCACGTCACGGACCGACGCCAATCGCTGGAACTCAAAGATGTCTATTTGTCTCGACTGCCGGACGATATTTCAAGTAATGGCCTTTAGGGAGAGCGCCCTTTATTGCTGTCTGGAGTACGGATATCGGGTATTGATTGCTGCTCTGTTTAGCTTTGTCATCTAAGTGGATGGAAAGGTAATGCGGAAGTTTATCATAGACTAACTACCTACTGTAGACTACTGTGTATCTGCTTTAGTGTAAAACAATGCGTTAAGATGTATCTCAATTCATAATACAAGGTGATCGCTTCTTTACTTTAGTCTACATATCGAAGCGACAGAAATCAAAAATATCACTTTATTTCCGTGTCACTGTTTTATTTTAGGAATTTGACCTTTTCTATGTGTTCACTTTTGGTTTTATGGAAATAAATAATTTTTGTTTTGATTTGAATAACAAAGTGTAGGTATCTAAAATTAGTTTATTTGTACGTATTGAAATGGCAATCATACAATTTCTTTTCCTTTTACGGTTTCACCCGTGCTAAATTCGTATTTCCTATTTCTAGAGGGACTATTCCCGTAAATCTCCCATTGGAATTTGATGTAAAAAAAGGAAAAAGTAGCCTATGTTACTTTCCATCTTTTTAACTAACTCTATGCCAAAAATCAAGTCGATTGGTTGCTTAGTCAGGGCGTGAAGGAAGGACAGACAAACTAACGATTTTTCCTTCTATGATCTTTCCAATGAAGCTGTCATGTTGTATAAGATGTCATTTCATTCTCCCTCTTCTGTTTTCAATTGTGTTCATCAACATCTTTTGAAAGGAAATGATCGATGAATCAAAATACTTTATTAGACAACTAGCAGCGCCTCGCGGTTTCACCCGCGTAGTTCCCGTTCCCGTAGGAATTTCGGGATAAAAAGTAGCCTATGTCCTATTCCAGACTATAATCAATCTCTGTGCCAAATTTCATCCAGATCCGTTTTGCCGTTCTGGCGTGATAAAGGAACAAACATCCATCCATCTATCTATCCATCCATCCATCTAAACTTTCACGTTTACAATATTAGTGATAGTGAAGTGATAGTGATAGTGATTAGTGAGATATAAAGTACACACAAATATGTAAGTAGGTACAATAACTATAACTCAATTTACAATAAAAGCATAGATTATACCAGGGTAAAGTACACAGGGAGACTACTTAAATACGATCTAGTACCCACTAGATGACGGATGAGCTGCTTAGTGGGTACAAGGCAGCTCATCCGTGGGCTGTTATATATAGCATTTTCTCTTCAAGCTATTCTCCTTAAGTCCTTTCAGCACCTTCTCATAAGTAACCTTCTCCGTCCAGGTAATCCTTTCTATCTTACTTTTCCTAACAAACATTAAATAAAAGGTTCATCAACATTTATATATCATTTAAACCTACATACGGTACTTCCACAGATGAATATAGGCCACCCCAAACGCCGCCACAGAAAGGCATCCCAGGCCACCTTCATCCATCGACTCCTCGCAATCAAATGTTATTTAAACTGAATATCATCAATGCTGCTATAACAGTATAAAGCTGCTACACCAAACAGCCACCATTGCCAATAATCATAAACCTACTCTCCCCTAATTAAGATTACATTCGCACTAAAAGGTTAATTCCTCTGAATTACCCCGAAAACTCCAATTTGTTCACCATTTCTCCCTTGTGGGAGACAACCCCCTTAATAGCGGAGGAGGGATATAAAAAAGCAGTTAAAAGGAGATACTTGGATTGGGTTTACGAATACGAATCTTGAAAACAGTTATTGTCTGGATTTTGCTTTTTTGAACCTTATTCCAGTGCCATTCGTGCCTACATTTTTTTTCTCGATAGTCACCCTTATCTCCCCTAAATAGAAACCTAAATAGAACCTTGATAAGTATAGACCCTAGCTTATCGGTCCATTGAATCTTTGTAAGAACTTACCAATTTAATAGCTCAAGCTGTTGTATAGTTTGAGAGCTAGATGGCGCCTAAAATAATGTTAAAATATAGTTATGTGTATGACGAAACTTTATTTCTAACCGACTTCAAAAATTCAAAAACGGAGGAGGTTCTGGTGTTTGGATGTTAATTTTTTACTATCTTCAAGGAGGTTTTATTATTATCGATTTCCCCATCAATTTGTGATAATAATAATTATTTTTAAGGACCGATTTGTGTGATATCGATAAAGATTAATGGAAAGACTGATGATTTATTAGGGTTTTGTACGCAAAGGGTCCCAATAAAATCCTAATACTGAGCAAAACTGTCTGCCTGTCTGTTTGACCATCTACATCTGTCTGTCAGCGGGCTGTATTTAATCAGTATTCAGGAATATGGAGTCTTCTAGATTTCAAAACACACAAATTAATATTTTATGAATGTTCGTCGATCTACGAAAGGATTTCTTTGCACGGGTATTTTATACTTAAAGACTTCACGGTTTCTTATTCTTATTCAAAACAACAAAAGGTACCTAAATCACCAATCAGAACTACAAAGTTGGGAATCGCAAAGCTAGAGTCGACTGTTCAAAACACACCTCCAACAGCTTTCAACTCGTTCAAGTCCTAACAAAATCAATAACGACTGAAAAAGCCCAAGTTCGAGCACAAAAGCGTGGAAAACTCGCAAATTCATGCAAAGAGATGTTTTTACTTGAAAGATACGTGCGCTAAACACAGCCTGAGTGTAGGGACGTGACCGCGCATGGAAGGCCGGGGTTGGACCAGATGTGGCAGCACACAAAAAACTTTTTACACTACACTCCACACTTATGTAAATACACATGTATTTAAAATTATCTGAGGTACACCCCCTGCCTTTCTTAAATTCACAATTCTTTCCATCCAATGGTTGCCTGGAAGAGATCGCTTCTAAGCGATAAGGCCGCCCATTGTACTTATCTTATATTATGATGTCTCGTTCTAATGTAAATAACATTAGAACGAGACATCATAATATCTGTTGCTCATTATAGAATTTTTGTATTGTATTGTAATCTGAATCTAAATATTAATATTATGCATACGAAAGTAACTCTGTCTGTCAGTCTGTTACCTTTCACGCCTAACCGGCTGAACGGATCTTAATGAAATTTAGTAGGTAGGTAAACGGTATCCCAGGGACGGATATAGGTTATTTAAAGAGCGCGTGCGAAGCCACAGGCAGCAGCTAGTTACCTATACAAATAAAACCGTGTTAGTTACACCATTTATCAGAACGGCTGGACCGGTTTTAATAATCTTTCATTTGTTGGACTTACGAGTATCTCCATCACGTATAGCAGAAAAAATCTGATTAAAAATATGAAAAATTCACGAGGGGTGAAGAACACAAAAGTATGAAGAAAATCGTTTTCTCATGCATTTTTCGTATGTTACGCCATCTCTGATTCTAAGGCGGAACGAATGAATGCGAAACTTTGGATTTTTGTTTAGTCTTCACGCCAAAGCTATACTGAACGGATTGGGCTGAAATTTGGCTTTTTTTTTTAAAGTTCAACTGCTACCTTCGATCAACTTAAGGCAACTAAGTAACTGGGTTTCATCGTCACTTCTTTACATAGCAAATTGACTAAAATAAAATAAAAAATCACTATATTTCCATGTATAATTTGGTATAAGGAAATTAAACTCAATTAACTAACCTATTAGTAACGCGTGACCTGAGAGCTGGTGAGTATCTGGCACCAAGCATCAGCACTGCCATAGCGGGGCCAGCAGCGTCTTGGGGACGCTTCCGACTGGTATTGATATGGATGGATCAGTTGAGGTACCTGTATTGTCTGCAACAGTCTGCAGTTAGCTCAATTATTGCAATTGTCAATACTAGTTTTAATTGAATTCTAGTATTTGATTGTAATTTTCTTTGTTAATTATCTTATTAATCATAACATCTTGTCAACCTATACACGTCCACCGCTGGAAATAGGCCTTCCTCATACGTCGCCACAAATAGCTTTCCTGAGCCGTCTCTGT
This sequence comes from Eupithecia exiguata, assembly GCA_947086465.1. Classification (NCBI taxonomy): domain Eukaryota; kingdom Metazoa; phylum Arthropoda; class Insecta; order Lepidoptera; family Geometridae; genus Eupithecia; species Eupithecia exiguata. The sequence continues at coordinate 2,022,187 of OX352233.1, read as the reverse complement.
CCATCTGCTCCCTGCGACCGCTGCTGTTTTCACAGTTCGGGTATTGTTTTTTTTGTATTTTACCACTGTTTGAAAAAATATATAGTATACATCACACGCAATGCTGATGGGTGTTGACTAGTGTAGTGCAACGTTTACCTACTTTTCAGCAACTTTTAGATCTTTTTTCCATGGCAACATTTTTGCTGTAGCTAACTGAAACGTGTTTTAACGCTTCCAATGCAATGTTTAACTAACACAAAACCATTTTACGTGACCAAACACAAACTTTTATGGTGCAACATATTGGAAAACATTTTCATGAAGATTTTGTTAATATAGTGCGTAAGCCATCACTCTCGGAGTAATCTCTAAGAAAATAAATTATATCGACATTAATAGTAATAAAATACTGATCTATCATTATCATTACAGACAGGACTATTCTTGCGAATAAACCTGATATTGTACTGATAGATCGGTTAGAACGGAGGGCGGTGTTTGCTGATGTCACCACATGATGTTAACCTCGTTAGAGCTGAGAAAGATGAACTTAGCAAATATCTTTATCAGCATGTGGAATGTAGATTCAGCGAACATCGTCCTGATAGTTTTTTTCAAGTATTTTATTTTGCAAACCTAATACAATGTAAGAGATCTTACGTTACTTACTTAGTTGTTTCGGTTAACGGCGTAATAGCGAAGAACCTCGATCAACATCTCAAGATCAAATCAAAAATTCTTTATTTCCATAAATACAAAAATGTACACTTAGAAAAGGTCAAATTCTTAAAATAAAACACTGACACGGAAAAAAAAAGTGGTACTTTTGATTTCTGTCGCTTCGGTATGTAGACTAAAGTAAAGAAGCGATTAAGAAACCTTTAGCCTGTTAGTTGTTATTTTTCGAGTTGGAGCAAAACCCGTCCCAAGCTTTTTTATCTTCTAAATAATCTAATCTGATATTTTGTAGTAAGCCTTTTTCAAGAGACTCGCCAAGAAGTTGGAGCAAGGGCCAGATCCAAAGGATCTTCTTCTTGGACTCCTTGATATATTTTTTATAGTTTATTGTATTTCCTTTAATCAAAAATGTATTTTTAACGAGGTTTTACCAATAATAATATTTTCGACTAGGTGACTAAGAATTCGGTGCGCAGTTGGTTAGCGTAGGTATTTACGTACTGAGGGAAGGTCGTGGATGAAATTCTCGCCGAGATCGATTTTTTTTTGGTTAAATTTAATTGTTTAACCATTCACGTTTTGTTAAATAACACTTTCAAAAATTTGCATGGTACCTAGCTGTTACTTTGGTGTTGTCTAAATGAAGAGGTACCTTTCATCATCATCATCATCAGCCTATATCAGTCCACTGCTGGACATAGGCCTCCCCTAATGAGCGCCATAGCGCCCTGTCTTGAGCTTGCCCCATCCAGAGGTACCTTTATTTGGTACTAAATTAATTATTATCTATATGTAGTATGTGTATATATTGTATAAGTCTTAATATTGTATAAGGCACTTTAAACTAAACTAACACTTTCATGGACCAGGACGCAAAAGTCAATTTCCAGCTCCCTGTAGTGGCGCCCCTGCGGGTCACACCGCTGAGGCTGGGCAGTGAATGCGTTAAGTACAATGCAATAATGCCTTCACTGTAAATAAAATAAATAAAATCTCTTTATATCGGATAACCATGGATCCATATTGGGTTAGTAAGCAGACAAAAACATAAAAAATGGAAAGAAAGAGTAATAACTAGGTACCTAGCACACTGAGTAAACCTGAAAATTTTAGGTACCTTTAAAAGAAGTTCACTTTGAATATTTCAGAAATACTGTTCAAAACTCTTCTATATTACTCAATACACTTGTGTAAACTTTCATTAAACTCTCAAACAATGTTAAACTTTAACCCTTCCAAACTATTTCAGAAAGGTTTTTCTTAAAACTTACCTATAAGGGCCGATTCTCACCAACGTTCTGTGGCTTTAATCGACCCCGAGCCCGTCTCAATAGGAGACACAGATGTAGATGGCACACACATTTGCTAGCTAACCAGTAATTAAAGTTATAATAATAAATTGTGGTATCTACAGCACAAGTCTTTGACTTAGTGTAGATACCACGGAACAAAATTTTAATATACCAAGCTAGTCTGTCTGTAATTGTAATTTCTTAATGTATCTCCACAGTGATTATGCTTGTTTTTTGGCCAATAAAGTTATTATTATTATTAATAATATTCAGGACCGATTTTGATCCACTGCACTGTCGCCATTAAAACAGAAGAATTGTTTGATTTTGATGCTTTTGAATCTCAAAAAAATATTTTCTATATATCAATGATATGGTTTTGGCTTGTTTTTTGATGAAATTAACACGTTTCGTAGTCGTTATGTTTTTTTGGCACTCGTATCAAAAACCAATCGTCTCATGACATACATATTTCGATGTTGACGATGACAATGTTCCAAGTGAGCTGTAAATATCAACAGCTATCCTGATACACTCGTATGATGCTACTCCTATGAGTCCACTCGGTCTGAGCCTCGTCCGGTCCGAGCAGGCACGCGTGTAAACGCGCCTTTCGCGTATAACTGGCTTTAAACTTTCTGCCCGTAACGTTAATTCTGGTAAGCGAATACCAATTTCGCGGTAGACTACACTTCAGCCCTCAAGGGCTGGAAGAATGTATCGGCCCTTTCCGCCAAAACAAGATTTATGTGACCCACTAACAGGGTATTAACTTCGTCCTTGGCTGAACAAGGGCTCAAGTGGTCCTTTTAGAGTTCTAGAAGTTATTCCTAATATGTAACTGACCGATGTGATATCCTAAGTTAATCCTAAAATTTAAGACTTATACACTAATACTACTAAAAGAACTAATATTTTTCTGGCCCCCGACGCACGTTTATGTCCATCCTAGAAGCGGAGCGGCTAGGATCGCACTGCCGAGGCTGGGCAGCGAATGCGCTAAGCGGGACTTAAATCCGTAACCCGTACGGAAATGTATCAGTGAAACACTCACAAATAAATCTGAAGGAAAAGATTATTCCTTGGTCCATTACTTTTATGCAACCTATTTGTATCGGATTTTGGTGAACAAATTTAGAAAGTTAATGTAAAGTTTTTGGCTTTTGAAAGCAACAATATACAGTATACTTTCATTTCAATTTGTTGTCGAACGAATTCAAAAACATCCAATATGGCTACGGGCGCCATGTTGCATTTTTGCACGCCATTCTTTTCTAATCCAACTACCCACCTATTGTAAACTTGCAAGTAATCCTCTACCTATTGGTATTACAGCGGGCCGCAAGAGCCAAGTCATTACTTACCCGGGCACTGGCTCGACAGCCAGCGGGTTAAGCCAGTGATTTGGGTAAGACGGATTGGGCATTGATGGGAAAATAATATGTTTACCTGGGTTAAGTAGTGCTTTTGTAGGCATGGGTTCATTCAAGAAACCACCAGGTAGTATCCTGGCTGCCTTTCTGTCTGTGAGCTAAAGTTTGACGGCTTACAAAGGCGTAAAATATTGCACGTGGCGGATAGATTGGAAACTTACAAGCTGGAGGTTAATTTTTAACTTATTTTCTTAAAAATCCAGTTTCCCTTCTCATCATAATTATTCTAGCTTAGAAAGGTTAAAATGGACAGATACCAAAATTAATTTATTACTCCTATTTCCTTGGCTTTTTAGCTAAAAATAATTGGCGTAACAACACTGTGAGGTTTTATGAAAACAAAGCCGCTGTACATTCGAAAAACATGTCGATTTTACGGACAAGCATTACGCTGTTTGTGTGTTGTTTTTAGTTAGGATTTGGAGTTTTGAGAATTCAAAACTATTGTGACATTTTTTCAGTTTTATTATTTGTTGTTTGGTCCAAAAACACCCCGAGGCCAGACGACCGGTTAGAAAATATATCGGTAATGCACAGTTTCCTATAAAATGGTTAGGACAATCAGGCACAGAATAGATAGCATTTGCGCTCAGGTGAATACCCTTAATTACACCACTGTACCAGCTATCATTACACGGACACAGTAGGTAAAGTACACGCAAACGACAAAGTTGAATTCTATTCAATGTGTCTTAGAATTAAAATTCTAGTTTAGTGCTAATGTGGACGTAGTACCAACATGGTTGATGTAACATTAATAACGTATATTAATGTAACATTAACCGAGAATTACAGTAATATCAGTGACACAAGATAAAGTTAAAAACTACAACCCGACTACGTGAAAGTTATAAAAGTTTGAAACATTTACATTGACAAAATAGACTGACGTATCGGTCATATTTGATAGGCATAGAGTTGAAAATGAAAATAGGTCGTAGGTATTGTAATTTTTCTCTATGGGGCCTGCAGCCTGCGGCTACCTAAACTTTAATACGCGTTTTGAAGGCTTATTCGGGGTCGGAGCCCTAAATCCTATAGCCTATAACCATCGGGGTATTGAGACGAATCAATCGATACATAATTTGTTAAAATCGAACCAGTAGTTTCAGCGCTACGTGGGAACAAAGAAATCGGCCACATACATACAAACATACAAATATACAAACATACAAACATAGGGTGCTAAGAAATTAATAAATCCCAAAAATTTACGATCTCGACGGGATTCGAACCCGCACCTTCCCCTTCAGCGCAGGGTTGCTCTTTTTCCAATTAAGCTACGTGATCTTATCTAGTCGACCCGAAAATCTTTGGGAGTTCTTTCGGCACTTACGCCGTCAGCGCCACCTACAGAGGAAACAATGAAGTTATCCAATTCTGCTCAAAGACCAAATTTACATTTAGTTCTTTGACGAGAGGTTTTGCCGTTGCTTGATTCTAAGGTTTTTATTTATTATAGTACTCTGGGTAATTTCTAAGAAATTAATAAATCCCAAAAATTTACGATCTCGACGGGATTCGAACCCGCACCTTCCCCTTCAGCGCAGGGTTGCTCTTAGAAATTACCCAGAGTACTATAATAAATAAAAACCTTAGAATAGGGTGCTAACCTCATAACCCTCCCCTGTTGGTAGTCGGGTAAAAAGTAAATTTAATGTTCCAAAAATTATTAATAATGAAACGTCAAGTGCGATTCGCACTTGACGTTTCGAGTTCGAGTTTCGAGTTTCGATTTGCGCAACGAGGGTTCCGAACGTATATAAATAAATAAATAATGCTGGACAATTCACACAGCATTATCTAGCCCCAAGTTAAGCAAAGCTTGTGTTATGGGTACCAGATAACTGATATACATAATATAATACATAGTATATTAATTATAAGACCTTGTTTCTTGCCAAATATCATGATTCTAGGTCATCGGGAAGTACCCTATAGGTTTTTGGTCCATGGCGGGATTCTATTTTTTTTTTTGTGAATAAACTACGGTTTTCGGATTTTTTCCTTCATTTGTGCATAAGACCTTGCTTCTTGCCAAATTTCATGAATCTAGGTGAATGGGATACAAAAAACAAAACCAATAGGGTACAACTCCCTATAGGTTTTGTGTGCATGTCGAATACTTAGAAATTTCTAAAAATTTGTACCTTTACGGCTGTTACTTTTGATTGCGTTGACTTAAGATAATGGTGTCAATTCAGTTATGACACAGCTAAACTTATTTGACAGCAAAAAATTATGCCATCCTTTGTATTTCAGTCGATATGGACGGTAACATTTTAAATAGTGTCAAATTTGTTTATGTTTATTTTTGGTGACATCTGATTGATACCATTGCATTGTCACATTAATATAAGATAAACTACAATCGAAATGTCTCTGACTGTACCCGCAGCCACAGTTTAAGTTACTCGAGATCGAAATAATTAACGAGCACAGTTTAGTTCAGAACGGAGTCTGCCATATTGTTGTTAAGGCGTTTTACTACTAGGTACCTACCCTCTAACTTAAAGCCTCTCATAACTTAAACGATAGCTAAGGGTCGTTTGTTTTATTTAACCGACGAAAATGAAACAAAATACAAAAGAGGAGGTTTTATGTTGGGCTGTATGTATTTTTTATGTAGGTACATGTATTCGTCGATTTCTCTGTCAAATATATATTTGGATATTTATTTTGCTATTGAATGGATAATGATGCTGAGGTATCCCATAAAAAAGTAATTCCCGAGAGAAAATGGCCAACAAGTGGCTCTGACGGAAGACCAGCGTTGGTTGCTAGCTTGCTAGTCAACCAACTCATACTGAGGCAGAGCCATTTTGTTACTGTGCTTACATTTTTGTATGTTATTCTAAGTTCATTGTGTATTTTAGTGTAAGTCTTTTAACAAAATAAATTATATTCTATTCTATTATATTCTATTCTATAAAATATTTATTCCGAAAAACTTAAAAAACAGTGAAAATCCTAAGGAATTTGAAGTCAGTTTTTAATTTTTTTTAACCAAGAAAATTATTTATGGTAATAATAATGCTGGACAGTTCGCACAGCATTATCTAGCCCCAAGGTAAACAGAGCTTGTGTTATGAGTACTAGATAACTGATATATATGTAGGTACTGTTGTTCTGTAAATAAATAGTTATATGGCAGGATTATTAAGAGTAAAAAAAATAGTGTAGGTACTTACAAAATAAAATACAATACATAGGATAGATATTTTTTATTATACATAGAAAACGACCAGAACACCCTGAACAAATATCTGCAGATCGTACAAACAGTTTTCCCAATGACGGAATCGAACCCACAACCTCCTGAGTCGCAGGGGGCCTTCGCCTAGCGCGCCACGGAGTATTTGACGTAGGTATGTCAGAGTGAGAAAAAAACACCGCCAAGCCTACTAGTAAGAGGGGTGCAGGTATTTATTAGATATATCTATATTGCTTTGCGATCTAGACTTGTCTAATTTTCCTTAATACAAGACTAAAACACTAAGCTGTGGTGAGTCCTATTGGTTCACTGGGCAGGCACTTCTCATTTGTGGTAGAGTTTGTGATAATTCTGAAATACCTACCTATGTTTGCCTTTGTGTATCATTAATATTGTTTTTTTTTCGTGCTTTCGCTACCCAAGCAGAAAAAAACAATGCCACTTAGTACTCTGTGTGAAATTTTGTGCCGTTGTGACGATACATACATACCGAAGCGACAGAAATCAAAAGTACCACTTTATTTCCGTGTCAGTGTTTTATTTTAAGAATTTGACTTTTTCTTAGTGTACATTTTTGTATTTATGGAAATAAAGATTTTTTTTTGCCACCAACCATAATGCGCTTTTCAAACTGTAAAACTGAATTTTATCCTGAACAAGTGCTTAGTCAAAACTGTAAAATCAATTTTCCCGTCGTGACCACGATTGGTTATTAGATACTGTCTGGCCCATCCATTAAAGGATTAGGGGGTGAACACACGGTAGGTTTGTTACTGTACTCTGTCTGAGCCGGCTTTGTGCACTAGGGCTTACGAATATAGTTTGATAGGATTGGACTTAATGGAATATTCCCATCTCGGTTTATAAATACGGAATACTTTGAGGGAAACGGAAGCAGGTTTGGTCTTTAACCGGATACAGAAAAGACAAAAAACCTCTTTTTTTGTCTTAATTATTTAGTTGAGTAGGTATTCCAAATTTCATTTCACTTTTTAAGTAATCCCAAACGGCATACTGGCATCCAAATAATATTAACCAACTTAACCTCTTTTTTGTAAAAAAAATTGTATCACCTCAGAACTAAAGTGAACGAACGGGACGTGGGTTTTAAACAGAAAGGCTGGGTTGGTGTAGCGCTGTTTCGCACCACAGGTTCTCACCACAAATTCATTTTAGCCGTTTCATACCAAAAAATGACAGCTTTTCAACCCACATCAAAAAAAAATGTTTTGTCAATGAAATGTTATGTCAAAAAAAACACTATATCATTTTAATTCGGCGGCCTGTAAAAAGTTACCTCTTATCAGATTGTTTAAAAAAAACTTGACTTGCTATTTTTTTTTGAAAACGCCTCACTAATAACCAGGAACAGAGACACGTAAAGCCTCGAAATCTGTCTCCATGGGCCAATGAGACAGGTGTGGCATACAATTGGTCGTAAAGTAAGAAACTCATATACTTCCTCTCCCTCTTACCAATTTCGTGTAAATTCTGTAGTCTTTGGGGTTCCGCGGACCCAATTTGTTACAAAACATACAATTTTTTGTTTCCTTAGAGACACAAACATGTTCTTCGAAAGCTTCGAAAAAGAAAGTAAAGATAAAAATAATTATTTATATCTGTATAAAAAAGGAGCTTCGTATGTCTGAAAGGAGTTTTATGAAAAAATTATGTCAGGGAATAAAGTACATATGTACGTGCGAGCTGCAACGATAGCAAACTTCTTGTTAGGTTTCATTTCAAGTCTCGTAATTAATTAAATTAGGTTTTGTTTTAAATTACTAAAATAAGCTGTTTTTGTAGAACATAGGCTATCTCTATTACTCGACTGCGCAGGGAAAAGCGTTATTTTACCGATAGATTTTAGAAAATATTTCTCTTTAATAGGAATTTGCCTCGAACTTACCAGAACAGTTACCTATTGATGCAGCTCGCTGTGCCTATAATGAGATTCAACTTCCCCACCCATTTCAATTATAGTTCGTCAATTATACACATAACAACACTTTAATGACAGTACCTAATCATCAAATTCTATCTATACATGATCTCAAAATGGTGGTAAATATAAGGTTCAATACGCCTTAAAAGTTTGTTCGAGTGAACGAATTTCAACGGAACCCTTGCTTAGGTAAATTTTCTTACGCTTGGCAATTTTTCGTCTTAAGAGATCGTGCAAAATAACATCCACCTACATTGTATATTTTCCTTAAATTAAGGTAATGCTCCCGATTCAATTTGAATTATGACTCAGGGGATTAGGCCTTATGAAATATGGATTATTATTATGGATTGGATAAGATTAAGGGAATTTGCTGATGATCGATGGATTTAAAAAGGTTTTATCTCTTTTTCCGTCTAAAATTAAGAACAAATAAAATAATTTTCTTTATCTTTTAATACCTTTCCCCGGCGAGTACATTGACCGATGTTATAAAAAAAAAACAATTTTTATGTTATTTGTTTTGTAAGATACTCCACGGAAACATTTTTATATAAAAAAAAAATTTTATGTTATAAAAAAAACATTTTTTATGTTATTTGTTTTGTAAGATACTCCACGGAAACATTTTTCTGGCACTTCTTGAAAAATATTCTGAATGCTCCCCTCTCTTATTTACTTCCTACTGTGTTTTGATTATAAAATGGATATAAATCCCTAAATAATGGGAATTGAAAGCTTTTACAAAGTTCCATTTTAATTTCCTATAAACATTAAATTACCCAAATCCATTTACTGCTTCAAATCAAATTCGAAATGATGTTGTAAATCATCGGAACTAGGCGGGACGTCTGGCGCTCCCTTTGGGCCTTGTGTTTTACATGTAGCGATACGACTGTTGACCGACGGTTCTTTTGAAACGGATCGGCATCGCCGAGAAGGTAACTAGTAATATATCTAGTGAGGGCCGGCTCCACAGCAACATCATCAAACAAACGGCGAAAATACGCTCATCTTGACCGACGTTACCTATTTGAGCCGTTTGGGGTACACTAGTTGTAATTGTTTTATTTTGTTATTGTATTGTTATTACAAATGTTACATCTAGTAAGGTAACCCAAGCATTAACACAAGCTCTGATTTCTTTGGTGCAAAAAATGCAATGTGGATTGACCTGCACTAGGTACATAAAATGATAAGTTTTTAGCGGTGATGAGTTTGTAGAAAAGTCTATCTCGTAAAAACCGATGGCAGAAGATAGTTATTAATATTATATGCCACCAAACAAACAAAGGATTAACTGACAAAATAACCTTAACGAGCTGCAAGCTTTCTAAGTTTCTTTGTAGCGCAAATTATTTTGTTATACAAATCGTATCGGATAGTGTAAAAGGGGTTCCTATTCGGAAGTGAACTGTGACACCCCTCGTGGGCATTTAGGCATCGATTTCTGTTTGTTTGTCCATAAATGGATCTTGATGAAGGGTTCCGTACAAAGGTGAGTTACTAAACAAACTAAAATTAGGTAATTATTGCACAAGTAGGTAGACAAAGAAACCTGAAATCATTTAGAACGGGATATTTACCATGATTAGATTTTGAGTTTTCCAATATTTCGGCAGTTTCATGCGCCATGAAATCGAATCATGGTAAATATCCCGTTCTAAATGATTTCTATGTTAATAACCATGATAGTTTCAAACGTTTTATTTTATAAGCCTCCCCTAATGAGCGCCATCCAGCATCTACCTGCAGTCTTTCGCAGCTCGTCATCCCACCTGGTATTTTACTATAAAAACTATCGTAGTTTGACGAATTCATTACGGATGTAAGCGGTTTAACTACGAACCTTATTTGTGTTGGAAGAACACCAACGTTTCATCCCTTAACGAAGAGGAGTGCTCGGAGAGACGCGGAACGCGCGCGCCTAGAACCGCACTCACCCTGAAAAAGTCCCTCGTTAAGGGATGAAACGTTGGTGTTCTTCCAACACAAATAAGGTTCGTAGTTGACCCATTTACATACGTAATGAATCCACCTGGTATTCTCTGTGTATAGTAAAGAATATCTACCTATTTAATGTATTGTATCAAGTATATCTGTTATCTAGTACCCATAACACAAGCTCTGCTTAGCTTGGGGCTAGATGATGCTGTGTGAATTGTCAAGCATTATTTATTTATTGAATACTTTTTTGGCTAAAAGCAATTGTTACGTGGCTTTTGCTCGTTTAATTAGCACACACTTATGTTTTGGCTTGCATGCAAATGCACTAAAAGAAAACAAAACCAACACGCCGTTTTCAATTAGTGCAAACTTTTATTCAGGGTTCAGCAATCAACTGTCAAAACCATGACACGCTCCAACCAACGAGGGAATTCAATTATCGGTACATGGACATATGAACCTGGGGCGGTTAGTTTCTGGACTCGGGATAAGCTGGTGAAATAGTTATAGATAACGACTGTGTGGGGTGGTGTATTTGTGACGCGGTTATCCGGTAATGTTCACGATAAATGGGAATAAATAAATATTGCTGGACAATTCACACAGCATTATCTAGTCCCATGTTAAGCAGAGCTTGTGTTACGAGTATATAGGTACTAGATAACTGATTTATACGTAATACAATACAGTATTACACAGATAAATATTCTTTTTATTATGCATAGAAAACGACCAGAACACCTGGAACAAATATTTGCAGATCGTACAAACATGTCCCAAGACGGGAATCGAACCCGAAATACTTCGATTGTTATGCCGCCGCTGCCTCGGCTCGTGCATCGTACATCCCGCCGGCGGTATAATAATTCTCGCAAAAATCGTAGTAAATCTCATAGCAAATCGATCGCAAATAGAGTCCATAACCTGAATTCTTCTTAACCGTAGCGTCCAAGCACCGTTGTGGTCGATAAACAAGTAATATGGATTTTCGTTCACCTTTAAAGTTTATTTATAAATACTATTTAACGGGTATTTATCGCGTTTATTTACCTTATTTTTTTTTGTTTTTTATTTTTGAGTCATCCCGTGACCACGGCAGTGTGTAAACCTGTCGAAACGTCGGGAAAATAAGGTAAATAAACGCGATAAATACCCGTTAAATAGTATTTATAAATATGTGTTCAGATCGCGTAAGTTTAAAAATCTTTAAAGTTTAGTTTAGAGGTTGGTTGTTGTTTTAAGTAATTTAATTAAAATTAAAAAACTCCAACGGCTCATTGAAAGATAATTGTCAGAACGTTTTCCTGATGATTTTTTCGGTTTTCACGCCATTACCGGGTGTTTTTAACTTTTTTTAACTGAATCTACTCTGCTAACATAACTTGTTTTGGAAGAGCGAAATTCCCTAACACAGGTATTTTCTTTACTTATAAGGAAATCCCAAATACTTTAGTTATACATAGTAAATTAACTTTTTAATGATATCCCAAAAAAAACGATTTCGGCAGGACTCGAACCCGCGCCTCCCCTTCAGTACAGGTGCGCTCTAACCAACTAAGCAACGAGATCGACACGTGCCTGGTCGAAAATATCTGGGACTTCTAATGACTTAAGCGTCGTATTAGCTCCACCTACAGATTAGGTGGAGCTAATACGACGCTTAAGTCGAGGGGTTCGAGTCCTGCCGAATTCGAAATTTTTTGGGATTGATAAAAGTTACATTATGTTAAAGAAATAAATGTTTTTGTATTTTGTATTTGTATCTCAATAGAAAGTATGATTCGTCATTGGAAATCTGTCAATATTTTGCTCCAGCCACTGAAAATGCATACCCCTATCAATCTCAATCAGCAATTTCCGATTGGACATACACAAGCCCAATCGAAAATTACTAAAATTGATGATGGCTAGGCTTGTGCTCCCCTAATAAAAATAAAAAATATTTATAAAATCAAGAATTTCTATCATATCAAAAAAAAATACAACCTACGAGCAGTTGGGACTTGAACCCGCTACCTTGCACTCAGTACGATTGTTCTACCTAGTAACTATAATAGTTCATTGATTCTTCCATACTATTGCGCCGCAAATAATTCTAAATCACTAAAGGGTTTATTCTAGAAAATATCCGATTTTGTGGAAGGTAAAAAAGCTCGCACGATTGTTTATTAGGTAGTTTTACATGTTAATGAGTAGTAGGTAGGTACTCGCAAGCAAACTCATAAGCAAACAAACAATTTTTACCTCTATCTAAAATAAGTTTAGTTCTCTGTCCAAAACAATAAGTCCTTGCTTCCCCTAATCCCAGTGAGACAACAAACGATGCTAACAAACAAAACAACAGGACGAGAGGAGAGAGGGGACAAAGCTCATTACCGGACATTCAGACGTTTTCTTCACAAAGCGATTAGCAGTTTGCGTTTGATTTCTATGAGATCGGTTGTTATCCGGATCTCTATGTTTGTTATCTGCTTTATTATTTTAAAGACTTGGTTATCAGAGGAAAAAGATCTGAGAAAAATTTGTGTTGTAATCTTCGATAAAAGTAAAAAAGGTAAAATACGGTACGTTCTCCCTGCGCTCACTCAAAAACTGTACCGTGTTGATGAAATAATGATAAGGTATCAAATTAAAAAAAAAAAAACAAAAAAAAAGTTTGATGTGAAAACTTACGCGTGAAAATATGTGATGCCTAGGGCTTAGTTTTTTGTTCTGTAGCTATTTGTACACCTGGTGAACGAACACGAGGGCATTGTCGTAGTGTTTTAGCCGAAATCACACAAAAGTATACGTCATAGCAAGAACGCGAAACACAAACGCCACCGCTCGCGCCGCCGCCGCCGGTCCGATTATGACTGAGGTGATGGAACATAGTTGGACCTGACTTGAGCCATACACTTTCAAGATGGTGATGCCTCATCTCCCTTTGTTTACTTTTATCTATATATTTTTATATCTGGGTTACGTTAAACCTTTTTTCTTCGTTATCGATATCGAAAAAGCTTCGAAAAATATACATACATAATAAATAATCTATGGGATAAAAAGCAACCCCTTTGTTTCAAAAATGAAAAAAACAAAATTCCTTGCTATGAGATTAGTTACATATATGCTCAAAATGGCTACCGCTAAGCCGTTATGCATTTTGAGCACTTATTTTAAGAAATTCCGATGCAATAAATGTCTAAACTAACTTTTTCTCCCGGATTCACACGCGTTTTTTGAAGAAAGATATTATGTTATTTTAGGCCCAGAGCTTTGTGTGAGGAATTTCAGCTGTATCCATTGGTAGTTTTTTGTTGTCTTCGCAGAAACATCTTTACTTCGGTAGGTACAAACTTTCTCTTTTACAATATTAGTAATTATATTACTATCCAGTAGGTACGAGGGTTATCGACATCAGCTCAGAGGATTAGCAAGCTGAAGTGGCAGTGGGCTGGCTATAACTCGAAAAGAACCGACAACCGCTGGGGTAAACGTGTTCTTGAGTGGAGACCACGACTCGGCAAACGTAGTGTAGGACGCCCTCCGACCAGGTGGGATGATGATTTGCGAAAGACTGCTGGCAGATGCTGCATGTGTCAAGCTGAAGACAGGGCGCTATGGCGCTCATTAGGGGAGGCCTATGTCCAGCAGTGGGAACTACTAACGGCTGATGATGATGATTACCATCCAGTAGCTTTATTCTTTTGATTACATCATAATATTATGATTACGTAAAGCTTAACCTGTAAGCTGTAACTAAGCGTTTTATTAATAACCAAGAATTAAAACAATTCCTGCTTTTAACAAGCGGCAAAATTAGAACCGTAATTTGCATTGATTTAGGAGTTTTTAATTAAATAGACGGTTTCACTCGCTTTGTTTAATAATTCAAGGGGTATTTGAAGAGGAATTAACAGAATTTTAAATACGGAAGTGTTTTATGTTTTTCGGTTGGCTTGTGCAGATTTTTATTGCATCTTTTTTTGAGGCTGATGGAGCTCACGTGTTATGTTTACGCTTCCACAACAAAAATCCAAGTCAGTTGCAAAATCTGTCAGTAAATAAATTCAAACATACTGTCAAAACCATTCTGTGCAAAAAGGCTTACTACAAAATGTCAAATTATCTAGAAGATAAAAAAGATTGGGACGGGTTTTGCTCCAACTCGAAAAATAACAACTAACAGGCTAAAGGTTTCTTCGTCGCTTCTTTACATAAGGTAGTCCACATACCGAAGCGACAGAAATCAAAAATATATATATTTTTAATTTCTGATATATCACTTTATTTGAACTTTTGATATATCACTTTATTTCCGTGTCAGTGTTTTATTTTAAGAATTTGACCTTTTCTAAGTGTAATTCTTTGTATTTATGAAAATAAAGCTAAGCTAATAAGCTGAAGTGGCAGTGGGCTGGCCATATCTCGAGAAGAACCGACAACCGCTGGGGTAAACGTGTTCTTGAGTGGAGACCGCGACTCGGCAAATGTAGTGTAGGACGCCCGCCGACCAGGTGGGATGATGATTTGCGAAAGACTGTTGGCAGATGCTGGATGCGTCAAGCTGAAGACAGGGCGCTATGGCGCTCATTAGGGGAGGCCTATGTCCAACCGTGGACTACTATAGGCTGATGATGATGATGGAAATAAAGAAATTTTGATTTTGAAATGTTTGTACGATCTACAGATATTTGTTAGGGTTTTTTAGTCATTTTCTATGTTAGTAAAAAATATGCACATGTATGTATTATTATATTGGGTCATTATTATATTATGGGCAATGCAGCCAGCGTCTTGGACACGCTTCCGACTGGTACCTATTGATTATGGATCAGTTGAGCTAACTGTAGATTGTTTGCAACAGTCTGCAGGTAGCTCAATTGTTTAAATTGTAAATACTAGTTTTAATTTAATTCTTTTATTTGATTTTAATTTTCTTTGTTATTAAATCTTTATATTTTGTTCATCAGATAAGTACCCATAACACAAGCTCTGCTTATTTTGGGGCTAGATAATGATGTGTGAACAGTCCAGCATTATTATTATTATTAAAGCTGTACAAGGGCATTGTCAAAATAAACTAAAATGAATGTAGGTATCTCACTTACAATCAAATACGAGACAAGCGATTTAACACTGTCCGCTGCCTACAATATGCATATACTAAAATGTTGCCCCAACCCTTGCTGTTGTCGGTTTGTGTCGCTGACTTTGGTGTAAAACTCCATTAGGTTGAAAGAAGAAGAAAGAAATGTTGGTTCTAATTTAATCTCACCGTATTTTCTTTTATTTTCAGGTAAACATTCAAACACATAGGAAGAGCAACAGGTTCTAAATTCTTCAAAACGTAAGCCATAGGTACGGTCTAATTAGAAGTGTTTCAGTGTCTATGTCTACTAGAGAGGTGAAGAAATTAATTCTTAAAAAAACTTAATTACTTCCTAAAGTAGGGCATCTTACGACGCCATTTTGGTGTTTCAGTGTCTATGTCTACTAGAGAGGTGAAGAAATTAATTCTTAAAAAAACTTAATTACTTCCTAAAGTAGGGCATCTTACGACGCCATTTTGTGAAAACGATAGGCGTAGAATTTCGTGTTCACAGGAGTGGGACAGGGCAGAGTAACGCAAGCGCAAAAATCTAGTTTTTGCTTATTATCTATTAAAAAGGACATGACTTAAAAAAATAACAATAATAATGTTCTTTATACTTAGTTCAATTACCATGCATATTCTCAAGATTTTATCTTCTGTACCTATTTAATGAGAAATTAAGGTCTTAGTAAAAATGTAGAGGTAAATTTGCGATTTTTTTCTATAGAGGATTTTTTATGGAATCGGATTTTTAAAACATATTACTTACCGATAGAAAAAGTCCTGAAATTTACCAAATATACATTTCAAAGTTAAATATTCAGTAGTTTGGTAAGTTATGGACATCTGGCGGAGTTGATTTGAGGTAGTGAGGCCTGCGGATGATGATTTGCCCATACAAACGTACTACCAAAATGATTTGTAATTCGAGCATATTTCCACTATATCATGTTGTTTTTCGTATTCGAATAGTATATATCTAGGTCCCTGGTTGGTTTTTTTATAATAATACACACTTATAGTGAAATGTAAGCAAAAATATGCAAAATCGAATTTAACATATTTTTACGTCTAAAATGACATGTTTTCGTCCTATTTGTTTTGTATTAAAAACAACAATATCGTACGTTTTGTTTGTTTAGGAACATAGCTTATATTGTCTAGTTACAGAATAACAACACAATGTCGTAGATTCAAAAACTTTTCAGTCACCATTTTTGGTATTACGGAACATAATAATTCACGAATTGAAGTTACGAGCAGCTGTCGCCGGATGCTGCTCCGTGGAAAATGTATTTTATATATTTTTATATGTAAATATTTTTTTCTAAAACGTTTGTATTTTTTTCAAGTCCTAACTTTTCCAAGTACCACGTCAGCAAATCCAATATCCAAACTATACTTATTATCTGCGTACTTAAAGAATGGGATTGATTAACGTCATTCTCAAATATATAAGTACGCTGGTTGGTATACCTGATATTCTTCGCACATTTACCCGTACCTACCTAATATCCTCAAAAGCTCCTGCTTATTCATAAATCAAATAGAAAACACCTGTGCTTCGCTCGCAGGGAACAACCGAACGAGGCTATTGGCCATCACGCAATCTTATCTATTCTGTCGCCAAAAGCATCATGTACGAAGCTTAGACAGCGGTCCAAGTTACAGAAGAAATTTTAAGGCCCGTATTATGAAAGCTCGCTCAGTCACCGATCTATGCTTGAGTGACGTTTATGCCATAGAAAAGCGTTACTCCAGCATCGATTGATAACTGAGGAAGCTTTTATAATACGGGCCTAAAAGTAAATGAATCAAACTTAGTGCCGTATTATGAAAACTTACTCAGTCATAGATATCTGCTTGAGTGACGTTTATGCCATAGAAAGGGTCACTCTAATTTACATGACACTGGCAGAATTTTGTCTAACCAGACCATTTTATTGCCATTAAGAAAGACTCATCATCATCGTCATCAAGCATGATTTATGCTTGATGATGATGATTCTTTCTTAATTACAGAGCAAGCATAATACGTGCCCTAGTCTCGAGACAGATAAAGTGACTTGAGATTAAAACTAGAGTTATATTATTTTAACCAAGACTTGGTTCGTAGAAAATACAAAATCAAGCTTTACTCAGAGGGACTACACTCCTATACAAAGCACTAATGTAGCATAATATATAGCAATTATCCTGATAAAGTTTTGTTTATTTTTAGGGTTCCGTACCCAAAGGGTAAAAACGGGACCCTATTACTAAGACTTCTCTGTCCGTCTGTCACCAGGCTGTATCTCATGAACCGTTATAGTTAGACAGTTGAAATTTTCACAGATGATGTATTTCTGTTGCCGCTATAACAACTAATACTAAAAAACAGAAATTAATAAATCCCAAAAATTTACGATCCCGACGGGATTCGAACCCGCACCTTCCCCTTCAGCGCAGGGGTGCTCTTTTTCCAACTAAGCTACGTGATCTTATCTAGTCGGCCCGAAAATCTTTGGGAGTTCTTTCGGCACTTACGCCGTCAGCGCCACCTACAGAGGAAACAATGAAGTTATCCAATTCTGCTCAAAGACCAAATTTACATTTAGTTCTTTGACGAGAGGTTTTGCCGTTGCTTGATTCTAAGGTTTTTTTTTTTTTTTTTTTTTTTTTTTTTTTTTTTCGGGCCGACTAGATAAGATCACGTAGCTTAGTTGGAAAAAAGAGCACCCCTGCGCTGAAGGGGAAGGTGCGGGTTCGAATCCCGTCGGGATCGTAAATTTTTGGGATTTATTAATTTCTTAGAAATTACCCAGAGTATAATAAATAAAAACCTTAGAACTAAAAAACAGATTAAAATAAATATTTAAGGGGACTCCCATAGAACAAACGTGATTTTTTTAACGTTTTTATAGATAATGGTACGGAACCCTTCGTGCGCGAGTTCGACTCTCTCATGGCCGGTTTTATTTATACGTACAAAGCCAAGACTTTGTACGTATTCTTTTTCGACTCGTTTCTCCTCACACAAGTTAACACACTAGAGGTTAACAAAAAGTTTAAACTATTGTCAAATTGTAACAAGCGGATGAAGAACCGGCTGTAAGAGTGTCACAATAGTTAAATTTTCTTGAGTCTACCAAACTATAACTATGGGTGCAAGAAACAGAAAATTGCAGTTAATCAGTAAAAACATATTAGAACTAGTATTTACAATTGAAACAATTGAGCTAACTCTAGCCAAACAATCTACAGGTCGCTCAACTGATCCATTCAGAAACGTCCCCAAGACGCTGACTGCAATACCCCGCTGTATGGCTATGCTGATGCTTTACACCAGATGTTCACCAGCCCTCGGGTCAAGCGTCACTTCGACCAGATGCTTAGGTTTTTTTTTTAAATCCCGATGGCCTCGGTACTCTACGGACCAAGGGTCTCTAGACTCCAAGGGGAGCAAGTGAGTCTCTGTTTAGACCTGCATATTTGCGCCTATTAGCGGGTCTTAATCTGCCGTCGAACTAGCACCTTCACGGATGTCCTCGGAAGATGGGAAGGTGCAAGCGTGTCGACACATGTATAGTGTCCCACACAATGCAAAAACAAAATATGAAATACTAGCAGCGCCTCGCGGTTTCACCCGCGTAGTTCCCGTTCCCGTAGGAATTTCAGGATAAAAAGTAGCCTATGTCATATTCCAGACTATAATCTATCTCTGTGCCAAATTTCATCCAGATCCGTTTTGCCGTTCTGGCATGATAAAGGAACAAACATCCATCCATCCATCCATCTAAACTTTCACGTTTATAATATTAGTGAGAAGTGAGATAAAGTCTTGAGTCCGCTTCAGCTTTAAGCTCGCTGTCCCCGGCTTCCCTCACCGTCCTGGGCAAGTCTGGCGGACAATAGGCAGGAGGGACGGACGTATTGTACTCGTGCAAAACTTGAAGACTTGTCTATACGGCAGGTAAAGTTTTGTGTAGATATGAAATCTCTATCTTTAGAGTTTAGTTTACAGTGTTTAATAGAGTCAGAGCATTGAAAATCATTCGTAGACTGTAGTCTGCTTGAATATCATCGTTTAAGAATTTTAGAAAGAGTTTTAATATTAATTTTAATCCTGATATTATGGGGGAAGAAGTTTATGGGTATATAATAAAAGCCAAATAATGCAGTAATTCGGGGAAAACCAGCGTTCAGCTGTGGACTAGTAAAGGTTGAATCTGTAATATATAATGCAACACTCGCTCCACTTCCTAGCTAGATCAATATTATTTACAATATCAAGGGATTCCTGGCTTCATGCCTTCAATAAATGCAAAGCCAGCGGAGCGGGTAGCGAGGCAATCAGGGAGTTCCCATGGGGCTGCAGGAACTAGGATCTTACTAACGAAGCATCGACGTCGGGGCTATGGACCGGTTCATAACTAAGATTGATCAGTATTCTCAAGTTTCGTAGTTACTAAGGATGCCTGCATTTTTTTTACATTGGGAGCGGAAGAGGCGTAGGACAAAAACAGAGTGAGCAGGTTTTGTTCATTGTCCAATACCCTTGAATAGAAACATTTTATCGCCAAGCTGTTTGGCTCATATCAACTTTGTTCCTTTCTAAGAGAATATTATAATAATAATAATAATAATTCTTTATTTCCTCTTCACAATAGGTTAGGTACTTAAAATTAAGTTATTATATGGACAGTGGTAGAGCGATAATGAACCTGTATTGTGAGAGGCTGGAGCTTGCTATAGGTTTCATAAAGAACCTCTAAATACAAGTCTCCAGGGCCCCCACTCCACGGACTACATGCAATAGGGTACTTTAGGTAGGTAATACTTGCTCTTCTCTTGATCTCTGGAGTCGGCGTCTCCGCTATCCACGGTTAAGAAGTACCTTTTTTCCTATGAACTTTGCGGATGCCGTTCGCACCTTAAATTCAAAGCGCGTACAAAATCGGCCTGAATATCGCTCTCTGGTTTAGCTGATGCAGAAGCGCTTGCGTGCGTGCGCTATATAGCCAGTCGTTCAAAATTTGGTATGAATTTGGTTATTTTCCGTAATAGGTACCATAAATGATGACTGAAAACTTATGTATTTATCTCATAATGTTGTTTTTCAATAACTAGACAATTTAAGCTGTGTTTCTTATCAAACAAAACGTAAGATATTGTTGTTTATAATACGAAACAAAAGGACGAAAATATGTTATTTTCGATCTAAAAATATGCAAAATGCGATTGGGGTACATTTCACGGTGAGATTATTGTCAGTTTTTAATTGTCGCATGCCCCACCAAGCTTCCACTTGTTATATTTCCGTTTAACTAATCGATCAACGTTTGACTATATAATAACCCTTCTTTTTGTTCAGTAGAGTAAGAAACAACTCCGCTTGCGTTCCCGCTGCAGTCTCCCGTCCTGTGAAACGACACAGCATAAACTTATTCTATGTTTATTTGTTCTATTCTAAACTTTACGTGACTAAGCAACAGAAAGGCTTTAATTCCCCTTTCTAAATGTAAGTAGCCCATTAATGAGAATAAATAGCACATTTAGCAGCCCATACATCGCGTAGAATGACTTCCTACTTCGTACTTTTAAAGTACCGTACCTACGTATAAATCGTCAAATTCATTCTAAAATGCAATTTCGCAGAAAGTGCTTTTTAAAAGAATTACTTTTACCGACTGCAGTTGGAAGGCTGTTTTAGAAGTAGTACCTGTACCTTTAGTCTAAGAAAGCGAGGCAAAGCGAAGAAAGCTTTCGTTTACTACCGCTGACCTGTCAAAGTTGTACCTACTGTGAAAACAGTATCTATAGCCACTAGGGTCAAAAATAAAGAATTTGCAACAACAGCGCGGCTTATCTATTTGGTCGTTAGATCCTTATCATCACACATTCATATTATAAATGCGAAAGTTTGGGTGTTTGAATGGATGAATGCGTTACTTCCTCACGCCAAAACTGAACCGATCGGGCTGAAATTTTGCATAGATGTAGCTCTGAGCCTGGAATCAAAGCATAGGCTACTTTTTATTACAGAAAACATTTCCCATGGAATAACAATAATCTTTAAGCGTTTCCATACAATAGTAATATTATTGAGGCCATACATTTGTGCCGTTACGAAGATGTTTGGCCGAAGACGTCGTCAAAACTACTGAATAAATCAGGATGAAATTTTGCATAATATAAATAACTTGACCTGGATTAGTAACCATAACTGGAAGAGTAATACTATATTAGGCTACCTACTTATTATTCCAAAAAACGCGTGCAAAGACACGGACAGAAGCTAGTCTAAACATAAATCTACCTCTTATACGTCCCGAGATTACGATAACAATATACCTAATAGGGCATCCGTAACCTTACAAAGGTACATATATCTGATTTAAACCAAAAATTATTTGCCATCAAGTTACAAGGAAGACCTTATTTACTCAATTTTAGTTCCTAAGCAGAGAATGCTCGAAGCACTAAGCGCCCTAGTGCCCTACAGTGCCCTTACATCGAGCACTCAGTCTCTCGAGTGTAGTGTCTCGAGGCTCGTTAGAAAGTTACTTCTCCGTGGAAAGTATTGGAAAATACGGCACTAGATTTTCTTAGGTTTTCTACCTGGTTTGAGGTTGTCTTTGATTAATTTCGTATAATATTGATTATTTATTTGTAGAATGATATGATAATAGAGTAGGACCCGGAGTTTTTCAGGTCAGTAGCTCTGACAAGAATTTCTTAATGTGCCTTTTTCGAATTTTAGAGTACCTTTTTAAGTTGTTAGCACTGGAAGCGAGATCAGTTCCAATCAATATTATTGAAATTAATTACTTAGTCAACACATCCCGTGGGATGAGTTTAGAGCGGGATCAGTTAACCAAAGAGCCCTGCCATTGAGGTTTTCTAAGATTCTAGGTTCTGACGCCATAACAACAGAAACGGGGAAAACTGGAATAAGAAAAACCGGTGAGGGGGATTTCAGGACTTTAAAAAAATGAAATTTCAGTTTTCCCCCTCAAGGGGGATTTGTCAAGGGGGAAAACTGGAATAAGCCAAATAGAACAGCTGCAGCGTCATCATCATTCAACTATCTTCACCCACTGTTGGGTATCAAGGAGGTCAATACCTCCTTGTTATAATGCCACTCCCTTCGTTCCTGCGATAGTGTTATCCAGGACCTTGCGACAAATAGTACATACAAATATCAAATTGCTTTCGAATAGCATAAAAACAAAAAACCTACTCATAAACACCGCTATTTCCTATAGATTTGCATGTGATGTATTTCCTTTTTAAAGCAGTGCTGGTGTGACACGCCAACCGTGAAGGCAACAAACAATAGCTGTTTGACAATCATGCTCCGGTGGTCATTTCAAATCGCGTCCATTTTTTTTTAGCTCTGTAATGTGTACTATAACGGCAAACGTAGTGTAGGACGCCCTCCGACCAGGTGGGATGACGATTTGCGAAAGACTGCTGGCAGATGCTGGATGCGGCAAGCTGAAGACAGGGCGCTATGGCGCTCATTAGGGGAGGCCTATGTCCAGCAGTGGACTGATATAGGCTGATGATGATGATGATGATGACTGTGTACTATAAATAGGTTTTACGTGTTACGTGCTTGTGCTATAGGTACTGACGAAGCACTATTATACTGAGCCTAAACTTTCGTCTCGGTGGTCGTGTCTGATCTGTCGTCCGAATTAACGCATTCACTGCCAAGCCTCGGCGGTGAGATCCGCAGGGGCACGCCGCCCGCCCTGCGGTAGTGCACACAGACACGTGCAGCTGGGGCCTTGCAAGTGTTAGCTTAAGAGACTGAGAAAATAGATAGTGCACATGTGTTTGCGCACACACTAATATAATGTCCGGCGCACGTTCTGGTCTCCGTTGCAACTGACCGTAATTTGGCAAGAAGGACATTATCCTGTCGCATCAAACATAATTATTGGGGTACCTAGCTTACATTACTTTTAGCAGTACCTATGTATATCAATGTATATGTTTCAGGAATTTTAACCGAAAAGAGAACAACAAAATCATTTGTCTAATAGTGATAACTAATTGGTTTGCTTTCTGCAACGTTTGGAAAGTCATTTTTATTGACAATATTTGTGATACAAGAGTGCAAAGTTGCTTTTTAACCGCGTGCTCTATTTTGATGACCGAGCAAGCGAAGGATTCCAAAATTCAAAAATTAGAATCCTGAGCGTTAGCGAGGGAATCAAAAGAGCATGAGGTAAAAAATATTTGCACTCGAGTGCAACACGTAACTTTTCATCCCACCTCAGCAAGAAAAGAGTATTTTTTTCTCTTCGATATCTGAGTACAAAAGCCGTTTTTACCTCTAGCGGATAAAAACGGCTTTTGCACTCAGATATCGAAGAGCAAAAATACTCTTTCCGAGATGACGGGATGAAAAGAAAATTACAATCAAGTTACAGAAAGAAAATAAAACTAGTATTTACAATTGAAACAATTGAGCTAACCGCTAAATGAAAGTTATTTAGAAATTATTTATTTATTAAAAAACTCAGTTCTTCCACCTCTTTCCTCGGATTAAATTGAATGAATCTCAGTATCCACTGCCCCATTCAAAACACTATTTAATAAATAATATTCATCCTTAGCCCATCCCTTCCCGGGGGAAATTACAGAGGAAATGCACAGATACTATTTGCATGGCCAGCTTATTGCAAATTATGTTTTTACACCCTTTTCTGATATCAAATTCTTATGAAAAAGAAAACTAAAGGAAGTTCAATATTTTTTTTTTCTATAAATGCAATCTTTTGTTCAATAACTTCAATTTTCTTAGAATAATATTTATATTATTACTAACTTTAATATAGAACATTCTATATTTATAAAACAAAGTTGTGTTTGTTACACTGTTTATAACGCAAGAAGGGCTGGACCGATTTTCATGATCTTTTATTGGTTGGACTTGTCTCTGTTCCGAATAGCAGAATAACTAATTAAAAATATGAATTTATGAGGAGAAAAAACATGAAGAAAATCGTTTTGTCACACGAAATTTTTCTTGCTATACTACTAAGGTAGGAACATACAGGGTAGAATTAATTTTGTAATGCCATCTGGAGGGAAAGTACTCTTGATCCTGTAGATAGATTACACAGACATTTTACTCATCAATATTCATTTGTAGTCTCTAAAATTTCTTTTTTTTCTTTTCTGTTAGTAAATATTTTTCATTGTAAACTCTAGTTCTAATTTGTTTGTATTACCTGATTGTTCATTTTTTGTCAATAAAGATTTCATTTAAAGAAAACATTCCTTTATTTTTGAAAAGAAAGAAAACTGCATTTAAATATTTTCGAAAATTCGCTTGCCACACCCGGGAATCGAACCGACTAAAATCTGTAAAAATTACACCCTGTACTTTTATTGCATCGATCGTTAGGGCCAATAGTAAGGATGAAATCTCTCTAACAAACTAGATAAATTAAATGAAAGGAAAAACATGATATCTCAAATTATTTTAATCTACAATATTAAGAGTACTTTCTTTCCAGGTGGCATTTACAAAATTCCACCCTGTATGTACCTAGGTATATTTAGAAGGCATGTTTACTACTGTTTTTACTTACTTACAAGTAGTTAAAACCCATGCTTTTAATTAACGACAATAGTTTTACCTAAAAAGCTTATTTTTGTATCATACAATTTAATTAAAGGAAGCAAACTGCAAAGTGGTCTAAAAGCGTAGGTCGAAATGCCTAGGTCGGCTAGAAATAAAGGCTGCGATGCTTTCACCCGGAATTGGGTTATTACATTTATAATTAGAGCCCGTTCCGGTCTGAAGGCGGGCGGGATTAAAGGTAGCCAGAATGCTTGAGTTTTTTTTCTTAGTTAAATTGGTTTTTCATCAGATTAAACTCATTTCTTGCGGACTTAGTGCAAACAAATGTAGATGTGCAATTTTTTTGTTTACAAATTTTAATTACAATAAAAAAAATCGGTGAACAGGTTGACCGCAGAATAATAACCCTTTCGGGTACAACACTTTTTATTAAAGATACCTTGATCATGTAGAAAGCATAGAAAATCCGCTCTAATGTAGTTGCCAACTCAAAACGTACACTTAAAACATAAGGCCAACCCCAAAACGTATATCAAAACCCAATAAGACCAGGGTTGCCTGATATTGAATAAATTTCCCCAAATCGTTCGGAGCCAGGTGTACATATTCAGTCAAAGATTGATTCGTATCCTCCAACTCTAACCTATTGCTTATTTTTTCATCGAATATTTTATTTACCCAAACAATTGCCGTTATCAATTTTATGTTTCCCTTTTTTGTTACGATATGGTTGAGTAAATCAGTCAATCCAAGGGCAAGAAATCCAATAGTTTTGTTTTGGTTTACCTTAGATTTGTCGTGACGTGGCTTTTTCCGATCTTTTGTTTTCAAATATGTAGAACCAACTATTTTTTACAAAGTATACCTATTTAGCAGATCCGTATAGTTATTCCGTTATTGTAGTTTTCTTATGAAATGCTATTTTGGCATTTTCATTTTCTTCGTTTAGGGTTCCGTACCCAAAGGGTAAAGCGGGACCTTATTACTAAGACTCCGCTTTCTGTCCGTCTGTCACCAAGCTGTATCTCATGAACCGTGATAGTTAGGGTTCCATACCTTAAAATGAAGAAAAGAACCCCAAGACTCTCACTTTATTGTCCGTCTGTCAACTTTCTTTTCACAGGAACGCGTGAAGGTGATGAGCTGATATTTACATCAAACACTCATCAAGCTCGTAACCTATTGGAGCCGTGATCTAGAACAAACTTCTGAGTCAACACAGTCAAAAGTTACAACCGTTTATGTCCAATGTTTTAAAATGTCCAGTGGAATCACATGCACACAAAACCTATAGGGTACTTCCCGTTCACCTAGAATCATGAAATTTGGCAAGAAGCAAGGTATTATAGCACAAGTAAAGAAAAAAATCCGAAAGCTGTTAATTTGTAGATTATTTACAAAAATATAATATTGGAATCTCGCCATGGGCAAAAAACCTATAACCCCGTTGACCTAGAACCATAAAATTTGGCAAGAAGCAAGGTATTATAGCACAAGTAAAGGAAAAAATCCAAAAACCGTAAAGTCTAATCATAAAAAAAAGAGAATTGCCTATATTAATCTCGACATGGACCACCTATTTAAGGTACCTACGTCCGTTGACCAAGAATCATTCTATTTGGCAAGAAACAAGGTTTTACAATAATTATTACCTATGTTTTTAACACGGAACTTCTGTTCCGTGGTATTTAAGGGTTTTGTCAATAACCAACCACATCACCCAATAGTTTTGGCTTGGACGAATGAAAAACCTAAAACTTTTCATTTCTATTAGCAGTATGATAAAATTAACTCCATTTGTAACAACTCGAACTGCACGAACTTTCCGTGTCTAATACTTCACCAGGTACACCTATAAAAACGCAGTAGATCCATCCAACGCTACCTGCGTCTAAGAGTCCATTATTTGTCGATAGATAAAGCCCCTCAGAGGGTTTTCATTCACGGGAGAGCCCGGGACGATATCATTATCTGTTTTATGTCCTGCGTAAAAATGCGACGTATCTAAGAACTTTTGGTGATGTTCTTGCTGTTTTATGACCCACATGTTATGTGCCTAGAATTACGGTTAGTACGGTTATGAATTACTGATGTATGTAGGTGTCGATCTAGGTATTGTTACCTATGGGCGAGTGACTGTTGCTCTCTCCTAAACGGTAGGCGTTACAAAATGTAATTCACAGCTTGTTATAAACTTGCTGTAAATTCAGGATAATGAGTATGCAACTATGCAAGTACCTACAGCAATGTAGCTAGCGTCTTGGACACGCTTCCGACTGGTATTGATATGGATCAGTTGAGCTACTTGTAGATTGTTTGCAACAGTCTGCAGTTAGCTCAATTGTTACAATTGTAAATACTAGTTTTAATTTAATTCTATTATTTGGTTGTAATTTTCTTTGTTAATAAAGTACCTACAGAAAAATAGAAAGAAGCAAATATAAATAATATACCTAGACACATAAAAGTAATTAAAAATAGAAGAACACCCTAAGAATTAAGAGGCTATCGTCAATACTTCTATTCTAATTATTATAAATTCGAAAGTAACTCTGGTTGTCTGTCTGTCTGTTACCTTTTGACGCCCCAACGGCTGAACGGATCATATTTATATCATAGAGATCGGAAAGTTGGCACAGAGGTACACTTACCTCTCTGATAGATACCATTGTATCTCGGAGACTGACAATAGATGACGTATTCGTTCTCCTTGCAGCATTAACTAGTAAATTTTCAAAAATTTTCTCTATTTAAGTTTTCTATAGCGCAGATACCTTATTGAAACGAAATAGACCCTATGTTAAGTATAAGAGAGATGTGTTACAAACCCGTTATTTTTGCTAAGATATATATAGGAATCATAGTACAACATAGTACAAACAATGATCTAGCGAAAAATGTAGGTCAGCCTAAATATTTCGCGACTCAAAAAGTCTTTCAAAAGGCACTCTAGATAAATTTGCCAGGGATAAATCGCTTTTAATGAAATCGTCAACGTCATCAAATATGTTGTTTTCTTCATATGGGTCATAAGATTTTTGTCTAACTTGTTCATTTATTTATATAGTAGTTATTATGATATATAGTTAACAACTTTGTGTGAACCACAAAATAATTATAAAAAAATGTAACAGTCACGTACTTACTTTTAACTCAGTCCTAATCTGAACATGCTTAAATTTTACTACATCGTTCAGTGCGTATTCCCAACCGTCTCCTCGCGTAAAGCCAAGATTGGCCTCACATTGGCCGGAAAATCACCTAATTTTCTGTTTAGGAAACAATTTTCCCATTCGCAACATTTACCTTATGTTCAAATATTCCGATTGCTGTACGTAATGTAAGTATCTTTTTTACGTGAAATCTCAGATTGTTTTTTGGGTGCGAGGCGTGTGTTTATTCGGGTATTTCGAATTAAATATGCATGCAAGACTACTATTTTTCCTGTGTTCCAATTTTGCTTTATCGCTGAACAGGTAGGTATCTCTTAGTACGTACCTACGTACAAACGTAACAAATGGAGTCTGCTTTTGTTATACCTACTCTCTTTCCATACCTACCTTCTTCTCATTACGACTGCATTCGTGCGTTCTTGGCAGAACGATCGTGTTCGTCATGACGAGTCTTGTTGTGGGGGCTGTGTCGCTTGCCTCAGGATATATCGCCATCTCTACCTGTCATTCAGGAGCATTCATGCAGGGGAACTCCTACGGCAGTTTGAAAAATGTTCAAGTTAAGTTGAGCATGACTGTTTAGTTAAAATCTAAAAATATTAAACTTCCACTAAATATTTTAAAAATTTAAATAATTTGCTTATTTTTAGGTCTGGCTAATCGCGGTTTAGATGTAACGATTGGTATATCATCTGTATTGAAATTCAATACAGAAACGTTTAAATTTATTTTAATTTAAGGGTGGATGCCCAGAACTCCCAACTGCCCAGTGATGATATACCTGATCTCCCCTAACAATATAAACAACTCAGTGAACATGAATCAGAAATCAACGAAAAAAATATTTACACCGGACAACTAATTTGAGACTTATTTGCTATTGCAACGCCATCTACATTTGTAGTTTATAAATAAGAACATAGCAATGATAGCAGCGCCATCTAGTGCGGAGTAGCACAACTACATCTTAATGCTACGACGCGACGGTGCGGCGTAGAAAGCAGCGCATTGCTAGATTTGCTACGAACGAACTGATATAGAGTAACACAGTTACTCGTGAGATGGCGCTGTAAGGGAGCAAACGTAACGTATTTTGATAGCTTCATAAAAATACAGGCACAAGTGCACAACATTAGATTTGCCGCTACATTGCGGCCAAAGCGTGCTAGAAGCACTTGTGGAGTAGTTAATAGAAGAAAAATTTATCAGCCAGATTTTTTTAAACAAAATGCGAACAACCTATTTTTTTACATTTTTCAGATTGTTTGAACGATAATTTATATTACGACCATGCAAATCAAAACTATAATTATAATAACGAAATATAATAAAAACAATCCTTAAAAAGTGCAAAAAGTATGCTCCGCCGCGACAGTTTTCACTGCCGTGACCAGGATTCGAACCTGGGTTACTACGGCCACAACGTAGGGTCCTAACCACTAGACGATCACGGCTATCGGAGCGATGACAAAGTCGTTGAATTTAGCAGTAATACTCAGATTATAAATATGGAATACCAATCTGGGCCCCGACTTTAATTTCATTGCGGGTGCACAGTCAGTTAATAATTAATATCATAGATTAGATACATTATGTTACCTACTTCGTAATACAATTTGCGCAGTAAGTAGCTACAGTAAACTTTCCTCATAATTATGTATATGTACTTACTTTGAAGATTTTTCTTTCAGAAAAATAAAAAACAGCCGAGGCAGATAGGGTATGGCAATAGATCTTAATCTAGGACTTAAGATAAGAACTTAGTTAAGAGGGTACCTAGGTAATTATTTTGTATTTTATACAAACTAACAGAGATCTTTTGGGATATTAAGTACAGGTACATAAGGCCTATTACTATTATAAACAACATAGGTATTAGGTATCTATCTTTCTACGTAAGTCAGTACTTGTAACGATGCGCGATGATAAATAAATAAATAATACTGGACAATCCACGCAGCATCATTTAGCCCCAAGCTAAGCAGAGCTTGTGTTATAGGTACTATGACTTATAAACTTAATATTTATTATGGTTACATATAAAAACACATTCAGAGCACCCAATAAAGTACCAAAAAGTATTTTAGGGGAAAAAATTAGACAGTATGTCTGTAAATAACGGAACATGGACCCGACAATTTTACAGTCGACTTAAAATTTCAAACAAAGAATCGAGTTCCCCTAACATTCCCATAAAACATGCCGAATTCGCAATGCAAATTACCAACCAAAATGGGTTCAAAATGGATTCAAAATGACCAGCTCCTTCCAAACCAGTTCGAAATTCAAAAGATCTCTAGATCTCTTTAGAGATCATAACATGAAAATACAAAGATAAATCTCTTATCATCCCATTCGTGGCAGACGTTGTCCCCTCAAGATGTTAACATACGTAGAATAAACAATATGTTGGTTCGTAGTGAATTCGCAACTGTGGGATGGTCAGACATGATTCGCACATTGTGTGGTAGAATTAGGAAGGCTTAGAATGGGCACTGATATATTAATAATGATGCTAGGTTTCACACAACATCATCGTCAAGATAACCTTTAAGACCCTTCTAGATTACCCTTAACTTTTGCAGTGTTTTTTGAAAAAGATTATATTATCGGATGAACTAAAGTTTTTACAGAAATTTTCATATATTTTTTCGTCAGTTAACTTTGTCAGTTTTTTTAAATAAATAATGCTGGACTATTCACACAACATCATCTTGATATACAAACAAATAAAATTTAAGAGTCTGCTTGTAACAGTTGGATCGATTTTGTCGAGACTTTCACTGGCTGATAACTGATAACTGATGTTACAGCAGGTAACATAGGCTTTTTTAATTTTGAAAAACATTGGCGTTCTTCGCATAAAAATGTAGCAAAGAAAATTGTTAATTATATGCGGGTGAAGTCACAGACACAGCTTATTTCTAATAAGCTTACGTTAACATTACCTACTTTATGGGTTGCCCTATTGTAAACCGTGATTTTACTGGCTAATAATTGAATGTGGCATTTCTTCAACATAATCAGCTCTATGATTTTCGCGTCGAGTACCTACAGGGTGATTCACATTAGTTGACCCCTGTGATTCGAATACAGGTTGGACTGATCCCTCTTGTCCATAACTAGCTGTATTGCTTCGGAGTTGTTTTATTGAGTGTCCCAATAGGTACCAGCCCAGAAAATAGACCATAGGTTATAAAGTTTTGAGTAAAATAAAAGTGTAAACTTGGGAGTGTATTATACCGGTGATGAACATAATAGACTACTTTACCACAAGAGCACGTTCGAAGCCGTGGGCAGAAAGTTTAGCTAATATCTGGACCACACGTCCTATACGCCACATAAGTACAATAAAACGTCAAGCGCGAGTTGGACTCGATCATCAAGGATTCCGTACAAACTTATAAGTACTCGTTAGTAATCAAACCTTTTTTTTGTGAATTAACAACAAATTTAAGGGTTTTTTTCCTTTACTCGTGCTATAAGGCCTTGCTTTTTGCCAAATTTCCTGATTCTAGAATCAGGAAAGTACCCTATAGGTTTTGTGTGCATGTGATTCCCTAGGAAAATTCTTTTTTTTTTTCATAAATGGCTGTTTTTTGATTCTGTTGACTTCGAACTCTTCGAAGTATGATTTATATCGCGGCTCCAAGAGGTTACGAATATAATGTGACTTCCAAATTGATACCTCCACGCGTTTCTGTGTTAAAAAGGGTTGACAGACAGACGGACAGACGGACGGACGGACAGATGGACAACAAAGTGATCATATAACGGTTCCTTTTTTTCTTTTGAGGTACGGAACCCTAAAAGTTTACGTGGAAATAACCTTGAGATCAACCTATTGTACGAAACCCTGTTTCTAACAATACAAGTCCCTTGCGCTTCATCGCGTCCTTGGCCACACCTTGGCCCGTAGGCGAAATTAGACAATTACATTATTCCTTTAGACAAAATTTAAACAACTCTATCTTAACTTAGATAACCTTTACATTCGTAGTAAAGTAAACATTTTATTTTATTGTGAGAATTTGAACAATTAATAAAATTGTTGATGCTAAGTCGTTGGGTATACTTCCTGTTAGAATTTTTTAACCCTTTTTTTAACCCTCTATTTGATTTTAATTCAGTGTGTTATCTTTTTTTTACAAAGTGTAGTAAAAAAACAGTTGCATCAGTAATTTTATGTTGGTAAATTTTAGTTTTTTGTTACTTAGAATTGCTTCTAAACTTCTAAACTAATTTCTTCTATTATACTGTATTATACTGTAAGTATAAAATTTTCGATAATCCGGTAAACCCAAACAATTTCGTTCAAATATTTACAATTACGTCTATTTTTCTTCACGTGGGGATCATAATAGAACCACAACCCCTAGTTTGTCTTCAAGATTTAGTAGATAAAATTATTTTATTTACCTTAAAATACACTTAGTTCAGCAACATCGACTTTACTCCATTGAGATAGAGTCCTTCAATGGTCATTCAATCTTTTTCAATATTTGGCTATCGTTTTTGATCAAATTCCACTCTTAATATAGGGCGTTTGTGAATAATAGCAATATTTTTGGAAACAGACGGTATTTTTGTGATGAGAAGACAGACCTTTACGTAGATTCTTTTCAAATACAAAATTGTACTATTATTGGAACTATTGAACGGCATTGTTTATTTTAGAAGCTTGTCTGAACAAAAAATAAATAAGAAATTGAAACTTTCTATTGTACAATGTAATCGTATAACTTAGGTTTATTACAAAAATTTTGCGGTTGACCTTAAGTCAATTTATTTAAAAATTTATTATTCAATTCAATTTATTTATTAATACCATTGGCTCACGAGGAGCACTTAGTCAAGTCAAATGCCTTCTCATATTAGTTACATTTCAAAATTTAACTAATATGAGAATTTCAAAATATAAATATAAATTTCAAAATATATTAACTGACAGGCATTGAAGATAACTACTATTTATAATTCTATGATTGGTCAAAGACCCGCTAAGACTGAAAATATACTGTGGCCCAGCAATGGGACAATAATGGACTAGTTATGTTATGATGCAATCGTCATTAACGTCGACTTCTTAACATAATACTGCTGAATAGTGGTCCTGAGCCATCTCCATCCATCGATTCCTGCGACCGCTACGATGTCGTCGGTATATCGAGTGGGGGGGTCTTCCCACACTCCGTTTCGCATTGCATCGTGGTTGTCACTCGAGAACCTTTACTCCCCAACGGTTATTGCTTCTGCGAGCTATATGGTCTGCCTATCGCCACTTCATGATCTCACTTATGATCACCTCTATGATTTATTAAATAGATCATAACGCATAAAAATTAGGTAAGTCTATTTTCACCCATTTTGCTTATCCATTTTTCTAATTTTGACTTCGATTCGTGACATTCCCTTATTAGGTTGGTATTGATAACATTGAAGTCATCAATACCAAACAATTAATATCAACTTGAAGTCACTTGTCAATCACTCAATCATTGATAAACTATTTTATGTGTCATTGTGATAAGTAACCTACCAGTGTTTCGTGTGAAATATCACCCTTTAACCCCTTGCTTGACACCCCATTCGTTCTTCATTAGAAAGGCATTCTCGATTTTGACTGACATCTGACATCTTATCATGTCAAAAGTTTATTCTTTTGTTCTATATAGCAAGGGTGTGACCCCTAAGGTGAAATTCATTATTATAAGGTCAAAGTATTTAGTTTATGAAACTTATCTATTGTAAAATTTAATCTTGTTTGATCTTATGTTAGATTACGATTTTGTGTCCATTAAGGATAATTCTATTGTAATATTCTTTGTAATCTTTTGATAAAATTACGTTTTTATGTCTTATTTGGTAGATCGTTATTTCAGTCAGAGAGAGAACGAACTATGTTTCAAAATGTATAGACTAGAGTTGATAGATAGGTAGATATTTTATATATATAAGATTACAACTATAGTCAGTCTTCTTACGATCAGAC
This sequence comes from Eupithecia exiguata, assembly GCA_947086465.1. NCBI lineage: Eukaryota > Metazoa > Arthropoda > Insecta > Lepidoptera > Geometridae > Eupithecia > Eupithecia exiguata. The sequence goes on along the minus strand of OX352233.1, from coordinate 1,987,874 downwards.
TACGTGATCTTAGAATCCAAACAATGGTTGCGTCTTACGAATAAAATTCACCCCAAAATAATAAAGTAACACAAGTTTACAACAAAACTGGAAACATACTCGTATCTCACAAAAACACAAAAAAAGGTACTATAAAGCTAAAATTGAATTTACTTTGGGACTTTGGGATCCCATCAGAAATTCGTACGGAACCCTCCATGTATTTTTTATTTGAGACGTTTCGGTGGGGTTGCGAATAAAGTTGCAATTTTAAGACGTTGCCATTGGGTGGCCGTGTGAGGGGTTAGACGGGGCGGGTTCGGGAACCGGAATATTAAATTAACATTATTTAGTACTTTGTTAAATTAATTTCTTAAAATAACAACTCATTTTGGTCTGTAGTCTGTTGCTGCATTAGCAAAAGCGAACCTAGAGTTAAATTTTTAAATGACGCTGTTAGTTTTCTGCCAGGTACTTAATCTTCGGTAGGTACTTAATCTTTATCTGTAGTTGTTATTTTATAGGATTTTGTACTTTTCAATTTCTTAGTACTCTTACAGAACTTTTTGTCTTTCTGTTTCTGCCTGTAATTACCCGTAATTAACTGTATTAACTTGTAATTAACTGTATTAACCCGTTGTTTCTATGGAAACGTTTCAAAGTTATTTCTATTCCATGGAAACTGTTTTATAGCAAAAGGTATGTTTATATTTGATTCCAGGCTAAGAGCTACATCTATGCAAAATTTCATCTTTATCGGTTATGGCGTGAAGAGGTAACAAACATCCATCCAAATAATAATCACACTTAAAACATAAATGAACAATGCTGGACGATTCACGCAGCATCATCTAGCCCCAAACTTTCGCATTTATATTGGACCGATTTTAATAAGTAGATATTAGAATGACTTTACGTCGGTAATGTAGGTAATTTACCAGAGATTTTTTTTCAATTGTCAACGATTTTTTTTCTAATTAACTCGTTTTTTTTGAAAAAGATGATGACGATGTAAATCAAGAAGCGTATTATTACTCTACCCAAAAAAACATGCAATAAAACACTATAAAAATCCCTAAACAATAACCTCACGCGCTTTTAACATTAGCATAACATCTTTAGATCGAAAGCTGACAATAAATCAACGCAACAAGCGAATTCTGCGCGTACGCCGCTACAATGATATCTATCGTTGACATAACTGTATTTAAGTCGGGATTACAAAGGCTTGAACTAATTTATGATGCGTAACACCATGTGACATTAAATCATAAAGTCTTGTACGGTTGACAGCCAGCAAAAGTTGGCCACTCTTCAATTAAAACCCCGGTGAATCCCGTTAGGTAAGGGCCGATCGGGGCACATGACTGTGTCTTAGATACAAAAAAATAGCAACTCCGCGGGTTAAAAACTATGATTTTTCTCTGTCTCAGTCTCGAGAAACATTTTAAAAATACCTAACTAGAAATCTAGCCAAATAAAAAACATTTCATGCATTTTAAGTCGCTGTTGAAAGTGCATCGTGCGTTCTTATAGCTCAGAACCGAAATGCCTGAAGAATTATTGACTTCTTCAGGCATTTCGGTTCTGAGTTATAAATTTGAGATCGGTTTTTTGTGTATCACAAAACAATAATTTTTAATCGATATTTGTGTATGGATATCTTTTATAAGTAGTACCTGCACACTAAACCACCACATCCAAAGGTTATCCAGCTGTTAGATGCACATAATTTATGTTATTGTAATTTCGCGCATCTAAAATTTATCTATGCCCCGTTTAACACACAAAAAATAAGAAAGAACACAATGGGTGAAAGTATTGCGAATTAGCGTGGAACCAATCTTTTGACCCAGTTTTGGCTCTTGTATTTTGTAGAAGAACAGGGAAGACCAAATAATTTTCGGTTTCGGTGGGTTCGAGTCCCGCCGAAACCGAAAAGTTTTGGGAACTTATTTCACTTCTTAAAGACCAAATAATTTCGGTCGCTATGTCGAACACAATCTTTGACGAAAGGAGCGCCGTCTGCTTCTACACCACTAGATCTACTATCGGTCTAGACAGATTATATTCGTGAATGTGTCACTCGTACATAGTATATCTTCACCGCTTTTGCAGACAGCATTTTGATTACGAATAAAAAACAAAACCATTGAACGGTGAAAATAAAATACGTGTTAGATAATAATGTTTGTTGGTCTTTTTCAAGTCCACAACCGTTCAAGTACAGTTCCATGAAAATACGTGCAAAATCGAATAACCCAAGAATAAAAATAAATCCATCATATTTCTAGCATTATTCGCATCACCCCCTCGTTACTAGAAATCCCTCTCAAATATTTGAGAAATCCATCACGAAGACAAGGGTGCAAACAATGAAGTCGTCAGATTGCAACCCTCTGCCCTATGCACTTAGAGGGAGCGAGCACTCTCCCCTATCTTAGAACAAGTGCATTGGGTTACAATGCTGCAGATTCTATGAAGTTACTAGCTTCACCCAGCTTCCCTCTCGTTTTTGATATAAGAGTAGGTAGCATAATGACTTTTTCCGTGTTTAGAAGTACACCTATGCAAATTGTAGCTATTCATGTCAATTGAAGAAATCCAAATCCCTACTCTTAGCTAGTGCTTGACGTTATGCGAGGTTAAGACGAAGAATCAATAAGGATAAATTATTTATGCGTTTTGTAGTCAGTAGTTTTAAATTTGTCTTCGTCTAAAAAAAACATAACTAGTCTTTAATAACTTTGAGACATCCACTTTAAAACTATTTCTTTTCTTAAAGTTTTCATCATAGTCAGCAGCGGGTTAAATTGCCTAAGCAGTCACCCATTGATGCGTAGGTATTGACCTCCAAGGAGTATTGAAACTCCTTCAATTCTTATCTTACCCTCGTCAGATGTTCCCAGGTACTCTTACAACATCATCGAGCAATGCGCCGCAAACGTTTCAAGAAACTCATTACAAAGGTTTTATAGTTTCTCTCCGTTAGTCTCCGTCTGTCTGGCTGGTTGTAATTAAAAATAATAGTATGTAAACGTAGGGGTAGTAACTCACGCGTGATAATCAAGCTGTGTCGCGTGCGGGGGTGTGTCTGCAGCTTTATCGATCACGACACTTTTATTTTTTTATCTGCCTGGGGACTTTCGTGTGTCATTGACCGACTCGGATAGGGCTTTGATGAAGTTTTTGAGAATTGCGTACAACGGAGTATTGTGTTAAAAGTACCTATGCGAGCGACGAGAAGGGAATTGAAAAAGTCATAAAATTCGTATTATATTAGGTATATACTTAGTATAATATACTAAGTATACCTAGTCTAGTACTAGCCTAGTAGTTTAGTCTAGTCAGTATACTAAGTATAATCTCACTGATATTATAAACGTGATGGATGGATAGATAGATGGATGGATGTTTGTTCCTTTATCAGGCCAGAACGGCAAAACGGATCTTGATGAAATTTGGCACAGAGATAGATTATAGTCTGGAATAGGACATAGGCTACTTTTTTTCCCGAAATTCCTACGGGAACTACGCGGGTGAAACCGCGAGGCGCTGCTAGTAGTCTAGTAGTAGTAGTATCGCATAATATGCGATACTTAGTCATTATTATCGACTATTATTTTCCTGTCGGCGTTCAGCGGTGGCGGTCAGTTTCGCTCTAATTAAGATTCTCATGGGCCGGGGTAGATCATAATATATATTTATTTGTAGAATACTTAGAATATTTTTATTTGCAGCTCATATAAAAGTAGAACACACGCTAAAATAAAAGTAAGGACATTCAAGTAAACACTTATTTTTGAAAACCTACGAATCAGTTACTTAATCGTCAAACCTGAGTCAAAGCACGTTTTTACTCTATGCATCAAACATACAACAGTTTGAGTGTTTGTTTGACAAGGCGTGCCATAATAGAGCAAGTATGCAAATCAACAACTAAGTCAAGGACGTAAAGGACGCACGTAGTTCACCCGAAATAGTCAGAGCTCAAGATATTCTGATGATAAGTATGTAATGTGAGCGAAAACAAACCAAACTTTTTGAGACGAATACTTCTACGTTTCTGAAAGGAGGTCCTATTCTACCTTCTGAGACTAGAAGAACCAGGTTTGGCCAAAGTACCTGCAAAAAAAAGAACGAGCTCATAATTGACTGATTATGACATGTTCTGTATTTTATAACATCTGGTTCCATTTTCAAAAATACTTTATTTCTTTTTTTGTAGTTACCAAAAAGGAACAATGTAAAAATATCACTAACCTTCAAGTGTAAAGATAAAAAATAGAAGCAAACAATGACTCAGCTCAAAGTGCTCCCGTTATTTATTGTATAGTGAGTTAATGGTCTATTATTTATTAAATGAATATATAAAATGGCCTATTTTAGGGAAAAAGTAGCGCGAAATGTACAAAAATAATGATAAAAGTTCAACACAATTAGACAAATTCAATGTGATCGCCGATGAATGTTCGGTGCCGATCTGATTGATGATCTTCTAATGTATGAAATTGTTATTTGCAATAGCTAGCATTTTTAAATCGAGTAAAATGTGACATTACAAAATTGGTATTTTTTTGTTGTTGGCGTGTTACGTTTTTTAACGCAAAAACTACTTCAATGACTGTTCATACATTTAATAATAATAATAATAATATAGCCTTTAAGGTTTTTTGTTATAGTGCTTACCCGCACTTTGGGTATCTCTAAGAAATAAAATAAGTTCCCAAAAATTATCGGTTTCGGCGGGACTCGAACCCGCGCCCCACCCACAGTACGGGTGTGCTCTAACCAACTAAGCCACGAAACCCTTAGTCGGTTCAACCGAAAATCTTTGGGACCTCTTACGGACTATAGCGCCGGTGGCTCATTTATAGCCTTTTATTTCCGAACTGAGATACAATAATGTGATTCTTGAACTGACCTAATACATTTGCGCTTCCGTTTCCTCTACAAAATATCTCTAAGTTCAATGTGCCTTTCGGCATAAGCCTCCTCCAACTGCCTCCATTGAGGCCGGTCTTCTGCCACTCTTGTCCAGTATGGCCTCAGAGTAAGTTTTATGTCATCTTCCCATCTTGTTTTTGGACGCACCTGGCTTCTGATGCCTTTCCTTGGGTACCTGATACTGTTTTTTTTAGTTTTTTTTATTTGCTTTTGGTGGCTTTCTTATCACTACGGCCATGATAGGCCTATTGTGATCGTCACTTTAATGTGTTCACCCCTAGGACTGCGGCGTTCAGAGTTCGCCACTTACCCTACCTTATACTGTTACTTGCTTGCTCCATTTATCTACTTTACTGCATAACATGTGCCTAGTCATAAGTATCATTTATTTACAGACCTACCTACCTGCTGCGTCCTGCGGCGTTTCCCGTGGTTTATAAATAAATAAATATAACTAGTATACCGACACACTACCTATTTCCTAAAAATATAAGCCGTCACTTTGCTATTTTGCTTATTTGTTTACCTACTTGGTTACTTCTTTAAGCCCTCAAATAGCAATCGCTTTCACCTCAGAAACTCAGAAGGTATTAATCGTGTCAAAATATTTACCAACATACCTTTCGATAAAAGTAAAAAAAGGAAGATGAGGCGTTCAACTATATTCCCTTACCTCAGCCATAGTCGGACCGGTGGCGGCGCGGGCGGTGGCATTTGTGTTTCGCGTGCTTGCTACGACGTATAATTTTGTGTGATTTCGACTAAATCACCACGACAATGCTCTCGTGTTCGTTCACCAGGTGTACAAATAGCTCCAAAACCAAAAACAAAGCCAAAGGCATTACACATTTTCCCGCGTAAGTAGATACCTACACCAAACTTAAAATTTTCTGATAATCCGATACCTTATCATTATTTCATCTGTGACACGCACGGTACAGTTTTTGAGTGAGCGCTGGTAGAACGTACCGTATCTTCCTTTTTTTACTTTTATCCAAGAATATACCTAATTAAATTCTAAAAAAAACTCTAAATAAACTATTCAAAGAACTAACCACAAAACCAACCGGGCTCTACAAATCCGCCATAATCCGCCGCCAAGCTGTCAAAATTCACGTCATCATTCATAGTTATGCATCGAACTTGACATTGAAAATGACAGACCGTGACAGCAGGGGTGCTTGTTATACATCCAATCCTTATCTTGAATAATTGCCTCATTAACATGAAAAAAAAAAAACACAAAATAGTTTTTTGTTATCTAAGAATGCTGGCGTCAACCGTAACGTTAAAGATTGTGGAATAAAAAAGTTGAAAAGTTTTCAAGACGTTTTTAAGTTACAGTTTTCAAGCGTCTTTACTAAAGTGACGAATTTAGCAGTATAAATAATGTAACACAAAATCAACTAATTCGATATTGAATTGACGTGAAATTTCAATCTGAGTTGGGTTTATAGTTTTAAATACAATTTACACAGAAAGGCTTGTACTTATTCAAAATTATTTAGAGTAAAGGTGCAAGCGCACTACTACGCGTCAACGGAACTGCGCGGCCGCGGCATTGGCCGTCAAATTAGAACAAATGACGAAAGAGGCCGCGCGACAATACTTTGTAAAAAGGAACGTCTAAAGATTCTTATTTTAAAATTGATTACGAAGTTCGTCTGTTTTTGTGGTTGGCTTTGTAAAGTTTTGGTTTCAATATGCGTGTGAGAATAAAAACATACAATGGATTAACAAAGTTACAACTTCTTACGTGTTTTTATATTTAACTCTACTTAAAAGAAGCTATTGTCTGATTATTAATATATTTGATGTGTATTTACTAAAAAGTAACACATACTAAGTACAAGTGCTCAAACTAAGTTAACTTCACTGAAATTTATAGAAAAAGGTTTCACATAGGAAATAATTTTTAAAATAACCTACCAGTAATCGGTAGACCGTTCCCATGAACTTAGGGCATGCACTCATTGTCGACAACTTTATTTTCATTCACAAAAACCGGTTCTGCACACGGAAGCGCAAGATTCCTGTTTCCTTCAAAATTACGACAACGGTCAGAATTCGAACTTGAACTGTGTGCACCGGGGCTTAAATTAAAATCTGGTTCATCTTTGAGACTTTTTCTCTGGGCTTTTTTTTGTCATATTTCTTGGTCATTGCATTTTGTGAATATCTTTTGTGTTTCGCCTTGCATACATCGGTCATTGTTTGCCTTGTCAGATTCCTGACGAGTTTTGATGTAAGGTCTTCCTTACCTTCGTATTCAATGAAAGCATCTTTTGTGTCTGTTTTTGATGCTGCTTTGACAGGAGCATTTTTTTTTCATTCTACAACTATACTTTATGTTCTCCATTGATTTTGTCTTTAACTTTTTATCGACACAGTATAATTTGATGGTTTTGAAAAACTAAAAACCGACTTCAAACTCTTACATAACAAGGAGATCTCAAGAGGCGCAAATATGCAGGTCTCGACAGAGCCTACGCATTTGCTCCCCTTGGAGTCAAGACCCTAGGTCTGTGGGGTACCGAGGCTCTCCAGGTTCCAGAGTCTGAAACCAAACAGAAATTAGTACAACATGTATTAATTTCTGTTTGGGTTCAAACTCTTGTGTCAACTTAAATCAATTAACCAAAATAGTTACACTTACTTGCGTGCTATACCCCAAAAACAAGGGATATGCCATAAACACCACGCTTTTCAGGCAGATTGGTTATCGCAGCGGAGGTGTTTAACATACACAGAAGCAAGCTCTTCATCAGGCACGTTCCCCAATTTGACCTTTACGATATCCATGGGTTGAGTTGGAGGGGTCGATTCTGACGCCGCTACCGCCACGGCCTTCCCCGTAACTAGAACAACATTCATTATTTCCTCACTTCACTTCACCTCAACAGCTTATAATAGTCCACAGCTGGACGAAGGCCCTGAATGCCTTATTGACTCTTATCTCATGGTGCGTAATGCCCAAAATCACCACACTGGGCATGCGAGTTTGGGGATCGCACTTAGGTGGTAGATCTATTCTGCAAGAGACGCTGCTGCCCGCCCCCCGGTGTATGTGCCTCTTACGACACCCACGCACGGGAAGAGTTGGTTAGTGCAAATTCTAAGCCGACACCACAGGACACCGAAAAACATATTTATTTAAGCCAAAATAATTTAGCACTACTCGCGTGCCAAACTTAGCGCTAACTTAAACGACACTTAAACTATCATAAAGTAGAGTTACACTATGAGAACACTTTAATGCACCGAACTTGCTTAATTGCCACTCATAAGTTGATATTAAGTTGGAACTTTGGTAAGTTACTCCTGAAGTTAAAGTTTGCCTACAATTTCCATTTTCGTCGGTAGATAATAATATTTCACAAAGTTTTTAAATCGTTTTCAAAGGAGAATAGGAACTTGTCCTCAAAAATTAGTATCGGAATCTTTTATATGCAAAAGACAAGAAATAATGCAATATTTTACAGCGGAAAACGATTGGTAGTTATATAAACTACAAATATAATAATTAATCAAATAAATATACAAAAAAGAAACAGCCGTACACATATAGCTACGCAAAAAAAAAAAAAAATAAGTACTCGTATCATACGAATACATATTCTGCCGACCCCCACCTAACCTGGGATGGGATAAAAACCAGAAGAAGAAGAAAAAGAATCCTTGAAATAAATAATCAAATATAAATAGTTACGCCACAGCTAACAGGAAAAATGTTTAACTGGGGAGAAAATCCATATACATTTTGTTTTTTATTTGGTAATAATTTGTAGTATAATTTGTAGGTTTTTGTTTTGTAATCTATAAAACAAAATTTATTGATGTCTGATTTCAACGTTACTATTATTATTATTATGTTACATATAAAGATACTTAGCTAGAGCAATAGTGCATTATTTCGCAGGGCACGTTCCTGCAAGGTTACCATTGACCATAAACCATGGCAAACAAAACACCAAGGTGACTACGAAACGTTTATTTCGATATCGCTAATCGACCGTCGATTCGGTGGTCGGCCACCGTGACAGTTTCCATGCCCCAATGACTACGGAACGATGGAAGGATGGAATTATGGAAGCCGTCCAATTTATGAACTGACGTCTGAACGTAAAGTAAAAATTTGTTTATTTTGTTACACGATTCAAACAATATAGGGTATATCGGGGTATGATCGCCGGACGCGGGGTAAGACCGTATGACGCTAATTGTAGCCGAATTAAGCCATATTTTCTAATGATGACAATATTTTATGCCGACGCCATTAATATACCAATATATATAATTAGAACCAATCAATGCAAGCCTTTTTTTTAGTCTATAGACCTACTTTTGACCACTATCTCACCTGATGGAAAGTAAAGATGTGGCCGACGATGTATCACGAAGGTCTAAACTCTAGAAGTCTAAAAGATACATATTCACTCTTGTCTTGAAGAGACCCAGGTTGTAATTGACGGGAAAAACAGTAGCAGGGACCCAGAATAAAGCGCGTGTGTCGCCGTGCGATGCACACCATACTAAACTAAATTATATTCAAATTAAACTACTTAAAGTTAAAAAACCAGCCAAGTGCGAGTCAGACTCGCGCACGAAGGGTTCCGTACCATTATCTATAAAAACGGCAGAATATCACGTTTGTTGTATGGGATACATTAAATATTTATTTAATTATGTTTTTTAGGACAGTGGAGTCTCAGTAATAGGGTCCCGTTTTACCCTTTGGGTACAGAACCCTAAAAATACCTATAGCCAAATATCTGTTCGCGATTAGTATTAATACCTATGTCATATTTAACTTTGTTACACAAATAAAGAATTTCTATTTCTATTCTATTTCTATTAGTTGACAAAATAAATTTACATCAACTACAATCAACTATCACATCCCAAGATGCACTGCACAAGAATGTAAGTTAGTAAAATTTCATTCACCTTTTCTCCAATCGCTTGTGACATAAACCAGTCACTATAAATTGCCAGATGTCATATCAGAATTTTAAGTAATTCACCCCTGACTTAAAACCCCTAATTTGTATTTAATTGATTTTGATATTGTTTTACATTAGAAGCTAACGATCAAAACACGATATAGTTTTATGACTTGAGTTTTCAAGTCGGTTAATTTTATGGCATGTACTTTTGTACATTCAATTCAGGGATTTATACACTAAATATATGTAAAATAAATATACAGGGCTATTGGTAAATTAGTGACAATACGTGAACTGCAGGTTCAGCCCATCATCTCAAACACGTTTGTGAAGACGCCAGGTCTTAAGTAACTCGTTGGGTTCCAGACAAAGATGTTTTTTCATTTAGTATCAGAGGAGACTTATAGATTTTTTTTTTTAATTTAGACTTGGCGCCTTCACGAACGTGTTTGTGATGATGTTTTTTTTTTGATTAGGATGATGGGCAAGACCTGCAGTTCACGTATTGTCACTAATTTACCAATAACCCTGTTTATACAGGGTTATTGGTAAATTAGTGACAATAAGTAAATTAGCAAGTTAACTTTAATGTTACATATGTACATTATGTAGATAGTACGGTTATATAGATATAATATTAATTCGTGTAAGTATTGTTGTTTTCTTTTTTCAAATGCCACCGTCTTTTTTGTTCTGGCATGTCCAATCCATTCCAAGGTTGCCTGGAAGAGATAGCTCATAGCGATAAGGCCGCCTTTGAACTTCGTCTACTCGTAGCATTTATTTCTGTACTGTTTCTGTGTTTGTGTGGTACATAAAAGTATTATCTATCTATCTATTATTATCTGGTAGGTAGTAGCTGTGAGGTTTTGCGGCGTTAAAATCGACCCCTCCAGCTCAGGAGTGGATATGTTGTGGATGGTGTGGATATGTCGTACGAGTCGACTAAGAGAACCTACCGGAAAGGGCAGTTAACCTCCACTCAAGTTTCGACCACGACCATTGCGGCCAGTTGCAACGGAGAATATCCATATGCGCAGGACATATTATAGTGCACATGTGTGTGCGCAAACACAGGTGCACTCTCTATTTCCCCATTCTGCAGACCGAAACGACAGGGGGGAAGTCGGGTGCAGGACCAACGGCTTAACACGCTTTCCGAGGCACGGGGGTGTAACATCGCTAACTTCCTGACTACTTTACCATGTGAGAGAGAAATTAATACCTAATCCGACACGACCGGGGAGAGGTCAGATGCAAGTCCAACGGCTTTACGTGCTCTCCGATGCACGTGGGTAAAATACCGACAACTTCCTGACTAGTGGTTTTTCATCCGCTTGTCACATCTCGTTTGTTTGTCAACAATTTGTAATTTGCTATCAAATTGTCTACCCGGCTCTCGTCAACGATGTGTTTAATCTATTGTCAAAAATAAGAAGTGGATGAAAAACCAGCTCAGAGAAATCTGTCTGATTGATTGATTTGATCTTATTAATCAATAACAAATGCATAAATAAAGAAGCTGTATAATAACTGATCTACACTTACGAATTTAAACTATCTTCGAAAATTACAATTGGAAAGAGAAATACTCAAAATCGTGAGAAAAAAAACCCAAAAAGCTTTCAATCGACTCATACGCCCGACCGATTTTAACCAATAAATAACTAATAGTTATTACCTCAAGTGACTCGTGTCTAATTCGGGTAAAATCGGGCATCATCGTAAATTGCATTCGTTTTGGCTCGTAAAGAATTCGGGCCCAGAAAGACCCAGTAGTTTGCATTGTGGTTGAGTATTTATGGGCTAAGATATGTGCGCATCGGTGAAGCATGAACAAGCTTCCGTTTAGAATTATTTTGGGGATGATTGAACTGGTTGTCTATGTCAGCTACCTATCAGCAATCAATCAGCTTCGTTATTTTTACTTTTATTGAAGCATAATAGTCTTTTTTTTGTAATTTCTGTATTATCATTTTCTTTTAAATTATATTTGTTTAATTTCATCTTCGTTTTTTTTTCATTCATAAACATTTTAATAAAATTAAAATTTTTGCATTTTTGATGTTTTTACTGTGAAATTGGTTACTGTGAAAGTAAATAGTTTATGACAATATTTTTAAACGTGACGTCACCGTTTACCGTAGTGTCAAGAAGGTTATGATATGATATCATTATGAAAGAAAAAAAGAAAAAAATATTTATTAGACACAACACAAACAACTAACATGATGGTTTTTATCATTTATTTGTTCTAATTTTATTTTGATTGAAGGAACAGTAGCACTTTGAGGACAAACTGAACGGTGACGTCACAAAAGAAGGGCAGCGTTTTTTTCACCCGAAACTGAGTACATTTTTTTTTCGTACTTTTTCTTCAATAATTAGAAAATTGTGGGTGTTATATATTTTTTCGGTAATGAAATACACACTATATTATCGGTAAAAAAATTCTATGCCCTATTAGTGCCGTGCAGACCCACCCATATTTAGCGATCTTTAGAGGAGACCTAGTTATGTCCAACAGTGGACGACGGCTGGTGATGATTTGATTATGACAATATTGATGAAGTTATGTTAATAAAGATAGGAGTTACCTATTGTCTGCCATTCAAACAATAACAGATAAAAATGTGTGGGTAATCATAATTGTAACTTTCCATTTGTTACCGGTTGCGGAAGATATCTTGGACTTTCTCTGTTTCTGCGGAAGTCATGGTAACCCTTCTATATTACTTGATAGGTTTCTTTAGTTGTCTAGTTTTCTTACTAAATGAATATAGATTGTAAATATTCTAAAAACTATTATTGTTGTACTTGTATTAACAAAGAATATTACAATTTTGAGAAAAGGAAGAAATAGAGCTAGTAATTACTATTAAAACAGTTTAGCTAACTGTAGGCTGCTACAAACAATCTAGAGGTAGCCAAACTGATACATTTTGAGTCGGGGTAGCGCCTTAATTGTGCTTTCTAAAAATAACTAATAACATATTATCAAGCGAAACCTCTAAAATATAGAGAAAAATCGGAAAACTCGCTCCAAATGTCAAAAACCAACTTGAAAAAAAACGGTGTGTATTTAGAGACTTTATTTGAATAATGATTCATCTCTCTAGGGTAAGGTACTCAATTATCCTATTTTATGAATCCGTTTCTTGTAAAATAAACAAACACCTAAATTCCATGCTGCTTCATATCCATCGTCCAGAAACCCAGAATGTGGGATGACGTCATACCATTAAACCAATTCCATAGAAACGTGTTTACACAAAATCTGCGAAAAATGCGGAGTACGTTTAATATTTCAGTTGGCTAATAATTTCATGTAGTACTAGCTTCTGCCCACGGCTTTTTTTACCCTATAGTAGAGCAACCAATAAATCAGTGACACGTAGGTGTTAATTCCTAAATACACAACTGTGCAAAAAGTACCAGTTGGTCTATATGGAACTCCTCTTAGTAATAGGGTATTTCATCCAATTTTGAGAAGTGTTTCAATTTAGAGTCTATAGTGCTAATAAAACACTAAAAATTTTACATTAAAACCATCGATATAAGTGCCATAAAACTGTTTAAAAAATAATATTTTCAGATTTCGCACGTAATTTGACGAAACGCTCGACGTAGTAGAAGCCTTATTGCTCTGTGGTCATGACGTCAGTTGTCTGTTTACGTACCTAAGCAATTGTGCTGATGTTGCTGATGACAGTTGAAAATCGTTAACGCACTCAGCCGTATTGATGTCCTAAAATTGCGCCTACTATTTCATGGAGTTCATGCACAAAACAGATTTAAAAAAATAATGATACCTAGAAATGAATTTTAAAATTTATTTTGTTATTCTATGAACAAAAACTCACATTTCCAACTGCTTCTTGCCTAAGTTACCACAATTTTTTTTTCTGATTTAAAGATTAACAGTTAAGTATAGAAAAAACTGTTCGTAAATGTACAGCCTTTTCAGATAACTAGGCCTACGCAGTATAAAATGACGAACCCTAGGGAAATTAGGTACAAGATTTATTTGCACTAGACTGGCGATATTTATCTATCGATCGATAAATTATCGAATGTATTCATCGATATAATACCCTACCATTTGCACCAAGTGGTTAGTATGCCTTTGTGATGATCCCGAGCGAAAATAGCACCATTCCTGGACTACAAAATATATTCTGGTACAAATGTTCGGTCCAGAGATATATATTTCGACTTAATGAGTTGTGACTGTGTGAATGGTACAGGTTGGCCGAGGAAGGTCGAGTCGTGACGAGCTTTGAGTCATATAGATTGTCGTCCACACACGTCTCGTGGAAATAGTCTAGATGTACCATTATTGTATCCGAAGGATTTTTAAACTATTTTCGGTTCTGAGTTGATCGGTTCGTAATATTTGTGTTGTAAAGTGTTATTATGTATTTAAATATTATTTATTATGTATTAAATCCCATCAACAGTAGAGTTAAATATCTACTGTTGATGGGATTTTTTGACAGAAAAAATTATGAGAACAAAAGCAATAACATTTTGTTAATTACTATTTACAAAGCTGTTTATGTATAAAATTTGACTTGTCTAAGTGCTTATTTTGTAAGCCTAAAGAAATAAAGTTATTAACTTTTGAAGTTCATTTTAAACCACGTTCCTTCTCAAAAATATGTCGGCTCGTCTATAATATTCTCAGCCTTTCTGCCCTTGAAAAACATTAGGAAAGTTTGAACTTTCTCATTTGATTTCGAAAACGACACTTAGGTAGAGACATTTATAATTCAGACACGTGAAATCAAATTCAAGGATTGTCTGAATTGTTCAAAAAGCCAACCTTTTCGAAGTACAAATCCATGTCTAAACCAATCTACCCTGCTTTCAGCTGAAAGCCTTGTGAATAAATTATTGTTCTGCTATATGAGGACGAATAGGCGAAAAGCAGATGAAGCTGAAGCTTTCAGTCATTTTCGGCACAAATCGAGTTAAATCCTCTGTTTTTAGTTTGCCTACACAGCCGTATGACATAATACCGAACGGTTCTTCTAAAAAAATACTAATTTGTGATATTTGTAGACAGTTCTAAGTAGGTACTTTAATTTCTGTAAACAAGCCATTTACTAAAAGTTAAAATTTTCACTCTTTTTGCGATTTTGTCAATGTTGCGTTGCAATGTTATTTTGTCAGCAAACCTCAGATTCGGATTCAGCACCCCAAAATACATATAAAATAAAAAAAAATAGTACTACCCCAAAACTTTCCAAGTAAAAAAAAACACAATTTGACTGAACTATCTTTCATAATATTTAATTTTATAAAAAAAACTGAGAAATGAATTTTAAAATTAATTTTGTTATTTTTATGATCCAAAACTAACATTTTCCAACTGCTTTTTGCATGTGCTATCTCAATAATACATTTTGAGTTTTATTTTTTCTTACATACAGTAGAATACCCTATTAATGAAATTACATCTTTCGAATCTATCGCTATCAATACAATCGTCAGTGTAACTGGTCCCATAATTGTTCTGCCCTTCACAAAGTACCAACCAAGCTTAAAACCAATTTGAAGTAGGAACAGGAAGCAAACAATAGTAAATTACACAAGAACAGTAAGATTACAGGTGCTGGTACTGGTTTTGCCAATAGAGATAAGATAGCTTTGTATAGCTAACTGAGATAGTATCTTATCATGGCTACTATATCGATATGTATAGATAGCTACGTTTATGCACAGGAAAATGGAAGTATGAGAATATTGATGGTTCATTATCTTAACAGATTCGGGTGATGATAAGGGAAAATAATCCCTGGGAATCCTAATAGACGTTTGGGAGAAATTCCACCTTCTCCCCCAAACTGGTAACTGGTGGGGGAGAAAGTGAAATTTGCCCCAAATAGTTACAGAGGAAGATCTGTACCTGACCGACCCAGCTGGTCCACTTGCCTGGTGGTCTTTCGACCTGGTAGAGGGGAGCTCCGATGTTATGATAAAAATGATAGTGACAATAGTCTAGAAGGATCAACGGCTAGAAAGTAAAGTAACAAGATTAATTTTGCCAGACAATAAAGACGTAAAAGACAGAAAATAAACCTTATATTAAGAATAACACTGACAAAATCGGTCATAACTCAGCATGTGCTATAATAATATAATAATAATAAATATTTCTTTATTAAGACACAAGATCCATAAAAATTTAAAGTTAAAAGAACACAAATTTTCTAAATATTATAAAAAGCTAGGCTAGTACATAATATTAAAATACAGAATGTAATACTACTAATAATTAAGATGCAATTAACACCCATCGCTTAAACATATTCGTCACAAAAATTCTTTCTGCCAGACTCGCTATAACCGAGTTTTTACACCAGTCAATTCTAGACATAAATTTGGCAACCAGGTTCCTTTGAATGGCGTTAAATGAATCTACCCGCGCTTCGAAAAACATGCCTGAGGCGCTGCAGTATGCAGCTATAGTAGAGCAGAACATACCAAAGCGCTGGTCTTCCGTGGAGACCGTGACCGTCAGCAATGAAGGTGAAATTTATATTCAATATCCGGCTCGAAGGGCCAAGTAACAAATAAATAGACCAACCCAGTCTATAGCGACCAGCTTCATTCCAAAAACCTAACGAATGTGAACGAGCTTCAAGTATAATTTATACATATTAACTGGCTCGTTGCCGAGGCAATGTCATTATCATATTCAAACCTGTGAATCTGCATTAACGACTACACTTTGCATGTTTTATATCGTTTACTGTGTAGATATCTACATTTGGCGTAAGTGTGGCCTTATTATTTGTGCTTTAACTGTAACTAAATAGAATATTTATTTGTAGTGTAGCGTATGACTCGTTTAGGCATGTATGTATCCTACCTACCTATCAGCATTTTTACGTCCACTGCTGAATTTACCCTCCCTCAAAACCCCTCTGGTTTTGCTATATCACCACGCTTGGTAGGTGGATAGCTGATCGTAGTGTAGGTGTTAAATACAATCAGAAGGAAGCTGCTGTTTCTCCTCTTGTAGTTTCCTTAAGTCGGCTCTCACAACATTTACGTGCAATACATAATCATTTACTTTACTTCACGGGCTGAGTTGTGGCCTATATTTCAAACCGCGACTGCCTTCTCACTTTTCTAATCTCCAAAATTCTACAAATTGTTATGTGCCTATTAAGATTTATCTAAAAAGAAAATCTTGATGTACGTCAAATCATCTCGTGCAAAAAAAACGTGAAAAGGAAGAGAAAACGTAACGGGCTGGAGATGTCCAAATCAGTGATAATATACAAGAGGAAAATAGTGATGATGTCGATTGCTAGAGATACATTTTGTTCTCATTTAGGTTAATGCATGGTGCACAAAAGACATTTATAGATCTTTGATCATTAAGCGTAGTCGACACTTTCACTTTAATAGTCTTGGGTTTTCTAACGTGATTGTGATTTCCATCATTTGCTTCTGACTAAGGTTTATATGATTTTTGATTTGATAACTTGTAATCAACTTTCTGTTTCAAGATATCATTAATTTTAAGACGCCCAGAATGAGAATGTTTGTCTATTTCTTAACTATTAACTCAGATAGGTTGCGGTCTACAAAATTATTCTCTAAGGTTTTGTATTCTGTTTGTAATCATACATATTTAGGTCAAAATCGTTGTGAATCTATCAAAGCACTTGAGCACCTACTACTTCTTGCATTTGAATGCTTCACTACATTCATTAAGTTATTGTTTGTTTTGGACACGTCTAAATAGAAAAGAGATTTCATCTATTCCCACATGATGTTGTGAAATATCTACCTTCCTATACATACATTATCATGTTCTCCTGGAGTTTAACTTTACAATACAATGTCAATTTCTTCAATCCTCAGTAACTTGTCAGTTTTACCACTGTCCCACTTCAGTTTTTTATCCCGGTACAATGAATCACACTAATGTGCGACCAGAATCGTAAAACTTTACAAAGGCACTGGTTTGATTCCTTTACAGCGTTTTAAATGTCGTATTCCTTTATTCTGTTTTACGATGCTGTAAATTTTATCTTGAGTTTATTAGAGCTAGATTCGTTTTTGATTTGGAACTTGTCAATGTCTAATGGGGTGTTTTTTTTTCAGGTAATGATCCAGCATCCTGTTTTGCGTAGTTTATCTCAAGTAAGGGTTTCTTTTTAGGACCAATCTACGCTACTAATAATATTATAAGGAGGAAAGATTTGCTTGTTTGTTTGAATTGAATACTATTAGACCGATTTGAAACATTTTTTCATCATTAGAATCCTACATTATTCCTGATGAACATAGGAAGAAGCGCAGCCGGGGCGGACCGCTAGCTTCAGATAAACGGACACCTTGATCTTGCCGAGGGAGTCTAATAAATATAATTTGAGAATTTAATGTATTAAGGGCTAGGAAACTGCACGTGGCATTCGCCACACCAAGTCGTACAAATAATCAGGGCTTATTTGTTTTCAAGTACCTACTTATTCGATCATTTTGGCTCTTTCATTATACTTAATTTGGGATTCTGTTGAATGGCTGCTGAACTCTAAATTGTAAAATGTACCTGTTTTAATTTTATCTTTTATCATCATCATCAGCCTATTTATTAGTCCACTGCTGGATATTATCCTAATGAGCGCTATAGCGCCCCGGCTTCAGCTTGCCGCATCCAGCATCGGCCTGCAGTCTTTCGCATATCGTAATCCCACCTGGCCGAGGGCGTCTTATACTACGTTGGCTGAGTTGCAGTTTCCACTCCAGAACACGTTTACCCTAGCATGGCTGTCGGTTCTTCGCCGATATATAGCCGGCCCAATGCCACTTCAGCTTGCTAATTCTTAGAGCTATGTCGATAACTTCGGTTCTCTGTCGGATGTATTCGTTAGGAATCCTATTAATTCGTTACGCGTAAAGTCTTTTTTTATAACATCTTTTTCGCGACAGAAAAGGTCTAAATTAAGGTCTAGACAACATTAGCATTGACTACAGCCTACACGGCATACCACAAGGCTCTATTCTCGTCCCTGCTCTATATAATTTAGACATAGAGTCTATACGTCCCACTCATTTCAAACAAGAAAGATAAGGACAGCCGTAGGCAGGTGCGTAGGCCAGGAATAATCCTTGAGTTACAAGAACTTGTTATTACTTAGGAATTGTAATTCTCTTGATTTACTAAAGGTCAAGCTAAGCCTACGGCTTTTCATTATAGAGATAAAAGAATTAGGAACAAATATTTTCGTGACCTTACAGAGAGATTAAAACAAAGTCTTTCATGTCAGTTAGCAAATATTTTCCTGCAGTTTCGCTCGCAACAGCATTCAGTTCAGAGCTAACCTTCAGAGCAACCAGACTCAGCCAGTTTGACGATATCGAGACGTTATCGTGACCTGTCATTTTTGTATGGGATTTGCGTATTTCCATGTCCACACGAAGGAGACGCTTTACCAAATTCCTAACTAAAATGAGACGTCCACGGTAGATAGACGGTGGTCAAATTCTCTACCACTTACAATAAAATAAAACCAGCCAAGTGCGAGTCGGACTCGCGCACGAAGGGTTCCGTACCATTGTCTATAAAAACGGCAAAAAAATCACGTTTTTTGTATGGAAGCCCCCTCAAATATTGGTTTTATTCTGTTTTTTAGTATTTGTTGTTATAGCGGCAATAGAAATACATCATCTGTTAAAATTTCAACTGTCTAACTATAACGGTTCATGAGATACAGCCTGGCGACAGACGGACAGACGGAGAGCGAAGTCTTAGTAATAGGGTCCCGTTTTTACCCTTTGGGTACGGAACCCTAAAAAGTATACATTACTTTTTTTGACTAGTATCTAATGTTGGTTATAATGTACTTTTTTAACCTCTTTCTATAAAGATAACGGAGAAAAAAGGTTTTAACGTAACCCAATTCACGTGAATTCACATACACCATAACAGACAAAACAACGTCTGTTATCGTAAAATAAATTCAAGCCCACTCTAAAATTCAAGATCATTAATTTTTTAATTTAAGACGCCCATAGTGAGAATGTTTGTCAATTTTTTAACTATAAAACCGCCGTCTACTAAATTATTCTCTTAGGTTTTGTATTTTTGACGTTTTTTATGAGAATTTGCATACTTTTCAGGTAAAGATGGTGAATCTATCATCCATCAAAGCACTTGAGCAAAATACCTAACAATTCTTTTTATTCTTACGCTTGAATGATTCACTACATTCATTAAGTAATTGTTTGTTTTGGACACGCTTTTTAATTATATATATACTTTTTTGACTAGTTTCTAATGTAGGTTGTAATGTACTTTTTTTTAAGCTTTTTCTATAAAGATGAACGTAGTAAAAAGGTTTTAACGTAGCCCAATTCACGTGAATTCACATACACGCACGCCATAACAGACAAAACCACGTCTGTTATCGTAAAATAAATTCAAGCCCACTCTAAAATTCTAAAGTTAAACTCGCTCAAAGCTATTTGAGATCCTTTTCAGTTAACCCTTAGGTGTGCCTTTGTAACACTAAGCATTTCTTGGCCTTTGACCACAGCTTGAACAATAGCATCTTTGGCCTTTTTGCCAAAAGGTTCTAGGAGAATAAATTATGGATTTAGATCTGAAAATTGAATAGGACTCTGAAATATTTGAGGGTAAAGTTTATCGTAAGGGAAATGGCCGACGTGGGACGACATTGCCCTTACAATGTTAGTTTTGTGCATAGTAAGTTAGATATGGGTCGAAGTTTAGCTCTTCAGAATTAAATTTCAAAAGGCAATCCTTGACAAAAATAGTTGAGTATGTAGTATCTAGAGGCACGTTATAAAAATAAAAGTATAAAATTTAAAAGTGTAAAATTTAAAAGTGTAAAATTTTAAAAGGATAATCCTTGGATCCTGATATACAGCTTAGGCTAGTTTAGTAGGTAAGTACCCTACGGATTCAATATTATAAATTAAAAATAAAGTTATTATATAATGTAATATTTAATATTAAATTTATTTATTTTATTATCTAAGGATTAGCAAGCTGAAGTGGCAGTGGGCCGGCCATATCTCGCGAAGAACCGATAATCGATGGGGTAAACGTGTTCTTGAATGGAGACCACGACTCGACAAACTTAGTGTAGGACGCCCTCCGACCAGGTAGGATGATGATTTGCGAAAGACTGCTGGCAGATGCTGGATGCGTCAAGCTGAAGACAGGGCGCTATGGCGCTCATTAGGGGAGGCCTATATATCCAGCAGTGGACTAATATAGGCTGATGATGATGATGAAGCCTTCGATCCTGAAATACAGCTTAGGCTAGTTTAAGTTCCTACGGATTCAATATTATAGTGAAACCTTTACTCTATGATTCTGTCCAATAAATGATTTTATGTTTATTTGGAATTCTGTGGCTCAATGGGGAAAGGTCGATCTAAGGTGCCTTTTCGATTCCCGCAACGAGACAAAATGCTTAAATGGTCTGCGCTTAGACACAAATGTACCTATTATTTGATTCATATTTTTTTACTTTTGTTTATAATAACTAAGAAACTACTTTCTCTATATTTGCCAAACTCTTTAACGCGATCAACGCTTTAATTCATGGGTTAAACTTAGTTGACCCATGAACAAAAACAGTAGTTACTTACTGTTAAACCGGTTGACTGACAGATATGAAAATTAAATCATAAATCATCTCACTGAGACTTCGAACTGAAATGCCAAGTATCCTGGTTATCATGGCCCGTTTTCACCAAACTCATTAAACCCGATCAACGCTCTTAAACTGAGTCAAACCATGACTTTTGGAAGCAGGTACCGACAGCTACGAAAAGCAAATCATAAACATTAAACATCGAACTGACTAAAGGCAAGGTAGGTCAATGACTTGATTGTTCCCAAAACATCCTTAGTTATCCCGATGACAAATGTAACCGGTTCGGTTCCCGGCCCGACCCAGTTGGTCACGTGGGCGAGACAACATTCTCTGGACTATCATTACACGTTAGATTGGACAAGTAGGTTTTAACAAGAGCTTTGATGGCATAGTGACCAATAAGCTAAGTTTCAAAAATAATTATTCAGTCTGGTCAAACTATTTTCAAACGATTTTTTACTAGTTCCTGCACGTGGCTTCGCTCGCTTTGTTCTTTAAAGTTTAAAGATTATTTCTATGCCATGAGAACTGAGTTATAGATTAAAAGTATGTTTTATTCGAGGCC
The DNA here is from genome assembly GCA_947086465.1 of Eupithecia exiguata. Taxonomy (NCBI): domain Eukaryota; kingdom Metazoa; phylum Arthropoda; class Insecta; order Lepidoptera; family Geometridae; genus Eupithecia; species Eupithecia exiguata. Next base: position 1,965,786 of record OX352233.1, on the reverse strand, counting down.
CAGAACTAGCTGTGTGCAAATTTTCAGCGCGATCTGTTCAGTAGTTGGTGAAGAGGTAACAAACATCCATCCAAACATCCTAGTTTAATGTCATTATTATTGTATGTAAACTACAGTAGTCAAGGTGCATTAAATGTTAAGGAGAACTCAGTGCCTAGACAAACCTAATATAGGCTTTAAGGCACTACTAACCAAGTTATGTAACCAATGTTATATGAATAAATTATATATCTATCTATCTATCCAAACTTTCGCATTTATAATACCTATTAGTGTGATAAGGAGTACCTTAAACTAATATTTTAAATTCGAAAGTGACTCTGTCTGTCCATCTGTTACTTTTTCACGCCGAAACGGCCCAGAGGATCTTAATGTATCTCAATACATAAATAAATTCAAACAAATTGTCAAAACCTTTCTGTACAAAAAAGCTTACTACAAAATATCAGATTATTTAGAAGATAAAAAAGCTTGGGACGGGTTTTGCTCCAACTCGAAAAATATCAACTAACAGGCTAAAGGTTTCTTAGTCGCTTCTTTACTTTAGTCTACATACCAAAGCGACAGAAATCAAAAGTACCAGTTTATTTCCGTGTCAGTGTTTTATTTTAAGATTTGACCATTTCTAAGTGTACATTTTTGTATTTATGGAAATAATGATTTTTTGATTTTGAATGGTATCCCAGGAACGGACATAGGCCACTTAAAAAGCGCGAGCAAAGCTGCCGGCAGCAGTTAGTCCTTATAAAAAAATAGTTCTCAAATCAATGGCTTCTTCATCTCCAGCCGTGCGCACCACACTGTCCCACATTTGAGCTAAAAGGTCATCGGAAAATGAGCAAAAACCACTTAAGCAAGATCTGGTTGCCATATTTTAGCTCTTTGTAGAGCTGGAGCTTGGAAAGTTCTAAGCAGAGTGGTCTTGATGGATCATGTCGTGCTGATCACGATAGGGCCGCACGATTCTCTGATGGCACAGCAAAAAGGTTTAAACAATAACTTAGTATAGCTACTAAGGTTTAATAAAATGGAAAACTTTGACTGATTACTTCATTATAAGTCGAAACCAAAGGCAAAAACCACGCTAGTCAAAACCCTAACATTATAGCCTAACATTATAGCATTATTATAGCTATTATAGCCATTATATTATTAGCCTCGTTGAGAAGACTTCGAAATTTTCTGCCTACTGCCACTAAAATTGTGCTAGCCCAATCTCTCATGCTTCCTATCCTTGACTATGCTGATTTCTGCTACCTTGACCTCACTGAGGAGCAGCTCAATAAGCTTGAAAGACTCCAAAATGTCTGTATACGGTTTGTTTTTGGGCTTCGCAAATACGACCATATTTCGGAGTTCCGCTCAAAGCTCAAGTGGCTCCCTATCCGTCGTCGCCGGGATTCTCACATCCTTTCTCTTCTTTATAACATACTCTTCAACCCTCACACTCCACTCTATTTAAAGGAGCGTTTCGAATTTCTCCATTGTTCCCATGCTCATCCTTCTCGCATCCTTCGGTCATCAGAAAATCTGGTTTTGAACGTGCCTCTCCACCGAACCAGTTTTTATGGCAAATCCTTTTTTCCTAAGCTGTGGAACGCACTGCCTGAGTCCATTAGGAAAGCTGGATCTCTACCCGTTTTCAAAGCTCGCGTTAAAGACTTTTATCTGTCACAAAAGTGAATATTGGTACTAAATTATGTTTTTTTCTCTGTTCGTGGTATTTATTTATTCCATGTATATTATCTATTTTATAAAGTATTTTTATGTTAATTTACGTTTCTCCTTGCATGAATATTTAATTTATGAATATTTAATAATTATTATTATGTATTATATTGTATACACCCCTGCCTTTCTTAAATTTTCAAATTTCTTTCCATCCAAAGGTTGCCTGGAAGAAATCGCTGCTAAGCGATAAGGCCGCCCATTGTACGTTACGTATGTTTAATGTTTATATCTGTTTCTTTTAGTTTTATTTTGTGGTGTACAATAAAGAATTTTGTATTGTATTGTATTGTATTATAAAGAGGAAAGATTTGTTTGTTTGTTTGAATTAAAAATATTCTTTCACCATTAGAATCCTACATTATTCCTGATGAACATAGGCGATAGAATATACCCGTGCGAAGCCGGAGCGGACCGCTAGTATACATAAAATATATTATATAAAAACATCCGATTTTTTTGGTCGTTGACTGTAACTGCACATTTGATTATGTATTAAGAAAACATTATATTCCTATTTGTTAAATTTAATACAAAACTAAAGTTAATTTACATTTAATATACTTTCAGAGAAAATGAGGACGAAATTCTAAATTCATTATTACCTTTTACCTATTTCCAAAATAAGATAGGTTTAATAACAATTTGCATAAACTATTCGACCTGAAAAGAGCGAAAGCGTCTAACTCTGAATTCCACGAAATGAAATTTCACAGAATATTATGAGCCTGCACGATCTCGGGGTAATCTCAGGGTCACTGCTTTGTAAGCTTTCAGTGAGGTGGAAATGAAAATGGGGCTTTGTACTGAATATTAAGTTACACAATGCTTCATGTAAGTACAACAAGATACACCTACCTGAGTACATTATTGTTTTAGAATGCCTTTGTATTAGTTTTGGTTAAAATGTACCTATTATTTTTTAAATTAAAATAAATGACATGCGGCCCTATAGGTGAGTACGGGAGATTCTCAAAAAAATATTCTTTCGATTTTTGTGGGGCGATCCCTATCGATTACAAAAAATATTATTTTGAACCTTAAAACACTGAAAATAAAGTACTACCCACCTTCCCAGTGAAAATGTAGGTAACGTTTATGATGACGACATTGCAAATGATGTCAAACAAAAGCAGATAAAATGAACAAACGAAATATTTCTCACGCCGCAAAGAGCCTCTCAAAAATTACCAACGCACTCGAAAACAGCCATTTTTCCAAACATAACCCAAAAGACACAGGCCATTGAGAACGAAACTAATTACCATACTCACGGCGGCGGCGTCACGGCTATCAATGGACCAAACGGCCTCCATAGGTAAAATGTGATAACAGAATTGGCATACAATACACCCGCCAACCGCCCCCCTGCAGAACGAAGTCAGTCGTCGTTCAGTCGTCGCGGAGCCCGCACGTCCGTCGACTCAAACAATCCCCAATATGCCAGGAGCACTGATACGCGCGGAATAGTGATGAGCCAAGACAATAGTGATAATCAGTGACACAATTCAAATAAGGAACAATAGTGACCGATAAAACAAACCAGTTTCTAGTGCTCTATGGATTTGAAAATGGAACTTGCATTTTGTTTCTAAATAGAGAACATTTAGAAAAATGACAATGTTGGCGGTTAAAAACTTTTTCATGCCGGAAAAGAGGGTGGACTCTCCGAGGTTCTCGAGGATGCCCGAGGCTCTGATGAGGTCCATCCGGAGACGGTCCCTGAGGGTGAAGAGGACCAAATCATTGGTCCTCGTGAATGAGAAGAGGAAGTCTGGTGAGTGGTGGTAGTGTACCTGATTTTTTTTTAATTATTTTATCTCTACTTTAGAATACAGGTACGTAATCTTGACTTTTATGTGGAAATTTAAAATACGAACCCATAGATTTTTCGTGTTATTTGGTTTTTCGATATGTATGTGAATGAGCAATTATTAATTATTATTTTATATTTGTCTGTGTCCAAATAAATGTTTTTCTATTCTATTCTATTCAATTAGTATCTGTAGTACTTATTAATTCTAGTTTAATAAAGATACGTTATTATTTTATTTATTTATTAGATAAGTAATTAGTTCCCTATTTTTTGTAATAAAAGAGTAGACCACTTGCAGTTGATTACTTTTTGCTGTAACAAATTTACTCACGTTTTTCAAACTCTACAAAAGTGACTTCGTTACTGAAGATAATCTTATCAGAGCATCTCCCAATTAGCTAATGCGCTTAATACCTCATACGGAATAAATAAATACTGCATTCCAAATAAAAAAGATTTAGAATAATTATTTAATTAGAGCTTGTCTTTGTAAATAGCAATAATGATCTAAGGATTTAACCCAGAGAGATGTTAATTACAGGAAAATTCCTGAAAAAAAAGTAAGACAGAAAATTATCTTCTTTAGACGACAGTACGACGGTGACGGTAATAAATAGGTATACCTACCAGTTGCATATTGTCGCTTACTTAACAAAACCACTCAAGTCTTTTTTTGACGGTTTTGACGAAAAAATATGTTATTGGAAATATTTTCGAGTGCAATGTGTGTGTACGTATATGTTCAACTAGTTTCTGTCCGCGGCTTCGCCCGCGTTGTTTCTATGGAAACGTTAAAAGGTTACTTCCCATGGGAACTGATTTATGGAATAAAAAGTAGCCTATGTTTTATTCCAAGCCTAAAACTACCGGCCTTTTGTGTATTGATGGTGCAGTAAAGTTATATTCTATTCAACCTGTATGCAAAATTTTAGCCCGATCCGTTCTGTAGGTTTGGTCTGAAGAAGTAGCAAACATCCATCCAAACTTTCGCATTTATAATATACTAGCAGCGCCTTGCGGTTTCACCCGCGTAGTTCCCGTTCCCGTGGGAATTCCGGGATAAAAAGTAGCCTATGTTCTATTCCAGACTATAATCTATCTCTGTGCCAAATTTCATCCAGATCCGTTCAGCCGTTCTGGCATGATAAAGGAACAAACATCCATCCATCTATCCATCCATCTAAACTTTCACGTTTATAATATTAGTGAGAAGTGTGATGTGATAATAGCAGATGTTGTTGATATCATTTGTAAAAAATCATGACTCAAAAGTCCTTGCATGTTATTTACTCGACTATACAAATACTGTCCTTAGTCGAATCTGTCATAAAACGAATATGCCTTTATCAGAATCTGACTTTATTATATCAAGTAGTTATTAGCAATAACCTAACTTATTTTAGTAATTGTTAAAGATGGTTTGTACGTGCAAGTAGAGTTAACACAATTTGACTATACAATACATTACAAAATACTTTATCGTACACCAGAAAATAAACATTACAAAAATTTGTCGTGTTAAAACTACAAACCGACTTTCACAAACAAACAGACTGTCAAATTTCTGAATACTGATAAAATACAGCCCGCTGACAGACGGACGGACAGAAAGACAGACAGGAGGCTTAGTAATAATAGACTATGGAGCTATTTTGAGACCTAGTTGGGACCAAACCTTTGCGAACCGAACCCTGACAAAACCATCAGTCCAGGATCGGTCGTCCTTTGTTTTAGGCGATCCGACATCCGTCAACTTTGTTAGACCTCTTGTACACCGTTGCCAGGGAAAAGAATGGACCATTGAGTGAAAATTATGATGTTATAATGTTTAAGATATGTTTTACGGAGCACATATAAATTCCTAAAGAATCTTACTTATTCATTTCCATCTCAAAATCAACCTTTAGACAACAATGAAAGAATCATCAAAATCGATAGAGAATTTGCGAAGATATCACCGAAATTGTTGTAGCTTGCCGTGATTTTTCACAAGTATTATGTTGTTTTGCTTCACAGGATAAGTACTATCCATCGGAAATATAATTTTCATGGGACCAATATTAAGGATCAATCCTTATGCAATAGCAAAAGAATTATCACAATCGGTCTATAAGGCTGAGGCCAAACAAAAATGGCCCACTTCATAGAAAAGTCATGTGGCTGAAATGACTTTTGTATGAAGCGGCTCATTTTACGCGACTCAAAACTCAAAAATTTACGCTCGTTTATCCTCAGCCTAAGTGTCGAAGAAATCGATGAACATACATAAAATAATACAAACAGCTGAATATAGAACCTCCTTCTGAAGTCGGTATAAAGACATTATATGAGACAAGTAGGTACAATGGGTTAACTACTATAATTACTCGAGCAGTAACAACCTGATGATGATGAACGGATCGACCCACCGAACAACGTCACAATTGATGTTAAAGTAATCAGGGAATTATATCATAAACATAACGCCACTGACACAAATATAAACCTGATAAATAAGGTTAAAAGACACAGCTATGGAACTTAGCAGCCTTATGACAGCCACAGCTTGTTTACGAAGTTATCAACCAAAATGTGTGCGAAATGTGAACATGTACGTATTAAGGTCGGTATCTACATTATAATAGGAGAAATATATAAACCTGTTTATATTTTTCCTACTTTTGAGAGAGAGGTAGAGAGATGCTTTAAAAAATAACCTTAATTAAGAAAACAAAACGAAAATAGAAAGAAATTAGGAGTAATACTTACAATTGAAACAGTAGAGATAACCTAACTGTACAAACAATCTATAGGAAAGGAAGTTGAAATTATCTACATCAATACCAGTCGAAAGCGCCCCCAAGACGCTGACTGTATTGCCCCGCTGTATGTCAATGCTGATGCGCTGCGCCATATACTCACCAGCTCTCGGGTCATAGGTCGCTTTGACCAGATGCTCTGATGCAATTTTAAAAACCTGGAGAACCTTAGTACCGACCGACTCTAGGGTCTCGACTCCAAAAATGAATGCAATGATTATATTAAAAAAACGGGTCCATTTCAAATACATAGTCTCTGGACAATTGCTACCAAATTACAAGTTAATTAGAAAACAATCATAAATATTTATTAACACGAAGAATGCAAGATCACTTATGTCGTGACAATTGTTCCGTGTTATCTTTTACGTAATTACGAATTCTAATGCGTTACACAATTGAAATAGTAAAATTGTGGACAAAATAAGGAACCCATTGTAATTAAACATGATTAAATGCACGGTGATGAATGGTTATGAGGTAATAATATTGTCATTAATTAATGATAATAAGGTTAGTCAGAGAAAATTCCCATTTTATTCACATAATTGTCTTGTATAGAATTTCAATTCAACTAAAGCGATACGTGACCCGAGAGCTGGTGAGTATCTGGCGCAGCGCATCAGCATTGACATACAGCGGGGAAATGCAGCCAGATCGTCTTGGGAACGCATCCGACTGGTATTGATAAGGATCAGTTGAGCTACCTGTAGATTGTTTGCAACAGTTTGCAGTTAGCTAAATTGTTTCAATTGTAAACATACTAGTTCAATTTGTTTCTATTATTTGATTGTAATCTTCTTAGTTACATAAGTCGTTAATAATTTTGTTTCTAAGCTGTTACGTCGTGTATAATTTTAGCACTAGTTAGCAAATGTAAATTAAGAGAATGCGTACAAAAGTGCCTGCCTGATTTGTACATTTCACGACTCTTTGTGATATATTATCGGTTTTCAAAAAGACATACCTACAGACGCCATCGTTAAATATTTTTGGGGTATGCGTCATAAAGTAAAAATGTTCTGGAGGTATTAATCCCATAGGAAACCATTCTCATTGCAATCTCATAAGAGTACCTACGGAACAACATCCACGTAGGTACGTCGTATACAACATACGACGCCGGTTTCTGACGTTTAAAAGATTTTTTTTATAACTAATCTAATATTAGTAATGAAACTCTAATCACCACAAAATATGACCAATATCTGATGGCAATGCAGCTAGCGGCTTCGTCACGCTTCCGACTGGTATTGATATGGATCAGTTGAGCTACCTGTAGATTGTTTGCAACAGTCTGCAGTTAGCTCAAATTCTTCAATTGTAAATACTAGTTTTAATTTAATTCTATTATTTGATTGTTTTATCTGATCTAGATGATAAAATATTTGATTTTACAATATTTCGAGTAGTTTTATAATAAATCACGGTAGAAAATACACAAGATGAGAGCGGAGTTTTAACCCTCATAGGAAACAGAAAACACCAAATGAATGAAAACATTAAAACCACTACTTCAATATGATCTTTCCCCTAGAATATAAAGGTTTTCATAATTATTATGAGATTCAATACAAATAATAAAACTGCAAAAATACACGTTTATGTAAAAAACCCTTTGAAATAATTGGAGCAAAATTATATATTTCCAAAACAATTTCAACCTTGACGACCTCTGTGGCGCAGTGGGCGAAGGTTTGCCTGCGACGCAGGAGGTAGCGGGTTCGATGCCCGCCTCGGGACAAATGTGTGTACGATATGCAGACATTTGTTCAGGGTGTTCTGGTCGGTTTCTATGCATAATAAAAAATATCTATCTATGCATTGTATTATATTATGAATAACAGTTATCTAGTACCTATAACACAAGCTCTGCTTAGCTTGGGGCTAGATAATGCTGTGTGAATTGTCCAGCATTATTGATACCTTACATTGTTGGTTATATTTTGATATGATATTGTTCATATAACGTAATTTCTTTCATTATTTATGTTAGATTCATTATATAGCAATATTTTGGAATATGTCCCACGATGCACCCATAGTAAACTTAGGTACACTGAAGTATTTTTACTGCCGTCACAACTGGGCAAATATTTTTCAAGATGTAAAGGTACTTAAATGTACATTGGTGTTTTATTTATATTGTTGATGTCTGTTTTTATCGCTAAAGTGCCATAAAAGATCCATAAAGTAGCGTCATACACACAGACCATGTAGTCATACACATTTTGTATGTTATGTCTGTGTATGTCGTACAAAGTCAGGTCACACATGTTGTTGCTTTTGTATTTATGTTATGGGCTTGCAAGTATTAAAACAGCTCTAACATAATTCCCACTAGATCCACTTCTTTATAAAAGTTGAAAAGTGAATCTGCCCCAGTTTTTTTGCTTTTGAACCGATAAAAAGAAAAAGAAGAGGTTCGACGTTTGGTAGTATGTTTTTTTTCACAGACCATTCATACATTATTATTATTGTTATTGCTTTGAAATTTCAAAGGATTTATTATTCATTTAATAATTTAATTACGAAACACTGGAGCTCCTGAAAACACAATCACAACACCAATGTGATTTATATTTGTGAAACATAAATAATGCAAGAGTGCGCGTAAAAGAACACGAACAGGAAGAAAAAATATATTTATAAGAAAACTATTCGAAATTCAAAATTAATTATATTAACAGTTGGTCCCTAAGCCGAAAGGGGTGATTTTAGATTTTCCAGAATCTCCCATTCGGCTTAGTGCACATATTTCCTGGCACCCTCAGGTAGGTTTTTGTAGATGCACGGTCAGGTATATCAGCTCTAGCCATGAATGCCCTGATAGGTTCATATCACCGTTCATTAACTTAAGCCTATCTTGAATTAATTATATCTTATCTATGGTTATTATAATTAGATCAAGTTTGAATTAAGTGCAACGACCGAGGTGACAAATTAGTTCATTTGAATGATTTATTGTTCATTGGTTTTGGTTAATTAGTGAAACATGTATTAAAGTCAAGTTTTTAAAACCGTTTTATTATAAATGATTTTTTCGTTTGGTACAACTGCTGATACCTAATCCTAATTAACCTAATTTATAGATAAACTACATTATAACAATGATATAAATGTACATGTGTATAACAATTACAAGAAGAGGTTCGATAACGATAGCCACATGGTCTAATGCGAGATGATGGTAAAAGGCCTAACGGTATGACTCTTATCTTCATTAAACACCAATAAAATTGAATGATGGTTTTTAGGGTTCCGTACCCAAAGGGTAAAAACGGGACCCTATTACTAAGACTTCACTGTCCGTCTGTCCGCCTGTCACCAGGCTGTATCTCATGAACCGTGATAGATAGATTGTTGAAATTTTCACAGATGATGTATTTCTGTTGCCGCTATAACAACAAATACTAAAAAAACAATAAAATAAATATTTAAGGGTATCCCATACAACAAACGTGATTTTTTTTGCCGTTTTTATAGATAATGGTACGGAACCCTTCGTGCGCGAGTCCGACTCGCACTTGGCCGGTTTAATTACAAGACAGGCATTACTTTTTTCTACATAATACTTAATTTTTTAGAGTTGTATAGGTATTTATGTGTAAACTTATCTGACGACTCCATTGTATTGTGCCGCTCACTAGGTTTTAAGAACAATTTTGCTGTTGCTCTTTACATTGGACAATAAATAATTCTATTCAGTTCTAAAGCATTCGTTAAAATATGCTACCCAACTATAGTATCAAAGCATTAAAACGATTAATTGAAAAAAGCCATAAACCTTTAAACCTTTTCAACCGAATCGACATAACATTGACACTAATTAATAAATAATTGAACCTCCGACCGGATACACCTGGTTGGCGTGTGCCGGTAAATGTCACAATATACGTTAGAATAGACCACCGATGTAACTAGAACTCACATTCCCTCCACTACACTTTGAATGATAGGTCAAGTAAAATGGTTATTGTAGGTTTTTTTAGTTCTCTTTTTAATCGATTTTTGGCATTGCCGTTTGGTATGCAAAAAGGACGCAAAGGGGAGCCTTTGCGTAAATTCCTGGCTTCCTTTTATGGGTTTAACAGTTACGTCAAATGTAAATATGCTATAAGGTAATAGGTTATAGTTTTCGTTAGGAAGGCGGTTTTCCTACTCGTCACTTTATGTGACTTCGCGTGGTGACGTAAGAAAACGTCATTTAAGTAATCTTTTCATCAATCATTAAGTCCACTATAAATGGGTAGCAAATATGACTTTGCTGTGTCATACTGTGACCACTTCGGAAATAAAATTTTCCTTAGTGGTCACAGTCCTAAAATATACTTCGCACTGTACTCGTCACTTTACGTGACGTAACGTAGTGACGTTGCAAAACGTCACTTAAGTAATGTTTTTTTTCATCAATGATTCTCCTTCTCGAGTCGTATTTCCTCATGTCTGAGGGTCGTGATTCCCCCGTGAAATCATCTTATCACGGACAATATTGCGTCATCTGCATCTGTCCTTGGCAGCGTGAAGAGCGTCGTGGAAATTCGTTTCCAGGGTCGTGCGGAACAGCAGGGCTATTCACGATGAATCGAAATGAAACCGTGACTCGGAATCTAAAAAAGATACGCGCGAAATTCAAATATTTTAGCGGTTTTTAATATTTTCTGCGTTCTGCAAGGAATTAAACTAACAGAAAAGAAGCACCCATACTGAGGGTGGGGCGCGGGTTCGAGACCCGCCGAAATCGTTTTTTTTTGGGAACTTATTTCATTTCTTAGAGATACCCAAAGTGCGGGTAAGTACTATAAAAAAAAACCTTACTACTTCACACTGTATTAGTATAATTATTAAGCTTAGTAAACCACTCGACTAAATTACTAACCTCTACGAACTAAGCGTTATAACAGGATAGTGATACAATTACAATAAGACATCTATCTAACTCATACTTTTGCGTATTATTAATTGCTCTACACACCAGGAAGGAAAACTATTAAAATCAAGGAAAACTGGTTTTAAATTACCAACTCATTCACTAGGTAGTTATTTTCCTCCGGTTCACCAAAAGAAAACTAACCAACACCTAATAGCTTAGTGCTAATCCAATATGTCGGCCGGACCGCGTCGCACGTTTCAAATTACCTAATGCATCCGGAACATTCGATCCCGCTATTTCTCAAAGAGATTAATTTCATTGAGTAAGTGGTACAGAGATATTGCAAAGCAAAAGGTTATATTCCCTATAAGGGTTCCTATCCTAGCTAAGTAGGTCTTTGCCAAGTTATTAGCATTGTTTTTTATGTACAGAAAAAAACGGTATTTTTGTTATTGCCCTACTTAACATTATCACACTGGCGAATTCACAGTAGCAGCCCGGAGTCAGGAACTTGGCGGTGTTACACCCTCATGCGTCAGAAAGCAAGCTTAGCCGTTGGTCCTGCGCCTGACCTCCGGTCGTGTAGGTCTGCCGTCCCATAAGGCTCCGATAATAATAAATCAGACCATTGAAGCGTTAGGAAAAGAAAACACAATCGATAAACGATCTGATTTCAAAATTGCAAAGTTAGTTTAGTTAAGTTTGCCATGCTCTGTGGACCATACACCACTTTGCTATGGTGATAAATTAGATGGCTCCTACTTTAAATACAGAAAAATATATACTAGATTATCCCGCACTTTCTCGGAAATAGCAAGTTATATTTACAAAATGCATGTTATTTTACAAAATGCAAGTCTAATGACCTCGCGAGAACATCTGCGAGTGTTATGCTGGCCGCATGCTAATGACGAGGCGGTGCGTTCCATTTTTGAAAAACTTTTCCTGCAACAATTTTTCAGAATTTGAAAATTAAAATTCGAACTTCTCGCCGCGAATAAGTAAAAAAAAAAGCTCGAATTTTAAAATTCAGTCTTCAGTAGAAAATTGCATTACGCACTAAGAAAGGAAACGTCACATGATCACATTTTTGTTTTTTCTAATCCAAGTCTAGCGTGGGTCTGGCGTTCCGCCCAATGTTGTACTATTTGGATACGGTCCAAATGTCGTGAACCGATAAATTTGATGGAAATCATTATGATGACGCTTCACAGCGCCAATGTGTTATCATTTGCAAAAATATTCGTATTAACTGTGATCATAACAGTAATTGATGACTTCGAATTAATAGTAACGAAATAAGTCAGAAATTAAAAAAAAAAACACAAAGAAAACCGTTGACGTTGACTATAGTACCGAGACGTGATTGTGACGTTATTTTTCTATGGGATTTGCGTAGTTCCTTTTCCGTACGATAGAGGCGCTGTACCAAAACCCGCCCATAGTAAAAGGAGACGTCACGATCACGTCTCGATATCATCGTCAACCGGGCTCAGGGCTCAGAGCTTTCGTTGCCTCGACCAGTCACTCTTTTTTCTTTTTCACAAAAAAAAACCTGTAAGTAAATTGCAAAGAAAAACCCCACTATAGAAATTAATTTTGTAGGTATACCTACTTAATTGCAAACTTGCTCTAGATAGTGCAAAAGCCCAAGGATCCAAGGTTGCACCCAATGGAGTGTATCCAATCAGTCTGAACGTTGGAATGCGTCCAATGTGACCCCATTGTCTGCCAGGTCAGATCAGTCTAGTTGTGCAATGACCTGGTATAGGTAGACGCATCTCTATTAGGACATTTTAAACAAAAAAAAACTATAAAAAGTAAGTAAAGTTAAGTAAAAAAAAGTAAAAAATATTTATTGCAGCAAATAATACAAAATAGTTAACAAATAAGCTTAAAACTAAAACACATGAATAAGGGTTCTTGTTATAACACCCGCACTGGTGCTTACCCGCACTCTGGGTATCTCTAAGAAATCGGAATATCCGGTTCGAGTTCCGCCGAAATCGAAAATTTTTGGGAACTTATTTCATTTTTAATTGGTAAGTTCTATGAGTTTCTATGTTCCGCGCTGTACTCGTGTCTTTTTTTTCTTCGTTGATTTTTTCCGTAAATTGAGGACGCATTGGAAAAAAAATCGCTTTTCGAAATGATTCCGAGGTGGTCCCATAAAAATATTATTCCTGAGGTCTATGAGACAATGTGTCCCTTAAAAAACTTAAAATACAATGTAAATAGGTACTTACATGGAATTTGATGTCGGTTTTTAGAACTTTTGCTTTTTGTGAATTTTTTGAAAACATCAAATTATTAGATGAAGTTCTATATATTTGGTTACGTTCTAAATTTAAATAGGACTATTGCTAATTACACAAGTCTATGGAATATTTTTTTTCTATTACAATAGCAAACAGGAAGCGTCATAAATAAAGGATTGTATGCGAAAAGAAAAACATGGCGACAGTGACTCCATAAGTATAATAAACTCTACCAGAAGACGTCATTTGATAGCATAGCTAGCCAAATGACAAATCAAATACAAAACATTAACCCACTTATTCATAATAGTCTGCTAACTACAAGCATTGCTAATGCTCACGCTGTCTTATTCTATTGGCGAGAGTGAGAAAAAATACTGTTTGGCAACGGGGAACAAGGGAGTAAAAAATTATCACCACGACCAAACTTCATGTAACAAAACAATTTCAACCCAGAGCAGTTAACCACAAACCCATAACAAAGAAAAAGAAACCATAACATAAAGCAGCACTGTCGAAACTGCAAAAGTTCAGTTCTCAAGTCATAATAAATTCATTTAAGGCGCTACCTCGACTCAAACTAGCGACGCCAACTATTTTATCTTATTATTACGTTGAACAAAGGCAATTTCAAAAATCCATCGCCCAGTTTGTGATACATATTATAAGCTTTTTTTTAATGCCTCTGTAATAGTTTTATTTTGTATAGTAAGCAGAGATTTGAAGTTGCCCTTGGTGTCCACCAAAATCTCTTTTCTAATCTCTGCGTTTTTCTGCCGGCAATACGGCGCTAGTGTGCGCAGGAGTACCGCCTTAACGAGGCTTCGGCTCTTGTCGTTGAAAAGGTGTTCGCGAGCGCTTTTCGGACCGGGGCGCGCCGCCGCGCCGGCCGCCGCCGCGCTGGTCCGAAAACCGTTCGCAAAGAACTACGGACTATTTGATGAACTCTTTGGCAGCGACCTAAAGTCCACCTGTGACGCAGGAGGGTGTAATATTCGTTTCCCGCCTTAAGAAAATTGTATTTACAATCTGTAGATATTTGGCGAATGTTCTGGTCTCGCGTAAAAAAACTGGGTTAGAACCTAGATACATGTAAAAAACCATTATTTTTTTCACGGGCAACCTCTGTAATATCAAGAACGAATGTATGTCGGACTGTGGATTTCAGCGCCGGAATATCAAGCTCACGCAATTTTATATATTTTTTTAACATTGAAAAAGAACATTGTTCCAATTTGACTCGACTCAAGTTTTTTTTAACTGAAACCTCCTTTCCTCCACAACTTGTGCAAAAAACCACAGATAACATCAAAGTTGGCACGAAGGCTCCCAACTCCCGAGCCACGGCTTTTTCCCAATTTATAGGGGTTCAAGGGCCAAGAGTTGTTATTGAAAAGGTTCTCTGGCTGTTATTCCTGAAGACCTCAGGGGATGAGGGTAAACCGAAATGAAGATGGAATAAATATAATTCTAATTAGATTTATTTGTTTTCTTGGTGGCGCTATTGGTGGAGGTCCGAAAAGGTTGCCAGTTCTTTTTTTTTTTTTTTTTGTAGTTCGATTCCCACCTCGGGAAAATTAATGTTTGTACGTAGGTACGGTCTGCAGGTACCTATTTGTTACGTAGTAGGTATAATAAAACAATATCTAAGTAAGTACCTATGTACGTAATGACTACATTTTGTTCGATCTTATCGCAGAAGGTTTTGCGCGGAATTGTTACTAAATATTTTCATTCTTATATTTTGCAATAGATTTCCGCAAACTAGGTAACGCCTGAGTCTATTATTTATTATATTTCCATTATAATATATATATATATATGTCAATAACGACATAACATGCGATAAACAAATATTAAAATCCTATCTTATGGATGCGTTTATTGCTAACTTTACCAAACAATTTCATGGACCCGTTGGGAAAGGAAATAAAAAATTATATATTTTTAAATGTCGTGGATCGTGGACTATTTGGGAATCAAAGAATGAAATATTCATTATACTTATTATTAAAAAATGTTTTATTGAGACAATGGAGTTGTGGACCTCTGGTAATAAACCATACCAGTGAATTGTTAAATAACCATGGTAAAGAGAATTCCGGATGCAAGGAAAAACACGTTTTTGCACCCAAGTTGGTATAAACCATACAGATAGTGAATTCATCGGAATTAATTGTACAAATCTGATGACTGCATCGCTAAATGTGTTCATGCAGTCACTGATTGTAGTTATTTAAGGAACAAAAAAAGGTTTGATTTGTTGATAAAATAATTGGCTTATTCCCAAAGGTCCACGACTCTATTGTTTTCAAAAAACTAAGTTCCATACATTGATTCCTAACGGGTCCACGACATTTTAAAATTATTAACATTTCCTTTCCCAAAGGGTCCATGGAATTGTTTGGTACAGTTAGCAATAAAAGCTTTGATAAGATAGGACTAAATATTTGTTCTAATGTAGAGATGTTTTTTGGATCACAAAAATTATTAAAGAACGTTAAATACTTAATATCAATCTTATACTATATAGACTTACTTGAGCATTAAAAATCTGAGTTTCGGTAAAATCACAATAAATCACCTAAGGCATTAAGTCAAATTAAATAATATCAATCTTATACTAAATAGACTTAAGCATTAAAAATCCCAGTTTCAGGATGAGATGAACGTTTTCTTATACGGTATAAGTTCTATTGATTAAATAAAAATATCAACAACAATCGACAGTCCAAAATAAATTACATATAGCTCAACAACATCTTAAATTTACTTGAAAATGTTACCAAGGCTTTTATATTGGTTAAGAGCATCGATGATACGTACGGTGTCGTTCGTTTTCACAATTCCAAATACTGGTTGGTATGGAAGGGTTGTTAAGCCAAAAACCAACAAAGTAGTCATTGAACAATGTAATTTTTTTAATATAAAAATAATAACTCTTCCGCCGCATCCCTGTATGCTGTCTATCTCGCTCAAACCTGTAGTCTATTTCGCTTTAATGACATGAAGACACGCTAACTAAAGAAATACTCTCTTGTATTGTTTTAACTGACTGTACGTTAGTTAAAACTCATGGACCCGTTGGGAGTTCATGTATGAACATTTCAAATTCTAGTTTTAATTTTCATGGACCCGCTGGGAAATAGGAAACAATAGAATCATGGACCTCTGGGAATAAGCCAAATAATTTAGGAGTTAATGCAAAAATCAAGCAAAATGGGTATTTTTAAACACTTAGATTTATGGTAACGAAAGTAAATGTTCAGATTAAAAAAATACATGTTTTTTATAAGTCATCGTTTAGTTTTTCTATTTAATGTCTAAATCTATTTAATTTTGAATAATTAATAGTTAATAAGCGAAAACTTGATTTTTGCACTGACTTTGCTTTGCTCTGTACGCACCTGATCCATATCAATACCAGTCGGAAGCGTCCAAGAAGCTGGCTGCATGGCCCCGTAATATTATTTGAAAGTAACATCAAGAAGTAGAAGTGTAGTTTACACAACAATTGAGGTAACTGCAGACTGATGCAAACAATCTACAGGTAGCTCAACATATCTTGTCTACTTTTTTATCTATATTTTTCAGCTAACTGAAAATCTGCGCTCTACAATTACGAAACCATCAAAAACATACTGTTTGTCTGATTGTAAGTACCTAAATGTTGTCATCGTCAGTGCGAGACGTGTTCTGACTCATGTGTCATTTGACATTGACTTTTATGGTCTCGCGGTCGACAGAACGAATTGACCTTTTAAAGTTTAATGCGTTTGTCTCCCTCTGGTGCATGGTTTAGCCAAAAGACCGATATGGTGCGGCGGGCGATGGTCCGCTTACGATGCAGAAGGTTGCGGGTTCGATTCCTGCCTTGAGACAAATGTTTGTACGATCTGCAAATTGGTTCCAGGTGTCCTGGGTATTTTCTAATTATAATAAAAAATATTTATCTTTATAATGTACTGCATTATGACTGTATAACAGTTATCTTGTACCCATAACACAAGCTCCGCTTAGCTTAGGGCTAGATAATGCTGTGTGAATTGTTCAGCATTATTATTATGTATTATTATTTTAATGCTAGACAATTCACACAGCATTATCCAGCCCCAAGCTAAGCAGAGCTTGTGTTATGGGTACTAGAAGACTGTTATACTAATAAAATATATACACTACATAGATATATATGTTTTTTTACTGCAGTGGAATTGATTTATAAACATTACAATGACAAAATAAAACAATTACACCTAGTTACTGTACACACTTATATCTATTACCTAGAAATCTAAGCCGTCACCAGAAGGAGTGCCCAGAATGCTGGCAGCATTGCCACGTTGAATGGCAATGGTAATGGTCGTTGACCGAAATAAAAGCCAGCATTCCGATCACCTGTGGACTCTATGAGAAGTTTTGTTAGGTCTTTGTATATTTCGTGTGTCCCAGGATACAAGGAACTAGGGTGTCCACTCCAAACGGCTCAAATAGGTAACCTCGATCAAGGTCGCAAAAAGTCGTCGTTGATACTAAATTGAAGTCATCGACAAAAAATCGTCATCATCATAACAGCAAGTACGATGATGATCATGATGAAGTCCTTCTAACCGAATTTCAGTCATGGCGGCGGCCGGTGACCATGTTGTTGACAAAAAAAATTGCCGTTACATTTTCATACGCAACAAAATTAAGATTAAACAAGATTTTATGTGTCTCTTTACTACATGAACAAAGTCATCGATATAGCTCTTGGAATTAGCAAGCTGAAGTGGCAGTGGGCCGGCCATATCTCGCGAAGAACCGATAACGGTTGGGGTAAACGAGTTCTTGAGTGGAGACCGCGACTCGGCAAACGTAGTGTAGGACGCCTATGTTAGGGGAGGCCTATGTCCAGCTGTGGACTACTATAGACTGATGGTGATGATGATGATTACATGAACAAAATTATTGTTTTCAGTTTTTACAGTAGATACCTACCAACCTAGAGAAACCAACAATTTTCATACTACAAGTACTTACGTACCTGTACATAGGTAGGTAGGTATTTCAAACGTTCCGATTTCGACTCGGAACTCTTACACGTGCCAGTGAATATTGGAAAACAAGGTCTCTTTCTGTAAATACAAAACAAAATAATAACTTCTTAAGTAAATTCCTTTAAACAACCAGTAAGGTTAAATTTCACCGTTGTAATTGAACGCGTTCACGTTGCTATTGAAAGCGTTCAATATAAGATAAACTCAGCTTAGCACTAAGAGAGTTCATCGCATTTTACAGACGACGTAAAGTTGATCTGGTTTAAACGCTAAACAGAGTTCAAGAGCTGTCTTGTCACACAATAGGTATTACGAATTTGAAGTCCATCAAGCTGAACTTAGTTTTGTTCAATTGAAATTAAAAACTCTTTATTTTCTTAGGAACATTAAATTTACACTTACCTAGTTAAAATCAAATTCTTAAAGTTTAAGACTGATATGGAAATAAAGTGATATTTTTGATTTCTGTCGCCTGTTCGGTATGTAGGCTAAAGTAAAAAAAGTGACAAAGAAACCTTTAGCTTGTTAGTTGTTATTTTTCGAGATGGAGCAAAACCCGTCCCAAGCTTTTTATCCTTTACATAATCTGATATTTTATACTAAGACTTTTTGCATACGACAGTTTTGACAATTTGTTTGAATTTATGTACTTACTGATAATATTTGCAACTCACTAGGAGTTTTGTTGTGGAAGCGTATACATTGCCCTTTAAAAGATACATTAATCTTGTGAAGCCTTGTTTTGGGCACAGCGAGTTTATGTTTATTTCTAGTATTTAAGTTATATTTATCGCTATTTTTAGAGAACCGATTGATATTTCTAGGAGTGTACAACAAGTTTTCATAAATATATTGACATAGTCATCAATTCCATCATTATGTTTATTTATTAAAATTTATTAGGCAGGGATTATCTTAGTTTTAGCCGCTAACGGTGAAATCGGACCTAAGTATTACTTAGGTACCTACTAATAAGTAGAACTACAACGAACCTAACTCTACCAACACAATATGCCAATATAACTAAGTACTAAAAGTAAATACAAGTTCTAAAAGCAGATTGGACCCTGCAACGGACAGCGGAAGCGAGGCAGATTGAAAACTTCGAAGCAAAAGCTGTTCTCTATACACATCAAGCGGACTTTAATCCGCTGATTTTCATTTGAATACGTTGAAAACTTCACGTAGAAGGTCATTCTTCTTTTTGCTCTATCTAACCGATAGCTAAATGTAGATGAATAGAAAATACTTTATGGCTCTCAACTTAGAAATAATATACAAAGGAATACGGTATCTATGTATATTAAGCTAGTATTGGCGGTCTTATCGCTCCAGAGCGATCTCTCCCAGACAATGAATATACATGACTGTATGTATATGCATATTTTTGATCTCATTTACGAATTCAAAAACTTTTATGAAGCCAGGATTATGAGTACCTACATACTACAAAACCATTCACTCCATTTTGAATTAAAAATAAAGCCAAAAAAACGATGGCTCTCATTCTAAAAAAAGTAACTAAGTTGTAATATGACTGTTTTCTAGATTATGTTTTCTATCAGCTGGTTGAAACATTGAACAAGTTAAAAATTGTGGAACGGAACGTAAACAGTTTTTCAAAACATCCGCTGCATATACCAACAGCGAAACCTTTTAAAAAGAAAATGGCTGAAAATAGGTCGCACGGTGCAATAGGAAAAGCCATTTGCTCGCAGCCTGATGCCACTAAGAGGTGACCTATTTTGAACCTTTTTACTGCGGTATACAATGCAAACTCGTTAGTTGAAGACTACCAATTTATTTTCATAATAGGGTTGACAGACTTGAAAACCACGCACGGTCGTATGGGCCCATAAAAGTAGGTTTTGATTATGTAGGTTTTTAATGGAACTGTATAATACACACGTATTAAAAACAATACTTACCTATTCCATGAAATTAATAGGTACATTTTTGTTAGTTCAACTGACAATTAAATAGTCATGTCCTAATGCTTTACCGTTTCGATATTTTATGACAATCGATATTGTTGATAGTTGTAATCGATTTTATTATTGTTGCTTAGCATTTGTATTATTTTACAGACTTTACTCAGGCGTCTGAATGACTTTATTTTTAAAATTAGAATTCGATAGAATAAAATACTTTTATTTTAATTGTTTTATTTGCTACGTTTACTGCCCGCGGCATTACACGCGTTTTCCGAGCAAAACAAATTGAGTTACTGTGGTAAACTATAAATTTTATATTATAAGTATATAATAAATCCATAAATTTCATGTAAAAATCATCTATAATAATCTTCGTTACAAGCTATGTTGATTTGATAAAAATCGTAACTTTTGTAAGTCACCATATTTTTCGCATTGACAGATTCGCATCTCTAAGGTGACCGCGCACCTGGGAGTACGGCAGACGCGGCATTCCTTGCACTCATCGAATTTTCTAAATCTTTATATGAAATAGTATGCAGCATCGCGCACCTATCGGCAGCGAACCCGCGGCATTTCAGTAAAACGCCATGAAGAAATGCGATGACTGCCGGTAATACCTGCTTGTAGCGCCGATTGATGCGCGTTCAGCTAAGTAACTATGAGATACTTCATTCTGGGCACTTCTTAGTCGTGCATACGCCAGATAAACAACAAACTCAAATTATAATTCAAAACAAACAACTTAATTTAGTATCTTGATTCTTGGCAATACAATTTAAATCCGCTGCCAAAAACTAATAAAATCTTACTACGTATCTAAATTAAATTCGATGAGTCGGTAGGTTATTTTTTATACGGTAACGTAGTAGCGTTTTATCTAAAAAAACATCGACTGATCCATTGATTATGCCAAAGCTTCGAGTTCAATCAAATTCAAAGTTGGAACGCACGTGGGTCTTTGACGGCGCGCGACAGGAAACGGAAGCGATTGTTTAGTGACTTGAATCGTAAATCGAAGATCGAACGCGTGCTCTCGATAACGATACGTGCTATTTTCCCAACCCTATTTAGGGTTTATGAAAGAAAGCTATAATTTAACATCCGTTTGAATTTATTTTGGCAATGTGGAACGTGAATCGGATTCGAGTAATTGAATGAATCAGCTTCTGAAATATAATGTAGAGCGCGCTTTGAATATTTATGAGCTGAAAGAACATGGCCTGTAAAAATGAACTTGTAGGCAATTATTCTTTTAAACATCAAAGGTCAAATATTATATTTGAAGCAGGTAGGTGGTTATGGTAACCAAGGCATTGGATCCATGACTTGAAACGGTAGATGAAATAATATGATATTTCCTGTTTGTAAGTATAAATAAACATTCATATACGACTCATTTTACTTAGTACAAATGTAAACTACGTGTAGCATAAGTTTTATTGCTAAAAAGTTTGCGTTGTTGTTTCATTTTAAGTAGGTACTTTTGTGATTATTGTTTATTACGTTGTTAGCACTTTTCGTCTGAGATACAGGTTTAACCTAGTTCAGGCACAAAACCTCTAGAATGTAAGTTATTTTTACTCTTTTGTTGACTTTTTATCCGAAGATGTTTTTGAATAAAATTAATATTATTATTTAATTCTCAGCTTAGCTAGAAACAGCCAAGAGTTACTTAATATTTTTGAACATTAGTGTACAAGATTTGAAGACAGGGCGCTATGGCGCTCATTAGGGGAGGCCTATGTCCAGCAGTGGACTAATATAGGCTGATGATGATGTACAAGATTTGGTGGTTTAGGTATCTCATAGTCACCTTAAATCACATTCGGATGCACGCACTTTTCAGTTTTCTGCAACTATTGTGGATGACTCTACATATTTAGCTTGGGGCGAGATGCTGTGTGGATTGTCCAGCATTATTATTATCCTGGTAAGTTGAATAAAACGATTCCCCACATTCTCACTTTACTGCAATCTGTAACATCACAAGTGTCGCGATCTGGAGTCGAGTCGTGGTTATGGGACGCAGATGCTCTTTACGCGTGTGGGAAGCACTGATGATAGAGCTGGCAACATTCGCACGTGAACTGTTTGTGCGAGATGTTGCACAAACTGTTATCACGTGCGAATGTTGCCACTTTGTAAATCGGAAACAGGACAAAATAATCATAATGTTGTGTTTCTGTTAAGAGCCTTTACGCCTAGCGCGCGATGTCAAGTTTAGGTAATTCAAACCCACACAGAAGCGAGCGTGACTGTGTGAGTAGCGCTGGCGCGTTCTATTGTGGTATAGTCAAGCTTAGCACTTTGATCCATTCGAGTGAAATTGATATAGCAATTATTTAATTTAAATTTGAACTTAGACAGATGACATATTTACGTGTTAAAATAAAATCAAAATCAAAAATTGTTTATTTCCATAAATACAAAAATGTACACTTAGAAAAGGCCAAATTCTTAAAATAAAACACTGACACGGAAATAAAGTGGTACTTTTGATTTCTGTCGCTTCGCTATGTAGACTAAAGTAAAGAAGTGACTAATAAACCTTCAGCCTGTTACGAGTAGGTACAAATAAAACACTTGGTACGGATAAAGTCGAGTTTATTTTACAACATTTTAAATGTTTTATTCTACGAATAAATAATAAGTCAGGAAGTCTAATTCAGAACAAATTCCAACCAAAAAGTGGGCGCTGCTTCAAATCAAAACTATGGATAATTCAAATAGGAATCACTTCAATTGGTTCGCGCGCCTGCTGCAATGGCAGCTATGACAACTGAGTCATAGCGGCGTGGACGATGTTATGCAATAAATGGACCGGACCAAGTCAATAACGAAACAATTATATGGTCAAATGCTTTTTTTTACTATACAGGGTGTTTTTTTTTCAAAATGAAACCTTCAAATTTGAAAATTTATAAATTAGACTACGAATTCGAGAAAAGGTTGTTTGTCGTATAGTTGAAAGTACAAACGTTCAGACTATACGCAAAGAAATCTATCTTCTTTTGTCATATTTTTTTATCGTTATGAGCTTTTTGACATAAAATTTTCTTGCATACCCTCTTCAAAAAAGCTGAAAGTAGTGATTTTAGTTTGGTCAGATATATGTAGTACATTTTGCAGGGTTATGTAGATAGAATCTAACGTCCGTCTTTCGACTGTCAGTGGTAGCACTGACAGTCGGATTCTACGCATCTACGCACGGACGTTAGATTTTAAATACTTTCTGTCATTTTTGTAGAAAAACTGGGCGATGGAAATCAAAATAAGCGCAATAACCTTGAATTTATTTTAATAAATGTTCAAAATGATATTGATTGTCCACAGTGTGATAAATCTGTTTTTGTACAGATGATTCTTTAAATAACCCCATTAGAAAAAATCAATTTTGAAGGTGTTCCAACCATTAAGGCACATAGGCGTCGTAAATTTATTTATTTATTATCAACTTAGAAGCAAAATGAGAAAAAATTTTTTTTTTACAAATGCTTACTTTTCCAAAAATATAAAAAAGTTTTGTCTTTTTTAACGAAGAACTTATTATTTTCAAAATCAATCACGTAACTATTAACATCGCTTTTTGATAACTCTCACGGTTTCAGACTTCCTCTCAGTGGCCCTGAAAAAATAAAACACCCTATATCACACATCAATATACGCCTTCAAGAATAAACTCGACAACTGGTTACGAGACAAAATTGACAAACTAAAAAAATTACGCAATAAGCTAACTTTTTTTCCAAGGATTTTATCTATTGGTTATCATTTTTTTTTTATTAGATATGTCAGTATTTTCATAAAATTTTGAGCTTCGAAACTGATGCTGACAGGGAAATTAAGAAAACCTCTAACAAGTTATTTTCATAGAACGCGTACATACTATATTAATTCAAATATTTTCTCAACTAACTTTTTCGACAATGAAATTTCCTAAAATTATTACTAATTAACTTATAGTGTAAGATAACTGGTTCATGAAAATAACGAGTTTGAAAAGTACTGTTTTTGAGCCAAACTGCGCATGGAAGGCGTGAACCCTCTTAACAAAGTACGTACAAAGCCAATTCATATATGTATTTCAAGGGATATTTTACAGCTAAAACCTTTCGGATTGTACCTTTGGAAATCTGCATCTGTAATTTGAAGTTTAAAGTTTTTAAAGAATTTTACAAATAAAGATGAAACTAAAAGATAATTAGCCTTAATAAAATTAACTGTAGCTTTTATTCATATTCTAGGCTTGTCAAAAATATGTACAAGTATTAAAATGTTGTGAATATCCCGGCTCTATTATTCCCATGTTGCTAATTGAATTTGTGCACAAAAATATTCCATATCATCTGTCACAATTCAAAATTAATTAAGAACACATCCGCCATTAGCATCACAAACAATTCCCAGAGTTGACAAAACAAAACTCAAAACATATCATTAAAGCGTGCGAAACGCACCCTGCTGTTTGTAAAAAAATAATAAAAAGATTAGTGGGTGTGTCCCTTAACCGAGGATAAATGACTCAATAATGATCCGTCAAACCGAAATTCACGTATCGGAAAACATGTGATTATGGTTTTTTGAATTGAGAATGTAGAGGGAGGGGATTGAGTGAGAGGTTGTGACATTTTATCGATAAAATGTGTGTATCTAGTAGTCGGTAAAAAGGGTTTTTTTTAAACACCTTATTGATAAAGTTACTGCCGTAGAGACACCAATTTACTTTAAATTCTACAACTAGATTAAAGGAAAGAGAGCTCTTTGATCACTGAACGAATCGAATACAAGCTTTAAGTAAAGGAATATTTTGTCAGTGCAAAATTATTTTAGTAACTAACCTAAAAGGCACGTTGGCCTTATTAAATTTCATACACCATGGCATAGCTTGACGTGACGTGCTTTTCAAATATATTTGATATTTATTTATATTCTAATCAGTTTGCTGCTATCAGTTGACAACTGATGACAAATTCAGTAATTATATCGACGCACGACATTACAATCTGATTGATAACAAATCAATAGAATTTAGTGGAACGATTGTACTTTCACTCTGATTTGCTATCAATAATCAGTTGCCTTTTGTTTTAACATGTCAAACAGATTGAATGATAAAAATGTGCACGTGTAGGTACATATTATTTTTAACAACATGTCATAATGAGCATCTAAAAAATTGTAGCTTATAGTTATGTTATGAATCATAGGTTACATGCAAGAGCTCTAAACTCATTATTCAGTCAAGTCAATCGACTCAGTTATTTTGTTTTGAATTAAATCACGTTTGGCATTGTTCCATTTCTAGACGTGAGTAAACCGTCGATCAAATTTTCTCCCTAGTAACATCTTTTTAGATCTCTGGTCGAAACTTTATAAACCACAGTTCTAGTGGTAAGCATTATTTCTCATCCTAGTACGATACTAGCGTGATATTTTTCTTATTTTCTCTCATACTAATCAGTTCTTATCTTCAAGTAAACTAGTGCACATTTTAGCTCTAGCTCTACCATCGACATCGATGGCCTAACTGTCGCACCAGTCCCACCACTGCCCAAGATTAGGGTTGCACCTCACAAAGATTCCGTAATCTATTCGCGAGGGTCTCACAATGCGAGCAGATGTTCAGGTAAACTGGAGCAAGTTGGCAGATGCTGGAACAAACTGATGCCTCTATTGTTTGCGATTGTAATTTCATTATTTGCCGTTTTTGAGATTTCAAGTTAAGTGAAATTAAAAACCTAGAAAGCGAGATTTAAGGAGGTTTTGATGTTGCATATTATTTTGATCTTGGGTTGTTGCAAAGTACTTTACCTACTTGTAGGTAGATAGAGTCAGTTCTGAAAGTAAAGGTGAAGTATTATTTTGACCAATTGGTTGACAGTTAATCCAATATAAAACGAGTAAAAACTTGAAAATCAACTGAAATAGGGCATTTAGAGTCGATACGTGGTACTTGTAATTAATTCGTTTCGCTACAGGCTACTGAGAGTACCTGGTTACAAGTTTTGTCTCGAAATACGACTCTCAAATACACAACATTCAACTCATTTTCATTGGAATTCCATTCAAAAGATATGAATATAACCCCTAGAACCTAAATTATTTTTTGTTGGCAACCCTACGCACGACTTGGCAGTTTCATTTCACGGTCCACGTAGCATTGCGCAAAACATCGTTTCTGTGAGTACAACCCTATCCGTTCGCTATTCAAAAACTATAATTTGAATTTTTATTTTTAGAGAATTGCTGGTTAAAAAGACACCTTCTCATAAAAAGTTTTTACTTTGGAGTTGGTGGTAGTGCAGTTGAATGCATTTATTTCTTGTATTTACTTACCTAGGGAGAGCTGGTGGCAAAGAAACATTATTAAATTTATTGTTGACTTTTTTCATCGTTGTGAAAGGCTCTGAAAGCAACAACTGCCATCGATTTTCATATTACAAAATAAAATTTTCCTGCAACACGAAACTAAATATTCCATGCTTATGAACGGTAATTGGAAGGGTGGGAAAGGCTTTAAAAATTCTTGAACATTAAAACAAATGACAACACGAAAAGTCAAGGCCGCCAGCCTGACCCTCAATGTCTGGTCGCAAAACTGAAAAATACACAAACCAAGGTTAGGCCCGCCTAATCGTGCCTAAAGTCCATTTGGTTTTGAGGGTGAGGCCCGTGATTCGTAACTAAATATTATTTTTAATTGTGTAAGTAGATTTATTCTACTTGTGTTTTCTGTGGTTTTTGTTGTACTTACGTATTATAACCGCGTTCCATTTCCAAACGTAGACAGACCTTTATACAGGCTGCGTTTTTTGTAAGAAGAACATGTTTACAATTACAGTACAGGTCGTAAAAGGATATTAGTAGTATCCTCGATGCAACTTGACAAAGTCCCTAAACTGACAAGGAAGTAATCTTTTTCCTAAAGAAAAATAGTAAGCAAACTGAAAATGAGTTTGTTGGCTAATTTTACCTGAAAGGTTACTTGACTCTTTTAAAGACTTACAATTTTTAAAGGTTCGTAACTCGCTCCAAACGGTGAACGGTTAACTAAAGTGTAAGTAAACAAAGTTTTTAATTGTTACTCCAAGTTGAAATTACTTAAGATCAAGTTGCAAGCTAATTACAAGGCTTGGCTCTGTCTACTAGCTAGATAATTAACTCGTTTTAGATGGGTAGACTATAAATAAAATGTAATGACTCGTCGACGTCTTATACAGGGTTTTTTTTGCAAGAAGTTTTCGTCCGTTTTTTTATGTTTAGGTACACCTACTTTTTTAAATATAATTTAGGTACTTCCTCTTGCTTCAACATTTAAAATATTATCTATTATTAAATTGTATTATATGTTGTCCGTGTACCTAATAACTGTAATAAAATAAGAGTTTAGAGTTAAGGTTGGTAACATTTAATAAACACACCCTTCCTTACCCATACAACACGAGTAGATTCTTCCTACCAAAATCAACAGATAATATATTATGTCTGCTTTCTCCATTAATAATTGCTTGTATCTATAAATAGCCAATTAAACAAGCAATAAATCATGTGCAAATAGAAGTGCATCGCTAAAAGCTCGATAAATTCAATCGATCACTGCCAATGTCAGTTTGACAGCTGGTATGTGGCGCCACGTGACTGCATTATCATTAAAGCTTCTATAATGCAGTTTATTGACGAATGAATATTCAAATTAACCAGTAAGAATCGAATCATTAACGCGCTTACTTTGCTTCTGCACCTGTCTTCACTTGTGATTTTTTTGATCAAAGGTATTCGACGTCGTTTCCCAATCATCAGGAATACAAACTACCTGCGAAGTTTCATTAAAAATCGTTGAGCCGTTTAGTCGTTATAATGCTACTGACATACTTTCACATTTATTAGCATGGATGGATTGGGGTTTATTAAAATTAATATATCTTTCCATTATCTTTATGCCATTTAATGACAATAAATAAAGTAAGTAGAGTAAATACTTACATAATACTAACTTTACCGAGATACTGCACTCATTACGGCGCCACCATTTTAAGAACAAGCACTGTTATGCAATTAGCTTTAATGCACTCGTAATTAGGTTTATTTTTGTATGACGGCGGAGTATGTCGTACTGCTGTAGGCTAAGGGTTGTCATACGAAATGTTATAATAATAGATTAGGTAGGTAGGTAGGTACATTCTATTCAGTATCTATTATTTAAAAACTCCTCCCACATCCTTACTCAAACTAAACTCAAGTACTGTTGAGTTTAGTTTGAGTGAGGATGTCAAACGATCTAGTGTATTTTCTTAGAAAATTAAGACACGTAAGAAAATAAAATAATAATGAGACATCTATTTTTTCTATCACAAAATACTACTCACTTACGTAATTTTAATTTACTTACGTAATGTATTTTGGACTTTCATTCATACAAACTATTTATGTACTCGAAAAAAAGAAATTATTCGTCGTTCAGTTTCAAGTGACAACCCTGTGTAATGTATTACATAGCAGCCTGTAGCTACTGCTTCAACACGGAACATTGGTGGCGCCGACTGTCGAGCGTAGACGACAACGATTGTAGATCAAGATCTGCTGCCGAGCACTTGATTACTGCAATTAAATAATTATGTTTTATTATAATGTTTTAAAAGTATTTTTTTTGTAATAAACATTTTTACTAATCTTACTAATCTAATAGAAGTAGATTACTTCTCCGTACTGCCAATTTGTCACAATGAATTATATTATTAATGTAAGCCACGGAAACAGAGCTCCTCCAATTCATCTTATGTAGATCTTCATTCACAGTATTCACACCCTGTATAGGTGATTACGTGATTAACTACGAATTATGGCATTTTTTCTCCCCATTCTATTTTTGAATTTCCAGAAACTAACAAAACTCCCACAATATCCTTCTGCTTTGTGCGAGCATGATCTAATAATTCTTAGACTGACCTTTGGCCACCTTGGCATTGTAAACCTCTTTTCAAGTGAGCTTTGTGGAGCCTTTTGTTAAAGGCAGCCTTTTGTCTGTGTGAAATATTGGGAGACTAGTTTGAAAATCGAATGTTAATTTTATTCTCATTTCAGCAATGAGGTTTTCGTCTGAAGTTGAAACTTCACAGTCGACTTGAAGAGCAAAGACCTCATTTCAATGTTAGTAAATTTTACTAAATACGTACCTACCTACTTGTATAAAGAGGTTGTATAGGTTTCGCACATGAATAAAATGAGAATTATATTATCTTTGCTTGGATAGAATATAAATATAATTGAAGGTTCTATAAAGTAGTATGTACTGTACATAGAGAGATCATGACATAATTATTGGTTTTGTCTCCCACTTCAAGACTAAAATATTTTCTTGCAACAGCGACATTTTGCGCGACATTGTAATCTTCTTCTCTTTGATTTATTCGGTTCCCACAATTTTCTTGTATTTCGCGCCGAGTTCTATTTAAAAAGAAACTATTACATAATGATAATCATTAGCCATTCAGTTTGTCATTGAATTGGCAAGGTTGAGTCGGTCATGCGTAGGTACCTACCTTTTGTTTATGTTGAGGATAATCTATTGTTCAGTTTAAAATAGGTAAGTAAGGTACTGTGTAGGTTCTTCTCTTTTTAACCAGCTCAGCCAAAAAGTTCCTCTTTCTATATAAAATAAAGCCGGCCCAATGCGGGTCAGCCCGCACGCGGAGGGCACCGTACATAACTATTTCGTAAAGAAACTCTAAAAAACAGATTTAAAAAATATTTAAATAGCAAAAAGCCAACACGACGCGGTCACCCATCCAAGAACTTTAGATTCTTAACGAGATCTTCGCGGATCTTCGAGAAATTCATTGATCGGTACTCAACTTTGTATGACCGTTGCTCAGACTAAGTACCTAAGACTTAGTCTGAGGGCCATTGGCACCCCATAATTATTACGACTAGGTACATAAAAAAACATAACCCTCCTTCTTTCGCAGTCGAGTAGGTATAGAGCAAGGAGATAGATTGCATGTTGGGTAGGTAGAGTTGGACATTATTAGGAAGTTAGAAGTTACGTTTAAGTTAAGTTATTTAGGTATATTTTAATAGATTTAAAAAAAGAAACGTTCTCTTTATGGAAGAAAAGTCTTAATACTTAGAGTAACTAGACATAGAGTGATAGTTTTACACAAAATTCCGCTCAAAGTTGAGGCACAAAAACAACCAATGTGTGCGTAAGCGGCACGTTATTACATGAGCCGACACGCACACAAGTGCACAAATAATGTTGCAAGTAACTAACATTTTTCCCATAAGATAGGAAATTTTAACATTTTAATTTTTTAAGGAGTCAATGACTATCACATTTAAAACAAGATAGAAGACATAATGTAGGTACACGATATAAATAAACATTTATGGACAAAAAAACAATATGCAGTTTGCGCGCGGCGGCGCGGCGAAGTAACATTTACCTACCTACCTAATCTGTGGCGGCGGGCGGCCCTCGAATGCGCTACCCGCGAAAACTGTAGGTAAATAACTCAAAACTGAGCGCGAGTGACGGAGCACTGGTTTGGTGGACTGTGAGGTCAATGTGCGAATGTCAGTGCGTAAGCGTACGTACAGAGGGAGGTGGACTACCTATTGAGTGCTTCACTTTATTTCTTTCTTAGTGGACTACGTCCGTGGAATTTCTCTCGTCCCTGTACCTATGGTACATATTTAACTTAAAATCCAGGTAAGATAGGAGGTAACCCTGAAAAATCTCGCAAATAAAAGTCCTACCAGTGTACAGTAGAAATAGAAAAAACAAATAGCTATCTATGGGGTAAAATGTTTTTTGATCTATAGCTAGCAACATTTTTTTGTAATGGCGTCTGTTTTGTTTACGATTTATTTTTGTGCCTAAACTAATGTTTTACTCCGGAATATAAGATGCTAGGTTGTACTTACCTGTGAAATGGAATCTTCGATTGTTTCTGATGATTATGTGAAGAGTTGTGACACCCTTTCACAGCACAGTAAGTCATTTTTATTGCAAATTTATAGAGCTCTTACTAGTAGGCCTTGACCTTGAGTACTGACGCGTCGAGCGACGTAGGAAGCCTTTAAAGGCTTCCTTGAAATTGCTTCACTTCGCGCGCGCCTACTGCGTTTCTATGCCTAATTATTCTAAGTCTTAATAGATGTAAAACCTTTAAGGATTCCTTGCTGATACATCGTTAATTCAACGGTCAATCACTCTACGCTTGAATTTTTTATGTACTCGAATGCAACCAAAAATCTTCAAAAGTTACCATTATTTGCTACTTTATCTCCAACTGTGCTATAAAGGTTCAATCTACAAGAAAAATACGAATAATACAAGATACGCACGTGTCCATAGAACACAATACAGTGCAACAAAAATATCTGTTCACTTCACAGCGGCGCTATTGGTCACTTTGCCATCAAAATCAGAAACAAAATTTCTTGTTAAATCTTTAGTTCCAAATTCGACGACCTGTAGAGATAAATTGGTACGGTACTAATATAAAACACCTTTTGAGATGTTTGTCTGTCGGCAGATGCTGTCGTGTTCAATCTTTGCAAATAGAGGGCAATGTCCGATTGAGTTTTTATATCTGTCAGTGACGTGTCCGTGATGAATTGGCTTTTTGAAGGTGAAGGTAGGTTTCTTGTCTTTTCATATCAGGCAAAAAACGACTTATCAAAAAGATAAGACATTATTAGATGGCGTACGTTCGAATCCAATCCCAATCTGAATGATAGTAGGTTTCGTAGTTTTATTGGCTTTTGATTTATAAGAAGAGATTTAAAAATTTTAACCCTAAGAACGCACTTCTTTGTTTCTGACTTTCAGAGAAATCTAAGGAATCCGAAGTCGGTAGTCTTAAAAACTCCTTTCTAAGATAGGTAATCTAAGGTAGCGTCAATCGAAATGGAAGGTTGAATTGAATGCTCATTCCATTTTTGAATGAGATTTGATAAGACTGTGGAACAAATTATCATTCAAAAAATTCAAAAATAGAACGGCGTCGCAACGTCGTTCCGTTAACGTTAGTAGCCAGCTTTTTGTTATTCGAACCTCAAGTAACGCTTACTAAACGCGAAACATTTTGATATCTATAACTCTAGTCTAAAGGTCCAAACATGCTGTTCGATACATCGATCAGGTATTTTAGCATCATCAGCTGTTTGACCTAAGTAGGTTACTCGTGCCGCGAGCGCGGACCGAGTGCCTACGGAGGTCAGTGCATCAGCAGCAACCATTCAAACCGCACTCATTAACATCATTATTAGTCGTAGTTTTACACAATATAGCAATTGTTTCCACACTCGACTTTTATATCATCATCATCCCGGGAAGAGCTAGCCGCGATTCCTACATGGTCCTTCGAGCCGGATGCCTGACGTGGGGAGCTACCCAGTCAGGCCAGCAGCAGCAGTGAGCGAACCGCTCGCGCCCTCAGCATCTTCAGCCAGCACTGCAGTGGGGAGCAACCCACGCAGTGTCCAGCAGCAGCCGAAGGATGAGGGCAGTGATCTTAGCTCTACCAGTGAGCTTATTGGAGAGCTATCATCGATACCTGACGTGGGGAGCTACCCAGTCAGGCCAGTAGCAGCAGTAAGCAAACCGCTCGCGCCCTCAGCAGCAGCGAGCACAGTCGTGCGAAGCGAACCGCACCCACGACGTACCAGCAGCAGCGAGCCGGCGCTCACGTCCACATCTTCAGCCAGCACTGCAGTGGGGAGCAACCCACGCAGTGTCCAGCAGCAGCCGAAGGATGAGGGCAGTGATCTTAGCTCTACCAGTGAGCTTATTGGAGAGCTATCATCGATACCTGACGTGGGGAGCTACCCAGTCAGGCCAGCAGCAGCAGTGAGCAAACCGCTCGCGCCCTCAGCGTCTTCAGCCAGCACTGCAGTGGGGAGCAACCCACGCAGTGTCCAGCAGCAGCCGAAGGATGAGGGCAGTGATCTTAGCTCCACCAGTGAGCTTATTGGAGAGCTATCATCGATACCTGACGTGGGGAGCTACCAGGTCAGGCCAGTAGCAGCAGTAAGCAAACCGCTCGCGCCCTCAGCAGCAGCGAGCACAGTCGTGCGAAGCGAACCGCACCCACGACGTACCAGCAGCAGCGAGCCGGCGCTCACGTCCACATCTTCAGCCAGCACTGCAGTGGGGAGCAACCCACGCAGTGTCCAGCAGCAGCCGAAGGATGAGGGCAGTGATCTTAGCTCTACCAGTGAGCTTATTGGAGAGCTATCATCGATACCTGACATGGGGAGCTACCCAGTCAGGCCAGCAGCTTTGTCCATCAGCAATCAGCAACCCAGCAGACAATCACATTTTACTATAGAATAGGGATTAGTTTTGTAACCAAACTATCAGCCATCACTTAGATTACGAAACATTCGAGCATTGTCGTAACATTCACCTAGCCTAAGCAAAACATTGATCACCTATGTAATACTAACCCCTCAATTGTAGCGCCTCATCTCAATCTCATCTCGTACATCACCCTCGGGAGTATGTTCGATACATCGATCAGGTATTTTAGCATCATCAGCTGTTTGACCTAAGTAGGTTACTCGTGCCGCGAGCGCGGACCGAGTGCCTACGGAGGTCAGTGCATCAGCAGCAACCATTCAAACCGCACTCATTAACATCATTATTAGTCGTAGTTTTACACAATATAGCAATTGTTTCCACACTCGACTTTTATATCATCATCATCCCGGGAAGAGCTAGCCGCGATTCCTACACATGCGAATGACTTTTTGTGGTCAAACTGTGATCTAATTTTTTTGGGCAGTTGGCGATTGTGTTCGTGTTTGAATGGTTTTGTAGAAGGTAGGAAACGTGACGAAACGAATCAGCTCAAAGGTTTTTTGCTGAAATGAAAAAGTTTCGACGGTCACTAGCGCAGAACTCGTGGCATTGACTTTTTTCCACAATAATTTATGTCGGATTAAAGATGAAAGAAGAATTCACATTGAAAATTATAACTAATGAACGAAAAAAGAGAAAATTAAAGATTTATCATTTAAGATTTTTCTAGGATTACAATGCTAAATTAAACCTTGGGAGAAATCATTTGTTATAAGTTTACAATACCACTGGCAGCCTACCAGGAGGCCGTAGGCAAAGGCCTCCTTTTTTATCGGTAGGTAACAGTAAAGCGTTTAACCACCATCACACTTGGGAAAGCGAAGATGTGGTCTAAAATGGAGCATGCTTTCCCAGTAGGAACTTATTCACAATTCACTCTGGATTTGAAGACTCCGAGATTTTAAACTACCTACCAGAAAAACAGACGTGGGAAGTTCCTTTCCTTTCTTTCAGATTTCCTGAAATATACTTTCACTTCTTCGGCTAGGCTTATCTCCAACACACCTTACATCATCCTTCGTAGATGTCAAAGATCCCTGATGTTGATGAGGATCTTCAACATCTGTGTATACTGTTTTTATCAAGTAACATCTAAACATTCGCTTTACGATGCTCGGGCGCGGCGCTGCATGTTTGCCGGAAGGAAGCCGTTTTGTCGCTTCCCGAATGACACATTCTACGCGCTCCCATCATCGACGCGACGCGTATACATATACCTACCACTAACAGGGGCTCTATTCCGCTATAGTAATTGCTTCAATATGAGAATGATATCGTCACAGAATTGCCACCATAGACACGTTTTGCTACCCTACTTTCATCATCGTAAAAATCTTCGTCTACTGTTTAATTGCTGTCTCTATAATTTACTCTCTTATAAAGTGCACCTTAGCGACTTAGAATAAAGTTAAAATTAACCTAACAAATAAACAGCTCAATAAATTAAAAGCCCAATTGAAAACTTACACAAACTTACCCCAAATCACATCAAAACATAGTCAAAGACTCGTTCCAGTTTTACGAGGCAGTAAAATGTACTACACACTGACATTTAAATGAATAAGTACTTACTTACGTTTAAAATTTAGGTGCCGTTTCTGTTTTATTGTTAAGTAGCTTCTGCCCGTGGCTTCGCACGCTCGAGCTTTTCCGGGATAAATAGTAGACTATGTCCTTCTCCTGGATACATTCTACCTCCATGCCAAATTTCATTGAGATCCGTTCAGGCGTGAAAAGGTAGGTAACAGACAGACATTAAAAAAAACATTTATTTTACACAGGTAAACACACAATAATCAAAATGAATTCATATCAATAAATAACAGACACAGGTACTTGTATCATATAATTGGTCTAAAATTCGAAATTAAAGCCGAACTTTAATTTCGAAATATTTAGACCAATTATTATGTTCTGTTTCCGGAGGATCACGTAGTATTTTAAAGCCTTTTGTTTAGCTTTTTAATTTTATTTTAGCCTACTGCTAACCAAAAAAAAACGATAAAAGTAAAAAAAGGGAGATGAGGCATTACCATCTCGAAAGTGGATGGCTCAAGTTAGGTTCAACTATGTTCCCTTACCTCAGTCATAGTCGGACCGCGGCGGCGCGGGCGGTGGCATTTGTGTTTCGCGTGCTTGCTACGACGTATAATTTTGTGTGATTTCGACTAAATCACCACGACAATGCTCTCGTGTTCGTTCACCAGGTGTACAAATAGCTACAAAACAAAAAACAAAGCCCAAGGCATCACCTATTTTCCCGCGTAAGTAGATACACCAAACTCTAAATTTTCTGATAATCCAATACCTTATCATTATTTCATCTGTGAAACGGTACAGTTTTTGAGTGAGCGCTGGTAGAACATACCGTATCTTCCTTTTTGACTTTTATCGAAGATATAAAGTATCAAATAAGTGCCGTTCGTTAGAGCCTCCTACGAAATAGAATTACCTGCTAGGTGGAGAAGGTTCAGTAGACCTGAGAAGATACATTGCTATACATAGAAAAAAAATACAATGACATATTTATATGCTGCAAATTGAAGAAGTTTATAATTATAAGCTGAAGAATGTATGGTACCTACATATTTAGATTCGGTTGGAAAGAAATGATGTAATATGTACTGGTTGATGTCTGAATGTCCGTGTCATGGACCATTAGGCCTATTGTGTAGAATTTGTGCCTGATTCGCGATGGTTTAGAGATGTTCATGGCCATGCAAGTCGCGGTTTACTTTCTCATTTAGTACGTTACTACGTATTTTATAGGGTTTCGTACAATAATAATTTGATGTTATCTATCGTTAATAGGTACACTTCGTTTGGAGTTAACAATGGTTTTTAACTACGAAACTAATAACTACTTACATAAGTAGGTACCTATTATTTCTAACTTCAAACTTCTTAAAACTAGAACTGTTATAGGTATATACCCATCTTTCCTGCAATAAAGCATTTTCTTAATTATTATTAATATCAAAAAATATGTGACGTAACGATCACGTCTCGATACCATCGTCAAATGAACTTGGGAGTACGAAAAAAAATGAGCTTAACTGTCACAAAACATATAGATTGCTGGAACCAATAAAGAGACCAATAGGTACTGATTCTACACCACAAAACCTAAACTAAATTAGCCTACTAAAATTGTTGCAGTCTCATTTTTTTCGGCCGACAAAAAAGGGACAGGAACGTTATTACACTAACTTATTTAAAATTTTGTGCCAACAGAATCACTACCATTAATCTCATTGGCCGGAACAAAACGCTCTCAGTTCGTATAAAACCGCCCCTTCTGTGACCACACAGCAATGGACTGTGACAAATAACCACTCTTGCGCAATTCCAAGCACGCGTTGTTTTGTAGCAACTAAGTCGTTTTCAACTTGATTGCTTCGTAATAGAGTTACATGACTCGGAGATTTAATCGCGACTCGAAAGAAACTAGGTATTGTCCTAAAGACGTCCTCGTAGAATGAAAATACTATGTCTGGCTAATAAAACTAAATTATGAGGAAATCACTGTCGCTGTACCTATAAATTTGCAATGCCCCACCTGTGCTCATGATGGTAGCTGTTAACTATTATAAGAACAATTTATACTTAGTACAATATGAAAGCAACAATTTTTATGAGAATTACATTTTAAATCATTTCATTCATTTTTTTTATGGAAACACAGATTAAGTTACAGATAATTCTGATGTCTATGTAGGAAAATTATAATTATATCTTGCTCTCTCTATCTTGTTATCTCTACAATAACTTTGGCCTCTAAAACCATACGAAACTGTAGCTCTACTTCGCCAAGCTCTACCAAACGAAAGTACTGTAGCGCCATCTACCTTCAAACGAAATTAGTTTTTGTTTCAATGCGCCAGCTGATTAGAGCTCTACTCATAATTATGTGAAAATAATTTATCTGCTCAACCTTACGAAGAATAGAGTTTAGCTCTGCTCTCTCAACTGTGTGAATTGTTCAGCATTATTTATTTGTTTAACTTTGGCTACCTACCTAAATCGAAAGTGCTGCAGGGCCACCTATCTCCAGTAGAAATGGGAAATTATTCATTGTCAGTCTGGCATTTTTTTTTAAATAAAAAAACGATATTGTTTGCCACAGTCCAACTAGCACGAGCTTACTTGCACGTGTGGACTGTATGGTGTTCCGTCTTTTTATACTCATGACAAGGCTGCGCAAATTTTAATGCGCAGGCAAGGCGGAGCGTGTGGTCGGGTAATGTAAAAGTCGAAAGCGTTACAGCGCTACCTATCTCCAATATAACCCGATTGCTGCTTTGTGGCGTAGCAGCGCTTGACACTAGTCTCGCTACTCACTCCTAGATGGCGCTGATCAACGAAACATTAAACTTTGCCACACCACGCTAAATTACATTATTACCGTCTCATTAAATCAAATAATATAATTATTAGTTCAGTTATTTTAACCTGTTTTTTTCTTTTGTTACAGATTCTTTCGTTAACAGCCAAGAATGGACGGCAGCCCGAGGGGTTACAGAACTAAGAGTAGGAGTTTTAGGTTCCCCAGATAGCGGAAAATCAGCGCTCGTACATCGGTACTTAACTGGATCCTACATGCAAGAAGAAAGTCCAGAAGGTTCGCATCTTCAGTATTACTATTCTCTATAAAATCAAGCTATACCATTTTCCTAATTATTTAATTTGATAAGATTCGATTATGCTGCCACCTAGTCACAACTACAAGTAACTAGTAGTTCCATCTTACACTACAATACGAAAACATTCCTAAAAGTTTTCATAGATGGCGTTATAAAACTTATTGGGTTCATCAACAGAGGGTAGCACTTGTACAATACAAAATATATTTTGTCAATGAATTTATTATAAATCATAAATTATTATTTTTCCAGGTGGTCGTTTCAAAAAAGAAGTAATCATTGATGGACATAGTTACTTATTACTAATCCGAGATGAAGGGGGATCTCCAGAAATGCAAGTGAGTACCTAGGATAACTACACTCAGAACCTAGTAGTACCTACCTAGGTAGGTACCTAAAAACTTCATATTTTTCGGACACTTTTCTTAGCTTCAAGGGACGGTGATTTCTAAAGTATTTATTTTCTTGGGGAATTAAAGTACTTCAATTGGACGGAAACCGCGTAACTGATACGACCTACGCGATCGGTTCCGTTCGTTCTAAATATATGAATGTTTCGTTTTCCATAGGGTGTTCACCCGATCCCCTAATTAGGTTAAACACGATTTAAAAATCAATAAAGCCCAAATATTCAAAATGATTTATTCGATTGGAACATCGCGTGTGTGTAGACAATGAATATTAATACAACATTTTGTATGGAAGATGAGTCGATGGAAGTTTGTGTATTTCGAAATAGCTCGAGTGACCTACATGGGGCGGTTAACTGTTTCCATTGTTATTTGTACGAGATTTCGTACTAATGTTTTGTTTTGGGTTCATTCATTAAACATTTCATATCAAAAATCTACTTCATTTCTGTTTAATCAATAATATTTCGTGCTGTTACTAACGAGCCGATACCCTTTGTTTAGATAAAACTTAATTTTTTTATTTATTTAGTAATTATTGAACCATATTCAGTTTGTCCGTTTACATCCTAATTTTTTATCCACCTATTATTTTCAATTTAGGAACGACCGATTTTTATGATTCTTTTACTATGTAAAGAGAATGATCTGGCGATGGTACCTACTTTTCGCTTTTTATTCCCGAGAGATTAGTACCTATGTGTTTTTCCCGCAGCACATAAAAACAAAAAACTGTTTTTAGATTTTTTCGATACAAACAAATTATTGGCATTTAAAAGGTATAATTATGCTTATTTTTTACTGTAATTAGCTAATAGCTTTATTAGGTATAATATTCTTACCACAGTAGGTACTACTTAAAACAAATTAGGCATAAAATTCGTATCGCATGCTCCAACGCACACGCTCGCCAGGATGCTCTATCGATTCGTGCTATAAAGGGACCGTTTGCACCCAGCTATTCACGCCGAAGCCTTCTCGGTTTTACGAGCGTGTCTCCATTTACAAACGGCATAGCGATTTACGATGTTTACATGACGTTTACTACTCGTCAATGGTAATTTCATGTTTTCGGGATAGGGCTTGGTTCTTCCGTTGTTGTGCCTAAGCAGCTTTTTATAATTGAATATTTTAAGAAGCAGGATAGAATTTTTATAACTTTCATAATTTGAATTCCTGTTTCGCAATTTTTCTTTGTTTTTGACATAATCCTAAGAGACTTCACCTAAGCGCTAGTGTTATCATTATCACAGACCAGTGATTTAACTGGTCTGTGGTGTTATTTGAGTTATTTCTAAAATGTCTTAGCTATTTGAAATCATCAGCTAGTAGGTACAACAAGATATTCGCCCTCTTAAACAATTAAAGGAACCAAAATTTTATTTTATTTCATTTTTGAAAATTGAACCTAAAGCGCCTTCTTGGTGATTGTTCGATGTTTATAGAATCATGTGTACCTTTTGACGTTAGAATGCGTACTTTGCATTACGCGTTATGTAGAAAAGTTGGTATTGGCGCGAAACTAGAATTCTCTTTATTGCAAATTGAATTGAAGGTAAAATTGTTTTATTTTCTCGCAATCGATGTGAAAAGTAGAGTGTTTCAATGGGGTCAAACCACCCATTATAACTCGGTCTCGTCATCCTCCCTCGCTACGCTCGGGAGTATAAACCACCTCGTCTATAATGGGATGTTTTGGTCCCTAGTAAAACAATCTACTATTGGTCTATTGGACAAATGAATTAATGAATGAATGGACACTTCATTGTAACTACAGCATAAATAAAATAATCTAATCTAGTTCTATTAGTTAACTTAAGTGACGCATTGGTTAAATTTTCACCTTATTTCATCAGATTTATGTTACTGCATAGAAAATGAGGAAGGAAGCAATTCCCTTAACTTGTTTGCCCTAATTTGTAATGTGGCCACAGGATAACATGGACGCGATTGTGAAAGAATTGTGTTACCTAATCATTTGGGACTACCGTCATGTCACTTTTGTGAGTGAACTGATATTTTCGTAGCTACCTACTCAAATAAACTTAACTTAAAGATATATGTGCTATTATGTACTGCATTATGGAAAACTAGCTTCTGCCTGCCACTTCACTCGCGCTTTTCCGGGATAAAAGTGTCTTTCTCCTGGATACCATCTATGTCCCTGCCAAATTTCAGTAAGACCCGTTCAGCTGTTAAGGCGTGAAAAGTTAACATACAGACAGACAGACAGACAAACAGATAGACAGACAGAGTTACTTTCGAGTTTTATAATGTTAGTATGGATGTAGAAAAGGAAACAAGTCTTATATAATAAAACATTGGCATTGACAGTAAAATTGTTTTATTATTTATGGATATCAAAATATATAAGATATTTTTGCGTTATTACAAAAATATATCAAAAAAAAACACGTAAATAGATATAAAATAACCCAACAGAATTAATCATAATTTACTCTTTCAAAGTTTCATTGAACTCATCTCTCGTGGGCGTATCGCTAACAAGCTCAATCAATCCACTTTTGCTGAAAAGGTTTGTTCTATTTCTCTGCTATTCATGTATTTTCTATTAATTAACTTAAAAAAAATCTCTCTCGTTGATTGAGAATCTAAAACCTCCATTTGTTGCGTGGGTGAGTTAAAATATACCCATGTTAGGTACCTAGGTACTAAGGTAATTGATTCGCCCACTTGTTTTAAATTTCGAATTCGACACCATCCTTTGCTATCAGGCTTGGTTGTGGTACCTACTAGCTTTCGATCGAGCAATAATTTGAGGCTGTTCACATCAATCAATTTAAGGCGTGCTCTAACTCTTTTGAACTCTTTGTTTCTGATAAACCACTTGCTACTTCAATGCTTAACGAATTGTTCATCGTTTCGAAAATCCACTCAGTCGAATATCCTGCACATTAATTAAGTTGGTAATCGATGCCTGACAATAGTTTGCCGAGTAAACAACGCCGGGCGCCTGCCTTGTTCTGATTTCGAGTAGATTTGAGGGGGAAATCCAATTTAATACGATAGGGAAATTTCGAATCTACAGAAAATTAGGTGGTTGAGACTGCAGGCAATTATTGGAGAAATTCAGAGGCTTTTTCCTATAGCATAGTAGGTTTTAGGTGGTAGTTTTACGAAAATACATTTATATAAAGAAACACCAACAGTACCTATACATATTTTGAATAATTAGGTAGGTATGCTGTTGACGATTTTACATGAACAGCTTTGTATTTAGTCAGTAAATACTTAAACAATGTTTCTTATGTTTGTACAAATAAATATTTTTATTCTTATATACTAGATTAGGATTAGGTACCCACTAGGACTGGTTGGTGGTAATTTGGCATTAACAAGCAGACCTTTGCATTGTAAAGAATATGTGTATGGGACGAAAGGATAACCTAGCCGTTTCAATCTCACTCAAACTTCGTAGCTGATAATATTTGCTAGACATAATGTTTGTCAGAAAGCCATCTCTGCCTCTACTACTACTATTCTCAACTTTACGCCTTTGATCGTCTATTAATCATTTATGTCTCGGTTATTGGATTCTTGTCAATTAAAAATACATCAAATAATCCCTCGCTCAAGAGCAAATTAACTGCTCATCTGCCCCCAAATCCATGAAGATCGTGCTAAATCCGAACTCGTGACATAATCTCACCTAACCCTTCCCGCATACCGGGTGTGACGTCATAGCATTTGTCGGGATTGACCCGCGACCCGCAAAGTGATTGTCTGTTATCGCACGCTCCGAAAATAGACCTGGTTTGTGATGACAGGGTAGAAGGGAAAGGGAAAAGACCAGCTGCCTGAAAAATCATTAGGTTTTTCTTGTT
The DNA here is from genome assembly GCA_947086465.1 of Eupithecia exiguata. Classification (NCBI taxonomy): domain Eukaryota; kingdom Metazoa; phylum Arthropoda; class Insecta; order Lepidoptera; family Geometridae; genus Eupithecia; species Eupithecia exiguata. Next base: position 1,923,076 of record OX352233.1, on the reverse strand, counting down.
TAGTTGAAATTTCGTCGGTCGAAATGTCGTACAGTATAAGAACCTGCCTAGTAGATAAAAAGTAGGCTGTTACGTATTTAATTTACAATCTAATTGTGTAACAGTGATCTACACTCCAAATATTTTCATCGATTTCAAGAAACTACCTACCTACTCTACTTTATGAGGCAATTAAGCGCGCAAATTGGTAGGTACATTTTGTTCGATCCACCTTACTTAAAACCCATTTCTATGTGACCTTGGATAGAATTATAAAAGCTTGTTTTCACCGAAGTTTTAAAACTTGTTTACTCTAAGCAGTAGTTGAAAAGCACCCAGACTTCATTAAATAAACACGTTGCTAGCCTTGCTCGGTAATATTTGTTTCAAGGAAAACCCTGGAAATTACGTAGGTAGACCCCTGGAAGGTACGTTCCGTTCTGGCATTTCGTTTGAGGCTTTGCCGTAGGCGGCACGAGGCTGCTGCTGACATGTTCATTAGAATGTTAGGTACAACGTGATTATTTCGGTGAATTCCTTGTTGTCAGATAATATAATATTATATGTATAGCTCTTCCGAGAAATATTTGAGGGATGAAGTGATATCAGGTTACCGTACCTGTTAGTGGTTTACCTACCTTCATATTTCATTTATTGCAATCATAATTATCTATACATACCTAAGTAGGTAGGTACATGAATATTTTACTATTCTAACACTGTATAAAATTATGTACCCACCCAGTCAGGGTGAAGCAAAGGTAAAAGATTGGTAGTTTACATTATATCACATTAATTGTCGTCAAAAAATTCATAGCGAATAATAACATTTTTTAATTCGAATTTCTAATGAAATTAATGTCAGATGTATCCGTTAAATCGTCAGATATCTTATTATAAATCTTTGCCGCGCATATAGGTACCTACATTATATATTATTTTTATTTTTGCTGCTCGTACTATTATTACCTAAATCAGAAATCGAAATTTAGTCTTTTTGATATTAATAGGGCCTTCAGGAAAGACAATCACCAGCAAGACTTCTCCCGAAAACAAAAAATAAACTAACCCAGATCGGATTCCCAAGATAACAGCAGCTATCGGCAGAAGTGACCATGCACATAATTGCGTCATTGCCGGACGATAAAACAATAATGACCGACAACACGACCACCATTCAGGCTTCTATTGCCGACATAACCATTACTGACAGAAACGGTCACGTAGGAAACTGCCGATGTATACATTGGCCTATGAGGCCCATCATGCCTTTTGGGAAGATCAGATCAAAGCTAAGAACTATCACGATGAAAATATGAACTTTCCACTTGAAAACGAAAACATACATAATAAAGGAGAACTCGCTGATGAAATAATGAAAAATATTGCAGCAGGTCGATTCAGATCTGTGATTCAGACTGAGGTTCAGATCTACCTATTCGTGAGAGTATCGTATCACTTTTTGCTACTCATGGATTCATTTACCTTTGTTAATATTATTCGTTATCACAATACAGCCAATGAAAGCTAAATACAGTCACTCGGTACTGTTTTACACACTCAGGATTCGCAGCCAAGGTTAATTTTCGTTCATGATGTTGGTCTATTCAGCTGTAAAAATAAACTAGCTGTAAAACCTTGCTGCAACTATATAAGTAACTTTATAGGCTGCGGGTGGCAGGAGATTTTACCCACCATATCCACCCTTGGACCGTTGGTACCCAATAAAGCTGTGTCCGCACCTCGCCACATCAATTTAAAACAAACTGGGATATAAACGCAAACGGTACGAGCTCGCGAATCCACAGGATTTTTCTCTCGTGCTGCGGTTTTCTGTATGACATAAAAAAAATTATAGAATGAATAATACTATGGCTAAAGGACGCACTAGACCACTAGTATGATTGATCTCCAAAACGGCTGGACCTATTTTGACGGGTGTTTCACTGTTAGATAGCTGATTTTATAACGGTTAACTTGCTGCTTGCTTTTTAGCAAAAAAAAAACTAAGGTTTCGAGCAATAAATTAAAACACACGAAATTGTGAATTCCACGCCGATATAGCTGCAGGACAGAGTTACTAAAACTCATTGTGATGTGAACCACTAAATTAACAAAACAATACGATAGTACACCTTTAAGGAAGTGATGAAGGATAATCAAAAACAGCCGTTTACTTTCTTTTCTAGCTTTCAGATAATTACACCCAATCAGCCTTAATTTATGCCTAATCGAAGTAGTAGTTTATGTAGCTGACTATAGCACTAATTGTGTCATTAGTGGATGGATGGAATAAGAAAAGAGTAGAGCTTATTTCCCTCGCGTCTAAACACAAGTTTTACTTAGTTAGAGCAAGTTGAGCAAGAGCGAGTTGATGAATTCTCAGCACTAAGGCTTTATGGTAAAATAAAATAAAATAAATAAATAAATAAAATGGTAGAGTACTATACATAAAGGTTAATTTAATTTTATACGTTAAGAGATAACCTAATTAGATTTAAGTACTTAGTACTTACTCTGTTAAGCTGCTGAATTTTTTTTGGAAATAAATACTTTTATTATTATTTAATAATATGGCTGAGTGAGATTACTATAGGTACCTACTAACCTAAACTAACGAATGTTTGGTTTCTTATCTCTACCCATCGAGCACATTGTGCTCGATGTTTCTACCTAACAATCTCTTGAACTGAGTGCTATTTACAAGCTGTAGTTGTTTTAATAAATTATTAATAAACTTAATGTAGGTACCTGCCTAGGTATTTGAACCCTTTGAAGTTGCATGCAATTAATATTTCATAATATCTCAAACCAGACTAGGGGTGAATTACACGGAGTGGTTAAATTAAATACTAACTACAGCACACTCCGCAGGTAGACTAGAGTAGAGACAGTCTATGAAAGTTGAACAAATTATGTACAAAGAAATTCAACTTTGTGAAAAAGTAGAAGAAATAAGTAGGTACTTCCAGCTTTTTAGACTTGAAAACAGCGTAGAGGTAGGTACTAAATCTAATACCACTAATACTAAAGGGGTAATACCGGGTAATACGGATTGTGGTGTAATAGGTACCTACGGTTGGAAAATGCGATGACAACTCTATTTTTCACAGCAGAGAGAAGGACAGTACCTACCTACCATAGAGTTATTCTATTATATATTTATTATATAATGCTACCTACCAAGGAACTAATATACCCGTACCCAGGGACGAGCCGTACCTACTTATCTCTGTTGTACTGTCTATTCATAATAAAATAACACACCTAGGTACCTACCTACTCAATAATTTAATTTAATTTTAACAAAACTATGTTTTGCTACGCTACTCTCATTGATTCAGCTCAGAGAGACGAAAGTAAAAATTATAAAAAAGGCAGCTCATTTTGGAAAAGGAAAGCATCAAACACGGTTCATACTATAAATAAAAAATTTTTTTTTTACAAAATGCTTGCTAAGTTATTCTATAAAAAAAATATAGAAAAATTACTGGGTTATGCAGGGACGAGGTAATTTTTTTTTTAAATTAAACTAAAAAATAATAAAACCTTAGAGTATCGGTATAAATAAAGCCAACGTTGTGATGTGCAAAGAGAGTTTAATATGGTGATGTGAACCAATTTGCCACAGAGCTACATGCATACATACATTCTTTGAAGTCCCTAATTTTAGGGTAAAAGCTATAGTTACGTAGGGCATCACGCGGCTGCCCACCGCCACCGCCGCCGCCGCCGCGCCCACGTCATCCGCCGCCCAGTCGCGTCGTCGACGACGCCGCTGTCGACACTCATTATAGGTCTCCAGAATAGGGTTGAATGAGGAAGTACATCGCGACGCGACGCTTTTGTAGTCTGTGTGAGGGATTGCGTGTGGCGCCGAACTGTCGAATAGGCACTATGCACCCCCACGTACAAATTACAATACAACAACGAAAATACAATAGTGACGGCTCTAAGTAGGTACATATTTATTTATTTATCAGCGGTCTGTTCAAACTTGAGTAATGGTTCTATGGAAATTTCAGGTCTGTTATGGTTATGACGTAGTGAACATAGAGAAATTAAATAAACCTATTGGTTTTTACTAAACAAAGTTAGGCGATTCCCATCAACACCTTCTTAACATTTATCATAAAAACCTTTTTGAGTTTCTCCATCAGTTTGATAATACGCTCCTTTTGCTCCTCTTAGTTTAAAAACTCCGTCGCACACTTTAAATTAAATTTTGATAATTATTCCTGATTTTTTGTCTTATTGCTCTCTTTAAAAATAATTATTGCAGTTTCTGTTTTTGTTACTGTACTTCTATTAGTAAAAATATGTATTATTTTTAATACGCACCAATCATATACCTATCCATCCAAACGTTGACCGCAAGAGATCGATGTAAGCGATAAGGCCGTCGATTATTAATAATAATAGCAACTACACAAGAACTTAATACTAACCATATACATAGTATATTGTATAGTTAGTATTAAGTTCTTGTGTAATTGTTTTATGTATTTATGATGCAATAAAGCAATATTCTGATCTATTCACAATCACTGATAGGCAAATTATTTTTGAGACCAAAAATAATAGGAGTTGTTGGCCTATCAGTGATTGGGAATCGATTTCCTCACTAACGTAATAGTACCTAATAGCCTTGAACAAGAGACCGTTATTTCACATTGAAAGTGCGTTGCTCTCGAAGGTCACCGAGCATTATTCGGTTGACTTGCAAAGCTGCGCATCGAAGGTCAAATATTCGAACGACTATGCCACCAACCCTCGGATCATGCTCTGAATTTGAATGAAGCTGGGTCAAAGCCTCCTCAAAAACTTTTTAATTTGATAAATTGTTTTGGTTACACTCATTTATGTCATTTGTAAAGTTAACTACCTACCTACCCTAGGTATGGATACCTACACTACCAAGTAGTTTTTGCACCTAACTCGTAATGTGACATAACGAAATCCAGTTTTTAATATATTCAACGGTTTGTAATCATGAACACTAAAATGGCTCGTTTCTTATTCTATACATAAATTTTATTTTAATATTTATTTATTTAAAAAACTTTATCCTAACATTTAGATAGGATCTAACTCTGAAAATAATGTTAGTTTCAATATTTGAAAGTACCTAGGCACCTACATAAATATAAAGTGATACATTTTATGGTTTCTTGAGTTGCACGAATATCGTTTGACAGTCATGTTCTGTTCAACTAGATTCACAAAATTAGCTAAAGCGCTCAGTCACGTTTTACTTTTGAATAATGGCTGGCTGTAAGACACGTTTCTCTATCTATTCAATTGTGCCAAGATGAATATGGCATGTAATGCTAATGTGCTTCAAAAGCTTTATTTATAATGTTGTTTTTATTCGTGCACATTGCGATTATTTATTGTACTATGTTCACTTGACATTAAAGGTCTTTTTTTATTAATCTGAGCTCTGTGGATGAAATTAAGGATTAAAACTTATCATTATAACTAAATTTACGAGCCTAGTCAAATAAAAGACATGGTATTGAGTCCACCGAGAAATCTAAACTACCATCTACCCTTGGTTGAACTGATTAGTTTAGTTTAGCTTAGTATCTTTTTGAATGCAGGTCATAAGAGCAAAACAAGTTTCAAATAAAGTAACTAATACCTACTCATGGGAACCAGTAGTTTGATGTTACAAAATTAATTCGTTCAAACTAATAATCAAACTTTATTTAAAACTTATTAGTATTTACAACACAAAGACAGGAAAGAATTAGGTGGTCGGAGTCATTTTCATGGGATTTACGATATCCATGCCAACCGCAAAGTATCATGTCGCACGAATAATGTCAGCTGGATAGCCGCAACTCACAAGGGTCACGTCTGGAGATCGGGTTACCTGCCTCAACACTATTCTCTCCTATAGGTACAAGCTTCGTAAAAAAAATAACGTCACGAATGGTACGTGGCTAAGTAGCTAGGTATACCGTGCATTGTTCGAAGCACCCCAGTCTTTGTGAGGGCATGGAAACCTGTTTCAAGATCCGAGAGAGAACAACAATAGGCCAAAATTGTGTAGTGGATGTATTCGTATACGCGTTACATTTTATGAGCCTAAATGAACGCAGACAGCTTTTTTGTTGCTTTTGCTGTTTATTTGTTCTATATAAGCAGTGTTCTCACCGGAACTAGTAGGATACGCTATCATTATCACTGTCATTCGCCGGGGAATACTCGGTTTCTGGTGCATTGGCCTTAAAGAAAAATAAAACATAAGCAAAATTTATAGAGTGCCTAATACGTCATATCTCTAAACGAAATACATGGTGTACCCTGTGAGTGTACCATTGCCTTACCTATGTTCGGCTTCTTTTTTTTATTGGTTTGACTTTTATTATTGTTGCTTTCGTTTTTTAAGGTAGGTATGTTTATTTTTAACGTCTAACAGAACAACATCTCAAACTAGTAGAAAACATAAGTTCTCCCTAACACCAGGGTAAGTACTAAGTAGTCAATGTGAAACTATCGGCGGCGGTCACCGCAGCAGCGCACGCTTGAGTGCAACGCGCGATTACTTCCTCATAATTCCGCTTCCCCATGTCTACGTTGATCGAAGATGAAAGTGCGTTCTCAACATAGTTTTCTTACTATCTTAAAGAAACTTCACAAATTTATTTTAATTCTACCAAACCTGTTGCTACGTCAAAAAAGAAAAAGCACCGGGACAGAGCGGCTGAAAAATAAAATAGGTAACATCATAATAGCAATTTATAATTGTAGTTTAAAATTACAACGCACTTTAAAGAATAAACTCATCTGTTTAATAAATTATTATTTTCGCACTGCGTGATGACCTTGCAGGCTATTCAACTGATAGGGTTCGTAGGCTGTCTCCTCAAGGTCTGAAAAAGCTTTCAAAAGAGCGTTGCACTTGGGTACAATACCAAAACCTGGACCAGGTCAATGCCCCATCTAAAATATCTGGGCTTATGTAGCAAAGAACTTTTTGCTCGGCTAATCAATCTTTCTCTAGATATAAGTAACTAGCTTGAGACCTACTAACTAACTTGGCGTATTGCTTATCATGTGTGGAAATCCAGCATGAAATTAAAATCTGTTTGTCCTTGAGTAAGAATTTCTAAGCAAAATTCGTACAGTTTTTCTCTTGCCATCCATATTTTACTAATCATAAATAAAAAGTTAGTTCACTGAATGCGCTCTATCTAATGCCTTCGGTAATTTATGTTTCTATTATAGAAGATTGGTATAAGCAAAGCAGTTGACTTGCTGATTACGTTTATAAAACGATTTATAGTAGTAGAGCATTTGAATAAAATAAGTACATGTCACAATAACTTTCAGCTAAGATTTAGGTTTGCGAGTCACAAATCGTAAGTTTGTAATCAAAATCTTTCGAACTCTTAAATTTGAGTTATGTTAAAGTATTTGGTAAATCAACAAATCTAACGTAAGCGTTTCAGGCTATTGCAACTTGCATGGCCTGTGTAAGTTTATGCAATGATTGTCTATCTCTTTCAGTTCTGGGAAAAAGCCATGCGTGAGGGAAATAGATAATAAGAGAGGCTTTGCCGCCTACGTAGATGTGCCCGCCCGCCCAGTCGTCAGGGGTACGCCGCCCTGGTTACACAGTTACGTTTCACTGTATTGTTATCAGATTTGAATGTCTATTTTCATCATAAATCTGAAGTGCTAGTTAAAATTGTTTTAAAGTAATTATTGATTTCAAATGGATAGGCACGGTGAAATACTGAATGGGTGAGGTACCTTTTTATGATACCTACCTACTATTGATACTGTAAGATTCTCTTTGCAAAGTTTTTTATTTATAATCATTTGTTTTGCGGTTTTCTCCTAGAAAATACTTCATTAAACATATAAGATCGCTCTTCTTTAATTTATTAGAAACTACTGAAAAAGAATTTGATTGTTTTCTATCATTAGGAATTTCATCCACAATCTCTATTTCAAACAACTGAACAAACTGAAAAGTTCATTATGCATTATCAATAAAATCTCGGACATGGTGAATTTTTTGGATGAAAGCAATTGAATGTTTTCATCGTGGCATTGTTTTCTATAAGTACCTACCTAAATCACATACTTTTCGTAACGTCAGTATTATTTTGAGTTATGCCTTCGTTGTTTTTTCATGCTTTTTACAACTTCCGTTTCTGTCTACGTGCCCGTTGGTAGAGGGATGACGCTCCTCGTATCGTCTATTGTTCAGAGGAAAAGGGTTGACACCCTCCTACGCATCTTCATTCAAGTGGAAGCTGAGTCAGTTTATACTTTGTCCTCTCCATACAATAAAAATAGACGTGTGAAGTATTTTGTTGACATTCAAAGTTCATCCAAGTAGCATAATTGTGTTGGAGGTATTCTTCGTTTGGTAGAGAGAAAATGAATGTTCCCCATATTTAATTATTTCACCGGTATGGAGAAGCAATGCCACAACTTTTATGATCAACGTGTTCGTTTCGGTTGCGTCTGTAATTTATTTATCAAAATCTCCCTTTTTGCATTTGAAACATTTTACGAATATATTAAAACAAGTTTTTTTATATAATGATTTGGTCATGTCAATTATTGCATGTTATGGTAAGAGTATCGTGTGTCAGAAAACGTTTATGTTTCATTCAACCCCTACGACTGCATGAAATTACCCCACGTAATTACTATAAGAATGGAAAGGGTGCAGTTTTTTGAGACTCAATTTTGCAATAGGTACTTCGAGGGTTACAGTTACTGCTGAGGGTTTTGCGCAAGTACATAATATTGGACAGTAAAATCATGACAGTACCTAATAAAGTCAAGCATACAAACGAACCCAAGTTTTTGTATGGGTATTGTATTATTTGAATATTTTTATGTCTGCTTGTGTGCTTGCAGTTATAATGAATATTGATAATAATAATTTTTCAATAATTTAATATTGAATGAGTATTTGGTTTTTGATTCTGCAATAAAACGAATGGTTTCTAGCCTATAATATTATCGATCTTATCTATTTCTTCGTTTTGATAACGTTGTTGATTTTCTAGAAGTAATCAAATTCTATATAACCATAATCTTAAATGTATTTTAGTAAGTAATAAATAAATTACCTGTGACTGTATGTATTGTTTACTCAATTATTTCTTTTGTTGCAGTTTACGGCTTGGGTGGATGCGGTAATTTTCGTATTCAGCCTTGAAAACGAAATCAGCTATAACACCGTATCCAATTACTTCAACAAAATGTCCCACTACCGAAATTCCGCAGAGATTCCTATAATATTGGTCGGGACCCAAGGTGAGTTTATTGTGCTCTTAACTTTTTGAACTTTCTTTTTTATATTTAAATTTATAGAAGTGTTTATAGTTTCACTATCATGTGCTTTTATAGTTAGTTAACCTTTCGAGTTCAAAGAGTTCATTATTAGGGCTTTTATTCGAACAGCTTTGAATAGGAGTCACGACCTTTTGAAAACGCTTCGGTTCAATACTTTCTGTTTTACGAAGAAACGAACAGCGACTCAATTTTATTCCACATTTTATTCAAGGTTGCAAAAGTAAACGACAGCGATTAACATGTTTCCAATTGAGTATTTCCTATCAAATGATCGGTTGTTATTCCAGATGCCATAAGTGAAAGTAGTCCACGAGTAGTGGATGATAACCGTGCTCGCAAGCTGACAAATGAGCTCCGAAGATGCTCCTACTACGAAACTTGCGCTACGTACGGCCTGAACGTGGAACGAGTATTTCAAGACGGTAAGGAAAAATATCGAACTAAATAAAACGTTGATTGAATTTGTAAATGCTGATGTCAGTTAGGTATGTTTTTTACATGCGCGACTTAGGAATCTAAGTTACCGTTTCTTATTTAGGCATTCCTTGTACAAGGTGTTTACCTTATTACCATTCGATTTTTCGAAGAAAAAAAGGCGTAGGTATAGGCTATTGGAGTTTATTTTTATCATCTACCTTAATGTTCTAAACTAATAGAAAGTAGGTAGCTAGCTATCTAAAGATAGGTTTATAACAGAACTGAACTCAATTCAGACTGTATTGGTCATTCATTGGTTAAGTTTTTATTAGGTATATCTAGCTTCTACCCATCACACAAACAAGCTTTGATCTTTACATTTATTTCATTGATGTTTAGAGATTTATAAAGTTGCGTAACCGATTTTTTTACGACTAGGTATCTCAATCTCGCGTGATTTTACGGCCTGATGGATGAGCTAGCTAGATACGGACGAATTTCGTTTCGCCCGTGCAGGCAGTGGGTGGGGAGTTATGTCTCGTGCAGTGGCAACACCGACCCCCTGCCGCGCGGTCGTCTTGTTTAGCCAGGCCTTTTCGTTTCGTTTGTTGATTTCGTTCCCGTTCATTCGCTCGCTCAGGCGCCGCGGGGTGATCGCGATTGTTTACATTTTTCAACGCTACCAAACTCATTGTTTTTACTTAGTTTTCTCGTAATTTACTGGCATTCTGAATGGAACTATGGAAAGAACGCTCATATTTAAATCGAACATGTCGCCGATATCCAGTTTGAGGCGTAGGAGTTCGTGTTATAACATACAAAGAGCTGAGGAACGCGACCGCAGGAAATCTTCGAAGTTTGAATGTGCGTGAAAACTTGGAATTTCTAAACAAAATGACTATAGTAATAATAGTGAATGTTTGGTGAATTTAGTGAAAGTATAGCGTGGTGATTTGTTTTTCAGCATGCCAGAAGATCGTTGGGACGAGGCTGTCTGCTTCGTCGCAGTGCTTGGCAGGAGGATCTCGGCCTGTGACGCCGCAGCCTCTCGCGAACTCTCCCAGCCACACGCATTCTTCATTTCTGTACAAGGTAAGAAATAATCCTCTACTTACCATTAAGGGCATTTACCAAAAGTTCAGAAAGTGGTCGGAAGTGGCCTTTTCCTCAGTGTATTTATAATTACTAGCTTCTAAGCGCGGCTTCGAACGCGTTTTTAATAAAAACTAGCCTGCTAAGTATTCCAGGTTTAGGACTGTGAAAAATTTCAGCACTAACCATACAGTAGTTTCGGCGTTGTCTTGTTCAGAACGGAACGAATTTTCGCCTTTAGGTACAGTATTTTTGTCTAATGGCTAAATAATTTTTGCTGACTTTAAAGTCCTGGTTAAATGTAAAAAAACAGCTAATGCATCCTATGCTACTAATCGAATATTTATCTGCACAGAAAACCTGGCACAAAGTTGTGTCCATTTGAATTTCAAATACACACCTGTTTTACTAGGCATTATGTTTTGTAAGACACTCCAATGCAACTGACTGTTACATATTCATGACAAAATCACTCTAGGAATGTTATGTAACAAAGCATGGTGTTTTTGAATTTATGCGGTAAATATTTTGTAATAGATAATGCTATGGCCTGTACTCAGCCATGTTGTGGTGATTATAACAATAATATGCATGGTATTAATAATATAAATATTAATGATAGTAATTTTCTCTCTCCTATGTGTTAAGTCACCTACTTATACCTATTTTGCAGTCTTCTTCAACATAATTTGATCTGATTTGTTCATAATAAAATGGAAACCTAAGACATAAGATTGGATTTCTATCAAATAATCTTATCTTTGCTATTGTTATCTTGCTTGATAATCCCTATCATGTTTAGTTACAGTTGTTGATTCGGATAAGTTGAGAAAATAAGATGTGTGTGAAAATAAATAATGTTATCAGGCATTGGCTGAGTCTCAAATCAGATTGTTTTAAAAGTACAAGAAAGTTCCGTAGGTTTTGAAAAATTACTTCACTAAAAACCCATATACTAATATTATGAATTAAAAAGTAACTCTGTCTGTCTGTTACGTTTTCATGCCTAAATGGCTGATTGAATCTTAATGGAATTTGGTAGGGAGGTAAATAGCATCCTGGAGATGGACATAGGCTACCTACTTGAAAAGAGAGTGCGAAGCCACAGGCAGCAGCTTGTAAATAATAAAGCATTCATTAGTGTTGATTCTGTTGGCACCAAAATGTATACTAAGTAACTAGACTAAATATAATTTGATCCCTTTTTTAAAATCATTAAAAAAGGTGAGGCAACATCTTAAGGTTTTGGTGCTGAGGATTGTCATCTCATAATAAGCAAAATCTATTAAACTAATGCTTATATCTTGCCTTTTCAATAAATCACATACAAAATTCTATCATTCGCTGGTCAATATTTTGTAATATATAAAGTACTTTAATGTTATTTAAAGGTTCTAGATTGTACATATTTCAAAATCATATCCTCCATTTACATGCCAATATGGCAATTACAGCATCAAATGTGTTTTTAATTCAGGAATGTGAGCATAGTATTTCAATGTGCCCATTCTGTCAATTACCATCATAGATTCAATTGCTGGACCTTCGGATGGCCATGGGCCTAGTTTGTTTACTTCTATGTTGATCCCACAAACCAATACTTTAAAAACTTCCAACTAAAGGACGATTCACACATATCAGTGTAGTCTCTGTTCCGGCAATGTGTCCGTTCAGTATCAGTGCTAATATTCTTGCATACATTTTCTATGAACGCATCCGAGCACAGTGTCGTCACTGACACTGATGTGGGGATGCGTTCATAGAGAATGTATGAAAGAATATTTCACACTGATACTGAACTGAGCAGACATGTTGCCGGAACAGAGACTTCACTGATATTGTGTGAATCATCCTTTATACATCCTTCAACTACTAATACTTTAAAAGCACAGATCTGGGATTCTCTCCAATACACAACTGTGTCTCGTCTAAACAATAATCATGGCGGTTCCGCAAATTTCTTGACGAGTTGCTGGTGAGTCATTTGACTCAAAATCATGTGTGTAATTGGTTAAAGAAATTTATGAATTCTGTCAGTTGTTTTGGAGATTATCAAAACTAGCACAAGACTTTTTTTAAGTTGTACCAGAAAGCGCAATGTTGATTTTTATTACAACACAATATTGATCTCAAAGATTTAATTATGAGTACATTCAGGCCAACTACTTGACTTTGTATGAATCATGTTTAAAATCACTCAGTCATTTTAATGATGTAAAAAGGAGTAAATATTAACCCAGACCCAGCCCAGGCCATTATGTAAATGTAAGAATCAATATTACGAAATAAACAAACAAAATTTTCCTGTACAAATGTGTGTTGAAGAAATTGGCACAGTTTTGAACAAATACAATGAATTTCGCGATAAATTTAATCATAACTGATAACATTTATTGTATTGACACAGTATTCAGACTAATTAATTTCTCAGCTCGTAAAATTTAATTTGGTAGTTATCTTAAGTTCTGATTATTATTCAATTTCAAGTAATATTTTTGTTAAGTATCTATGAAACAATGTTACTTTTATCCACAAAAAGTTAATTCAAATGTGGTGAGTGGTTTAGTGACTTAGATTTAATCATTCTCTGGTTTGCCTGGCCCGTCTGTAGTTCAATTTTGTAATTTCTTTAAGGTACACTATGAACCTAGAGAAGAGAGAAATATGTGTCCAAGTTCGACTATAGATAAGAAGATACGTAGCCTAAAACCTCAGGCCAAAACCATACTCTATACCTAATAATATTATAAGTTAGAAAGTAATGTGTCTGTCTGTCTGTTACCTTTTCATGCCTAAACGGTTGACAGAAATTAATAAAAATTGGCAGGGGCGTAAAAGGTGTCCTAGACCACTTGAAAAGCGCGTGTGAAGCTACGGGCGGCAGCTAGTAAAAGAATTCAACATAGATGGCTTAATATTGAGATAGCCCAAACCGAAAGTGAAAAATACCGAACCGAGAACTCTTAATATTGTACGTAGGTTTGCTTCCACTCAGCAATATCTATTTTTAAGCTTGCTTTTTTGTTGTTGCTATTCATTTTACAATAAATTGTATTATTTCCAGGACTCTCTACCACGAAGCCAGCACACGCTCTCAGCATCATCTCACCACCTACACCGAGGCGCGCAGTCATTCGACGCTTCTTCAAACAGCAGCGGCATTTCCTCCACCCATGTCGTCGAGATACACAGCACCAACGGATCTGACACTTCCTCGAGATGGGGGAACTCGCTAGGTAGGATTTTGAGCGCAAAATGCCAAGTGAGGAGAGTGCAAAAAGTAGGTACTCCGATGGGTCTTGAACCCGCTTCCTTCGTTATCGACATTATCGATAATGGGTGAAAAAGAAGTTGAAGTTGATTACGGGTGGATGTTCCCCTTCTGAAATCGGGAGGATGCTGGTTCAAATCCCATAATCTTCATAACTTTTTGCACTCCGCAATTACGATTCTCTATCTCTCTGAGGTTCGCTTGAAAATTGATAAGCTGTTTTACTTTATTTAGAATAAACTTTACTTTAAATTGGAGACAATTTTTAGTACATCTCCAAAGTAGACGTTATGTAACATAACATTAGATAAGCTTTATGTTGTGTAGTATCTATACAGCGACAAAGCTAATTAATTATGAATGTAAGCGGGTTAACAACAAATCTTGTTTGTATCGGAAGAACACAAACTTTCCAACCCTTGAGGAGAGACTTCTTCAGGGTTAAACTACGATAGTTTTTATAGTAAAGTAACTACAAAGCTTTTGGAAGTTAGGCTAGCGCCACATTGAACGGATAATCCGTCGATCGTACGTGGCGGAACGCCTGTACATTTTATTTCTTGTTGTTTCTTTTTTCGGTTTAGTATAATAGTAACCAACCTTCCGCGTAGTGTGCACGAAAATAGAAAATACTCCTGTTTAGAATCCAAGGTTTTTTATGTCAACAAAAACATTTATGAATGTAATCGTAACAAAAACTGATAACAATAACAGTAAACAACAAGGTAACAGCAAGGTTATTCTTAAAAAGTATAACACGGATTGTACGTTCAATGTATCGCTAGCCTAAGAATGTACCGCAATTTTGTTGACCCGTAGATTACCCTACATAAATAAAATAAAATAATAAATTTCCCTTTCAGGAAGCCACGGCTCGTCATCAGGCCTAGTATCCATAGCAACAGAGAACAACAACGTCAAATTCACCGCACCCCACTGTCTCGACAACCTTCAGAAGGACAAAGACCTCCCCACCCCTCTATCAACCCCCACAACATCCAGAAAATCCAGGAGAAGATCTAATCTCTTCACTCCTTCGAAGAAAGATGACAGATTGAAGAATGGGGAGCTCGGGTCTGGTAGAGCGATACCTTTGAAGCAAGGTTATCTTTACAAGAAGAGTAGTAAGGCTTTGAATAAAGAGTGGAAGAAGAAATATGTCACGCTTTGTGATGATGGGAGATTGACTTATCATCCGAGTTTGCATGTGAGTATTCTTTCAGGCCTTCTTGAGTGGAGACCGCTATTCAGCAAACGTAGTATAAGACACCTTCCCGCTAGGTGGGTTGAAAGAGTGCAGGCAGATGCTAGATGCGGCAAGCTAAAGACAGGGCGCTATGGCGCTCATTAGGGGAGGCCTATGTCCAGTAGTGGACTAATATAGGCTGATATATGATTATTGTTTCGCTTTGAAACTTCATATGAACAGACAGCTTCTTATCCAATACAGTGTGCACAAGTCAACCTTCAGTTTATTGATTCTTATGATACGATTGACCCTTCTTCAGTTGATTAATAATTCAGGTCACCATAATGCTACTGGATCAATAAAAGTTCATACCATGACGATATTACGGACGTAAAAGGGTTGCTCTATAAAGCCTATACTACTATTATAAAGAGGTAAAGTTTGTGAGGTTGTAGAGGGTAATCTCTGGATCTACTGAACCGATTTTGAAAATACTTTTACCAATAGCAAGCCACGTTATTTGTGACTATCATAGGCTATATATTAACCCGAAAAATGGGATACATGAAAAGCGCGGGCGAAACGCGGCCAGTAGCTAGTCGGTCTATAAAGTACGCTCAGAAAGAAGATTTTAACCGACTTCAAAAAATGGGAGAGGTTCTCTTTCTCCTGTATTTTATTAGAAAAATTCTCCATGTTTATTGGAATTTGAGCGGGTTAACTAATAACCTTGTTTGTATTACAAGAACAACAACATTCATCCTTTAACTCTTTCATGGACTACGACGCACATTTTCTGCCGCTGCTGGTCCTCCAGGCGGAGCGACGCGCCCCTGCGGGTCGCACCGCCAAAGCTAGGCAGTGAATGCGTTAACATAAAACACTATCAGGGTGGGATACAAATTCATCAGGGGATCCGTGTGTTTTTGAAATAAGTGCAATACCTAGAATCTAGCGTGATGTGTAATTATTAGCCTTTCCTACCCATTGAAGGCTTATCTGATAAAAATACAAATTGAAAAAAAAAAGAATATAAAATATCTGTATAGAAATTTCGCGTTTTCTGAAGATTTTCCAGTAAGACATCTGGTATCCCTAATCATGTCAGGATATTTTTATAGAAATCCGACTTTTGATCAGGATTTTTCTAGGATCATCCCCAATCTTACCTCCCCGGATCATCCCCAATCTACTCTCATTTCTCTAACAAAGTAACCGCATTCCAGGATTACATGGAAGACGTGAATGGCAAAGAGATCTCACTACAGTACGTCACAGTGAAGGTGCCAGGGCAGAAGCCGAGAGGGTCCAAATCCATCATCACAACTGTGCCAGGGTACAACGGACACTCACAGAGTTTGGATATACACGACAGCATCGGGGGATTGTCTATTGGTAAGAAATTACTTATTATAAGATGTGGAAGGAAGGACTTCGCCCAGCTGTGGGAACGTATAAAATATATAAATATGCATATTTATATTAAATATGGCTATTAAAAACACATAATATTACTGAATTTTTTTATTCGTCTTTAATTATACATCACTAACTACCGCCCGCAGCTTCGCACGCGTCTCTTCGGGATAAAAAGTAGCCAAAGTTTATTTTATTCCAGCTGTTATATTACTCTAAAACCACCCATCCTATAATTGACATTTGAAAGCCCTTTGAATGGCCTTCGTAATTTGAAATTGTATGGCGAACGCCAATAAAAAGGCTTTCACAGACATTGCGGCAGGTCTAGAATTTTATTTATGCAAAATACCATCATCTATTTCATGCTTCATTATCATTATCAGCCTAAATTAGCCCACTGCTGGACATAGGGCTCCACTAATGAGTGCCATAGTGCCCTGTCTTCTTATTTCATGCTTATAATGCTTCGAACAAAAATAAGGAGTTCGCGGCCTCCCCCGTAGATACCTAGAGCCTTACAAAAATGTCACTCAAAATTGGGTTCGTTTTGTTTTGACGCAGACAGTTTGCGCAGAGCCTGACAAGTTTTTTCCATACGGAACAAGAGATTGGTGGAGTCGAATTCATTTTATTTTATTTTGTAAGTAGGTAGGTACCTACCTGAGAATTATATACCTACCTACTCAGTTTATTTTCTATAAGGATTAATTAACAGAATTCAGGTAAAGATAACGAATCATTTATTGATGAAACTATAAATTGGTGTCTCAACAGTAGGTATTTATACAAAAGGGTCATTTCAGACATACAATAATTTAAACTTACAATACAATTTCAGGCAGGCACTCTAGATTAAAAAGAACTGGTTCCTGTCTGCGGCTTTGCACGAGTTTTTTTTACGGGAAAAAAATAAACGTTTTATAAATTCATACTTCTGGTAGGTAGGTAAGAACCTAGTCTTTCTTTTATTAGAGAGTCTACGCAAATGAAATTTTAGGGCGGGCCAACTAATTATTTTAAAAATCATCAACTAGTAATATTAAACTTATTTTTATGAAAAATATATTAATACATACTATAAATGAAAAAAAAAATTTAGAAGAAATAGCCTCTCCATTTATCAATTTAGAACAAAATTAATATTTTAACATAGGCAAACCAAACAACAATATTTTATGCTGATTTCACAAGTATATGACTCACATCTCAATATACGGGTAAAAAATATATATAAACTTACTGAAAATAAGAAATTCCATCCTTTTTCAGCACTTTGGACGAGTGATTCTTGCATTTTTTGTACCCATGCTTTTTGTCTGAACGCTAAAATGACACTAGTTGAAAAGCTTTCCTAACATGTCAAAATGTATCTCTTTTGCTACTGAAGGTTGTGGCGTGCGCATTGTGAATCTAAGGGGGGCCGGCAAAGCCGGACATTTTTGATCGATGTTATAATGATAATAAGCAAAAACTTGATTTTTGTACTTACGCCGCCGCCGCTCTGCTCTGTCCCGCTCCTATGAACAAGAAATCCTAGACATGTCCTTTTCACAAAATGGCGCCATAGATCGCACTCTTAGGAAGTCTATACCACTGCTACTATCCACTGCTGGGTAGCAGCGGGTGACATAAAGGGCTGATGATGATGATGATCTGAAACTTTCTTTCTAAAATATAACAACGAAGTGTCCGTAATGAATCTGCCAGTATAATTTAGTTACGTTTAACTACACACAACATTCTATCCCGAAATTTGTTTGGTCGACTAGATTATGTTTACCAATATTTATATAACATCTCGACACAAACAATAGACGCTTATTCCAATGTCTGTATTTTCATCACTGAACACAATGATGTTTAGAAACATTTAAGATAGCGTTAGAAATTGTCTCAAATACTGGTGTAATAAAACTGCCGAAATATCGCTTGAAATTCATTTAAAAAACGAACCAAAAAACTGGTATACACTGGTATGCGCTACACCTAACCACATAAATACTCTCAACTATACAAATTAACTGTAAGAAGACCTATTGTGCAGAGTAAAATAAATGATTTTTGTATAAACGTTTCACCAAGTACATATCAGCCAGCGTAAAGCGATGCTTACGCTGACGTAACGTGACAATTACTTGTCATGATGTGTTGTATTTTCTTATTAATTTGTTATTGTCTCAAAACATCATTTGTATTCAGTTTTTATTGCAGTCCCAACTTAGTGACTTCAGAGATGAAATTATGATCACGATATACTATATTTATTTATTTATTTGGAGTAAGATAGGGAAGGGCAATTTACGCCATTTAGTAAATTAAATATTCCGCTATAACTACACTTAGCATCCTAACATACATATTCATCTTCCCACCAGGCTACAAAGAAAAACCCCAGCGAGCGACAGACAAAGCCCTTCTCTCAGCGTTCGATACGATGAAGGAACCAGCCTCCAGTAGACAGTCCTTAGCATCAGAGACTGAAGTCGGCTCCACCAACGGAGCGGATAAAGACACGCCTCATGTGAAGAAACGGCATCGCAGAATGAAGAGTAGCGGGGTTAAGAATGGAGAGGAAGGTAAATAAATTAATAATACTGAACTGTTGATAAGGCTTGCTTGGGTACTAGGTAAATACTTATACAAAGAATTGAGAGGAAGATAAAAACCAGACAATTAAAAGCTGCTGAAAATGCTTCAAAGTGCTATTGAGATTGGTATAGTTTAGCGCCATCTAGTGAACGGTTAGTGCACTTCTTTGAACATGCCAGAGAAAAACGTTCGAGCTTTGTAAGTGCGATTTATATTTGTAGTTTAGCGCCATCTGGCAGAAGGTTTGCGCACTTCGTACAGAGGAGAAAATGTGGGTTGGGGAGTAGTTAGGTAGTTCCTTCATGGAATCATAGGTGTCGCTAGCAACACATTTTACCAACTCAAAATAGGCGAGAAACTGTTTCTCAATGAATTTGAGAGAACATTTTTAGGGATGATTTATATTAAACCGGGCCGGAGCAGTTAGTACGGAGAAGTTAGTAGACGGGCCCGGACGGGACACGGATCATGCACTGTTTAATATAAACTGCTTCATACAAAATGTATGTAACGTTTCAAATCCGTACCCCGTCGTCATGTCGTACACGGCCCGGTATAATATAAATCGCCCTTGACAAGCAAACTCTCGAGTAGACTTTTCTTATGCCACTAGTAGTAAGTACGACAAGTATCGGAAGACAGAAATAAGTTACGGAGTTAGGTGTAGCTATGTCAATGTTGCACTAAACAACGATTTACTATTATTCCAGAGGGAGAATACACATCATGCGAGTTCACAATAGTGAGCCTAGACGGCAAAAGATGGCGCTGGGAGGTGTGTGGCGTGGGAGGCGCTGGGGGCGCGGCCGCCGCTGCCGAGCGGGACGCCTGGGTCTGTGCGGTGGAGGCGCAGATACTAGCCTCGCTACAGGGACGGGTATGTACATACTGTAGAAGGTTCTAGATGTTACTCTAGACAATCTAGAGATCTCGATCTAGTGTTACAAGAGATAGCGTTGGAAGGTGTGCATGTCCAGCGCTGGACATAGGCATCCTCTAATGATTGCTGCCATGGCTGGACCTACGGTACAATCTAAGAGCTCCCTTGCGACCTTCGCCTCATAAGTCCATCTGATTGGCAACCACTGCCTGCCAGGGCCGTGGTCCTCAACCAAGAGATTTATGGCCCCTTCGACCAATGAACTTTGTGCCCTGCACACTGCCACTTAATTATGATCCAAGTTTCTGGGTTTTGACTATAGTGAGCCTGAACGACGTGAGACGGTATCTAGTCAGCAGTTCAACACATTTTTTTCATATGGACTAATATGCTGTTGACCGCAGATGCACTATGAAAAGCACTTTATTTAACCGATAGATACTCTCTGTTCTGTCTGAACGATTTGATATCTTGTACTTACTTCTTTTTTCTATTTCAGACATCCCGCCTACCCGCCCCAACCGGTGCTAATTCCACGGGCGATGTGCGAGCCACGTATTACATTCGACGAGTGCACGGGAACGCCGAGTGCTGCGACTGTGGCGCCGCGGGTTAGTTGCTGCATTTTTAATATTATTACAATAACTAAAAAATGCCTAAGTAAACTCGACGAGAGCTGTGCTACGTGTTTTATTAAACAGGTGCACGGGAACGACTACTTCTGCGATTGTGGCGCCGCGAGTAATGTATATCTGGTTTCGTTATGACTTAGGTAAAGACCTTGAATAGGTTCGAGCAAAGACTAAATAAATAACCAAAAATAAATGCAACAGTACCAGCCTTTGACATCAATAACACCCGATTTCTTCTGGTGGTCTGGTCTGGTCGATGTCATATCAAATTTATCTATCTATTATATTATGTATACCATTATCTAGTATCTATAACACAAGCTCTGCTTAGCTTGGGGCTAGATAATGCTGTGTAAATTTTCCGGCATTATTTATTTTTTATTTATTAAGACATTGATGATTTACCCCTAATTGAACAAAGAGCTAACTAAAATCTCCCGTTTCAGACCCAGACTGGGCGAGTCTCAATCTCGGCGTGCTCATATGCATAGAGTGTTCCGGAGTGCATCGGAATCTAGGTTCGCACATATCGCGGGTTCGATCGCTGGATCTCGACGAATGGCCGTGAGTAATACATTTTGTAATAGATTTTGAATATTTAGATTGATTGCTTTAATTTTAGTTTTCTAATCATCTAATCTAATCCTTCTTTCTCCCCAGTTTGGGTCACGTGAGCGTGATGGTGTCAATCGGCAACGCGCTCGCCAACTCGATATGGGAGGCGGATCTCCGTGGACACATCAAACCCATCGCAACTTCTAGTCGGGAGGAGAAGGAAAGGTAACTTGATATACTTTTTTTTCAACACTTTATGGAAGTCCATGGGCAGTTTACTTCTATGCGCCGTTCTTAGGATCACAAGCAGCTGTACAAAAAGTAAAAGTAAAAATATTTTTTACAAGTCGAACTTATACACTGAGTTTCAGGAGTCTGTAACTTCTCCCACTCCCCCACTGGACTCAAAATTTTCTATTTTCCAGATGGATTCGCCTTAAATACGAGCGTCGTGCCTTCCTCTCCGCCACGGACAGCAGCACATCGTGCGAGGCTCTGCGCACGGCGGGCGCGCGCGGGCACGTGGGCGTACTGGCGCGTGCGCTGGCTGCGCCGCCGCCGCGCGCACCCGCTCCGCACGAGCGCGCGCTCGCACTGCGCGCCGCCGCCGCCGCTGGACATCTAGCCTCGGCGCAGCTCCTCATATGGGTATGTGTACAAAATATTAGAAAAATTGGGCAGTGGCCGTGGACAGCACTCGATTTCCTTGACTGTGGTATCTGAACACAACAACTTACACGGATACTCACAGCGGCGGTGCCAGACCGGTCCTCTAACGCCTTGATCCGGCGTGTTAAAGTGGGTGCGAACCCCTAAGCTCCCATACAAACGTACTTTCCGATTCATTTCGAAACTACGTCTCCGATTTCCATGAACTTTTGCATACATAATCGGATAAGAAATAGATGTTTGCTTCGTTTTAGTTTTATTTTTTTCATTGCAAGAAAGGGCGTAGTTTCCAATTGAATCGGAAATGACGTTGTTGTGGGGGCTTAGGTGTTAGTTTTAATTGTAAAACAGCTGTCTTTTTGTGTCGAAATAGAGGGCATTTCTTCATACAATAAGTATGCAATCTGAGCGAGACTTCAGACCCAGAAAGATAAAGAAAGTGCGCATGTAGTGTAAAACCACTATTCCCTTCCTCCCGGCCTTCTATAAGATCAGATTAGATACTCTATAATATTATCAAGACTAAGATATCTATTATTTTCGCAGCACAACGGCAATCCAAATTTCCCCGACAACGACGGTCACAGCTGTGTGTTCTACGCGCGCGCCGCCGCCAACCATCTATCAGGCATTCCTCCGCAGTACCCCCGCAACTTGCAGCTCACCTGCCCCCTACACCCCAACCCGCCTGCCTTACAGCCTAGCTCAGGTAATAACCAAGTCTATACACGATACATCATCATTATGTCTAGGCGACGACCTCTGTGGCGCGGTGGGTGAAGGTCCGCCTGCGACGCAGGAGGTTGCGGGTTCGATTCCCGCCTTGTTTACACGACCTGGCAGATATTTTTTCCGGGCGTTCTGATTGTTTTCTATGTATAATAATATTTTTCTGTGTATTTTATAACGTATAACAGTTTTCTAGTACCCATAACACGAGCTCTACTTAGCTAGATAATACTGTGTGAATTGTCCAGCATCATTTATTTATGCTAGCCCATAGCTACACACTACAACGACAGTCACAGTGTTCTACGAATGGACGAATCTCGCTTTTTCGTTGCGTGCGTTCGCAAAAAACCATCATAAAAATTGAAGTACTTTCTCGCAACATTCCGTTTGTTATCGTTGATAAATTGATCGACATCCATAAAATTAAGAGGTTCTTTTTAGCACCGCGATTTTAATATTTTCACTATAACCCGA
Organism: Eupithecia exiguata; assembly: GCA_947086465.1. Lineage (NCBI taxonomy): Eukaryota > Metazoa > Arthropoda > Insecta > Lepidoptera > Geometridae > Eupithecia > Eupithecia exiguata. The sequence goes on along the minus strand of OX352233.1, from coordinate 1,899,848 downwards.
CCACAAGCACTTAACTCTGTTTCTTCCACAGGCACAAACTCGACCAGCTCTAGTTCAAGCGCGAAATCCTCCATCAAGAACCCAGAACCGGAATGCAACTGCATTATCTTCGAGCTGCTCAACGCGCAGGCCGCTGCCAACGCCCTGGTCGATATACTCATCGGCCTCCAAAACAACCACTATATGAGTGGAGGATACGACACCAACGGGTTAAATTCCTTCGGCCACGCCACGTTAGGGAGGCCGAACTTATCGTTGACCAATGGAAAATGCGGAAGCATAGTCTAGGAGCGTCTTAATGTGGTTTTACAGATTTGTCTGTATTATTTTTACGGCTAATTTATTGGTACAATACATGCGAAGTTATAATTTATTAGAGACATTTTATTTGAAAATTATGGAAGCAAAGGTAAATGGAAGAATTACCGAATTAGAACGTTTTATTTACCGGTGTAAAATTTGAATTTTATTCTGCTTGTACTAGTTAGTCTAACTAGTTTCTGTATTTAAAAAATGTTTCGACTGAACTGTAATCAGAAATTCTTGTTGTAGTTACCACGTTGGAACAGAGCTCAAGCTTGCGTACACTGCAAAATATACCTTGTTATATTAACATCAAAACTTACAGCTGGTTGTTCAGATCTGTGGATCAAAGAAAAAAGTACGAAAGTGTCTATTTAGTGTACGAGGGAATGAGCGCTGTAGTTGACTTAGTAGTGATATATACGTACTTATACGTAAATGTTTAATACACGGCATGTTATTCGTAAATATCCAAACTTTTGAAATTAGTAAAATTTTGTGTCTGTCAATTTTAAAGTTAGTTAAACTAGAACATTTTATAATTAGCGAATCCCCCGTCACATATCCGGTTACATAGTTCAAATGTAATTTATTTGGTAGTTTAGAGGAAATTGGAAATTTAGGGTCAAATTTACGTTGTAGTGTCCCCGTTTCAGATAATGCACATTAAATGTAAGATGTTTAAAACCTATGGTGTTTTCGAAGTTCACCCAATCATAGATTTGTATTGTTGCGAATTGGGTGTTTAGTAAAAACTAGACGAAACATGAATATATTAAATCCTTTAAAATTGATAATACGGTCTTTCATAATATCAAAAGATCATCAAAATATCTACAGTAAAAACGTAGTACGAATTTTGAAAAGGTTTATTTAATTTGAACTTTTATGCAGTATTCATGTTTTATGTATAGGGTTTAATCATAGGGTATAAACTTAAATTATTTAGGTGCAAGATCTCAGCTCAATGCTACTGTAGGGTAATTTAGGATAATTGTATTTTAGAGGTAAATTGTTATCGCTTTACCCTAGCACCTTGGGTGGTTACCTATCTTTCTCAACAGTAACTTTATTTGTTATATAACAATCTTTGGTAGGCTAAAGGGTTAATTTAGCCTATTTTATCTGTCTTTGAGCACATAGTGGCAGCTTATGATAGATTTGTTAGATATTGGTGTTAATTCTGATGTCGCAAAACGAATAGTAGGGATGATGCGAGTTGTTGTGTATTTATTATGCAGTGGAGGAATAGCCTGAGTATTTTTTGTACCGTTTTTAAGCGAAATTGAATTCGCATTTTCAGAAGCTCAATTTTTCCTTTAAAATCCATTTTTTTTGCAGATGTATGATTTATTTTGTATTCAGTAGAAGTCTGGAAACATCTCGGACTAGTTTCACAAAGTCAGTCATCATGCCTTTTTCCATCATTCAATTTATTTTGTTTCGGTTGCTCACCAATAATTGTTTACCTATATTATAAAAACTATCGTAGTTTGACGAATTCATTACGGATGTAAGCGGGTTAACTGCGAACCTTATTTGTGTTGGAAGAACACCAACCTATATTAGGAAAGTAACCACAAAAACCAGATTTCAATTATTCTTTTTGTAAGCACTACAAATGTTGCGGTTCCGACCGCAATAAAAAGGATTATAAGAATACAGGAATTATTTATTTATATGCTTTCAAATGATAGTTTTGGTGACATCGGAATTGACATGACTTAGTACGATAGTACCTATAGACATTCCATTATTTATTCGCAATCACCCAAGGTTTAATAGTTGATGTGATACCTAAGGTTTTCCCATTTAAGCCAAATGTACTGACCCCTTCGTGCCTATTCTACTACCTAGTTAGTTACGCGAGTCTAGCTCTCATCCTAAATATTACGTCTCTAGTGCAATTATTTTGATTGTAATTAAACCAGTTAATACTAGTTACCGTTTTGAGGTTAGCGCTGGTGTATTCCGGTTTAGTAGTGGTTAGTAGTGAAATTACAGGCACACAATGCTTAACGCTTTCACTGCTCAGGTTGCTTATGCGAATGGGCATTCCGCAGGTAGAATGAGCTGAATACGGGCATTGATATAAAGGTTAAGGTGGTACGTCACGCGCGTAGTTAATAGTGTTTTTTTTTGTATTTCATAGGTTTTACAACCAATACTAGAACAAACTTTGAAACAATTGTCGCTTTGAAGTCTTTTCGAATGTATGTTGATTTTAATAAATCTCGTGCATGTCAATAGAATCCAAAACGAGAATTGTTTGAAAGTTTGATTTAGCAGGGATCATAGTAAATGTACGTACAACGTTCGTAAAACTACCTATTTCCTAGCCAAATCACTTGTAGGACGCGGAATTTACAAAACATCGCGGGGCTAACGTTTGCGGGCGCGGGACATGGTAGAGCGCACTACTACCGTGTGAGCCTTGCAAGGTTGCTGGGGCCCTATTCTGCTATACTAATCGCCCGTGTAGGTAAAGTACACGTTTTGGTATTCTACCTTATATGAAAGAAACTACAGATGTAGGGACACACCTAAAAGTCACGAATATCTCAATGTATCCGTGCAAATAGCACCGCACCCACTATCTGCATTTTCTTTCATGTAAGGATTTTGCAACGATACCATTGTCACAGTAAAAAGATTTGTTAGCAGTATTGGGCCCCTGTTATGCGATGTTAATACTACATAATATCAGTCCTGCGTGTCAATATCTTGGTTAGATTAGAATAGAGAAAATGTCATCAAATGCTTCAAATATTCTACACATTCGATGCCATTGTAGTCTTTTCTCCCCTTATTGACAAAAATCGCTGTTTTTGGCCTACTAGAGAGCCGTTTGCTTGGTCCAACCATAGTCAAGTATGTTACAGTTACAGATTAATTCGGAATATTTGGATGAGACTAGCTTATATCTAATGATTCGAGTAATGTTAACTTTTTGATGCTGTAAAATCCAAAAATCCTGAGCCTCGAGTCTATTTGACGATAATATCGAGTCGTGATCGTGACGTTCCGTCTCCTAAAGAGGTGGTTCGTCGCAGGTTAGCGCGAGATTCAATTTTTTTTTGTGGTCAATCGGATACCATTTTCTTTAAACTTATGATAAAATCAACTTTGATTCACTTTATTTATTTGTATTTTGGGAGCATTTCGGAAAATATAGATTTTTAGCACAAAATATACAGGGTGTGTCAAGACCACTACCGAAAACAAAGGGGGGTGGTGCAGCACCCCAAAACAAAACGAATAAAAAAAACCGTTGTCCGAAAAAAAAATTCTAGCGGGAGATATGAATTTTTAAAGATTTTTATTTGTTTTGCTAGCCAGCAATGTACACGTAAGTTTACAAGTGCCGTAAGTTAGTACCTAATAGGTATGTACGTTCTTAGTCTTACCTAATTCCGGTGCAGTCTCGCTCGAATCAGAAATGGCACGAACTGCGCTCCTCCTCGTTCATGGCACAGCTGAGCACGTCTGATTGTGGACCGATGAACACGATCCAGGAATGTAGGATCCTCGGCGCTTCTCGCATTTACCCCAGCATTTACGCTGCAGTCCGCGTACCTACTCGAAGGTTTCTCCTAGCAAAGTCCAAGACCTGTTCTTGCACCTGAACACCTACCCCTCTGCCACCCCCGTGCCTTTGGGGCGTAATACGTTCATTATTCAGGACCCTTTGATATGCAGCCGTGAAGACTTTAGCATCAGACGGATGTGTCTGATTGGGGTACCTATCCCGGTAAATGCGCAAGGCTCGTGACGCATTTCCTCTCACTTCACCATAACACATTAGCAACTGTCCATACTCCCTCGCACTAAACATAATAAACTCGTAAACAAAACACTAACATAATTAAAGACCTAGTACTCTAAGACTAACGATTAATGAAATAAAAACACACCAAAACTAACTGAAAACTAAACTAACTGCCTAATACCTAATTAGAAAAACTCATAAAACAGAAGAAAAACACGAACGTATTGCAATTTTTATGCACCGCGCAAGTGTTCACTGCGAATAATGAACACGTACTAAAAACAAAATGAATCAAAAGATTAGTGAAATTAGGTAAATAATGTCCTTTTAAAAAAGCCGAAAAACGCCGAACGACATTGCTCTGTCATAATCTCTTATGATTATGTGTCTTATTGACACAGTCATATGATTCAGTTTCCTTTTACACTACATTTTTCTTTGACAAAATGTAGGCCGACACAGTTGATGCCTATTACCTATTTGTAATTAGGGTTCAGTACTTAAAGGGTGCTAACGGGACCCTATTATAAAACCTCGGCTGTCTGTCGTCTGTTCGTGGTGTAAATTTTTTCAGCGAATTACAAAGAATAGAACTACGGACAAGTGCGGTATTTTTCCGTAACTTTTATGTTTTGTACAAAGCAGGTAAAAATACCATAAAATAATTTGAATTTCGCGCCAACCGGCGACGATCACCCTTATTCCGCAGAAGCTCAAGTTTGTGATCAAGTGATCGATCACCCATCGATCTAAATAAAATTCAGGAGATAACTAAGTACTAGCCTATAAGTAGGTACCTATCTTATTTCTTACGAGATAGATAAAATAGGTACCACTCATGATGGTTGGTATGTTTAGAATTACCTTGCAGTAACATCGTTTAAAATAAAGCTACGGAACCAATTTGTTAAAGTAAATAAAATTTGCTCAAATTGTCGGTAAAAGTCAAAGGCGTTACACGTGCGTCCGCGGCCTTTGTCGGAAAGTTTGGAGAGGTGCCGCTGCGCCGCGCGCGTGTCAAAGGAAAGCCGAACTAGGTATCTATTCTCTAGGCAGGACGATGACCTCTGAAAATAAACGCGGGTCTGTCAGCTGTTCTTATCAAAAGTGGGTACTTATTTCAGACTGATTAAATGTACCTATTTTAAATTTTGATGTTTCTAATCAATTCTTGGTATGCTTTCAAGGTCATGGCCGCGAATTAAATCGTAACCGCGCGCGTGTCAAAGGAAAGTCGAACTACCTATTCTCTAGGCAGGACGATGACCTCTAAAAATAAACGCGGGTCTGTCAGCTGTTCTTAACAAAAGTAGGCACTTATTTTAGACTGATTAAAAAATTAAAATGTACAGATTAAAATGTATTTTAAATTTTGATGTTTCTAATCAATTCTTGGCATGCTTTCAAGGTCATGGCCGCGAATTATATCGTAGCCGCGCGCGTGTCAAAGGAAAGCCGAACTACCTATTCTCTAGGCAGGACGATGATCTCTAAAAATAAACGCGGGTCTGTCAGCTGTTTTTAACAAATGTAGGTACCTATTTATTTTAGACAGATTAAAATGTATTTAAATTTGTATGTTTCTAATGAATTCTAGGTATGCTTTCAAGGTCATGGCCGAGAATTAAATCGTAGGTAGTTATGTACCTACCTACTAACTATTTATTGAAAAGATAAGTTCGTAGGCGCGGAACTTTCACGTGTCGGTAGGGTAATAACCGCGCCCGCGCGGATAGGGACCTATTTGGCTGTGCGGTGCGGTTGGTGTTTTGCAATACATTGCTGCTTTTTTTATTTTATTAATTTTTTGCTTATTTAAATTACTTATTTAGGTAGATATGTTCTTATAGTGTTGTGCTATGGGTATGTACCTAGAAAAAAAAATAAAAAAAATTGATGGGTCGACATATTTTTCGCGTTTTTTTTTCGCTAAATATTTTCAAAATCATGGTCTGATTGCACCCCCCCAGTTTTCGGTAGTAGTCTTGACACACCCTGTATATGTGATTTTATCATGAGTTCATAGAAAAGGTTTACGATTTGCGGCAAATTACTTTTTTGCTAGTTTTACGCTTGTGGAAAGCACAAAAAATCATAACCACAAAAAAAATGAATCTCGCGCCAACCCGCGACGAATATGGGATGAAAACCTATGGAAAAATGAGACGTCATCATTACGTCTCGATACTATCGGCAAATGGACTCTGGCCTCTGGACTTATTGGGTATTTCCAATTTGATAATAAATAAGTGGTATTTCTTAGTAGTTACTACATTATTGGAGCATATTGGATCTGTGTATATTTTAATTATTTGAATTACAGAATGACATTCTAAAGTATCCCAAATAGAAAAGCTGTGTACACGGAAACAATTATCTCAAAATTTTACTTATTGGTAGAATAATTTAAATAGTTGTGCAATTCGTAATTTTTTTCTGTATTTGTTCGTAATATTTTCGTCTGTACTAAACTGTACTCAACTGTCTGTACGAAATCGTGGCAACACTTACAATTTCATTTATTATGACATTTTTCTAATACTTAGCTTATTATAATGGTTCAATACAAACATTATTTTCGCAAATCGGATATACAGTGTTGTAAAAATAGAATCTATTTTGATCGTCTATCAGCACCAATTTCAATTTAATCTCTCGAAAATTATGATTAAATTAAGAGTTTTTGTACATTTTAGCGATAAATCGTTTTACCGATCAGTATTCCGATTTATATCTGTATAAACGCACTTTAGCATTATTTCCTGCACGTTTTTGATTTGTATAATTTTATTTGAAACGCTGTTGAAAATTTATAGTTTTAAATTATGTTACCTTTGATTTTGGTTAGCATTTTTTTTTATGTTTTTTGTATATATTATTTTGTACAGGCCAAAGAGCTTTTTGTAAATAACAGTGGCAGCGATAGCGTAGCTGGTACACTTAAGTTTCGTTATTGTAATTTCTAAGAGATTTGTTGATGTTCTTAATCTTGTCGAAATAAAGTGTAATTGAACACGATGATGCTTTTTGAAACCCTTCAAATTTACCTGGAACATATTTTAATTTATAATTTACTTAATTTTAACAAATATTTGCGAAGCCGACGCTTTTAGCTAGCTAGAAGAGACTGTTTAGAAACGAGATGCCTGGAGAAGTCTTGTGCCGAAGGCCTTGATCCACTTTCTCTTCCAAAGTCACAGTTGTAAGGTAGGTATACCTAAATACCTACAATGTCCAGTGACTCCAAACGGAGTCACCTTAAGTCCAAGTTCATAAGTCCATGACTCTGACTGGAATCATGATACCTAGGTCGACTAAATGTTATTTCTTTCACTGGGCGTATGAAGAAGAGCTAAAACATTATCATGGACGAATGATTAGATAATTAGGCAACATACAATAATATTATTATGTCCTACCTACTTAACTATGCCTCAAATAAAAAAATAACTTATTGAACATTTAAATTGTAGGCAGGTAAGGTACCTACTAGCACTTGACGGTACAGTACTAGGTACTACGTCTCATGCACGTGCGTTGGTAACCAAACAGGAAAAATCACTTATGTCATAAAACATTTCTACATTTATTTCATTGAGGTATCTATTTTCTCTTTGAGAACTTATTTATGGGATAGAAAGTATTATTAGCCTTTGTTACTCTCCATCGCGCGGCGGCTTGAATGACCAGCCACACGCTCAAGTTAACCCGTTCAAAGAAATTTGTGGAATCGAATCTTCAGCTTGTCAACGATTGCACAAGCCACGCTTCCGGGCTTGCGCGCTAAAGTTGCTAAGATAGAGCATGTCATGCTCTATGCAAGTAAGGAGGAGCGTGTGGCCGGGCTTTTGAAAGATGTAAAAATCTCCAAGAAAATGACCGTTTTTGACATGAATTACGAATCCGAATGATGCTTACGTTCACAACATCGTTACAAACGTAAAAAAATATATATTTATATATAAAATAAAACTGTTTAATGGTACAAATAATGTCTGGAAATTCTTATCATATTTTTAGTAGGTAACCTAGCAAGAATTGAGGTAAAGATATTTCTTCCTATGGAAAATCACAAACCTGTTTATTGAACATTGAGTCATCCGTGTTTATTATTTTTTGCGGGATAAATACTATAATTTATCGGGCATACAATTTTTATGGGACAAACTCCGGAACACCCTCTATCTATACTATACAACTGCAAAAGAATCATCTAAATTGGCCCATAAAAGCTGGCGCGATTGTCATTTGTTTTTTATACATTAACCACGGTGAAATCGCAAATCTGTCGATACTGGAGGCCTACACTATTAGTTCTATTCATCCGCTCATCCGCAGTTGTGAAATACAGCCGCTAAGTTTAACGCGTGCTCTCACGAAAGGGAGGGACGTTTTCAGAACAATTTTATGGCTACGTTTTTTTTTCATGAAACCCATTTTAATTGTCAAAATTTCAGTGTCAAGTATTATTAAGATGATTCCGAATCATTATGGATATCCGAATCATAGGTACAAAATGATAAAACAGCTCAACTTCGTGCAGCATTTCCATTTTCGTTCGATTAATGTACCAGTAGGTATCTACACCAGTAGGTATCGAAGGAAACAAAACGAAATTTCTTAAAGAAAGTAGGCCTCCAGTAGGTACACGGAAAACAAAAGAGAACCGTGCTAGGTTTCAGTAATTCACCTAATTATTAATTATTCACCTATTTTAATTTCAGTGATATCATTTCCATTAATAATCAAGTAGGTAGGTACTGAAACCTACTGAACGAACTTGATTTCCAAGTATTTATGTTGGTGCTTTGTTTATGATAAACTCACTAATGATTTCCTGTGGGGTACTACCTACCTACGTATCCACTAAGTTACCAACCAAACAAAATAGCTGTAGAGGCCTGTATAACTCAGTACATTTCTAGCTACCTACCTACAAAGTCATACTGCTACGAATCTAATTAAGCAATGTTTATACAAGACTCAATTTCCACCACACTACCAAATAGTCAAGGATTGGAGACAACCACGGAAATTGACTACGATTACTACGACTATGCCGTTGAAGATGAAGTTGAACTGGTATTTCGGAAGACAGTCGATGTCGCCTTTCACGTCGCTGCGCATCTCTCCATGGTCACTCTGATTTACGGCATTGCAACTTGGGCCGTGATTCCCAAGTCACGGACGTTTCAGAATTATGTTTACATCAACGTTATCCTAGCACTGACTTTGGATTTAAACACAATATATTTAATAGGAATTGAAGTGCCGTTTCTGGAATATCCTCTCTGGTTATATGGTGTTTTTATGTTTTCTACAGCCTTCCATTGTTGGTTGTTTGTTGCTACTGTGTTGATCTACAGAAATATCGTTGTGGTTTTTAACAGTGGTTTGCCGAAGAAGTACTTGATAAGTAATGCTTTTGCTTGGGGTGTGCCAATTTTTTGGATAATAGCATTCAGTGTTTTAAGTTCGGATAGTTTCAAGCAGTGTTATAAAGTGTTTACACTTATCATGTTAATTGTGGAAATGCTTATTTATGTATTGGTTTTATATAATTTGTTTAAAGGCTTCAGCGTCAGGAGTGAGTCGAACAAATGGAGAAATGTGCAAGTTGCAACCGTTGTCTTCTTCATGGGAGGTGCTCCTATGCTGTTAGCTGCAAAAGTATCTGAGCCCCTTCAAAGCGCTGTAGCTAACCATTCTATCGGAATGATATTGATTTTACTGGTTTTTATTATAGATCTGTTATATTTGACTTTAAAAACTAACAGAGATTTGTGGTGTAAACTGATTGTCAAAAGAAATGAAAAATAATAGGTAGGTTAATAAAACACTGTTTTAACCGGATTGATCGCGTATATTTTATATTTTGTTTAAAACCTGACGTTTCGTTTGAATATAAAATATACGCGATCAATCCGGTTAAAACAGTGTTTTATTATGAGTGCTCGCGAAAATAACCTTAGAATATACTATAATAGGTAGGTTGGTAAATAAATTGGTGACGAAACACGGTGTAAACTTTTGTAATGTTCCGTCAAGCAAAATTGTATGGTTTTATTCTGATAATAATTGATTTACCTACTAAGACACTTTATGTATATAATGAATCCTGATGCATTGAACAAGTTAGTAGCTAACAGACAGGTGTGATATTAGGGAGCGCGCCTAGTAAAAATGAGGTAAAATTTTATAAAGATAATCTAGAGTACCGTGGTTCTCCTTACCTAACCACAAACATCATAGCACATAATGACTCAGCCATTCTACCAATGCAGACCAAAAAATTTAGTGTCTATTATGCATGAAGAAATTTTCATCCCAGACTTAGTCGGGATGCTTGAGCATCGTTTTTTTATATATTTTTATCAATTATTTATGTTAAGTATTTCCTAACCGAAAAAAAATTAAATTATAAGGAAAAAACAAAAATTAAACTGCACTCAGTTTCGGGTGATAAAAAAACTGCCTTTTTTCTGTGACGTCACCGTTCACTTTGTCAACTCAAAGTGCTTCTGTTTCTTCAATCAAAATAAAATTAGAAACAAATAAATTTTAAAAAACAACATTTTGGTTGTGTGTGTTGTGTTTTATAAAGAACATTGCAATCAAATAATAGAATTAAATTCTAACTAGTATTTACAATTCAAACAATTGAGCTAACTGCAGACTGTTGCAAACAATCTACAGGTAGCTCAACTGATCAATGATATATGAGTGAGTATCTGGCACAGCGCATCAGCATTGATATACAGCGGGGCAATACGTTTAATGAATTCTTTTCTTTCTTTCAAAAAAGATATCCCGCAAAAATCTTCATGACAATACGGTGAACGGTGACGTCACGTTTAGTAATTTTGCGATTAAGTCTCAAAATATCTACTTTCAATGATTCGATTCACAACCAAAACACAAAAGTAAATATGCAGATTTATATCTCATCATCATCTTATCAGCCCATACACGTCCACTACTGGACATAGATCTATTTATAGAGAATACAAATAAAAGTAATCATGTTTTTTTAAGTCACTTGCATATACATATACCCTATTGTTAAATCGCTGTTGATACATTTTATTTATACAGATAAAAATATTATTTCAACTAAATGCTCGTTATCCTGTTTGCTTACTAAACCACGCACGGCGCACGCATACAATATATCTATAGGTAATAATAATTTGTTAATGTAATTTGTCTTTTTTTGTTCTTGATTTTTATTTATTTTTGTGTAACTTGTAACTGATGGACAATATCTAAGGTTTTTTTGTTATAGTGCTTACCCGCACTTTGGGTATCTCTAAGAAATGAAATAAGTTCCCAAAAATTTTATTATCGGTTTCCGCAAGAGGTCCCAAAGATTATCGATTGAACCGACTAGACTAAGGGTTTCGTGGCTTAATTGGTTGGAGCACACCCGTACTGAGGGTGGGGCGCGGGGTCGAGTCCCGCCGAAACCGATAATTTTTGGGAACTTATTTCATTTGATGGTCGAATGTCTGAATAAAGAAACTTTTTATTTTTATTTTATTTGTATCGATGGGTAAAAACAAACAATGCCACCCAAAAAAAACTTGTAAAAAAACAAGTCACGCAACTCAGTTCCACTACCGTAATAAGTTGTGAGATCCATGTAATACCAAGTCGGTTACTTTACTTTATTGAGTCCCTACAGAAGGGACCTTCTGTCATAAGTTACTACGTAATTAGCTAACCTAACAATATCTATTGATATACAGCGGGGCAATGCAGCTAGCGTCTTGGGCACGCTTCCGACTGGTATTGATATGGATCAGTTGAGCTACTTGTAGATTGTTTGCAACAGTCTGCAGTTAGCTCAATTGTAAATACTAGTTTTAATTTAATTCTATTATTTGATTGTAATTTTCTTTATTATTAAAGATTTACAATATCTAGTGACCATATCCATTATCCATGTTAATTATCTTTTAAGGCGAATTGTAAGGGTAAAAGACGAAAACGACGTCTTTTTGGGCAATGTTTCTGACGAAAATATAGATCGTGAACGTTTGAAATTTATATATCCGGTAACACATATCTTAAAGTATCTAGTGCCGGTTCCAAATGCTTGCCGGTAGTTATAGTTAGCACTCAGAACAAGGTTGAAGTAACAATATCTTCAGGTAATTGAGCACACTTTTTGACGGTGTGTCTTATTCGTTTACTACCAAACTCAGTATAGTTATTTCTATAGCTCGTACGCTTCTATTCCCGGTCCATTTGTTTTCAAATGAAGTCAAAATAAGGAGTTTTAACGTAAAAACTATTTGCGCCTATTAAAACATCACTCTCCCACAAACGTTTGCTCGCAAAATATGATCAGGCAATGTTGTAGTACCAAAAACTGACCGAGCGAGGGCGCGGGCTCGCGGGCGACACGGGGCGCGCGGCGCGCGCTAGGAGAAAACGCGACGTTGCAAGCTCTCGTACATGCCGCCGGCTCGCACTATGAGCGACGTTGCCAGATCTTGCTTTAGTACCTACGTTATGTGTATTGTATGATCGCGCGCGTGAGTCTCACTCAAGCAGTTTCAAAAATAAAAGTATAGGTACATAATTTCTAAAATGCAGTGTTATTTTTTGTATCGAATATTTCTTCTGGAGTTGTGTTTTAGTCTTATAATTATAGGTATTATGACAAATAAACGTGGACAGAAACGTCGAGTTCCATCGAAGTGGTTGCGAAAATGTAGATCACGTCATGCAAATGCTTTAAAAGCACAAGTTCGGCAAATGGGTGATGCTGTTGAGTAAGTAACCTATCTTGTACTATGCTATACCGGTAATAAATAATTGTTTAGTCTTCCTAGTCAAGTTCTCAGGCATAATCTAATATCGATGCATCGATGCATGGAGTAGAGTAGTGCCGTTACAGAGACTTACCTATGTAAATTCCTTTTATTCCTTTACTACTTAGGTTGGTACCTAGCCAATACTGTGTAGTACCTAACTCTTGATTTTTACTCATTCAAATAACGATTTTCGCATCCCAATTAACCCTCAATTTTAGGGGTCCGTACCCAAAGGGTAAAACGTGACCCTATTACTAAGACTCCGCTGCCCGTCTATCCGTCTGTCACCAGGCTGTATCTCGATGAACCGTGGTAGTTAGACAATTGAAATTTTCACAGACTCTGTCTTTCAGTATTTCTGTTGCCACTATAAAAACAAATACTAAAAAACAGAATAAAATATATATTTAAGGGGGCTCCCATACAAAAAACGTAATTTTTTTGTTCGTTGTTATAGATAACAGTACGGAACCCTTCGTGCGCGAGTCTGACTCGCACTTGGTCGGTTTTATTTATGATGCCATCGCATCGGTTAAAACATATCGAGAGGAGAAACTTTAGTAATGGTCACAAATGAATTACATTATTTTTTTTAACTACGTACCTAAGTATTTAGTTCGTTACTTGGATATTATATTATATTATATTTGTATTATAGGGATTTTACTAAAGATCTAGCTAGTACCTATTAGCTACCAGCATCGTGTCTCAATACTAGCTTTTTACTCGCACAACTTTTACATACCTAATAAATGTAACTTAGGTACTTATCTACCTATATAATTTTGTATTTCAGGCAACCACAAATATCTGAATCTGCAATAGAAATTAACACGGATTCTGTTGCACATAGCAGTCGTAATGTGGACACGGAAACATGCAACGTGACAATTGATGATAGTGAATTGTCATTCAATATATCAATAGAGTCCAAGCGGTAAGAAATTTACCAAATTCTATTATGTTGCCTACCCACTGTATTTTTCGCACATATACGGTTTTGCCAATCCTATCGGGAATTACGGGTGTTCTATTTAATTATTTGTATTTTGCTTGTGAGTCAATATTACTGTTAATTATTCTTCTTTCAGCTGAAAGAACCTAAAAGAAGAAAAAAGGCTTCAGCAACTTCTTTTTCCCCAGACCAGCCATCTACCAGCTCACCTCTAGGTTACTTGAAGTTCTGTAGAACTGTATTTTTAACGCTAAGCTCTTCTAATCGTACCTATCCCATCGGGGGATACCATGTCATGTATTTTTCTTATTATTACATTGTTTACCTACCATATTCTATGAAATATTAATTTCCTACTTACTGTTTTTTTCACGCAAAGCACTACTATGTCCCTTAGAGAATATTTTTTCTTGCAGGTCAATAAATATATTTATTTCTTTATTTTTCAGTAAAAGAAGATAAAGGGTTCCGGTAAATTACTTCTTTCCGGATCAACTTACCACGTCATAAGTACCAACCTCTTACCTAGCGCTGAAAACAAAGATGAATAAAAATAAAACGCCAAGTGCGACTCGGACTCGCGCAACGAGGGTTCCGTAACTAAACATTATATTAATTATATAAATAAAAGAACTTGTTTCTTGCCCAATATCATGCTTCTAGCCCTATAGGTTTTGGTCCATGGCGAGAATCAAAATAATGTTTTTTTAGTGATTAGACAACAATATAAGAATTTCCGCATTTTTCCTTTATTTGTGCTATAAGACCTTGCTTCTTGCCAAATTTCATGGTTCTAGGTCAACGGGAAGTACCCTATAGGTTTTGTGTGCATGTGATACCCTTGGAAAATAAAAAAAGGACATAAACGGCTGTAACTTTTGATTACGTTGACTTAGAAGTTTGATTTATATCGAGGCTCCAAAAGGTTACGAACCTGAGTATATGTTATTAACATGTATACCTTACTACTAGTAACCTACCTACCTACCATCTGATCTACTCCTTCTACAGGACCGGAAACTCCTGTTACCCGGACGGACTCTTATGAGTCCGGTGTCCTCGGGCACCATGGATTAATTTTACACCCATCTATCGTAGTTTAATTTAATTATTATGTATCAAACTAGTTTCTTAATTTGTAGGTATCTGTTGTTTATAAACTATGTACTTCTACACACATCTAGATTTGTTTATTTCAGCTACTTTCACAGTATTATGTCTTATGTTGCAAAATATATAAATAAATAAATTCAAACAAATTGTCAAAACCTTTCTGTGCAAAAAGGCTTACTACAAAATATCAGATTATTTAGAAGATAAAAAAGCTTGGGACGGGTTTTGCTCCAACTCGAAAAATAACAACTAACAGGCTAAAGGTTTCTTAGTCGCTTCTTTACTTTTTGTCTACATACCGAAGCGACAGAAATCAAAAGTACCACTTTATTTCCGTGTCAGTGTTTTATTTTAAGAATTTGACCTTTTCTAAGTGTACATTTTTGTATTTATGGAAATAAAGAATTTTTGATTTTGATTCTTTTGTTGGTGGTTATAGGTAATTATGATAAATAAATAAATGGTGTGAATTTTAACACGTTTCTGAGAAAAGAGGGTTGACAGACGGTCAACAAAGTGATTCTATACGGGTTCCTTTTTTTCTTTTGAGTTACAGAACCCTAAAAATGACAAGATAGTGAATTTATATTTTCATGCAGAGTGTATTCATCAATATTAATAAAAACTTAACTAGTATATGCTGATGATGATGATGATAAATAAAACTTCAACAAAAATTAGTTTAATAATATTCGTTTTACTAAAATACTATTAGACCTATGCAGTTTACAGATAAAAACTAGATATTTTGTTTTTGTTTAGTAATGTTAGCCTAACCATTCTCTACACATATAATATTTTGATACAATTACTCCTTTGAACTGTTTCTCTCAAGGATCTCTCTGTTCGCCATTACTCTGTAATACGTACTACACTTGTGCGCGCCATCTAACGGCAGTGGAGCGTATTATTTGGATAGGGTATATCGACTAAGGTTCCAGGACCGCGCGCGCTCGGTTTTTTGAATCGATAACATGCACTCCTTGCTGCATAGATGGCGCGGGGGTGTCCCCGCTTGGCTGCCAAATGCCCAAGGTCATTTGCCTTACTATTCACCTTAATTTTAAATAAAATAGATTGACTTGGCCATCGCATGAAAAAAACAATGTATCTCACAGTAATACATATTATATTAAAAAAGATTGTTTAGTGCGATTGTCAAGTCAATCGGCAAAGCGGGACTTGCCGTTAATTATAGTGTTAGTTATAGTGTGTGTCTAGTTGCTTCGATCCCATTTTTATCGGTGTCTCTAATTCGATTAGTACCAAATTGAAGCGAACAAAATCAATAACATTTTGTTTCTTATTTGATAATAATTACTATTATTAAGCTGTTTATGTATAAAATTTGACTTGTCTAAGTGCTTATTTTGTAAGCCTAAAGAAATAAAGTTATTGAATTTTGAATTCAGTATAGTGATTCATATAGTTCATACCTATTTCTTGGAGTTCCATTAGCTTCGAAAAGCAGCCAAAATAACGATATTATTACGTATAAAAGTATTTGCACCTACAAAATCTGTGATACAAATTACACGTCACCTAACCGCAGAGGATCGTATTATTTGGCTTGTTCGGGCACTACTAGGTATGCTGAATCGAAACAAGCACTCCTTGCTGAATATAGGCGCGCAGGCCTTCATCTTTTGGGATAATATTCACTTTAAAATAAGGTTTTGTGGTCAGAGCTTATACTACTAACTATAACATTAAAGTAACTGATTTCCCTCGAGCAAACTTACCTACGCCACAAAGTAATAAAGGAAAATTTATAGCCAACCGTTTCGTAGACCTGCGTAGAGCTCAGAACTTTGCTTAAATTGCGGCTGTGTCGAGAAAAGGTTACCTTTATTTAATTCAAACATAAATCCGGACAACTGGACTTTTTCATACATATTTTTACAATAGTGTGGTGACTTCTACACTAGTAAATCTAATCCATTCTGTAATTCTATAACTTAGATGATTATTAAAACAGCAAAGTAAAACCATTTTTACCACAATAAAGTTTTATTTTATCGTTTTTTTCTTGTGTTTGTTGGACGACAATTAATTATGGTTACTTGCAAACTTTACCTGGTATTATTTATTTCATATATGTTTCCTGTTATATCACTCGTAATAAAACCACAATAATCTAGAAAACTTAATTCAAAATACCACCACCATAATCATAATAATTCACCTTAGAATCAAGCAACGGCAAAACCTCTCGTCAAACGAACTAAATGTAAATTTAGTCTTTGAGCAGAATTGGATAACTTCATTGTTTCCTCTGTAGGCGGCGCTGACGGCGTAAGTGCCGAAAGAACTCCCAAAGATTTTCGGCTCGGCGAGATAAGATCACGTCAGCTTAGTTGGAAAAAGAGCAACCCTGCGCTGAAGGGGAAGGTGCGGGTTCGAATGCCGTCGAGATCGTACATTTTTGGGATTTATTAATTTCTTAGAGATTACCCAGAGTACTATAATAAATAAAAAACCTTAGAAACTTAATTCAATAATGAAAACAGAAAATACAATGTAGTTAAGCAAGAAACATAATTAAACTAAATATTATTATTAATTAAAACATGCATCATTAAGTTGTGTGCAGTGTCCATGGTGGTGTAGAAGCAGTCCGAGCTCGCTTCGGTGAACAGCCCTGACACGCTCCGGAACTGTCGACGCAGCCCCTGCCTAACCTAACCCTCCTCTTTCTTCCCTCATAACGATTTTAAACACATTTTATCGAAGATCTTTGTAGCACGTGCCACGATGCCTACGATGCTGTGATGGACCGACTACGTAACATACAAAAGACTTCAACGCGCACCCACTTTTCTACTACAGACTTTTTTTTCTGAACCTCGATGGGATCAACTTTTGTTCTACGTTTACTAAATTTAAAAGAAAAAAAAATCAGAGAAAAATTTCAGAATTAATGCTTTGGGGTCTTATTATGCAGAATTACTTATCGCTATTTAGGTTTTTTTTTTATAACTTCGTGAATTTTACAATATTTCTCCCGTGTTTTTTGACCGTAGCTGAACTACCCCTGAAAGGTTGGTCCTTCAGTTTTGTTACACCGTGTATAGTAGTATAAACATAAATTTAACTTAAATTTTAGTTACTAATTAGTACTATACAAACTAAACAAGTCCACTAGGAACATAAAAAAAACCTGGGAAAATTAGATAGGTGGTTCCTCTTAGGAAAATTACTTTATTCTTCTGTAAAACTGTTTTTATAACTAAAACAGAAGGCAGAGCTGCCCAGATCTTTGTTTTTTTTAGTGGTTTCAAAAATAAAAATGGTTTGGCGATTGCCTAAGTTTGAGTAATTAATTTCATAACACAGATAATTATCATTTCATCAATCAAACAAAGCGATATTATTATGTACTTACCTACTCGTATCATTTAATCATTATCGTAAATTATGTTTTTAGTAATTAAGTATTATCTTTTCCTGTTTACAAACGCTATAGGTAAGTAGGTATAACTATTATGATCAAACCATGATTTTCTTTTTCAGATATGCAAATCATGTTACAGCGTTTTTTCAGTGATGATGACTTACCAAAAACTGAACAATAATCGCACTCGAAGGATTTTGCTTTCTTATCTAGATAAGAGAATGTGAAATCATCGTTATCTGACGTATTCGATGATTTCGTCACTCTTTTCATATTCTCGTCAGATGAAAATACAAACGAGTCCATGATAAAAACCAATCAATAGTTAATATGTACAGAGGGGTGCTACGTAACTTGTGTACTAAGCCGAAAAGGGGTCATTTCGGGGTCCGGAAAGACCCCTTTTTGTCATCATGATTTTGAAAATCGAATATGGAATATATTATCACGAACCCGAAGAAAAAGTCGTTGAACGAAAGTTGATACTCTCGGGATCCAAAAAGACGCTCCTATCTGCTATATTTTATGTTACATATTTGTATATTTTATATCTGTATATTTTATATTCACATATTCTGTGGCTACCTGTATTAGTATATAGGTCACTGACGTCTCTTGAACGAGTACCTACATAATAAAGACGTCAGTGATGTAGGTTCAAAATACCCCCTCGCAGCTTATCAGTGAGTTTTTGAAATGATGACAAACTTGTATTTCGATATTGACTAAAAAGCTTTCGTCGTCATCGAAGTGCTGAACACAATTTTTGACATCTCATACCTACCTACCTACTTATTTATTAGGTAGGTAGGTACCTCGTATTATTATATCCGATTTAAGAAGATTGATAAGTAGTGTTTGTTTTGTAAATGTATAAGAATAAATTAATGTGTACCTACAGAAATCCTAAATATACATAGGTTGAAACTTTGTACCTTAAACGTTTTCTACACGTATTTCCTCTTACATAAGCTCAGTAGATGTATGTTTTCACGGTGAAAGTACAAAACAGATTGTGATAAAAGTTGGTAAAATTGTAGGAACAACTGCACGGCCTTCGCCGCGGTAGAAAACTAGTCACAATTAAACGCAAAACAATCATCGATGAACCTCACCGTTATATGGTGAGGTTGATCGATGAAAATCGCAAGACTAGAATACCTATGTATATTATACCAGGTAATGGTTTGGGTAAAGGTAATTACTTTATGCCAATAAAACACAGATTTGTTCAGTGACACACGTCCACTCGATATGCATATGCCGCACCTTGTGCGAATGCCTCTCCCGCGTGCCCCGCGGGATATACAGCCTTTTTAGACGAGCACATCCGATGGCCGTGCACATTTATTATAAGTCAGAATGCTACACTATGTTAGTTGTATAATTACTGACAAATTTAGGACCTAATCAGAGGCCTGTAATTGTATTATTAATGAAAGTTAATTAGAGCTTGAAAACCCTTCAACCCCGCCTCGTACCTATTTGCGGAGGCGTCTCTGTTCGGTTGGCAAGGTAAGTATACCTACTTATTATATCATTAATTATTCAACTGGTAAATGTACAGCCAATCGAAAATTCCGACAGTTTTAGTCACTAGTGTGTAATTTTCCGTGAAAGTCAAGCCATGGCGTCCACCGGAACGTACTGCAACGACACCATAAAATTATATCGAAAACTCAACGTAGCGCTGTACTTCTGTGGACTGACTGACTTTTGGATAGAAGAAGTTCAACTTCCCGATAAATTCAAAAAGATATTCAATCCGCTGTCGATTCTTATCGAAATAGTGATGTTTTCTTTCATGGCGTCCGAAGTAGTATCGTTCGTAACGCAGCATAACCTCTCTCCGAAGCAAGTAGCCGACCAGATGGTGTTCGGGATCTCGCATCCTGTGCTTTACCTTTACGTGATGACACTGATCCACCACAAGCGGAGCGCTAGAGCCGTGCTGCGGAAGCTAGCGGTGGCACTGAAGAGGGTGCACAACGACGAGGGCGTCGAGACACAGATGATCGACAAGTTGAAGTTCTATCTCAAGGCCTACGTGACGAGCTGCGGGCTTTGCATTGTGTTCTACGGAGCCAGTGCTTTCCTGCAGTACGTGAAGGAAGGTCGGTATCAATAATAAAATGACCAGTTTTCGGGTGGCAGCGGCAGCAATTTTGACAATTCTGAATGGAAGTTAAGTGCGCCACGCACGATACCTCTCTTAAACTTTTTTAAGCTTATTCTCTCTGTGAACTGCAAACGTATTCTTGCAATGAATGCCGTTTGAAGGCTCCTTGTACCGCAACAACCTTGGTGGGTGTAATGGAAGTGTGAAAGTGAGCATTTCTTTCAGGAAGACCATTTACAACGGTTATCACCGCCTGGCCCGACGTGGAGGACAGATCCAAGGCGGCTCACGTCACCCGTGTTATCATCTACTTCCTGTGGTGGGTTTACTTCTCGCGCGTATCTGGCTCCTATGTGCTGATCTTGTCGATGTTCATCGGCCTCAGCTCGCAGTATCGGAACCTGGCCACCTACTTTACCAAGATGCAGAGACTGTTCGCTGAGCCGGGGACGCAAGCGCAGCGGAAAAGGACGCAATCGCAGTGGGAGGAGGAGCACGAGGACGCCTTGAAGATTGGGATCAAGTTGCATATCGATACTCTTTGGTAGTGTATGATTTCTCTTTTGGGAATTAAGAACTAAACTAAACGTAGTAGGTAGTTTAATAGAGGGTTTCACCGTTCGCATACTAAACTGCTTCAAATTACAGGTGTGTGGATGAATGTCAGAAGATTCACAGCATCATTTTCAGTGCTCAGCTGATCATGACAATAGCTGAGCTGGTGTCAGTCATGTCTCAGATGATGGTGAATAACCTCTTTTCTAACATTTTTACATTTCATGATGACAGAAGGTTGTGCGTCCAATCAAGGACCTTGGCCGCCTGGTAACCAGATTGCTTTTATGAGGACATATACTAAGTAATAATTAGATTACATCATCATCATCAGCCTATATTCGTCCACTGCTGGACGTAGGCCTCCCCTAATGAGCGCCATAGCGTTCCGTCTTCAGCTTCACGCATCCAGCATTTGCATGCAGTCTTTCGTAGGTCGTCATCCCTGGCCGGAGGACGTCCTACACTACGTTTACCGAGCGTGAACTCCACTCAAGAACATGTTTACCCTTGCGGTTATCGGTTCTTCGCGAGATATTGCCGGCCCACTGCCACTTCAGCTTGCTAATTCTTAGAGCTGACATAGCTCTAAGAATTAAAGAATGACTGGTTCTCTGTCGGATGTCATTGGTCCTTAAACGACGGAGAAATCGACAAACATTATGTATATAAAAAACATACAGCCTCTTTTTTACTCCATTTTTTCTCCCTCTTTCCTCTCTGTGGCTCCCGAATAGGTCTATTCAGCCAAGCAAGAAGGTCCTCGCCTGACTTCCAGCCACCACTCATGTCACCACTCATGACACTTAGGCCCGTATTATGAAAGCTTCCTCAGTTATCAATCGATGCTTGAGTAACGCTTTTCCATAGAAAAGCGTATTGTATTGTAGCGTTGAGAGACGTTTATGCCATAGCATAAACGTCACTCAAGCATAGATCGATGACTGAGTGAGCTTTCATAATACGGGCCTAGCTTCCTCAGTTATCAATCGATGCTTGAGTAACGCTTTTCTATGGCATAAACGTCACTCAAGCATAGATCGGTGACTGAGCGAGCTTTCATAATACGGGCCTAGCTTCCTCAGTTATCAATCGATGCTTGAGTAACGCTTTTCTATGGCATAAACGTCACTCAAGCATAGATCGATGACTGAGCGAGCTTTCATAATACGGGCCTTAGAAATCATTCGTAGATGTAAAATAGACCAAATGAACGAATTAATTTTATAGTCTTAAAATCTTTTTCGCTTTTCATTAAAGTACAGTCGGCTTTATGGTTTTTATAATTTGTTAATATTAGAGTGCATTTGACACTAATATCTACTAATAAGGTAAAAAAAATTAAGGAGGAACAAGGTGCCACAAAATAGGTGTACTAAGCCGAATGGGGAAAGTGATTCCTGACCCCGAGGGGATCAACTTTTGTTTTGTAATACTTCGAACATATTTTAACTTTTTTTTAAAAGATAAAAGCTACTTTTTTCAGTTTTTCATGTTCTATTACGAGACTACACAATTACCTTTTATTGTCTTGACAAATGATTTACTATTTTTTGTATTTAATAACAAAACACTCGTTGTGCCGAAAAAACAAATAACCATTTTATATAATTATAATGTTAAATAATCTAAGAGTGTAAAAGAACACGAATAGGAAGAAATAATTAATATTCAAAATTTAAAATATTCGATATTCTCCAGTGAATTTCTTCGGGGTCCAGAATCACCCCCTTTTGGTTTAGTACACATGTTACGTGGTACCCTGTAAGCATATTTTTTGTATACGTAAATTACAAAAATGTTCCTTTTCTATAAAATCTATTTTTAGTTCAAGTTCGACGCTTACGTTAACTAAGTTAAGTGTTAAGTATTGTGTGTGTTTTAGACTTCGGAGCGAGATCTCGTGACCATGGCCGCCGTGGTGTCGACGACGAGCGGAACATTGATCAGCACGGGCTTCCTCATGTGGAACGCGGGGGATGTCACCGTTGAGGTGAGAATAATAGAGGGAAACTACGTCGAGTCTTCTCGTCATCCATACCGCAATGCTTGAAAACGAATGTTTTCAATCAGTGCGTCCTACCCGTCATGACCTTCGGAGCTGAGACTTATTTTATTTATGTAAAGAAAATATACTTTTATTTAATTTAAATGTTCCCGCACATGAAGGCTTCATCATGTTATACTGTCAAAGTCAGGTGGTGACATTGACAAAGACCGATACTAATTACTTAGTAATCTGTGGTCAAACGAAGCCTCTTGAATCTAGCATTACGAGGGAAAATCTGTTGAAAAAGATAATTGTGATTTTGGAATCAATATTGTGAATAATAGCATTAAATGTCGTTTCTTTCATTACAGAGAAACTCAATTGTGTTTTAATTCACAATCAATAAGATTACATCTTATATTTATATATTTTATTTATATTTATTATTATTTATTATTACTATATTGTGATTCCCAGGCGTCATACTTGTCAGAAGCAATGTACACGTGTGGCTGGCACGCATGCGGCGGAGCCTCGTCAGCGCGCACCAGAAAGCTGCTGGCTCTGGCTATGATGCAGGCACAGGTAACTGACACAAGCCCTTAGGTTGCCTGGTGGAAGAGAAGGATCTTAGCGAAGATGCTGCCTTTGGTAGGTAAGCCTTCCCGGCATTGCCTTACTTCGTTCCGTAGACTTGATCTCTTGATCATAACGCACAACGCTGCGGTATGCGGTGCCGGACACAAAATCGTATAAAAACGTATAGTGTTTTTTTATAGGGCAAATTTGTCTGGCACCGCACACCGCAGCGTACTGCGTTGTGATCAAGAGATCAAGGTTTAATTAAGTGCTTTATGGTTTCTAATAATTATGTCTACCTGTGGATCACGTTGATTCCGAAAAATCCATAAAGGTGCATTTAGATTAACTTGTTTTCTTAATTTGCAGAAACCAGTGGTATTCCTGGCTCTGGGCTGCGTAGAAATCTCATACCAAACATATTTATCGGTAGGTACCTATTATAAGACAAATAAATAAATATTGCAGAACAATCGACGTAGCATCATCTAGCTAGTCCACAGATAAATTGAAGTTACTGTTTGTAATGTCAGAATATTTTTTTACTCGAGTAGGTCACTGGTTCTCCCCATTTAGCCATATCCCAAATGGGAAGTAAAGGCACCTGATAAAAAAATATTATTTTCGGGAGCTACTTTACCCCACTTTTTATTTTGAAGTATGCCTATTCAGTCAACGACGCAAGATTTAGAGGAATTTGAATAATAAGGTGGAATGCTTAAAAAGTTTTTATACTGTTTTATGCTTCGATTGTCTTCTGTTTTATCATACAATTTTCCACGCTAACGTCACAAATTCAAACCTCCAGTATACGAAAAACAAAAGGGGATCGCACCGGATTTTAAACGAAAAAACAATTTTAAAAAATCTGGGTGCCTGTTCAGTTGTGGTTGTGAGTGTTTGAGCTAAACTTCTCGGTTGGACCAATTACGACAGGACTTTCACTGGCAGATAGCTCATTTTATAAAGAGTAGATATCTATCTGATGCTACTTTTATATAGGAAAAAGAATTAGGCAAAATCGTGGACACAGCTTGATAATAATTAAATGCGATATCCACCTACACAATTAATTACCTTAGTAATGTTATCGTTATTACTAACATATAGAAATCAGTTATATCGGGATATATACCATGATTAGGTTTTTGAGTTTTCCAATATTTCAGCACAGTTTCATGCGCCATGATCACAGAAGAACTAAAGTCACTGCGAGTTGGTTTTTATTGGACGACATACCGATCTACCCTCATTCTTTGTTTTGTATGAAACTGTGCCGAAATATTGGAAAACTCAAAAATCAAATCATGGTAAATATCCCGGTAGTAAATAACCATGATAATTTCAAAAGTTTTATTGCTAGCATATTGTAAAATTTGTTTTTTTTTTACTTTCAGATAGTCAAGTCATCTTACAGCGTGTTTTCAATGATGTATTAACCTATGTACATATATAGAAAAAAATATTATTACAATCAATAATGACAATAAAGAAGTTTTTTTAATAAGTCCCTTTAGCTTCTTACTATTAAGATCAATAAATAAATTTATAATGCTGGACAATTCACACAGCATTATCTAGCCCCAAAGCGAAGCAGAGCTTGTGTTATGGGTACTAGATAACTGATATACATAATAGAATACATAGATAGATATTTTTTTATTATAGATAGAAAACGACCAGAACACCCTGAACAAATGTCTGCAGATCGTACACTCATTTGTCCCGAGGCGAGAATCGACCCCACAACCTCCTGCGTCGCAGGTAGGCCTTCGCCCACCGGGCCACAGAGGTCGTCGAATAATTAAGTTCTAGATTTTAAGTATTAGTCATTGGAGACAGAAGTGAGATTCAAAATGTTGGCTGAAGAACCTCGGACGGAAACTGCAGGGGTATTCAGAAATTCAGTTTCCAAGTATTCGACACGGAAGACTCAAACTCGGGCGAAATTTAGCTATTTTGACGGTTTCAAATTTTCTGCATTCTGCAAGGAAAGAAAAGACCAGAAAAGTAGTTTCCCCACAAATAAACCTACCGATTTTTTATGAACCCATGTTGCAATATAATATGATATAATTTAGCTTTTGGTAATATCTTATTTTTAGTACGTCTCAAGTGCTGTTCGCCATTTTTTTGTTGTAAGTAATGTATTTATTTATTTATTTACAAAAGGGCATCCCACGTGAAAATCACATGAAGGCTAAATATTACACTACAAAATCTTATAATCTATGTGTTTTCACACTTATGGGACGCCGCAGCGTGCACAAAATTTTAACTCTACTTTACTCTACTACTTAAAATTTTTACTTATTTGTTACAGTGTTGTCTTAGTCCTGTTAAAATCATGAAATTCTAAGTAGGTACAAGGTGTATAAATCTCTTAGGCACTATTATATTGCGCACACGTATTCAATAAATCGAAATTAGTTATAACTATAACATGGGTACATGGAAAATGTTTTTCGATTTATGGGAATCGAATTTTTCACTATTTATTTTTTGTCGATCACAAAAAATATTTTAAACCGCAAAGACTCAGAGGAACTAAATGTGTCGCCGTAGTGCAGTGGTGGCGGCGACATGACGGGGCTGCGTGGCGGCGTAGCGCGGCGGCGGCGGCGCATCACAATTTTATATATTTCACATAAAGAAAAGAAGAATATGTGTTTTATTTAACTACAGCGAACCCAAAGTAATTGTTGCGCTCTGCTCAGCTTTGTACCCATTATGACTAGAGAAATAAATTGAGTTAGAGAAACTAATTGCTTATAATTACATTATGATAATAAATATTATGAATATTATAGATCCCAGCTTAATGTTACGATTTTCCGCACATAATGTATTTTGTTTAATAAAATAAATAGTCAGATATTTAACTTTGTGATTAAGCTCGCGTAATGTAGGTTGGTATAACTAACAAGTAAGAATGTGAGTTTATTTAAAGGAAGGAATAATTATCGGTCCCGCTTGCGCTTGCAGTTTTTACAGTTGATAACAATGATTGCATTTGCGTAGTAATCAAAAATTATACTTTTTAAATAGCGAGGTAAATAGCACATTCTGACAATGCCAGGTTCTGTTTAGGTACAGTCAACGACAAAAATTACAGAGAAAACTGGGTAATATTCAAAGCATTTTTATATATAGGTCATGCAAAATAAGCGTAATACAAATTTTTCAAAATTGTTTGACAGTACACCTAAGTGTGGTGTCCGGAATCACTCCTTTTCGACTTAGTACACCTGTTTCGTGACATCCTGTATAGCACTGATGTGGAAATACTACGTATGAGGTCATAATCATAAGTTCAAAATAATAATCAGAAACCAATAAACCAGAAACCAATTTATTCAGTAAAAAAGGTCCTCTTTTCCCCGATGTTTTTACCATAATGTTCAAATTTTTAGTAAACAACTTTATCAGGTAACTTAAAATTATAATGTAATTCCACAATAACTGACTAGTGATATGACCAAGTAATAGAAATTATAAACTACAAGTAACTGCATGCGGCTTCGCACGCTCTTTTTCGGAATAAAAATTAGCCTATGAGCTTCCCCAGGATACCGTCTACCTTGCTTACCCTGCCTCTCTGCTAGGATACGTTCAGCCATGAAAAAGTTCCAGACAGACAGATAATTAATGGGATGACGATTTGCGAAGGACTGCTGGCAGATGCTGGATGCGGCAAGCTGAAGACGGCGCTATGGCGCTCATTAGGGGAGGCCTATGTCCAGCAGTGGACTGATAGGCTGATGATGATGAGATAATTAATTAGAACTTATAATAAGCTTACTTTAGAACTTACCTTATAATTAACTTATATTATTTGACTAAATAAATCCTGTCTTAATAAGTAACATTTACTCCGCCTTTTTGCAAAATTAACCGAAATATTTCTTTCGGTTTCGATTACGGTTACGGAGTTTCATAAGTCCATAACATCCATGATCTATATCTACAAGCCAGTAATTTTTTTTTCTTTGCGGGCTAGATCATCGTCATCTTGCTTAAGAATGATTATTATATTAGTCATAGACGATAAGGCATTATTCATGCACTATAAAAATAAACTTGACCATAAAATATAATGTTAATTAATCATATACGCTTAATTGTCTGGCTAAAAATAAAGACTATTTAATATGTTATGTACAATACAAACACTCTATACTAATTAGATTTTTGTACGTTACAAACACTAAATCGGGTTAGATTTTGCCCAATGACTTGTCAACTCGATACCTACCTCAGTGTGTTCCAGAGAAAAGGGTGTTGACAGACAGACAACAAAGTGATCCTATTAGAGTTTTTTTTTCCTTTTGAGGAACGGAACTCTAAAAAACGAGTCATATCGGGGTTTACAATAGCGGATAGGATAAAGATTCCACCAGGTAAGATGGCCTTTTATTCATTTAATTTCAAACCAACGCCTTTATTTCCTTATCAGATAATCCGAGTCTTAGAAAAAATAAAACCGGCTAAGTGCGAGTCGGACTCGCGCAAGAAGGGTTCCGTACCATTATCTATAAAAAAACGGCAAAAAAATCACGTTTGTTGTATGGGAGCCCCTTAAATATTTATTTTATTCTGTTTTTTACTATTTGTTGTTATAGCGGCAACAGAAATACATCATCTGTGAAAATTTCAACTGTCTAACTATCACGGTTTATGAGATACAGCCTGGTGACAGACGGACAGACGGACAGCGAAGTCTTAGTAATAGGGTCTCGTTTTTACCCTTTGGGTACGGATCCTTAAAAAAGATAGGTAGCTGTAACATATAATTATTAGGGTATAGCATTAGTTATTTATAGTTACCTAGATAGCTACACTATTTCCTTTCTATTTGGGCAGTAAACTAATGGTGATTTGACATTTCTCGTTATCTTAACAAAAGATGTCAAATCGCACAATAAGTTCACGCATGAAAGTATACCGGATGATTGATTGAAACGCACAAGATTGTGTTGAATACGAATTCAAGGGTTCTGTAGCAGATTGAATAGTTATAATTTTTTTTTTGTAGCAATAGGTAATACAGTGACTTGAACTTATGTAGTACTCAGTACAATTTGACGAGGTGTTGTCAAATTGTACTGACAGACCTGCCTGAGTCTGTGAGACCCATTAAGAGTCTCACAGACTGACGCGGCCTGCGGTGGCGGTCAGTACAATTTGACGAGATGGTATTGTCAAATTGTACTGACAGCCACCGCAGGCCATGGCTGTCTGTGAGACCCATTATGCATAAGTTTGTTTCCGAACTGACTATCTGACAAAAGTTATTTATAACGGTATATTTAGGTACCATCATTTGATTTTTGAGATTTCCAATATTACGATTAAAATGATATCATCGTAAATATTCCGTTATAAATGACTTTTACGTTAATAACCATGATAGTTTCAAAAGTTTTGACTATTTGAAGTTTTCCAATTGAAAGTTTTCTTAACTCAAAAACCTACCTAGGTATTATATATTATGACCAGTTTTCTTGTTGACTGTACCTACATCTCATTGCAGGCATCAAAATGCATCGCAGAACAAGTTCGCAAATTAGGCAAATAAGCGACCTCCTTTTGGAAACACAGCCTGACGATTAGGAAACAATGAAACCGGCGAAGAGCGTGTCGGGCAACGCACCGCGGCGGGATCGCTATAAGGTCCATTTTCCTGTTATGCGGATTTCCATCCGCGTGAGGATCTGGTCCACGTGCATCCTGAAACCTATAATTTAATAGTTTTCCCATTACGCGGACCACAAGCATGCGGAACATGGATTAGCTAGAGCATGCTTATCACAGGCATGCTGACCAGATCCGTACGCGGGCGATAATCCGCATGACACGAAAAGAGCCCAAACAGATTTGTTAAATAAAAATAATTCAATACTATTATAGATCGGTATTCACATACTTTTCAAATGCTCCGTTATAACAAATTTTAAGAATAATCACAAAATATCTTTATTTTATTAATCAAAATTATTATCATCATTATTAGCCTATCCGACCCATGTTGGACACATACCTCCCCTAAAAAGCGCACTGTCTTCAGCTTGGCGCAATAGTAACATAATATGCTTTATCATAATGTTCCCTGAATGTAGATAAATTTTATCAAAAGAATAATATAATTAACTTTCAGGAAACAAAGAAATAATTAACTAACGAAAAATGGCTGTATGCTAAATATACTTTTCTTTTTAATCTATGACAACTACGGACGAAACGAAATTCCAAGGGTTCCGTTTTACCATGCCAGCGGGACCGGAACCCTAAAAATTCTAACTCTCATGCGCTCTTTGCTAAAGTATATAGTTCTATGTCATCAAGTTTTCCTTGCATTCAGTTCGAGAATTACAATAAGATAGAAATTAAAAGATTTATAGAGTCTTATGATACAGTCCCCTTTTTGTACTCTTCATTGATCTGATTAGTTGGGATTCTAATACAGTATAAATGCATCCAGCAGCGCAGGCATAGAAGGTATGAAAGTGTTACCTCATTTATCCCAGATCGTATGTAATGTATACAGGGTTATTGGTAAATAATTGACACTGGGTGAACTAAAAAAAAACTCAAAACTCAAAGTGCTTTACTTACTTTAGACCAGGACTCTTGGACACTTTGGAACTACAGGTTCTGCCCATCATCACGACTAACATGTTAGTACAGACGCCAGTCATTAATTCTTAAACTACTAGTAGTAAGTACCCCCCTCCATTCATTAATAGTTCTTCAGAGAGTTCTTGATAGTAAACTTAAAAACAGCTCTGTCCTGAATTTTTAGTAGGTGCGGAAGTGCGAAATCGGTCTTTAGTTATTTTTTTATTATGTAAGGAACGCCAACAGTGTGTAGTGTGTTGTGTACATAGATAATTAATACTTATAGCTTTGTAGACTTATTTAGGCAGGTTCTTATATTATATACGCTAATAACAGGCGGACACAACATTATTCATAAAATATTATTACAAACTAAATAATAATAAACATAATTATACCTACAAATACAAAAAAATCATTGGGTTCCGGACAAACATATAATTTGGTATCAAGACGAGATTTAAAAAAAAATTAAGACCTTGCATCTTTACGAACGTGTTTATGATGTTGGGAAAAACCTGAAGTTCACGCAGTGTTAGTTCAATCACTAATTTTAGCATTGAAATTTTACGATTGTATTAGATACCCCGGCCGTGAATTTACCCTCAAAAAAGCTATAATCACTAGTTAGTTATCATTAGTTAGTCAGTAATAATAATGCGCAGTAATTTTTTAGGCGCCTACCTTTTTGTAGCGTTCTCACTTGAGAAGCAAGAAGTAGGTAGCAATTTTATATGCGAATTAGGTAGTTAGGGTTCCGCATCGGTGTTTATGTTTAAAAAAAATTGAACCTTTAATACAACACGTATTTTATGTATTGAATAAACAATATAAAAATTAGTCATTAAATAACCCACCAATCCAATCCCGATGCAAAGGTGCCCATAATGCTTGCAGCATTACCCTAAGAAAAAAAATTATTCTATCTCCAATTATTATTATCTTGGTCGCCTCTGCAAATTGAAAAAAAAATATTTACTATAATATTTAAAATATTTTGCGACCACAAACACGCGACAGCAAAATTATTGTGGCATAGTTTTTTAACGGATAAAAAATGTTACTCACTATGTTAGGAATGGTAGCCTGACTGATTTTTTAAATGACTGGCTATTAAAATGTAAGGTACTCTTAAAAGATCCTAAAAATTATAATGTGTTTTGGTATTTATCGCTAAAGTTACCAGATGTCAAGAGTTTTAGGCGTTTTTCTGAATGTTTACGAATAAGAACCGTAAAACAATTGCGAACGGTACCCTAATGAATGATAGATCTAGATCTCCTTAACAGATACCGAGTTGGTACCTAACGAAGATTGTTTAGAGGTCTTCTTGCTTTGACCGAAATGTACTGAACATATCCCTAGAATTATCTTTTTAGGTTCAATATTAAACGGAAAATGAACGAAGGTAAAAATGTAGGTAAAAATTGCAAAGTTATTGTGTGTGAACTTCAATTGCTGTTTTTGAAGGTATGTTAAAGTACACTTACATGTATAGGGTGTACCTCGAATTGCATGCAGTCCCAAAATAGGATCAACAATGATCGACGAATACAAATAAAAAGTGGCCTTTTCCACATTAAACGTCAGTCAATAATAGGTAATTGAAATTTTGCTTTAGGCGAGTGGTTCGTTCTTAACTCGTCTAAGGTTTTGTTATTATAGTGCGTAAGCCCTTGCACTCTGGGTAATCTTTAAGAAATGTCGACGGAACTCGAACCCGTGCCCTACACTCAGTAGGAGTGTGCTCTAACCAACTAAGCCACGAAATAAATCGACGAAATCGAAATTTTTTGGGAACTTATTTAATTAACTCGTTTAGCCACGAGCGAACTTAAAACTATTTCTCAAAGTTTAATAAAGTTTAGGTATTCTTAAGCAATCAGCAAAACCCAATTACGTAAGTCTTCACTGATTGTCGTTATCAGCTTCTTTTGATGCTTAGGTAGTCGGAGGCACCCACCCCTCGTATACATAGGGTACATGTAAGAACAAAGGCCTCTGATAAAAGATAATTATAAGGACGATCGATGAACGCTTGTTCATCGACAATAATTTTCGGTCTTACAACATCAGGCTTGATAAAGAGAGTTGGAGTCTCGATATCAAGAGGTCTACTTTGAAAAACGAACGAAGTTGTATCGCTGGGGTTGGAACATGCTCCTTGCTGCTGTTTTTCCGGTCAATTACAATCTGGGTCTGTTCAAGACAAGAGTGAATAGTATCTTCTTGACCTTCGTGATACATCGTTGGCCACATCTTCATTTTTTAAGACTTTTTAAGAGGTTAGATTGTGGTCAAACGAATATTTATTGACTATAAAAAAAGTTGACGGGTGAAGTCATCCGATTGAACCACCTTACCACCAAGTGGTTTCAAGCGTGTCACTAAGTGACACCTTTCATTTCAGATCTCTAAGAAATAAATGTTAGGATAATTTTCAAAGTCACCGAAAGAACGGATCGGAAATCCTTCGTTTTGTGCGATCCGACGTCATTCGTCAACTTCTTTCGTTTTTCAAAGTAGACCTCCAGGCTCGGCATCCAGTCTTTTGCTGTATTTTCTGTGCAAGGGCGAATATAGGAGTTTAGTCAGAAAAAAAATAAAAAATACGAGTTTTATTTTTCGAAAAATGTTATTACCAGTGCATCAGTTATTGCCTAATCTACATGTGTTAGTGATCATTCTTTTTATTAATTTTTTCGAAACAAAATGGGCATTTAAAAAAATATTTTTCCCGTGTTCTGTGATTAAGGCTGAACCCCTCCTGAAAGTTTGGTCGTTCATTTTTGTTACACCCTGTATAGTATTGTAGTTTTTTTGCTAATAAAAGCAGTTGAAAACTTACATTCTTATTACTCGACATCACTACATTATTTCCGAGGAGATGAAGTCAGATTGAAACACTGACACAGAAATAAAGTGGTATTTTTAATTTCTGTAGCTTCGGTATGTAGACTAACGTAAAGAAGCGACTAAGAAACCTTTAGTCTGTTAGTTGTTATTTTTCGAGTTGGAGCAAAACCTGAGCTTTTTTATCGTCTAAATAATCCGATATTTTGTAGTACCTAAGCCTTTTTGTTTCCTTAATAAAAAAATAAAAGATTATATATTGTTATCAAGTAATAATGATACAGTAGTAAAATTTACAACTCGCGTCATATTTTTAACTAATATTATCAGTTAATTTTATGTATCAATTTTTAATCAAGTCATAACTTTTAATCAGATCTCCATATACGATAATTAGAAGATTAAAATCATCACGTGGGAGAGTATTGTAGCCTGCCGGCCGTCTGAAAAAAAACCGTGTGACAATTTCGTGATAAGCTTAGTATTTAAAAGATCACGTAAATATTTTTTTACTAGTTTTTTATTAGTGAAAATAAGAAGTCTATTACAAATATTGCAATATTACAAAAATAATATACCTAACAGGTGGGTATGCCATTTTTAATATTAACCTATCACTTGTCTGAGTGTTAAGTTTTTAAACCTAAAGAAATAAAGTTATTAACTTTGGAAGTACCTACGTGTTGGGATAATGGTCCAGTAAGTGAGTGGTCTCAAAGGGAGAGATGGAAAAATTGTAAAGTAGAAAGTTTGACTTCGGAACTTTGTGTGTATTTATTTATTAAGGAAACAAAATCCACAGCTCTTAAATCTAGATGACAAAACTAATAATGATACTGACAGCGAAAAAGGGATTTACATTTTAGA
This sequence comes from Eupithecia exiguata, assembly GCA_947086465.1. Classification (NCBI taxonomy): domain Eukaryota; kingdom Metazoa; phylum Arthropoda; class Insecta; order Lepidoptera; family Geometridae; genus Eupithecia; species Eupithecia exiguata. Next base: position 1,865,911 of record OX352233.1, on the reverse strand, counting down.
AGATTGAAGCCCACATCAGACGGAGCTATGTAAGCTATTTGTTACGGTATAGCAAGCTGCCACAGACGATGGCAATGCTATAGTATAAATTTTTGCACTCATTAGCTCAATGGCCGTCATGTCTTACTATACCAAAATATATCGAATAGTGTGAATTGTCCAGCATTATTTATTTTATTTATTTGGGAGGAACGGAACCTTCAACGGAATTTTTATTATGTTATTTTTTTAAAGAATTTTTCCTGTCTTTTCAGGCAGCTGACAGACAGCAACCAAAATGATATTAGCTGCAGAAGTAAGTACAACCACCAATAACTTTACATTAACATTTTGGATAGTCCTGACTATATTAAATAAATAAAAAGGAATGAAACCACATATTAAGTATAATACTAAAATGATCACAAATACCTAGACATTATAAAACACAATCATACTAAACACACACAATATTATAAATGCGACAGTTTGGCAAAAAAGAGTAGAAAATAGTTAAAAAAAAAATTGCCACTGTGCTGTTCGTATGGCAACCTGCTTATCTGCTTCTTTTTTCTTGCTTCTGAATCTACTAAGAGTTGATACTAGTTGTATATTTCTGTTACACATTTATGTACACGGTAAGTATTGCTTAATTGAACAAGAATCTATGTTATCGTTATTTGACTGAATGCTAACTAATCAAATTAAAGATGAAAGTTCTCCTATGTTTTCAACAGTATTTTTTTTTTTCAATAATTCTATTTGAACGAATCTTTCTCTAAATATTCTACATGGATGTGGATGGAGTCTTCGCTTAAGTTGGTCGCAAAAACATCTAAGTCGTACTTGGACTCTGAGGTACCTGCTGCTTCTATCTTCGAGGTTTATAACTATACGTATATAAATAGACATAGACATAGACATAGACATAGACATAGACATAGACATAGACATAGACATAGACATAGACATAGACATAGACATAGACATAGACATAGACATAGACATAGACATAGACATAGACATAGACATAGACATAGACATATCATTTATTTGCTACTACAACACAAGACACATTTACAATTTTTAAATAAATATCAAATTCATCAAACAATAAGAGTAATCAAACAATAAAAATAATATTTTCAGGAATGCGGCTGCCCTATTCAAGAAGAGGGAGCGTCTCTGGAGAACTCCCCGATTTGCGGGGGCACTATACTATTCATGACGCTACTGCAAGGTACATTTTAATTAACCTTCAATAGTTCAATAGTAGTTCAATAGTTCTTTATTAATAACAGAAAATGTTACATGTCAGGTCGATAAATCTATGCTAAACAATTATATAAATTGTAGCTACTTATTATCATATACACAGTAATGTGAACATTGGGAAAAATATCTTCTTCTTGCATACTATACCTTAACCAAACTCTATCCTCTCTATCCAAGGTTTCACTTTGCGTTTTCTTATACGCAATTTACATAACTTGTCGATTTGAGATCAATCCTTCAATAAACATTGCTTACAATTATATCTCAAACTCGACGCCGAGCAATGCGTTGTACCTAAATGTTTGGAACAAATATTTGCAGAAAACTTTTGACCCAAGACGGGCATCGAACCTGTAACCTCCGTCAAGATAATACCTTCAGTAGTTACTGAGATATCCAAGAAAGAACGGGGACGGACAGAGCGACACTATAAGGCCATATTAACAGTTTAATATACGTGAATAATATGTTACGGAAATTGTGTGAGATTTTTGGATTATTGTTTATCTTTTATCAAAAAATTGTAATTTTGACTTGCCTATGTTATGTTATGTAACGGAATGGTAAATAAATAAATACAAATACAAAAGGGTTTCGGAACCGATCTCGAAACCAACTTTGTGTGTTTTATTAGTACCTATGATATAAATGAGTAGTTTGGTTTGAGGTTGTTCGTTGCGGGTTGGCGCGAGATTCAAATTTTGCTGTGGTTTTTAATATTTTTTTCATTCCACAAGCAATAAAACTAGTATAAACAAAACATAAACTATCATTGAAAAAAATCTTCAATATTAGTTTTGTTAGGTATTTTTTCGAGTAAGTTTTTCTGTCGCATATCTCAGTTATCTTGTTTTATATATTTTTTTAATTAATTTTAATAAATTACAGCTTACGAATACAAATATAAGGCCTGTTAATTTAAAATGTTTCACAAATAGTATGAAAGAGAAAAAAGTAAACCTAATCATAACCATTTATTTTTATTTGCAAGGATTCCTTTGGGGCCGCTGTGACATTAGCCAGCCCTGCAAGAGGATCGTCTCCGTTGGCAGTGTGGATGAAGAGTATGACTTCATCGTCGTCGGTGCGGGTTCAGCAGGCTCTATTGTTGCGGGGAGGTTAACGGAAAATGATAAATTTAGTGTGAGTTTCACCTATTACCATTTATAGTTATCTCTGAGTTGTGAAATTTTCTGTTTAGAACTACTTTATAACGTCCAGTAGGGCCTATTTTAATTCTCGAAATACGCAATTGCGTGTTTTTTTCGGTGAATTGGTACTCCAATACACTGAAATATAGTACCAATATGCAAATAAATATGGAAACAAAGGGCTCCTCTTTGTTAAAAATGTACTAAGTAGCAACTCGACGTTTTTCAGGTGCTTCTCATAGAAGCTGGAGGCCCTGAGCCCATAGGTTCAAAGGTGCCTGGGTTTTACAGAACCTTCTGGTCCAACAAGGAAGTCGACTGGGATTACTACACGCAGCCTGGAGACTACTGCCTTAACAACGGCGACAAGGGATGCTCCTGGCCCAGGGGGAAAGTCCTAGGTAATTATTTTTACTATACCAGAGCCCTCAGTATCCTGGGTTTGGTTTCCCTTCTCATTACAAATGAGTGTCAGCGGAGCGCATCCATGAGATCAAAACTTATTAATTTTCACTGAGTTAACTTAGGTTAGAGTTAACTTAGGTTAGAGTTAACTTAGGTTTAAAGAACTTTATTGCTCATAAAAACTTTACAGTTCAGTTCAGCTAAATGAGATAAATTTAAACAGTCAATGTTTACTAAATTTAAGTTTAAATAGGTAAATAACTCCTGGGCTCTGAGGCTTAACTTAAATTTTAATCTAAATCTAAGTAATATAAATTAGTATTATATTATATTTATGAAGTTATATTATTCTATTGAGTAGACATGTGCTTGCAACATATTTTTGTAATTATTAGTGCTGTCACATTCATTTATTTGGTCTAACAAACTTTATTAAAAATACGTGAAAGAATCTTTTTCTAGAGATTCGTAAAGCTAAATGCTGTTAGAGCTTAGCATTAGCACCCACATTGTCCACTTCACATTTGAATTTGGGTACAACTCATCCGAATCGAAAACCGAGCGAATTTTCATTCGGATGAGTTGTACCCATAACAAAAAGTGAAGTGGACAACTCATTCGCGGATGAGTTTTTTCTCGGATGAGTTGTACCGTAACCCTATTTTTTTCGGCAAATTTATCAACCGAACTAATAATTTCAAATTCAAGTTTTGTGGTTTACTACTACCTACACTCTTTACATTATAATCATCAATATCAGCCAAACGACGCAACGTCTAGCTGCCCGCATCCAGTGACTTCTCGGTCCATCGCGTTCCAGTTCGTGGTCACTCAAGCGCCTACCTACATGCGTAGGAGCAGATGAGCAGTGTGTTTTGCATATATAACATTGTCTCCTCGCAGGTGGAACAAGCGTCCTGAACGGCATGATGTACCACCGAGGCCACTTCGCGGACTACGACGACTGGGTTGCCGCAGGAGCCACGGGCTGGTCCTGGGAAGAGAACCGCAAGTACTTCGACATGACGGAAGGCAACCGGGAGATAGGCTCTGTCGTCAGTGAGAAGTATCACTCGGACTCTGGACCTTTGCCTGTGCAACGGGTAAGAGCTTACAGGGCTTACTTTTACACTTAATTCAGCCACGGAACAAAAGAACCAAACTATACTTTGAATGCTGTTTTTCGCTCGCGAATCGCTAAAGCTCACGTGACCGCGAACTGGTCACATAAAATTTACCGACTAACCACAAATTAAGCGAGTTTTATTCACTGTCCATAGCACACATTCGAAAGATGGATTTCCGGTCTTTCAAATGACTATTTTGTCATTCATCATCATCAGCCTATAGAAGTCCACTGTTAGACATAGGCCTCCCCCAATGAGCGCCACATTTTTCATTGAAAAAATTCACAGTTTTGTCATTGAAACAGTCTAATTAACAGAACGAAAATATGAACCTCTCACCCCACGCGCTATCGCATCGCTCGTGACTTGATCAGGCCTAACTTGAAACACGGGGTTAACTTTACTATGTGTTATTTCCAGTTCAACCACCAGCCGAAGGCGGTGTACTCGCTGATGGACGCAATCAACGAGACCGGCCTGCCTATTATCACCGACATGAACGACCCCACCACGCCTAGAGGCTTCAGCATCGCGCAGACCTTCAACCTGTGAGTTCACAATCTTTATCACTACGCTTGTGTCAACGTCCTTCTGAGGGGCAAAGTGCTCCCTTTTCGCCTGAAAAGAGAAAAAAAACAACAAAGTCTTTCCTTTTCAGGAGAAAAGGGAGGATTATGTTGTTTTTTTTTTTGAGAGAAGGAGAAGACTGTACTTATAAGAATTCATTGTGTCTTTTTGAGATGGGAGTGGATGGTCAAATGCGAAACTATGAGAGAAAAGTCGAGACAGAAGTCATGCATAACCTCGATTTATACCTAGGCTAGGACGTCTTCTCACTGATGAGTTACATTGTCATGAAACTGTTTTTGTTATATCCTAGAAAGTTAGGTACGAATCAATTAAACTTATGAACGAACAAAATTACCCTTTTTACGCAAGGTCGAACGAAGTTCACACTTCCTTCCCTAATTTAAATTTAAATTTCGTTAGCATACATAATCCTATTTACCATTCTAAATTCAAATTATTTTCCACATGTGTGGAAAAGATTTCGCCACGCATGAGAGCAAAACTCATTTTTACTCACTGTTTTTAGCATCAGAGTAATGATTTTTGAGCTAGAGTGATGATAATGATAAATGAATTTATTGTTGTATAACTAGGTGGTATCATTACATTGGTCTTATAATATTCAATTTTTATCTCCAGTCTGGCTTGGTTAGACTTACAACATTGTTACAAAGAAAACTTTATCTTTATCTTTTATAAAATATCAAAGTAACAAGTACCCTATAGGTTTTCGGTCCATGGCGAGAACATTTTTTTTTGAGAATAAACTACAAATTTCAAGTTTTCGGATTTTTTCCGTTGTTTTTGCTATAGACCTTCAACCAGAATTACCCTATAGGTTTTGTGTGATACCTTTGGCCATAAGCGCCTGTAAACTTTTGATTGCGTTGACTTAGAAGTTTGATTTATGTCACGACTCCAAGAGATATTAATTTCAACTCGATACCTCCATACCAGCAAGAGTATTTTTTTTCCTTTTGAGGTACGGAACTATTGTAAAGACAATTGTGCTAGTTTTTTTTCTTCAATGTTCTCCCAGAGATGGGCAGCGCTACACGACTGCCCGCGCGTACCTACTCCCGCAGTCAGAGAGGAAGACTCTCAGCGTGCGCATGCACGCGCGCGCCACCAAGGTCATCTTCGATGGAAAGCGCGCCGTGGCCGTGCAGTTCCAGGACGAAAGCACAGGAGAGAGTTACACAGTTCGTGCTAAAAAAGAGGTTTGTTCATAAAATATATAATGTAAGTACCTACTAATCATCTATGGGTGTAAGTTAGTCTACGAATTTCATTAACATCCGTTAAGCTTGGCGTGAAAAGGTAACAGACAGGAACGTGCTTGGTAGCAGACAGATAGAAAAAAAGACAGACAGACCGTAGGAAGTCTCAAATATTTTGGATCTCGTAGCGCAATTGGTAGCGCATTCCCTTACTGAGGGTAGGTTGAGGGTTCGAGTTCCCGTCGTCGGTCAGATTATTATTGTTTTTATTTTATTTCTTGGATGATGTTTTCAGGTGATATTAAGTGCAGGAGCACTCAATAGTCCACAGCTGTTGCTCCTCTCCGGCGTCGGTCCTAAGGACACGCTGGCCCAGCACAACATCTCACTGGTGGAGGACCTGCCCGTTGGACATAACTTGCTGAACCACATCGGAGTAACCCTCAATTTCATACTGTCAGCGGTGAATGACACCTTTGTACTGGACTGGGCTAATACGGCGGAGTATCTACTCACCAGGCAAGGGCCTTTAAGCAGTACTGGACTTACGCAGGTACTAATAAATACAAAAGCATTAATCAAAGAAATAAAAAATGCTGGACAATTTACACAGCATCATCCAGTCCCAAGCTAAAGCCATGTACTACTGGCCGATTTTCCGGGGTGTAATGTAAGCGACACACAGCGAGCGATCGTGCTGTCAGAGTGGCATTTTTTTTATTATACATACTAAACCACCCAGAACTCCCGTATTATAAATCTGCAGATCGTAGAAACATTTTCCCAAGGCGGAAATCGAACCCGCAACCTCCTGCGCTGCAGGCGGACTTTCAGCCGCTGCGTCACAGAGGTCATTTTTTATTGAAATTCTAAGATGGCCGACTTGTCATAATGTCTACTTCCATAACAGTCTACTTCTAAAACAGCTTTTTGCTGAAATTGATTTTCGCTCCTTCCAGCTGACAGGCCTAGAGTACTCCAGCATAGCGAACAGGTCGCGCGAACAACCAGACATGCAGTTCTTCTTCAACGGGTTCTACGCGGAATGTTCTAGAAACGGCCAGCCCGACGAGCCGGCGCAGGACTGTCCCGAAAACGGAATGAACGTCTCGTGAGTTTTCCTATAAAAACGATCGTTGTTTGACGAATTCGTTCATGTTTTTCTCGCCGTTGTACGTGGGTTGTTCCGAACCTGGTTTGTGTTGGAAGAGCACTATACTTTCGTTTGTTTATTTCTGTAAAAAGCTTACAATAATAAGTTATTCCATTGTTGATTAAGTTTATTTATTTATTTATTTAAAATTGCACCAACACAGTGTACACTAATGCATTGATTGTGGGCTGTTCCTTAAAAATTACACATCTAAGTGCCACTACAATTATAGGTACAAATCGAAATCCATTTACAACATTTCGTCTCTAAATTAATATTACAAATTCAATGCAAAAACAAATAACAATCATTAAATTTCTATCGATTTAAACGTCTAAAAGTAAGAAAAAATACAAATAAATTAATTAATCAAAAAAAAGTTTAAAAATTTACAATCAACATAATAATTTAAAATAATTTTAATTAGAATTTTAAATGAATTTTAAATTCAATTTCAATTAAATGACAAGTTTAAAAACTTGTGTTAGAGGATTATTGTAAGCTTGTTACAGAAATAAACACAAATTTTACTGAAACCCGCAACCTCCTGCATCGCAGGCAGGCCTTCGCCCACCGCGCCACAGAGGTCGTTAATTATTTTATGATTATTTAAGGCGTGATGTTGTTTAATAGAGCGAACGCAGTCAACCTGCTGCCGAAGAGCGTAGGTCGACTGACACTGCGCTCCAACGACCCACTGGACACGCCGATATTCGAAGCCAACTACTTCGACGACGAAACAGACATGCTCGTGGTGAAGGAAGGCATGAGGCTGCTCAGAAAGATATTTGATAGTCGGGTAGGTTATGATATTTTTAATAAGCTTCTGCCTTCAGCTTCTCGCTCTTTTCCGGAATTAAAAGTAAACTACGTTAATCTTAATCATATTTATTTAGTAAAATTTCAGCCCGATCCCTTTCAGAACTTTTGGCAAGAAGAAGTAACAAGCGTAAATCCATTCGTCATCATTTTAATATTAATGCGATTTTTCCAGAGTTTGCAAGAGAAGTACGAAATCAAACTGGACCCAGCGTACACGGGCCTTTGCGACGACAAGAACAAGCAGTGGTCTGACTCCTGGCTGGAGTGCATTATCAGGCTCAACACAGACCCGCAGAACCACCAGCTCGGCACCGCCGCTATCGGACGGGTGCTCGACACCAAGCTGAAGGTCTACAATCTACAAGGTAACACATCAGAACACCTTGCTATAATACAGGTCCATTTCATGTAAGGTGGTAGGTACTTACCATCTGGTAACAGAGCTGTGCCATGTGTGTGGGGCACACACGATAGGAATGCTGTTTACAATGCACTGTCCCGCACCCATCAACATCAAACATAGTCAGGGTATATTTATCACTATACTAATTTATACGAGCAGCTTGCACGCCCTTCCCATATAAAAAGTAGCCAAAATATGATCTCCCTATCAGATCTAGGTTTAGATCTATGCAAAATGTCAGTATGTTTTGTTATGTAGCTGGGCAAATCAGAGACTGATATTGGGGGAGAAGCTGGAATTTCTTCCAAATACTTGCAGAGCGAGATCTCACAAGCCGACCCAGCTGGTCCACTTGCCTGGTGGTTTTTTTCGATTTCTGATAGTTGTATATAGGTTATTCAGTTAGATAGAGCGCAAAATGAGAACGATTCCTAGATCGCGCAAACGCTTGATTCAGTTACAATGAAGCGTTTGCGCGATCTAGGAATTGTTCTCATTTTGCGCTCTATCTAACTGAATAACCTATATACAACTATCAGAAATCGAAAAAAACCACCAGGCAAGTGGACCAGCTGGGTCGGCTTGTGAGATCTCGCTCTGGAACAAAATTGGAGCGCAAAATGAGAACAATTCCTAGATCGCGCAAACGCTTCATTGTAACTGAATCAAGCGTTTGCGCGATCTAGGAATTGTTCTCATTTTGCGCTCCAATTTTGTCTTTACGACATCTAGCGGATATTCGTTGAAGCGCTTAGCTAGCTTCTGTTTTCCGATGTTACTTCATTGAGCTTCTCTATTGACGTTAGCTTTGTTGTTCAGCCGATATTTCGCTAGAGGTCGCTACACTAGTTAATAAATTAAATAAATTATAAATTATGCTAGACCATTCAAACATCATCTAGCCCGAGTTACCAATAACAAACAAGCCAAGTCAGTAAATTGGTCTTTCTTCCAGGTATACGAGTGATAGACGCAGCTTCAATACCGACGCTGGTGACCGGCAACCCTCAAGGGGCGATCATGATGGTGGCCGAGCGCGGAGCCGCCTTCATCCGCGAGGAGCACCAGTAGCCAGACCATACCACGCTTGAAATAACCTAGACCAAGGACCATACCTGAACCAAGCTAGAACAAGGATCATTAATTACCATCAGAATAGAACTGAATAAATGATTTTTTGTATTCCCAAAGAAGGTACCTACAAGCTTTAAACGCTTTCACTGCCAGGCTTCAGCGTTGCGATCTGCAACCTTCATGACCGTGCACTTACATGCGTCACTGGCAGTCATAGTGTTAATCTTAACGCTAAAATACCAATGTATAAAGTATAAGAAATAAATAAATTATACTTTTACTTTACGTTTTCTGTACTAAAATGTTTGAGTTCAGCTGAATTGATTAAAAACAATTGCAGACAATAGGCATACCTAATTACAATTTTATTTTGTAATTGGTTACTTGACTGTGCACTTAACTGTACTTCAGCGATTCGCTACTAGAATTTTTATCGACAATAATTGTAAGTAACGTTTCGCTACGCGATGGACAAATGTCTGGTACATTTTGCCGCATTGCAGCGCCTCTATCGGATGTTAGAGGAACTATTTCTTATTAGTTTTACAGTGGACCTTCATGCTCGTAGGTTACTAGAATCTTTATCATATGAAATCGATTTCAGGTTTCGAATGGTTTTGAGAGATTTGACAGAGGCTATTTTCGATAAATATACTATTTGTCTCATTATTTTTTTGTACTTGCAAGCGAGAAAAAGAATACTGAGCAAGTTTTTATAATACGGGCCTAAGCCTAGTGAGCTCTCGAAAACTTTTATCAAACAGTGTACACTGGTACCACACTGGTACTAGGCATTTAATTTGGATAATTTCCCGGGATGTGCTCCTGTTTCTCCACCAGATCTGCCTAGGTATGCTCCTACCAACGCAAAGGAAGGAATATAAAAGCCGTGTATAAAAAGAATGGGACTGATTAAAATAAAAAAATAATGCTGGACAGTTCACACAGCATTATCTAGCCCCAAGCTAAGCAGAGCTTATGTTATGGGTACTAGATAACTGATATACATAATACAATACATTACATAGATAAATATTTTTTTATTATAAATAGAAAACGACCAGAACACCTTGAACAAATATCTGCATTTCGTACAAAATGTCATTTTTATTTAAATTTTAATATGACAGCGAAACAGAATGCTGTCACGGTTACATCACAATTAGCTGTCCCGCTTTATCTCCACGACTTCTGCCTGCATTCAAGACTCAGAATCTAGCTGTCTCTGCCAATCAAACCATAAAAAAGCTCCGAAAACTGTCATACCAAAACATTCGAAACTTGGCCCATTTATTTTCCAATAACTATCTACTTAGGTGCCTCCCTTCTAGTTTTCCAATACCGAATATTGGTGGTCGACATTTTTACCTTCTCGGCTCCATTCTTCGAAAGTATTATTGATATTGGTACAATATTCAAGATATTTCGTTGATAAACTACAGAACTTCGCAGATTTCTGTTGGAAACATTTTGTGAAGGAAATTTACTCTTGACTTATAACTAGGTAAGATAATAAGCTCTGCTGATAAAATAATTATTTTATATTTAACCGAAAGAGATGCGAAAGAGGTTTTTTATGTTGCACATGCTTGTTTTTTTCAATGTTCGTCAATTTTGGATTGATTTTGATGGATGTATTGATTATGTATGGAAACTGGCCCCAGGGTAACAAGGTAACATAATTACTCGTATACCTAGTCTTAAAATTAAAATTTTCTGGTTTCGCGCGTAATTTGACGTGACGCTGGGTATCCCAAAAATTTCTCTATATAGATTCATTTTTACTCAGTCGTATATATATGGTGTCGAAAAATGTTGTACCAATTTTTTTTTAATACAAAAGTTTTTCAATTCAATTTTGAAAATCATTTTATTTTTTCATGATATAGCATAGGCGAGAGCCTATGCCTACCTATGCCATATCAATCATATATTTTTTGTTTTTTTTTCTCATATAGATTATAAAATACGCTATTAAATCTTGTGTCTTCTCGAACGTGTTCGTGATGATGATCAGAAAATGCAGTTTACACCATGTCAGTGAATTAATAATAACACTGTATACATGGTGTGGCATAATGAGTGGCCAAGCCTTTACCTACGGGTAGGAGGTATCAGCAGTGTTCAGAAATAAAAATTGTACCCAATAAAAGTCTCACGGTTTTCGAGTTCGAGAGTGGGACTTTTTCATCATTTTCATCTTTTTTTACCCGTGTCCATTCTTACAGGGTTATTAATATATGTATTCTACCTACATCAACCAACCAGAGGAAAACTGGTCTACCTATTTCTACTGCACACGTACCGCCTACATATTTGATGTCTACATCAGCCTCCATGAAGGTAGAGTCTCTTAGGAAATTACACTGCCTTTTCCATTTTCTTCGAATAACATACACAACTTAGTTCACTTACCTATCTATATAGATCGTGTACTCAGTGGTAGAATTATGACAGCAAAGTAAAATAAATAAATAAAAAATAGTATCTATAAAAAACTAAAACGCAAACTTCAACAATGCATAATTGAACACGTGTAGCGAATAAGGTTGTAATTCGATTTCGAAAACGGACGGGAGTCGCATTTGAATAACGGTCAAAGTAAATATCGAAGTGCTTTATTCCCTTTAGACCTTACTAGGACTCTTGGACACGTCACAAAGTTTCAATAATAAGTAAAACTATGAAATAAAGTTATCACTATTTTTTGTCCACTTCGATCTTAAAAAAAAATACAAAAAATTTACAGGATCTGTTGCAATTGGCTCAACTAACCACGCTGTCTAAACTATCACTATTTCACATGTATTATCTTTGTAAATGGAACACCAAAAAGTCGAGTCTTTATGCAAGAGGACGTATGTCTTGTACTGACTGATGATTTTAAACAAAAAAGAAAAAGAAAAAATAATGTTCAACCCTCTTTTAACCCCCGACATTAAAAACGAATTTCACGCCCGCTAAGCTACGCTATACTGACACGCTTTTTGAGCCAGAGAAGTGAAAAGGTTATTTTCATCCCACGGGAGTTCCCTCGTGATAGAAATAACCATGAGAATAAATTAGTTGATCCATGGAATAAAAAGTAGTCCATGTTTGATTTAGGGCTTCACCAATGCAAAATTTCAACATTATAAATGAGAAAGTTTCGATAGACGGATATTTGTCACTTTTTACCCGACTACCGACAGGGGAGGGTTATGATAGGTACCTACTAAATAACGTCAAAACGATTTAGACGCATAATGACCAATATATATTGAAAAAATAACGCAAAAGGATCAAAACGCGTAATGACCAATAAGCAAAATAGCTCATACGCGAATTGACCTATCTCTAATTTGCATATTGACCAATCTTCTTCTAAACTACCGAATAGACTCTTAACCTGGAATCAAAGATAGACTACTTTTTATCCCATAAATCAACTGATAATTTTTGTTTAAAGTGATATTTAGTTTGAAATTCGATTTATCCAAGTGCTCAATTTGTTAAGTAAACTTTAATAAAACGTTTACTCCTTGATTTCTTTCGACTCTGGGTGTTTTCTATAACAAATTACGGGCGTCACACAATAATCCCAGTTCACGGTAAAAAATCTAGGATAGGTAATTCCAAATAAGAAAATTGGATAAAGGAAATTCGTGTTCAATTAGTATGGGTTGTCAAATTGGAAAAGGGAAATTCAAGATCACTTTTCTTTATCATCGGATCCTAAAATTCCCTATAATCGTCTTTGAACCAATTAGTGAGTCAGCAATAAAATTAGAACAAAATAATTGCGAAGGAATTTTCAGCGTAATTAATTGAGGAGGTCGGGTAAGATCTCTCTCGGGAACTTACTAACATAAACATAGGTTAGATTGTTACATAGTTGTTCTAAAGTCTAATAAGGCAGCACAATGATAATAATAATGCTGGACAATTCACACAGCATTATCTAGCCCCAAGCTAAGCAGAGCTTGTGTTGTGGGTACTAAATAACTTTTTTTTTTATTATACATAGAAAACGACCAGAACATCCTGAACAAATGTCAGCATATCGTACACATATTTGTACCGAGGCGGGAATCGAACCCGCGACCATAAACCCTGCCTGCGTCGCAGGCAGACCTTCGCCCACCGCGCCACATCGGTCGTCGGAGTATAGTGTGGATATACCTTTTTGTCAGGAACTGTAGATTGTTTCCAACAGTCTGCAGTTCGCTCAATTGTTTCAATTGTAAATACTAGTTTTAATTTAATTCTATTATTTGATGGTATTTTTCTTTGTTAAGTATTTATTTCATGATATAACAATAAACATAAAGTTTACGAAAAGGGAAAAATCCGAAAAATAAAATTTTGTAATGTTGAAGTGTTTATACAAAGCATTTTTTTTGTGATCATAATCGGAACTCACGTTACGCTGCGCCGCCGAGTCTGACGTTCGTTGTTTATTATATTTTCATGAACTATTTTATTTTCTTTGAAAATTTCGTTTCTATAAAACTTAGATCGAAAAAGTTCTGGCCGAGATATTTAGACAGTCTTCAACTTTGTGAAGGATAGGTTTCGGTAAGTTTTGCATTTACTCACATAGTGATCTGGGTCAAATGCTTACTTACCGTCTCACCTTAGAGCCATTAACCGTGTTTTCTTATCTCGACGCTCTGTTGGACTTACACTTGAGCGGCGCAAAGTCAAGAAGGTTACGTAGATCCATCTGGGATCCAATTCTGCTAAACTATCACTTAACTATGCCAAAGGCGTCATCGCAGAATCGCCTCAAGAATACCAAGGTGTCTATGACGGTGATTCTGCAAGTTCAAAGTTTAGAAGCATACGGGTTAGGTATGTTCATAATCTACGGAGCTATGGATGTAACACGAAAGTATCATTAGGTATCCACCCAATCAGTGATCTAGGCAACTCATCCAAGATCTTGGCGGTCTGCCAGTTTCAAACCTATTCGTTTCTTAGAGACGCGTGACCCGAGAGCTGGTGAGCATCTGGCGCAGCGCATCAGCTTTGCCATACAGCGGGGCAATGCAGCTAGCGTCTTGGGGACGCGCGCGACTGGTATTGATATGGATCAGTAGAGCTACCTGAAGATTTTATGCAACAGTCTACAGTTCACAGACAGCTGTTGATGGTGCAATAGTAAATACTAGTAAAAAACAGTTCATTATTAACATAAACAAATACAATCGAATTAAAGAAACAATTAGAGCGCTCTCATACAACCGCGCGGTACCATAGGTGCGCGCGTGCGGTGCCGCAAGAATTTCGCAATGAGGTTGTTCGTTGGACGAGATGCGGAATAGATGCGAAACTGCCGCGGACACGCTGTAGACCTCGAGTTGCGGCTCCGCAAAATCGATTCCGCGCGGTAATGTGAGACGGGCGTTAGAAACTTTGTATAACTTTGCAAAGGTAAGAAGTAATGATGCTTTTTATTAGTACTGGAGTACCGAAAAGGTCCTATATTCCAGATAAGATTTCGAAGCTTTCCTTATGGAAACACAAGTATCATCTAAATTTTCGTCTTTTAGAAGCATAACGTTGTACCTGTAGCAAGTTACAAGCCTTATTTACGTACTAATAAAAATATTTAAACCCAATCTAGGTACTTCGATTAAGTTCAAATATATTGTAAAAAGCTTTTTTTAGGTTCTTTACGATATTTTCTGAAAAGGGATGATAAAAATCGATATGTGCCTAACCGGTATAGTAAACTATACAATGTTGGTATTCAGAGATTTCTGTGGGCAGCGGATATTTGATGTCTAATATTTTTATTGAAAACTGCCAAAAACATGCTCCCACTGCCCACGGAAAGTATTCGGATTTCACTCGTAGCTTTCTGCTTTGCCGGTTCAAGACTGAAAAGGCAATGAAAATTGTCAGAAAAATTTAATCCAATGTGTTTTTTAACCGAAGAGGAACAAAGGTTCTATGTTTGGCTTTGTATATGTTTTTATGTTCGTCTATTCTCCATTAATTATGTACCATTTTGAAAAAATATTTCGTTATTGTATGGAAACTGGTCCTAAAGTGGTCCCATAAAAATTTAATTCCCGAGGTATTAGTATTTGTTCCAACAGTGTATATAGCAGTGTAAGGAATTTGAAGTTGGTTTTTTCAAAACAACCAAATAAATACACTACAGATATACCCGCGGTGTTACGTTATGGTAAAGTACCTATTAACATATTTGAATTAATTATTTGCTTATCCCAGGCACACCATCACACATATAATACCTAATTAATAATAATAATAAAATTAAACCTTATTTAGCGTTTTTATGAGTAACCTGCTTGCGGTAGGGTTGTCGGGTGCCTCATTACCCGCGCTAAGGAGCAGTCGACCTCACTCACTAACGACACACATTATAATGTACTTAGAGGTCTACTTCTAAGTACCCACAACCCACAGATACCACATGGGAATAATCATTTCTTATGTATTTTGTATTTTCTGTACTAACCAAAATGTTTTATCGCAAAAAGTTTTTGTTGAATTCTGGCTAATGTTACCAAGTAAGAGCGAAACCTCCAAGTACAAGTATTCTATACTTAAAAGGAGGCTTCAAAATAGGGTCGGGCTAAAATTTTTAATAGATGTAGTTATAAAGTAAAATAAAAGATTTTTATCAAAGGAAAACGTGCGCGAAGTCGCTGACTGAAGCTAGTTCCCGAGAAATTATTTACTAACCCCAGAATGGAAACGTTTTGTGTTGTTTGAGAGCTCTTGGGTATAGACCTAATGAGTGTTTTATTACTAGCTCAGACAACATTTCTTTATTAGAGTTGATTTAATTTTGATCACAGATCAAATCAAATAAAAGTGGGTAGGTACATAATAAATCACACTGTCACATATTCATATTATAAACGCGAAAGTATCTCTGTATGGATGGAGGTTTGTTACTTTTTCACGCGAAAACTACTGAACAGATCAGGCTGAATTTTTTAATACATGTAGTTCTAGACCTGGAATAAAACATAGGCTAGTCTTATCCCATAAAACAGTTCCCATGGGATATCAATGACCTTTAATCGTTTCCATAAATAGAACGCGTACGAAGCCGCGGGTAGAAACTAATAGGTAGGTAATGTAAGATACCTACATAAATAATCGATAAGACAATCGATTGTATTATTTTGTATAGCATGCAACTTCAGAACAATAATTTATTATGATGATATTGCTGGCAACCCTCTCTGGTTGGCCCTCCTGTCGGCAACATCTATGTAAAAACTTGTGATAATAAAAATTAGTGAAAGTTCTAATCCTCGTGTTTTTTAACTCTCAAATACAATCCACTGCCTCACAACCCTGCAGTCTACAGGTAATACAATTAAATAAATAAATAAATTAAGTGCTATTTTTGAGTTTTAGTCATAGATATAAAAACTTACCATAAGTATAGAAGTGCCCGAGAAACATTAACTTGTTAGTTTTTGATTACCGAGTTGGAGCAAAAGCCGTCCTATGATATTTAATTCAAAAAATAAATTGGTATCTATTTTGTAGACACTGCCACTTCAGATGTTTTATTCATGTTAGTCTGTCTAGTCTGGCCTCATGCTGGTCAATATCTCTACTTATAATGTCAAATAAGGTGGCAATACAGGTCGTTCACCTCTCGCATAATACAGGAAAAATTATCGCTATTACAGCTATTACGCTATACAAACCTAAAGCGATACCGGTGTCGCTTCAGTATCGTGGTACGGAGGTAGGTACTAGCGAGCAAAAGTGAAACTACACAACCCAAAAAAAAACGAAATCGGGAATAACTATTGACTTTTTACGTTTCCAATGAATTTACGTATTAATGTTCATAATAATGTTCTAACATACCAGAGTAATTTTAAACCTGTAATATTTTAATCAATAATGAATATTATGATTATGACTATGAAATTACCAAAAAAAATCCTTTTGCTGCTTCACCTGCTTTGTTTAAGAAAGCCATCAACCATATCTTATCATCTGATATTATATAAAATAAAAACCATTGTACTATTAACTACATATTATTAACACAATGTTCTTTAAGTGCAAATTACAAGATCTGATATAACAAGTTTAATGATTGTCAAATGTCAAATGTTCACTATCACCACCCCTTTCTATAGTAACTTGCAGATAACGGGGTTGGTTCACTTCTAGAAATAAGTTTATTCAAGTTTATATTGTTAATATTTAAGTGTTACTGTTTGTTATCCCTAAGAAAATAAAATAAAATAAAATTACATTTACATGACTGAAAAAAATATATGAATTGTGTGTAGTATAATAAATTAGGTATTGAAAATATTTATAAATTCAAAATAACACAGGTCTTTAATGTTATGCGCAAGAATAATAAGTTTCCAAAAAAAAAAATAACGCTAAAAATGCAAAATTTTAAGTAGTGCCTTTCTTTATTTCGTGACAGAGATAGGTCAGCGACCTCTAATTGCCATGCTATCTGGCACGCAGCATAGAAACAAACCTAGGTTACCTAAGTGCCTATACACTAGTCAAACTTAATATGCAATGTTTGTTATTGAGAATCAAGCTGAAGATAGTAAATGGGACTTCAGTTTAGATTTGAAGGAGTTGATAGAAGGCGCAAGTCTGCCATCAACAGGAAGCCTGTTCCAGAGCCACGCAGCCTGAACTGAACACTAAAGAACTTGCCGTAGAAGGTTTGGGAATGAGTGGAAAATTTGAGTACTACTCAAATTTCCGTTATCTGATGACCTAAGATTGTGGGAGCTTGAAGAATGAAGGAACACAAACCTTTAAGGTACACAGGAGAAAAGGGATTTAAGAGAATAGAATAGAGAAGAGAAAGAACATGCATGTCCCGGTGAAGTCGAATAGGGAGGTACTTGAGCATGGTGCGAAAAGGGGAGACATGGTCATATTTGCGTACACCAAACATGAATCGACAGAAATTTTGGAGGCGCTCAAGTTTATCCAGCTGTTCCACAACGAGATCTAAATTGCAAGCGTTGGCATAGTCCAGAACGGGAAGAAGAAGGGTTTGGGTGAGTGCAATTTCACGTTTTTTCGTGCAATTTTATAATATTGCACAAAATTGCACGAAATACTAAAAGAAAGTACTGTCACTTTCTAAGAGAACCTGCTGAAGCATATAGTTTCTTATAGGTAACTTCAAGCGCAAAAAAATTCAAAATTCAATAACTTTATTTCTTTAGGCTTACAAAATAAGCACTTAGACAAGTCAAATTTTATACATAAACAGCTTAATAATAGTAATTATTATCAAATAAGAAACAAAATGTTATTGATTTTGTTCGCTTCAATTTTTTGTCCACTAGTGGAAGAAACGAAAAATAAACCACTAGTAAGTGTTTAACGCTTAAAATTTAATACAATGTTATTCGCCTATCTAAGACTAAATATAATGGGATTTAGAGGTACTGTACCAAAATCTATGTAGAAACGAGACGTCACCATCACGACACGTCTCGGTACTATCATCAAATACCCACCCCCCCCCCCAATACCCCCCCCCCCCCCCCCCCCTCAGAACAACCTCAACAAAGTAAGTAATATCGTAAGAGATGGAAGAAAACAACTTTTAATTGAACAATAAGTCCAGTTGCGTGCCCGAGCCCGCTCCACACCCGTGAGTATTGGAATTAGTTGGCTATTTGTTACCTACTTTGTTGGAATATTGACGGGGAAATGGTTTATTTTGCAGCTGGCCTTTTATAACCGACGACACGGAAAACAAAGGAAGAGGTTCTGTTTTCGGCTGTATGTATTTTTATGGTAATAATTAGTCCGTTTTTTTTATATATAACTAGCCGCGCCTTGCGGTTTCACCCGCGTAGTTCCCGTTCCCGTGGGAATTCCGGGATAAAAAGTAGCCTTTGTTCTATTCCAGACTATAATCTATCTCTGTGCCAAATTTCATCCAGATCCGTTCAGCCGTTTTGGCGTGATAAAGGAACAAACATCCATCCATCTAAACTTTCACGTTTATAATATTAGTGAGATTAAGTCTCGACTCGCAATACTTCCGTCGTAAAAGGTGTATTGATCCCACGAGGAGTCAAGTCAGCGTTTTTAAGTTGCCCAATTAATTGTATAAAAAAATATATTAATTAAATTACTAGTATTGTTGTGGAACAGTTGAGCTACCTCTAGATTGTTTGCAACAGCCCTACTTGTTCTTATTTTGTTTATATTCTTTAATCGTTATTTTCTTTGTTAATAAAGGTGTTGCTTTGTTTGAAATAAACTATATTTTTTACGATACTCTTTATACTTACGATACTCTTTACAGCTGCATTTGCCATTCCATACACTTGTTGGAAACGATATTTGTTTCATAACCAGTTTTCTAAGACACCATGAGCAGCAATTTGACTTTCAGCACGGGTTTCAGTTCAGACTGGTTAGTATCGCCGTTTTATTTAGAGCTTTGGTTAGTAGAGAGGTGCTTTGAACGTGAGGTCTGGTTAACTTTGTGGGCTCAATGCAACCAGTGGACGATAAACCTTGTTTGTTTGAGGAGGTCAAGTGAAGAGAGGTCTTTTGTTTATGGATGAGAATGCCCATTTGTCTAGAAAAATAGTATACGCCTCATTTCGCAGGTGCCGGCAACCTCATTTATCAAAGCTTTTGTTTATTTTTCAAAGCATGAGCTTACTTGCTGAGTTGTGATTTATTTTAGAGCTTATTTCTAGCAAAGGCAAAGGTTTATTTTCAGGAAATTACATTGTAAATAATGCTGGATAATCTAGGCATTTATCTAGCCCCAAATAAAACAGAGCTTTATTTATTGTTTAATTCTTTATTGCACACAACTACAAAAAAAGTATACAAGTGGCATAATGCCGATGGCATTTCGCCTGCTGAGCTTGTATTTTGTATATAAAATAGTATAGAATATAAATTTATTTGCTAAAAGACTTACACATACTAAACTTAGACTAAAATATAGTAATAATAAACTAGATACTTATTTTATTTACTTACATTACATAGATGGATATTTTATTATATAAGCATGGAAGACACCCAGGTCCAGTAAATGGAAAATAAAATGCTGACAGGTGCACCATTTTATTATCCCGCCTAAAAGTTGATTAAAACACAGGAATATTCAGGAAATGTGTGGAAAAGTTCTAACATTTGAATTGAAAATGGAAGCAATTTCAAACTTCCAATAGAACGCGTTTTCCCATTAAAACTCTCACACAGTTTGAATTAATGAATGAACGACAGAACGATTTGTAGAATGAACGTAGAACGTGTGCTTTTAAATTCAAATTCAGAATTCTCCAGCAAGTTGCAGGCCATTCTGTCTATCCTGTAAAGGCTCGGACGAGAATGGACTGGAAATAATCTATGGAATGTTCCATACCACCTCTAAGCAACCAACTATTTAACGCAAATTTTGAAGTAGCAAGTGTCAATAATCAAAACAACGGTAAATTTTCAATAAAATTATGGTTATCTCCCCATAATTATGTGCATACTATATTTAAATTTAAATTAACTTCCAAATTCTTTTCATCCTTGTCAGTGACAACGTAACAAAGCGTAATCAGGTGATTTTTATTAAAAATATGCCCTTTTTTAGGTAAAAAAAACGGGATTAAACACACATTTTTTTATATATGATCACGTGACCGAAAACGCTATGTGTTTGGTTGGATCGCAAGTGACGTCACACTTTTACAGATTACAGTGTCATTGAGTTCTTGTTAGGTGTAGTATGGCGGGGTGACGTCATAGCTTGGAAAACGGGAGCCATGGCAGAGATTATCGTTTTGGCGCGGCATTATTTTATTCAAACTTTAAAATTATTTTTTATAACTACTATAACTAATACGACTGGCCTTGAAGATATATATATTACATTTCGCATTATTTTTATCAGACGTTAGAATTATTTCCCAGTAGTAGTCAAGTAGCCTATTCAATATTTAATGTATTATAATGTTATTTTCAGTTAATATCATGCAAGAAAAATATGGGGTTGACAGACGGACAGACGGATAAAAAATATGAGGGTTCCTTTTTTCATTTTGAGGTAGGTACGGAACCCTAAAAAAGGTACTGTAATAAAAGTTTTCTTTATCAATCCGCTTCTCATGCGTGGTGTTTATGACTTTTTGAGGGAAGCATGTCCAGCGGTGGACGTAGTACGTGCGCTGATGAGGTTGGGTACTTTTTACACAACTGCGCAAGAGTAGATTCTAGAGTAGATCCTTTATTGTACCCCACAAAGACATAAAATTATACAGAACTTAATACTTAGAGCAGACAAACTACAAGGGCGGCCTTGTCGCTATGAGCGATCTCTTCCCGGCAACCTTGGGATGGACTGGAGTAGTTATGTACCTACGTATTTATTTTATGTAAAACGCGTGTGAAACCGTGGGCAGAAACAAGTTTCTGATAGAGCTATAAAAATTAGAGGCGGCGAGTTTAATCCAGGCTTAGAGCATTTATCGCTTATGCCGGCTCGGAACGGGTGGTCGCCAATTATCAGATAATCTGGATAATGGTGGAAGGCATAGGCGGGAGTGGGAGCAGGTTGAAGATAATTTGTTATTATTTATTTATTTGGTGTGTTTTGCTTTTATGCGCACTGAGACTCGTGTTAGTCCCTTATGCGTGGTTTTGTTTTGCTAGTGTAACCAGCCTAAATTCGTCCAGAAACAGGCTTCTTGGAGTGACCCCGGGTAGTCGAGGATTTCGTGTCGTTGCGCTGTTACCCCTCGCATTCCTGGACTACGTAGGCAGCTGATTCTTTGTCGCTGAGACACCTCTACAGAGAGTAAACTGTCTGTTGCTCCGATGGTGAAGAGGTGTTTGTTCAGTGGGCAGTGTCCTATTTGTGTCCCCACTAGGATGTGTAGGTCTATGCTGGTCAAGTTCTGTAGGCGCTTAGTTAGCTTTGATGAAGAACCATTTTTTACTACCGTGCCTTTTGTTAACGAAGAACCAACAGATAGACGGACAGTGGAGTCTTTAATAGGGTCCCGTTTTTTACCCTTTGGGTACGGAACCCTAAAAAGAACCAGTTGATAAAAATATATTAAGGTATAAGGTACTCCTACTAGCCGAGCAAATTGTTCCAATTGGTTTTTGGGGTTTATGCTTATTTTTGTAAAATAATTGTTCTAATTTTCGTTTTCGGAATAAATATACATAGGTACCCCGAGATATGTACTTTGTGCTTCCTTTGAAGAATTAAAAGAAACAAAATAGAGACTAAAGTCGATATAATTTGTTCTCCAAAAGAACTATTGAATAATTTGTTGAAATCGAACTAGTAGTTTCAGCGCTACGTGGGAACAAATAAATTGGCTGCATACATACAAACATAGGGTGCTAACCTCATAACCTCCCCTGTTGGTAGTCGGGGAAATTGGCTACATACATACATACAAACATAGGGTGCTAACCTTATAGCTCTCCCCTGTTGGTAGTCGGGTAACAAATGAAATAAGTTTCCAAAAATTCGGGTTTCAGTCCCGCCGAAATAGATTTTTTTTAGGTTTTTAACTTATTTCATTTCTTAGAGATACCCAAAGTGCGGGTAAGCACTATAACAAAAAACCTTAACTATTGAAAATCTCACTTCACTAGTCACTAGTATTATAAACGTGAAAGTTTAGATGGATGGATGGATGGATAGATAGATGGATGGATGTTTGTTCCTTTATCACGCCAGAACGGCTGAACGGATCTGAATGAAATTTGGCACAGAGATAGATTATAGTCTGGAATAGGACATAGGCTACTTTTTATCCCGGAATTCCCACGGGAACGAGAACTACGCGGGTGAAACCGCGAGGCGCTGCTAGTAATGTATAATGTAAAAACCTACGTAATGTGGAAACTGTAAAAGTATTTATTTGTCCTCGAATACTGTGCCAGCTTTTGCCCCAGTCTCGGCCTAATCCGAGCTAAAGCCGGGTTAAGCTCCTCTTAGATGTTCCTTTGAAAACTCCTGTAAGATAAGTACTTTGTACTTCGGACAAAATTGCCTACAACTAAAATATTAGAAGCGAGAGTGTAGGTATGAGACCATAGACTGTACCATTAGATGCACACAGTTGTAACCTTATGTTTATTCGACGACGATCTATACCAAGTTGTCTGGCAGTGATCGCTCTTGAGCGATAAGACCGCCCTTTATCACTTATGTTATAATTGTTTCATTTGTACAGTGTTTTAGTTTTAAGTGTGCAACAAAAGTATTTTCATCCCGCCATCTCGGAAAGAGTAGATATTTTTGCTCGTCGATGAGTGCAAAAGCCGTTTTTATCCGCTAGAGGATAAAGTAAATTGAATTTAGAACATCGTGCGCACGATGTTACCCCATCATGTTACAATACAACCCATCGTACCGAAAGGTTGTAAGCTCTAAGCCCATAACGTAAGGGTTCAGTTTAAAAGCACACACATTTAGCGAACAAAGCGGCGACTCTAAATTGTAATAACGTACAGACATCTGCATATCCACTTTATTTGATTAGCTAGATATAGGACATAGGAGTGGAATCACCCAATAACCATACACTTATATGGTCTCCTCCCTTGAATTGACCGATATAGTGCCGTCAACTTTTCTGTCGTATGCTTTTTTATTGGAGACTATCGTCTCCCGCGGTTTAGCACGCAAAAAAACAAAAACTTTTTTTTAAAAACAAAAGTAGGTTATTGTTGCTGTAATTTAATCAGTATGGGTCAAATAAGAACACTGTGAATTGTGTGTGTGGTAAAAACCAATTTATTTAGAAACACAAATTGTACCCCTATCAGAACCCGAAACGCTTCGTTAGCGCGTGCTAATCTTTCCACTGGCGACATCTAGTTCCGCACATTCGTGGAAAGTTTGCTTACATCTAGACATACCGCCCACCAAGGACATGATTAATGTTCTTCACTTAATCCAAGCAAAACCGCCCACCATGAGATCAGATAGGGGTGTTAAAACAAGTTACAAATCAATAGAAAACTAACAATAACAAAACTTAAGTCTAACACGTGGACTGTATGAATTACAATTTCACAAAAAAAAAAAACGATAGGTTGTGAGTGGACTGTATAATTAAATTTTGTACAAAACTATTATTGATGAGTGGACTGTATAACACACTACAACTAATATAACACTAAACTTATTTTCAATCGGACACAGGTAAGATACATAATTTCGAAACAGGACGCTTAATCACCGATCCATTACATTTGAGGGTAACGACGCGACAAATTTTGTCCAAACCAGGATGCTTTTCGATAACCTTTCCCAAAAGCCAGCGAGCTGGAGGCAAATTGTCCTCCTTTACCAGAACAATGTCGTTCACCTTTGGTTCAGGAGTGCGTGTGGTCCACTTGTAGCGCTGGAGTAGATGCACTAAATACTCCTGGGACCACTTCTGCCAAAACTCTTGCAGCATACGCTGCGTCATTTGCCACCGTTTCAAGGAACCTACATTGCGATTTTCGTAATTACGATCCGGAACTGTTACCAACGGTTCACCGATAAGAAAATGACCGGGTGTCAATGGCAAGGGATCTTGTGAACCATTCGGTATCATGGATAGGGGTCGAGAGTTAAGGCACGCTTCGATCTGGGACAAAACTGTCGATAACTCTTCATATGTAAGAGTTGAGGTACCAACCACTCGTCTAAGGTGGAATTTAGTCGATTTTACCCCCGCCTCCCATAGTCCGCCAAAATTTGGAGCATGGGGTGGAATAAAATGCCAAGATGTTCCATAATTCCCTAACCATTCCCTTATTTCTGTAGATACGGACGATCTTTCAGCATCTACCAAATGACGCAACTCCTTTGCAGCACCGACAAAATTGGTGCCGTTGTCGCTCCAAATGTCTGAAACAACTCCGCGTCGTGAAACAAATCTTTTAAACCCTGCTATGAAACCCTGCGAAGAGAGATCACTGATAGCTTCCAAATGGATCGCCTTAGTCACCATGCAAACGAAAAGACAAATGTAGCCTTTATAGGACTGGTGTCCACGACCCTTAGCTGTGCGCACATTAATCGGACCTGCAAAATCTACACCACTATGGCGAAAAGCTCGTGCAGGAGTGACTCTACTAGTCGGAAGCTGGCCCATCAATTGAGTTTTCGTTGCTGCTGCGTACCTTTTGCATGTAACACATTTGCGGACAAACATCTTCACAAGAGTTTTGGCCGAAACAATCCAAAACTTCCGTCGCAAATGGTGCAGCATCAGTGTTGGACCTCCATGCAGCGTTGTCTTGTGCGCTTCTGCAATCACCAGGTCAGTGAAATGATGCTTATGAGGCAAAATTATAGGATGTTTCAGGCTTTCCTTCACATCTGCGTTTCCAATGCGACCACTGACGCGTAGAATTCCGTCTTCATCAATTGTTGGACATAGAGACTTGAGGCTGCTCTTATTTTTAACAATTCCTGTCTTTCCTATTGCTTCCATGTCTTCACCAAACTCTTGCCGTTGGACACATCTTATACAAACCTTTGTAGACTCATCTATTTCTTCCTTAGTTAGATAAGTTTCCACTCTCTGCTCGTTCTCTTCTCTAGATTTTTTCTTCCACTTCAAAACTCTTCTGCAATAGGCAATTACTCGCACTAATTTGGAGAATGAAGAAAATCTGACCCAGAAACAATCTTCCTCTGGGTGTTCATGTCCTACCAAAGCCTTAATAGACCTTTGCTCTACTTTGGTCGCAATAGACTTTGGTCTTGAGTAGTCGATTGTCTCATTTTTTAACCACGATGGACCTTCTGCCCACAGCTTACTGCTGGCCAGTTCCTGCGGAGTCACTCCTCTGGACGCTATATCTGCAGGATTATGCTGTGTCTGTACGTGGGCCCAGTGTGAGTTGTCGAGCTGAGAGAGGATTGATGAAACTCTGTTTCCAACAAATGTAGACCAGCGGCTTGGGTGGCTGCTGAGCCAAGCTAAAACCACTGTTGAATCGGTCCAGGCGTGAATATGAGGTTCTGGAATGTCCATAACCTTGGCTATTTCTACCAGTAACTCTGACAGCAACCCAGCTCCCATCAACTCCAATCTGGGAACCGATTGCTGTTTCACTGGAGCCACTCTTGTTCGAGACGTGACAAGACTGATCTTGATGTTTCCCTGAAAGTCCACAACCCTAAGGTACACCACCGCAGCGTAAGCAGCCAACGATGCATCACAATATCCTTGTAATTCTACCACTTGATCGTCAGCTCTTGTGTTAACCCATCGCGGGATTGTGAACTTACTCGTCTCTAGGAGGTTGTCCCTGTATGTCTGCCATTCCGTCAGCAGATCTGGTGTGAGCTCATCGTCCCAATCAAGACCAGAAAGCCAGAGCTTCTGGATGAATATTTTTGACACCACCACACAGGGCGCCGCCCAACCCAATGGATCAAACAGGCGAGAAATATCAGAAATCACCCGCCTCTTTGTGATTGGAGTCTGCTGAGGGGGAAGTATTACTGAATACTTAAACTCATCGCTATCACGATCCCAGCTTATTCCTAAAATCTTTACAATTTCATTTTCCCTTATGTCCTTAGCTCCTTGTTCATTAGCCTCATTCTCCTCCGCTTTCCTTTCTCTGCTTGAAATTTGCTTGTCTAACTCATCACAGCTACTCACCCATTTCTGTAATTTGAAACCTGCTTTGCTTAGTGTCTCGTTCATGCTTCGCTGTAATGCTAATCCATCCCTAACTGTTTGACAACCTGTCATCAAATCATCAACGTAAAAATCTCTTTTTATTTTTTCAGAAACTTCGGGATTCTTCGCGCCTTCATCGACTGCAACCTGCTGCATGGACTTCACTGCAAGGTAAGGAGCTGAAGCTGTGCCGAAGGTAACTCTTAATAATCTGTACTCTTCAATTTCAGATCCGGGATCGTCGCGCCACACGACTCTCTGGAAATCAACTTGCTCTGGATTCACCTTTACCTGCAGGTACATCTTGATGATGTCTGCACACAAACTGATGGGATGTGTTCTCCAACACATGATGATGTGACGAAGTGGCGGTTGTAGAGTAGGACCTACCATGAGATCGTCATTTAATGATACTCCATTAGTACCCTTCATAGACGCATCGAATACTATTCGAACCTTGGTTGTCGATTTATCATTGCGTATCACAGCATGATGTGGCAGGTAAACTGCTGTTGGATCTCTCAGCATGCTTGCTGGGACACGCTCCATGTGACCAAGATTCAAATAGTCGTGAAATACTTCAGAGTATTTCTCTTTCAGTTCAGGGTCCCGCTCGAACTTCCGCTCAAGACTATGTAATCTCTTGATAGCAAGATCTCTGGACCGTCCGTACCGACACTGTGGATTTTTCGATCGGAGTGGGAGATTGACTACATACCGCCCACTCTCATCCTTGATTGTAGTTAACGCATAAATTTCTTCGCATCGTTGCTCCTCTGCACTGAGTATCTTCTCTTCTGATGCACCGGACTCTATCTCCCAAAACCTTTTTAAGAGAGCGTTGTCATCGAACACTTCTACAATTGCATTGTGGAAGCACCGTGCTGAAGAACTCTCTCCGTGGTCTAAGCGGTTTGTGGGACCGGAAATAATCCATCCCAAGGCTGTGCATTGGGCTGTAGGCATGCCCTTGGGACCCTTGATCAAACCCTCTCGAATAAGAAGACCATAAACGTCTGCTCCAAGCAAAATATCAATTTTGCTCGGCGTATGGAACTGCGGGTCGGCGAGAACAATGTCTGCCAGCTCCGGCCATTCCACATGGGTAACACTAACCCTTTCTGAAGGTAGAAGGTTGGTTATAGCACTAAGAACATGAGCGCGTACTTGAACTGAGAAGTCAGGATCGCACCGTGACTGAATTTTAATGCTGACAATGTATCTGGATGCCAATGTACTTGTGCTGCCACCTAATCCTGAAATACTACTCCTACTTTGAGTCCTCTTCAATCCTAGCAACTGCACTGCGGCTTCTGTAACAAAAGAGGCCTCAGAGCCTTGATCAAGAAGAGCTCGAAGAGTGTGAGCACTCCCATCTCGGGCAACAACGTTTACTAGAGCAGTGGCTAAGAGAATCTTCGTGTTATTGACCCTCTTTGAAAAGTGTGAAGTTACATTCGACATGGACGCAGGAGACTCTAGCGATGCCTTAACCCCGGACACCGCGTCCTTAACTTCTTGTTCTACCGCAGGTGTGCCTGATTCTGGAGAATCTGACACATCCCTTGGATGAAGTAAGGAGTGGTGCTTTCTCCTGCAAACGCGACATCTGATTGGTGAACGACATGTTTGAGCGGAGTGAGTGCCGAAACAATTGAAACATAGCCTGCTGGTTTGGACAAAATTGTGACGCTTTGAAAACTCCTCTGCAGCAAATTGTTTGCAATTTGCCATCTTATGGTCACCCTTGCAGTACGTGCACTTGGCTGAGGAAGGTTGGGCATTGGAACTCGATGCAGCATGTAGAGCATTTTTCTTCGTAGTCGAGTTATTTTTTCCTTTTCTGTTCACATCTATAAATTCGAGAGATCTAAATCTCGTTTCGAGAAACTCCCTTAGCTGTTTCAAGGTTGGTAGCTCATCGGATGACCCGATAGTCAACTCCCATTCCTTGCGCGTGTCAGCATCCAACTTTGAAACAGCCAGGTATATTATAATAGTGTCCCATGAACTAACATCAATGCCCAAATTCCTCAACCCGTGCAACGTATCGTTTGTTACATCCAGGAGGGTTTTGATGGCACTGCTCGATTCTGTGCCTATGTTAGGTGAGCTTACAAATCGCTTTAGTAATGTATTTGCAAGATACCGCTTGTTATTGTACCTATTATTGAGCGTTGCCCACGCTTCTTCATAGCTCGCGGCCGTGATAGGCACATGTCGTAGCAACTGCTCAGCCTCTCCCGCAAGATACCCCTTCAGATAATGCATTTTTTGCACGTCATCAATCGACTTGTTGTTGTGAACTAACGAGACATAAAGGTCTTTGAAAGAAGTCCACTCAGAATAAGACCCGCTAAAGGTGGGGATAGATATCTTAGGTAGTTTCACATGTGCAGTGTCCGACTTGCTATTACTATTAACAGGCTTGTTATTGAACTCTAATTTATCTAAGATGTCTGATTTATATTCTATGTACATTTCCTCTACACTGTCATAGACATTGTCCCTAATGTAAGAAGTTTCCGCCAGCTCCTCTAATTCGCTTTCAGAAAGCAACTTCTGGTGATTGTCCGAAAAAACCTGCCATTTCTCTTCCAAATTATCTAGTCTAGTTTGTAAGTATGCCCTTTTAAGAAGTCTATCCTTAGGAGATTTTTTATAGTTATCAAATGCCTTTTCAATCATAGACCTAAATCCTAACTGAGCCTTTGTTAATTTGGACAGAGACATGGTAAATTAATTCTAAGTCTAAATCACAAGTGTAAAATTTTATAAGTGTTTGAGGTTGAACAAATTCTAATAAAAATCGGGCATAGGTTCCCCGTCGGATCACTTTTTTAAAAACTATTCTAAGTCTCTAAACTAACTAAATTAAATTTCTCTAAGTCTAAAATGCTACAGTAACTTTTTAGAGTCCCAAAGCTGCTTGATGCAAGGTTGAATTTACGATGAATTTTCACTGCACTAACTTGTATAAATAATCAAAGGTACTCACAATTTTAACTCCGATTACCACTTGACACTGTATGCGCTCAGCTCTCGGAGACCGAAGTATCCTCTACGTCACTGCTGTGACGTCCGTAGCGCAGGAGAACACGTCACTGCTGTGACGTCAGTAGCGCAGGTGAACACGTCACTGCTGTGACGTCAGTAGCGCAGGTGAACACGTCACTCCTTGTGACGTCACCGATGCACTTGCTCCTCAAATCCCTCGCGTTCAATGATGTGTCAGTTCGTTGTCGTCACGAACTGAACTGCTTCACCAAGGCGCCACCAGATGGCGCTGCTGGTGTAGTGAGTTTCTACCACCTTACTCCCTTCCTTGGCTCGATGATGATGGGGTGCGCAGTACTAGCCACCCGCACAGGACACCACAGATGTCACTGTGATCAAACCCGGATCACCCGCGAGTAACAACCGGCTACTCTTGCTGGGCGTGAATTCAATGGCAAATCAATGCAAAATCAATTCACAGCGTAACTACAAGATCAGGCTCGTAGGACCATGTAATTTAATCAGTATGGGTCAAATAAGAACACTGTGAATTGTGTGTGTGGTAAAAACCAATTTATTTAGAAACACAAATTGTACCCCTATCAGAACCCGAAACGCTTCGTTAGCGCGTGCTAATCTTTCCACTGGCGACATCTAGTTCCGCACATTCGTGGAAAGTTTGCTTACATCTAGACAGTTGCGAAATTTCAGCTCGATCTTAAATGTGGTTTTGGCGCTGTCTCCGGCCAAATATCTTCATAACGGCACAAACTTTCGCCTTTTTATTGTTAGAAAAATTACTCTAGTATACGCTAGGGGCGCTGCTGTAAGGATATTCATGGAAAATGGATCTATGGAAATAAAGATATCTGCCAAGAGTGTGTTAATTTTTTTTTGTTAAATACCTATACGTGGCCGTGCGACGCCGCTATTTATTTATTTATAAAGCCGTTATAAAATATGACTAGAAATTAAGTTGGAACTTGCATCATATAAATACCCCAACGCACTAAATATGATCGCTGCCAGTGTAAGCCAGTAAAATTGAGATCAAAGCAAAAATCAATCAACTGTCACCCCTGGGCACCTTCGCATAAAGAGCTACAATCGTGCAATTGAATTTTCAATTTTATCGCCGTGGGTATCAAACACGATAAAAATATACACGGACCAGTAGTGCGAGCTAATTCAACATGCGCCATTTATTTCCTCACCGAACAGAAAAGTGCGTGGCACTATGGGGTATAAATGTCAAGGTGAATGGACATCACTCTTTGTGGACAATTTATGGTCTCGTGTGTAAATTGCCACTCCGCTACCCCGTTGGTAGGTACTAAGTCAGGTCGCTGCGGTACAAATGTAAATAAATAATGCTGTGTATTTTAACACACGTTGTTCTCGTTAGCCAACTGCTGGACATAGGCCTCCGCCTATGTCCAGCAGTTGACTAACACAGGCTAGCATAGCTGAAGACAGGGCGTTATGGCGCTCATTAGGGGAGCCTAATGAGCGTCGAGTTTCGTATATATAATAGGCTATTTGACTACCTACATTGAAAATAAGTTGCAAATTGTTTTCATTCTAGTCAGTGACAACGTAATAAAGCGTAATCAGGTGATTATTTTTAAAAAATTGCCTATTTTAGGTAAAAAAAGGGATTCAAATTACACATTTTTTGATATTATGATAACGTGACCGAAAACGCTCTGCATTTGGTTGCATCGCTGGTGAGGTCACACCTATCACAGATTACAGTGCGTGTTTGAGAGAGAGAGAGATATATAATTTATTCATAAAAACATTGGTTACATAAATTGGTTAGTAGTGCCTTAAAGCCTATGTTAGGTTTGTCTAGGCACTGAGTTCTCCTTAACATTTAATGTACCTTGACTACTGTAGTTTACATTTATTTGTTGTTCTTCTCGTTAGGTGTGGTGTGAGGCGTGACGTCATCGAGTCATGTCACCGGAGCCACGACAGAGATTATCGTTTAGGCGCGCCATTATTTTATTCAAACTTTAAAAGTAGTTTTTATAACGAATACGACTGGCCTTGAAGAAATATTAATTACACTTTGCATTATTTTTATCAGGCAATACGTTAGAATTATTTCGCAGACTGCTAAGTCAAGTAGTGTTGTAATATTTATTGAAGTAAGGATCTCAAATCGACAAGTTACGTAAATTGCGTATAAAAAGACGCGGCAACAGAGTGAACTATAGTTGGTGTGGGCGGTTTGTTTACAAAAATTCTACAAAGAGCTTAGCTAAGGTATAGTATGTTCTAATAAACTTCCAAGTTCTCATCGTCAAGTCTAGACATAGTCGATTAGACGTCTTTAGGTGCACTTGATTATGTCAATCGATAAGTCTATGTGACTGCTGAGAGCCAATTTCATGCATCATGCACGTATTCCCTCACCAATCAGTTTCTAGTGCCGATCTAGATGGCTTGAATCATGTTTGCCGATAATGCAAACATAATACCTACAAGCCAACTAGATCAGAACTGTCAAAGCTTCATCATCATCAGAAAACTTTTGAAACTTTCATGGTTATAATGTTATGAACATAATAATACCTTTAACATTTTGATTATAAATAATGCTGGACAATCACACAGCATTATCTAGCCCCAAGCTAAGCAGAGCGTGTGTTATGGGTAATAAATAACTGATATACATAATACAATACATTACATAGATAGATCTTTTTTATTATACATAGAAAACGACCAGAACACCCGGAACAAATACAGCTGCAGATCATACAAACATTTTTCCCAAGTCGGGAATCGAACCCGTAACCTCCTGCGTCGCAGGCGAACCTTTGCCCACCTAATACGACACCTATCGCACTGCAAGGCGAGCGAAGCGAGCCTTGCTTATTTGGGTATGGATTTCGAGCCCACTTATATGGGTATGGATTTCGAGTAACTCGAACTCGTAGATTACGAAAAAGATGTCCATTTCCAAATCCAAGATGGCTGACATTCTTTAATCTCAAAAATCACTCATGGGTTTTGTTTTCGACTTATTCAGATACGTAGATTACGAAAAAGATGTCCATTTTCAAATCCAAGATGGCTGACATTTTTTTTATCGCAGTTGTCACTCATGGATGTCGTTTTCGACTAACTCGGACACGTAGATTACGAAAAAGATGTCCATTTCTAAATCCAATGGCTAACATTTATTTATGGCAAATTTCTCTCTTGGATATCGATTTCGAATAAATCGTGCGTGTAGGTGACGACAAGGGGAACACAATTAAAAAGTGAACAATCTACACAACGCTCGCGAGCTGCTTGCAGCTTTTTCTCTTTGTTTCGACTCATCTTCGTAAACGCTGATATTATAAGGCGTAACTAAGAATTATTTTATAAAAACTTATATGATCTTAATATGAACAGTTAATAAGTTGTCATAAACTAAAATCCACGCGAACAAAGCCGCGGGCACTGCTTGTTTTAAATAAACTTATGCTGCAGTAGCTCGAAGTTATGTAAATGACGTGCGGTTATATTACACCGCAAGTCTTCAAACTCTGGAAAGTCTCAGAAACAGAACTTCATAAGCGCATTTAAGATTGAAAACTCGAACATAGTATTCAAAACCAGCGAATTTTATAAGCTTACACGCCTTTATTTAATTTTGTGCTCAAGGAAATACCTTATTGTTATTTTAATATGAGAGCAAAAGGTAGGTTCGATACCCACCTCGGGACAAACGCCTATAATATTTTACTTTAAAAACTATCGTAGTTGGACGAATTCATTACGGATGTAAGCGTGTTAACTACCTACCTACCTTATTTGTGTTGGAAGAA
Organism: Eupithecia exiguata; assembly: GCA_947086465.1. Taxonomy (NCBI): domain Eukaryota; kingdom Metazoa; phylum Arthropoda; class Insecta; order Lepidoptera; family Geometridae; genus Eupithecia; species Eupithecia exiguata. Next base: position 1,832,245 of record OX352233.1, on the reverse strand, counting down.
CACCAACGTTTCATCCCTTAACGAGGGACTTCTTCAGGGTGAATGCGGTTCTAGGCGCGCGCGTTCTATACTTTCAGTTGGTAATATAGGTTACTTTTAGCCGACTTCAGGAGGAGGTTCTATGTTCGGCTGTATGTATATTTTTTATATAAGTTCGTCGATTTCTCCGTCAATTATGGACCGAATTTAATAATTGTTTGTAGAAAATAATCCCAAAACGGGGGACCGTTTTGGGTGTAAATAATTCCGCTAGTAGTTTTTATACAGTCAAGCTGAAAAAACAACATTATGCTTTTGAAAAAGGACAACCATTGTGGTGATATCTTCGCCAATTCTTAAGGCATTACCCTAACGCACTCTAGTGACGCCCCCTATTTTATTTTATTATACCGTTAAAAGAAAGAATAAGATTAAAGTCTGTTTATAGTTTTTTAAAACATGCCAAATTTATGTTTGAGGGAAATATGTATTAAGATTCTGCGTAAGAAAATAAAACCCATTGAAATTATGAAGTCTACATGGACGCAGCTACAGGCACAGCTTGTCTCTAACAAATTGCTCAATAACATTGTAAATCACAGGTATCTTAAATAATAAATCAACAGGAGAATCGCTCCGCTGGTATAAATAATTGACAGGTATAAGATACGGCAGGTATTCAACTCCCTCTCAACGCAACAAGATCTTCCAAAATTGCCCAGTGAGTTTTATGTAGGATCCACAGACTGCAGCTCCGCAAGCGTTTTTTCGGAATAAAACGTAGCTTATACAGGGTTACTAGTAATTCACTGACACTAAACGTAATGTCAGTGAATTACCATTCATAATTCATCAATAAAGATTGAAGCCCCAAAACACAACAAAAACCGGCGATAGAATTACTCTATTTTTGTCACTGTCATTTTCGTTCTTAATTAGGAAAAGTTAAGTACCTCATACTGAAAGGACTTACAAAGCGAAAATAGATAAAGCCGGGAAAGCCTTTTATGTGGGCGTATGCCTTTAGTAACACGATAAATGTTTAAATTGCTTGAGCCGTTTGGGCCCAATTTTGCGAATCTTCCGAGCTATAGCACCCGGATGGCGGGTGTGTAAGATTTATTCGCGTGATTTGACGCGAAAATTCTATTAATGATGATGGTAACGATTTAGGGATTTTTCCTTTAGTTTATTAAGTAAACACGTTTGTTGTATGGAAGCCCCCTTAAATATTTATTTTATTCTCTTTTTTATTCAGTATTGGTTGTTATAGCGGCAAGAGAAATACCTACATCATCTGTGAAAATTTCAACTGTCTAACTATCACGGTTCATGAGATACAGCCTGGTGACAGACGGAAAGACGGACAGACGGACAGCAAACCCTTAGTAGTAGTAATAGGGTCTCGTTTTTACCCTTTGGGTACGGAACCCTAAAAATATTAAAGATTTTTGGTCATCATTACAATATAATTATGGGTCACCTTCTAAGACGGAGGTTTAGAGCGCTCTCATACTACCGCGCGGTTCGTAGGTGCGCACGTAAAAGTTTTGCATTGACGTTGTCCGTTGTACGAGATGCGGAACAAATGCGAAACTGCCGCGGACACGCTGCGGACCATGAGTTGCGGCTCCGCAAATTTGAGACAGGCGTTAATCAGAAAATTTAATGGTGATTTTAACAAGACATAAACCACACTGTAACAAAAACAGCACTTGAAGATGTCGCATTGTTTTTCACTTCTTTGATTTGCTCAGATACCAGTCGTTAAATATCTTCCACCAACATTATCTTCGGGTTTGAAACTCCTTTGTTTAAGTAAGAAATTCTAGAAATCAGTATTCCTACATATAACCATATTTACTGCTACAGCTAAGTAAAAGGCTAGAACGCAGTAGGTACAAATGTTTGGCTTCCAACGAAGCGCGTCTGCCATCCATCACTATATCCGGCGTCCTTTCGCTCAATCACCGCAAATCACGCTCTTGGCCAACAACCGAGATGAATAGACTTGGGAAATCTTCTTTTTTGTCAATATGGATAGTTACAGTTGACGACATAACTACCGAGATATAGGTACTACTAGCAGCGCCTCGCGGTTTCACCCGTGTAGTTCCCGTTCCCGTAGGAATTCCGTGATAAAAAGTAGCATATGTTCTATTCCAGACTATAATCTATCTCTGTGCTAAATTTCATCCAGATCCGTTCAGCCGTTCTGGCGTGATTGAGTAACAAACATCCACCCATCTATCTATCCATCCATCCATCCAAACTTTGACGTTAATAATATTAGTGGGATTCATAGTACATATGACTACGTTTTATAGTTTCATATGCACTCTGTTAAAGATTTTGAGTACATTTTGAGTATTTGTTGCATTTTTAATCGACGAAACGAAAAACAAAAGAGGATGTTCTATGTGTGGTTAAAATTAAGTATATTTTATTTATGGTTCGTCGATTTCTGCTTCGTTTATGGACTGGTTTGGAAAGTACTTTAGCAATAGGGTAATGTTATTGAAGTGTCTCAATTAGGTTCTACAAGTGGTAACTTCTTTAAGTGGTTTATTAGCACGAACCACTTTAAAAGTCTTAATTTTTATTCAACAGATAATGCCCTAAAATAGATTTAAAATTTACATTTTCAAGTTGCGCGCGTAACTTGACAAAAACGCTAGACACAGTGGAAGCCATATTGCCCTGTGATCATGACGTAAGTTGGATGTGAGACCTGAACAAAATTAAATGCTCTGATGTTGCTGATGACCGTTGATACTTCTTATTTTGCCTACACAGCAGTCATGTGACATAACAACATTGCGCCTACTATTTCATGGTGTTTAAAAACCGATAAAAGAACTGAAAACTTTGAATTGTTTATTTTTTTATTATATGAATTAAAACAGACATTTTTCGACTGCCTAGGCTATCTCAATAATAAATTGTTAATATATTTTTTTCTCATATAATTTGAAGACGGTTTTTATTCTTTAAAAATACAAAATCACAAATACAAAACCCCACTACAAAATAATGTAGCAACGTAACATAACAGTCTCTCGTTGTAGAAACCTTCACAAATTAACTGAAGTTGTAACATAAAGATCTAAAAATAGCAAAGAATAAAACGGCGTTTTATGTGACGTCATTAAAGATAATGTAAAAAGTTCTAAAGAAAAAGCCTTTGTAAAATTCGGGGCTCTACCTGTAATTTTGTTTTCGCTGTTATGAAGGCGCCATTAAATCACTGCCCACTGCCGCGAACGGAGTGGCTACGCACGTGTGTCTAGCTTTGCTTTACAAGAAATTGTATGTTCCTCCACTGCAACCCACGAATACGCTACGCACGTTTACGAGTTTAACGACGTCATTGCTACATTACTAAGCTTAGCCGTAAGTTCACTAACAAAATAGAGTTAGTTGTTTGAATAATGAAATGAGTTAGGTATTCATTTTAATAACTTGCAATTTTGTGTTGCTTTTTGTTTGCACCAGCAATTTTGCACCATACTTTTTATCTCATAAATCAGTTTCCATTTATAGAAATAAACTTGAAACGCTTGAAACTTGAAGAAACAGTACTTATACAGAAAGAAACAGCAGAAGCTATTTAGTAACAAACATACAAACATAGGGTGCTAACCTCATAACCCTCTCCTCTCGGTAGTCGGGTAAAAATGTAAAAATGTGTGTGTGTTTATCCTTGGCATTGGCCCGGAGATTAGAGCTTTTGATCAAGAGCTCATCTAGTCGGGGTACCTAAAACATAATTAAGTCACTAAACTTCTAACGGGCTAACCAATATAATCAAAATTCATTAAATAAATGGTACAGTCAGCAACGGAAGTGACCGTGACAAAAAATACTGCCTGCAGTTGATTCAGAGTTTCTTGGTATAACATGCTCTACTCTCTCTCTCTCTCCTCACTGCTAATATTTTTAATTCAGAGTTTATTGACTTTTTATTTGTGGTTTGATAATGCGGGGTTATCAGATTTTTGATCTAGTCATAAGAATTCCAGAAACGGCCCGAGTTAATAATAATAAATATTGCTGGACAATTCACACAGCATTATCTAGCCCCAAGGTAAGCAGAGCTTGTGTTATGGGTACCTACTAGATAACTGATATACATAATACAGTACAATACATAGATAGATATTTTTTATTATACAGAAAACGACCAGAACACCCTGAACAAATGTCTGCAGATCGTACACACATTTGTTCCGAGGGGGGAATCGAACCGCAACCTCCTGCTTCGCAGGCAGGCCTTCGCCTACCGCGCCACAGAGGTCGTCAAAGTCGAGTTGGTCGAGTTGTTGCAATTATTGGACGTAGAGTGTGGCAGGAATACCTATAAGTAGTATTTCTCTGCCTGTAGGCAGAGAATATATAATAAAATTTATTCTCTGCCTTAAATTAATAAAACTAACGCTATAGGCTGGCCATGACTTGACTTAGATGTTGACAAACCAATTAATTGGCTATACAGGGTGTAATAAAAATTAAGAATCAAACTTTCAGTGGGGGTTCAGCCTTGACCACAAAAAGCTTCGTACAGTCAGCTTCAAAGTAAAGTATCCACCCAGTTTTAAAACATCAACCAAAAGGTGTATCCCTTTCTCTGACGCTTACCGTACATGAGAAACATATAAAAAATCTTTTCGAAAACATAAATGAAATTACCACTGGGCTGATGTATGTTATTGTCATTGGAAAAATGACCTACGTAACTGTTAACATCCCCTTTCACACCTAACACTTTATACATTTTTTTAAATGTGTGTTCAGTCATCAAAGCTGACCCCCCCTAAAAGTTTGGTCCTTCATTTTTGTTACACCCTGTATGTATTTGGTACCAATTTTCACTAAAATAGGTAATCAATTTCGCTTTCAATTAAGAAGTAAAGCCAATTCAACTGCGAAACACTGGATGGGCCCTGAAGCCAAAGTTTTCGTGTTTATAATTGGTAACTTAAAATGGCGGCCATGCTCATTGATATAAGTTTCAAGCAAATTGGGACAAAACATAGCGAATAGGGCGTCTCTTTGTACCACAGAGATTTTCCTTTTTTTGTTGCGAAACTGACTAAAACTACATAATTCTTTTGAAAGCTTTCATGCCTCTCTTCAATAGGTACCTACCTAATATCCGGCTTACTATTGACTAATGATGACGTCACTTTGACGGGCCTATTCCGAAACGTTTTGTATTTGATCTCTTTGTAGTCGAGCCCGGAAGTAGCGGTAGGTAGTACTCCACTTTAATGAATACGATCCAAATTAGGATATTAATTAATTTCTCGGCATCACAGTCGTATGCTTAATTGGGGGTGGTAGTTATGTTCCAGAAAACACGATGGGTAGGTTATAATATTTGTTTTGTTGCCAAAAGGGGAAATAATCGATACTGAGTTGAGTACCTACTTAAACTGTTATATTTAATTGAATTTTATTATGTGCTAATGATACTCTATTTCTTGCTGCTCTGTTATCAGGATATTAAAACCTCAATTTAAGTTACATGAAGCCGTCCACTAACGAGTAGACTGTATTTTACATAAATTGTTAGTAGGTACATACTAGTACATTTTATTAGGTACCTATATCATAGAGACTAAGAGGCTTACGGACAAACCGAATTACGGTTTAGGTTAGCTTTAAGATAATTTTAGTAGGTACTTAATGTGAAACATAAATAAATGAAAAAAAAAAACAGTATTATAGGGACTTGGCACATACATTCAGCAAATCTACCGCACGTCACAATAAACATTCAAATATGGGCTTAAGGCGAATTGTAAGGGTAAAAGACGAAAACGACGTCTTTTTGGACAATGTTTCTGACGAAAATATAGATCGTGAACGTTTGAAATTTATATATCCGGTAACACATATCTTAAAGTATCTAGTGCCGGTTCCAAATGCTTGCCGGTAGTTATGGTTAGCACTCAGAACAAGGTTGAAGTAACAATATCTTCAGGTAATTGAGCACACTTTTTGACGGTGTGTCTTATTCGTTTACTACCAAACTCAGTATAGTTATTTCTATAGCTCGTACGCTTCTATTCCCGGTCCATTTGTTTTCAAATGAAGTCAAAATAAGGAGTTTTAACGTAAAAACTATTTGCGCCTATTAAAACATCACTCTCCCACAAACGTTTGCTCGCAAAATATGATCAGGCAATGTTGTAGTACCAACAACTGACCGAGCGAGGGCGCGGGCTCGCGGACGACATGGGGCGCGCGGCGCGCGCTAGGAGAAAACGCGACGTTGCAAGCTCGCGTACATGCCGCCGGCGCCGGCTCGCACTATGAGCGACGTTGCCAGATCTTGCTTTAGTACCTATGTTAAGTGTATTGTATGATCGCGCGCGTGAGTCTCACTCAAGCAGTTTCAAAAATAAAAGTATAGGTACATAATTTCTAAAATGCAGTGTTATTTTTTGTATCGAATATTTCTTCTGGAGTTGTGTTTTAGTCTTATAATTATATTATGGCAAATAAACGTGGACAGAAACGTCGAGTTCCATCGAAGTGGTTGCGAAAATGTAGATCACGTCATGCAAATGCTTTAAAAGCACAAGTTCGGCAAATGGGTGATGCTGTTGAGTAAGTAACCTATCTTGTACTATGCTATACCTGTAATAAATAATTGTTTAGTCTTCCTAGTCAAGTTCTCAGGCATAATCTAATATCGATGCATCGATGCATGGAGTAGAGTAGTGACGTTACAGAAACTTACCTATGTAAATTCCTTTCATTCCTTTACTACATAGGTTGGTACCTAGCCAATACTGTGTAGGTAGTACCTAACTCTTGATTTTTACTCATTCAAATAACGATTTTCGCATCCCAATTAACACGTCAATTTTAGGGGTCCGTACCCAAAAGGTAAAACGTAAAACGTGACCCTATTACTAAGACTCCGCTGTCCGTCTATCCGTCTGTCACCAGGCTGTATCTCATGAACCGTGATAGTTAGACAATTGAAATTTTCACAGACTCTGTCTTTCAGTATTTCTGTTGCCGCTATAAAAACAAATACTAAAAAACAGAATAAAATTTATATTTAAGGGGGCTCCCATACAAAAAACGTAACTTTTTTGCTCGTTGTTATAGATAACAGTACGGAACCCTTCGTGCGCGAGTCTGACTCGCACTTGGTCGGTTTTATTTATGATGCCATCGGTTAGAACATATCGAGAGGAGAAACTTTAGTAATGGTCACAAAGGAATTACATTAATTTTTTCTTACTACGTACCTAAATATTTAGTTCGTTACTTGGATATTATATTATATTTGTATTATAGGGATTTTACTAAAGATCTAGCTAGTACCTATTAGCTACCAGCATCGTATCTCAATACTAAATTTTTACTCGCACAACTTTTACATACCTACCTAATAAATGTAACTTAGGTACTTATCTACCTATATAATTTTGTATTTCAGGCAACCACAAATATCTGAATCTGCAATAGAGATTAACAAGGATTCTGTTGCACATAGCAGTCGTAATGTGGACACGGAAACATGGAACGTGACAATTGATAGTGAATTGTCATTCAATACATCAATAGAGTCCAAGCGGTAAGAAATTTACCAAATTCTATTATGTTGCCTACCCACTGCATTTTTCGCACATATACGGTTTTGCCAATCCTATCGGGTATTACGGGTGTTCTATTTAATTATTTGTATTTTGCTTGTGGGTCAATATTACTGTTAATTATTCTTCTTTCAGCTGAAAGAACCTAAAAGAAGAAAAACGGCTTCAGCAACTTCTTTTTCCCCAGACCAGCCATCTACCAGCTCACCTCGTAGGTAACTTGAAGTTCTGTAGAACTGTATTTTTAACGCTAAGCTCTTCTAATCGTACTTATCCCATCGGGGGATACCATGTCATGTATTTTTCTTATTATTACATTGTTTACCTACCATATTCTATGAAATATTAATTTCCTACTTACTGTTTTTTTCACGCAAAGCACTACTATGACCCTTAGAGAATATTTTTTCTTGCAGGCCAATAAATATATTTATTTCTTTATATTTTTCAGTTAGTAAAAGAAGATAAAGGGTTCAGGTAAATTACTTCTTTCCGGATCAACTTACCACGTCATAAGTACCAACCTCTTACCTAGCGCTGAAAACAAAGATGACTAAAAATAAAAACGCCAAGTGCGACTCGGACTCGCGCAACGAGGGTTCCGTAACTAAACATTATATTAATTATACAAATAAAAGCCCAATATCATGATTCTAGCCCTATAGGTTTTGGTCCATGGCGAGAATCAAAATAATGTTTTTTTGTGATTAGACAACAATATAAGAATTTCCGAATTTTTCCTTTATTTGTGCTACCTTGCTTCTTGCCAAATTTCATGGTTCTAGGTCAACGGGAAGTACCCTATAGGTTTTGTGTGCATGTGATACTACCCTTGGAAAATAAAAAAAGGACATAAACGGCTGTAACTTTTGATTACGTTGACTTAGAAGTTTGATTTATAATATAAATCAAACTTCTATTCTCGATATAAATTTTATATCGAGGCTCCAAAAGGTTACGAACCTGAGTATATGTTATTAATATGTATACCTTACTACTAGTAACCTACCTACCTACCATCTGATCTACTCCTTCTACAGGACCGGAAACTCCTGTTACCCGGACTCTTATGAGTCCGGTGTCCTCGGGCACCATGGATTAATTTTACACCCATCTATCGTAGTTTAATTTAATTATTATGTACCAAACTAGTTCCTTAATTTGTAGGTATCTGTTGTTTATAAACTATGTACTTCTACACACATCTAGACTTGTTTATTTCAGCTACTTTCACAGTATTATGTCTTATGGTATACTGCTGTGGGGGAACGCGGCAGATATTAACACCGTATTTGTGCTGCAGAAGAGGGCTGTTCGTGCAATCTATAATATGGGTCCCAGAGAATCCCTACATGATGTATTTAATTTGAATTTGAATGATTGAATTTATCCTTACGTGATAAATTCAAAGAAATAAACACAATGACAGTCCCCTGTCAATATATTTATGAAAACTTATTGTACACTCATAAAAATATCAAAAGCTTCCCTAAAAATAGCGATATCCTTAATATAAATACTAGAAATAAACATAAACTCGCTGTGCCCACAACCAGGCTTCACAAGATTAATGTATCTTTTAAAGGGCAATGTACCTATACGCTTCTACAACAAAACTCCTAGTGAGTTGCAAAATCTATAAATAAATAAATTCAAACAAATTGTCAAAACCTTTCTGTGCAAAAGGCTTACTACAAAATATCAGATTATTTAGAAGATAAAAAAGCTTGGGACGGGTTTTGCTCCAACTCGAAAAATAACAACTAACAGGCTAAAGGTTTCTTAGTCGCTTCTTTACTTTTTGTCTACATACCGAAGCGCAAAAAAAAACAAAAGTACCACTTTATTTCCGTGTCAGTGTTTTATTTTAAGAATTTGACCTTTTCTAAGTGTACATTTTTGTATTTATGGAAATAAAGAATTTTTGATTTTGATTCTTTTGTTGTTGGTTATAATTATGATAAATAAATAAATGATGTGAATTTTAACACGTTTCTGAGAAAAGAGGGTTGACAGACGGTCAACAAAGTGATTCTATACGGGTTCCTTTTTTGTTTTGAGTTACGGAACCCTAAAAATGACAAGATAGTGAATTTATATTTTCATGCAGTGTATTCATCAATATTAATAAAAACTTAACTAGTATATGCTGATGATGATGATGATAAAAAAAACTTTAACAAAAATTAGTTTAATAATATTTGTTTTACTAAAATACTATTAGACCTATGCATTTATATTATATTATACAGATATTTTGTTTAGTAATGTTTTAATCCTAAGCCTAACCATTCTCTACACATATAATATTTTGATACAATTACTCCTTTGAACTGTTTCTCTCAAGGATCTCTCTGTTCGCCATTACTCTGTGATACGTACTACACTTGTGCGCGCCATCTAACGGCAGTGGAGCGTATTATTTGGATAGGGTATATCGACTAAGGTTCCAGGACCGCACGCGCTCGGTTTTTTGAATCGAAAACATGCACTCCTTGCTGCATAGATGGCGCGGGGGTGTCCCGCTCGGCTGCCAAATGCATAAGGTCATTTGCCTTACTATTCGTCTTAAGCGGGACAATTACTACCTTCCGGATGAAATGTGAAATACTGAAATGTGAAGCCATTTTCGGAGCACGTTCGGAGCTAGAACCTCGTGGGAATTGGTTTGTTCGTTTGGTATGCAGAGTACAGCCACGCGGCTGAAAGATAGATGATCGGAATACATAAGAATTAAGTGCCATCCATTTTACTGACAAACTTAGATAGATTTTGATAGTTTAGATAATAGTGTGAATTTAAATTCCACCAAAACTATTTTAGTTTCTTGCAAATTATACCCAGTTATACTCTTAGGCCCGTATTATGAAAGCATGCTCAGTCATCGAGCTCTGCTTGAGTGATGCTTATGTCCAGTTTTGAGTGAATACTAATTTTCAAACAATGCTTGGGAGCTCATGTCAAAATCTACACTCACTCAAGTAGCCGTCAAGAGCGGATTTCCTCCGTCCACGCCTTCGAGTAACTGCTTAGACATATTATTGAACGGTTACCAAGCATTACTTGAGTAATTAACGCTTGAGTAGAGATCACGTAATGACTGCTTAAGTAATGCTTGGGGAAGCTTTCATAATACGGGCCTAAATCTATTTTCATTTCAAGTTTTGTTCCCTTATCTGAACAGCAGTCTGGAATCATAATAATTGTGACGTAATGGTTATTAGTTTAGCTGGTAAACATCTGAACAACTGCTAGGATAATATTGACAATTCTACATGCTAATTACAATTTGAACTAATGTTATTACTTCGGAAAGTTTAGGTTCCAAGCTTCGTACGTCCAATAATGGCTATCATATAATTACGTAGAACCGACAACTGTTGGGGTAAACAAGTTTTTGAGTGGAGACCGTGATTCGACAAACGTAGTGCAGGATGCTCTCCAGTCAGGTGGGATGAGGTACTGTAAAAAGGCTGTTGGCATAAGCTGATTGCGGCAACCTGAAGACAGAGCGCTATGGCGCTCATTAGGGGAGGCCTATATCCAGCTGGTACACTAGCATAGGGTGAATGATGATGATGATGACGACCAGATCATTTGCGTATTCCAACTGAGAATATTTCGACTTTCGCTTAGGGAGATTTCTGGCCGAAGAATATGCTGTTCCGGCGTATTCGCGGAAAATTACCGGTCGCAGCACAAACTGAGTGTCACACGTCACCAACGACACTACGTGGTAGTAAAATTAATGTAATTTTTCGCTTCTTCCACTAGTGGACAAAAATTGAAGCGAACAAAATCAATAACATTTCGTTTCTTATTTGATAATTACTATTTATAAAGTTGTTATTTATGTATAAAATTTGACTTGTCTAAGTGTTTTTTTGTAAGCCTAAAGAAATAAAGTTATTGACTTTTAAACAGGTTTATTTTATGTTAGAATAAGGTAAATATTTTATGGGGGCGTAGTTTTTAAGTATTTAACATCTATACTAGACTTATTTTGCTTGAAATAAATGATTTATCATTATAAATTAATTTCCAGTTTTGTCTCTAACATGGATTCTAAGTTGTGATGCGCATACAAATATAATGAAGTCTTGTAGTAAAACCCTTCTTAACGTACCAAAGGCCTTACTAAGCCCATTTACCCCAAAAATATGAGGCGTAACAATTATCTTGTCTTTGACAACCGCAAAATTGTCCACATCACGCTTCAGGCAAAAACTACCCCTATTTACCTTGTTTCAAAAGCTTTTTTTGCTTACAAAGAGGTTTGCTTCATCACCAAGGTAAGTAGGCTCATTTTCGGTACATAATGAACAGTATTTTTCATCTGATTAAATTCGTTTCCCCGAGCGGTTCATCTCCTTTTGTGACTGAATTTTACCGTCAATTCTGAGAAGTAATGACTTTTATAGAAAACGGGACGATTTTGTATTACTATTAATATTATTTTGTATTTGTATTACCTCTGTTTTAAGGCATCATTGCAAAATCTAAATATATATTATAGAGCTTAGGTAAGAAAAGAAGCAGTTGAGAAATCTTTGTTTTAGTTCACAAAATAGAAAAATAAATTTTAAAATTAAATTCAAAGTTTTCAGTTTTTTATCTGTTTTTAACACCATGAAATAGTAGGCGCAATTTTTCATTTCGAATAGGGAAAAACATCACGAATTGGGAAAAACGAATTCGAGTGATATTTTACCTTGATTAAAAGATATTTTATTTGACTTTTGAGACAACGTTTATTACGTCAAAATGAAAACGTGTACGAGTTTCCAGGTGGTTAGCTCGTAATTGTCAGATTGATCCTATTTTTGGATGAAATGGGTGGACTAAATAGCTAAACATTTAACAAGAATTCAAGAGATAACAATCCAGTGGATCTGACATGAGACACGAGTTGTCAGTTTTGACGTTAGATTTCATATTAGTAAATCTTTGGCCTGGAATCAGTAATAAATTGGATGATACATTCTGTTAGTTACGTCTTATATTTACACGATCTGCAGGTATTTGTTCATGGTGTTCTGGTCGTTTTCTATGTATAATAAAAAATATCTATCTATGTAATGTATTGTATTATGTATATCAGTTATCTAGTACCCATAACACAAGCTCTGCTTAGCTTGGGGCTAGATAATGCTGTGTGAATTGTCCAGCATTATTTATTTATTATTTATCTTTGATCTTTGGGTGAATACCTAAGCGTATAATAGTTATCTTTAATGAACAGAGGTAGGTAAGTGTAAAGCACTAAGGTTATATCAATCCTATGATTATTGGAGCGAATGATAATTCATTAATCTCACATAATTTTTTTTTTTTAAATTTATTTATCAACTTAAAGGTCAGGTATTACAAAATAATAATAATAACACCCAAAAAACCACAGAGGTTTGTAACGGAGCGCTATTAGTGAGCCAATCTTGCGATTTAACAAATTGTGATTTTTGTATTACAAAATATATACATTAAAACGACAGGTAGGTATGTAAGTAAGCTATACATTGTATATTGTTAACATGCGTTACATCAAAAAAAAAATGATGAGGATAACAGACTATTAGGAAGTAACCTTTACTTGTATTATTTCTTATTACACATTATACATTAATAACCTACCTATGCAATTATTTTGTCTGAGTACACCGCACACAGTCAAAAAAGTCAAAGGGGTTTGAAGATTTTGGCCCTAACATCAGCCGCCATTTTGATTTTTTTTCAAAGTCGCCGCGCCCAATTAAAGTTATATATTCGGATAGAAGACACCAAAACAAATAAAAAATGTTCCATAGTATAACGTTCTAAAGTGTCAGGTTTCTGAGATATTCACAGTTGATTTTTTTTTTCTTTATATGTGAATATCTCGAAAACCTGACGCTTTAAGGCATTATGTTATAGAATATTTTTAATTTGTTTTGGTGTCTTCTATCCAAATATATAACTTTTATTGTGCGCGGCGATTTTGAAAAATGTACAAATTTTTGGGCCACCCTTCATACAAAAATCTTCAAACCCCTTTATTTTACTATAATAATCTCACTAATATTATAAACGTGATAGTTTAGATGGATGGATGGATAGATAGATAGATAGATGGATGGATGTTTGTTCCTTTATCACGCCAGAACGGCAAAACGGATCTGGATGAAATTTGGCACAGAGATAGATTATAGTCTGGAATAGAACATAGGCTACTTTTTATCCCAGAATTCCTACAGGAACGGGAACTAGGCGGGTGAAACCGCAAGACGCTGCTAGTTTTACTATAAAACAATCGCAGTTTATCCCATCATCGGTTGAGTCATCTTCAGAAGATGACTGTCAAAAACACCGTTTCTGTTAGGTATTACGCGTTCTTCCCACACGCCTCGGCCCAAAGTAGTCCGAACACGGAAAATCTAAATACAACACAATCGTTCCGGGTTCGTCCCATTTTGAGATTTCTAACAGAAAAGTAGTAAAAGTACTGTCGTCCACACAACGCTCATGCAAGAATCTTGATTTAGCAAATTCTTGCTTTAAATTTTTAAATCAAATAGAGCGCCACATTCTTTTAGTTCATTTTAGTTGATACCCGCATACTTTTCTACCTGTTCCTTTTTCCAACCATATAAAACAAGTAAGGCAAAGCTGTAAGCTTTTCCTTTTCCTAATGGCTAATTAGGTACACGTTATTATCTCCTTATTTGGCGTAGGTAGGCTTTGACCCTTTCTTGTCACTTTGAGCTACGAGATTTAAATTAATTAACTCACCTGTGCACAGTAGCATTATATTTCACCTCTCACGCGACTTTCAAGCTCAAAAACAGTAGGTACCTAAGCGAAATTGGCTTTGTTCTCACGTTGAACAAAAATAAATATTGTTCTACGTTAGAGCGGCTACACTGCATTTAATCCGAACCTGTGAAAGTACGGATATAAAAAACTAAGACTAAATTCGGATTTAGCTTCTCGCACTGCATCCGCTCCAAATCCGTAAAAATTCGGAACTAGAGTCAAAGAAAATCCGATCGAATTTGGATGTTGCTTTGCTTAGGTACCTACGTACTAATCCGATCTCCAAACACTCCAGGTTGTGTTCCAAATTTAAGATTCACCTACAAGGAAGAGAAATTAGATGACGGATATCTGATGTAGTGCGTAAACTACCATAGGTACAAATAGTTCTATGACTACTTCCGAAAAAAGCTTCGCTTTTCAAATAATTACTCGTTTTATAAAATGGTGAGGGTAGAATTATACCTGCTACATGTAACTAAACCCCAACCTGAACCGGAAACATGACGTCATTATTTTACCCGGAATTGGATGTCTCACCTGGAGCTAAAATAATGGCGACAATGAATTATGAATAATAAATTAGAGGATATTTTACAGCGAAATTGACAAATTATCCACCTTTGCTTTCACGTAATTATTTCAACCTTGGTTGTACTACGTTGTTAGGGTTCTGGTTAGGTTCCTTGGAGCAGACTAGCTTTAGAGAGAGAAGCATGAATGGCTTTTCTCTCTAAAGCTCCGGTTAGGACCGGAGGCTCCGGTTGAAACCTTCCTAAAATTATGTCTAGGATATAAGAAATTCTATTGCTACGTAACCCTATAACCGTCCGTTCCCGACACGACCTTGACTTGAATAACACTTGGATCAAATATTATTATTTACTTTATCCAACAAAAAAGCTTCCCTATATTTATCCCTTCAATATATTTTTATCTGTTCAGTCGAATAAGGAAAACAATCGGGAAAGACTTGAGTTACAAGAGACATCCGATATCAGTAGGTAGTACTTATTTATGTTAATTTCGTTCCTTTTCCTTATATACAGCATCATCATCATCATTAGGAATATAATCTATAGATCACACACTGCTAGTCTCTATTTTCCTTTGAAATTCCCTACGGTCTTTATCCTTATCTAGATGTATCTACGATATTATTTAAAGACCATTTTGAGATTCACGCTGATGTGTACTTTGGTTTTAAAAAACGGTTCTCTCAACGACCTCTTTTAGTCTGCCAAGTTTCACCAACAACGCACTAGCGTGTATCAGTTCAATGTTTCATGTCAGTAGATAGTTATTCTGCTAGGACTATAACAAAGTTTTATTTATATACTCGGCCCGAAGTATTATTAATTCATCACACTTAACTATATCTATACTAATATGATAAAGAGGAAAGATTTGTTTGTTTGAATTGAATAGGCTCTGAAACTACTGGACTGATTTGAAAAATTCTTACAGCATTAGAATCCTACATTATCCCTGATTATGTTCATCAGGCGATAGAATATGCCCATGCGATCAAATATCAAAGTGCTTTATTTCCTTTAGACCTTACAGGACTCTTGGACACGTCACAAAATACAAATTACATACGTAAAACTAGGAAATAAAGTGATCACATTGATTTTTTGTTCACTTCAATCTTTTTAAGGTAAAGTAAAGAAGCGAACAAGAAACCTTTATCTTGTTAGAATGTTAGTTTTCGAGTTGGAGC
Organism: Eupithecia exiguata; assembly: GCA_947086465.1. Taxonomy (NCBI): domain Eukaryota; kingdom Metazoa; phylum Arthropoda; class Insecta; order Lepidoptera; family Geometridae; genus Eupithecia; species Eupithecia exiguata. The sequence continues at coordinate 1,816,138 of OX352233.1, read as the reverse complement.
AAAAGTCGTCCCAAGATTTTTTATCGTCTAGATAATCTGATATTTTGTAGTAAGCCTTTTTACAAAGGACATGTTTGACAATTTGTTTGAATTTATTCATTGATAGTTTTTGCAACTCACTTGGAGTTTTGTTGTAGAAGCGTATACACTACCCTTTGAAAGATACATTAATCTTGTGTAGCCTAGTTATGGGCACAGCGAGTTTATTCTTATTTCTAGTATTTATATTATGTATGTCGCTATTTTTAGATAACCGATTAATATTTCTATGACTGCACAACAAGTTTTCATAAATATATTGACAGGAGACTGTCATTACGTTTAATTCTTTGAATTTATCTCGTAGGGATTCAAAGGGAACAAAAGGTATCAGTTTAGTAAAGACAAAAATGCTCCATTCAAATCCACGGCCCCAAGTAACATAAACATTGCTTATTTTTACTAGTGTACTGTATAATTGTTGTATTTTGTATGTAGAAGTCATTATCTATCTATCTATCAACTTAAATAGTATCCGTGATACCCAGCCGCAATAGCGATACAGGCCACTATAAACTCATTACGAGCAGCAGTGCCATATTTCATCGCATTATGGACCATATTAAAGTTGTAATAGTCTTTTTACGGACTGGCTCTTGAAGTTGGAAGGACACAAGCGATATTTTAGTTATTACTTATTAGTAACCTACTAGTTTTAGTAAATAACTTAAGTTCAGAATGGTGTTAGTCTAAAAGTTTTTGAAACAATAAAAGTTTTAAGCGAATTTGGTAGGTACCTACTAAAAATCCGTAGTTAAAATATATTTTGGACCAAGTACTTAAAGTAATGACTAAAACTTTTTTCAGAATCTCAGGAAAATAATTGGAATTAACCACTAAAACAACAATTCTAGTGAAGATTTTTAATAAATTAAACATTAAAAAACTTACTTTTTTAAAATTACAATGAATGATCTCTTTCTTAGCTAATTAAATCTACAATATTGACACTACTTCTAGGTTTTACGTATTTTAACTTTAACATTATTTACACTTGTCCTTTGATGTACATATTCTATAGAGATTAAGATAATACTTATAAATTTACTTAAAATTTTTTTTTTTTTACAAAAGGGTTAAATAACTTCGCCACTCTCAATCTCCGGGGTCCCAGATTAAAAAGAAGGTCAGCGATATTAAACCTTGCGAGATATAAGTATTCAAGTACCTAGTTATGACGTCATAAACACAACTAGTCTTATGGGTTAACGACAGCCATTTGCCTTTTCCAAAACATTGACGTCAGACAATTTCATTTCTGGCCTATTCTCTTGGCACTTGGCACCAACAATAAGAAAATCTTCAGTTTTCAAAGATAATTTGAGTTATTAAGCTTTTGTTATTTGGTACTTGTTATTCTTCAAAGCTAAACTAAATGATCACTTTCTTAACTCTGACATTGAGATGAATTGTTTCGTGAAATATCTACAAAAAATATCTACATTTGTGAGGTGATTTATGGGTTAATTAATTCACAATACTACAAAAACTGGTTGCTCGCTTACTGTAAAGACAAAATATTTACTCAATCATTTCATGACATAAGCTGTCATTCCAAAAAAATATTAGAAAGAAATTAGTTACACATAAAATACAGATAAATTCATCATCTCGCCTGTTAGAGCTACCGGGGAAATGGGAAATCATAACTCTAAACGCCGGTAATTCGCATTTGTAGTTTAAGATTTAAGTTTACATGAAGGTTTAATGCGGACCAAAAAAACATCATGTATCACCTTTTTATAACAAAAAGGTCTGTATATTATCCGAGTATATTAAAATATTTCTACCTAAAAACATAAAGAGAATCTTCTCTGGGCTCAGAGTTATCATTATCACTTACATAATTCAATAGGTATTTATTTCAGCCATGCGACTCTAATAACTTCCCTTGGCACAGCCTGTGATACCACCACCACAGGAACCGCCGCTGCCGCAACCGCCGCCGGCGCTTCGCTCACGCCTCGCTGCGTCATGACGCGTGCCAGCTTGCGTCAAGAGGTACAGTCGATGCGCACACACACCTCTGCGCTTAGTAACGTGGCGATTAAGACATGACGATAACTGAAGATAATATTCCATAGTCGCGCTAGAAAGTATCTAACAAAAAATGTTAATAAACTGGGATATGAATGTCACACTGATTTTTTATATTAAAATTTAGAGATGGTTAACTTTGTCAGTACTTTCCTTAATTGTGTTTGGTTTTGAACTTGTCACTGTACTGTCTTATCTGTAGTACTTTTACACTTATATATCATATACTTATATCAGCCACGCAACCCTGCCACCTTCTCTCGGTTCAGCCTGTGATATGTCCACCCCCACCGCCGCTGGAACCGCCGGCGCCTCGCTGACGCGTCGCCGCGTCATGACGCGCGCGGGCGGCTCGCGTCAGGAGGTACAGTCAATGCGCACACACACCGCTGCGCTCAGTAACGTCGCAATCGCGAGGGCGATCTGTACGACCGCGATTACAACTAGATCGCGGGGAGAGGGGTCTTCTTCTGACAGGTTGTCGCTGGAAACAAATACATAAATAGATCACTTTTATGATTCACTAGTTTCTACCCGGCGGCTTCGCGCGCATTGTTTCTTTGGAAAAATAATATAAGATTATGTTTATCCATGGAAATGAGCCTACAGGCATGTAGTTTCGGCATGAAGAAGTAACAAACATAAATACATTCATCATATTTTCGCATTTATTATGCAGGATTTTCGGCAGATCGTCGGCCATTAGGTATGGTAACTGGGAGTAGGTGAAACCAAGCAATAGCTTGGTGGATTTTTTTACCTTGAAAAGCCGCTCGGCTACCACACTCTTAAGTTTTACACTACTTTTAAGAGTTTTTAAAGATCTTTCGATTTTTTTTCCCCAAATTTTGACTACCTGTTTAATTTTAGTTCTGTAAATTTTGTACAAAATAACGTGGTATACAATTTTGTTTTGACTTAGTTCTCCTTTTTGGAATCTCCGTTTAGAATTTTCAAAACTTTGAATGCCCCATATTTGCTTTATTTACCTAATAAGCGCTAACATGCCAGACGTAATAAAAAAAAATTAAGCATTGTTATTTCGTTCAAAAAGTTTCAGCAATAAATAGGTTGAACTTCGAAAAAACAAAACTTAAAAATAGCTGAGCTGCGAGTGCCTTTTCAGGGCAAAAACCACCAAGCTCTGGGTCTTGGTTTCACCTACCCCTAGTAACCATATGGCACGCGATCCGCCGAACAGCATGTATAATGATGTAATCTTCTAGAAAAAAAAAGAGATCACCTCCTTTTGGTATTTCTATTACAATAATACAAAGGATAAAATAACATGAGTTGTCTTCTATTGAATTTCGCCCTTAGTTTGTTTATCAAAACTTTAATTCAAAATAATAAATTGCTAGATATCTAAGGCTAAAATGGCGAAAACGAAACGAAATAAAATAAAGGTCACCCAAGCAACATCTGTAAAATGTCTTAAAGGATTTTATATAATTCATTTCTCAGGTGAAGTACAACACAGTCATGTACGAGTACATATGTATCTCGCTTTAAATGAAAGCCCTTGAGCTACACACATGCGTAGTAATTTTAATATTAAATGACTTTCATCTCGGTAAATTCCACCTTCATTTAGTATTCTAATAGATTTAATGTTGTTGGTGGTGAATGAAATTTATTCGCTGAAATTTATTTTGGTATTTTAGGCTAAAAATAATGTACCTACACATAACTATTATTTACTACTAGTTTATACCCGCGGCTTGACACGCTTTTTTTGGGATAAAAAGTAGCCAATATGTTATACCAAGTCCCGATCTTTATTATGTGCAAAATTACGATCCGTTCAGTAGTTTTGGCGTTTACTTTGGCCATACATCTTTCATCATCATCATCATCATCAGCCTATATCAATCCACAGCTGGACATAGGCCTCCCCTAATGAGCGCCATAGCGCCCTGTCTTCAGCTTGCCGCATCCATCCAAACATCTTTACAACGGTGCAACTCATAAATTTTTGCATTGACAATGTTAGTAGGATAGGATTAACTTAAATATGATTTATGGTGGTATTTTAGTAATGCCATAGCGCCCTGTGTTGCCACATGGAGCATCCGAGGTTAAAATGTTTTAAAACTCAAAGAGTTATTTGTCAATTCATTCATTTACCTACCCTTGTTCAAGTCCAGGTGGGTCCAGTATCGTCCTACAGCACTGCACGACCAGAGCGATCAGCAAGCAGGCCGCCGCCGCCCATAAGACCGCTGCCGCGCCCGCGCCCGCCCCCGCTCCGCTCGTCACCGCGCTCCAGCCTCGCGATGTGTGTATTGACACCGCTGTGTGGGAGAAAAATAATTAATACCATCAGTTATTTAAACAGTAGAATAAGTGTTTAGAATATCAAATACAGTGAGGTGTTCCGCGTTCGTCCCACTCGCTTCGGCCCGGAGTGGTCCGAACTAGGAAAATCAAACTTTATGCTGATTCTGTTCCGCTTTCGTCCGTCATTTTTAGGGTCCCGTACCCAAGGGGTAAAAACGGGACCCTATTACTAAGACTTCGCTGTCCGTCTGTCCGTCTGTCACCAAGCTGTATCTCATGAACCGTGATAGTTAGTTGAAATTTTCATAGATGATGTATTTCTGTTGCCGCTATAACAACAAATACTAAAAAACAGATGAAAATAAATATTTAAGGGGGCTCCCATACAGCAAATAACATGATTTTTGCCGTTTTTCTAGATAATGGTACGGAACCCTCTGTGTAAAATGTATGTTTTCTTACATTATGTAAACAAACTCGCAATAATAAATACGGCAGTTCTCTAAATCAAAGCTACCTAGAACCTCAGTAATTATGAAATATGGAGAAATAAAGCTTATTCCGGAGCGCGTAGGTTCATTTTGCGCCTATCATAAACAATGAAATGAGATTTATTACACCTTTTCAACCTTATTGGGAGATTTGGTGATGATTTGTTTTTGTTTTATATACCTACATACCTATTACTCGGTTCTCGAATCCAAGATAGTTTTTGTCAACAAAGACATGAATATAAACTTAACATAAACTGATAAGTTAATATTTACAGAAAACCAGAACGTAACAGCAAGGTAATCACTGAAAAAAAAACCCAATGCATAAAAACGATGCAATTGTTACGCACGCGCAGCAAAAAAAGGTTCATAATCGAGTTTGAAAAAGGACGCCTGAAGAATAAGATTAGAAAATGATGTAATCTTCGATAAAAGTAAAAAAATCCTTTTTTACTTTTATCGAAGGATGTAACCCTTTTTCTCTGTGAATTTCACAGAGAAATAGGCTATAGCACATGTGACGTTTAATCCAGTCTATTCATGTAGTCCTTTGAAGTCAAGGGTAACATCTACAAAGGCTGGGGTCACTTTACGTGTCATACTGAAATTCTCCTACGAAATACCTAATTGCTGGTTATTCGTTGGGTAAATCAAGGTTTGAGAAACGTAAATAACAAGGTTATTCATTATATAATTATTATTTAACCATAACTAAGTTCTTCAGTCAACAGGAGATTGAAATACTGATTTTCACTTCGGTATCTATTTTTAGGGTTTCGAGCTCGGGGGCGAAACTCGTTTCGTAGCGTGCCAGACCCGTCGTCGTTCGTTTGATCTCTTTCTGTCTGTTTTTAGGGTTCCGTACCTCAAAAGGGAAAAAGGAACCCTTATAGGATCACTTGATAGTCTGTCTGTCTGTCTGACCGTCTCTCAAACCTCTTTTCTAAGGAATGCGTAGAGGTATAAAGTTGTAATTAACATCAAATACCCAAGTCAGTAACCTTTTGGAGCCGTGATACGAAGAAAACTTCGAAGTCAACGCAATCAAAGAATAGATCAAAAGAAGAATAGAATGTGATTCCATAGAAATTTGAAATTTCCAATGGAATCACATGCACAGAAAACCTATAAGGTACTTCCCGTTGACCTAAAACCATAAAATTTTACAAGCAAGGTCTAATAGCGTAAGTACAGAAAAAGATCCGAAAACGTTCACAAATATATATTTTTTGGATCTTACCATGATCCAAAAATAAAGTTACTTCCCGTTGACCTAGAATTCATATTCGTTACGATCCTTCAGAGAAACTCCGAGCACACTTTACATAGCTCGCTGAGCGACTTTGAAGTGGTGGATCAAACCCTTCTGTGAGTGTCCATGCTCTCAGCTCCGTATTAAAAAGGTTTTAATTAAATAAGTTACCCAGTAATAAAATAAAAAAGTAGATGAATAATACCCTTCTGACTGAAACAACCGAATACCTGCGCAGTCTGAAATAAAAATACAATTAGTATTCAAACAATACCACGGAGTAGATACAAAACTCAATGGGTTCTTAAGGTCGTCACGGTGAAGGTGCTATAACTTTTTATCTTAAGATACCTTACGATAAAATATTACAGCATCTTATGGTACCACACACTGTTAAGATACGATAATATACATATATTATGGTCTCATTCTCTTCAAAATCGGCGAAGGTGTTACACGTGTTTTTTATTTAAACACTAGTTTTTTCGAAAGTAAACATCCATTCTATTTACGGTTAATATTTCTTACCCATAAATAGCATTTAATTGACTGTACTTTGCCCAATTGCTCTCTGCCTAATGAAGTGATCGCTCGCAGCTCGCAGCAGCTGTGGTTTCGCTTAAATGTTAATTGCTTCATTCGCATGAAAATGTTTTCATCCATTTTTAACCAGTGTTCGTTATAGTCGGCAATATTCGAGTTAAACCTTTTGAGTATAGACAAATATATTTGAGGAGCGCCATCGCACTTTGGATTTTAAGAGTGCGGTAGCTTTCGCAGCTTTTTTAGTTCGTAATATTCACAAGTTGTTTATAATTTGAGTAGAGACAAATATATTTGAGCAGCGTCATCGAATTTCGGATTTTAAGAGTGCGGTAGCGGTGTTGGATGTATATGTCGCCGCCAGATCGTAGAATCAGCCCGTTTGTAGAATGGCTAGGCCGTTCAACATAAGTTAGACAGTTTTATCATGATATGTTAAAATACATACAAGTATCTGTTGCGTTTATGTTATTAGAAAAGGAATAGTCTGGAATTTTTCATAAAACATAATGATTCATGGTGAACCAAACAGTCACGTCATAAAAAAAAAAAGAATACCTCACCCTTGGGAGTACTGGAAATACCGGGTGTATTGTATGTTCCCCGATTTTTCGTAGTTTTCGAGTTAGGATTTTTTCACGTTTTGTTTTAGAATTTTCGGGTGGAACGGTTAAAACTGTTTTTTTTTGTGGAATTTTATTGGTGTTTTTGTGATTTAATCCCTATAAATCGTACTATCTTACATAAAATGATCGAATATTAAGAATTTACGTTTGATCGAGACAAATTTGAATTTTCAACACCAATTTGAAACAACCAGTCCATCGTTTCTGGGAGTTCGTTTCACTTCTGTTTCACTATTGCATAGATTTTTTTATCTGGATCTCCAGATACTACAAACAACTATAAAGAACTTGTTTACGCTAGTGAATGCAATAGTGAAGCAGAGTATGGCAGTCACTGGTCTCTAGTCACTTATTGGTCACTTCTACATTCTATATTTATTGAAGTAAAATATAAATTAAAAAATGTGTGCAAAATAACCCACCATTATGTTATTAACCTAGCCAACTAGTCATGTATTTCGAGAGCGTCTATAAGTCAGATCAAATTAGCCCGCCACCTACATCGGGGTCGGCGGGTCATAGCTTAAAATATCCAATGTCGAAGCTAAATTAATTTCCTTTCGAGTTTATGTAATTTAATGCTATTTTGGACCAATATTCAAGGGGATTATTTTTGGAATAACTAAGAATTTATAAATATTTACGTAGATGATTTAATATTCTTGTAAAATGTAAATCCCTTGGCTGTAAGTATCATTATAAGTTTTGTAGCATCTAGATTTAGGAGCTGTGGATTTTGTTTTCTAAATAAATGAAATAGACAAGTGAGAGTCAGTCTGGCGCACTAAGAATTCCGTGCGACATCATCTTATGAATATTATCGGCCCGATCGGTGGCTAAAGGCCTCCTTCCTTCCCTTTTTCAACTTTTTCGATTGAATTATACTAAATAATGCTAAATAATATTATTATACTAATAAATACATCCGACAGAGAACCAAAATTATCGACATAGCTCTAAGAATTAGCAACCTGAAGTGGCAGTGGGACGGCCATACCTCGAGAAGAACCGACAAGAGTTGGGGTAAACGTGCTCTTGAGTGAAGACTACGACTCAGTAGTGTAGGACGCCCTTAGGCCAGGTGGAATGAAGGCCTGCGAAAGACTGCAGGCAGATGCTGGATGCGTCAAGCTGAAGACAGGGCGCTAAGGCGCTCATTAGGGGAGGCCTATGTCTGATGATGATGAAACTGATGAATGCTTTACCAATTCGATTATTTACGACAATCATAATACATCATCTAGCCCCAAGTTAAGCAGAGCTTGTGTTATGGGTACTAGATAACTGATAATTAATACATTCTTAGATAAATATTTTTAAGAAATTAATAAATCCCAAAAATTTACGATCCCGACGGGATTCGAACCCGCACCTTCCCCTTCAGCGCAGGGGTGCTCTTTTTCCAACTAAGCTACGTGATCTTATCTAGTCGGCCCGAAAATCTTTGGGAGTTCTTTCGGCACTTACGCCGTCAGCGCCACCTACAGAGGAAACAATGAAGTTATCCAATTCTGAAGGGGAAGGTGCGGGTTCGAATCCCGTCGGGATCGTAAATTTTTGGGATTTATTAATTTCTTAGAAATTACCCAGAGTATAATAAATAAAAACCTTAGAATAAATATTTTTGTTGTATCCATAGAAAACACCCAGAACACTCGAACGAATTTATTCAGATTGAAGAAACATTTGTCCCGCGGCGGGAATCGAGCTCGCAACCTCCTGCGTCGTAGGGTTCGTATATCTTTCATAGAAGAAGACGCTAGTGACATAGACCAGCTACATAATAATAAGGTTAGAGTTCAGAGACGGACAGACAGGCTTATGACGAAGGTTTAGTTTAATAATAATGGTCCCTTTGGGTAGGCGACGGAATCGTACGAAACCCAAAAATGTAAATCACATCTGAGTTCTACGCCCAGCTATGGTTTTGTGCAAAATTGTGAATTCTATGAACATGTAAAGTACGAAGAAATCGATTCTCACCACGGCAGATCTACGTATCTCTAGGCATGACCACAGCCTGATTTTGTGTATTTTTAATACCTCTTCCATGATCACCAATAGGGCATAAGCATACAACACTTTATTTCACACCAAGAAAATACAAAAAAAGATAGAAAAGAGAGTTGCACAATGGACGGCCTTATCGCTAAAAGCGAGCTCTTCCAGACAACCTTGGGATGGACACGAGGCAGCAGATGCATGTGACTTCAAAAAACTGATTATTTTTATTCTCTTTTGATAAATGTCTGATGTTTTTAGAAATGAATTTCTAAACGTGACGTCACCGTTCACCGTATTGAAGTCACCGTCATGAAGCTGTAAGTGGGATATCGTTTTGACAGAAAGAACATTGTTTATGAGACAACACACAAAAAACAAACACATTTTTATAATTTTTTAACGTTTATTTGTTTCTAATTTTATTTTGATCGAAGGAACAGATACCCTATGTGTTGACATACTGAACGTTGACGTCACAGAAAAAATGGCAGCGTTTTTATCACCCGAAATTTAGTGCAATTTTATTTTTGACGACCTCTGTGGCGCGGTGGGCGAAGGTCTGCCTGCGATGCAGGAGGTTGCGGGTTCGATTCCCGCCTCGGGACAAATGTGTGTACGATCTGCAGATATTTGTTCAGGGTGTTCTGGTCGTTTTCTATGTATAATAAAAAATATCTATCTATGTATTGTATTGTATTATGTATATCAGCTATCTAGTACCCATAACACAAGCTCTGCTTACTTTGGGGCTAGATAATGCTGTGTGAATTGTCCAGCATTATTATTATTATATTTTTAGTTTTTTCCCGTACTTAAAAAATAGGGGGTGTTATATTTTTTTTCAGTAATGATATAACATAACAATCGTTTAAAAGAATGAAACAATTTTATGCATATACCCTCTTTGCCTGCTAAGCGTGGTCACGTGGTGGTTACGGTAAAACTTTTCCTAGTTGGAAAGACGATCATTATGTGAGAAGGACCTAAAAAGTGTTATATTTAATTTCTTTAATACCTGCAGCTAGAATGCTTATCCCACCGGCTGGGATGCCGAGGCCCATGTTGAACTTCTGCCGTTCTTCTATGAAGGCCACGCTGCCCATCACCATCGCCGATATTCCGCATACTATCTGCAAAAAAATTATGGTATAAAAAATCGTTACGAATGATGAGTTAAATACTACATCTAATTGAAACACTTTTATTATGAGTTCTCGCGAAAATAACCTTAGAATATACTACATCTAATTGGTTTGAATTATTAATTTGGTTGTAATTTTCTTATTATTAGTCTGATTGTAATTTTCTTGGTGAATAAAGATAATGAAAAGATATAAACAAAATAAAAAACTACAAGATATCTGACAATTGACGGTCTAATGCGAGCTTAATGTAATTAAAGTGATCATTTTATTTCCTAGTTTTACATATTATGTAATTTGAATTTTGTGACGTGTCCAAGAGTCCTGTAAGGTCTAAAGGAAATAAAGCACTTTGATGTCTGATGTTTGCTTAAAGCGATCTCTACCAGACAACCGTGGATGGAGAGGATCGTTGGATTAAACATGGGGATTTGTGTTGATTAAATAAATAAATAATCATGGAGAATCCATACAGCATCATCTAGCCCCAAGCTAAGCAGAGTGTGTGTGTTGTGTTATGGGTACTAGATTACTGGTATACTAAATAGAATACATGAGGTACATAGATAGGTATTTTTTATCATCCATAGAAAATACCGAAACCGCCCGGAACAAATATTTGTAGATCGTAAAAACATTTGAATCCAGGCGGGAATCGAACCCGCAACCTCCTGTGTCACAGGCGGACCTTTGCCGCTGCACCACATCGATCATAAAGGCATAGGTACTAAGATTTACCTTCCGACGGACAACAAAGTGATCCTATAAGGGTTCCTTTTCTCCTTTTGAGGTACGGAACCCTAAAAAAATATATTTTATACTAATGATTTAGGTGAATTTTATTAATATCTTCAAATGTTACGGCAGCTACACATAGTTAAGATTATTTTGAATAACCTAACCTATTAAATGGAAACTGGGGTACCAGTTTAAATCAAAGTGATTAAAACTGGTTTGAATCAAACTGATTAAAACTGGTTTAGATCAAAGTGGTTTAAACTGGTACCCCAAATTTTTGAAGACAAATGTCTTTACTTTTGTAAGTAAATGGAATAATTTAACTTCTAGATTGAATTGTAAAGTTTATCTTGTTAAACAACATAAATTAAATTTCCGCTTATTTTGAGAAATTGTTGCTTTTATCTTTGTTCTTCTTTTGCTTGGAATAAGTATTCATCATCATCGTCATCAACCTATTAGTCCACAGCTGGACATAAGTGTCCTATTCTTTCATATCAAAGGAATACTTTTTGTAATAAATATTGTGAAAAAATTCAATATAAAACAGTAGGGAAAATATTACACTTACTACTCGATAATTATCCGTGTAATTAATAACCCCTTATGTATGAGTTTTTTCAGGGAAACTGAAGGGAAGTCAAAAACCGTTAGAGTTATCAGTCAAGTTATTAAGATGCTGGAACACCTCCAAAATCAAAAATGTATTAATACAACTACATATAAATTTAGTAAAGGTTATAACGTTCAGATTATACCTACGCATGGAAAGCATGTCTGAACGTGTACCCTTGACTGAATTCATAAATTAGAATTTGTTTGAGTCCCTTCGTCTCTAGAAAAAAAAAAGTTGAATTATTAATTAAAAATTTTGTAGGTGTTCCACCAACTTTGGGCACATAGTAAAAGATCTCTCTGCTGTTTTTTTGGACCTATGCAAGCCTTCTAATGGATCGTGTCGCTATATGGCCCGAGATTAAATGAGAAACACATAATATATTTAAAGCTATTATTACGTTATTATTACTAATAATAGCTTTAAATACCTACATTAACCCTGAATGACATAAGCAATGTTTTGTCCAGGTATCTACCACGCGAGTGAATCCGCGAGCTAATCTCTTTTTATATAAAAATCAATTGCTGTTTGTTTGTCTCGCTAAAACTCGAGAACGGCTGGGCCAATTTAAATACGTTTTGTTTTGTTCTAATAAGTACAGGAGTGGTTTAAAAGGGGAAAAGTAGGGAATTGTGGTAAATAAGTGGAGTAGCTGAGCTAACGAAGTAGCGGGTAACAACACATTCTCGTAGCACCCACTACGAAACTACGCGTAGACGCTCTACGAAAGTTCTACGAAGACTTACTGCACTATTCAAACATAAATTGAACATAGTTTTAAAACTGGCCAGGTGCGTGTCAGACTTGCACACGAAGAAGTGGAGAGATTTAATAAATGTGTTTTCGTTTTTGCCGTTAATTTTATGGGTACAACGATGTACCTAAGAAATTAAATAAGTTCCCAAAAATTTTCGATTTCGGCAGGACTCGAACCAGCGTCCCACCCTCAGTACGGCTGTGCCAACTAACTAACGAAATCCTAGTCGGTTTCGTCGAAAATCTTTGGGACCTCTTACGGCGTTTAATATCTAAGTAGTAACTTAATTTCCCAGAGAGCGAGGGCTTACGCACTATTGTACAAAACCTATTATACAAAAACCTTACAACGATAGAGTAAAAACGCGCCTGTCTCAGCTTACAACGATTTATGTTTCTGAATTTCATGTAACATCGCGGGCACAGCTAGTAACGCTCATAATTCGATGTTCGATGTCTCGAATAGATAGGGTTAAGCCGAGAGTGAATCACTGTGATTTAAGTTCAGAACGGCTTACAGCAAAGGTCGATGGACTTCAGTTGAAATTTATATGATGTTTGTGTCAAACTCTTGCTTTTCAGCATAGACTATCAAAAACATTGTGTTTTGTTAGTCTATGCTTTTCAGCAACTATCTCTGGGCCAGAGGACGTTATGCTTAAATATCCTGTATTATTTATTTAATAACCGACTTCTAAAAGAGAAAATTCTATGTTTGGCTGTATGTATGTATGCATTGTCATTCAACGTGGCACTGAAGTTAAAGTAAATTTGCAACTTTTGATTCCGATGGTTGAAAAGTGGTGCTTCTTCCATTAGTGGACAAAAATTGAAGCGAACAAAATCAATAACATTTTGTTACTTGTTAGATAATTACTATTTTTATAGTTGTTGTTTATGCATAAAATTTGACTTGACTAAGTGCTTTTTTGTAAGCCTAAAGAAATAAAGTTATTGACTTTTGACTTTTGGTGAAGAATTATTATTTTTGCTTTTTGTTCTGGACAGAACAGTTGTGAAAACGTTTCATATCGTTGTATTGTTTGAATCCTAGCTAATCCTTCAAATAAGTCATAAGATAAGCTTTCAACTTATCACTTTATAAGACGATAGATAAAGAAGTTGGAGGAAAATTAATTTAAACTAGAAAAACATTCAAGGGAGGTTTTTAAATAAGGTTTTATGACTACCGACTGAGCATTTCAACTTTCCCACCGACGCTTATAGTAGGTCCAATACTATACAGGTAACATATGCATGTACTAAGCCGAAAAGAAGTGATTCTGGGCCCCGAAGGAATCTATCGAAAAGTGTTTTTTTTTCGCGTGTGTTCGTGTCTATTACTAAATTAATACATCAAAATATAACAATCTAGTCTAAGTCTCTAAACTGCTAAAATACTTTGATAATAAGAATGTGTCCATTAACACTTTTCTTAATGTCTCTATTTAAGACAATTTTGTTCATGTGTTCTTGACAAACATGAGATTTTTTTTCTATTCGAGTGCTTTTACACGCTTTTGTATTATATACCTATGATATCAAATATTTCACAAATGTTTTTGGCTTGTTTATCAACACAACCAGTGTTTTGCTATGAGATGATTACACAAAAATTATGAAAATCCTTAAAAAAATTTAAGACAATGATAATAATTAATATTAAAGATGGACACAAACACGAAGAATAATTTCTTTTACAAAACTCGAAAAAATATATGAAATTATAAAGAATCGGAAAACAAAAGTTGATTCCCTAGGGGTCCAGAATCACCCCCTTTCGGCATACATGTTACTTGTTACGTGACACCCTTTAGAATTATACAACAAACGAATGGGTAGCTCCAAAGTACAAACATCCATGTTTTCAGCGTTCGGAAATGACATAGTACTGTTGTTTGTTCAAAACGCTTCCTTCCGTTGACGCTTCGCTTAGCGTATGAATATTCAAACATGATAATTTGATAACAATTGGATTTTCGTGAACGGGATCGCACGGACTGAACGATTTTTGGAAACGATTGCAAATTATTAGCAAAGAAAATGAAACGTTATTTAAGAAGTCATTTGTTAAAAACTCTAATGGAGTTATAACACTCCATTGAAGTAAAATTCGTAAGATATGGTATGTTAGTGATTACTGCGTACATACGGAACGTTATAATTAAAGTTGTATAATTGACGGTAGATATGCAAAATTCAAATTACTTGTAAAGACAAATGTCACCTCAGTCTGCCTGTGACCATGGAAGCTGAAAAGCCTCCGAAACGTCAGGTAATAAACAAAATATAAAATATACGCGATCAATCCGGTTAAAACAGTGTTTTATTAAGATATGGTACTTTATCCCAGTGCTAACTCAATAAATGGCCTGTGTTATGTTACAAATAAACGCAAAAATACACGTTTTTTTCCAATCTTGTGCAATATACCTACATAAAGAACAACAAAGACGAAAAGGCGTACCTAGACCAAAGTGCGACTGAGACTACCAAACGCTACTCATGCACAGCGACTCGCAACAAGACGTGTACTGCTATTTCTTTTTACGCATGATTGTATCGTATTTCTATCCCTGTCTGCTAAAATTGTAGCACGCGAAACACACCGAACGGTCCGACTATGACTGAAGTGGGTATACCTTATTGCACCTAATTTAAGTCTTCCACTTTCGAGAAGCTAGTACCTAATCTCCCCTTTTTACTTTCATCTAAGGTTATAACGACTCGGTCCCCGCTTTTTAATTTTTTTTCGCATAATGAGAAGGCAAAGGTCTTTAAAATATAGCTAGGCACCTTATAGAAGTCTAGACGAGTATTTTAATACCACATTTTTTAAAATAAATTTATCCGTTTGGATGCTTTGACGTATTAAACAGTATCAGATAACCTTACCGGGTAAAAAACATAAAGCTGTTTTCGGTTGAGGTTGAAGTTAAGGAGCACGATTACCTTTAGATCCGATAAGCTTGATTTTAAAATTACTATACAATATGACGTACCTACCTAAGCTGTCAGTTTACCGCTTTAACTTTACTATTCGAAAATTTACATCGTAAAATTTGGTCGTCTGTACAAACCGGAGCTTGATTCACCTACCTCATAACTTTTGAGCAAAGTTAGTCAGGAGTTAAATTTAATTAATTTTGTTCCTCAAATGTGAGTAAGACAGTGTTTCACTCTTTACTCTGCCCGCCTTTCCTTGGTTCACTATATTTTGTTTAATATTTGATATCAAAATAATAATAATAATATATAAATAATGCTGGATAATCAACACAGCATCATCTAGCCCCAAGCTAAGTAGAGCTTGTGATAAAGGTACTAAATGTCTCATAAACTTAATGCGGTACATTACATAGATAGATATTTTTTATTATGCATAGAAAATACCCAGAACACGCAACATATTTTCAGATTGAACAAACATTTGTCCCAAGGCGGGAATCGAACCCGCAACATTCTGCGTTGCAGGCGGTCCTTCGCCCGCCACGCTAAATCGGTCGTCAACAACAAAATACAGTAGCGAAAACAGTACCTATGAGTGATTCACTCACAAATTATACTGAAACCAGCTGATCATTTGACTGATTGTGATTATAAAGCTTGTCGCACACCCGAAACCGCTAGCGCCCAGCATACAACATGGGCATTCAATTAATAGCTTTGAAGCTCATTAACCCAATACCACTAACACTAAGCACAAATACGTGCATCAAATATAGGCTTAAACTCGTTATCCTTAGATACCTTTTACAGTGACAAAATGGCATCCCACAAGCTTCAAACGAGTGGTCCGCGAGCTGTCTATCATCTGATGCCGTCAACATAAAATTAATCTAAAAGTTACGTGTTAAAGCCTATATTTGAATGCACATTTTCGTGCAGATATACTTGTATACATACACGATTCGTCTCTTTTAAATGCAATTTCATTGAAATGGAGGTCGCATTTCCTAATGACGTATTACTATATTTTTGCCACAATTTTAGCCCGTCGAATAGTAGAAACATTAAGAACAGAACAGTCGATTTAAATAAGCTCAGTCCAAATACGCGCAAAGTCTGGTAGACAATTGCAACATTTGCAACGCTCGGCAACGGCAAAGTTGGGCAAAGTTACCAAGTTCATCTAGTTAGTGCGCTTCAACTTTGCCACACTGACTGGACTAAACTTTATATAAGGTTATTCCGAATGTGTGGAAGTAACCTTTGGCATTTTGTGCTTAAAACTGATTTTGAGATTTATGTAAAGTCCCAAACGAACTTAAGTCAATAAAAAAAGAGTGATTATTTTTAGTACAACAAATAATAGATTCAGGCGTTACTTTGCGGAAATCCATTGCAAAATATAAGGATGAAAATATTTAGTAACAATTCCGCGAAAAAAAAACCTTCTCCGATAAGTTCTAACAAAATGTAAAAATGAACAATGTATAAAAATGAATAAAAATGATGATGAACAATGAATAAAAATGAACAACAGCAAAAAGAAACAAAATTAAAAAATACCATAGAAAATGAAAAAATTTCATTTTGTAGTTGGCGTCGTTTTCTTCTACAACGCGGACTACATTTTGTTAGAACTTAACGGAGAAGGTTTTTTTCGCGGAATTGTTACTAAATATATTCATCCTTATATTTTTTTTATTTTTAGTACTTCAAATAGGCCTGAACATTGTTTATTAGGATATTTTCTCTTGTAAAATGTGTTAAGTGGTATTTTATTATCGGCTAAAATATATAGGCTAAAAAGGTAGGTTCAAAGGTCGAAAGCGAGACTTGTGGTAGTCATTTTTATTTACAAGAAAATGGTTATCTCACTAATATTATAAACGTGAAAGTTTAGATGGATGGATAGATAGATGGATTGATGTTTGTTCCTTTATCACGCCAGAACGGCAAAACGGATCTGGATGAAATTTGGCACAGAGATAGATTATAGTCTGGAATAGGACATAGGCTACTTTTTATCCCGAAATTCCTACGGAAACGGGAACTACGCGGGTGAAACCGCGAGGCGCTGCTAGTATATATATATATAATGGTATGTGTACAAAATATTTAGGTACCCCCTTATATTACAACACAAGCACTTGAAATAATGAAATGAAAATGAAATAAAACAGTTTATTAGACGTACAAAGTACACGCAAATAGGTACAATTGGTACCTATAACTAAATTTACAATAAAAACATAAAATAAACGAGGGTAAAGTACACTGAGAAGCTACTTAAATACCTACGATCTAGGTACTAGCTAAAACTACAAAGACAGAGTTAAAAACAGTGGGTACTAAGCAGCTCATTCGTGGGTTGGTGGATATAGCGTGTGTACGTAGGCATGTCTAACGGGACTTGGCTCAGCGTGGATAGTCTCTCTCATAATATAAAAACACGATACAGTATAAAATTAACCATCCGTATTTATGTAATGTATATTTATTTAACTTGTTTATACAACCAACCTGCAGAACTCGGAGCCTCAGCACCAAAGCCAGGGGGTAGTTCAAAGGGTGACGGAAGAGCGAGTTGTCTCTTTCCCCCGTCAGCGGCGCCGCCGACTCTTTTCGTCTTGAAAGAGATGTCTGAAAGCAAATGACTTGATAAATCACACTATCAAATTAAACGAGCAAAATTTTGTTTGTACGTATGTATGTGGGAGTGTGTATGTTTATTACTCCGTCACGCTCACTGTACTGGCTGAACGAATTTGGATAGATTTGGCACTAGAATCCTAGACTAACACATAGGCCACTTTAATACAACAAATAACAAACAAAAAAAAATATTTTGACAAATTTTAATTTAGACAAAAAATGGAAGCGAACAAAATCAATAACATTTATATAAGCGCTTATTTTGACAACCTAAAGAAATAATGTTATTGTTTTTTTTTTTATTGATCCTGGAAAAGAGCCGTGATCGCATGGGAGAGTTATTCACCGCGTTCCAAGCCGCAGGGTCCAGCTGGTGAGGAAATGGGTAAATGGGACATTTTTGATGTTTTTTTTTAATTTTGCCCAATTTCAAACTCTATTTATATGTGGTTAAGGAGTTAAATACACGCTTTTTGAATTGGAATCTGTTTTGTTGGCGTCATTATGTGATAAATTTGAAAAAGACCTGATCCCACCATCTCCTTTCCACTCCAAGACAAGCGTCTGCTTGTCCTGGCTTGGCGGAATACCATCCTTATCTGTTAGATATACCCTCCACTCGCACTTAGCGATTTTCCTCCACCTCCAAGAACTGGTCGCTTATAACAAATAAATAAATGACAAGAGACAGCTCATAATCGAGATGCCGAGAGAAGTCTTATATTGGATTGGATTGGATTTCAAGATCCACTTTGGGTCTCTATGTACATGTATGTACGTACAACTTGTAAAATTAGTTCAAAGATTCATAAAATTTGTCATACTACAATAGAAACTCTAATCAAAGGCTACAAGATTGTTTGAGTTAATTTATAAGGGTCAGTATGCTGACAAGGGTTAAATGTACGATTAATTATTCACTGGCCTCAAACATTTCCTGCCTTCGGGCCCGCAGAACTTTAGAATCATCGTAATTTTCGATTGGACTCAATAATTTAATTTATGATTGGTATCACAAGATTTGAAACTTACGGCTAAAATGTAACTGAATTAATATGTATCGAAACGTTTGAATATTAACCAATTGCGTGAGTGAACATTACGTCATGTATTCGAAATTCTATTGATTGATTTTATCTTCAATGCTGTGCCACCCTAAATACTGGAACTTGGAAGTGAAGAAGGCTTCGTACCAGTAAGTACCATCCGACTAACGCATGCGCCAGATCAAAGCAACCATTGTTTACATCGTGTAGTTTGTTTGCCCTGGCTACCTCTGTTCATTATCAACTGAATTGACAAATATTTGACTTAGAGACTTGACACTAATCCTTATGTGTAGCTAGATCATTATCTACTAAGTCTGAAGAGGGACTTAGAAAGAAAGAATTGGATTAAATTTCCCTCATTTTTTTCGTATCATTATTAATGATGTTTGAAATGAGTCTTTTTTAATTGTTTTGTGTATGAAGCTCAAATAAGTGGATAATAAATATCTTTATTTAACATGCTCGAGATAATGAGTTCTGAAAGCAGCGAAGACGAAGAATCCAAAAAGCTAGTCGAAGAAATTAGAAGGAGCAGTTCTTCGGAGTCAAGTTACGATGAAGAAGCGATTGAGGATAAAGCGAGAGGTGAGTAGAGTTCATCCAGCTTTTATTGCTTTGCGGGATTTTTGCGACTGTTTTGGTGTGAAAAAGTGACAGGTAACAAAGACAGATAGGCAGAGTAGCATTGCATTTAATTACATTTCAAACTGTTCGATCCAGAAACTTATTTTCTTCTGGTTTCTCGTTTTTATCGTCAGTGAAGTTTAATAGTTAAAACATAGGCAACCTCTAAAATCACTTCACGCGGTGACACGCGACCAAAAAACGAGGCACTTGTGAACGAGAATTTAACGGTAAATCAGTTCCATTACATATGCTACCACTACGTAGCTTACGTATGTTGAAGTCGAAAGTCTTAAAAATGCTAAAAGCAGACCTAGGTGTTTGTATTTAATAGCTTGAGGTCAACGTGCGATCAGCTTTTTATTTGGAACCGTTAAATATTTATCTACTATAGAGCTTGGATTATACAAGCCTTCTTTTACAAGCCTTCTTTTACAATGTAAACAACAAATAGAAACCTCACCCGTTTTTATACAACGTCCAACGTCAAATTGTGTCGTACAACATGTTGTCAATAAATGACAACTGTTATAATGTAATGCCAATTTGTTTGTCAACAGTATTATTTGTAAATTTATTAAATTCCAGCACCATAATTCTAAAATTTAATTTCCAGTTGATCAAGCAAACATGGGGGATGAACAAAATGAACCCCCAAAACCTCGCCGAAAGCGTTTTGTCCCCAAATACAACGTGGACGGCGTTTTGATCTTGGAGCTTGGGGAAGAAACTCAATTAGCAGTAGAATGTGTAATAGGCCTGCACGTCTGCGCACAGTACCCCTGGAAAACAGTATTGAAAGAAAAGATCATAGAATCAATAGAAATCGGCCAGGAAAACTCTGAATTCTTTCCCATAAAAGAACAATTAGAAGAATACGATGAACCGGAGGTACTTTTTGGCTATGTAGTTGATGAATCAAAAGATACAGATGAGTTCTACATTTGCCTCACCAAAGAAGCCAGAGATCATTGCAAACAGCAGTCCGATAAGTTTATCAAAAGGCAAGAGAAGAAGTTAGAAAAAGCAGTACAAAAGAAACCCCGGCCTTGGAAAAGTCTTGGAAGTGAGGTAGAGATACATGAGTTGGTTCCAGTGAACTCGAGAACATTGATAGAATTGGAAATTATTACCAAGTTTCCTACTGCTTATCAACCTAAATCATTTAATGTTAGAGATACCAATTCATGTCGCGACGGCTTAATCGAACTGACACCGTACAGACAAAAATTTTTCAATGTTTATAAGCAAAGGGTTGACTGCGCTACGCAAGCAGCTGCTCCTAGAATTGACAGCGAAGCACAAACAGTATTGAGATATCCACAAAATAAGTGGACTCAGTCTATCGCTGACGCTTTGGGTGCGTATACAGGAGATGATGAAGGAGGTGGTGACGCTGGCAAAAACGTTGAGGAATTACCAGAAGAAGAAGAAGTGAGCACTGACTCCGAAGCGGAAGGCGTGATCGTAGAACCTCCTGATGAGATTGGTTTGTTAGCTTACAAACAGGCTGTCATGCGCATGCGACGAAATTCTTACGTTAAAAAGATGAATTCATTTGTGACTGGGATGCATAAAGAAATGGATTCGATCGTAGAGCTCAACACTGTAATGGATATTTATTGCAATGATTATCCTAACTTAATAACAAATAGAAAAACTGATGTTTACAGCTCAATGACGTTCGAGGAGTACGTCTGTTTTACTGATGTACGTGCTAAGGATAAGTACGTGTCCTGTGCAGTATTCCATCCAATGTGGACTGGAATCGTTGCCATAAGCTACGCCGACGCATCGCCAGCAGTGATGAAAACAGTGAGCACTCGACCTGATCCTATACAAAGAGCAGTTTATGGCTTGAATCCAGTAATGATCTGGAGTCATATAGACAGCCTTATGCCAAAACTTTATCTTGAATCTCCGAGAGAAGTGAAAATGCTGTCTTTTTGTCCTTTTAATGAAAATTTATTGATTGGAGGATGCGTAAATGGTCAGATAGTTGTATGGGACATCACAAATAAGTTGGAAAATGTAGAGAAGATGGAAGTTTTAAGTGAAACTAGAGATAAGTATCGTATAGCTATGAATGCGCATATGGGATGGATGAAGAGTTTACAAGACAAGACCACCGTTTCATCCACCGTCCTTACTAATTTACTGACCAGTCATTATGGCCCTGTTACCACCATAAAATGGTTGTCGCCTAACTTTTCGCTGACAGAAACTGGGCAAACGTCACTAGTAGAAGATGGAACGAAATCATGTATTTTCCTTACAGGATCTGAAGATGGGGATATTTTAGTTTGGAATTTGTCTACCGAAAATATCTCTAGTTTCATGGATCAGAAAAAAGTTAAAAAGTCAAAAAGAGTCCCGATACGACCAGCAGGACTTACAGTCGATGTTTCACCTCTCATAGTTTTGGATCGGAATTTACAGCCAAGTTATAAAATTATGTTAGGTACTGCCGGTCAATTAAAAACATTTGTGCTTCAAAGTTTCGGATTAAACGCTCCAAAGGTGATTTACAAATACGCACCTAGAAATCCTGGCTCCGGACGAAAGTATTTTAGTTGTGAAATAGTTCCCCAGACTGAGAGTGAAATAAATACTATACTATACGTTGGTTCCCAGCATGGTCAGTTTAGAAAAGTGGCGTTTGAAGGTCATAATTTCAATACCGGTGAACTTGTTAATTCTGAATACTGTGATATCATATACAACTGCAATATTCATGACGGAATCGTAACTTTGGTACAGAAAAATCCATTTTTGAATCACTTGATACTATCAGTTGGTGGTAAGATATTTGCCATATGGTCTGACAAGCTGCATGGTCGACCTGTTGTGTGGAAAAAGCGTCCATACCGTTTGACCGATGCAAAATGGTCGATGTATAAACCAAGTATATTATTTATAGCAACGGCGGAAGGTGATCTCGAAACATGGGATTTATTGCTGAGAAGCGATCAGCCTATTTCTGTGCAGACTATATCTGGATCATTGCTTACGGGAGTCAGTCTACATTCTCTACCGTTAGTTAAGAATATTATCGGTGTAAGTGATTTATATGGATCATTTAGAATGTTTTTATGTCCACCTATATTCATGATCAATAACCCTCGATACATAGAGCGCATGAAAAACTTGATCCGTAAAGATTTAAAAGTTATGCAATCTTTTACTGCTTGGCAAAATAATTGGAATAAAGAAAATCCACATATCCTACTGGAATTGAAAAGAAAGGAAGGCCTTTTACTGGTTGAAAAGGAAGAGGAAAAAAAACGGCTTCGCGATGCTGAAGACAAGAGATTAGAAGACGAAGCTGAAGCACTGCGCTTGGAAAAGTTAAAAGTTATAGGGCCAGAAGAGAGATGGCAGATGATATTACAAAAGCTTATAGAACGAACAATCGCTGTCAAAAAGAGAATAAACAGAGCTCAGCTCATTGAACACGAAAAACCTTTACGAGAGCTCGAAACCCAGCGGTTAGAAAAAGAAAGACGAATGTTTGATATCATGAAGAATCAGAACACAATATTCAACGACACAGTTGCAATTCTTTTTCCCGAGGCTATCAAAAAGGAATCCAAAGTAAGGCCGAGTATCCTTGGCATCAGAACTTACACGTTAAAGAAAGAATGTATGGAAGATTATGAGGAGTTAAAACGCAATGCTATAAAAACAGTCAGAGAAAATCCTTACAAGGTACCGTTCTCATGGGAAGCTACTCTAAATGAGGGTAAGGAGAGAAGACAAGCACTGAACCCTTATGAGGGGTATGTAAATTGGCACAGGGTGAGGATTGCCGAAGGGGGAAGGGAGCCAGCACCACCTACGCCACAACAAGTGAGAATTGAGAGTAAAGAGTCCGAAGTAGAAGATGAAGATGAAATTAAGTAATTTTATGATAGCCTACTAGTGAATGTACTAGTTCTATGAACCTAATATAAAATAATTAAAATAAATAGATTTTTTCCTTATTGTATTGTATTGTATGAACCTTATGAACCACAACACAATAGATTAAACTGTAATAGTTAGTGGTAAGGTACGTAATTAAAATCGTTCGTATGGAAAGTTAAAAGGGTAATTAATATCCCATCCAGGGAACTGATTTTTATAAATATAAAGTAGCCTTTGCAAAATTCAAGGCCTAGAACTACCTTTTTGCTAAATTTCACTCCAGTCCGCTTCGTAGTTTTGACTTGAAGAGGTCACAAACATCCTAACTTTCGCATTTATAATATTACTGTGATGACTAGATAATGCTACTAATAACCATACCGTCATTTAGATTGATTTCGTGGTAATTAACCCAACCAGGGCTTTTGTTGGTACTTACAACATTGAGCTCCTCCATATCGTCACAGTTGAAGGGCGGCGCGCATAGCTTGCGCTTCATATGTACGGGCGTGGGGTGTTTCTGGCGCGAAATCTTGGATTAGGTTGTGGTAGCTGCGGTGCAGGATCTGGAAAGATATTATAAGTTTATAACCGACTTCAAAAAGGAGGTTCTCCATTCGGCAATATTTTTATTTTTATGCTTGTAAATTGAAAAAAAAATAAGGTGAAAATATGTTACTTGATATTACCGTCAACGGTTAACCGATTTCACTGATTCTTTCACTATTCTACAGAAATTGATCCCGAGGTGGTCTCATAAAGTTTTAATTTCCGAGGGACTTCTATTAATTGTTGGTGTGGAATCACGACGAGCTACAAGAATTTTGGTTATCTCCACCAACCGCAAATCGATTTGATGATTCTGTCGTTTTTGTATAAAAATTAAATTTGAAGTTTCACATCGGAGGAGAATATATGTGAGCAGTAAAAAGTATCTAAAACATCATCACAATCATGATAATTTTCACGGTCACAAATGGTTTCCATGGTAACAAGTTTAAATGTGTGCATCACATCAAACTGAATTAGTCTAGATTTTAACTAGATGTCGCCACTTGAAAAATTAGATCGCACTAACGAAGTGTGTTTTGTTAAAACCGGGCCTAAAACTACTCAAAACCAATTCTCATTATACATGCATTTGAAATTGGTTGATAGTTTTTTAAAAAACGCCGAACTATTTTCAAGTGTAATATTAATTATAATTAATTTAGTGTAAACGGGTTATCTACGAACAAAGTTTGTGTTGGAAAGAAGGACGCGAATCGCGCGTTTCTAGAACCACACTCATCCTGATGATGACCCTTTTTCAAGACATGAGATATTAATATTTGTGTTCTTCCAACACTAATAATACAAAGAATATTCCGAAAATTTAAGAATTTAAAACAGAAAATTTAATTTCTTAGGGATTTTTGGGACTTAGTCTTAGATCAGGATTGGGTAAGCTTCAATGCTTCCCCTGTGGAGCTAACGGCGCGTAGAGTCCGTAAAAAGTCCCAAAGATTTTCGACTCTGCGAGTAGGTACTTGATTTCGTGGCTCATCGTAAATTTTCAGGATATTATTCTATTTCTTAGGGTAGCGTAACTTCGTATCATATATTAGTTAAGTGTGTTTATAAGTATTCGTTTTTGTTGTAATAAATGATTTTTATCTTCGTCTTGTATCTGAGCGTCTACTGGTCGAAGCGACACGTGACCCGAGAGCTGGTGAGTATCTGGCGCAGCGCATCAGCATTGCTATACAGCGGGGCAATGCAGCTAGCGTCTTGGGCACGCTTCCGACTGGTATTGATATGGATCAGATGAGCTACCTGGAGATTGTTTGCAACAGTCTGCAGTTAGCTCAATTGTTTCAATTGTAAATACTAATTTTAATTTAATTCTATTTTTTGATTGTAATTTTCTTTGATAATAAAGACCTTTTCTTGTCACATATTATCATTAGCTTAAATTAGTTAGTAAGAAAACCTTACTCTACTCAAAACACGAAAAGCACTTAACAAAATAGACCTCCCAAGGCTTTCACTAGATTGGTAGGTACGTCAGTGTACTTCAATAAAATCTAGGTGGTCTATTTACGAGTAAGTTCACGTGTTCGTTTTGTACAAAGCCACGCCCGAATCACTCTCAAAGGCTACTTTGTTAACTCGACGAAGTTGCGGGCATCGTGGAAAACACGGATGGGTGAAAAGAGACTTGTCTTGTATTATGTCACCGTAGGATAGTAAAACCTGTAAAATTATAAAAATCCTAGGCATTTTATAATTTTCCGGAAAATAATCATTGCACTTTTATAGTGAAATCAACTTTAACAGGCAGGTTTTAAAGTTGGAAATTCATTTTCTCTACGTTCTCCACTTTAAGCCTACGGCTGGGAGCATTTCGCCGATAAGTAGGTAACTGAACAAAGGGTAATGGAATTTTGAACATTGAATAGGTATCGAGCGAGATGTGAAGTTCGAACGAGGTTCAATCAAGTAAAGAAAATATTTCAGTTTTCTTGCACTGAAGAATTTTCTAATGTATTTCATTTAAATTGACGTTTTGAAAATAATTTTCATACATTAAAGGCCAAAGCAGACCGGGACGGGGTGGCAAGGTATTCAAATTGTTACCAATGGACATTCATAACCAAGACATAACCCGCGTTGCGACGAAACGTCGGGTCTTTACAATGTGGTATGCTTTGCGTCTGGTCACGCGGCGTTTCGATAGTTTGTTGTTTGATCAATCGCTGAATCATCATCATCATCACCAGGCGTTTATTACCCGCTGCTGATAATGATTACCCAATAATACAAGCACTTCAAAGTTTTCACACGAAGGTAGGTACCCCAAAGAAGAAATAATTGGAGCGATTTGAACTTTCACCGATACCGCCTCCGATTTAGCCCTGAAGGCTTTTGTAAGGCGTTTAAGAAGTTTAATTTTGTTTAAAAGTTATAATTATTGACTGGAAATGAAAAAGATTTTCATGGAAATTTACAGTCCATTATGTACATTTCATTTTTATTTCATTTATTGATTCTCAAACAATAATAATTGTGTCGGAATTAGGTAGGTACATAACATAAAACACATAATACACCGGTGACTTATAAAATTACTAGTCACTGTCCGCGGTTTCACACGAGTTGTTAATCTGACTAATATTATAAACGTGAAAGTTTAGATGGATGGATGGATGTTTGTTCCTTTATCACGCCAGGACGGCAAAACGGATCTGGATGAAATTTGGCACAGAGATAGATTATAGTCTGGAATAGGACATAGGCTACTTTTTATCCCGAAATTCTTATGGGAACGGGAACTACGCGGGTGAAACCGCGAGGCGCTGCTAGTATCATATAAAGAGTATATTTATTTAAAGAAAAATACAATAACAGACTACAATAATTACAACTAATATTTACACTAAAATCTATTTTCTTAAAATCTAAGCCGTCACCAGAAGGCAGTGCCCAGAATGCTGGCAGCATTGCCACGTTGAATAGCAATGCTAATTCGTTGACCGAAATAAAAGACAGCATTCCGATCACCCGTGGACTCTATTAGGAGTCTATTAGTTATTATATATAGTATAGTTTTCTAGCCATGGGAACTGAATTACAGGATAAAAAAATTACATCTTATTTATCAAAACTTTACGAGTTAAAGCAATTAATTGAATTCACATTTTTGTGCGACGCTGCAGCGGCGGTGCTTTGTCCGTTTGTGACAAGCTTTTGATGTGTCATCATCATCCACAACCTGACTTCACCCCTTTTGATGTATAATATATAAAATTTCAGCCCGATCCGTCCAATTTACAATTTTAACGTGAATAAGTAACAAACATACCTCCATCCAAACATTCACGTTTAAAATATTCGTGTGATGTGATTGTCGAGCACGAGGCATTCACCAATATTGCCAATATTTTGCAGTTGACCACTTTTTGGTAAAAACTCCCGTCCAAATTGCATTGCATAAACTTTCCAAATCCTAAATAAATCCATCCAAATCTTCCCCAATCTACCTAAATGGGCAAAATGTCCCTAATCCCAGTCAGGTTAAAGTTCAACCTCGTTTACATTGAATGATGGCCCTTCAGGTCCAGAGATTGATGGTAGAGAGATCTTGTTAGATTAAACGAAGCGAGACTGGGCAGGTCCGATTGATAGCGCTAGTGAAGCTGCCCACCAACTGCGGTGCAATCAACCACGTATTGAAGGTAGAGTCACACTCATCATCGTTATCATCACCCTATATTACGTACACAGTTGGACATAGGCCTCCCCTTATGAGCGCATAGCGCTCTGTCTTCAGCTTACCGCATCCAGCATCTACCGGCAGTCTTTCGCAAATCTTCATCCCGCCTGGTCGGACGGAGTCCTACACTACGTTTGCCGAGTCGCGGTCTCCACTCAAGATATTTACCCTTGCAGTTGTCGGTTCTTCTCGAGATATGGCCAGCCCACTGCCACTTCAGCTTGCTAATCCTTTGAGCTATGTCGACAACCTTGGTTCTCTGTCAAATGTATTCGTTGCGAATCCTTCAGAGAAACTCCGAGCATCTCTCCATAGCTCGCTGAGCGACTTTAAACTGGTGGACCAGCCGTACCGTGAGTGTCCACGTCTCAGCTCCGTAGGTCATGACGGGTAGGACGCACTGATTGAAAACTTTCGTTTTCAGGCATTGCGGTATGGATGACGAAGGAGTCATACTAATTACTTTAAATTCGAAAGTGTTGATGGATGTCATTATGGTTGATTTTTCTTCACCCAAAAACAACAGCTCAGGGTCAAAATTCGTGGTGTTTTCGTATGGAAGAGGCAACGTCTACATATACATTTATCGGTTAACATGATGATCAGATAAACAGACAAACAGACGCGGAAAGCGAATTTGTTTTGTACTATGAATGTATACAGTGTATGCGTACATGGCATCCTAATTAACAAACGGCCTTGTGTTAATGAGCCGATAATAGCCCGAAATACACCCTTTTATCAGAATGTAGGCTTACGGCCTTTGTGGTATTTTCCGGTAAAAGGAAAAATGTCCGTGATGATAATAGAAAATAATAACACAATAGATAAATAGAAGAAACAAAATAAATTTATTTTAACCCGGAGTCACAAACAGTAGATACATTAGAATAATACACAAAGTTACAAAACCAGATATAAAAAGATACCGACCTAATGTTTTAAAAATAAAACAGAAAAAAATAAGCATAGTGTTAAAGCTTTAATGAAAAATATACCCTCGTTTTTTTTTAACTTTTTTATAAAGGCATAAACTAATCCTTTTGTATTACATCACTAGCTCCTAATATAATCCTATAATTTATTTTCCTGCCCGTGATTTCGCATGCTTTTTTCAGATTCAGATTAAAAAGTAGTCTTTATCAACATTATTCCAGGTGCAGATCTTTAAGTAAAAAAAAATCAAATTTCAGTTCAGGCCAAACAGTAGTTTTGGCGTTATCTTCGGCCATAATGCCTCTGCAATATTAGTAGGATAGGATTTAATAACACTAAACAATTAACCCCTCTCGTGCTCAGTTAGTTTGTATTGTTCCAAACAAAAGTTTAACCGTAAAACACCGCGCCCTAATTGCGGACTTGGCGGCGAAAGGCTAATTAGGTCGAGTTCACTGTGCAACATGATCTGGGTTCAAACGGTTCTACCAGATTACAGGGCGGATTTTTGAGCTTCGGAATTTTATTTGGTACCTTTTGTTGAACAAGATTTACAATTAATGGCGTGACTTTGAAAATCAGTTGAGGTAAATCTCATTGGAGCACGTCTACATTTCATTATAAATACTATTTCAACGGGGTTGTCGACAATGTGTAAACCTGTGCTTTGAGTATCCTGGTATTATGAAAATCAATGCAGGAGTATGTCGCAGATACACACACACGCCAAGTTAAATTAATTATACACCACACCACCGATTGCGTCGTTAGGGGTTAAGGCGATACATTTATTTGTGCTAGCAAGATAAGAACCTTTTTAATTAAAAACTTTTTAAATACTCAATTTCGTTGTACTTGCTCAGGTTTAACTAATTATTTTCTTAGAAAGAGTTTAGTTAACTCAATTAGATACCGAACTTTATGACTGGTTTACGTAATTTATAATTTAATTAATAAAGTCATACAATTAACTTTGCTTTGAGCAAAACATTTGCTTTTAACTTTTTCGGTGCCACTTAATTTCAGCAGGTTTCTTTAACTTAACTTATTTATTAAACATTAGTTTCTGTCTGCGTCTTCGAATGAATTGTTTCTACGAAAACGAGCAAAGGCTATCGCATGGGAAGTGATTTCTGGGATAAAAAGTAGTCGATGTGTTATTTCAGATTTATATTTATATCTATGCAAAATTTCGACCCGATCCGTTCAGTAGTTTAGGCGTGAAGAAGTAATTTCATTCATCCATTCAAACCTTTTCAAATAATTAGTGTGATTTGATTAAATTTTACATCGTACGTCTGCCTGTCTATCGAAGCGGAGCGAGGAAGTATTGTGGAGTTGTGGACTGTGTCTGTTCATTGTTACAAGTTTTATAAGTTAGTTTTAAATAGACTTAGATGTCACTAGTTACGTAAGTCTGTAAACTAAGTTATTGAATAAATATTTATATTTCAAATTGTACCATAAAAAACGTACTCAACTAAAGAACGCATTGATGCGGAGCTCCGAGAAGTCAAGCGAGGAAGCGAAGCGGGAAAGTGGAGTGGACTTTAACACAAGTTCACTCCACGTTTGTATGAATTTATTATTTATTATTATTTATTATTATTTTTAAAGCAGTTTGCAAATCCCTGTCATATGAAGCGGAACGGAGATTTTATGCATTTCCATTGGTTGATACTGCCAGAGCTCCGCTCCGCTCCTCTCCTCTCTACGTCCATGGACGAACAGGCAGCCGGGTCAGGGATCTTTACAAGCTGTGAAGTGATAAAATACCTATTCAATGCAAAGTTTACATCGTCATTCATCGTCTGAAGCAACTGTCAGAGCGCTGATTCAGGAAGATGGATCGTGAAGCACATTATGGAGTCATTCATGTCTGGTCTTGTAAACTTGTTATGGCAGGTTTGCTTTATGTAACAAAAGGTATATGGTGTACTACCTCGATTTAAGCTAGCGCCGCGCCGCCGCCACCTATTTTATCTCACTGTTACGATGAACAAAGGAAATTTCAAAAATCCAGAGCACACCCGTACTGAGGGTGGGGCGCGGGTTCGAGTCCCGCCGAAACCGAAGATTTTTGGGAACTTATTTCATTACCTGTAGATTGTTTCCACAGGCTGCAGTTAGCTCAATTGTTTCAATTGGAAATAATAGATATACCTAATTTGTTTCTATTATTTGATTTTAGTTTTTTTATTAAAACAGTTTTAAATGTTTAAGTGATACCCTGACAAATACTAGCACCCACCAACATAAAATATTATTTCCTTCAATAAAACCACCATAACTTTTTTATTTTACGATCAGAGATTAACATAAAAACAATACGTATCGGCAAAGAAACATTTATTTCACCAGCGCGCGGCAGTAAAGAAGCTGTAATGGGCAATTCTATCGTAGGAGAGTATGTATAGCATGGGTTTGCACAGTACCAAAAAGAAAAAAGTTTTGTCTTTTAGGTACTACTACTGACTTGTAAAAATTTCAAGTGGGCTTTTTCGTGACATGAGCCGAATGGCCGACCCGCACGCTATTTCACAGATTTTTATTTATTTTGTTATTGCTCAAAAATAATACTCTTTCGCAATAAATAAAACCATAATCATTTAAACTTATAAAGTATTTTTTAGGGAACACGTAGACGAAATTTCATTAAAATACTTAACGTATTTTAATGAAATTTCGTAATAACTAGAAAATAAAACTGCTTTTTCCGTAGAAGTATCTAAGTAAAGATGAAGAGTACGAGGAAACTTAGACTTTTTTTATAGAGTTGATTAATCGTATTTGAATTCCCATAACTTACTAACTAGAATCCCAAACCTTAATGCTCATCAAAACATATTAAATTATATGTATCTAGTGTTTTTCTACCTTGAAATTGATTTTTCGTACAGCCGAAACGTGGGTTTTGATACTTATTTCGCCTTAAAGGAGCTTTGTCAAAACGACTATGTCACTCCCATAGACGACATTGACATATAGGTACACGCAAAAAAAACGTACTATATTTTTTTCTATCTATAATAGATAATTAATAATAATATAATTATTATATTACATGTTAATATTACATGTTACTATCTTAAAATTAAATTAGGTATGTCAAAGTTGTACTGCTAAAATAAACAGTAAATATTTTACTTTTTTTATTAAGGTATCAATTGAATTTTTAGAAAGTAAGATTATACCTACTGGGTTTTGTTTTTATTGCAACGACCAACAAAAAATTAGGTTTTCGAAAAGTTTTTATAATTGTCTCCTTCGTTTATCGTAAAGTTCCTCTCTATCCGGTAGAATATATCTGGTAGGGCCGCAGCAAGGCACTCAATGTATGGAAAGGAAACGAAAACGCAAAAAGTTTTCGTAAACTATGCACAACCCATACTAAGAACTCAGAGAGGGGCTTCGAATGCCTTTTGTAGGTTTCTTCAGAGATGATGTTTTGTTGAACAAATCTATTGACTTTTTTTTTCTATTGTCTTCTTTAAAGCTTTAGCAAAGTAAAATAAAATTTATCTAGAGCACTTATTAAGTTTAAAAGTTTCTTAGATTGCTTACAAAGTTTATTATTAAATGATCTATCTCTAGAACTAATTCTATCTAGTATCTAATAATTTGATTGTTTAAAAAAAAACGAACAACCGAGTTCAAATTCTTTAGTATTTATGCTGTTTAAGTTTTTTGGGACAATACCGACATAAAACAATGTTAATATAACACGGAATAACAATTTTATAGGACCACCTCGGAACCATTCTCAATACATTAGCGAAAGAATATTCCGAATCGGGAAAATACTTCACGGAGAAAGCGACATACTCAAAAAATACCTACAGCCGTACATAGAACCAGTTTTTTTCACCAAAGAGGTACTCCTCTTTTGTATATCGTTGGTTGAAAAACTAAGGTGTTCCGTGTTCGTCCCACATGCTTCGGCTAAAGGTGTACACGGAAAATCAAATTTTATTCTGAAATTTTTCCTGTATCGACAAACTTTTTAAAGGCATGCTACTACACTGTCGACCACACACTTTTCATGTAAGCACTTTTCATGTAAGTCTCACGTTGCTGTTTTAGGCTTGAGTTTATATTCAGTGAGTAATGCCGTCGGCAAACGCTATTGTAACATAAGCGATAGAATATACCCCTGCAAAGCCAGGGCGGCTAGTACTCAACAATCAACTACTTGTCAGTTTCAAAGATCTTTCCATAGCTTCCTTTAATAAATATTGCTTACAAATTATATCTGAAACTCGGGACGAATTACGCACACCCTATTTCAAACAGTTTTTATTAGAAATGCTCGCAATTACTTACGGTAATTTCGACGAAATATTGCTGCTACACGCTCTTTCATATCCGTATATTACAAAAACTACAGAGAGGAACAGTCCTACCTAAAATATACTATTGTATGACCTCTTTCATCTTAATAATGGGCACCATCTGTGCAAGACGAATCTAATATTAACTTAGGGTACCGTATGAAAGGTAAAAACCACGTAACGGAACCTTTTTATAACCTTATCATACCCTTTTAGCAGATCTAACAATGAATTCAAATTTGGAAATTATCCTCTCAATCTATATATAGATATATAGATACGAGGGGCGTTCAAAGTATTCTCGGTATCGAAACTTTTTGTTACTTAGGAGGGTAGTTTTTGTCTATGGTTCTCTTATGACATCCAATGTGACAATTAGAAAATTTCGTCGATTTACCATGCCATTAGTTTTTTCATAATCGTTAGTAGGTATTAAGTACCAACGAACTTAAAAGTCGCCGGAGGTGTGAGCCCTCGTGTCTAAACACAAGTTTATTGTAAACTTAGTTAGAGCGAGGTGTCAATATCTTTGACCCTGATTGGTTTGATACAAGTAGGTACCTATGTTTGTAATACAATTCGAGTGCAAGAACATGTTTGATGCGAAAATGTTGACCAAAATCTGATCACTGGGTGTCTTGCTCCTCCGCGACAACGCACCGGTTCACACGGCACGCGTTGCCAAACCTGTTATCCAGGAGTGTGGTTTCCAAGAAATCAATCATCAACCTTACAGCCCAGACCTGGCTCCTAGTGACTATATTTTGCTCCTGAAGCTGAAAAAAGAGATTCGTGGAAAGCGATTTTCCGACGATGAAGAGCTCAAGGCGGCCATTAATGATCACTTTTCCGAGAAGGGCGAATTTTTTTATTGAGGGTATAGAAAAAATTGTTTCGCGCTGTCAAAAGTATATTGAGCTTGCTTGATTTTATAGAAAAAATAATTTTTTCTGCCTTTTTTTTCATATTCTTAGCGATAATACTTTGAACGCCCCTCGTAGATAGTTTTTTTTCTTATTTATAAACCACACAAAATACTATTACCTAAGTATGTACAGAGATAGAGAAGAAGATGAAAGAGAAAGTACTGAGATTCGCGGGAGTATAAAGGGCGGCCTTATCACTATAAGCGATCTCAACCAGGCAACCTTTGAATCAATGAAAAAAGATATTACATGAAGAGAATACAGTCCATTCAAAGGAAGGGGTTCTTTGAATGGACTGTATTCTCTTTATCCCTATATTTTTCTTTGATGTTCAAGATAACTGTGTTTTTTCAGACGATTCTGAAAATAACCATGGGCTTTGGAAGGAAAAATGAAACATAATCGCGAAAATAAATATTACTGAAATAACAGAATATAAAAAGCATTTTCCTCGTAAAGAAGTAAAAGCCAACTTGTGACGCTGAAAAATATTATTTGCAACAAGCCAACTAAAATGAAATAGGCTCGAGCAAACGTCTTAATCAGGGCAATAAACAAGAAACAAGGGCCTTACATTTAAAGACGTTACAGACATGTATTTGGAATTAGTTTTTGGGGCAAAATTTTCAGTTATTGCAAACAAATCATATTTAATTCTAGTCGTTATTCTGATGAAATCCAAATACGGGCTCAAAAGACACAAAATGGTCTTAATCATAAGATCTTGTTGTTTTGTACATAAGTAAACCCCCACAATTTGTTACAACGTAGCTGTATTCTTTATAGTTTGCTGCAAGTATTGTTTTTGTATTACCATCTGCACGTAGGGCTTTTCACGAGAAGTAGTTTCATAAAATAAAAACTGAAATCTTATAGCTTTTTATACATGTTTCCAACTCCAAAATTCCGCATGATTCAATAAGTCATGTATTTATAGCGTCTGCCTTTTTGAAAAAAAAAAATTAGCCCCCAATCTCAATCTCACTAGATTGATGCTGCGCGTAGGCCGTTTCACGAGACATAGTTTCATTAAGTATGAAATGGTGATAAATTATTGCTATCCCTACATATTTTTAATACAAAAAAATCTCCATGTAGTTATAGCGACTGCATTTTTGAGAAAATGGAGTTAGCCCCCAATCTTAGTACCCTGTACACGACGGTATAATAAAACTAAACGAGTCTTGTTAGTCGCAGAAAAGCGAGCTAAGACGAGATCTTCTATATTGTCTTTGGAATTGCTTTAAATAAGTGAGAATGAAAGAAACAATCACGAGCGCTATCGTTACAAGATACCTTTGTTTTGTTGTAACGATCAAAGTGACTTTGTTTCTAATATAATAAGTTTTCATAAAAAAATTTTTTACTCAGCTTTTTGCGAAGTACCACAATTTCGCAACCACGGATATGAAGAACCAGGCCTCCAGCATCGATTAATTTGTGACATCAGCGTGGTTCATTGTTAGAAAAAATAAAAAACAATCGCACCAGCTCTAAACAATTTACCTAGATACGTATAGTGCTTCCTTGTGCACCAATTCTATGCAAACAGAGAGATAGATCGAGACAAAAGATTGAATTACCCACACGACATGTGCACTGGACTGGATAGACAAAGACAGACAATGTGACTACCTCCCACTCGTATTGTGTACCTACATACACTATACACTACTATACACTGGACTGGACATATATGTATGTGTGTATGGTGTTCTTGAATGAAACCGCGACTCGGCAAACGTGTAGGACACCCTCCGACCAGGTGGGATGACGATTTGCGAAAGACTACTGGCAGATGCTGGATGCGGCATGCTGAAGACAGGGCGCTATGGCGCTCATTAGGAGAGGTATATGTCCAGCTGTGGACTTAAAATGGCTGATCATGATGATGACGACCTCTGTGCGCGGTGGGCGAAGATCCGTCTGCGACGCAGGAGGATGCGGGTTCAATTCCCGCTTCGGGACCAATGTTTGTACGATCTGCAGATATTTCTGGTCGTTTTTTTATGTAGGCATTATAAAAAATATCTATGTATTGCAGTTTGTATATCAGTTATCTAGTACCCATAACACAAGCTCTACTTAGTTTGTGGCTAGAGTTTGTGGCTAGTTTCTATCCGACAAGCTAAATCTTCAAAAGTATGGTATATCAGCACTATCTGTCCACTCTTGATAAATCTTCCTGATTCTTATTTAAAAAAAATCTGCTATTTTGCTAATTATTACTGTTTTTATGTTTTTTTATGTCCTCTTTTTATAAAATTTTGCTCTTTCTGTTTTTATGTATTATCCTTTGATAATATGGTAAAATATTTATTATTTTATTTAAGTGTCATTATAGATTACGCCACCGTCAGCTTTATACGTACCGATTCTGTCCATCCAAAGGTTGCCTGGAAGAAATCGCTGTTAGCGATAAGGCCGCCGATTGTGCCATTAGATATAGTTAGTATTACGTTTATGTTTAATTGTTTTTTGTATATGTTGATGTTGCAATAAAGTCATAATCTATCTATCTATCTATCTAGATAATGCTGTGTGAATTGTCCAGCATTATTTATTTATATATGATGAAAGAACTGCTCTGCTGGAACACGTGCGAAGCTTAGGAGTGCTTCTAGTAGTTTCCAAGTAACAATCATGTTTTCAACTAAAGGATCAAAGATTTACTAACTGAAACAGCACCGTTTGCTAACATTTAAGAGCGCAATAAAGCTAACGGGTCGTAATATCTAGCCGGGAAATTGCAGGGAGATAGAGATCAGTATTTATTGCAGGCCATTATAACTTTAAGGCCGTAGAGAAAAAGGTTTATTTTACGATGTTACAGCTGGTACCATTGATAGAAGTTTTACTTAGCCAAGGTTTTCAGGAACGGTTTTAGTTAACTTCAGGAGGAGATTCCATGTTCGGCTGTTTGTATTTTTTAGGGTTCCGTACAAAACGAAAAAAGGAACCCTTATAGGATCACTTTGTTGTCCGTCTGGCAACCTTCTTTTCTTAGAAACGCGTATCGAGTTGAAATTCATATGATATACCTACTCAGGTTTGTAACCTCTTGGAGCCGCAATATAGATCAAACTTCTAAGTCATCGCAATCAAAATTTACAGCCGTTTATGCCCAATTGTTTGAATTTTCCAAAGGAATCAAATGCACACGAAACCTATAGGGTACCTACTTCTGGCAAAAAGCAGGGTCTTATACATTTTGTAAGAAGCAAGGTCTTATAGCACACGTAAAGCTATAAACATCCAAAAGCTGTTAATTAATTGATAATTCAATAAAAAAAAATGATTACTTACGAGTACAAGTTTGTACGGAACCCTTGATGCGCGAGTCCAACTCGCACTAGCCGTTTTAAATGCTCTGATACACCGGAAATGCGTATACACGCTGCCGATTCTTTAGTACCTGCGCAGGTAACCTCTCAAGTAGACCGTAGCGTGTATGGCTTACATTAGATTTTAGTTTATTTCTTTTCATTTTCAGCTTTGTTTTTTTTAATTTCATCTCCATACAACTAAACCAATACAAGATGTGGTACCGAGGATACAGGCGACTGGGCCCATACATAACTAGGACCGCGGTCCCAGTTACCTGATCACATTTTTGAATCGGTCGACTGGGACCATATACCACCGCGCTGAGTTTGAGTGCATAACTAACCTGCCTTTACTTTACCCGTGTCGATCATCTGTCTTTGCGCGAGAATGAGTTTGAGTGCATAACTAACCTGCCTTTACCCGTGTCGAATCATCTGTCTTTGCGCGAGAATTCAATTATTTTGTGGTTAAATTTTTTCTTCGTTCCATAAGCAAGCAGTTAAACTAGAGGAAAAGCAATTTGTCGCAAATCGTAAATCATTTTCTATGATAATACCAACTTTTGATTCATTTGTATTTTGCTACATTTGGGAAAATGTTGATTTTTAGCACAAAATCACAAAAAAATATTAATCCCTGGCCAACCCGTGACGAAAAATTATCTTCATTGCTTATTTTAGAGAGCTCTGATCTAAATAAACCTAATTTAGGATACTAGGTACTACATAGATAGATAGATGTCCAGCAGTGTACTAAATATAGACCGGTGATGATGATGATGATGATTATTTATGTATCGTTCTGATAAATCTGTAGCATGGGAGAACCATATACCTACCCATACCGTGGCCCTTGGGAATTCAATCACGACATTCACGAGATGCCAGCCTACCCGCATTCCGTTTCCCGGTCGTATGTCGGATATGAAGGATTTAAGTAATAAAATTTGAGTTTTATGTAATGCCTGTTAAGCTTTAGATTACCATAAGATACTCAGAGGAAATAATAAAATTGATATTTAAATTATAAGCGACAAAACAGATTTATTTTTGCATTGAGACACAAACCAGTCTCTGTATCATCAGAGGTATGGTGGATGATACAATAGAAAGTAAATAAGTTCAAAACAATCAAAAATATTACTCACCATAAAACAAACGAATAAACCTGGTGACGCCGTTGAATTTTATGGAATCGGGGAAATAGGAAACTGAGGAGATGTGCGCACTGACCTGTCTCCCGTCCTGATGCAGCTGCGGTTCCCTTCTTCTTCAGCACACACGACACACGTGCCGGCACCACCATAAAGAGTTTTGTCTGAAGTTCCTGTTGGATACACTTCGCGGCGGCGCGGAGTTATGAGAAGATTTTAGCGCGGATCACACAGCGGTTTAGCGAAATACAATTGATTGGAGTTTTACGTAATTTGTTTGCGACTTCTGCGGGCGAGCGCGTAAGAGAGTAAGAGAGTTGTTGCGAACGGGTTTTTATTTTCTTCAAGTGCAGCGGTCGGCGGGAAAGTTCGTTGTAGCGGGTGCTTGTCAGATGTCGCTGCAGTCGCGCTGATTTTGACAGCGCGGTTATTTGACAGTGACTTATATACCTATTAGTGCGCACATAGTGTGGGTTATGGGTTTTTACTGGGATATAATAGATGGCGTCACCAAAACCAGCAAAGAAAATAAAAAAATAACTGTAGTACCTACCTAAATAAACAATAATTATAGTCATTATTGGCGAAAAGTTGGTAACTAGGTAGGTACTAGTATACGAGTTGCCATTGTGAACAGAAACGAAAACAACTTAAACTAGAAAACACTATCAAAATTACGTACCTCCCCGTCGAATATCAATAAATCACCAATCACACCGAATTTTTAACTTTTTAACACAATGATGGCTTTTCAATAGAATCTTTAAAAGATAAAAAAATATTTTATTCGGAGAACAAACAGTTGTACACACTTTTTATGTAAACTTGCACATTAACTATTAAATGTCCTCGCATATAGAACCTAAAAATTGCATACTTGCGCAGGAAAAATGGACAAGATCACGATTTTATTTTGACACTAGATGGCACTGCACAAAAGTCAAGGGTCAATGTCAAGTGTCATAAAAAAGCAACGAAACAATTTTCTGTTTCCACCATTTCCACTAGATGATGGCAGATTTTCGATACTTGAGTTTCATACAGCGCCAATTAATATAAGGCAACCACTTTTTTGAAGGTCTTATTAAAAAGCCCTCATTCTACTTTTAAATCTGAGCTTTCACACTTTTACTAACTTCGGAGCTCTCAATTTAAATCGTCGATGATGCGGTTTATGAAAAGTTTTTGAAATAAGAACAGACGAGAGCACGGACAAGATAAGCGCGGGAAACTTCGACGCGTCTAGAACGTCACGGAGCTTTCAGTCGACTGCCGCTACGAAAGCGGCAAATCATTTTCTCTCCCAGTTTTTTGCCGCGGCGGGGTAGAAAGCTGGGTGTAGCGTTTGGTCATACGACGAAAATATTAGAAACATGACTGATTTTGTATCTTTTATTTATGTTATGCTGGAAAGAAGGTATAATTTAGGTATAATGTAGGCATGACCATGTTAAATCTAAATTTATAAAAGATAAAAGGCTCACTGACTCATCAAGGAATCTCCGAAACTACGAGACCTCATCATCATCATCAGTGTATGTTAGTCGACTGCTGGACACAGGCCTCCCCTGAGTGCCATATCATTGGGGGTAGTGCCCATAATCCCCACGCTGGGCATGCAGGTTGGGGATCGCAGTTCGTTGGTTGGGTTGTGCTTCAGGGGGTCCACCTCCGGTGTATATCCATTAGTTGCCTCTTACGACACCCACGGGAAGAGTTGGGATGGTGCAGTTAGAGGAAGACACCACAAGGCCACACAATACAAGACAAGACCTACGAAGCTGCAATTTTGCATAAGCTTCTGTGGCGTACCTACGCGCCACTCGATCACCGATCCGAAGTGTGTGTTCTTATAAATAAATATATATAAGATAAAAATTCTAGTTCGCTTACTTCTTTCAACTTGGGCCATACCCCAAGTGAACAGAAGTTGCACTTCGGACCGGTCGGTCTCGGTCACTCACTCGCTTGGTGTTTACGAACTGATCAACTTACTCACTTCACGCGCTTACTTTTGCTTTGTATTTCTTCATGTAACTTTTATTTCTGCTTGTAAAATCTATTCATTCTTTCATTAAATCATTCATACTTCCATAATAACTTTCGCCTTCATTTCGCCTTCTTCGCAAACATCACATCAACCATCCGGATTACCAAGGAATTCTACAAAAACAGGTATGGGTGTAGGAACACCTAGGCTAAACACCCATACCCTATATTGGTGACCCCGACGTGATGTGCCAACATACATTGGTGAGTCTTTCAATTGTGTTGGACTACCTTGGATAACCTTCCGGAACGTTCGAGAATTCTTGCCGAACAAGTGGATTTTGACGTGTGGTACAAGCGAAGAGCGGTGAGCGATTTATTTTTTCTCTAATAATTGAAGATGTCTTCGGACGAGTTTGATGATGCCCATGTTGGCCCCGCTGTTGGCGCACGTGCTGAAGTTCTCCGAGTTGGCGTGAGAGTTCCGCCATTTTGGCCAGAAGAGCCGGCAGTATGGTTCGCGCAGGTAGAAAGCCAGTTTATCCTATCTAAAATAACGACGGACGAGACGAAATTCTGCTACCTCGTTTCCCAGCTGGACAACCGCTATGCTGCCGAAGTCAAGGACATCATCACAAATCCGCCCGCTACAGACAAGTACACAAAATTGAAACAAGAGCTAATCAAACGCCTTTCAGCATCAAAGGAGAAGCGTGTCAAGCAGCTGTTAATTCATGAGGAGCTCGGCGACAGGACTCCTTCTCAGTTCCTTCGCCACTTGCAAGGTCTCGCTGGTCCAGCTGTTCCTCAGGACTTCCTGACCACCATTTGGTCGAGCCGATTGCCTGCTAATATCCAGACGGTGATCGCAACTCAGGTAGACTTACCTCTAGAGAAATTGGCAGATTTAGCGGACAAGGTGCACGAGATAGCTCCCACCAGTCCCCAGGTGGCTAGTACTTCGAAAGCGGAACCTGCATCATCTCAGAATGATCTGGCCAGGCAAGTTTGCGAGCTAACAAAGCAAGTCGCGATGCTGGCCCAGCAAGTTTCTAGCGGTGGACGATCGCGATCGCAGCAGCAGAATAGGCGTGGCAACTATAACTCACGCTCACGCTCTCGCTCTCGCCCACGTTTCCAGCAACCACCTGCAGACTGTCCTCACTGTTTTTACCACTTCAACTACGGAGCACAGGCCAAGAAGTGCAAGGAGCCCTGCACTTTCAAGTCGGCGGAAAACGGTCAGGGCGGTCGCAAGTAGCGGCCAACGACTGCCCTTCTTCTTCAACAGGCCGTATCTTCGTCACCGATCGCGCATCAAAAATGCAGTTCCTCGTGGACACTGGTTCTGACCTGTGTGTTTTTCCGCGATCGGCTGTAAATACGCCATGT
The DNA here is from genome assembly GCA_947086465.1 of Eupithecia exiguata. Lineage (NCBI taxonomy): Eukaryota > Metazoa > Arthropoda > Insecta > Lepidoptera > Geometridae > Eupithecia > Eupithecia exiguata. The sequence goes on along the minus strand of OX352233.1, from coordinate 1,774,119 downwards.
ACTAAATCAAAATATACCTTAACTGCTGCAAACAACTCTGTTATTCACACTTACGGTCTCAAGCAGATGCAGTTGGATTTAGGCCTTCGCCGTGCCTTCACCTGGAGCTTCACAGTCGCTGATATCTGTAGACCTATCATAGGAATCGACTTCCTGAGATTCTATGGTTTGCTGGTGGACTGCAAGAACCAACGTCTCATCGATGGCATCACTTCACTCTCAGTAAGTGCCCTTTTCTCTAGATTACCTGACGACACAGCATCGATCAAGGCTGTGACAGGTGAATCGGAGTTCCACATGCTGTTACGAGAGTTTCCTGAGATTACCAGACCTGCTGGTATACCTTCATCTCCTAAGCACAACACTCTGCACCATATCAGGACTACACCTGGTCCTCCCGTCGCTTGCAAGCCTCGACGTCTCGATCCTGTCCGACTTCAAGCTGCTAAGAAGGAGTTCGAGAATATGGTAGCCAGTGGAGTAGCTCGACGTTCTGAGAGCCCGTGGTCTTCTGCCTTACACCTGGTGAGGAAGAAAGATGATGGATGGAGACCCTGCGGTGACTATCGTTCTCTCAACGCTAGAACGATACCTGATAGATATCCTATACGTCACATTCAAGATTTTGCTCAACAACTTTCAGGATGTACCATTTTCTCAACAGTGGACCTCGTGAAAGCTTACAACCAGATCAAGGTGAACCCTGATGACGTCCAGAAGACGGCCCTGACGACTCCATTCGGCCTCTTTGAATTTGAATGTATGGCATTCGGTCTTCGCAATGCCGCGCAAACGTTCCAGAGATTCATTGACGAAGTTCTCCTAGGTCTGGATTTCTGCTACGGCTACATCGACGATATTCTTATCTTTTCAAATAGCCTTTCTGAACACAAAATGCACTTACGTCAGCTCTTTGATCGCCTGAAGCAGTATGGAGTGTTGATCAACACTTCCAAGTGCGTACTGGGCGAGTCGGAAGTAACCTTCTTGGGATACATCGTTTCAGCCAAAGGAACTCGACCGTTGGACGTCAAGGTCGAAGCTATCCAGAACTTTCCTGCTCCCAAGACCATCAAGGACCTCCGACGCTTTCTGGGAATGCTCAACTTCTATCGCCGTTTTATTCCCAACGCTGCTAAGCTTCATGCGCCGTTAAATGCTTTACTAGCTGGCCCTAAGGTGAAAGGTTCACACCCAGTGGAGATGACTGCAGACCTGATGCGTGCTTTCGAAGACTGCAAAACTTCACTTTCCCAGGCTACCCTTTTAGCTCATCCTGATGCTTCAGCAGATCTCGCAGTCGTCACAGACGCATCTGACTCCTCCATTGGCGCTGTTCTGCAGCAACGTAAGAAAAACTTCTCAGACTGGGAACCTCTAGGATTCTTCTCTCATAAACTTTCCAGCTCCCAGGTTAAATATAGTCCCTACGATCGAGAACTACTCGCCGTGTACGAAGCCATCAAATACTTCCGGCATATGATCAAAGCGAGGATTTTCACCATCTTCACCGATCACAAGCCTTTGGTCTTCGCCTTCTCACGCTGCAAAGACAAATGTTCTCCACGTCAGTTTCGACACCTAGACTTCATAGCCCAATTCTCCACCGACATCAGATACATTCCTGGCAAGGAGAATGTTGTTGCTGACGCTCTATCACGTGTTGACGAAATAACAGCTATCGACTATCAAGCTCTTGCACGATATCAGGAATCAGATCCAGAACTGCAGGACTTGATCAAGAATGGCTCCAGCTTAAAACTTCAGAAAGTGTTAACTGCACATTGCGTCGAACCTATCTTCTGTGATATTTCTAGTGGACAACCACGACCGTACATTACTCCACAGCTACGAAAACCGGTCTTTGCTATGATACACGAACTCCATCATCCTGGTAACGCAGCTACAGTGCGACTGGTTACGCAAAGATTTGTGTGGCCAGGGATTCGTAGTGATTGTAGAGAGTGGTCTAGGCAATGCTTGCAATGCCAACAATCAAAAATCACCCGTCACACAAAATCTCCTCTTTCCTCTTTCCTTACCCCGTCTGCGAGGTTTTCCCATATCCACCTGGACCTCGTGGGCCCTCTCCCTCTGTCTTCTGATTACAGGTACTGCCTTACCGTCATCGACCGATTTACTCGATGGCCTGAGGCGGTCCCGCTCAAAGATATAACTGCCGAGACATGCGCAGCTGCCCTGGTATCAACCTGGATCTCCAGATTTGGTTGCCCTGCACGCGTGACTACAGACCGTGGTCGCCAGTTCGAGAGCCAGCTCTTCAAATCCCTCGCCGCGTTGGTTGGTGCGCGTCACTTCCGCACCACTGCTTACCATCCTGCAGCAAATGGCATCGTCGAGCGTCTACACAGGCAACTCAAGGCAGCGATCATGTGCCATACTACCTCGCAGTGGACAGAAGCCCTCCCGCTCGTGCTACTTGGTATACGCAGCGCCTGGAAGGATGATCTTCAGACTTCAGCAGCCGAGCTTGTCTACGGTGAACCCCTACGTTTACCTGGACAGTTTCTTTCTCCGTCAGATACTTTCAGTTCTGACGACATCACTCAATACGCTACCCGTCTCCGAGCTCATGTCCAAAAGCTCGCTCCTCGTCCCACTTCATGGCATACTACTTCGCCATTTTACTTTCCGCGTGATCTACAATCTTCTTCTCACGTGTTTCTACGTCAAGATCACGTGCGCCGTTCCCTTGAACCTCCTTACGCTGGTCCCTATCTTGTCATCGAGAGGCAGCCGAAGTTCTTCACCATCGACGTAAAAGGCAAGAAGACCAACGTCAGTGTCGACCGACTGAAACCAGCGTACACGACGAGAGACTCCCGAGAACCAGCGTATCCTACCTCACAAAACGCTGACGATACTACACCTACTGTTATCACCCCTGCTGAACCCGTTCCCGCTGCAGAGCCACCTGTCGAAGAGAAAAGGACCCGCAGCGGCAGAAGAGTCCGGTTTCCAGATTTTTATCGACCGTAGTCACGGTCTGGCCGGGGGGAATATGTGGCGTACCTACGCGCCACTCGATCACCGATCCGAAGTGTGTGTTCTTATAAATAAATATATATAAGATAAAAATTCTAGTTCGCTTACTTCTTTCAACTTGGGCCATACCCCAAGTGAACAGAAGTTGCACTTCGGACCGGTCGGTCTCGGTCACTCACTCGCTTGGTGTTTACGAACTGATCAACTTACTCACTTCACGCGCTTACTTTTGCTTTGTATTTCTTCACGTAACTTTTATTTCTGCTTGTAAAATCTATTCATTCTTTCATTAAATCATTCATACTTCCATAATAACTTTCGCCTTCATTTCGCCTTCTTCGCAAACATCACATCAACCATCCGGATTACCAAGGAATTCTACAAAAACAGGTATGGGTGTAGGAACACCTAGGCTAAACACCCATACCCTATACTTCTTTCAGGATGTAAATGTCACCGTAGGATAGTAAAACCCGTAAAATTATAAAAATCCTAGGCACTTTATAATTTTCCGGAAAATAATCAATTGGGCCGCGTCACTTACAATGTAACGCATTTAAACACGTCAAATTATGATTTTCCGAAATCTAATCGTAAGATAATAAACGGGAACACAGGACGCCCGCTGATTGGCTGATGGGCGCTTGCCTGCACCGCCACCTTTGCTGTCATTCATTAGACGCCCGAATAGTAACAACAAAGTTTTCATGGTGTGTTTTTCAACATTTCAGTGTTTTTAAATAGTTTGTTCATGAGTAAAATTGGAGTTGCTTAGTTGTAGACTTTGTGGAACAGTGGTTAATAGTTTTCAAACTGTTCGTAAACGAACACAAACATGAGCATCGGCCACATCGACCAATCACAGGGCAGTTTATTATTTTACGAGTGAAGTGATCGCCATAGATTTCGTAAAATAGTAAAACAAGGCTGTGATTGGTTCACAGGTTTGTTTGTTTATTATCTTACGGATCAGCTTCGGAAAATTATAAATTTACGTATTTCAATGCGTTAAATTGTAAGTGCTTCAGTCCTGTTGATTATTTTCCGGAAAATTATAAAGTGACTAGGATTTTTATAATTTTACGGGGCTTACTATTTGACGGTGACACACCAACATATTATCTGAGCGTCTGGTCGAAGCGACGCGTGACCCGAGAGCTAGTGAGTATCTGGCGCAGCGCATCAGCATTGCTATACAGCGGGGCAATGCAGCTAGCGTCTTGGGCACGCTTCTGACTGATATTGATATCGATCAGTTGAGCTACCTGTAGATTGTTTGCAACAGTCTGCAGTTAGCTCAATTGTTTCAATTGTTAAGACTAAAAGTTAATTTAATTCTTAATTGATTGTAATTCTCACTGATACCAGATAGTTTTGGAAGTTCGAATTCTAAGGTGCTCTAAATTAGGGTCAAAGTTTATTGAATATCTATCTACTCATCATTAAAATTAAGAACAACAAAAGGTACGAAATGAAATGAAATTGCTGAAATTTTGTTTCGTCTACGACTTACTTATGCACCCAAAAAGACCCATCTTTTGTAAATAAGCCTTCTATGGGAGTGTAAATGGTAATCATAGGTGTTCGCATAATAACTTTAAAATCGTAAATATTACGAAACCCTTAGTCGGTTCAACCGAAAATCTTTGGGACCTCTTATGGACTATAGCGCCGGTGGCTCCACCCCGCCGAAACCGATAATTTTTGGGACTTATTTTATTTCTTAGAGATACCCAGAGTGCGGGTTAGCACTGTAACAAAAACCTTAGAATCGTAAATGTTGTTTGTAAAACTTTGGCGGTGATAGTTTGCATTGAAACTAAGGCCCGTATTATGAAAGCATGCTCAGTCATCGAGCTCTGCTTGAGTGATGCTTATGTCTAGTTTTGAGTGAATACTAATTTTCAAACAATGCTTGGGAGCTCATGTCAAAATCTACACTCACTCAAGTAGCCGTCAAGAGCGGATTTCCTCCGTCCACGCCTTCGAGTAACTGCTTAGACATGTTATTGAACGGTTACTAAGCATTACTTGAGTAATTAACGCTTGAGTAGAGATCACGTAATGACTGCTTAAGTAATGCTTGGGGAAGCTTTCATAATACGGGCCTTAGATTAGTTGGGATATTTCCACGTGAATGAAATCGCGAGGGGGTCAGCTGGTATCATAAAATACCGCGAAATAAAACCGAAGAAGTTTATTATTACTTTTATTTATAAAAATAGCAAGATATAAATAATAGATTCATGATTACAATCTATTCAAATGCTGGGGATTAAAACTAAAAGTAATAAAATAACAATTTAACAATATGCTTTGATATATAAAACTACGTTCTAATCTAATTATTTGGCATGATGCTTATTTTTCAACTAGTGAAAAAATTTTTAGGTTAGCCTTTCTCACTTTTTTACGCCTACAAAATAAGAGTATAGTATAGTTTTACTTCACGAGATTAAAGCAAAACTATACTTCGTATAATATTCTTTAAATTTTTAACCAATCAAAATAGGTCTACGCTTCTTGGCTTCTAAAATACGAATCCCAATTCTTCTTACTAATCACCTTACTATGACGCCATTGTCATGCGTTCAACATGCAGTGACGATTGCTGTGACGATGCCATATATTCGCAGATTTGCCACGTGCAATGGAACCCCTAGATTTAAGAAACTCTATATGTACTCTATTTGCACGGAGATATTGATAGAATGGTTTCAAACTTGACACTTTTATCGTGCGCCATATATAGTTTCTTGCACTAAAGGTGCAAACGCACTTAGCGGAACTGGACTTCAGCGGAACTGCGCGACACGACGCGGCCAGTTAGGGTCGATTCGGTCTTCGTCGGATATGTCGACACACATATCCGACACAGTACCGGCACAGTGCGAAATATTCTTTCATACATTCTCTATGAACTCATCTCAACTTGTCAGCTTCAGTGACGACACAATGCTCGTATGCGTTCATAGAGAATGTATGAAAGATATTTCGCAGTGTACCGGTACTGTGTCCGAACTGTGGCTTCACTGACATGTGTGAATCGACTTTTACTATTTTTTGAAATCATAACGCACTACGCGTCAATGGAACTGCGTGTCTATTTTGGTGATTTGTTCTAATTTGACGCGCAGATCCACTGACGCGTTGTGCGTTTGCACTCTAAGTATACCAAACTACGTCATCCTGTGGCGATACCATTGGCATAGTGAACTTATTTAGTAGAATAGGACCCCTGGCACAGCTTAATAATTCATAAGCTTGATTTAGAACAAAGCGATACAAGAAGGCACGTTATAGTGAACGGCTGTAGTATTTTCTTAAACATAACCTATTTCACGACAGTTTTGGTTAGCGCTGCTTGGTAGTGAAGAAAACCTACTCCAGTTTCTGGACCTTCTTGATCTCGAGGAGTTTCATGGTGTTCAGTGCCCAGAACATTGCGCTCGCCACGTAGAAAGTTTGCAGGGCGGTGCCAATACCCGGGCTAGAAAAAACAAAATGATTTGTTTATTTTAGTAAGAAAGGTAAGAAGTTACTTTTGTTACGTTGGTACCTACCTAGTTACTCTGTGCTTTTGTTTTTAAGAAGATATTTAAATATGTTTATTGAAGACAGTCGACGATTTTCTTTTGTTATTTTTTTTACCCCGTCGCAGAACAATGAAATTTTTGACATGCTTTGTTTGAAATTAGAAGGTCGAAACGAATTGCTATTGATAAAAGAAACCATTTTCACTGCAGTGTAATTGGGTGAGAATGTTTTTACTTCAGACTAGTTTCAGCCCGCGGCTTCGTACACTTTGTTCAACAAAAATGTGATTTTATTTTCCGAAGGGATTGCTATCCAATGTGAACTTATTTTTGAACTTCTCTTAAAAGTAGCCTATTGTGTTTATTCCAAGTTCAGATCAACATCTTCTTAAGCAAATGTTTATTCGAAGAAAGGTTTAATTAATGGTTAATGTCGGGAACTTATTTTTGGGCTTTCTTAAAAGTAGAGTGAAATTTAGATTTTTGTGTTGTGAGTTGTTTACAAATATTGTACTTTCATAATAGTTTGAGTTTAGTGAGATTCGTAATAAAAAATAGGTAGACGAACCTGGTAGGAAGGCTTCTCGTCAAAAAGGCAAGGGCGGAGCACCGAATGACCTCCAACAACGGCGCGTACTTTGAGTTGTCGAACAGCATTCCGATGATAGTCAGCGAGGCGATGATGTACAGCACAAACATTAGTACTGAAATTGGTGTCATACCCTGAAAAAAAGAACTTAACATAAAACTTAAAACATATTTTTTTTTATTCAAAGTACAATAATTATTTTTTCCATAAATACAAAAATGTACAGTTATCAAATACCTACATCCAAATCAAATTCCTAAGATTAAACTCTGACACGGAATAAAGTGATATTTTTAATGTATTAGGATCTAGTGTGGTCATGCAACTTCACAAAAATATAGATAGATAGATAATTCTTTATTGTACCACACAAACACAGAAAACAGTACACAAATAAAAGTTACAAGATGAAGTATAAAGGCGGCCTTATCGTTATGAGCAATCTCTTCCAGGCGACCTTGGGATGGACTGGACATGTTAGAACAAAAAAGACGGTGGCACTTGAAAAAAGAAATTATAAAATAATTATATAATACTATATGTATCTAGATCTAGTAGACACTAGATATCAACATAACATACAAAAATAACAATAAACTAATACGAACATAAAAAAAATAATGTCTCGATGACGACTTGTTACTATCTTCTTCCTCTTTTTTGTCGTATTCTTCATTGCTGAAAGCCCCGTTCCCGTTCCCTGGCTACAAAACGCACCGCGACGACTGTTTGTCGTTTTGTCGTGCATTTTTTTTAGCATTTAACAACACTTTATTCCAAACATTATTGCTAAAACAATAAATACTTAAAAATCACAGTAAACTAGCATTATTGCCTCTTCTTAATTTGCTTCGCTTTAGAAGTGGAGGCATTTCTTTCATATTCACACCAAAAAGAGCGAGACAAAACAGTCGACAAATTTTGTCGTGGCGCGCATCTTAAGCTACTGGAAAACTTTCACAAATACGCTGGTGAAACGCTTCCACCCTGCTCTGTCTCTATAGAAACTCTATTGTTACTTTAAAGTAACGAAACTCAAGGCTCTTATCACCGAAAGCAGCCGCCATATCAGATTTTCAAATGACCTTTTCTTGTTTGATCCTCTATGTCTAATTGTGTCATCAAACAAACACACAACATCACACCCTAAACACATATACCGGCTCCGTTCCATCGCAGGTAAAAATAAACAAATAAACGTAATTTATTTCTTTAATTTAGATCAAGTGCTTACCATGTACTTTCCAGCGAGCTCGAAGAATCCATAGAGCACGATGGAGTAGTGCGAAACAAGGTAGAGGTTCCACCACGCCGGTAGATGAATGTCGTACTTATCTCGGACTTCCACCTGGAAAGACAAAAAGCTACGTGACATGTCTGTATTTAAAATATACTTATGTTAAGTTTGACGTGATGGCTAAGAGATTTTTAGCCATATTCTTGAAGATTGATCGTTCAACAATCAGCATAAGCTATTCATTGAATTGCACGGTTTGCAATCAGTCTAGCTATTCTACAGACGGGCTGAAGGTTTTTGTGATTGGACTACAGTATTACAATTTCTGGATTTTTACCTCCCCAAAAACTCGTGCGAAGCCGCTGGCAGCTGCTAGTAGTAATATAAGTACAGAGTGAAATTCTTGTGCACATAAACTAAGGCCAAACTGCCTTAGTTGCTTAAACTAGACTGAAAATCGCCCATTATGTCGTTTAGCGTCAGCGTGCCACTATAATATTCTTTAGTCCAAAACTTAAATAGTAACATAACAAGGTTTGCCACTCTGGTAAATCCCACTCGAGTTCGAGTGCGTAATTAGTTGTACGTACAGTTAGCACGCACTTGATAACTTACTATCAAATTGCTAATGTACGCTAAACTTCGAATTACCTAAGTGAATAGTAAGTTTTCAGTTGTTAGGCAAGTTTGGTTCATTCTGACAGATGCATTAATAATGGATCTACCCAGGGTATAATACCCACCGTTCGAAAGTTTTTCAAAAGCTCATTTGAGCTGCACAACTAAAAACAAGTGCGTTGACACTATGCACAAAAGCTTTCAACTTCAACTTCTTTTGTTTATGGCTTGCTGTGCTTGTAGTTAGCAACAATTCTGCCAGTGTCCATGTAACGAGTGTCATAAACTTTAGTAGATTATAAAAAAAAAAAACAATTTGCCGGTAGAAACACAAAAGCTTTTTCTTGGTGCTAATAAGCTGTCATGATTTTGAATATTAAAAATCTGAACAACCAAAATTTAGCATTTTACAATATTAGTGTGATTGGATTTTTCCCGTTGTCCACCTTGATATCTCCATGGGGGACACTGAAACGTTCTCTAACCCGGCAGTCTGTCAGCAGTGCAGGCGGGTTCGGTGTGTAGAAACCCTAACATCACACCGAACCCGTCAAGCGCAAGCCGGCAGTGTCATTTGATGCGTTTTTTGAATAAGATTAATACATACTGAATTAAATGAAGCCCATGTGAATCAGCAATCAGCACTACAGTTAAAAGTACTCTAACCTCCTCCTGCATAAGTATATTTACATCGACTTTGAGCTCCTCCTCTCCTAGACGTGACGTCCCGGGCTCCCAGCTGGGGCCCCAGAAGACAGCCCTGAACTTGTCTCCCCAAGACTCAAAGGAACGGTACTTCTCAACAACGTAGCCTGTGTAGAATGCCTGTAAAGGAAAAGAACGGAAAAATTAAGAAGGAACTCATTGTTTTGACCAAAAAAACTTAAATCCGACCTTGGATTTTTATATAATTATGTATACTTAACACTGTTTTAAGTTTTACGAGATAAGTATTATAGTACTTCTGATCATTCTGTGCACACCAAAGTAATAAAAAAAATGGTCCACAATTACGGTATTAGTAACATAAGTATAAATCGGTTAAAAAGAAAACCTCAACAGCCTATAAAGGTCCACTGCTAAGCGCAGGCCTTTCCCAGATAATCGCTTTATTGATGACTTATCTCATGGGAAATAATGCCCATAATCCCCACGCTGGGCATGCGGGTTGAGGATCGTATTTCGTTGGTAGATCTGTTCTGTAAGAGGCGCTGCTGTACCTCGTTGTATCCCCTCATGGGCCACCAATTTATGTTCGGGTTTGGAACATAAGGGAGCCTAATTATTTATAAATTAAACTCCAACGTAATTTTATGATTTTTAATACGTCTGTACAGAGTGAAGCAAGCTTCGAGAGAGAGAGTAGCTTCTTCTTCTTTTTTAGAATAGGCGCGATACGCGCGGCTATAACATCTTCCCGCCCCAGGAAAGTTGAACAAAATGTAGCCTTTAGTTAACAAACATTATGAAATGAATGCGATTGATTTTAAAGTCATGTTGTCCCTTAGTCGCCTCAAACGACACCCATGGAACGAGTTGAAGGAGGAATTCTATTCCGGTACGGCCATAAAGTAAAAAGTAGGTAAGACTCATAGTAATCTGATACTCATAACATAAGCTCTGCTTACTTTGGGGCTACATAGCTGTGTCAAAGTTGACTGTAGATTAAAATTTTCTTCGGAGTTTTTATCGCTTTTAAAGAGCACCAGGACACGCACTTTATAAAATCTCTTGTCCAACAGTCAACAGTAAATATATGTATATCTGATCCTGATTCTTTTTGAAAATTTCAAGTATTATAATAATTCATTTAACTTTTTACGTCAAATGCCACAAAGACAAATTAGACAAGATAAAACATTTAACATTCTAGAAGGTTTCATGTCCTTAATTTCCCTGGAGCATGTACATTTTCCTTGTCCTCTGTAGATAGGTACAGTAAACGACAAAATTGCTGACAAAGAGTATTTCCCCAATAGCATCGTAATAAGAGTTTTGGACTAACTAATCAATAAGCCTACGCATTTGCTCCACTTGAAGTCGTGACCTTAAGTCCGACGGGCACCGACGCTCTCCGGGTCTTCAAAAATGTATCAGAGCGTTTGGTCGAAGAGGCGCGTGTCCCGAGAGCTGGTGAGTATCTGGTGCAGCCCATCAGCGTTGCCATACAGCGGGGCAATGCAGCCAACGCCTTAGAAATGTGCTTCGTTTCAGTTGAAACTTTGTTCACCACAGATGTTGTCGGTACTATTAGTTTATAGACAACGTACACCAATTTTTATCGTGAAGTGTACCAACAGCAAATAGCAGAATGTTTCCTTGTCAACATCTCCTAATTGACTGTTTACCCTAAAATTTACTCTATTTGATCAAACTATCCAATTAGTTAGGTATTCTATTTATTCAGTGTCCTAGTTAGAACAAATACGCACTAGTGGAAAATCCACGTGGTAATTAGGTAAGCCGCAATGGCTTCTGGCAGTATTCTAGAGGTTTCTATTCTCGAACTACTATAGATTTTCAGCATTTTTTATTAAAATTCGCTATGCTCGTATGTCTGTCTGTTTCTCCGATCATTTGTTAATCACGAAACGGGTTTTCATTTGGGTTTCTCTAAAGCACGAAGTGATTCACGCAGAATTTTATTCAGGTACCTTTTTTGTGTAAATTTGCTGAAGGTGACGATTGTTGTTGAATATGTCGTAAAATTATTCCTCTATTGGTGGAAAAATTCATCCAATAAAACTGTGTTTTTAAAGATATCTGCTTTAATAAATTAAAAAGCTAGCAGTTACAATATGCAATTTTGTGGACATTGTAATCCATTTGCTATGAACCCACACTGAAACGAACTACGAATCAATTGTCTTTTTGGAGTAGGTAAATTGACATTGTGAGAGTTCTAAAATAAACAAATCAATCAGACATTTCACAAATTGAAATACAAGACTTGACTTGTAAACTTTCAGTGTTTCAATAAACTTCAAAGTTATAAAATTGATTCTAAATTTGTTTTATATTTGATTCTAAAGTTTTTGTTATAAATTTTTTTCTAAATTTGTTTTAGCAAAAAATCATAGCAAATGGCTTACAGTGTTCGCAAAAATTTTTTGCTATTTAAATTACTTGTAGAACCTAAAAAATGGAACAAAAACCGATATTAAATATAGGAACCCCCTAGAAAATAGAAACTAAATGTGCAAAATCGAGGTCGGAACTCGATTTTGGTATAAAATAAGATGATTAAATCTATCCCTCAAAAGGACAGGTAGTTAGGGGTGTACTCATGTTACGGTCATTTGTCTACGTCACGGACATGGCGAAATTATAAGGGTTCCTTACTGACTACGGAATCCTAAAACACCAAATCAAATACGTCATAATATAGTTTGAGAGCTCCAATGCTATAGACGCACACTACATACATACAGAGAAACCAGAATCCTGAGTTTGGTATTTCGATCTCATCGAGACGTCTCCTCAAGCCGTTCCTTTTTTGTATGAGATTTGCGAAGGTAGTTCCACACACTTAAGGTTTGCCTCGTTCACGTCTCGATAGTAACGAGAAACTAAACACAGGGTTCTGTTAAAGACACAAAGTCACGTTATAAAAAATCTATTTGTTATGCATTCTATCTTGTTCTATACGTAGTGCTCGGAGGGATGCTGTACGCGCGCGTCTAGAATCGCACTCACCCTGAAGAAGTATTTAAGGGATGAAACGTTGGTGTTCTTCCAACACAAATAAGGTTCATAGCTAACACGCTTACAGCCGTAATGTATTCGCAGTCTGTTTTCTCCTTTAAAAGTGGTCATTAGTCAGGACAGCCACTACGTTATTTTACCTGTCCCTACGGTTGTTATCCTCGTTGCTCGGATCTTTTTTTACAGAGATGATGGTAAATTAAACCAACCTACCTACATCAAAATAACCTTTTGATGGAATCGAGGCTTAAATTTGAATAAAGAAATTATGGATAAAATTGTAATATTGAAAATGTTGGGAATTTTCCAATGAAATTTTTTAACCCATAACGACTAATAATATTATTGTGTACGTATGAATCAGTTTGAAATTTCGCATAAACAACTACAATTTTAGATCTAAAATAATATGTTTGCCTTAGTGAATCTACACACCAAAGACGGTGACGCAGTGGTGGTTTGGGGCGACAATTTAGTATATAAATGCTTTTTCTTCAGATTACACAGAATCAAATTTTGTAGGTAGCCTTAGCTTAGAGTGTTTTGCCGCTTACTTGTCGGTGGCCCGCCTACTTTGGTTTGTGATGATGAGGTTTTTTCTCAGGACTACAACATGGGGTTCTACAAAAAGGGTCTTCTAAGGTTTAAAGAGTCGGCAATGCACGTGTAAACTTCCTGATATTGCAGGTAATGGACTGCTGTAACCGCATTCCACCTCACGAGCCGCATACCTTAGAATTATACAAAATTGTTTCTTCAATAAAGATATCTATTGTAATCTACAGAGTGATCTTACCTGCAAATACAGCGGGTTGAAGGAAGGCTGGTTGTAGATAAGCCCGTACACAATCTCCACTTTATCAGACTCCGGGCGGAAGGTGCCGAAGAGGCGGTCCCAGATGATTAGCACTCCTCCGTAGTTCACGTCCAAGCAGTATTTGTTGCTGCCTGAAATAAAAAAAATATGGTCATTAAACGAATAAAATAAAATAAAAAACCCTTGTATTAGAATACATGGCTTTTTTAGTAGTAGACTACTAAGATTACACGTTCAAGTTTGATTAATTTACAGGTAGTTCGTTTTATAATGTGTCAAAATATTTATCAAATCACTAAACTAGAAGGCGCCTGTTCGGCGGCGGCGTAGGCCTCCCCCATCTCTTTCCATGCTCTCCTATCTCTGACTTCCAGTCGGGTCCGCTTTCTTTTCTAAATAAGTCAGCCCAACGTTTTCATCGTCGTCCGTTACTCCTTTTGTTCTCTCGTGGTATCCACTAAATCACCTTTTTTGTCCACCTTGCATCGTTTTTTTAGTTTTGTCTCTTAATGAACTGTTTGTTTTTAGATCTCATAGTCTTATAGAAACCAGTCTCCTTTCCATCATCCTCTGACATACTACAAATTTGTTGGTGATAGCCCATGTATGTTACTAATGCGTTAAATTGTTAGCCAACTTAACGCATCACGTTGTAAGTCAATTTAACGCATTAAGAGGGAATTAATAATAAAATGATGTATGTATTATGATAACTTCTGTGGCGCAGAGGACAAAGTTCCGCCTGCGAAACTGGAGGTTTCTTTTTTTTTGGGTTTTGTTTACTGTTTTATCCAATCATACATAATTATAATATGCATTCGAAGGAATAAACTATGTAGATGGTTCGTTGACAATATTCACTAACTCCTTGAATGATATGACTCCGGGTTTTAGGTGTACTTATATAACACTTTGCATTATTCTTCATTATTCGGCAAACGTTGTGTACGACGTTTTCCGACCAGGTGGGATGACGATTTACGAAAGGCTACTAGCAGATGCTGGATGCGTCAAGCTGAAGACAGGGCGCTATGCTATGGCGCTCATTAGGGGAGGCCTATGTCCAGCAGTGGAGTAATATAGGCTGATGATGATGATTATTATTCCGCGAAATATTCGCACCATCTATTGTGTTTTATGGTTAGGCTTTTTTTCTTTATGGAATGTACCGTACCGCTAAGGTTTGAAACTCGCTGCATGCTCGCTTTTCCTGCCAACTAGAACCTGGGTCTCTTCAAGATGAGGGACTGGTTATTTTCACCTTCCTCATCCATCGTGGGCAACATAATTGTTACTTATCATCAGGCGAGATTGCGGTCAAAAGAACGTCTAGAATTCACAGTAAAAAAATGTGGAAAATCTCGTGGTTGATTCTTGTAAAAGTAACGTGAATTTTGTTTTTCACAGATTTGTTATTATCACCCCAGCATTCAACACCGCCTTTTCCTATCAAGTAAATTTCGAGCAATTTAATCAAAAACCGATCAATTTTAAACGAGTTTAAGCAATTTGCCTTTCTCAATCGTATTTGCTTCCTCTTTCATCTGAAAATCGTCTCATAACTCGACATAATGATTTTTCCTTGATATCATTTCTGGCTGATCGAACTTCGGGCTTCAATTTAATTATTCATTACTTATGATTACAGAAAAATTGAAAATTTATTACTCAGAAATTTATTTTCTAGGAAATATTATAATTTGTTATCAGTTTTCTTTAGCAGTTATTTTCAGGAGCCGTAAACGTTGAAGTAAAATTTTGTGTTGTTTTCTTTGCTCTGGTTCTTCTCCATAAATGTATATATTATGTCAGTTTGCCTGCCCGAACGCGATAAAATTAGAAAACACCGAACGATCATACGGTTTCCACTTATGGCAGAGTTAATTATGTTTAAGGAGTATTCATGTATGTGTACGGTGTATTGTTTCACTACACATAAACATTACAACGTACACGGCAAGCAAACATAGTGTAGGGCGCCCTCTGACCAGGTCGGATGACGATTTGCGAATGACTGCTGGCAGATGCTGGATGCGGCAAACTAAAAACGGGGCGCTATGGCGATCATTGGAGGAGGCTTACGTCCAGGCTTATTATTATTATTATAGGTATACCGGCTCTTCCTATAGGAACATATTATCTCTGGTCCTGTGCACATTTTTAAATTCGCCGTTCTTAATCTTCACATTTTTATCTTAGAATAGCTTCGATCAAAAATTTCCGGCTTTGCCAGCCCCCCTCGAACTACTTATTTTTGATCGAAGTAGAATAGCTAAGAAATCAAACTGAAAGTTGAGAACTTAGCTGAAAATCTATTAAGGAATTTTCCCACGAAATCGTGAAAACAAAGATATTATCGAAGCAGTAAGGTGTTAGGTGTAGTCAATGTTGTATCTTGAACAAACAAACTATCAGTGTTGGCTGATAAGAGATTAAAGATAACGCTTGCTGATAATACACTCGTAGACTGAAACTTGTCTGTAGGTTATCTTCTATGTTTACATCTTGTCAATGTAAGTTGGCAGAGTAATTATAATCCCACTAATATTATAAATGTCAAAGTTTGGATGGATGGATAGATAGATGGATGTTTGTTACTCAATCACGCCAGAACGGCTGAAGGAATCTGGATGAAATTTGGCACAGAGATAGATTATAGTCTGGAATAGGACATAGGCATAGACATACTTTTTATCCCGGAATTCCCACGGGAACGGGAACTACGTGGGTGAAACTGCGAGGCGCTGCTAGTACTTTATTAAATGTGAACAGAAAAAAAACAATCCCTTTGATTGCGTCCGAGCGTTATTAATATAAACATGATGACTGATTCTGGGAAACTACTCCGAGAGTTGATTATTTACATTGTATAGGTTATTATAAGAAGAATTATTGAATATACGTTTGATTTTGTATGTTTTTCAATTAGTAATAACGAATTGTTTAAAGTTAGACCGATTTTGAATATATTTATAGAAAAAATATTCAAAACTTGTATGACAGCATTGCCATACAGCAGGGCAATGCAGCCAGCGTCTAGGGCACGCTTCCGACCGGTATTGATATGGATCAGTTGAGCTACCTGTAGATTGTTTGCAACAGTCTGCAGTTAGCTCAATTGTTTTGAAAATACTAGTTTTAATTTAATTCTATTATTTTATTGTTATTTTCTTTGTTAATAACGCCTATCTACGAGTATGTATTGTATCATTATTATGTTTTTAGATGTTTTCTATAAAATAATGATTTTGGGTTGAAATCTTCAAATCGTTAGTTAGAAGTAGTATTGTCATTTGACCAATGTATGAATTGATATTGAATGTATTATATTTCATGAACTTTTTATCGATTTTATTTAATAAAATTTATTATTAATAAATTAAAAAAAAATTGTAACATGTAAATCCTTTTTTGGCTGTCGGTATCGTTATAAGTGTTGTATCATCTAGATTTAAGAGCTTTGGATTTTGTTTCCTAAATAAATAAAATGTATTCCAGCTGTGGTCAAATTACACAAATATTGACTTATAATAATTATTATGAATAAATGACTATTATGACTATTACATACACATATCTTATCAAACCCCGGTTGTGAAATATGAAAACAAATTCCTTTTACCGACTGATTAAACTGGAATATTGAATTATGTAGATTGTAGGCCCACTAAAGTAGACGTACGAGCTGATGATGATGATGAAATGTATCATAATCCTTACCATGATGAACTCTATGATGACTAGGGGTATTCAGGATGTACTCTAGAGGCCCGAGGGTCTTGATGGCCTCCGTGTGGATCCAGAACATGTAGAGGTAGCTGAACTGGTGATGCATCACGAACTGGGAAGGGGGGATGACTACTGCCAAGGGTAGGTAGAAGATCTGTAGACAATGGAAAAAAACATAATTAGTAATCGCTGATAAACAGTGGTATCTATGGAAGCGGCGTGAGAGAAAGAGATGCTATAAAACACTGGCCGCTTACAAAAAAAAACACTTTTTTTCAGGCTGTTCCTTGAAATAAGGCGAGTATTTCTTTAACTTTCTCCCTTTGCTGTTCAAATTCTTCATTGGTTCCTCTACGGAAAACCGGAAACAAAATAGGAGGAGATTTTATGTTAGGCTATATGTATTTTTTAAGTATGTTTGTCGTTTTCTCCTTCTTTATTGGACCTATATGAAAAATTCTTAAACTATTGTACGGAAAATGATCCTCAGGACTATATATACTTGATAAATACTTTCCCTCGGGAATAAACATATAATGGGACCACTATTATATGTTTATTCCCGAGGGAAAAATATTCGTCCGGAATAACTTAAGAAACAGTGTCTATATTATACTAAGAATATTGGAAATGGTTTTTTTTTTTCAAAACAATCAAATTTTATCCTTCTTTCTGTAACAAGACTATATAAGCTAATGTTTCTTAACAAGCAAAATGTAAAACATTGTTTTTTTTTTATTAAATAGAAAGGTAACATGTTATTTTCGACGCGATTTCTTTACATTTCTGTATAGGCGAGAAAAAAAAGCAACCATGAACCTTGATAACTATTCGAATACAAACAATCATACATTATATTATGGTGGAAATTTGCTCGAATTACAAATAATTTTGCTATTACAATTGTATGGGCAATTCATCCGGCCACTTTACTACTTCACTCGTTTGAATCCTGAGCAGTGATTGGTTTTTTTGAGTAGCCTAGTCTACCATAGTCGTAAAACAGACCCCAAATTCGGGTCCAAAGCCACGTGCCTAGGGGTTAAAACTTGATTGTCACATTAACTTTTCGAAGAACACATGCAAGTAGAGGGTAAATAGATAGAGTGTTGATTAAACCCGATTTTGGATGCTTT
Organism: Eupithecia exiguata; assembly: GCA_947086465.1. Classification (NCBI taxonomy): domain Eukaryota; kingdom Metazoa; phylum Arthropoda; class Insecta; order Lepidoptera; family Geometridae; genus Eupithecia; species Eupithecia exiguata. The sequence goes on along the minus strand of OX352233.1, from coordinate 1,755,746 downwards.
CATTAGTATTCCTGACATCATGCTAACATTTGTGGTTTTGTATTCCCATTTGTAATTATTTCAGCTAAAACATTTCAGCGAAAACACTCGGAAAGTAATCAAAAACCAAATTGACTGACATTGACGGGATAAACACGACGCGTGCCGTGGAATAAGTTTTGAATATAAAACATTGTTTGGTTCGTCATTCAGAACGTGAGCGTTTTATATGGCGATTTTATACTGCCGACATTTTAATTTGAATGGAGTCTAAGGCCCGTATTATGAAAGCATGCTCAGTCATCGAGCTCTGCTTGAGTGATGCTTATGTCTAGTTTTGAGTGAATACTAATTTTCAAACAATGCTTGGCCGTCAAGAGCGGATTTCCTCCGTCCACGCCTTCGAGTAACTGCTTAGACATATAATTGAACGGTTACCAAGCATTACTTGAGTAATTAACGCTTGAGTAGAGATCACGTAATGACTGCTTAAGTAATGCTTGGGGAAGCTTTCATAATGCGGGCCTTAGGCCCGTATTATGAAACTTGCTACCGACCGGCTACTTGAGTGAGTGTAGATTTTGACATGAGCTCCCAAGCATTGTTTGAAAATTAGTATTCACTCAAAACTAGACATAAGCATCACTCAAGCAGAGCTCGATGACTGAGCATGCTTTCATAATACGGGCCTAAGTCTATTCAAATTAAAATGTCGGCCAATAATCTTTTGAACAGAAATATAACATATAATTAGGTAAAGTGAAAGAAAGAAAGTCAAGCAACGAAAGTCTTCGCATTGAATACTTTTCAAACTCAAATAACAGTATAAGGTAGGCTGGCCATAACTCGAGAAGAACCGAACACCGCTGGAGTAAACGTGTTCTTGAGTGGAGACCGCGACGTGGCAAACGTAGTGTGGGACGCCCTCTGACTAGGTGGGACGGCGATTTGCGAAAGACTGTTGGCAGATGCTGGATGCGGCAAGCTGAAGACAGGGCGCTATGGCGCTCATGAGGGGAGGCCTATGTCCAGCAGTGGACTGATATAGGCTAATGATGATGATCAAAGGAAAGTGACTTACAAATCCGCACCATCCTTGCAACGCCGACTGCCGGATTCCAACGCCCATGTTGAAGTCTTCTGACGTGTGATGGACTTGATGCTGCGCCCATAGGATATGCACCTCTGTAACAATAGCATAAGGTGCTTTTTACAATAACACGTTTCACACAATGTTTATAAAAGTCGTAACTGGGAAAAAGGCTTTCAAAATGGCTTTGTGTGGAAAATGGTTCCCGCACAGCTTAACAAAGATGGACTCTAAAATGAGGTTTTATTGTTATAACTTTCTTGTTTTTACTAAGGTACAATATTATAACATATATATATACATATAGATCGCTCTTAGCGATAAGGCCGCCCATTGTACATTATCTCTACTTGTCTTTGTGTTCCGTTATATATTAATAACTTGGTGTGCAATAAAGTATATTTGTATTGTATTGTATAACAATCGGTTGGTCTGGAAACCTTCATTGTAGAACAATGAATTTTTCAGGTAAACCCATAAACTGGATATTGTATTTTTTCATTCATTGTTTAACCCGTTCACGCTTACAAAGCATTCCTTTTAAAGTAAACGGGACTTTGATGAATCGTCAAAATTTCACTCTTTCTATTGGATTCCGTTGGTTTTCTCAGCGCATTAGGGTGGGATAGGTATGCCATCAGCATAAGCCCTTGTAATCCCACAGCTGGACATGGATATACCTCTCTATGTTTTAACTAATGAGCGCCATAGCGCCCTGTCTTCAGCTTGCCGCATTTAGCATCTGCCAGCAGTCTTTCACAAATCGTCATCCCACCTGGTCGGAGGGAGTCCTACACTACGTTTGCCGAGTCGCGGTGTCCACTCAAGAACACGTTTACCCCAGCGGTTATCGGTACCTCGCGAGATATGGCCGGCCCACCGCCACTTCAGCTTGCTTATTCTTAGAGCTATGAGCTATATATTTTTTTCAGTCTGTTCGAAATATTTTTGACCAAATATTTTATAAGAAAACGCCAAAATAGACCCCAGATTGCTTCAACTTTAGAACATAGTCTTACCATGGCAAGCCCTATGCATCCAGTAGTAACAGAAGTCAACGCCCAATGCTGCAGCGTACCAGGTGACCGTGTTGTTCCAGGGCAGGTCTATCAGCCGGTAGTGCGTGTAGACCCAGGTGTACAGGTAGGATTCTGCTCCTCGCCAAACTAACCTGGAATTTAATAAGATTTTTAGAGATTATAAAGAAATGCTCTTGAAAAAATACGAACAAAATTAATTAGTGAGCGATACTTTTCGAAACTTGTAATTGAAATTTTTGCATAAATTAATTGACATTCCTGTCCAGCCAGATAGTTTAAATAATCATTTAATAATTCATTAATAATGGTCCCGGCTACTCCCGGTACATAAAAGTGTATAAGTCTGATTGTACCGTGGTTTTTGCACCTTCGTCAAAATGTACAACGGACGGGGTCAAAATATTCAAACGGCCTTAGTGATTCTACGACACAGATTCGAATGCCAAGTGTCCATACTGTGTATTCTCTAATAAATTATTAGTTCTTACAAATCTCATGTACCGTATGATGCAATAAATCCCACTAATATTATAAATGTGATAGTTTGGATGGATGGATGGATGTTTGTTACTCAATCACACCAGAACGGCTAAACGGATCTGGATGGGCACAAAGATAGATTATAGTCTGGAATAACACATAGGCTTCTACTTTTTACCCGACTACCAACAGGGGAGGGTTATGAGGTTCGTTATGTTTGTATGTTTGTATGTATGTTTAATCCTGAATTAACCAAACCCGCGAGAACGCGAGGCGCTGCTAGTAAATGATAAATGACATCATTATCATTTTCCTGCTACTTTTAATACCTACGTGTGTGTACCTATCGGTCATAGCTATGGAGAAAAACATTTGTGGAAGTAAAAGGAGGATAATCTTATTATTTCTATTCAAATCGAGTTCATTTGCATACCCTGAGAATACAGCACAGAATACAGTCATTCAAACAGATGTAAATGAGATCTTTTATCTGAAGCTTAGTTAAGTATACCTTTTGAATGAATTAAGAGCCATTTAATTATGCGATAGGCATAAATGGATTATGGCGAGAGTAGGGAATTACACTCACTTTTGAAAAGTGTCTTGATTCGATTCTATGGCAATAATGAACCACTAAAAAACCAAGATTTTAAATCGCAAATTTAATTTTAAGATTAAAAATTAAATTTACGATTTAAAATCTTGGTTTCAATCGATAAGTACCGTATAAGTTACGTGTTGCACTCGAGTGCAAAGATTTTTTACCTCGTGCTCTTTTAATTCCCTCGCTAACGCTCAGGATTCTAATTTTGGAATTACTGCGCTCGTGTTTCAATTTTAGAATCCATCGCTTGCTCGGTCATCAAAATTGAGCGCGCGGTTAAAAAGCAACTTTGCACTCTTGTATAACAAATAAATAATAAGGCGCTGCGCTGGTCTACTTATGTGGATTGACGTGATTGGGTTACCATAAAGCCTCTTTTCTCTGTTATGCTGATCAAAAAGCTCCAAAAAAATACACAACAATTTATGGAATACAAAGCAGATCCTCTTTGTTTCAAAAATAAATAAAAAACTATATTAAATATCAGAAATAATTGTGCAAAGTACCATCTTTTTTCTGAGCTATACCGTTTTTATCCTAAACTATCACAAGATTTTTAAATATCATTACCGTATTAAATAAAAGAATAGAGAGCCTTGGGCTTGTTTTAGCAAATAAATGTCCTAATTTATAGATAATCAGCAAAAACTTGATTACGCCGCCCTGCTCTGTCCCGCTCCTATAAGTGCGAAATCCTATGCCTATCCCTTTCACAAAATGCCGTCACATATCGCCAAGTGAATTTTTAGTCGGTGTTCGGTGCGATTTTATAATGGAGAGAGTGCCTTTTAGTCCTGCCAGAAAACCAGCGTTGCTCAACCTTTGGTAGAGCAACATTAAGCTGAGGTAGGGCCTATTGGTTCACTGGGCTTGTTTATAGATTTAAGGATAATTCATAAATATGTGTATAAAGTGTTTGCCTTTGTGTGCCAATAAATAAATTTCTTTCTTTCTTTCTTTCCTTTTACCCACGTGATTGAAAAAACATATAAATTATGGGTTTCCGGTGGTCCGCACTTGGACTAAACCCGTACGCGGGCAATCAGCCGCATGTCAGGAAAAGAGCCGTTAGAAAACGTGCGTGTGCCACACAAGGTACCTACTTACATAGTGTAATATGCCATTAGCAACGCATTTACCCCATAAATGGCCCCAGTCGTAGCCGCGTTTTTATGTTCGCACGTGACTTGTAACTGTGGAAAAAATCTAATTTATCCGAAGCATTAGGAAAGGACCTCTAATAGGAATTCAATTAGCCAATACCCTTGGCTGGCCTCTCGCTTCTGTACCCGTTGATGTGTAAGGGCTGTATAGGGTCGCAAGCTGCAGAGATGAATCTGTCTTATTATCACAAGTTTTTACGTAGCTAGAGCGAGAAGACAATGCATTTATCAGCTCTAGGTTTTCGGTTAGAGTTTTATATGAACTTACTGGTAATTTTATCTAGATCAACATAGAACCTAATTAGATATTCAAGTACCTACTCTGTAAGCCAACAATTTTCGGAATTTTTCGAAGATTTTTTTTAGTGATTAATTATAAATTAATACTTAGGAACTTTTAGGAAATTTTTTAACCAACTTCGTAAAAATGAGGACGTTCCATTGGCGTGCTTTACATACATAAAAAACTGTACGCCGATGTATTTCTTCGTCATTTGTGGGGTCAATTTCGATGGAGTTATTCCCGACTCGTCCCACTTTGGACCGAATCCAGTGGGACGAGTTAGGAAACTCAAATGTTGCGTTGCTAACAAGGTCTGCGTATATCGGTCCCTCATGTCCGCCCCTCTTACTAACTCCGTTAATAAAGTGTTACGTTCGCGTATAAGAACAGTCCCACAAGATGTTCCACAAGTGATGGTAAGTAAGTGTTATTTTATCTCACCTGCCACACTCCTGCAGCAGTCCGTGGGAGACGCTGGTGATGCCGTCGTTCAGTCTGATGCCTGGCTTGCCCTCCAGCCGCAGCACGATGTGTTCCAGCACCATGAAGATGAAGAAGTATGGCCAGGACTGTGGAAAGAAGAGAGTCACACACTTTATTTCTTGACTAGGTTCTACTCACTTCGCACGTGTTTTTAGTATGTAAAATAGGATGATGATGATGACTACGATCAACACTTCGCCTGCCAGGCGAAAAACCCTATAGTCAACCAATAAGATGTCTTGGCAAACATAATTTGTACTTACGATCTATGTAGGTAAGATCTAAACCTTACACTGTGTTGCAATATTTAACCACAGACACGTGATAGTGCAGTGAATGTCGTAATTTGATAGGTATTATATACCAACACTGGTAATTGCAACAGCGAAGCTTAGTCGACGATCTCTGTGGCGCGGTGGGCGAAGGTCTGAGTGCGATGCAGGAGGTTGCGAGTTCGATTCCCGCCTCGAGACAAAATTAATGTTTGTACGATCTGCAGATATTTGTTCAGATCGTTTTCTATGTTAAAAAATATTTAGCTATGTATTGTTTAGGTATATCAGTTATCTAGTAGGTACCCTTATCACAAGCTCTGCTTAGCATGCTGTGCGAATTGTTCAGCATTATTATTTATTTATATCATACATACATGTACTGTTATATTATTATTATTATGAATAGTTATCTATTTCACTAGTGCAGTATCGACACGTTATGTTAAGTGCCAATTCATCAGAAGATGGAATAGACTATTTGACAACATTAAAAATAAATTCCAAATTGTTTTCATCCTAGTCAGTGACAACGTAACAAAGCGTAATAAGGTGAATTTTATTAAAAATACACCTTTTTTATGCAAAAAAATGGGATTAAAATTACACATTTTTTGATACATGATCGCGTGACCAAAAACGCTATTTGTTTGGTTGGATCGCAAGTGACGTCACACATCTACAGATTACAGTGTCAATGAGTTCTTCTTGTTAGGTGTGGTGTGGTGTGGCGGGGTGACGTCATAGCTTAGAACACGGTAGCCATGACAGAGATTATCGTTTTGGCGCGGCATTATTTTATTCAAACTTTAAAATTAGTTTTCATAACAAACATGACTGGCCTTGAAGAAATATTAATTTCACTTTGCATTAGTTTTATCAGACAATACGTTAGAATTATGTCCCAGTAGTAGTCAAGTAGCCTATTGACACTCAGCATCTGTTATGGCAGAGACATGCCATTCACTGATCTTTCATGGTAACCATAATTATTATTGTAAGCATGATATTAACTAGCAGCCCTTTTTTAACCGACAAAACGAAATACAAAAGAGGAGGTTCAGCTGTGTATTTTTTGTTGTTCTCCGAAAATGGACCGATTTGGGAAATTCTTTCGTTGTTGTATGAAGAATAATCCCGAGGTGATCCCATAAGGAATTCCGAGGGGATTCATTAGTATTTGACCCGAAAAACTTAGTACACTGTGTACTGTATTTATCTTTATAACTAAGTAGGTCATACTAGTAAATTTATATAAGTAGGTACTTACTGTGAAACATGAATAAATAAAAAATAAATGATTTCGGTTTTTCGTTTTTTTTAATTCAAACTATATTCTGGACACTAAGTAAAAAAGTACAATGCAGCCAGCGTCTTGGGCACGTTTCCGACTGGTATTCATATGGATCAGTTGAGCTACCTGTAGATTGTTTGCAACAGTCTGCAGTTAGCTCAATTTTTTCAATTGTAAATGTTAGTTTTAATTTAATCCTATTATTTGATTGTAATTTTCTTTGTTAATAAAGATTAGTAAAAAAATTACCTACTATTGGCAATTATGACATTGAGAGGACCTTGCCTAGAACAAAAAATAAAACGAACTAGCCAATGCAACGTTGACCTATAGCACAGTTAGCATAATACTATGCGCATACGCTGCTGGTCTCACGTGTTAGTATAAGTCGTGCGTGGAATCGAACCCATGACCTTTATATAAAGCGTCAACGATCTTTTTATTGGTCTAGCTGTTTGTGATTGTAACTAACATACACGGTCGCTTCGCTTTCCCAGAAGGAACTTATTCTCTCTGGATTCGAAGACCAATATTTATTTATTTATTGAGGAATAACAAACGACTACATTATACTTATTATACATTATTTAATATTTGACTCTACCGGGAAAACATACGGAGGAAGAATGTTTTATTCTTTGCGGTTTTTGCTTTTTTAGTAAGTCTGCAGGTTTTATTTTACCGACTTCAAGGAGGAAGCTTTTATTAGTTTTTTATATTATGTTTTTTTTATTTCTCCGTCAATTATGGACCGTATTTAAATATTCTTTCGCTATTGTATGTGAGTGTATGACCCCAAATTGGTCTCATAAAAAATATTAACGAGATTTTAGTATTCATCCTGTCAAGCTAAAAAAACAAAAATTTCTTTTAAACGATTTTAGCGATATCTTCCCAACTTCTTACTAAATTTTGATGATTCTTTTGTTGTTGTAGGTATGTCGGGGTATGAACGGACGCGGGGGAAGACTGTATGACACTAAAATTGTAGCCGAATTAAGCCATATTTTTAATGATGCCACCGTTTTCTACGAATTAAGCCATATAATAAAATATGTCTTAATTCGGATACAATTAGTGTCATACGATCTTCCCCCGCATCCGATCATCCCCGACATACTATAAGTACTTATAGATTGAATTTGGAGTGGTCCCATAAAAGTTTGATCGTCGATGAATTGATATGTGCGCCGTAAAATGTATCTAAAAACATTATCTCATGATAATTTTCGCAATTCATAACAAATGGTTTCTATGGGTTACACAATGTTAACAAATGGGTTTTATGGCAACGGGTGTAGAAAAGAGGTCTTTTCATTCGTCGTTTCATCCAAATGTCATCCATCACTTATCACATCAGTAATTCAGTACTGAATTACTGAATTACTGATGTGATAAGTCCCACATCAAACTAAATTAGACTCAAATTTTAACTAGACTCTAGAACTAGATGTCGCCACTTGAAAAATAAGATCGCGCTATCGAAATGGTTCTTCCAAACCCAGTTTCACTATTTAGGAATATGAAGTCGGTTTATAGTTTTTTAAAACACGCCAAATTACTTATTTTATTTGGAGCTGCTGCGTGCGGCTTTGCTCACGCTTTTCATATAACCCATTTTCGGGTTAATTTATAGCCTATTGCTAGCTGCTGTTCGCGGTTGCGCACGCAATATTATTTTAATGGTTATTTTTATCCCATGAGAACTGATTTATGGGATAAAAAGTAGCCTATGTTACTTTCCATCCTTTCAACTAACTCCATGCCCAATCAAGCCGATTGGTTGCTTAGCTAGGGCGTGAAGAAAGGACCAACAAACAAACACATTTTCACATAATTGTAAATAGTAATGTATAAAGTATATGACACTCACAAATAACGTGGCTTTCTTGGTACTTAAAAGAATTTTCAAAATCGATTCAGTAGAACCAGAGATTACATCCTACAGCCTCACAAACAATTCACGAACTTAACGTCTTTAAAATATTAGTACCTATAGATGGCGTTGAGCTACATAATTTACGGATTGGAGTGACCATGTATACCATAAGGACAAAAATAACCATTTTCATTTCTCGTTCAAAAACACGTGCATAAACAAGTTATCTATTATATCTCTGTCTCTAAATTTAATACCTGATTGACAAATAGGTACGAGTTTTTAATAACCTTGACACAACATTCCGTATCGTATAGAGAAATTGCGACATTTGATATTGACTCGAAAATGTTTTGCAATGGCATTGGTGCATTGACATAAACGTTATTGACTTGATAAAGGAAGGTTTAATCAAAATATTTCGATTCGTTTAAGGCAACATTAGAGAATGTTTATTAATTTGAGAGTAATAATAATAATTGTCCAGTCCATCCCAAGGTTGCCTGGAAGAGATCGCTCATAGCGATAAGGCCGCCTTTGTACTTCATCTTGTAACCTTTTATTTCTGTACTGTTTTCTGTGTTTGTGTGGTACAATAAAGAATTATCTATCTATCTATCTATAATTAAAAATGTTTTTGATGAATTGATGATTTGTTAATACTACTCGTAGTTGTAGTTCGAAGTTGTAGACCAAAAAAATAATAATTCCAGTTTTCCCATGCGGTTTCATGTAAAACTCTAAGTGCGGCCTGCCGCAACGGCACGCCGCATCAGCACCGCCAGTCGCAAGTGAGTTACTTACCCACATTACAAATAGGAGACAAGTAAGACTTACCTGTTTAAAGAAGTTGGGTACATCCTCCTTCTTCTCCCACATGGTATCATGAGGGGAGTGGAGGTAGAACATCCTCCCTACCCCCTTCAGGTGATCGCCAAGCAGCTCTGAAAAGCCGCTGTCGGCGGTGCTGTTCAAGAGGTCCGTCGCCATACTGAGGTAGGTTCGGTTCTGGGTAAAAAAACAAGAATACTTAGAATAATATTTTAAATGAATGAATGAATGATAGTATTTATTTGCTTAAATATAGGTTGACAATGGTGGTTTTTTTAGAGTATCACTATATTTGACTTGTTAGTCGTGCAAATGTAACTTATAGCATAATTTAAATACATTGTAGTCAGAGTAGATCTATCCTAGTTATAAAAAATATGTCGAATACATGCTTTGAACAGATACAGAGAGAATATTAGATTATATAGTTAATTTTATTAAGTAGGCAGTAGTAGTAGTAGGGTAGTATGTGAAATTGTCAAATGATAATAATTATTAGAGTTTGTCACTAATTCTTGGTTAAGCAAATCAAAATCCGGTTTATTACGTCGTATATTTGTAAAGTACCTACTTTACAAATTTTCTTTTCGATTTTGTGTGTAGTTTTATTAGTTATGCGACTTTCTTCACCAAAACACACGTGATAAAACACAATCAAACGAAATACGACTAAGGTCTGAGTTCACCAAATGATAATCGGACTATAAGGCAGCTTCATTGATTCAACTTTGACGTTTTTGTATGAAAATTTGTGTCAAAACAACTGTTTTAAATTTAACCATGTGAACTCGGGTCTAAGAAATAACACGGCCGATGAAAAATGCGTTGAAACACCTTACTGACAAAGCATTAGCGATTTGTTTCAAAAGGTACCTACGTCAGAAATTTTAACATTATATTATACGGAACATATCGTATTTCTAGATTTCTATGTGCTTATTACAAGCCACATTGTAATAAATACCTCACTTTCTACTAGCTGTTACAACTAACCACGACATGTCATCCCACGAATATTATAAATGAGAAAGTTTGGATGGATGGATGGATGGACGGATGGATGGATGTTTTATTTCAAAATTCTGTATTTATAAACAAAGCCGTATTAGTTACACTGTTTTTATATAACGCAAGAACGGCTCGACCGATTTTAATGGTCTTTGATTGGTTGGATTAATAATAATAAATAATGCTGGTCAATTCACACAGCATTATCTAGACCCAAGCTAAGCAGTGATTGTGTTATGGGTACTAGATAACTGATATACATAATATAATACTATACACAAAAAGATATTTTTTATTATACATAGAAAACGACCAGAACATCCTGAACAAATGTCTGCAGATTGTACACACATTTGTCCCGAGGCGGGAATCGAACCCACAACCTCCTACGTCGCAGGCAGACCTTCACCCACCGCGCCACATCGGTCGTCATTTGGTCTCCGTCCAGAATAGCAGTATAACTTATTTAAAATATGAAAAATACCTACACTGAAAAAACGAAGTAAACTATATTTTATGATATGTAAACGCCGTGATAGAGCTTATTGATATTTACTAGCGACATCTAGTATCTTTATGTAAAACATCGTTGCTAGACTAAAACAACAAACACAGAACCGTAAAGATAAAATTAAACAAACGTTCGCAAGACCTTGTTCTTTATAAATATAGACCGTGTTTATTCTTATCTAGAAATTTCTATGCAAACAATATACTGAAACACAACGCTCTGTTTCACGCTGTTAAAAATTAACTTTCATGAAGCAGTTTTAGTGCCAAAATTGCAATGGCGAAGCGAGAAACATTTTAAGCTCTGAATAATTTAGTAAAAAGAATTGTAAATGAACTGTTTACAGTATTATAAACTTTAATCCATGCCCTACAAGAACTCCCAAGGTCATAAACTGAGCACTCTTATCTAGATAGATGTGGGCTAGCTTAACATTAGCTACTACGTGCGTGCTGTCATGGATGATTGATCGTTTTGTGATTGATAGTATGCATATTCGGGTGTTCTCATGAAAACCTAATGACTTCTTCATTGTGGAACGGGTTTCGTTATTAGACACCATCTCTATACGAATACTATTCTAGTAGATTTTTTCCATGGATGGATACTTAATGAAAATATTATAAAATGTATAGTTTACACAGTTACCCAGTCCGTCTTACTTTTTCATGGGAAAAAGACTTGCCGCGGGCTTAAGCAAGTAGCAATACAATAATAAAACAAGAATAATACTATTTTATTCTGTTGAATAAGTAGATTAAAAAAAATCATAAGACGCCTGAACTGAGTACTTATGTCTGTAAAATAATACAACATTTTTGAGTAAATTTAACTTCTTCAAAAAGGTAATCGATTGACATGACAACACACGCTAAAAGTAGCAATATTTACCACGTGTCAAGACTCCAGTAAGGTTACATCCATAAAATGATACAGTTTGCAGAAACCACAATGTGTTTAGTTCAAAAGTGTATCTGAAGCATACAATTTAGCGATATCTGACTTTGAATCGGACTTATCGTGAAAATGAATATTAATTTAATACATAATCGGATGTATAAAATAATAATGATAAATAAATCTATTACAACCACAGCCTTTGTGTTTAAAACAGAGGTTAACGTGCTATGGTTTGATTTCGACCCTTAGGGTTCCAACCTGCATAACAACGACCAAAACCATCAAAAAAAGTATTAACCCCGAAGCGTTTAATAGTAGTTGCTATTTTTTGTTTTTTTAGTTTCTGTGTTCTACAAACTATAAGTGATAAAGATATTAAATAGGTAGCGAATATTGAAAACTATGCTGAAATAGTCTTCATAACAATTGTAGTTTTGGTACTCTAAACGGAAGAGCATAGATATACGAACTATTCTTCTAGGCTGACTTCCTTGATATAAAACGGTTTTCCTTCATTCACTACCGTGAAATAATAATTTCGAAAGACCTATATAATAAAGAAACGGTATAAGGAACTCGCATTACCTATGCCATGGGACATTTACTTCCGGAATTCTCTAGAATACCTAACTACTTTAACTAGATATAAATAATCTATGGTGATAACAAGGATATCGTACAATATTACTTTTACTTTTATATTATAACTAGCAGCGCCTCGCGGTTTCACCCGCGTAGTTCCCGTTCCCGTGGGAATTCTGAAATAAAAAGTAGCCTATGTTTTATTTCAGACTATAATCTATCTCTGTGCCAAATATCATCCAGATCCGGTCAGCCGTTCTGACGTGATTGAGTAACAAATATCCATCCATCTATCTATCCATCCATCATAACTTTGACATTTATAATATTAGTGCGATTATTCAGAAACCCTTTTTATATACATAAACTTCAATAACTAAGCCATTTAACCCATCCCATCCTACTAAACTAATATTATAAATGTCAAAGTTTGGATGTATAGATGGATGGATAGATAGATGGATGGATGTTTGTTACTCAATCACGCCAGAACGGCTGAACGGATCTGGATGAAATTTGGCACAGAGATAGATTATAGTCTGGAATAGAACATAGGCTACTTTTTATCTCGGAATTACCACGGAAACGGGAACTACGCGGGTGAAACCGTGAGGCGCTGCTAGTATATATATATAATATTATAAATGTCAAAGTTTGGATGGATAGATAGATAGATGGATGGATGTTTGTTACTCAATCACGCCAGAACGGCTGAACGTATCTGGATGAAATTTGGCACAGAGATAGATTATAGTCTGGAATAGAACATAGGCTACTTTTTATCCCGGAATTCCTACGGGAACGGGAACTACACGGGTGAAACCGCGAGGCGCTACTAGTTGTTAATATGTTATTATGTACTTGTGTACTATAAATAGTTCGAAATCGTATAACTCTAATCTGATTTCACATTTCACTTCCATTGTTCACTGGATCTAACGATAGGTAGTTTTTTTTTACCCCTGTTGTACACAAAAAATGCATCTAAAATGATACCTTGATGACTACTACTATGATGACCTTAAGATGAGTTTGCATAGTTTACAAAAATCATAGGTAATCGTTTTGGTTCCTTCTGTACATCTTGCACCGACTCTACCGGATAAACTCAAACTCAAATTCAATAACATTATTTATTTAGGTAAAGAAATGAGAAGGAATTACACTACACATTTTGACAACTGGACAAATCTCATCAAATATGTTAGATAGTTGCACTGGCATCGTACGTGCAAATCATTTATGCCAAGGTCAATGTAAATAAATTAACAGATAATAAATATTTTATTTGTTTAGGTAAAGAGATAAAGAAGAATTACATTACACGCTTTAACAACCTGACAAATCGGTGCTAACGAAATTTAGTCCGTTTTGGTATCGTAAAAAGGCATAGTAGTCGACTAGTCCATGTGAATTCACATAGGTTTTCTCAAATGTCGGGCCAATGGAACGTAAACAACGTAAACGCAGTAAACCATATAACGAGTATGTTTGTAGGTAAAATTCTTACATTAGATCTCTAAATAGAGTAGAGATTCAGTCAGCTGGCGGTCCAAACACGGCTAGTTATACGCTCTGCTCGTAGTTTTTTACAGAAACAAGTTCTAACTATCATTTCGGACCGGATAACTAGGTAAGACAAATCACAAACACGAGCACAAACTTGACAGGGTTTCGTCGATTTATTGCTTTATTTGAGTTCCTATGGCCACCTTCTGAATCTATCATTGACAGCTTAATCTTCATCATGTCATCCGATTCACATACTGCAATAATGTCGAATTTCAGCTCAATCGGAAACCGGAGAGTGGGTCTAAATTTGATAACAGACATCGGACAGGAAAAACCAAATTAAAGATTGTAAATAAAAATCAAACCGTTCATTATAATGACCCTAAACAAAAAAATATTGAACTGCCACTCTAAAAAGATAAATTTAACCTAAGAAAGACCACCTACGATGAAAACTATTATTTTAATATGGTGAAATACCTTAGTATTTCACCATATTTTTTTCCTACATATATTTTTTCTATCTTATCTTAAAAGGTGAGAGGTTAAGTAAATGATCTATTAGAAGTTGTTATCTTTGGCGGAGTTTTGGCGGATTTATTTTGTTTCCTTGAATGTTAACATAACAGGCGTGTTAGTTCTCCTTAATTTTATGCGAGAAATCGGATGTATGTTTGTTTAAATTATTCACACTAAAACTATGGGAGTAGCTCATACGGAACCGCGAGTGGATGTTGCTCTTACTGGGATGTTTTTCTACATATTCATACTTTTTGGGTTTGATTCCCATCACTATTGTATATACTACACTAGCGACCCACCCCGGCTCCACACGGGTGCATGTGTTATACTTATAAACCTTTCTCTTGAATCACTCTATCTATTAAAAAAACCGCATGAAAATCCGTTGTGTAGTTTAAAGATCTAAGCATAAATAGGGACAGACAGCGGGAAGCGACTTTGTTTTATACCATGTAGTGATAAGAGGTATATAAATTATGTCAGTAATGACCAGCATAAATCTTCTAGTATATAAAAATGAATCGCCGAAATGTATCTACGCATATCTTCCGAACGACTACACTTAATTGGATAATTCTTTATACTTTGTGTTTGCTATTGTCAGGACAAGGAATTGTATAAAAGAAAATAAAAAAACCGCTGAACGGATCTTAACGAAATTAGGCAGGCAGGTGAATGGTATCCTGGAGACAGACATAAATTACCTTGAAAAACGCGAGCAAAGCCGCGGGCTAGCTAGTTTGTACTGATTTAGAGATATATTGACGTTCGCTACCGCTGGCGACGGGTCGACGACATCCGCAAGCCCGTGAGCACACCCCGGACACCATTTCTCCATACTAAAGCCGCGACTGGGCGCATACATGCGCATGCGCAACTGTGTTGCTCTACACGTGCGACAGCGTGTGTGTGACATTATGAATCCTAACTGATATTATAAAATTGCGAAAGTGTGTTTGTCCTTCCTTCACTCTACGCCCTTAGCAACTAATCGACTAGATTTTTAGCGTTAAGTGAGTTGAAAGGATGGAGAGTAACATAGGCTACTTCTTCTCCTGGTAAAACATCAAATTGGAGTAATTCGAATTTAACGCGGGTGAAACCGCGTGGGAACTCTAGTCACTTTATAACATTATTTCGATTGTGCGAGTGAGACAGTTGCGAAATAACTCAAAGACCATCAAACTTAGACATTTTATTTTGTATTTTTCTCTCACAAAAGGTGAAATTAAACCTCATAACAAGAAATTTCGTATATTTTTACCCGACTACCAACAGGGGAGGGTTATGAGGTTAGCACCCTATGTTTGTATGTTTGTATGTTTGTATATTTGTATGTTTGTATGTTTGTATGTATGTGGCCGATTTCTTTGTTCCCACGTAGCGCTGAAACTACTGGTTCGATTTCAACAAATTATGTATCGATTGATTCGTCTCAATACCCCGATGGTTATAGGCTATAGGATTTAGGGCTCCGACCCCGAATAAGCCTTCAAAACTCGTATTAAAGTTTAGGTAGCCGCAGGCTGCAGGCCCCATAGAGAAAAATTACAATACCTACGACCTATTTTCATTTTCAACTCTATGCCTATCAAATATGACCGATACGTCATTCTATTTTGTCAATGTAAATGTTTCAAACTTTTATAACTTTCACGTAGTCGGGTTGTAGTTTTTAACTTTATCTTGTATATTAATCAGTAAGGTACTAAAGTTTTCTATAGACCGCAAACCTCAAGTCGCGAGTTTTCGCTGTTACCTTATATCCATACTCAAAGCAAGACATCAAACATCATTGGCGTCATTATTAATCATAATAAATAGTTGCGCCTTATATCGTTAGATAGTTGCACTGGTATCGCACATGCTAATAATTTGCTCCAAGGTCAATGTAAATAAATGAACAGATAATAAATAAGTCAAGGATATTTTCTTACTATCTTTGTTATATTAATAAGAATAAACCTACGCGTGTGGTGTTTGATGATTACTATCTTGATATGTCAATGACTATTGTGTCTTGTTTTTCAACGTTTTTTATTTATCACAACAGTTTTACATACGTAGATTAACTAAACACTGTTTAGCACCTAACTAAGTACTAGACAAATTAAAAATAACTCAACAGACTACAACATTTTTGATTAAATAACTATCTAAAATAATTAACACTTTATTTAAATAGTTATTTATCATTAGATCATTAATGTGTGTAATGGGAGCCCCCTTAAATATTTATTTTATTCTGTTTTTTAATATTTGTTGTTATAGCGGTAACAGAAATACATCATCTGTAAAAAAAAATTGTCTAACTATCACGGTTTATGAGATACAGCCCGGTGACAGATGGACAACGGAGTCTTAGTAATAGGGTCCCGTTTTACCCTTTGGGTACGGAACCCTAAAAACTATGAACCAAAGTCAAAAAGTCAAAAGAGCGATTTCAAATTCCTAAATAAAGTAATTGTGTTTGCATGTTGTTTTAAACCCGAAACACTTCGATCGCGCGATCTCATTTTTAAGTGGTGACATTTATAAATTCGAATCTATTTTTAGTCTGATGGATAAAATGACATAGACTTAACTACTTTGTTCACGCCCGTTGCTATGGAAACCATTTGTTACCAACTGTGAAAATTATGGATGTGATGATGTTTAAGTTTCCGAGAGAATCTAACTTTTAAGGGATCAAAATCAAGTTTTAGTCAACAGCGAAAGAAATTAAAATCGAGAGATTTGTCGTAGATATCACAAAAATGTTGTATCTAGTCGTAATTTTTCAAAAGTATTATGTGGTTTTTAAGCTTTACAGTATAAATACGAATCCCTTGGGATTATACAATTTATGGGACCAAATTGGAATTATTTTCTTAACAATAGAACAACGACAAATTCCTAAACTGTCGGAAAAATCAACGAACATAAATTTTAAAAAAAACCAGCCAAATGTGGTAGTAATGTAGTCCTTGAAGTCCTTGAAGTAGTGGGACAGAATGCTATCCAGCAGATTGTTAAAGTTATGTTAGAAATTGGGCAAGCACATTATGACTCCATTTGTGCAGGTGCACAAGCTGAAGCTTGTTAAACAAGCAACCATTTTAATGTTATTAAAATAATAGCTGTCTTATTAAAATAATGTAAGTTGTCAAACTCTTCTTGATTTTAATATAAAGAGCGGTTCAAACAAATTTAATATAAACAAGAATTTAACTGGGATATCTTATCTCAAACTGCTTTAAAATTCTTAATTTACGTTATTATCGATAATTTGAAAAACCTATTTTTACCAGAAGCATTAAGTTAAAAGTAATTCATTGCACGTAACGCCATTCAATTTAAATGCTTTGACAGGACGCCAACAACTCAATATGTCTTTGCCAATCACGTCCTAAAATAGTCTTAGCAGTACTAACAGTCTACCGTAGTTTATAAATAAACAAACAATTTGAATAATGCTGCAGAATCTACCCAAAAATCAAGCCCAGCGGAGGACGACGCGTGGCCCTCGGGCCACGCGGGCCACGCTTTTCCTTGCGGCTGGCGACTTTTTTTCAGATAGGTATTCAGATATTTTAAACATATTCCAACATTCGCAAACCAAGAAAATGCAAGTGTCTAACAACCGCTTTTTCATCCGCTTGGTTATAATTTGACAATAGTTTAAAATTTTGTTAACCTCTAGTGTGTTTACTTGTGTGTGGAGAAACCAAGACTTGGTTCGTAAAACAAATAAACAAAACTTAATCAGTACAAGTGCCATTATATGCTATATTAGTGCATTGTATAGGAGTGCAGTCCCTCTGCGTAAAGCTCGATTTTGTATTTTAACCAAGACTTGGTTGTTAAAAGATACAAAATTCAGCTTTACTCAGAGGGACTACACTCCTATACAAAGCAATATTATAAAGCAGCATATAAAGCACTTATACTATTGGAGTTTTGTTTATTTGTTTTACGAACCAAGTCTTAGTTTCAAGACTCGTTTCGTAATTCAATTGTAATTAACCAATCACACACAAATTAACACACTAGAGGTAGGCAAAAAGTTTAAACTATTGTCAAATTTTAACCAAGCGGATGAAAAACCGGTTGTTAGACACTTGCATTTTCTTGGTTTGCGAATGTTGAAATATCTTAACTACATTCTAATGTTGGCTTGGTTTTGGTGTTATTTTTGTTCATTATTTTTATCTCAATTGGGTAAAACCTATGGGCAGGGAAAATTAATATACTAGGTAAGTAAAATGTAAGAAAGACGATAACTATTATGTACTTTGAGGTTATTAGTAGAAATATTTTCTTTAGTATCCATTTTAATTTTTATAATGACAAGGATTGTTCTTCAATTAGTGAGGTCGATGACTTCATGAATGCTTGCCTCCAATTTGTCATAATTAATGAAACCAACTCAATTGTCATTATTAATAATGGTACTTAAACACACAATGGAATTTGCGCACTATACCGGACCCTACTACTATAAAACATATTTATTATAAAATAAAACATGTTACAAAAAAAATACCATTATACCTAGCTACCGAATATCTATGTGGTTATATTGACTAGACGTACGGATGTTTTCAAAAACATCATTAATATCGGTCGTAAACAAGAACTCGATTAAATACGGAAATTAACTAGGGCATTGTACCAAATAAGTTTAAAGACAAAGAGAAATATGTTGACAAATTCATAAAGATTAGTGTGTAAAAAAAATATTTATCTCTCTGTTGTTATATTTTCCAGAGTTGGTTGTAAACAAAATTTGTAACCAGATACGAATGAGTTATGTGTTACTTCATCAAATAAAACCATGTAGTGTTTTTTACTACTGGTGTTTTACAAACCAATAGGTATGTATAACTTAAAAAAGAAAAAAAAACAGAACTTAAACAAACAAACTTACAAACTGATAATTCGATGATTCGAACAAGAGCGTCTTCTCAAGAATATCTTCAAAAATGTCCTTTTACATTGTCACCATTCACATTAACTGAAAATTCACGGATGTACCCAAAAATACGCACACACGTAGAATAATAAAAATTAAAATCGAGCGCGGGTGAAGCGTGCACCGACAACGAAGTAAGGAGTTGTAACAGTCAATCGAGTTGGTCGAGATTGTATAAATAGGCAATACGGTAAGACAAGAAATAACACTTGAAGCTTTCCGTTTTGTATCAATATTGTTTAATACTTGAAATATTTGACGTAAAAAATGTCTTTTTATTATATTGGTACATGATTTTTTTACAGGGGGACGGTAGGTCGAATAACAGCCGACAGCCGGACCCCTTTTTTCAACCATCTCTCTCACTTTACAGCTATTCTACTATAGCTAATAGCTATCTTTGTTACAGAATAAAAAAACCAAAGCCTTGAAAAATATTTAAGGATGATTCATCAGTTTATGCAAATTTTATGAGTGTTTATTATTTGGATCTTATTTCTCATATAAATACCAGCTAAATATTACATATCTCGAAAAAATGGCACTGTTAAAACAAACACGAAAAAGTCACAGCCACAGTTAAGATTTATTTATAAATACTCGTAAAATTACACTAAGAGTTTGCATACATATTTTAAACATATCAATTAAAAAAAACTACTCACACCATCCACGGACGTGCTGTAAGTTTGCGCTGTTTATGTATTGTAGAGGAAAAAAAACTATATCTCTTATTCTGCGATACGAAAAAACTGTTACTGTGAGTATTATCTCTTGGAACTAGGTACATGTAAATTCTTCATTATCTGTTTCACAACATTTTTTATGACAATTTCTTTGTACATAATCGACAGGACATTAACGGTGAAAAAAAATGCAATGTTTAAATGGTCTATGAATAAAACTATTTTAGAACCTCATCAACATCATCATCAGCCTACACTAGTCCATCGCTGGACACAGGCCCTGTCTTCAGCTTGCCGCATCCAGCATCTGCCAGCAGTCTTTCGCAAATCATCATTCCACCTGATTGTAGAATCTACAGATAGATTTTCCCTTCTATATTGTAACTCGTATCACTTTCCTGTTTTGATAAATATTGCAAGTCAAATCAAATACCTAATAATCGTTTTTCAACTCGCTAATTTGAAGAACTTCGTTTGTTTTCCTTTGAACCTCACAAGGATGTGGTCAAATCTATCTCAATAATCATCCTCACGATTGATCTAAACTAGCATTATAAAGAGGAAAGATTTGTTTGTTTGTCTGAATTGAATAAGCTCCGAAACTACTGGACCGATTTGAAAAATTCTTTCACCATTAGAATCCTACATTATTTCTGATGAACATAGGCGATAGAATATTTCCCGTGCGAAGCCGGGGCGGCCCGCTAGTACAATATAGTGGACTACATACATTATTTTATGGGTACATTATATATTTTGCAATTAGGTACTACCCACTGTATCGCACACGTAATAAATGCCTATAACCTAATATTACGGATAGGGATACTTATGGATAACGTATAAACTTAATTTTAAAGTTGGTCTAGCGGTCGCGTGTTCAACCGCTGATAATGAGGTACCGGGTTCAAATCCCGGGTTGAGTTAACCATTGTTAGTTAGGATTTTTCTTGCAAAAAAATAATAGAAGCTGCCCAGAGAGCCAGAGAATGGGTGGTGTTGTACTTCCGTGCCTCAGAAAGCATATTAAGCTGTTGGCCCTGCGCCTGACCTCTGCGGTCGAGTCGATCTGCCGTGCCATCGGATTATTGGAATGAGCGAGTAGAGAATGCACCTTTTTTTTTTTTTTTTTTTTTTTATTATCCTGAGGGAAATGCGCACGCATATCGTACAGCCACGGGGAGGCAGTACGATTATGTGGGACTCCAACCCACTAAAACCCTCAGGGTGTTTCAAACTCTGCTGCTTGTGGTGGGAACATGGGGACGATTTTCTCTTCCATGAACCCACCGCGGCTGCCCGATATCGGGCCCCTCACTGGGGGGTGTGGAGCACCCCCCTTCGCGACGCGCCAGAAACACGTGGCGCGCCACGACCACCTCGGGGACCTTACCCGCCAAATGGGCGCCGGACGACCCCGTGTCCGGGCGCCCTAGGTCCCCTTGCGACGGGTCAGTCGAGTGGCCCCGCCGCCTGCCACACGGTCGCAGAGGATAGGGAGAGCGGCCCTCGCAATACCGACACTCCTCCTCCCCTGCGACCCCACCGCGTCCGCCATCAAACGGTGGCGACCCCGCCAAGGCCGCGGAAGGCAGGGAAAGCGGCGCACCGCAATACCGGCATTCCTCTCCCGCCACGGCCTCCATCTCTCTGCGGCCATGCTGCCCATACAGCACAGCCGCCCGCCTCAGTCACGGTGCCTCCCATACGACACCGCAACCTACTACCACTCCAACTGGGCTTAGAGCGCAAAACCCAGGGGAGCGGTCCGTCTCGGGGCCGCCGGCCGTGTCGCCGTCTGCGTTGGCGCGGCCCCATGGGTTCCTCTTAGCTTCGCCGCGCCCATACCGCGGTTACTAAGCCCCCCCGCCACGGCAAGGCGGGAACCCTTCGGGGGGGTAGAGAATGCACCTAGGTTTACGCCTAGGTTTACGCACACACTTGTCTTGTGCCACACTTGTACATTATAATATGGCTTGCTAGCCAGTGTGCAGTCTTCATTGAAACTGGCTGCCGCTATGGCCGAAATTGGGCTAGGCTAGGAAAACATTATCAAAATATAGATTTTTAAAAATGATGATTTAGCGTAGAGTATGATAGACAAATAAAAGGTAGGTAAGTACATTAATTCTGTTATCCAATTTATTAGAGGATTGTATGTCGCACACGTAATTATTCTGTCTATGTTGTATAATTAATTCTGATAAGGTCACAACACAACTAGAATGTTCCAATTAGTGGTCGAGATTTTTTACGCTTTGCTGTTTTTATCTAATTACACAAAAATATTATTGACAGAGCGAGTGAAGCGTATGTGCATCAACTACTAGCAAAAGTATGGATTCTGTCAAAAAGTACGTACTCAACTACAGGTCGTATTTTACGACCGATCTGGACGAAACTAGGTGTACAGATTTTATAGAAAATTTTAGTCGTCGGGGTTTTTTGGTTTAAGTCTTAGTTCTTCCAAAAAAGGACACAATTTTTAATTTGTACTCATAAAACAATTGTAAAGATCTGATGAGGATTTTCGCCATGACGAGCAAAATAGCTCTGCGCCACAGTCTGCAGTTAGCTCAATTGTTTCAATTGTTTAGCTCATTGTATACACTAGGTCTAATGTTTTCTATTACCTACCTATTTGAATGTAATTTTCTTTGTTAAAAAGTTATTTAAGTTATTAGTTACCATAGTTTGTTAATTAACCAACAATTAACAGTTCATTGTGAATGAAGTTAAGTATAAATCGATGGTTTTCTGCAAACTTGTCAAAATAATACGATTTTAGACAGATAGACTGATGTAACCTTAGCTACAAACCAATAAAAAAATTGTGTATATTAAATAAGCTCCAATAAATTTAATAGTATTTTTACGCTGCGTTCGACTGAATGGTTTATTGACAGCTCGCGCGGAATAAATTTGCTGCTGTTGCATAAAATTATGCTCAGTGAAGGTACATAGTCTATTTAAGCTTACCTACCTGTCTAAAATAGAACTAAAAATAGACGAATAAGACTAAAAATTTATAAAATCCAAACTAACACCTAATTAGACCACTAGCATAAAGTGTATTTATAAATTTTTTTGAAATAATTTTTGCTTGTTGGATACAAAACTCTGCATTGACTTGACACTACATTTAGAAGGTTCATCTCTCAGCTGGTCAGCGCAAACGAGCAATTTACGCACGCTCTCACAAGCATTCACTAGGTTGCAAGTCGCAACAACTCCCTGATAATTATTGTTAGGGGCTGATTGTGTTTTTTTGAAGGATAATCTTTATTTGTTGTTATTATAATTATTGTATTGTATATTATAGTTATTATGGAAATAAATAGTGCACATTTGAGATAATTCTAAGAAACCTAATAATATCCAAAAATCTTTTCGACTTTGATCGGACTTGAACCCGCAATCCTCCCTCAGTCCCGGATGCGTTAATGCGCCACGAGGTCAAGTGATTTTAAAATATTATAAAATTTCTTAGGATATTTTTGATTTTGTTTATAAATATCTATATACGTTTGATGAATTAAGTATTTTTAGTACTTTTCCTTATTGACCCACAAACGTAATTTTAAAGGTCTGCCAAAAACTTCAAGGTGGTGGCCTACTGTACTTACTTCCTTGTTGAGCAGGTTATCATTTTAATACAAATAAATACCTATTCAATCATTTTATATGTAAATTTACGATCAAAGCTCTTTAAAAACAACATTTTACTTGATATATTTCTTCAAGTCATGATTTACAGTGTAGTTGATTGATCTACTGAATCTAGATTTTTTACGACATTGTTAGGTTTCGACTAATAGTACCAGTAAGGAATTTATTGTGCAGACTCTATAATATAAAAATAACGTTTGTAATTATGTTCATGTAATGTTTCCTGATTAGTCATAATAACCTACTGTCATGGCGAGAGCAACGATTGCACCTATTGCACTGAAATTGATTCAATGGTAGGTAGGTACCTGACTGACCGACAGATAAGCTCCGTTTTTAAAGTTCAAAGTTTTTATTGATGTTCTCGAATATTCCATATTATTCTACGATCATCCAGAGCTTTCTACGCATTTCTTGACGTCTCTCGAAAGCTCTGGAATGTTTAACTGAAGAGGTTTCTACACTTAAAAAGAGTTGTTGGGCCAAAACCTATTATTCAAAATTCTATCATTACTGTAACATCGTAGGGGAGCACATCTGCCTGTATTACAAATTTTTTAGTCTAGTTTAGGCAGCTGAGGCTAATGCATAATTGTTTGAACAAGAATTTTCTCTGGTCATAATGTTTCATTATGTCAGACAACTGTTGTGTAATTATTTGTAATGGTTCTTTTTGCAATAAATGTCTTATTTCTTTTTTTTTTCTTCTGCTGAATAGCATTCTTAATAGTGACCTGTCATAGAAAAATGCATTTTTGCCTAATCAATCAAAGACCGAAATTTCCAGAACAAAAAATTAGTTGTTGTTATTTACTATGCGCACACGTCATCATAATATTCGTCGTGATAAAGCAAAACAAACGTACCTACAAAAGTACCTATTTATTTTCGAAATAGAAACACCAAAAAAACTTACAATAAAAAGCTAAGTAGCAGCTTGAGCAGGGAGGATTCCGTCGATTGGGACCGCTAGGTACCTATTGGGACCGCGGTCCCATTCGCCGGATTGATTTAATTTCTCTCTTCGGGACCAACGAATTCCACAATCATCGGGCGGTCTACATGTTAATATAGATATATAGATAGATATATAATTTATTCATAAAAACATTGGTTACATAAATTGGTTAGTAGTGCCTTAAAGCCTATGTTAGGTTTGTCTAGGCACTGAGTTCTCCTTAACATTTAATGCACCTTGACTACTGTAGTTTACATTTAATAATAATGACATTAAACTAGCATTGAAGTTGTTAATGTTGATGATAATAACCAAAAATAATCCTAACTCTTATACAAACTACTAATCTAAGCTAACAGTCTTGAGCATGAAAGATACATTTACTCATACTCGTAGGCTTACAATTTACAATTACCTACTTATCAGCAACGACCGGAAAGTTGCTATGAGTTCGTGCAAACAATGTGAAGCTAGCCACTTATCGCCGCTTAATGTATCGAGGATGTGTGTATGTTTGTTACTCCTTCACGTTCAAACAGCTGAACGGATCTGGATAAAATTTGAATTCAGGATAATGTTTTTGAATTACTTACTTAGAATTTTCATAAGACACACATTCCGAAAACGTGTAATTTTTCGGTGGGAGTGGACCTGTTCACCGCGGGTAACACCGCGAGGCGCAGCTAGTTACTCACATAATAATGTAATGGAGAAGTATTTCGCGTAAGTCACGGGGTGTAGATACTTTGTCTACACGGGGTAAACTTTACAAAACAGCACTTCCATACTTTTTTACGTTCTCACCAATTCTCACACTGAATAAATTCCGATCTTTGCATTGATGAATGCAAAGCAATTTAGCGCGCCAAAGCGTCGCGTCAGTTCGTTTTTGTATAAGGTGGTACTTTGGCACAAACGTCACGCGCTTATCAAATGTCATGTAAATGTCAACCAGCTGTCAAGTTTTGTGGTGATACGGGAGGCGACTTTATTCGTCCAAGGACCCTCAAATATATTTTTCACAAAGATTTTTGATCATGCACACAAAATGTTGAATGTTTTTTTGTAAGTTAATTATGTTAGTCTTTAAGGTTAGTTACATAGTTATTGTAGGTATACTCTTTAATGGTTAGTTTTGTCCTTTAGCTTTACGTCACTCCTCACTTGGGCTCTACCTGAAAACCAGCGTAGCATTGGGCTTAGCCAAATGCAACACATGCTGAGGTTGCTGTTTTTTACCCTATTTTTATTAAAAAAAAAAATTATTAGTTTTTCTTGTTCTTTGTATAGTTTTAACTTTAATAATAGTACCTACCTAGTATGTAAGTCTGTTTTGTTTTGTATTTTTGGGTAAAAATATATATATTTTTCTTCTTCTTCTAATCCTATCATACTATGTATGTATATTAGAAATGCGAAAGTTTGGATGTTAGCTACCACTTCACACCAAAACTACTGAATGAATCGGGCTGAAATTTGGCCTGGAACTACATAATAACAAAAAACATTACAATTAACAAGCGGCAACACCTCTCGTCAAACGAACTAAATGTAACTTTAGTCTTTAAACAGGATAGGATAAATTTCAATGTTTCCCCTGTAAGTGGAGCTAACGGCGCTACAGTCCGTAGGAAGTCCCAAAGATCGTTGACTCAGCGGTTACTTGATGTCTTAGAGCATTCCCGTACTGAGGGAAGTTCGCGGGTTCAAGTCCCGCTAAAATCGTAAATTTTTGGGATATCAT
This sequence comes from Eupithecia exiguata, assembly GCA_947086465.1. NCBI lineage: Eukaryota > Metazoa > Arthropoda > Insecta > Lepidoptera > Geometridae > Eupithecia > Eupithecia exiguata. The sequence goes on along the minus strand of OX352233.1, from coordinate 1,729,302 downwards.
TTAATTTCTACGTCAAAATCTGTAAAATAGGGTACTAATTGGTGTTTCAGGGCATAATTTACCATTCTCAGCGAGCATGATACGCTTCCCCATACTGACTGCACGAACGCTGTGTTACATGTTACATTACAGTATCCACCTTAAGGTACGTTAAAAACCTACGCACAACTATAACATTAAATATGGATTTATTCCGTTAGGTACTCATTGTAACATTGTAATTATTAAAACATCAATGGTAATGAACTTGACTACTTAAATGATGCAACACACTACTCCACTTTCCTAAGAAACCGGTATAGGTTTGTTGTTAGTATTGAATAATAATATCATCTATAGCAAATACATATTATGTCTATATTAGGCAACTAGGTTAATGTGCATCCACAAGGACGCGCGACGTCACCTACTCCTGGAGGAGCACCGTTTGAAAATGATGGCAATACAATAAAAAATAAGAAATGAAATAAGTTCCTTCCTAAAATTTTAATTCGGACTATTATAGTCCGAACTATACTTAAAATAGCGCCGGCGCTATAATAGCGCCGGTGGCTATAGTCCGTAAGAGGCTCCAGACTCATATAATAATAATAATAATATAATAATAATATTATTATTATTACATGAGTCTTAAAGTAAGAAACGCCCATGAACCTGCTGGTTGATTTAAATGTATTTGTGAGTGAATCAAGCTAGTCTCCGACGAGACGGCAGCAGAGGCCGAAATTTAGCAAAAAAAAAAATAATATGGAAAAAACTAAAAGTAAAACTACACTCAGTTTAGGGTGATAAAAACGCTGCGCTTTTTCTGTGACGTCACCGTTCAGGTTGTTAAATCAAAGTGATTCTGTTCCTTCAATCAAAATAAAATAAGAAACAAATAAATGACAAAAAACCATCATGTTTGTTATGTGTGATGTGTTTATTAAATGTTTTATTTTCTTACTTTTTTTCAAAAAAGATATCCCGCTAAAAGCTCCATGACGTTGGTGAACGGTGACGTCACGTTTAGAAATGTTGCGATTGAGTCTTAAAATATCTACTTTTCAATGATTAAATTTCACTATAAAACCATCAAAAAATACAAAAATAAATAAATATGCTTTAACAATAGGGAACACAAATCAGGTTTTTGAGTCACATGCATTAACACTGTATTGGCTGCATTTTGAAAACGAATAAAAATTAAAAATAAACACACCAATGAGTATAAAAAAAATGGTATGAGGGAGATATACTCACGATTTTACCTTTGCTGGCCACTAAAACTATTTTCCAGCTACATTTAATATCTTTATCTATACAAATGCTGCGAATTTTTTGTTCTTTATCTGTTACTCAACATTTTCGTAAGTTTCTTCATAAAGATTTTCCTATCTGTTTGTCCTCGGTGTCATTAAACTCATCTCTATTTTAAATTGAGTTCTTATTCATTAAAAATAGATTAAATATTCATCGGATTAGCTCAGCGGGGGGCTTCGAGAATAGTGTTGCAGTTGTTCTGTGATCAGATATAACAACAACTCAAGGATTTCATGACGCAGTTATTAAGACTAATAAAATATTATGCCCTTAATTTTAATCATTATGACATTGGAGCTCAGACAATAGAGGGTAGAGGGTAGGTACAAATAATTAAATTTTTCATTCAAACCCAATAATCAATATGCTAAAAAAACACCAGTGCTATAGTAAAATTATAATTTGCTGACGGTATTTTAACGCCTACACTCGGTTAGACCCAAAGTCGGTTTTTGCAATCAATAATGTAGACCCTGATCAGGGCTTAAGCGAGTCTACCAAAGTCGTAAAACCGACCCCTGATTTGAGTCCAAACGAGTGTTTAAAGAAAAAAATATCAATAATATTTTTAATAAAAGAATATAAATAGTATTTTTTTTTCATTAAATTTACGGGAAAACATTTCACTGGGTACTTGCATCAAATTTAAGTATTTTTTTTGCGTCCTATGAGCGTACCAAGTTTAACCCAAACACGTCAATCATAGAGGTAAACACGCTCACTCAACAATTCTCTTGATTTTAAAGACAAAAAGCCGAACATAATTACAACTTTGCTTTCGCGCATAGCAATAGTACGAATAGAAAAATGAGACTCATTTATCGCATTCTTTTTAGCTACACTTCGTTTGTGTCTACTACCATTCTAAGCCTTTTTCGTGGAAAACCTCAATGGATTACGTTTGTCGAATGTTTTTTGTATAAACTCAGACTAAGGCCAGAATACAACATTTTCTAACATATTATTTTTATTTTTTACTAGTTTTTGCGGGCGGCTTCGTCCGCATTTTGCCGATATTAAAAGTAGCCTATATGTTTTTTTTGCTATTAAGTGCGTAGTGTGGTAATATTAAACGAAAAAATATTTTTTTTGGGTTATTATTAAATTATCGTAGAAAATAGCCTATAAGTCAAAACTCCTAGTGAGTTGCAAAATCTATCAATAAATAAATTCAAACAAATTGTCAAAACCTTTCTGTGCGAAAAGGCTTACTACAAAAAATCAAATTATTTAAAAGATAAAAAAGCTTGGGACGGGTTTGGCTCCCACTCGAAAAATAACAACTAACAGGCTAAAGGTTTCTTAGTCGCTTCTTTACTTTAGTCTACATACCGAAGCGACAGAAATCAAAAGTACCACTTTATTAGCGTGTCAGTGTTTTATTTTAAGAATTCGACCTTTTCTAAGTGCACATTTTTGTATTTATGGAAAAAAAGTTTTTTTTTCTACTATAAATATATAAATCCATGCATAGAACTAAATCTATGCTAAATTTTAAGTTCAGTTCAGTTTTGTTTTCATGAGGTAGCAAACACCAAAACATACCTACGCATGTATAATTATTTTAGTGTTTTGATAACTTTGTCGCACTTACGAATATTATTGTGAGTTCTTCATATAGGATCAAGGTGAAAAAACATCCTAAGAATTCCCATGCAAATTACGCGATTACAATGTTATGTTAAAATTTCCATAGAGCAATGACTGTTATTATTGCGTCATGATCAATTGAATTACTGATCAGATTAGTGGTTAGATTAGAACTAGTTTCGTACAAACTTTGTTTACGTTTGTTCGATTTGATTCCGATATATTATTGTGAATATATTTAATACATATATATCGATATATATGTGTATGTTGCGCGGTGGGCGAAGGTCCGCCTGCGACGCAGGAAGTTGCAGGTTCGATTCCCGCCTTGAAAAAAATGTCTGTACGATCTGCAAATATTTGTTCCGGGTGTTCTGGTTAGTAAAAATATCTATTAGTGTATTGTGTTATGTATATCAGTTATCCAGTACCCTTAACACAAGATCAAAAATATTGAGTATATTGAGTAGGTATTGATTTGAGGTAGTATAGGTAATAAACAACACGTGCGAAGCCGCAAACAGAAACTAGTTTTGATAGCAGCAGCCGTTTTGTCAAATTTGTTGCCGGCCCGCCGCCTTTGATGTTTAAACTCCATTGGGTACAAATAAATAAATCTGTGTCGTGTTTAAGGCGTTCCCCGACCCAAATTAGCGCCGCCACCTATTTTATCTTATTATTACGATATAGTTATCGATATAGTTTAGGCGTTCTCTTTGGCATAGAACTGCAAAAGATAGAGCGAAGTGGAAAAACTTGGGGGAGGCTTTTACTGCCTTAGGCGGTTCATACATAGAACTAGATAATATAGATTAAAACAAGTTATTCAAAGTAAATTTTATTTATTTATTAAATTAATTTAATACATTTTAGTAAGTAGGATTTTACTTCTCATTGCATTGTGTACTAGGATAATAAAGCTATTTTTATTTTTATTTATTGATAGTTTAGGCAGAGATACGCATTTAATGTTTGGTGGCCACAAAGGGTAACATCGTATCTCTGCCTAAGCTGTACATAGTAAAACTATTGCAGTAGAATTAAAAACAAGCTGATTTTAATTATCACAAACCTGCTATAGAACCTTTTTGAAATTACCTTTGTTCATAAGATAAAATAGGTGGCGGTGCTGTTTTGTTCGGGGTAGCGCTTTAAGTGATGATAGCAAGTTAGATATTTTTAAAGAAATTTACAAAAAATAATTAGGTACCTACCATGATTTGTCATGTTTTGAATTTTCTTATCTATTTTTTGCAATTCTTTTTGTCACAATATATTATCTCAAGTCATACTGCTCGGTGTGTCAATAATAGTTTCGGCCTGTGGTTTTGCTCGCGTTCTTTTTGGGATAAAAAGTAGCCTGAAAAACGTTATTCTAAGTCAACGTACTTGGAACGAATTATTGTTAATGGCAACATTTATTACCATTTAGGTAATTTTTAAATGTTTTTTGTGTCCAGATCCATTCAGTAATTACTGTTTCAGTAATTAAGTAACAAAATATCCATTCATCCATTCAAACTTGAATAGCCTCGACGACCTCTGTGGCGTGGTCGGCGAAGATTCGCCTGCGACGCAGGAGGTTGCGGGTTCGAAACCCGCCTTGGGACAAATGTTTGTACGATTTGCAGATATTTGTTCAATTCAAAATATTCACTATGAATTATATACTAGTTGCTGCCCGCGGGTTTTTGTTGCCCGAGTAAGTCTTTACCAACAAATCTACTCGATAGAATCTCAGCTGCTGTACCCTATTGAAGTTTCTGAGGCTAGGAGGTGCAGTGTCCAAAACTTCGTTTGTATGAAATAGTTGAAAGCAATGCTCTCTAAATGGCTCACTCAATCTAATTAATTGTTGCATTCTACTTTTGCATCATTAAAATTTATTTTTAGATGATTTGTAAACAATTAGGAATGGGCTACCAACTGCAATGAATTGTGATTGTGAAAGACACAAAGGGATCGAGGTTCAAAGAAAATGAAAATTCCATTCTTTATTTGGTAATTACACTTTCTGCTCACGGCCTTCACACATGTTGTTTATTCCATCCCATGGAAACTGATTTATGAGATAATTGCCTGTGATATTTCAGGATTTGCCTACACTTTTGCAAAATTTCAGCCTAAACCGTACAGTAGTTTTAGCGTGAAGAAGTAACGAGCAATCCATGTGTGATGCAAGTAACAGATAGAGTAGCTAGGTACAATTTTTTTTATGAACCTTTCTATACCACTGCTGGGATGTAACCATCATTAAAACGTTGAAAATAGTAGGTAGGTAGTCCAATATGAGAAGAGGTAAGAGTAGGAGAAAAGTAAAAAACATTTGATAGTTTAAATATGAGACAAATAAAGTCTATTATAACAAAAAAAAAATATTACATTAATAACCTTAAAACAACGTTAAACATTGCATAATTTCTTAGTTTGAAACAACATATAAAAGTAAAGTAAAACGGTATTTTGTCAGACACACCAAGTAAATTATCCAATCTTATAAAATCGTTGTTCCTTTGTAGAAATCCATCCAATTCTAAAATAAGAAAACAAACTATGAAAACTATCTTAGTTTGACGAATTCATTACGGATGTAAGCGGGTTAACTACTAACCTTATTGATGGAAGACCACCCTTACACCTGCAAAAGTCCCTCGTTAAGGGATAAAAAACCAACACAAATAAGGATCGTAGTTAAGCCGCTATCATCCGTAATGAAAACCAAAAGAACGTTTTATAAGTATTAATTCTCTGTTGAAATCCAACAGAATGCAGTCCGCTATCAGAAAGATGTTAACCCGTAAATAAAAATCCTGGCCGAGCTGTGGTAGCAAACCGTCTGATAGCTTACTATCAGAAGGGTCTTAACCTGTAAATAAAAATCCTGGCTGAGTGGTGGCAACAAAGCACAGCCATGAAATAAGAAGTTGTAGTTGAATCATAAAAATCCTAGTCCCTTAATAATTTTCCGGTAAATAACCAACAGGACTGTAACTGTGACTTACAATCCCAGATATAAAATGCGTTAAATTGTAAGTGCTAGTGGCAGAGGCCGGTGCTCATGTCTGTGTTCACAGACAGTTTGGTTACCTAATCAGTAGTGACTAGGATTTTTATAATTGTTACGGTGACATCTACACTACTTTAGCTGATATATTATTCTCTCTCCTATTCGCCCTTTAGTTTGACAGCGTTGATCTCATCCCTCTTACAAACAAAAAGCAGCCAGAAGAGTCCAGACACCACATAAACCAGCTCCAGACTTGGTGGCAGAACCACCACCGGGGTCAAGAACCGGACGAGAACCAGGATACTCATGCAGCGAAGAGTCTCGTACAATGGGGCTTTGGGAGACGCGTCCAAGATCATGCCGAAGGTGGTGAGGGAAGCGAAAATGTAGATGGCCAAGGGGATGACAGTCATGTAGGGAAGTACCTGAAACCGGAAAAAAGAGATATAAAAGGAGAAACTCAAGTCTAGTCCCATGCTTATTAAGGCCAGGACTATAAAAATATGAATCAATAAAAACACTATATTAAGCCCGCCGCTGTACACGCGTGTTTTCTATGGAAACGTTTGTAAACTATTTTCTATTCCATGGAAGCTAATATATGGCATAAACGTAACCTATATTTGAACTCAGGTTTAAAGCTATACCAATGCAAAATTACAGCTTAATCTGTTCAGTAGTTTCGGCATGGTCATGATGATGATCATCATCAGCCTATGTTAGTCCATTGCTGGACATAGGCCTCCCCTAATGAGCGCCCTGTCTTCAGCTTGTCGCATCCAGCATCTGTCTGCAGTCTTTCGCAGGTCGTTATCCCATCTACCCGGAGGGCGTCGATATTTTTTATGTTAAATCTAGCAACACTTTCAAAATAGCTTACGGTGTGAACCAGAAACAGCTTATAGAATCCACAGAGCACCAAGCTGTAGTGCGCAAGAAGGTAGATGGTACACCATGTCGGTAGCACAACGTTGTACTTCGATCTTGTGTGAATGGCCGGCTGAAATCAACAGAGAAAGTTTTACATAAAAGCTCTTAAACATATAGATACCGTTTTGCGATGATGGGCATGGAATCAACTGACTCAGGGAGGCTTTGATTTTCTCGGACTACCTGTGGAATCTGAGGTGATTCTATAACATACAACACTGGAGTCAGTGGATTCGTCTATTACAAACACTTATACAAATTATTTATTACCAACAAAATTTAATTAACTTAGGAACTCCACCTTTGAAAACTTATGAAAAGTCTTATAATACTCGAGTGTTTTTGTTGCAAATAAACATATATATATATATTTGCAACAAAAACACATTACAGTACGTACGAGTATTATAAGGCACTTAATGGGTAGGTAGGTAGAGTTATAATATTAAATTGTGATACAATGGCCTGTTAAACTGATAAAACAAAGTTATTGCTGAGGGCTTGGAGACTCTGCTTTTACCTATAGATCTCACACTAGGCGGAGCCTGTATCGTGAGATCCAAGCTGGTGATTCTTACAGTCACGAGAAGGTACTTTGTCTCGGTGTGAAACGTAATACACATAGTTAACACTTAAATTATCTTATCTAGTGCTTTAATATACAAGTGAGTCTAATAATACTTTTTTAAGCATTACAAAATAAAATCAATGATCTTTTGATTTATTTGGGGATTAAAGGTTTAAAGAGGAAAAGGTCATTGACTCTTACCTTGAACCACCTGAAAAACAAAAAGACAAAAACAACTAAAACTTAGCTATCTTATGATTTTGAGAATATCATCAGTGTCCGTGTAATTTAAGGTGAAAAGCCATTTGAATATGCTTTGTTTAGCTTCACGGACCTTATTATATACATATGACCACCCAAAACGGTGAGCAAAGGATGAGTTCACTGGTGGAGTAGGTATTTTAAAGACTCTTTTTGTGACTGTTGCATCTCTTGTTGACCGACAACACTGGTATGTTACTTTTTTTTTCGGTGATGTGTGAACAGTTACTGTTATTGATCGTGCTAAAATATCTAATACCTAATTGTTGCTTGGAATCCGGTTCTTAATATCCTCAACTTGATCTGTTAATTGTGTACTCTTGATATGCTTGTGGATACTCACGTCTTCTTCCATATCCTTGAATCGGGTGAAGTCACCTGGTTTCCAGCTGGGCCGTTCAAACACAGCGCAGAACTTGTGGTACCAGCTGTCGTAAGACTTGAACCTTTGGACTACGTAGCCGGTGTAGTACGACTGTAAGACATTAATGATTTAAGTTAGAAACGTAGATACTACTTTTAAAATTCATACAAACACTTATACTAATTATTTATTACCAACAAAATTTAATTAACTTACTCCACCTTTGAAAGAAATAATAAAACTTAAGAAAAGTCTTGTTATTTTTATATTTTCGAGAAATTTTATAAAATTTTAGACATCCGTCATGATGATTTTATAATAATGAATTATTTACAAATACCTGAATTTCGACATTTTATGAGGATACATTTGAGAAAGTATTTTTATTGTGCGTGTTACCTGCAGGTGAAGAGGGTTGAAGGAAGGCTGCTGGTAGATCAAGCCGTAGACAATTCGATCCTCTTTCTTCTCAGCCCTGAAGGTACCAAACAGTTTGTCCCAGATGATGAGAACTCCTCCGTAGTTCACATCGATGCAGTAGGGGTTGCTTCCTGAAAATTATTTACCTAAAGTTAGATCTTTTTACCAAAAAAGTCAAATCCAAAATAAGCATACCTATGTTTTGTCTTTTTCGCTGAAATAAAAAAAGCCGTAAAGTATTAGAATCTTAGTAACATTGACAATGATCTAATCGTTTTCTACAAGATTGGTGATAGTTTTTGAGTGATTTTGTTGAGTGATTTGTTGCACTTTGACATGACAGCGGCAGTCGCGTTTGCAGTTTTTATTTATTTATTAATTTAATCTACATTGTCGGCCACATCGTCACTTTCCATCAGGTGAGATAGAGATCAAACGATATTGACTATTAATAAAAATCTATCAACGACAATATGCAAAGAATGTTATGAATCTCACCATGATGAATTCTATGATGGCTAGGCGTATTTAGGATGTACTCCAGAGGCCCGAGGGTCTTGATGGTCTCAGTGTGGATCCAGAACATGTAGAGGTAGCTCAACTGGTGGTGCATTATGAACTGAGATGGTGGTATGGCTACTGCTAGAGGCAGGTAGAAAATCTGCAGAAAAAACATTCAATATTACTAAAAATTTATCGAACAGATTGCAATTGTCTAAACACAAGCTTAGACAGTAGGTAGAAGGAGCTATTCCCAAAGTGTCAAATTATCAATTCAGAATGTATAATTTGTGGAGAGACATTCGAAGAAGACTGGATACAATGCCACGAATGTAAGGACTGGGCCCATGAAACTTGCGTAGACATTAATCCGTCTTCTGCATATTATTATTGCGATGTCTACCAAGCTAAAAAACGACTGGGTCATCACTAAAGTACTGTCCGGCGCTACCCGACATTTTTACTGCATGCCAAATATTAGATGTCTAGAATTTTAAAAATAGCAGATCCTAAAAACTAAATGGTCCTGCCAGAGACATTGAATCTGCAACCTTCAGCATCTGTTATTCAAATAAAATTCTACCACTAAGCAACATAACTTGCAGTGAAGCATCAGTAATCTATGTACTTCCAAGGTTCCGAACACAATACTCTCATGGTTGACGGGACAACGCGATTAGTGCCCAGAACAAGGAAATTTAATAACTCGCTGGTTCGCTGGTATTAAGGAAATGTCCCTCAATCTGTCGATGGAGGGACTTAAAGTGGTAAACAATTCACCGATCTTACAGAAGTAAATAGAACCTCTTAAAAGTGACTTAAGTCTTGTGTGAATGAGATGTAGGCACACTTACCTCTGGGGTATTAGGTATTTATGGATTTATTGGATAGGGAAATTTTGAGAGATACTACCATATCCGTTTCAACTACAGGAAAACGATCTAAGGAGCATTATGTATTTAAGAATTTTTGATCTTCAATGACAGATTTCCAAAAAATTTACCTTTAGTGTTAGTAAGAAAATGAACATTTTACCAATACTGAAGTTCAGTTAGATAATTATTTTTTGTCCTCGGAAAAATTGTTGTGTGTTTAAAAATCCAGCTGTGCCCTGACACTGGGTTAGGGTAAGGTACCAAAATGGCGCCTTCCCGAGAAATTTTCTTCATTTCAATACTCACAAAGCCACACCAGCCCTGCACCACCGACTGCCGGATCCCCACAGCCATGTTGAAGTGTTCAGACGTGTGGTGGACTTGGTGCTGCGCCCAAAGGATGTGGACCTCTGAAAACGATGGATGTGTAGGTCATTTTAAATGGAGATCTATGTTGTTAACCTGAAGCTTTTGCCACGAATTGACAAATCTCCTAAGACGTGACCAAGCGGATTAGCTCGTGAGGGTACGTGCACACAACGGTTCTGTTTTTACAGGACCGGTTTTTAATTATCCTGGAAACAATCGTTTACTGGATCTGGAATACTGTGTGCCGCCATCACGGAAAAAACGGATCATCTAAAACGAATATTGTGTGAATACCCTTAGTCCATTTTCTTTTGATATTCGTAGTTAATTTTTTAATCGAAATACAGCCAACGTGCTGCCAAAAATAGGAATGAGTGATACACTCAAAATCTATCTGATAATAAAATCCAAACCCACTGTTATTAAAGAGGGGAAAATACAGCATTTTGAAGAGATGATCAAATAAACTTACCATGACATGCCCTATGCATCCAATAGTAGAAGAAGTCCACTCCAATTGCAGCCAGCACCCAAGTAGACAATTGATCCCAGGGCAAGTCTACCAGCTTGTAGTGAGTGTATATCCACGAATACGCAAAGTGTTCTGCACCGCGCCATATGAGTCTGGAGAAAAATATTAATCTACTGTCTGTAGGCCTCAAGCAGAGCAGCAGCAAGGGAGTACTACAGCAATTTTCTTCTGTGTAATACCTTAACCGTAATCACCAAGCTGCCATCCAAGCATGGAGTTTATGAGACCTATCTCATTAGTACAACATGGTGGCGCCACCAGTCGCGCCACCAGTCGCGCCGCCAACAAAATGTGTATAGTTGTGTACACATTTTATTGGAGTATGTATGGAGGGTACCTACCTCACCTGGTATCAGCATGGTTGCGCAAAAATTTTTTTGCCAACAACCAAATCACCTGCTGATAGCGCTACCATCAATATGTGTCGAAATATTTGGCGTTTCACTCACTCCAACACCAGTTGATGGTGGTGTTTGTTGTGGTGTTTCTCGCTTGGAACCTCAAGACACCACAGAGTGGCGCAACCGGGGTGGGGCCATCATGGAGTCCTAATGAGATAGGGCTCTGTTGCATAACAAAACCCTCCGATTGGGGGTGGCACACACAAACAAGGGACGTTTTGACATAATCACCACCCTTGCAGGTGGATTGCTGATCGCAGTAGTTTAGCAGAGTATCAGAAATGCAAAGAAAGAAGCCGCTGCCATTCCTCTGGTCGGTTGTCTTAGTCGCCTCTTACAAAATCCACGGGCTGCGTTCGAAGAGTCTACTGGGTGCTTAAGTATTTTCCCATATTAGGCATTTCAGTTTGAGTAGTTTTTCCTTGATTTATACACTAAAAACTAATTGCATTCTAAATTTTAAGCTTCTATGTCTGCTAGTAGAAGTGCCATAAAGTTTTGATGATCGGTCAGTCAGTGAGTGACAAAATTAAGAAATTTTGAATCGTTATAATTCTTTAACTACTGGTTAAATGAAATTTAAAATATACCGTGTTTATACAATGCCTGTTTGGTTACTGAAAATTTACAGGCTTATAGTTTAATCCACAACGAAGTTATAGGGGTCGAAAATGGCCTGAACTGCTTCCCAAAAAAAATGGTACAGCCGCCGTGCCGCTTTTTTGCTCGACTTGGTATCTCATCTGGGGGCACTGCCGTGCCCCCAGATCCCCCCGTCACAGTAATGTTATCTACTGTCTATAGATAACATTACCGTGCCCCCGTCGACGGCGCGTTGTCGAATTGTCCGTCTGTATATTTATTTAGGTTCTGTATACTTACAATGATTTCGCAACAGATTATGTACTCTACATTAAATTATATCAGCTGTTCACAATATTTTCCAAATCAATGAATATAACTCGATGCTTTGAAACGGAAATCCAATTAACGATTCAGCGAAATGGTCAACCATTTACCATCAAAACCACGTTTCCATTGTAATTAATGGTTGTTCCTGAGTCTAATCAGAGTCCGAAGTATTTTAGTCCAACGAAGGTAGAACATAAACGAAATTAATTAGGTACTATTAATTTCGTTTATGTTCTACCTTCGTTTTACTAAGATACATTTTCCAAAAGTCATCGTGTTAGAACTGATTTATGGAATAAAAAGTATTAGCCCATGTTACTTTCCATCCTTTTAACTAACTCCATGCCAAAAATCAAGCCGATTAGTTGCTTAGTTAGGGCGTGAAGGAAGGACAAACAAAGACACTTTCGCATTTATAACATTATTATAGAAGTATAGATTTTACCTTCCACTCTCCAGAAATAGTCCGTTGGAAAAGCTTGTTATCTGATCGTTCAGCCGTAGCCCCTTCTTGCCTTCCAACTTCAGGATGATGTGCTCCATAATCATGAACATGAGGAAATATGGCCATGACTGTAAGAAAAATAAAAAAATGCATAAATTGTGGGTAGTTGCGTGAAACTGACACTTTAATATTTTTATTAGTGTTTTAGTAAAAGTTTCAAGGAGTTGCGTTGGCTTGGGGTAAACCAGGAAAAACAACAATTTCATAATTTAAATCAGAATTCAAGTCAATAGGTATAATTACTGTTTTATTTTTACCGTTCTGTGTTACACTTATTTTTTTCGGCTCCTTACATACGTACTACCTACTAATATTTTTTTAAAGATATTATATCTGACATTCTACCAAGTACTCTATTTATGACAGCCTGTGATCAAAATTAAAAAAAAAAAGTAAAATAACGTAATAAATAATCATTAATTGCTAAAGTTATAAAGTACTACCAGCTGCCCGCGGCTTTGCATACGCTTTTCAAGGAGCCTATGTCAGTCTCCGGAATAGCATTTACCTGCTGCTATTGTATGCATGTACTATGTTAGATTTGCACGCACTTGAGGCAGGATGTAGTGAGACTATATAATGTAAGACCTACTGTACCTACATTTCAGCAAATAAAGAATATGAATATACTATTTTCGAATTTATAATATTAGTATTTATAGATGGGTCCTAGTTCAATTATAAGAAAACGCTGGGGTGATGATTTGAATTAGAAAGTCTTATAAAAAAGACATCAATCTAGAGAAACTTTCTCGGGGCAAATTCAATTCAATTCGTTTATTTCAGCTTAGATACACATAATATACATATTTCAGCCATATAGATTTACAAAAACAAAAGTAAAATAAAAACAAACATCTTAAATTATTGAACCACACAATCTTCACAAGTGCATGGCACTATGTGTGCGCGTCCAGTGCTTCATGAAAGCGCAGTCCGTGTCCAGCCTTCCAGCTATATGTTTCAGATAGCTACTGGTACCGCCCCTGACCCGGCGCATCAGGGATGCTGTTCTGTTGCGGATGATTGTGTAAAAATCATCAACGCGAGACTGCAAACATCCTGGACGCGCTACAGAAGCAGGGCAGTCCCAGTAGCACTCTGATCGGTAAGGACTCGGTAAAGATCCATCGGTAGATCCCTGATAAATTCAGGCGTTTCTGTTGTTAAACAGGACAAAAATCTATACACACCTGAACATAGATATTGTCTTCCTCTCGTCCAAACAAACTGTCCTTTGGGTTGACCACATAGAACATACGCCCGGCACCCTTCAGAAACTCCATGGCTTCATCATCATAATCCACGAAAATCGTCTTGTTGTAGTTTATTGGAACTTCCATTGTACACGCGTTCTCTCGCTTGTTTTATTGTAAGCCCGGCTATTTAATTTTGTTTTTTAATATTCACTGATAAGCAAAACTTAAGGTAAAGAATATAATTAATTGACCCTTATCGCAAAAGGTCAAATAATCGCAACGGATTTTTTAACACAAATCTAAGAAGTGAGGTAGAAAAGAAAACTTTTCAGTGCAGCAATAATGTGGGTCAAAGAAACTTTTTGGGTGGATAGTTCTTTCTACCCTACTATAGGCATAATGAGGATTTTCATGTTGGTTTAATTCCCTTATATCGATCGCTTTAATGATTATTGATTTGATTATTATTGAAACCATTAGTTGTTCTATATTAAATCCAACTAATTAATTGACTGAGCAAAGATATCTTGAACAAAGTAGAGGTCAGACCCTAGTTTGATCAAAAATTGTACTACCTCAAAATTTCACAATAATTTCAATTATTGTGAAGTATTTATAAGGTCAAGCGAATGTGAAGTAACCACAAACGATGAAGATAGTTTATTGGAATTTTTTAAATGTTTTTAAGTACTTTAGAAGGTAGCAGGTATTATATTCTTAAAGGTAGGTATTATGATCAAATTACTTGTAGTATCTTGCCATATTTTTTTATCGCTATCATTGTAAGCATGACATTGGATGGAGGTAACATTACATCAAAAACTCTTTTAAGGGTGTTCATGTGTTTTAAAGTAGGTACTTTGATAAATCTCTTTAAAACGATTTTGATTAAAAACTACTAACAAGTGCTTAAAAGTTCTTTGATTTTTTTCACGTTGCTTCACCCCAGTCTGCCGTTATCTTTTCTGACGCAATTGAAGGCTGGTATTTCGTAGAGTCAACATTTTCATGATCTTTGAGATCCTACTCTGTGCAAATATAAAATGTAGAATTTTTATACTCCTATACCCAATATTCCATTTCATTTTCTGCACAAAACCTCCAAGATAGTTTTTTTGATTAGATGTTTGATGAAAAAAATATATCTAACATTATCTCAATTTTGATACATATTTGCCTTCTTCTCCGAACCGATGTAACTTACTGACTTGATTTTTATAATGAAAAATAAAGCAAATGCAGGATAGATTTGTCAAAATAAATATTGAATTACTTGAACAAGTACTCTTTTAATTAAAAGTAATCTTGATTTTTGCACACGCGGTCTGCTCTGTCCCGCTCCTATGAACGCGAAATCCTATACCTATCCTTTTCACAAAATGGCGTTAGTAGCTCCTTAAGATATACTAATTAACTACAATTATTAGTTATCAGGCGGCCAAGGTAGTGCAAGTCGCAAGTCGGAAGTATTACGAGACGAATCTTGTGTTTTTGTTGGATATAAACTACCACCGCTAGTAAAGATCTAACAAAACTCCTAATAGAGTCCACAGATGATCGTAATGCTGGCTTTTATTTCGGTCAACGAATTAGCATTGCCATTCAACGTGGCAATGCTGGAGAACCGCAACCTTTAAGGATCTTAATATGTCTTGGATAATGTGTATTTTTTTTTATCCGTAAATTTTACGTGACCACCCAAGCAGCCGTCGTTAGCTAACATGTTGTTATAAAATATAAATTAGTTCTTTAGATTACCGCTAGCTGGTAACCACAACCTATAAGGATCTAAATAAGCCTTGGGTGAAGTACCTAGTACTCAAAATAAGTACGTACAATTTAATTTATAAAACAAAACAAGTAGAATAAATCTCAATCACGGATCAATGACCAATATGACCATACATTACTATTTAAATTGTTCAACTTTTCTTAACTAACTCTGCTGTTTTCTTTATTTCTTTAATATCTGTGTTATTCTTTTTGGCCTTATTGTTGTACATATTTTAAGTATTTTATTGGAAATTGTAACGCTGTGGTTTACCTCAATAAATAAATACAAGCTAAGTACCTATGTAGTTGTAGGTCATCATCATCATCCGTCCAAAGCTGGACATTTACCCCAGCGTTTGTCAGTTCTTCTCGAGATATGGCCAGCCCACTGCCATTTCAGCTTGCTAATCCTTTGAGCTATGTCGATAACCTTGGTTCTCTGTCGGATGTATTCGTTGCGAATCCTATCCTTCAGAGAAACTTTGAACATAACTCTCTTCATAGCTCGCTGGGCGACTTTAAACTGGTGGACCAGCCCTACTGTGAGTGTCCACGTCTCAGCTTCGTAGGTCATGACGGGTAGGACGCACTGATCGAACTTTCGTTTTCAAGCATTGCGGTATGGATGACGAGAAGACTCAACGTAGTTTCCCGAACCGAGTTATATTCAAAGAAATAAACATAATGATAGTACCATGTCAATATGTTTATTTCTTTTCTTTATACTCATAAGAATATCATTCAGTTCCCCAAAAAAAGCGATAAACATAATATAAATAGTAGAAATAAACATAAGCTTGCTGTGCCCACAACCAGGCTTCAAGACTAATGTGTCTTTTAAACGCTTGTACAACAAAACTCCTAGCGAGTTGCAAAATCTATCAGTAAATAAATTCAAACAAATTGTCAAAACCTTTCTGTGCAAAAAGGCTCACTACAAAATATCAAATTATTTAGAAGATAAAAAAGCTTGGAACGGGTTTTGCTCCAACTCGAAAAATAACAACTAACAGGCTAAAGGTTTCTTAGTCGCTTCTTTACTTTAGTCTACATACCGAAGCGACAGAAATCAAAGGTACCACATTATTTCCGTGTTAGTGTTTTATTTTAAGAATTTGACCTTTTTTAAGTGTACTTTTTTGTATTTATGGAAATAAAGAATTTTTGATTTTGATTTAGCCTCTTTAATATGTGTTCGTAACGTAGTTTATTGTTTATTATTAAATAGTAGTTGTAGGTATGGTTATCGAATTCACCAACTGAAACGGATGCACACTTCCACTCTCACCTTCCACAAACAGATAACTGAAATCGAGAAAACTATCATATCATACCAAATTTAATAAGTTAGGTATAAAAAAGTAAAAAAGAACATGTCGTAAACTTTTTGTTGCAGACATATCATTTGTGATTCTATGTAGGTTAAGGGTTAAATATTGTTACTAGCACGTAGTACATATTTTTATCAAATCAGATTATTATTATATTATTTACGAGGGGCCCGCCCGGCTTCCCACGGGTAGACTAAGTATTTAAGAAAAAATAAAAAATATATTAATTTGACACACTCTTGGCAGATTTACCATGCTCAGAACACTCGATTAAGTCTGCTTTTGACAAAACAAACAACCAAAATCGTCCGTTTGGAAGCTATGATGTCGCTACAACCCACAGATAGATACACACGCAGACACATAGATCCGAAGGACTTCTTCAGGTTGAGTGCGGTTCTAGGCGCGCGCGTTCCGCGTCCCTCCGAGCACAGAGTGGGGACGAAACGTTGGTGTTCTTCCAACACAAATAAGGTTCGTAGTTAACCCGCTTACATCCGTAATGAACCCTTTTCTTGTGTCGGGGCATAATTAAAAATATATTATAATAAAAAGATACTTAAGTTATTATTATAACTTTGTTATTTTTCGTTTATTTTTTATTATTCTAGGATTCTAATGGTCAAAGAATTTTTCAAATCCATCCTGTAGTTTCGGAGCCTATTCAATTCGAACAAACAAACAAATCCTTCCTCTTTCCAAGTAGTTATTGTGACATAGCTGTAATAGTTAGACACATTTTTTTGTAGATATTGATATCTTCTATAAACTGTAGTATATCACTTTGCTCTATTATTGTCAATAGTTTCCGCAGCGTACGCGATATAAGGATTTTTTATGATATTTTTTCACACCTTGGGTTACATTATCGAAGTTTTCATACGGATATCTAACTTTTTTGAAAATGTTCTGTATCTTATTTTCATCAGGGATAATGTTCTAATGGTGAACTTTTTTGAAATCGGTCCATTTGTTTCGGAGCCTTTTAAATTCAAACAAACAAACAAAATTATCCTCTTTATGATATTAGTGTAGAAAAAAAATCTGATAAAAAGTGTTTAAAAACTGTAGGTTATATTTACCTATTATTGAGTTAATCTTCGGTTTCGACAAAAAATAATGTTTCATATTTATAACTTCGAACAAAAACTCAATGCCTATACTAATGTGATACAGGTCTTCAGGAATGCTGCAGACATGACCAGCCCAGCTCCAACTTTTTGATTCTTTTCATTCAAAGGTTGCCTGTAAGAGATCGCTTCTAAGCGCTAAGGCCGCCCATTGAACATGTTTCATGTAATGACATGTGTTTTTGTAATGTTATTTTTCTGGTAAACAATAAAGTATTATTGTATTGTAAGCATTCGGTGTATGGGAGCGCTGTGTCGTATAACGGATTCTTGAATATGCTTTTAAAGCACCATTTGTATGAAGGAAGCATAGCCACGTGCCTCGCCTCTACCTCACTTCGACTTACCAGTGAGCGACGCGCCTGCCGGAGACAGAATTCACACTGAGAGGCAGCGGCCGGCAACGACGCGACGTGGCTGGTCGAAAAGCTGGCCCCGCGCCATGGGCTGGACAACTGACAAAATCGCGCCTCGCTGTCACGGTCGAGGCTTGATCCCTATGTCGAAGTGCAAGCGACTATGCTTATTTTACAAAATCCTTCAAAATGGCAGTGGAATCGCGACGCGGCCGGGGAAATGCCTCCAACTTGATTCCGCCGGAACTGAGAAAGTTGAGAGGTAAATAGTAAACTCGTTTCGCCCCGCGATATTACCAATTTTTTTTCCTGATGAAATGGTGTCTTAGCTACATATGTAACGAAAGGTGTTTCTTGCGACTTACTGCGGTATTGTAATTTTTCCCTATGAGGCGTTCGGTCTGCGGCTAAGTAAAGTTTAACATGTGTTTTGTAAAGACTTGGTATTACATGGATCTCAAAACTTTTTACGGTAGACGAACTGAGTTACAAGACTTGTTTTTTTTACAAGTTTTGTTTTTGATGGAATCTCATTTCTTTTTGTAGGTAGTCCTACTTTTTTCCTTTCCGGTACCTTCTACTTCTTGAACACCAACTGCAAATGTAACTTTGTAATCTTATATAACATTTAGGGATTACAAATTTATTTATGCACTTGGTGTATCAAGAAAACTGGACCGAAATTGCAAAATATTTTAGTTTTTCCTTGATTTATACACTAAACACTCACACCACACACACACACACACACACACACACACAGACACAGAAGCTTCAAATGTAGAATACAATTGTATTCTAAATTTGAAGCTTCTGTGTCTGCTAGAAGTGCCTTAGAGTTATGATGATCGGTCAGTCAGTTAGTGAGTGAGAAAATTAAGAATTTTGACTAGATATAATTCTTAAACTACTGGTTCAAATTGAATGAATTTTGAAATACACCGTGTTTATACAATGCCTGCTAAGTTACTGAAAATTTAGGCTTCTAGTTTTATCTACAACGAAGTTATAGGGGGTCAAAAATGGCCTGCACTGCTTCGAGAAAAGGATGATACGGCCGTGCCGCTTTTTTACTCGATTTGGTATCTGGGGCCACTGCCGTGCCCCCTAGATACCAAATCCAAACCTAGGTATGTAACGACCACCACCGTTGTGCTTGTACTTTTTTTTTCTCTTCAGTTCTTTTCTTGTGAATTTCTTGTTAATTATTGTAATGCAGCAATTTTAGTAAGTAAGTAATTGTATAAATTTTGTTAAGTGTTAGTAGTGGTTACTCTTAGCTTAGGTACTTAATTGTAATTACCTACTATTGTTAACAAGGGAGAGCTGTGCTTTAATTTTTCCTCCGCTAGCAAGCAGTTTTTTAATCACTATACGCGAGGATATATTATTAGTTTAGATGTAAGTTTACATAAATAGTATATGTACAACTGTTTATTCTCCGAATAAACTAGAATAAAATAAATTTTCAAACTTATTATAATCTATGAAGGAAGGTTTTGACTTATCAATACCTGTACGCACTTTCTCCCACCCTATCCGAACCTCTTGCGCGATCTGTGCCATTTGACCTTGCATGTTTCACGAATTATTAGTGTGGTAGTTAACAGCGTGAATGAAAGGTTCAATTGATAAGTTTCGGTTTTGATTGTGTGTTTTCGCTTTACCATGTCTCATCTATTTATATGACTACCTACCTGTGTGTATGCATATAACAACTATCGGATATAACGGCCGAAGTAAGGTCCCTTCAATGTCTTTATATCCGGTTTTGACTATAATCATCATTATAGTCAAAACATCATTAGATGAGAGCGAAAATTAATTTTCTAGCGATTTTATGACTTTCGCTCTCATTAAATAATGATTTTGTTTTTGTAAAACTAAAACCGTGCAAAGATAGGTATTTATGCGAAATTGCAATAAAATCGGGCAGGTAGTTTCCAAATTAATCGGAAGGCTTAAAGAGTGTTTTCTATTGTATAGACCTAAATTTATGCAAAATTTCAACAGTTTTAAAACTAGCTCTATTTTAGTATCGTGCCAGGAGGCGGGCGAAGAGACTACGCCGCAGTTTTTAACTTTTGTGGTCTCTTCGTTCAACATATAACCTATACCTATAAACTTGTTCAAATAAACGATTTTGTATTTTGTATTTTTTTGTATTTTGTATTTTTTTGTATTTGTAGTAATAGTGCGATATTGAATAGGATCTACCTACTTAATGTGTCAAAGAATTCAAGTATGGATTACAAGATCAAAGGCCTTTGATAAGTCTAGGAAACATGCTTAGATAACGAGAAACGTTATGACTTAACATGACTTTTTTGACGATTGATGTGGCACGGTGGGCGGGCGAAGGTCTGCCTGAGACGCAGGAGGTTGCGGGTTCGATTCCCGCCTCGGGACAAATGTGTGTACGACCTGCAGACATTTGTTCAGGGTGTTCTGGTCGTTTTCTATGTAAGTATAATAAAAAATATTTATCTATGTATTGTATTATGTAGGTATATCAATTATCTAGTACCCATAACACAAGCGCTGCTTAGGTTGGGGCTACATGATGCTGTGTGAATTGTCCAGCATTATTTATTTTTTATATTGTATATTCAATATTTAGTGCAGTATTGGCTTTAAAAAATAAATTTTATAACATCAATTTTAAGATACAATTTATGTTACAAATGAATACACGACATCAGTGGCGCAGCGGGCGAACGATTACGGTTGGTCGATTGTCGACCCGAAATATTTGTATGATCTGCAAATATTCGGTTTTCTGGAAGTGTTTTCTCTGTATAGTGATTTTTCGATATCCATGAAAGATCATCAGTCATATAATACCCGCAACACGAGCTGTGAATAGTATGGGCTTAGATGAAGCTGTGTGCATTTTCCAGCATTATTAACTTACTATACCAATTATTGTTATAAAGAGGAAAAATTTGTTTTTTGTTTGTTTGAATTGAATAGGCTCCGAAACTACTGAATAGTTTTGAAAAATTCTTTCACCATTAAGATCCTACATTATCCCTGATAAACATAGGCTATAGAATATACCCGTGCGAAACCGGGGCGGACCGCTAGTACCTAATAATGTTCTTGGAGTAGTAAGTTCTAGATTGAGTTGGTGCTTTTTGCGATGTGTTTTAAATCAGAAATACTGTAGCAACCTTTACATTAACAGCTTAACACTTCCAATGCCGCACACCTTCATTCTCAGCAGGAGGGCCTCGCCCGCCCCTGCGCAACGCACAGTGAATGGGTTAAGAAAAAATAATTGATGTTATTTTTCATTTGTTCCAGGTGTGTATCAGTCAACCAACCTTGTAGATTATAAATAGGTAGGTATTTGACGACCGATGTGGCGCGGCAGGCGAAGGTTCGCCTGCGACGCAGGAGGTTGCGGGTTTGGTTCACGCCGTGGGCTATTGTTTGTATTAGTGTAGGGTATATGAGAAAGAGCGTTAGTTTTCAGTAGATGGACGTCTTCTGGCCGAAGTACCTATAATAACAATAACAACCAACACAATAACAATAATAACCTACAATAATAAACAGTAGTTATTCTGTAGCTAAAATGAATATCATGAATGACTTCTTCTTGACCATTATCCAGACCAAAACTAGTCTAAGGTTTTCTTTTGTTTTTGAGTCTTGTGGCGCCATCTCTCAGTTCACGCAAGAACTAACTAATACATTAGGAGAGATTCCTCGTCTTTATAAAGCGAAACCTTTTATTCTAGTTAGGTACAAGTTCTTTGTGAAGATGGCGCTAGTTACCTTTTTAGGGCAAAATAACATGAAGGTGGTATAATGTATGACGTTGCATACCACAGATATCGGTACTAATTCATCGTTGGTTTACCAATGAAGTATTAAAGTCATAAAAGGGGTATAACAAAGCAGTACCTATTGGCGGTAATAAGTAAGTAATAATGTTCAAGACATTAGGTACTTATTTAATTTTTGTGTAGTAAATATGGTCTGATTTATTTATGAGTATCAAAATGTACAGACCAATTCCCAGCGAACGGGATGGCGCCATTATTGTATAAAAAGTGGAAGAGTAAAAGATCGTTGTGAAAGAACATTATAAAAAGAAAGGCAGATTTGTGTTTATGTTATGTTTATGTTATGTATTTTGTGATACTCACGTTTTAACTGATTTTTCTAATAAGTAAGATTTGCTAGTTGTTTAGTTTTTTTAATAGCTAGGTACCTAGTTCATTACCTATACCTACGCGATTATTCACAGTCGAATCGCCTCCTGGGTCAGGCGGTTTGTTATTGCCTGACTGAGCACTGCTTATAGCTCAAGGGTCTAGTTAACTAGATTTTAAAGGCCGGCCCATACATACCTACCCTCTTATACTTTTTTATAGTGGGGGAATCCTATATATGGATACCGTTCTTTCGTTAGTGGTGAAAGAACGGGTGGGACGCACTCTTGTCGGCTAATACCTACCCACCAATGTGTTTTTCTCTCTGCACCTGTTTGTATGGGTAGAGTAATGTCGGGTAATACCGGTCACCTAAGCTAATTGAAACATAAAGAACCAAAAATTCAATTTCTCATTTAAAATTTCTTTGGCGAACTTAAATTTAACTATTATTTTATCATACTTAGTAACTATGAGATTAGTATTCTCAAAACACATGGCATAACAGACTTCTTAGAGAATATAGCTTTGACCGGTATTGCCCGAAATAGCGGGCAATGCCGGTCAGCAGGTTGACAATTACCAGTCAGTTATTTTAAAGGCATAAATCAAAAATATAGTGGTTCGGAATTCGTATCCCGAACATTCGGCAGGAGCCCAATGCCCACACCGAACGCACCAGAAACACGGTTCGTTGTGCCGACCATAATTGTTGCACAACAAACACTTACTTTCCTCATCATCTATATCAGTGTCGTCATCATCGCTTACATCCAGCATATCAATTTCAGTTACAAAACATTTGTTTCGAGGCAGGAATCAAATCTGCAACCTCCTCGCAGGCGGACCTTCGCCCGCTGCGCCACAGTGGTCTTTAAATAAGGCAATATTTTACAATGTTAAATATAATAAGGGAGTTGGGCTGGTCACGTCTGTCGAGCCAAGAGAGCTGTAGTTGCAAAAGTAGTAGCGACCGATTGGCGGCCTGACCAGGCGTGAAGGTGACGCGGCAGACCTAGATGGCGATAGGACGTATTGGACAAATTATTGGCCTATTGGACGAAGGTAGCTGAGGATCGTGATGTCTGGAGGGGTAATGGAGAGGCCTTTGCCCAGCAGTGGGATGACCGGGCTAATAATAATAATAAATAATCATAACAAGGTCCATAATGCGCAAAATCTTCAAAATTCCAGGTCTTACGCATAACTATGATAGTTATAGGTACTGTTCCCAGCTGCTCGTTCTTATTGCGTTAAATATGGGTTCTCCACTGCGGGCTTACTTCTCACGTGTTAACCGCAAAATAATTATAAACGTAGCAATACTAAGTACAGAGTGTTGGCTTGGCGCCCGCTAGCTGTTATCACAGTTTGTTGGCACGTAAAACTTAAAGGAAAGAACCAAAATGATCTAAAATGATGGAACGAAATGATGGTGGTTGTTCATTTCTTTCAAAAAATAAATGAACAACCGCGTCGTTATCAAAGTAGGTACAAACATAATCTTGTGATACCTGCATCAAAATTAAAAATACATCAAACTAGTCCACACTCAATGGCGGTAAAAATATATAATAAAATTCCAGACAAAATAAAAAGTTAAGAAAATAATAATATTTTTGAAACAAGATTGAAAGAGATGCTTTTGAATAAATGCTACTACGAATTAAATGAATTTTTTAAGTGATACATTTGGTGACATGTAATTGAAATTTTCCATTATTTTGACATACCTACCTCATATCATATTATTAAACTAGTATAAATTATCTGGCCGTCTCTCATTGCAACACCCTGAATGGGTACATATTGTGTGTATTACCTTTTAATTATAGTCAATAAGTTCTGACAAATTTTATGTACCATAATATGATGCAATAAATAAATGAAATGAAAGACAAAAATATATCTCTTTGTGGACGCTTCAGGTTCATTGTTAAAGCATATAAGATATTCATGAAACCCTACTCTACTACAGCTTTTGCTCTACGTACTAAGTAAAGCAAAAGCAACAGCCTCTAATTATGGACCGAGGGTCTTCTTCTTCATCATAAATCTTCTCTTTTCCAGCCTGTACATATAGGTACCTTGCTACATCTACGAGCAATTTGGCGCGGCGGTCTGCCTGCGATGTAGGAGGTTGCGGGTTTGATCCTGCCTCCAAATGTTTGTCGAATCTGCAAATATTTGCTCCGGGAGATCGGGTTATTTTCTATGTATGAGAAAAATAATAAGGAGCATTTATTTTATTCTGCATGTAAAATTTCAGCCCGATCCCTTCAGAAGTTTTGGCGTGAAGAGGTTACAAACATACAAACTTTCGCAATTATAATATTAGTGTGATATATCTAATTACTGTTGGCCTCTATATATAATAATAATAATAATGCTGGACAATTCACACAGCATCATCTAGCCCCAAGTTAAGAAGAGCTTGTGTTATGGGTAGGTACTAGATAACTGATATATATAATAAAGTACAATACATAGATAGATAATTTTTTATTATACAGAAAACGGCTAGAACACCCGGAACAAACATCTGCCGTTCGTGGGACAAATGTTTGTAACATTTGTCCCAAGGCGCGAATCGAACCCGCAACCTCCTGCGTCGCAGGTGGACCTTTGCCCACCGCACCACAGAGGTCGTCGAATATATACGGATCAAAAGGACTTGTTGACCTTGCAATATTAGCAAACGTAACTCCCATAAGTAGGAAAAGTAAGCAGCATGCGGCCGCGACTTTTTACCTACTTTTACCAGCTTTTGCAAGCACTGTCTCATGTCGATTCAACCCTTGTTATAGAAAACTCTAGAAATTAATACAATTAAGTCTGTATTATTGATAAATCGTCGAGCAAAGACCTGCCATTAGCATGAGTAACCCAGTTAATTTCTATTACCTAAGTTTTGCCCCATAATGCACGCAACTCGCCCGCCACACTGGCACCTTTGATTATTCATCGACCACCCTCTCTGGCTAACCCACAGAACACAGACTTTCCCGTGGGAACTCCACATTGCAGGCTTACTGTTGTTCTAGCTATGGCAGCGTTGACTGCGCTATAGCCTGCTTGAGTTCTTGCTTGAGTTGGACAAATAAAGTCTTAGAGAATGCAAAGACCATTATTTCCTAGTTAGTTGTAGTGTGTGTGAGTTGTAGTGATACCTTGAATATGGGCCGGACTCCACCAAAGCGAGCGGAGGCTGGGTATCTTCAAGAGAAGAGTGAATAGGTTTTTTAACAAAAAAAAGGTAACAACTTTTAAAAAAAACTTAATTTTTTGTGATACATCATTGGCTACATCTTCACTATCCATCAGTTGAGATTGTGGTCAAAAAAATTACTGACTTAAAAACGAAAAAGTTCCGGAGATTACCCATCTTAAGCAAATATTCAAACTTACTTCTCTTAACCTCTTCAAATTTACAAAACGACGCCAGAAACCTCACCCTTGAGCCACCTTCATCCTTCGAGTCCCTTCGAGCGTTACAATGTTATCAGTCCATCGCATCAAGGTCTTGCTTGGTAAATTTTAACTGGGTACACCGATGGATAGACTACACCATACTAAAAACCTGAGGCAAATATTCAGCCTCACATATACGCAGAATTGGAGTGACTCCGTGCTATAAACGACCACACTGCGCGCCCATTGAATAAGCAATGATGCTGAACCTGACCTGGATCCTCATTGGATCTGGATGAGGGAAAATCAACTTTAACTATTCCTGATACGACTGAGATTCCTCCAGAGCTTCAATGGTTAAATTTGAAGCTGGTAACGCAAACTGAAATTGCTCTTACACCTTTTAAAATATGGCTGAGATTCACAAACCCTATATCTTAGGTTCTTTGAGTAAATTGATACGATTAGTCTTTTATGGTCCAAAACTTTGAAAGATGAAACCGTTTGCAATAAGGTTTTTGCCAAGATGATAGTATACAAAATGTGTTACACCTGTTTTTGAAAAGTGTCTCAATTAGATTCTTTATTGCTAAAAACCACTAAAAACTACTATAATTTTATTATCGATATGTGCCCTAAAAATGCATTTAAAACATTTTCAGATTGCGCGGGTAACTTGACAAAAACGCTGTACGCAGTAGACGCCATATTGCTCTGGCTCATGACGTCAGCTGGCTGCGTGGCACCCTGGCACCGAACAAATGCGCTGATATCGATGATGACAGTTGATACTTTTTAGTTTGCCTACACAGCCGTATGACATAACATTGCGCCTACTATTTCATTATGTTTAAATACAGATTAGATAAGAACGAAAAACTTTAAATTGAATTTTAAAAATTATTTTGTTATTTTATGAACTCAAATGTTTTCCAAATACTTTTCAATAATATAGTTTTAGATTTTTTCTCATAAAGTAAAATATTCAGGGATGGCTGGACCTTTTATTGATTTACATCAGTAAATTTGTTTCGGTGACTAATTTTGAAAACTTTTGTCAGAATCTTCTTTTCATATAATTTCAGATCGATTTAATCTGAACGACGAGATTGGTAGATACCAATAGCACAGATGACATAAGCCAATTAGCCAATAGGAACCAACCTTATCTTTTCAGTTCCGAAAAGATGCCACACCTATCCTGTTCTGTTCCTTTATCTTTCCATGCCAAGCCAACCACCAACCCTTTCTAGAAGTGTCGCAAGCAATTCAAATAATTCCACCTCTATTTTCAGGATTCCTTATATATTTAGATTGTTCCACAGTGGAATAAGTGGTTCCATTTCGTGGGATCGTTCAAGAATTCCGTGTTTTATATTCGTATCAGGTTCCGTCTGAAATATTCCTGATATTACGCGCGGCCGGCATATCATGAGGCATTTACGGTGAACCTTTACAGGTACTCTGAACAAATTCTTTCTGGAGATGTTTTTTTGGAACTCGAGACTGGATTTAGTGTCGTGGTTATTCGGGGTGGGAAAAATAGGCAAATAAAATATACATAATAAAAGCAAATAATACACGACTAGGCAGCATAATCTGATACTGACAAATTAAATGAATTCTCAATGCAATAATTATTTGATCGAAGCGAAATACTAAAAATAGTAAGTACCACAGGCCCCACTCAGGGCCCAACTATTCACAGGTCTAGAATCCTAAATATTTTTTTGTAATAAAGGGGTTACAAATCAAAATAAATATTGGTAGCAAATTTTGAACCACACTGGTATTTTAGTTTTTGGTTTTTTCATCACATTCGTTTCTTGGCCGTTTTGGATGACAAGGTTTAAGGTAGGTAGGTATAACTGTTTCTGTTATTATTCTGTAATCATGCGTAGTTGAAGTTTTCGTTATTGTTTCTAGTGCTTACCTTGTTTTTCCTTGTTGTTTCAGTTAGTGTTTTCGTTATGTTTTCATTCATAAATTGTGTTTTTGGGTAAAATATCTTGGATTCCGTAACTGCGTACTATTGCCTAGGTCCCTTTACAGACTATACCAATAATTACAATTCAATACCGCATGCTTGTTTTGAAAGAAACTCAAGTATATTAAGTTACTACAAAAGCATTACAACAGTCGCAATTCAGAAACAGCTGCATTTCCATGTTAGGTCGTGACGTCAGTAGAATTTCAATATCGTTTCAGCCGCATTATTGCTATTCAAACGAAAGCTTTACCTATCGCAACATTTCGTTCAAACCGTTTACCTGAAACCGAATTCTGCTAACCAATCGCTTCAATATGACAATGGTACAGAATCATCCACAGATGAAGGACACTTAGATAGTGCGAGCGGTGTTATTTGCACGGAGAGATTGATAAAATAGTTTCTACCTCTATTTGTAGTTTATTTCATCTAATTATACTAATATACTGATAACGTTATAAAGAGGTAAAGTTTGTGAGTTTGTAGAGGGTTATCTCTGGATCTACTGAACCGATTTTGAATAATTCTTTTACCAATAGATAGCCACGTTATAATTTCTGAGTGTCGTAGCTTATATTATGTATTAAATCAAATTCAATTTTTTTTATTGATACCATGTTGTTTGTAGGTCTTATAATAGAAAACAGTTCCAAACATGGACCCGGCTAGGGCACTACAATAACGGTACTTACAAAAGTAGAGGTAAGTAGGTACTTAAAGAACAAAAGTACTTATATAAAACTTAAAATAAAACAAAATTTTACTTGAAACAAATCTTACAACTTAAAACAAATCTATTTAACTTATAACACCTGAAAAATGGGATACATGAGAAGCGCGGGCAAAGCCGCGAGCAGCAGCTAGTCCAATATAAAATATCAGAATGTGTTATTCTGTACCGTTACTATTGTTATGGTGAAGCGATTCATTTAGCAGAATTAGGGCCCTGGTTCGAAATATTCGATTCCTTTTTCAGGGTATATTGCCAAAGTGTATCCTTACATCTGCCCATGTGTTAGATATACTAGCTGTTTTCAAATATAGTTCATAAGTATTGTTTTTAAAATGAAATCCAGTAATAAGATGTTATAATTTCTGCTACAAACTGGCGTTCAACGATAAGAAACGATCTCAGTTTGCCAACATTCTAGAAAAAGAAGAGAAAATGATTTCAAACGAGCAATTCGAAAAGCTGTGACAGTCATCAGCACACAACGGAGCGGATCCCTCACAACGTGCCACTTCTCCTACAATGGAAAAAGAGACTTCGACTCTCCAGTCGAAACGTTTTTGACGCTTACAGCAGTTTTTAAGAGTATTGTTATTTCAACCCTCAGTCATACCCCACGAATATAAAATTGTTCTTTCGACCCAAGAGAATAATTTATTGTCGAATCAAGTAAAGATCAAGATTGAAGTCGAATAATTTATATTACAATAGTTTCTGGAATTTGTGCCCAAAAAGTACCTTGAAGTATAATTTTAGTCAAAAAGTGCTTCATTCCACTTCTAGAATACTGTCCCCACTAGAACTAGGATAGTACTTTCGTACTCAAGTTGGTAAGTACTTACTAAATTAATAATTTAAATTAAAAAATAAATTTGAAGAAAACATTTTAGCCTACCAAGGAGGCTACTCAGTGATAACAAACATTTTCATCGTTTTTCGTTCATAATGTTGAGCTTTTCGTAAAATGTTATTACGAAGCCAAATTGCTCCTAGAAATCCAAAGCTAAGATTACATTTTCAATCTTCTTCCAAGCTTTTAAAGGAGACGTAATAAACATAATCCATGCCAAGCCGTAAGGAACTTTAAGTTAACACGTCAGGGTTGCTTTTTATTTGTAGAAGATAAACTTGAGATCCTGCCAAATGTTAACAATCGATATGTTGGAAGGTCGGTCTGATTTCAAAGGAGCTGAAAAGTAAAATAATGTTTTGATTGATTGAATGTTCCCAACTTGCACTGGAATTTAGTATATCATCGTATTTGTTTTTATCACACGGGACCCGCTACAAGTTCAGTTCAGGTTTTAACCATCTTCGAAAAAAGAAGTTGGTTCTATGTTCTGCTGTATGTATGTTTATATGTACTTACCTATGTTTGCCGATTTCTTCGTCAATTGTGAGATTTTTTTGATTCTGATTTTGATAATAATTTTAGTTTTGTTAAAAAAATAATGACGGGGGTCCCATATAAATAAAAAACAAATATTTCCATGGATTAATATTTGTCCTGCAAACATTGAAAATAAAAGGAATTTGATGTTCGTTTTTCGTTTATGTAAAAACTTGAAATTATAACAGTACCTATAAAATTTTATAGTGTGCAACAACACGTTCTTACAGGGCAGTGAACGTGATAATTAGATATAATATTTAACCATTTTATAATCAAACCCCAAATCAAAATGAAACAGCGCTTGGTAACGTTTCTGGTATTTCATGGTAACGTGACTAAATCAAATAACCACGACTTGGAGCTAAGTGTCAACTTCACGAAACGTAAGCTCAAACACGATGTTATTCAAGGCCAAGGTGCTAGAAGTCGTTAGGAATTGTGTTTGAGAGCGGTAAGGTAAGTTTAAATTGCTTATCCAAAATGTGAATGGGAATAGACTATTTAACTACCTACATTAAAATAAATTCCAAATTGTTTTCATCCTGGCCAGTGACAACGTAACAAAGCGTAATCAGGTGATTTTTATTAAAAATATGCCTTTTTTATGTAAAAAAAATTGGATTAAAATTACACATTTTTTGATACATGATCACGTGACTGAAAACTCTACGTGTTTGGTTGGATCGCAAGTGACGTCACACATCCCCAGATTACAGTGTCAATGAGTTCTTCTTGTTATGTGTGGTGTGGCGGGGTGACGTCATAGCTTAGAACACGGTAGCCATGACAGAGATTATCATTTTGGCGCAGCATTATTTTATTCAAACTTTAAAATTCGTTTTCATATCTAATACGACTGGCCTTGAAGAAATATTAATTACACTTTGCATTATTTTTATCAGACAGTACGTTAGAATTATTTCCCAGCAGTAGATAGTAGAGTATTTCCTAGTATTCTAGATGATTTTTTCACAAAAAAGTATTGAAAATACATAGTATAATTTTTTTAGTTTAACAGTAACTCAAACTGTCTCACTTTTTAACACCAATCCTATCTTCTTCTTTTTCCAATTTATTTCTTTTTCAACAAAATAGAATATTCTGATTCCAAATATATAGTTATTCAAACTGAGTACAGTTTGTAAAATAATAAAAACTTTTGACCAAAAACAGCAAAATTGATCGTCATAAAAAATCGAATAGGACATGACTATTGACTATTTGATTGTAATTCAAACTACCCACGAAACAGCAAATAAGAGAGAAGAACTATGGTCATTTGTTTTTGCAGTTTGCTTTAAAAATACTTCACTGTAATACTACATAAAATAAATCCTGAGTTATGTAACTTGATTTTTCTGTTAACTGTACATTAAAGCAAATTAGGTATATGGTCCCAGTCGACCGATTCAAAAATGTGATCAGGTAACTGGGACCGCGGTCCTAGTTATGTATGGGCCCAGTCGCCTGTATCCTCTTTTGAAAAACAAGGTCATGCTAATGTCCCAATAGTTTTGTACAGAACAGCACAAAACTCCTGGGTATAAGTGAAAAAACGAACTATACCTTTTTCTGAAAAGTGTAGACGAAAGAAAATTAACATGGTAGGCACCTGTGTAGGTACTTGTCCAAAATTGGAAATTCTGAATCAAATATTTAAGCAACTTTTATAGGACCAAAACGAAGGTTATTTTCATAAAAACGGCCAATAAAAAGTTCTACCAACGAAATGAAACCTAGGTAATTCAGCTATTTTCATTTCAAAAGGTCAAAGGCTTTAAATTTAAAAGGTAAAGGCCATTCCTGAACTTAACAAAGCATACCCTTATCGACTCGAAACCCATTTCTGTCTGTTTCAGACCTTTTTTGACCCTTTCATTAGTGTATTTGATGTTACAGTACCTCTCCAAAACATTTCTGTAGGTAATGTAAAGAAAATTATCAATTGAAGAACCATTTCGAGGTCAAACATTATATTTTTTCAAGAAAGCTCTTCAAAGTAATGGCTCTGTTCGTTTGGAATTTCCAATTATTTTATTAAGGTTTGGTTTGAGTTAATTGTTTTTGTGTAATCTTCGATAGAAATGAAAAGCTGTGAACTGTTGTAGGAGCTGTATTAATTAGAACAAGGAAGTGTGTCTGTTGGTGGCCCAAAGAATAGTGGTGCGTAGGCGCGAGTCGACTTCGGACTCGCTCGGCGCCGGTCGGCTGCTGTCGGCGGCTGGCGGCGTCCAGTAGTGGGGATTGACCGGTTGTCTCCGACATACTCCCCGGGTTGAAGCAGGTAGATTAGCAGGCATTCAACAGAACTCTGGAAGGGGACAAATGTTGTTAAAGGCCCTTCGAATGATGGTCCCACCCTTGGTTCTCAAGTCGGCTACTCTGGAGACTCGGTCCCTTGGTCCAGGGTAAACGGCTTCCACGCGTCCTAGTAGCCAGCGCAGTGGAGGTAAGGCTTTGTCCTTGATTAGGACTAGGGAACCTAATTTGAGCTCGCTTGTAGAAGTAGGCCATTTTGTTTTTTGTTGTAAGGACGTGATATATTCCTTGGAGAATCGAGCCCAATAATGTTGTTTGACGTATTCGATTCTCTTATATCTCTCAAGACACGTAATCCTTTCTGACACCTGCGGATGAGGAACAGACAAAAGTGGTCGTCCTATGAGGAAATGAGCAGGCGTGAGGGGTGTGAAGTCGGAGGGGTCAGAGCTTAAGGCAGTGATAGGACGGGAGTTAAGTACGGCTTCAACTTGAGTCAAACATGTTTGCATTTCTTCATATCTGAAGTGAGTAAGTTGGAGAAGCCTACGAAGGTGATGCTTGGTTGAACGGACAGCT
This sequence comes from Eupithecia exiguata, assembly GCA_947086465.1. Classification (NCBI taxonomy): domain Eukaryota; kingdom Metazoa; phylum Arthropoda; class Insecta; order Lepidoptera; family Geometridae; genus Eupithecia; species Eupithecia exiguata. The sequence continues at coordinate 1,696,451 of OX352233.1, read as the reverse complement.
GCTTCAGCCATACCGTTGAAATGTGGTGTATAGCTGGGAACAAAATTGAATTTAATTTCCTGTTGGGCAGCCTCAGAACTAATTTGACTACTTGAATCTTGCAAGAAACGATGCAGTTCATTGCAAGCGCCTACGAAATTTGTGCCGTTATCCGAGGTGATACTTTGCGGCTTGCCTCGACGAGCGACAAACCGATTCAAGGCAGCCATAAAACCTTCCGTGGTAAGATCTGTAACGAGCTCCAAGTGTACAGCCTTTACAGACAAGCAGACAAAGATACACAAGTAAGATTTTATTAGCTGGCAACCTCGACCTTTGCGATTGGCTATCAAAATACTGCCTGAATAATCTACACAACAGTGTAAAAAGGGAAATTCAAGTGTAGTTCTTGATTCTACTAACTGACCCATAATAGGTTGGACATTACTGGCTTTGAACCTAAAGCATTTTATGCAACCTTTTACAATAGATTTAGATAAGTTCCTGCCTCCTAAAGGCCAATAAGCCTGACGAATGTTGGATAGCAATAACTGCGGTCCAGCATGTAAAAGTTTCAAATGATACATGTGAAATATGATTTTTGTGATGTGATGTTTGCTACAAAGCAAAATAGGATGCTTTATGTCGTAGCTATAAGCTGAGTTATCTAGCCTGCCACCTACTCTCAAGATATCATTGTTATCTAGAAATGGGGTCAATGATATTAATCTATTTTTCTTAGACAAAGAGTTTCCTGACTTTAAAATACGATATTCATCTGGAAACATTTCTAATTGGGCAGTGTGCAAAATAAAATTATACGATTTATTTAATTCATCGCAAGAAAGATGACCGGTATATTTATTTGATTTATTTTTACAGTTATGAATGTATCTATGTACGTACGCGATTATTCTCTGTAAATGTGTAAATTTTGAATACCTAGATATAAGACTTGTAAATAGATTGTCATCGTTCTTGTCCGAATCATCATTTGTAAGTAAACATGAATTGAGATCCGGTAGGTCGTGTTTCTGCGAATCGTTAGGCATTTTAGGCCAGTTATCTACTGACTCGCGTAAGAAGGGCGGCCCTGACCACCATAAAGAGGCCCCGCTGATAGAATCAGCCTTCACCCCGCGAGAAACAAGATCTGCCGGGTTCTCCTTGGACGGCACGTAGCTCCACTTGTGGCCGGCGGTACTTTCCTGGATCTCATGAACACGATTACGTACAAATTGTTTAAGTTTGCTAGATGGCGTGGACAGCCACCCTAAGACAATCGTGGAATCGCACCAAAAATACAAAAAAATACACAAGTATCTATTTTTTGTGTTAATGAGTTTTGTACCTTCGTACACAGTCTTGCACCTAGTAAGCTCGCTGCTAGTTCGAGACGGGGTATGGTACATGACTTGATTGGAGCGACTTTATTTTTTGAAATTAAGAGTTTAACACAAACAATCCCTGAGTTACTCACAGACCGGACATAGACACACGCTCCATACGCGCGTTCCGATGCATCTGAGAATGTGTGAATTTCGACCTTATTATAAAAGTCGCTAAGGATCCAACGAGGTATCTGTAACTCATTTAGACAGGGTAGTGTGTTCGTAAAGGAAGTCCAAGCTTGCTGAATATCTGACGGTACCTCTTCATCCCAAGAACATCTGTTCACCCACAACTTCTGCATAATAATTTTAGCTTCGACAACGCATGGACCTACCAGCCCTAATGGGTCAAAGATCTGACTGATAACAGAAAGTATGTGGCGCTTTGTTATCTTTTTATGATGTTCGATGTCTATAGAAAAGGATAATATGTCCGATTTACATAGCCAGTGCAAGCCTAGTGTTTTTGAAGACGAGTTAGTATTATCTGACAAGTCTAATTTTGTGTTAGAATCGATATTGACACCTGAGAACAATTCGTTCAAAATAAGAGTGCTATTCGATTGCCATTTTCGCAAATGAAATTGTGCTGTGCTCAAGACGTGTGCGACACCTTTACAAAGGCTTATCGCATCTCTTTCTGATGATGACCCGCTAAGTAAGTCATCACAATAAAAATCGTGCGTAATACTTTCCCTAATAGCGTGCAGCGTAGGTTCACTGACCTCGCTCAAGGTATTTCTCAAGGTATCCGCATTAACTGAAGACGCCAAACTAACCAAACACTTAGTCGCAAGGAAGGGAGCCGAAGCAGTACCTTGACAAACCGTGTTAAGAGTGTAGGTATTTAGACGCTCTGAAGGATCGTATCTAAATATGATTTGCTGTAAAGACCGTTGTGAAGGAATGACTTCCACGGATCTATACATTTTTTCGACATCTGCCGAAACCACATACCTATGCTGGCGGAATCTGAGGAGGATCGATAACAGATCGTCTTGGACCGTAGGACCGACCATTTGAATTTCGTTAAGTGAAACTCTTGAAGAGGTAACGGCTGAAGCGTCGAAGACTGTACGCAACTTAGTAGTTGTACTGGACTCCCGAAGTACACCATGGTGTGGAAGATAATAGCTTACACTATTACTGTAAGGAAAAAGCGTTTTATTCTGTGTCATATGACCTAACTGCTCGTATTCTTTCATGAATGCTAAATATTTATCCCTAAATGCTGACTCTCGCTCAAACTTACGCTCGAGCGATAAGAAACGGCGCTTAGCTATTTCAAAGGAATCGCCTAAGATCTGAGGATCTTGCTTGAGAGGAATCGTGACGACAAAACGACCATCGTCATTACGAGTTGTGTTGAGAGAGAAGCTCTCTTCACATGCTCGCTCCTCCGCAGAAAGAGAGTGCTTAGAAGAAATCGTATCTAGTTCCCAGAATCGAGTTAGGTCATTGTCATTTTGAGTTTGAGTGAAAAAACATTGTCCTAATTTGTCTTTAGAGTTAAGTACGCGACCAGTAACAATCCACCCTAACTCTGAATTACGTAACTCAGGAAGATTTTTACCTAGGCTAATCTTTTGACTACCTAGTACATCCCAAAAGGTGTCTGCCCCGATAAGAAGATCCACTTTCGATGGAATATTATAAGACGGGTCAGATAAACTCAAGCCTTGAGGAATACTTATGTGTTTTGTGTCTATGTATGTGATTGGAACAACCGACGTGACATTTTCGAAGATATGACAATCTAAGCATGTACTATAGCTACTATTCATCGACTCAAGTGTGAGTGTGCAAGACTGTGTACTATTAGATACATGATTATTAAAACCTGCCACAGTGGAGCTGACGTTCCTCCTCGGTAAACCCAGCTTACGACAGAAGTTGTCCGACACGATGTTTATGCCGCTGCCGTTATCCAGAACAGCCCTCGCAGTATGTCTGTGCCCCCGGCTGTCAATCAGTCTCACCAGCGCTGTGGAGAGGAAAACACGCGACGAAGTAGCATGCTGTATGCCTTGTATGTGTTCTGTGGTCAGAACAATGCCTTCTGACGGAGAAAGTGATTCATTCGAAGAAGAAGAAGATGAATCTGTACTTTCTAAGTGTAAAAGAGTGTTATGTTTTTTAGTGCAGTATTTACAGTGCGAAAGGAAACATTTGTTTGCAGCATGACCAAAGCGTAAGCAATTTTCACATACTTTGAACTCTTTTACCTTAGCAATACGAGACTCAGTAGGTAGGCTTCGAAACGATTCACAAGAAAACAAACTGTGTGACTCATCATCACACAAAGGACATGACCTGCGTTTTGATTTTATTTGTGATTTTTTATCAGAGCCTTTATTTACAATCAAACTCTTTGCATTGTCTGTAGAATCATTTTTAGATTTACTATTTTTAGGTTTACTTTCTTCAATGGTTTCCAATAAGTCCGCTCGTTTATTCAAAAATGCTATAAATTGTGCTAGGGTTGGTGAGGAATCTATATTATTCCTATGTTCCTCCCACTCACGACCCGTGACACTATCTAATTTAGAGGACATCATGTAAATGATGAGCGTGTCCCAATGCTGGGTGGGTTCCTTCAAAGACTTTAGAGCGCGTAAGTTTTTGTTCGTCACATCAATAATAAAGCGAATCGACTTACATGATTCCGTTCGAATAGGATCCACGCTAAATAATGCCTGTAGGTGGTTATTTATCAGTAAGCGACTATTATCGAATCTCTCACAAAGTAGGTCCCACGCAATTGTATAATTAGCACCTTTAAAATCAATGTTTTTAATTATCTGAGCAGCACTTCCTTGGAGAGAAGCTCGCAGGTAGTGAAATTTGTTTATGTTATCTATGCCATCACTATTATGAATCAGAGAGAGAAATGTGTCTTTAAATTCTAGCCAGTTTTGATAGCCACCGCTAAAACGAGGTAGGTCTATTTTAGGTAGCCTAACTAAATTTCTTAATTGCGTACCAGACTCTGCGTCACTGAAGCTCGCCACAGATCCCTCACGGGCAGCATTTTTCGCTTGCGCAGCAAGGAGACTCTTGGCTGCAGACACCAGCGTGAAGTAGTCAGTGTCGAACTGCTGTCGTTCCGCGAAGACCACCTGGTCATCAGTTTGTAGCTCGTCGGAATTAATTTCTATGTCTGTCTGTAAAGAATCAAATTCCTCGTATAAGGGCTCAAATTTTCGTAAACGACATTGTAAGTCGGTGACTTGATTTTCGGTTAAGGGCTTAGAACCAAGAGTTTTTAAATGATTGTTAAAAATTGTAAGTTTACATTTAATCGCAGAACGTTTTTTAATTAAAGTTTTTAGTTCTGACATTATAACCTACAATGCAATAAAACACAGCTGTTGCAAAGAAAAGATCTACCAGATATCTATAAAAAATGCTTTGAAAAGAAAGAAAGAAAGCAAAGCACAGGATAGACAAAAAATAGACACGTAAGCGCAACAGTGCGAGCGTAGCAAGTATAGGTAGGTACCTGCGTTATGAAGGTGAGCAAAGGTTATAATCAATTAGCGTTCGAGTTTTATGACTGCAATTATGTAACAAAGGCTTTGAAGATAAGGTTTTATGAATGAAGCTTAATGCTTATAAAGTAGTTTTAAGTAAATAAATAAAGTTGTGTAAGTTCTAAGCGTACAATTATGACTCAAGATGTAGCTAGAAAAGAATGGAAAAAAAAGATTTTGAAAAAGAATATTTGACTGAAACAAGAGACGAGGGGATAAGGAAATAAATAGGAACGAACTCACAAGATTGTCATGTATCCTTTTACCACAGGGTCCAGGTGACGTGTGTTTGTCCTTAGCTGTCCTTCACTTGACCTCGTCCGGTCACTGCGTCAAATATTTTTGTGGGCCACTAAACTTCTCAAGACACTTCTCTGTCCTTTTTTGAGGGGAGAAGGACCATGTTTTTGTGTAATCTTCGATAGAAATGAAAAGCTGTGAACTGTTGTAGGAGCTGTATTAATTAGAACAAGGAAGTGTGTCTGTTGGTGGCCCAAAGAATAGTGGTGCGTAGGCGCGAGTCGACTTCGGACTCGCTCGGCGCCGGTCGGCTGCTGTCGGCGGCTGGCGGCGTCCAGTAGTGGGGATTGACCGGTTGTCTCCGACATAATAATAAAATGATGATGATGACTTTAGATATTATTATTACTTTTTTTTTGTTTTATTATCAAGGATTGTAATGGTTAAAGCATACTCTCAAAAAAATAATTATTTTTCATTAACTTCAAAGAATCGTTTATTTTAGGATTTGAGGTTATAAAAAAAACAGTTTAGATAAATAAATAAATAATGCAATCGATACAGCATCACCTATCCCCAGTTTTTTTTATTACGACGCCCGAAGTGGCTTTGCGGACGAAGTTACGCCTGTGACGTAGGAGGGTGCGCGTTCGATTCTCGCCTTGGGACAAATCTTTGTACAATCTGCGAATATTTGTTATGAGTATTCTGGGTTTTTCTATGTATAATACAAATATCTATATAATGTAATGAATTGTATTAAGTTATTCAGTCATCTAGTACCCATAACACAAACTCTGCTTAGCTTGGGACTAGATGATGCTGTGTGGATTGTGCAGCATTTTTTATTAGTCCGGAACAAAATCCTGCAGATCGTTTAAACATTTGTCCCGAGGTGGGAATCGAACCTGCAACTCCTGCGTTGCAGGCGGACCTTCACTGACGCAGCGGGTGAAAGCTCAAATGCCGTCATATAACGAATTTGTTTAAATAAAGGATGTCCGGACGTCCTTAATTTAACTTGACAACTTTCACTTGATCTCTCTATGAAAGGTACCTATGACGTATTGGTCATTTCAAGTATTGGTCATTTTGCGTATTCATGATGTTATTTCTATTGGTCATTTCACGTATTGGTCATTTCACGTATAGGTCATTTTGCGATTGGTCATTTTGCGTATTCGTGATGCTTTTATCATTGGTCATTATGCGTATTAGTCAATGTGCGTCTAAACGTACTATACGTGGTGGTGATTTTAAAAAGAAAACTTTTCACCAAGCAAAACTCCATCTACGCAGCTTATAGACAAAGTCCATTTCTAATTACACAGCCTATCTTTAAGTTCCTCGTTACAAGTTTGATAAGAAAAGCTTACAATACATTCCCAGGGTTTGTTGGTGATGTATTATTTAGAGAACTACCATGGTACTACCGCAAGTTGGGAAGTATCTGCGCGCATGTGCGGAACGTTTAGTAGTGACGTGGTAAAGTGGTATCGATAAAATTTGCCTGAGAAAATATCGGCGATGAAAACAGAAAAATAACAGATGCGAGGTTTATGAGAGATGTCTTTGATAAAAGAAGGGCCTAACAGTACCTGCAGTAAGTATATAATTTTACTGTAAAAACTATAGTAGTTTGATGAATTATTATGGATGAAGCGGGTTAACTTCCAACCCAGTTGGAGAGTACTAGTTTGTAGTGACTAAAACCGCACTCTTCCTGGTTATGTTTCTCGTTTATGGATGAAACGTTGGTGTTCTTATTGTAATTTCAAAACAAAATGGTTAATGAAGCTTTGAATTCACTTTTTTTTGTTTTTATACGCAATTGTGAAAATTTTGTTTAGATTATAATATAGCTCACTTTTCCATCTCTATGGTGAAAGGATTTTATCCTTGAATAGATTGAACTGTTCGTTGCCTTTTGGCAACCCAAATCATCGATCTCGATACAAAACCCGCATCGATCGACATCGATGCCATTCCGGCCCTCACTAGAGTCTCACCCAGCCAGTCGCGGGCAAGGCGTCCCGACCGCGCCCGTCTACCCTACTGCATCCCTAATTGTGCAGTGTTGCAGTGGACTCTAACACATGTGGCCATCGGGTGTAAGGTTCCATATCGCGTGGCATAAGCCGGGGTAGTTTGTTATTGCAGCTTTTTGTCAGCGGGAATGATACGGTGAGTTTTGTACCTCTTTGTTTTGGAATTGTAATTTTGTTATAGAGAAAAAGACCTTATTTCCTTAGCAATGCATCCAATTTACTTTAAATTTGAATGAATATTCTTCCAAATTTTATGTTGTCTATTAGTCTGCTACAAAAAAAACTAAATAGCCTTTTTTTCGAATGAAAAAGGATCCAATTTTCAATTTCCTAAGATCTCTTTTATCTGGGCGCTATAGATTAGGCTGTGTAAATTATCCAGCATTATTAAAATGTATTTTCTTTTAACTTTAGTAAGGATTTCCTTCTTATCTACCTAATTGTAAATTATATTGCTCCGTTGCTTAGTAACAAAGGCCTACGAGAAAAGAGGAAGCCGTGTTGTAATTTACTTCATTATGTTCTCTTTGTGAGGAAAACTCACAACACAATAGAGTATAAATGCTTTGTTAAACACAAATCTGAAAGCTGGATCATCCGTTCTTCTAAAAAATTATCATTTATAGTAGCGAATGGAGGACCACTGCTGGACATAGTGAGAAAAAACCCATAGCGACGGAAAAATCAACTAAATAGGTTCCATGCCTGCGATTATTTCAGGTTTCTTAAAAAACGATTGCAAACTATTGCATCATTGTCTCCATGGTCTTGCATGTTATGGGTTTTCAAAATTAGTAGTATTACAAAGAGACTTTATAATTATAAATCATAAATCATAAAAATCACTGTTTTTTACGTAAAACTGTCTCCTTGTACATTGTCTCCTGATACTGCTTTCATATTCTATACGTATCTTAAACCATGAGATCTACCTCTATCTTACTATATACACTATAATTTTCCATCATCATCATATCCGTCCATTCACGTCCACGGCTGGACAAAGGCTTCCCCCATGCAACGCCACAAAGAGCGGTCTTGCTACCTCCATCCATCAACTTCCTGCGACCACTATGATGTCGTGGGTGCATCGAGTTGATGGTCTCCCAACACTCCGTTTCGCGTTGCATCGCGGCCGCCGCTCGAGGACCTTTACTTCCCAGCGGTTAACAGTTCTGCGGGCTAATGACCTACCCACTGCCACTAACTAATTTTTAGAGCTATGGCAGTGACTTTGACTTCTTCTTCTTCTTCTTCTTCTTTTCTTCTACGGATTCCGGTTTATTCCGGTTTCAATCTAACTTTTCAACATAGACTTAAAAAAATTGCAAAAAATTACATAAAAGTTATACATGAAAATATTCACCTGCATCAAACGAATTGCATGTTGACATGCCAATGATTCCAGCTCGCTTTAAAATACTGTAAGTCGATAATTTTCCAACGCGTTCCGTGACGCCAGGCAGTCTGTATTGTTGGAAACACACGGGGAGGTAATACGGAGAGCATAGCAATATTATGTTTGATTTCAGGCTTAGAGCTAACTTTATGCAATATGTCAGCCCGACCCGTTCTGGAGTTGAGGAGTGAAGAAGTAACAAGCATTTGACATTTATCTAAACTTTTGCATTTATAATATTAGTGTGATGCGTTATTTTGAATGGATTGATACACGGATCTCTTTGTTTCTTCTTCACGTAGATAGGATCTACTAAATTGATAGGACTGTTTTTATAGGTAGCGGGATAACCTGATGTTTTACGTTGACGTTAAATTTGTATTCTTTTTGTTTTGTGTTTAAAAGCAATATTGTTGCTGTTATTATATCCCGTTGTAAGTGCTAGAGAATAAAAAAAATATAAACATCTTTTAGCTGCCGTATCCACAGATAAAATAAATCATTGGGTTCCATTCGACTATTTCGTCTCTCTACTCATCTGACTTGGATAAAAGATAAAACACATATAATCTTTTTCAACCAAATGTTTTTCAAGCTACTGTCGAAATAATCTTGGCTCTCATTGCTTTTCGTGCCAATGCGTATGTGATATGTCAACATAGCTATATGAATTATTGCTATGCACTCTCTGCATAATGCTAAGAGCTATAAGCTGTTCGATTCAAATAGTTACTGAATATTTGATATTATTGTCATGTGTAACCTGTGAGGTTTAGTAGGAGAAAGTTGTCCTGAGAGCCTCCCTTCCTCATCACCATAGATCTGATGCTTGACTGAACATGTCTCCCCCAATCAAAGGGGGTTTTGCCATTACCACCTCGCTTGACAGGTGCAGTGGTCGCAAGAGAGGTGTTAAAATTATTCAGAAAGAAGCTGCTGCCGTTTCTCTTAATCTTCTCTTACGACATATACGAGCTGACACACGGGGTAATATTGTGTTCAAACAGGCACTCACACAATATTACCCCGTGTGTCAACACAATGCTTTATGCGTTTCCCTCTGGCACCGTGCCAAACCATGGGGATGCATGGTGGAAATTAACAAGGACAATTAGGTCAGTGGGTATGCAACCCTTGGTGGTTGCGGCGCAAAAATCAACCCCTACAAAAATGGTGGACGTGGTAAGAGCCAATTAAGGGAACCGACCAGGCGAAAAGTAGCATCTTCCTTTATTGTGCATTTTTTAACCTCTACTGCGATCCGCCTGTCCTGTGGGTGTTGGAACCCCTATGTTTGGGGAAAAGCTTTTCAGGGTGTGGGCAGCAGCACCCTCTGCAGAACAGATCCACCACCGAGCTTCGATCCGCAAACTGAATGCCCAGTGGGGATTATTGCTTTAACCTTTATGATATGAACTATAAAGTCCACCTGTCGCTAGTAGTAAGTCATTTCATTTCGTTGATTTGACAGTCGTACAAGCCTTTTGTGAGTGAATGCTTGCCATGCTTCGGCTGACTTCTAAACAGATGGACTGCATTTCAACTGCACTTTGACTGCAAATTTGCAGTTTGAATGCAGTTATTACGACTGCAATTAAACTGTAAACCAACGGTGCAGTCCCAGCTGTTGGCGTTCAGTTCCAGCGTGCAGTCGTTGTTTGTCTGTCTAGAGCCGTAGGACTAGATATACGTGGTAGATATCTTCTTAGACAAAAATTTTAGTTTTAACGCTACAAACATGAAAAATTCTTCTACCTTCTTATGATCCTGCAAACTTTGCAATTATGTCGACTAAAAATACGAGAAATTAGCCACTCACGACCACAAATCCAAATAAAACCGGCCAAGTGCGAGTCAGACTCTGTTTTTTAGTATTTGTTGTTATAGCGGCAACAGAAATGCATCATCTGTGATAATTTCAACTGTCTAACTATCACGGTTCATGAGATACAGCCTGGTGACAGATGGACAGACGGACAGACGGACAGACGGGCAGACGGACAGACGGACAGCGAAGTCTTAGTAATAGGGTCCCGTTTTTATTCTTTGGGTACGGAACCCTAAAAAATATGAACAGTCTGTAATGAGCTTGCCACACAAAATCAAACTTAGGCTAGGTTTGTTCCACTTGAGCTGGCGCAATTGCAGAACTTTCTGCCTGCCGATGCCTTCTTGAGAACTAGCATGGCTACAACTTTTAATGAGCAATAAATTCTGCAGCACACTTTTACAGGAGCAAGATGCATTACCGTTGGTCATTTAAAGTTGAGTTCGGAGTTTATATGCAATGGAAAAACTTACCTGCTGTTTATGATGCAGTTAAGTTTATATTTACTTCACTTAGAAATGTGACGCTTGCGGCTGATGGTTCAACTATTTATGTAGAGTTGACTAAAGTTGCATTTACAGTTCGGTGAATGAGATCGTATGTTTTTTATCGTAGGGTTTTTTCTGTGGATAAGAGAAACAAGAGCTAACGTATTTTTAACACTTTTCAATGGAATTTTTGCGAACTGCTTACGTGATTCTTCTAGTTTTCATCATATGTACATACGTTGGCATTTTTCATTTAGGCAGGCACTATTTTTATCACAAACCAAACACAATGAGGCTCCCAAAAACACAAACAGGCCATGTTGTGTAAAAATACCTACTAGCTACTACTAACAAAAATATCAACAGTATAGTTAGTGTTTAATTTTAAGATTTTGATATTATCTAGGTATACTTACACTGTATTAACCACTTGAACGTCCGGGCGATTAGAGCAGCCTAAAAAAATGTTACGTTGAACGTTAGGGCGACTAGAGCGCGCTTAGTCGCCCTAACGTTCAACATAAAAAATGTGTGGAAAAATGTTTTTGACTTATCTTTTAAATTAGTACTAAGACCAAAGTAGAAAACGTAATTAGTAGACTTACAGGAGATTTCCTTCTGTCTAAAAAATGCTTTCGCTTTAAATCTCGCAGACAGACAGAAATCTGGGACTATTATATTCGCGTAGCTACCAAAAGTTTTACTAAAGTTTTATGTTATCCAATAAGATTAAACGGGCTTGAGGAGACGAACTGTTTGCTGGTCACGATTTGAGAAGATTATTTTCTTCCGAACTTCCGTAATAGAGTCGGAAACATTGAGAATCAGTAACAAAGTCACGTTTCTTTGGATTTTTCGATCATATTTTTTTAGTACGTTGCGTGAATCAAACTATACTTGAATGAAATTATTTTTTCTGTTTACACAACGTACGTTGTGTTTGTACGTACGTTTGTTGTTGTATTTTAGAGCTTTTATTTTTTCACCCCAAAACACAAAACCTTGTTTTCCTTTGTTGTTTTTTTTTTCATTTTGATATTTCAACATTTTTCATTATTTTAATAAGATCTAAAATTTATTGGTGACCGATAACCACAGATCCAGCAGTAGAAAAACGTTTGCATATTTGGGATTCGATTTTAAACTACATGAAGTAGTGTATAAAAGCTAGCCAGCGAGATCTGTTTTTTCTGCAATCAAAAACTATAACGATTTATCTAGTAACGTTATTTTAGTAAAATGCTACTGGAATAACGTAGACGTGCCTCCAGAACATCTCAGTTAACGATTAGCACTGTAGTCACGCACTCGAGGAATGTTCGCCATGATTTATACAGTTCCATTTCTGTTACATTGAAAGCTGTACGTACAAGCCATTGATTATTTTGGTATAATATTGGTATAAAGAAAATAGTACCTACTTCAAAAGCTTTGACGAATCCATTTTGAATGCGAAGGAAAGAGTTTCATTTTTTTTACTGTAATTTGAATTTTTGTGACGTGTCCAAGAGTCCTGTAAGGTTTAAAGGAAATAAAGCACTTTGATGTTTGGTGTTATCTTTTTGAAATGAATAGTTTTTTATATTTTTTTGATATTAAATTTTTCATGAATTTTGTCGGTAGCACGATAAAATTGATATTACAAAACGAAGATTATTTTGGCCATTGCAAACGAACATTAAGTAGAAGAACATAATGTAAGCAATTACGTATGAATTTTTATTTTACAAAGAGACTGCTGGACAATCGATAATATCTCTTTATTAGCCATAATATTATCTCAAACTGTGTATAGATTCCTCGATTTTATTTCTTTACCATAGACAGAGAACCCAACATTCAAAGGAAATCTAACGATTTATTTATTTGACTCATAAAATTAAAAAAATATATTATTCAAATAACAAAGAAAGTTACAATCAAATTATAGAATTCAATTAAAACTATGTAGTATTTACAATTGAAACAATTGAGCTAACTGCAGACTGTTACATCTGTGTGACTGTGACAAACAATCTACAGGTAGCTCAACTGGTCCATATCAAAACCAGTCGGAAGCGTCCCCAGACGCTGGCTGCATTGCTCCGCTGTATGGCAAAAAATATATAATTTGAATACAAAACGATTGAACATGTAGTCTTTTACTCTAGGTACTCTAATATTATTAATACTAATAAGTCAGTATTTTAATATAATAATTATATAAAAAAACGTGTACCTACAACATATTATATTTACTATCAACACACAATAAACACAGACTTAAGATTAATTCTCATCAAAAACAAGCTCATTACAAAATTAAACACTTGCCTTGTTCATCTAAAGTTTAATTAAAGTACAAGCTTCGTTGATCAAGTAACTTGAACTTTCTTGTTTCGTTGTCAACCGTTTTTGATGAGACTTACAAAATATGTTCAAATAGCAGCGTTTTGAGAAACTTTTGTTAAAATCAGCGCAATTAGACTAAGCATGTCCACTTTGAAAAGATCAACAAACCTCGTTGATTTACAACGAGTTTGATTAATAACTAATAAAATGTAAATATTTATTAACTTAGAAAATTACCATAATATTATTATATTATGGTTGGTTGGATCAAATTAAAACTAGTATTTACTGTTCAAACAATTGAGCTAACTGCAGACTGTTGCAAACATTCTACAGGTAGCTCAACTGATCCAGTCGGTAGCGTCCCCAAGACGCTGACTGCATTGCCCCGCTGTATGGCAATGCTGATGCGCTGCGCCGGATACTCACCAGCTCTCAGGTCATGCATTGTAATTGTTAATTTAATTATTCAGTTTCTGTTCCCCCGCCTCCGAAAAAATAATTACTATCTGCGATCTGATATTATTTTAATCGAACCTAAGACCTCTTGCATCGCAGGCGGACCTACGCGCCCTGCACCCTAGAATGTGGTCGTAAAAAAGAGCATACTGTTTTATTCATCTCGATTAGTACTACTGAAGTGGACAGGAGTAGGTTAAAATTTGACCTCTATCTGGGAGTTAGTATGAGTCATCCGCAGGGATGAACAAATCTTAATTAAATTTGACAGGGCGGTAGATGGTATCCCTGGAAAGGACAAAAAGGAAAAGGAAAAAGTGCGTGCGAAACCACGGGCAGAAGCTAGTAAAGTATAAAAGTGCAATCAAATAGAAGCGAAAATGAACGAGCTGTTCTGTAAAGTCGCTCGCGAGTCTTTGACAAGTTTGCAAAGTGAACATTATACAAGTGAATAGAAGTGTCAGGGTTCAGAGCATTCATAGCATGAATGCTTGATATTTTGTCTCTGGAGATACCAGTACGCTATCTTTAGAGTTCATGTGTCTGACGTCATTCGCAGTGAAATTGTTCTATTAAGAATTCAGAACTTGATTCTGTCTGCGATTTCACATGGATCTTTTGGAGTGTAAGAAAAACTGTTTTATTTTAAGTGAAAATGTTGTTCTTCCCAGAATTGTACAGTCAAACAAAATAATTTGGCGCGTTTAAGAAAAAACATAAACCGACCTCAAATAATGGAAATAGAATAGGAAGTAGTTATTTGCCCGGAACTCTTCGATAGCGAGATACATTTTTTAAGTGGTGACATCTAGATAAATTTCGAGTCTTATTTAGTTTGTTTACGCCGTTGCCATGGAAACCTCATGGAAATGGAATGGTTGTCATGGAAATGGAGTGATTGTGAAAACTATCATGTGATGATGTTTTAGACAAACGGCACACATATAAATTCCTCAAAGATCAATCTTTTATGAGACCACCTCTAAATCATTTTTTATCGAACAGGAAAATAACAACAAAATTTAATATGAATTGGCGAAAGTATCATCAAAATTGTTTTAGCTACTCGTCCCTATGAGCTAGTCGTAATTTTTCTAAAGTATTATGTTGTTTTTTTTTGCGAGAAATAGTAATCCCTCGGGAATAATATTATATGAGACTATTTCGGGATCATTCTCTATCTATACAATAGCAAAATAATTTAGAAATTATCAATTATGAACCGATATTCTAAATTATTTTGCCCTAAATGACTCGGCAAACGTAGTGTAGGACACCCTCCAACCAGTTGGGATGACGATTTGCGAAAGACTGCTGGCAGATGCTGAATGCGGCAAGCTGAAGACAGGGCGCTATGGCGCTCATTAGGAGAGGCCTTTGTCCAGCAGTGGACTAATAAACAACTAATATAGGCTGATGATGAATTGACGGAGAAATCGAGAAATATACATAAAAGTAAGAATAAATACACACAGTCGAACATCCTCCCCTGAAGTCGGTCTACGCCACAGAGGTCGTCGAAGTTTATACGTAACGGAACCAATTGTGGAAGTAATTCAAGTGTACAGTGTGTAGGTGGAGAGGCAAAACTACTTTATGGGAAGTGGTAATTTTAGGAAGTGGCCACCTTGCCAAGGCGGAGATTATTTATCGGGCACTAGTTTTAATTGTAATGCAATTTTAAATTTTCCAATATATCCCGACGCCAGTATTGATTAAATAGTATAAAAACCAATTTACTTCAAATGAAGCTTTATTATTAATAATAAATAAATAAATAATGCTGGACACACCACACATATTCAACTAGTATAGCGTTTTGAAGCAGGAATAAAACATGCAACCTCTTGCATCGCAGACAAACCCCGCTGCGCCACTAAGATAAGGCGGTGGTATGCGTCAAACTACCACCGCCTCCTATTTCATCTTATTATTATTATACGCTTTTTTAATGCCTCTGTAATAGTTTTATTCTACAAATCGAAAATAGATCTTGGTGGCCACCAAGGGCAAAGTGATATTGCGGAGATCTTAATTCCTTTTGTGGCAAATTGCGACGCTTAAAAATAATCCAAGCTCGGAAAACCACAAAATGAAGAGCGAAGCTTCCAGAATGGATACAAAAGTCGATACTATTCCAGACTGTCACTATTTCTTTTTAGAGTATAAATTAGGTTGACAACCTCAAGCTAATTTAAACTTAAGCAGTATTCAAGATACTATGATTCACAGCAGTTTAAACTTGAGGTAGGTATACAATATAGGCGGTACCAAAGTCAGGTTGGTACGAACATAATGGAGGAAGGGGTTCTTATGGGTGATTAACTCGTAATCCTGTGCTTTGAAGTTGCTTGACATTTTAAAGGCTTTGATTATGCTCCTGCTTTATTTTAATTCGCTGTACTCAGGGGAAAGAGAATTTTTAATGTGATGAAGGCGATTCTTAGTCCTGGGATTATAAGGAATGGTGCAAAGGTCAGTAGCTTACGAGTGACGCTTTACCAGGAGTATAAAATAACAGGTTCCGTGTATTACATCAGTTTCGGTTTTGTATCATTAAATTTGTTGTATTTTTTTTATTACACCAGCATCATTTCCATTTTGATTTATCAACAGAAATTTCAATTTTATAACGAATTTTTTACAGAAAAAATAAAGTTATTTAGGCAACAACATCAGGTTTCTGATATATTTTAGTGCGTCCTACGTCTCTTTTTGCAAAAGTACGTTAACTCGAACGATGTCTGGAGCTATAACTATATACTAGCCAAACTCGATGTACAATGTTTGTAAACATTGTACATCGAGTTTGGCTAGTGTATAGCAAGGTGGTGTATAGCAAGTTACATTGACGTAGGCAAAGCTGTTACAGGAGCGTTGAGAATGCTGTAGGTGCGATAACCGGAAGCGTTGGATGGCCGCCGGATATTACGTTATCTCGCCCCGGATATCGCTGTCGAGTCATCTAGATAACGAAATTAGGTCTATTAGTTTGCTATTTCAAGTAGAGCAATAAAGAATATAAAACTCGTTTATGTGGGAGGTCCGTTGGGGTTTGGAACACGCTCCCTGCTATTGTTTTTCCGGTCAATTACAACCTGGGGCTCTTCAAGACAAGAGTGAATAAGTATCTTCTGGACCTTCGTGATACATCGTTGACCACATCTTCATTTTCTCATCAAGTGAGATTATGGTAAAAATTCTTTCACCATTAGAATCCTACATTATTCCTGATGAACATAGAATATCGATTATTTTCAAAAAAGTTAGGGATCCGTATGAAAACTTCGATAATGTAACCCAAGGTGTAAAAAAAATACCATAAAAATCCTTATATGGCGTACTACACTGCGGAACCTATTGACAACAGAGCATAGTATTACACTACAGTTTTATCGAAGATATTCATGTCTACAAAAAGTCCGCGACACCATGTGTCTAAATATTATAGTTATGTCTCAATAACTACTTTCCATTTTAAAATTTACAATAGTAACGCCGCAAAACCATGTATCGCGTAAGTTGAGGAAATTATTGACAATATAGGTAGCAAAGTGATGTAGGTACTACAGTTTTATAGAGACATCAATATCTACAAAAAAGTCTAAACAATATGTCTAACTATTACCGCTATGTCACAATAACTACTTATAATGAGGAAATATTTTTTGTTTGTTTGTATGGATTGAATAGGCTCCAAAACTACTGGACCGATTTGAAAAAGTATTTGATAAAAATCCTAGATAATTTAACAAAAAAAGTCGTTATAATATCTAAAGTATATTTTTATTATAAATTTTTGTATTCGGTCCGACACAAAAAGAGGTTTTTTTCTGTGGGTTGTTGCGACATCATAGCTCCCAAACGAATGATTTTGATTGTTCATTTTGTCAAAAGCAGACTTGGTCGAGAGTTCTAAGCATGAAAAGTCTGCCAAGAGTGTGTTCAAATTTATAGTATTTTTTTGTTTAATAGATATACCTATATCTACACGTGCGAAGCCGGGGCGGTATTTTATATATTGAGATCACAATTTCTTGGTTTAATTTTGATTGAAAATAATAACCTATCATACAAATTGAAAAAAATCCGTTTTCATTTCAACTTCTTATACTAAATGTATGTACATCAAAATCAAATTGTGGTCAAACGAAGGTCTACTGATCATAAAAAAATCATACTGTACTTACCTCATAATTGAATGGGCTTTTACTATGATGGGGTTTTTATAAACTCAACCATAAAGTCGTTAACCATAACGTGTAACTGATCTATACAATAATAACAAGAGTGCTTTTAAAATTGCGAAGTTAGGGGTCAAGTACTTCAATGATCAACATAGGAAAGCATAACCAAAAGTCAAAAGTCAATAACTTTATTTCTTTAGGCTTACAAAATAAGCACTTAGACAAGTCAAATTTTACCGTTTTGGATAACTTTAATGTTTCCCCTAGGTGGAGCTAACAACGATAGAGTCGTCACTGTTTGACAGTGAAAGTGGTAGCCGCGTTGCTGCCGACCGTTGCCATTCCGTTGTGAATTGAGCCTTAGAGGCGATGATAGTATTCTAATAGTTGCCAATTCCTTGTCGCCAGTCTTATTGCAAGGTCAGGGACATAATGACTAGACAGGGAGTCTAGTATAGTTCATTCGATTCTCTCTTTGACCTTGGTTGGTATAGAAACTTTCGTTATTTGACTATTACTACGTTATTCCTACGATTATTGATTTTGTCGGTAAGTACGAGACGCTACGGACCCGCCCTACCACCAAGCTTGTTTCTGGAGGTAGGCCGTGACGAAACCCTGGTAGGGCTAAATAGTGCTGTCATGGTTTTACAGAAAAAAAATTACTAACTACCAGGTTAGTTATTTATTTTTTATATTTTCTTTTGTTGTACTAATTAATATCCATTAACATTTGCCACAAAAACAAAACAAAATCTACATAATTTTTGTAAAATACATACCGTTTAAATTATGACGCAATATATAAATTTTTACACTACTAATTAAAAAGCAACTTTGCACTCTTGTATAACAAATAGTTGTTTATTATTGAGACTTTGTCCGAGCCGCATTTGATTCTTTAAGCGCTGCTTTTCCCTCTGCACCTCATCGTGAAGGCTTTTGCCTTGTAGCACCTTCACCGAATTAAAGGAACTAGTTGTGCTTTTTGTAGTTTTAAGAACTCGATTATCAAAGGATTTTGACACAGGCTTTTTTCGCGGAATATATTATTTCCTCATTATTTTTTATACGTGTAAGGAAGCTAGAAATAAAAGTCCATCGAGCTCATGAAAACGTTTTCGTATCCGTATTTTACACACTCCTATGCGGCAGCAAGCATACAGTTCAAAAGTGGCGTATTATTAAGAACCTATTGTCTAGGCTGTTGTAAAAATGCTTTGACGATCTTGCATCGTTCACATAATAGCTGCGACTGTAGCGTTTTTAAACACTGGGCAAAACGAGCCAACTATGCGACTCATTTTGAAAACAAGCTCATGCTATTCTCACTCTTATTTGTAGCACTATTTAGTTTTATTTATGTCAGCACAGTTTTAAAAGCAAGTGCTGGGCAATTTCAGCTCCTATTCATATGGGTTTTAAGTTTTATTTGTCGTAATAAAAGTCATTTGCAGTATTGTGGCGTGTTTTCGAGCGCATTTCACACAATCGCGTTTTGTATTTTGTGAGAAATGTCGGTCATACCTATTGTTTTTCCCGGGAAATATTTTTTTTTGTCTGTACCAAAAAAGAAATATTTTTTAACGATGCTGGGTAGTTATTGTTAAAAAAATATTAACCTTTTTTTAAATCCATCGAAACTAACTTTTAGAAGGTTAGCAGAGGCCAACACATTAACAACTTTTTTAGGCAATAAGGTCCTAATATCTAGTCGGTAAATTTTATCTCCCTATTTATATTTTTTATGATGCTAAGATAATAATTGAGAAAATTTTGATAAATATTTGTTATTGGTTTCATGCCAAAGCTACTGAGTGGAAAAATTAATCAATGTAGACGCATGGAGTTAAGACCTGAAATATAACATGTAGGTAAGTAGGTTTATTGTTACCCCAAAAAAGCGCGCGAAGCCGATGGCATAAGCCTGTTTTTCATTGATATCTCGCATAATAGATACTTCATTAGTATCTAACTAGCGGCGCGCCCCAGCTTCGCACGGGGTTAAAAATATTTTATCGCCTATGTTTATCAGGGAGCATTCTAAGCAGCATTCTAGTGTTGTTTTTTTTACATCGGTCCTTTAGTTTAGGAGCCTATTCAATTCAAACCAACAAACAAATCTTTCTCTTTATACAAGTTAGATATCGTTATATTGAACGTTGTTATAACAAAACAGTAACTTATAAGTAACTGTTGTTTACGTACTACAGATACGTTATGATTCTTCCTGATCAGGAAGTCTAATTTCCAAAATGCCTGGGAAGTAAAATGCCTAAAATGTCAAATAATTTAGCTTAAACGTAACGACTGTGTAGAACTCTACCTATTTCTAAGACAAGGGAGACGGTAATGAAGATCCATACCACCTTCATACGCAATACTATCACGTATCCCATTTGCACGTTTATGCATACAGTCACGAAGCTTGCATACATTCACGAGCGAGCACTCATTTCTGAGTTTACACTCCCGCCATGACGCTGAATAATTTGATGAATTCTGAAGTTTTGGTGCAGTTTCTATTTTTGTACGGATAATGTTTGGCGTGTTTTCAAAACTTTAAACTGACTTTTCTCCCGTACAATGATTGTGAGTTTGGAAGTTGTTTTAAACATAAAAATATTGATATAAAAATAGCCATAAAAAATAAGATATCGAAGGTTCCGGACACTTCAATAGCGCGATCTTATTTTTTAAGTAGCGACGTCCAGTTAAAGTTCGATTCTTACGTATTTAGTTTGTTTACGTGCGTTGCCACGGAAACCCTTTGGGTGATTGTGAAAATTATTATACCTAATGATGATGCTTTAAATACGTTTTACGGCGCACATACAAATTCTTCGCGAATCTATTTTTTATGAGACCACCTCAAAATCAACCTTTATACACAACAAGAAAAGTGACATGCAAAATATTATATATAATAATAATAATCATTTATTTCAGACTATAGAACTCCTCCAACTGACAGGACTCTCAGATTTGAGATTTATCCTGTTTGTAAAATGCTGACGCATTGTAATCCTTTCGCTAGGGGTCCTATAAAGAAATAAATAAATAAATATACTTCTTCTTCATCGTGTTCTTCATCACTGAAGGTCATGTCTACTTTGGAAAGCCTTAGTTGAGGAGTTGACCAGCTGCTTCCACGCCGCTCTATCTTCGGCTTGTCTGCGAGCAGTGGTCACTGGGAGTCCCGTAATCTCTTTCACAATGTCAGACCAAAAATAAAAGAAATAAGTATACAGGGATTGGTAATTCACTTCTTTCTTCACTTGCATTCACATGCGTGAACTGCAAGTTCAGCCTATCATCAGGAACATGCTCGTGAAGGTGCCAGGTCTCTATTAGACTGACGCGTTTAGACCTACACGGAATTCCCCTC
This sequence comes from Eupithecia exiguata, assembly GCA_947086465.1. Lineage (NCBI taxonomy): Eukaryota > Metazoa > Arthropoda > Insecta > Lepidoptera > Geometridae > Eupithecia > Eupithecia exiguata. Next base: position 1,675,180 of record OX352233.1, on the reverse strand, counting down.
CCAGAGCGGCAACGAAAGATTTCGCTTGGATTCGCGTGCCTCCGTGCCGGGCTTTTTGTATGTACCGTATATCAACTCACTTGGATTTCGCTACCGCTCTGGGTAGCAAGTACCGCTTACGTTTGGACAGACCTTTACTTTCACTTTTTATTTTTGTAACAGTCCACACGTCTTTCAGGCGCCGCGCATTGCGGTGTACTCACCACGCATGCGTTGAATCACTCACGGGATTATCAACCTTGTCTGACAAATTATAAAGTGCAGTTCACCTCGTTTCATTGCAAACTCATACTGAAAATATTTCGTGGAAAACGCTCTGTGATAGCTTTATTGTAGTTATGGATAAACGAGTACAGTTATTTGATTGTTTTTTCTTTGCAATCAAAAGACCTCGTTCGACCGCAATCTCACCTGATGGAAAGTTTCGAGTATTTTGCATTTAATTAAGATTTTTATTAGAGCAATGCGACGAGCTGAAAAAAGTAAGTAAAACACAAAAAAAAACGTAATAATAAAATAAAAAATTGGGTAATAATTATAATTGTTTCTTTCGTAAATGGTTTTTTAATTAAGTGTGCAATTCAGAATTTACTTTCCGAAATAGTGAATTTACGACACTATCTCTTACCGACTGCCATCAATAGCGCTCTCAATGCAATCCTTTAGGCAGAAGCTTAAAAATTAGCTTATTGAAATGTATTTTTTTGTGATGTAATGAATTCATTTAAAATAAAGAAATGATTTTTGACTTTCCCGTTTTATATTTATAAAATTTTACTGGTTAATTATAAAACACGTAATTTTAAATTTCTTTTATGTAGGTAATTTTAGTTTTTGTATCTAGCTATTCACTATATTAATTTAAATTATCAAGTGCATTATGTTATAATTATACTTACCTTCTTTGTGAACAAAGCTCTGGTTATAATAGTTTTCAGAAGTTGGCACCACTGAGCCTCGGAAAAAACGCAATAAAACCCAAAACACATTATATTCATCCAAATTCTGCTAACACGCAAAATATTATGCCCGTTATATATTACGTAAGATTGTCAGTTCAGTTTAAAGAATTTATTTCTCAAAAAGAACATAGTTCACTTAAATGAGAATGTACATACATTATTCTTAAGCTTATGTACTATCTTAACTAATTATTATATAATATTATAATTGTAATAGGTAGGTACATAGGTAGTTAGCTAGTAGGTTAAGTTTTAGTTTTTAATAATGTTTTTAGAGTAATATTTATTTGGTACCGTTTGTTTAACAGATTTTGTCGTAAATATGTTGCTTTAATCTTTTCCTAAATATGTGCATTGATAAGCAGTTTTTGATGTTATCAGGTAAGTTATTATAAATCTGCGCACCTTCATACATGATGTTTCGTTTTCCATAGTTGGTCCGTGGACTCCTTAGTTTTAACTTATTTTTATTTCTTAAGTTGTAGGTGTAGGGTTTCTTTGTTAGTGTGATTTGCGTATGTATTTTATTAGTTACTATTTTCCTGACAAGGATGCAAGTGAGGTAAGTATATAGTTGGTTGATATTGAAAATTTTGGTTTCCTTGTAAATAGTATGTGTGCTAGTTAGATAGTCATATTTGTATAGAACTTTAATTCATTTATTTTGAGATGTTTGTAGTGATTTTAGGTTTGACACTGCCGCCGTACCCCATACTTCCAGTAGATATTGCAAATGAGACTTAGCCAGGGAATTGTAAATAGTCGTTCGGACTTTACGTGGCAGGCATCCCACGGATCTACGTAGTGCACCCGTTAGTGATACTAGTTTTTTTCTTACATTTTCTATATGAGATTGCCAATTTAGGCGGTCATCGAGTATGAGGCCTAGGTACTTCTCCTGGTGCGAGCGATGTATTATCGAACCACCTATAGTAAGTGACGGAAATTGAGGGATTTTTTTATTCTTAGCTGCGAAAATCATAAATGAGGTTTTTTTTTGCGTTGACTGTCATTAGATTGCTCTGACACCAGATGTTAAATTTAAATAAATCCGCCTTTGCGTCTTTTACCAGCTTGCCGAGGTTCGGTCCAAAGTAGAATAGGCAGGTATCGTCGGCGTATAAGGTAACGTGTCCCTTCAGCCCTATTTTGCTTATATTATTGATATAAATCAAAAAAATTAAAGTTCCGACAATGGATCCCTGAGGAATTCCGTAGGTTATTTTTGGACGACTACTTTCACTATTTCCTATCTTAACGACTTGGTACCTATCGGCTAGGTATGATGCAAATAGTTTTAGTGCTGTATTTTTAATTCCTAAGTCGTAAAGTTTTTTTAAGAGGATATCGTGGCTAATGGTGTCGAACGCTTTTTGAAAATCAATAAATATACCTAAACAATACGACTTTTCGTCTATATTTACTTTAATTTTTGTTATTAAGTCAATAGTTGCCGACAAAGTATTCGACCTCGGTCTGAACCCGTACTGATGCTCGTATAAGTAGTTTATTTTAGTAAGGTGATGCTCGAGCCGATTGTACATAACTTTCTCAAAGATCTTAGAGATACATGAGAGATTGTTCCATGACTAAACCAGTCATTATGGTGCCAATGATAAACCTGAATCGAAAGTTATCGTCAGTACGCTCAGTTTGTAGTAACAGGACATTTTGATGGAGTTTCCTTGTCAAGCACTAATGGAGTCACCACTTAGCACTTTACTCACTTCAGTTTGAGAAGCCGGTATCAGTTGCCGAATCACTTGGGGACGTCGAAAAGCCCGTAATTCAGCGATTTGGAAAGTACTTTCGAAAACTAAATTTCTCGTGTTATGCCATTAAAACATGTCATTTTACGTAAAATAGGATAAAAAATTAGACATTAAAATTTCGAATTGGGTTGAAATGGTTTTTGAACATCTTTTGAAAAAGAATTGGTTAGAAATAGTTCAACCAAACTGAAAAGAGCGCGGTATGAGTTTGACTCTGTCAAATAGAAATGGTGTTAACCCTTGTTAAAGCTGTCTAGTGAAAAAGATTGAAGTGAACAAAATGACATGAAAAAATGAAACAAAAAAAAACATGACCAAAAAAATTTAAGTGATTTGTTTTACACTTTTTTTTGTTTCATTTTTTCATGTCATTTTTTTGTTCATTCAATGACATATTATGTCATTTGAATTTTTGTAACTGTCCAAGAATCCTGTAAGGTCTAAAGAAAATAAAGCACTTTGTTGTTTGATAGTCATATGGATGGACCCTTACTATAATAATTGCGTGCATACCGTATACAAGTTTGCTCCAGAAAAATAACGGCTTTACCAGAGTAAAGCAGCATAAGACCATAGAGCATTAACCACAAGATGACCCGACTGACCTGACCATGGAATATGAAGTTTCCCAACTATCTCTACGTCAGGGCTCTTCCTTGTACCGTATGGAATGTCTTTTTTATTGTGCCCAACTATGAACTGACATAGTTGGTAAGCACCTATCTATGTAATTGGGATGTCATGTCCAGTTGGACATGACATGTCATCCCAATGACAACCATTATTCTGGAGTATTGTACAGGATGGTTTTTTGATAGGAGAATAGATGGGCAAATCCAAAACTATGAGAGTTAGAGAAAAGTCTTAAAAGGTTAAAGATCTCGATTTACGAGAAAACAAAAATTGCATGTTTCGTTTATTTTAAATCTTTTACTTTTTCAGAGAGTCGAACCCATTAATTTTCGAAATAATATGACAGCCCGTATTTTTCGTTTCTATATTCCCCCTAACAAGCATCAATGTTCATGTATTCGAGCAACTGGTGTGCTTGCCGCTAACCAGACTACTGAACCTGTATTTTAATAAGGTTTATTCTCGGTAAAATATCTATTCCTTATGATTTTCGTAAACTTTAATGAAAATATCCGCGGAATAAAATAAGAAAATGTGTACTTTTCATTTTCTCATAAATTGAGCTCATAACTCACGACTGTAACGACTATTTTATTTAACTCTCATAGTTTCAGATTAAGCCATCTACTCCCATTTCAAGAAAATACCCTGTACATAGTTATGCTGAGCTTCAACTAAAGATGTTCGCCATAAAACGCCATTAAAACTACCTTGTTACGATCTTCGCTATGCCTTTCGTAGCACTTGCTACGCCTTTCGTAGCATTTGCTACGTTTCCCGTAGCGATTGCTACGTGCGTAGCTGTACGTAGCACTTCATTATCATTTTTTCTGTCACATATTTTAACTGATTTTCTTTGTTTTCTTTATGAATTGTTAATGTAGTATTTCCAACCATGCTAAGTGTTTCCCGCTAATCGTAATCACACGTAATGTCGGGTGCACATCGCATTGATTTCCTTCCACACGAATAACTTTTGGCGACAGCGTTCGTGAGGCACGCACCTTAAATTATTTGAGCTTAGAACTTTTACAGCCTTATTAAAAGACATTGGAAACAAAACATAATAGAAACCTTGTTTGTATAGGAATAGAGATCGAATTTAAATGGGATGAATTTAGACTTTTTAAAAGGGATTACACGAAAAATAAAAGATTTTACTGAACTGATTAGAAACCTTGTTGTTATAGAAATAGAGATGGAATTCGAATAGACCGAATTTTTTATTTAGCTGTACGAAAATTGTTTGTTAGTATTTTACGGAAGGGTCGAGTAGCATGTTTCCTTTCGTTGGTATTGCGGAAGTAAATTCTATTACTTGGGAAAATACTTGTTAGAATTTGAGAAAATGATAGAGAAATTTTGTGAGTGAAGTTTTTTTTTTGTTGTTGTACGCATTTTCGGCGACCCTTCCCGTTAGCCTTATCTTAATAGAATTCCAGGAAGTTGTAAAAACATGAAAATTAATTAAAATCCAAATGCATAATCAAACATTTTAAGTTTCTATGCTTGTAAGGCTGTTTGTACTTATGTATTATAGGATAATTAGCTTACGCCTGCGGCTTTGTACATATTTTTCCGGGTAGCCTTTGTAAGGACAAAGGCTACTTTTAATCCCGGAAAGAAAGAAAAGAAAGAAAGGAAAGAAGTTTTAGCTAGTGGAAGGCCACTAGCCACTTGCCAAATTTCAATTATAATAGTTCCGTTCAGATGTTTATACGTGAAAAAGTTAGCCCAACGGATATAAAAAACGCGTAAAGAGGAGATTATAATAAACTGGACCATCTCCAGATTATTTGCCTCTGTCTGCAACAATGTCAATAGTTTTTGGTGTTTTTCGTTCCATTTTGTCACTTTCTTTATAAGTAAAGTCACATTATAATTGAAAATATACTATTGATTATTCAAAATGGCATTAAAATTCTATTCCTTAATCGAATAAAATAAGTATACTCCCAGGCCTAGTTTGTAACCCAAACATACCTATTTAATATGATTAATGTAGCAATTCGCCGAAATGGCGCGCTGGGGAGCACATTAAGAATCACTTTGTGGCTTATTACCTTTAACTGACTTTCTTAAGTCGAGTTTGCATTTCGCTGCCAAGAAAAATAATTTTATTCTGATAACACAATCGCCAAAAAAATTAGTATTTTTTATAGTTTTGATGAGATATTAAAATACACGCCTGGAATGCAATTTTTCCTTTCGTCTGACTTTGCAGGTACCTCATTTAAATATTTTTTATATAACTGCAGCATATTTGTATTCTTTTTTGTAGTAAATTTTGTGGAGAACCCAAATATTTATAGATGTTACTAGGTATTCCTAAAAATAATCAAGGAATCTGCAAAAAAATGCGTCACACCATCCCTCACGCGCGGGGCGCAGCCGACGGGGGATGAAGCGCGCACGCCCCGACAGTTATGAAGCGCTTCATTTTTTTGTCTTTGTCCCTACATTTTGCGAAAAAGTAAAATACAGGGACCTATTTGGGGTTTTTTATAGTCTTCAATAAATTACTTGTCCCTATCTCCTCTATCAGCCGTCATTTCCGTACTCGCACCTTTTTTACCTATCCCTGTCATATTCCACACAAAAGCTTATTATGTAAGTTATATCGTTTAAGTGCCTTAGATTAGAGCTACCTTACAGCAGAGAATATAATACTAACGTCCTAACACAGACCTCCTTATCTTGTTAGGCTGAATGGCAAATGTAGATGGCAGCACCGCTGGGGCTGCCACTATCGTTTCACAATATTGCCACAGATATTGCTGTTATTGTATTAGTAAACAGCTCTAGACAGCTAGATTGGAATGTACTCAACTCTTGAAACTTATGTGCTTAGGCTTAGAGTCTACTTGGCCCGTAAGTCAGGTATCTTGTTGGGTTACAATAGTTACAATTCATATCCAAACAATAATGAAGTTTTGAAACTCGTATTATTGTTTTTAATGATAACCTTTTCTATTATTATAAAGATCGGTTTTCTATTTTTTCGTTTTTCATTTTTTGATAAGTTTTCATTTAAATCACGTTACATCAATGATAACAAATGTAAAACTTTTGATGGATGTTTGTTTCCTAAGTTTAAAAAGTTTTATATAAATATTGACCTGTATCTAAATCACATTATATTTAGACTTAGGTAGGCAAATAATATTGTATTACATTTCAAATAGTATACAAACTTACTAGTGGTTCATTTTTCGCTTCTTCCACTAGTGGACAAAAAATTGAAGCGAACAAAATCAATATCATCTTGTTTCTTATTTGATAAGAATAACATATCTTAGTGTTTATTTTGTAAGCCTAAAGAAATAAAGTTATTGACTTTTGACTTTTCGACCCTGTTATACCTATCAAATCTCAAATTGTTTTTAGCATAAAATTTCAGTTTATTCACTCATCCCACTGGATTTGGCCCAAAGAGGGACGAGTCGAGAACAACTCAAATAATTGGATAGATTCAGATCTGGATATATCTATATGGTCCTAGATCAGTACTGTCAAATCTTGAGCTCCGCGGATTTCTCAGTAATCTCCATGATCGAGCTATTTTAGTACCCCGGTGGCAACGCTCGTAAAATGTTATCGACAACTTGCCAATATTACCGGCGGCTTCTCGCCTCGCATGAGTACCTACTCGTTTTTTAGCCCATAAAATATTTGACATAATTAAGATTGCTCTAGATTTTTTGTTGATTTCTCTCCATTTCTCACATATACCTTTTGAATGAAGCGCACCATAACGGGCGCGCTATGTGGAAGTACTTTGGTGCGTTTAATTTTTTGACGACCTCTGTGGCGCAGTGGGCGAAGGTCCGCCTGCGACACAGGAGGTTGCGGGTTCGATTCCCGTCTTGGGACAAATATTTGTACGATCTGCAGGTATTTGTTCCGGGTGTTCTGGTCGTTTTCTGTGTATAAATTAAAAAAATCTATCTATGTAAAGTATTGTATTATCATAATAATTTACGAAAACTATAGACTTTTGAGATTACTACATTCAGTAAAAATACTTTTCCATGCAAAGTGATAACCTAGAAAGAGAAAAAAGAAGAAAACTATCAGAAGCTCAGTAATATTGGCCTGAATTTGTTAACCTAATCCTCGCTGACTAACGAAGTTACCAACTATTCCCGAATTCTCGATGTAAGGTTGACATTCCCGTACCTAACTATTTCCAGAGAGATCGAAATTCCGGTTTTATTTTTATTCGGAGGCGTCTGGGTCATCCGGGCTGTTAGGTGGCTTTATCAGTAGGCTGAGATTTACATGAAAAAGGTTTTAGATGTGTAGGAATCGCGGCTAGCTCTTCCCGGGATGCTAATATAAAAGTCGAGTATGGAAACAATAGCTATATTCTAAGGTTTTTTATTTATTACTAGCAGCGCCTTGCGGTTTCACCCGCGAAGTTCCCGTCCCCGTGAGAATTCCGAGATAAAAAGTAGCCTATGTACTATTCTAGACTATAATCTATCTCTGTGCCAATTTCATTTACATCCGTTGAGCCGTTCTGGCGTGATAAAGGAACAAACATCCATCCATCTATCTATCCATCCATCTAAACTTTCACGTTTATAATATTAGTGAGATAGTACTCTGGGTAATTTCTAAGAAATTAATAAATCCCAAAAATTTACGATCTCGACGGGATTCGAACCCGCACCTTCCCCTTCAGCGCAGGGTTGCTCTTTTTCCAACTAAGCTACGTGATCTTATCTCGTCGACCCGAAAATCTGTCGGGATTTATTAATTCCTTAGAAATTACCCAGAGTACTATAATAAATAAAAAACCTTAGAATCAAGCAACGGCAAAACCTCTCGTCAAAGAACTAAATGTAAATTTGGTCTTTGAGCAGAATTGGATAACTTCATTGTTTCCTCTGTAGGTGGCGCTGACGGCGTAAGTGCCGAAAGAACTCCCAAAGATTTTCGGATCGACGAAATATATTTTCCTGTATTTTCAAACAAACAACTATACCTTATAGGATTTGTGTATCTAATAATTAGATTTTCATGGCAAAGGATAAATGATGAGGGTTGATCGGTGGGTATATCTACCAATTAAACTCACTCGCTGTGACTTCAGTTATACATACAACTGCGCCGAAATTTTGTGATACACAATAAAATAGTAATCATAGTATTATTGTCTAAAATATGTCAATTTTCGTCCCCCCATCTCGAATACAGTATTTTTGCTCTTCGATATCTAAGTGTAAAAGCCGTTTTTATTCGCTAGGGGATAAAAACGGCTTTTACACTCAGATATCGAAGAGCAAAAATACTCTTTCCTCGCTGAGGTGGAATGAAAAGTTACGTGTTGCACTCGAGTGCAAACATTTTTTACCTCGTGCTTTTTTATTTTTCAGTTTAGTGCTCGGTCATCAAAATTGAGCACGCGGTTAAAAAGCAACTTTGCACTCTTGTATAGCAAATAACTATTGTATTACAGAACCATGATGACCAATTGTTGAGTACATAACTGGGCTACGTCTTACCTTATAATATTTCTTATGCGATGCTGTGATTTAAACAATACATAAAAAGAATACGGTTTGAATAATAAAACACAATAACTTCACACGTTTTTATCAGTCAAATCATGATATCAGAATCTCACATTTTCTCTCAGAGCTTTACAAAAGTTAAGACGTTCGGGAAAATCCAGTTTACTTACCCGTCTCGTTTATACAATCTTTTCCTTCTGGTTACGGCTGACTTAGCTGAGAGGATCGTATAAGGGTCGGGATGCTTGTTCTATCAACTCGTACAATAATGTATCTGATGGAGGTTGGTAGTACACAATTTTGTACCTTCAACGTAAAAGTTGTGGGGTATAAATCTCCTTGCTTCGCATATTTTGCCAATGTTAGACGCTTTTTCTGTGGGTATGGTACCTATATATTTCTATGGATATTTGTACCTATCTTACAAAAGCGAGAATCAATAAGGCTGTAGCCAAAGGAGTGTTATTAAAGTGAGCCCCGTTAAAATTAAATCGGTCTCAGCGATAAGGCCGCCTTTTGTATTGTATATGTTTTATTGAATTTTAGATTTAGATTTTTTATTCGTTTATTTTTTTATACAGTAAAGTGTTAATTAATTAATTCATTAAATTATAAAAAATACATCCCGACTGCGTTGACAAACGGCCTAACGCCAAACGTTACGCCGCTTGTCCACTGCCACGTCACAGGAACGTCAACGTTATCGAGATGATGGCGACGAACGTAGAAGCGGTACATATATTTACGTGTATTTACTATGGCTGCGAGTCCACCGCACGCACGTCATCGTCCAAGCGCCGTCATCTGAACCCCGAAGAAATGATAGTTCGGCGCGACGGTCGCTAGAACTTGGTCTGAGATTGTGACAGACAGGTTTTTTAACATCTTCTTTGCCTTCGAAGGTACAAAAGTAGCAGAAAAAGATAACCTCACATTTTTTTTATTTCGGTCTCTTTCTCAGTGTCTCCAAATAATTTCGCCGTGACATTATCAAACTTTTATTTCTCTACTATTTGTAGCACATAAAATCAAAGAACGAGCGTCGAGAGACTTCGTCACACATTAATTTGTTATCCTGTTGTTCTAACATAATAAAGGTGCATCAGGTGGGTGATTCGCAGACCACAACATCAAAGTTTATGACGCATACAATATGCAAGCTTTGGCAAACTTTCAGAGACCACAATGCACAAAGGCTTGTTTGCAAATGACGGCTTGTTAAACAATTTGATACCTTATGTGGCATGAATAGGTAACAATTCAGCTTGTTTGTAGCTGCGTCATTGAATAGTTATAAGACTGACGTGTTGCTACTGAATTTGTAACTCTGTTGACTTTGATATTAGGTATAATCTGTTTTGTCTGACCGAACTGTGAAGAGGGTGTACAATATCCTTTTACCTGAACCTTTATTAGCATTTGAGGCTTTTGGGATGACACGGAAAGTTAAGCCTGTAAGGTGATAGGGTGTCATAGCTGCGAGATATTTAACATATAAAACATTTGGTTTTAATTTAAACCTAAATTTTTTGATAAAAAATTTAAGAATATTGTCATGAACTGTACCACTATAGAAATGGTTTTTACTACTAACTACGTCATTTAACAATTTTGCGTTTGTTGGTCCTACCCCACTTTGTGTGGTATAAGGCTTAATTCACACCGGGTTGGCAGCGGCCGTAGCTACGTAAATTTTATGGAAACAGGAGAAGAAGCAATAGAAAAAATAATAATTTAACTACCTACTATACTGAAAGTGACTACGGTTTTACAACTCGCCCTAGTACTACGAGACCTCGTAGCACTTTTTGAAAAGAAGCAATTTGTGTTCGTAAAGTGGTTGGTAGCTAGGTCTTAAATTGAAGTCGTTTTCTATTTCCAGGTATTTGATTGGCATGTGACGTCACGCATCGGGCGGCATGCGAGGCGAGCGCTCCTCCCGAGCGGCCTCGCTCGCCGCGCTCGCGACGCTCCTGGTCGCGGTGCCGGCGCTCGGGGCCAGCGAACACACTGACGACACAGGTACCCCTTCAATCAGACCCTGCCGCCTCAGGCATATAGTTACTGAAGAGTTGAACATCGAGCAGTTTCGCGACGCTCCTGCTCGCGGTGCCGATGCTCGTGGCTATTGAACACACTGATGACACAGGTAACCCCTCACTCACACACTGACGTCTCAGGCACATAGCTACTGTGGAGTTGCACAACGAGCAGCTTCGACGCTGCTGGTCGCGATGCCGGTGCTCGGGGTCAGCGAACACATTAACGAAACAGGTACCCCTCACGCACACATAAACACCTCTGGCAATAAGCTACACTGTGCCGTCTCACACCAAGTGGCTTCGCTCGCCACCTTAGCAATCGCACCAGGTCGCGATATCAGCACTCGGGGCCAGCGACCTGGCACGCCTCTGGCATAGATCAGGGAACGTTTTTTGTTATTGCTGATGGTCAAACATTTGGCCATCCTCTCACTTGTATAACTGATGATGTGGCCTAAGATGGAGTACGCTTTTCCAGAAGGAACTTATTCACCCTGGATTTGAAGACTCCAAGATTATTCTCTGGCGGGAAAATAGACACTGGAAGCTCATTTCCACGTCACGCGCAAGCGGCCTCAGGTTTTTTGTGAACTTGTGCGTGTTCTCCAGGTACCCATCGACGAAAACGCGTTTGTCAGATTATTGCTTTTGTCCTCTTATTTGTAACACAATCTCTCTGTTTATACCGATCGGTTACTTTAAAATTTAAGTTTTTGAAAATGTTCTTTTAGGTAAATACACAATAAACTAACCAAACCACTAAAACAACACTAAAAACTTGATTAAATCTAATAACCCAAAATGTTTCAGAAACTTTTAGAACATAATTCCATTTGAAAACAGGTGGCTGTTTAAAAATGTGTCTGCTGGGACCTGAATTAAATAAGTTGGTTAACTCTAAGCTTTTGAATTCATATTTTGTGGAAATAATTAGCTTTGTTATGTTAATTGAGGTTAATTATACTTAGGGCTTTACTTAGTGATATTATACATTGTAATTAGAATATAATTAGGAAATAAAATGAGTATACACGAGAGGCCTTTCAAAACAACATGGTTATCAAAGAGATCACAAAAACACTCGCGATGGTGTCGGTTGTTCCATGTACTTTTTACATTCATAATTAAATTTAGTCGTGTCGCTACGACACGGCTAAATTTAATTATGAAATTTAATACGTAATAAAAATAATAAATAATTTATTAGGTTTAGTATAGATACTACGCTATAGTTAATTTTCACTGAATTGGCTAATGGGTAATTTTGTTTTAACTGAGTTTAATAAATATTTTTCTATTCAAAAAACATATCCCGTTAAAGAAAATACAATAATAATTACAACTAATATTTACACTTAAATCTATTTTCTAAAAATCTAAGCCGTCACCAGAAGGCAAAGTGCCCAGAATGCTGGCAGCATTGCCACGTTGAATGGCAATGCTAATTCGTTGACCGAAATAAAAGCCAGCATTCCGATCACCTGTGGACTCTATTAGGAGTTTTGTTAGATTTTTGTATACTCCATGTGCCCCAGGACCCCAAGGACCTAGGGTTTCCACCCCAAACGGCTCGAATAGGTAACCTCGGTCAAGATTAGCGTATTTCCGCCGTTTGAGGGACTCCGCTGATGTTGCTGCGGAGCCGGCCCTTACTGATGTCCCTGCAAGATGAGAAGGTGCTAGGGTATCTACACAAGTGGCATCCCAAACTAAAGGCCGACCCATTTTCCAAGGAATCAGAGTCATACCGTCAGGCCTTTTACCATCATCTCGCATTAGGCCACGTGGTTCGAGAGTAGCTGCCATACTGACGCTGGTAAAAGCCCGACGGATGATGTCATTAATTGAACTATGACGGGACACACGTCCTGCACTAGAGACACATGCCAGTGCATGGTGACCGAACTTATCAACGGTTTCACCGCACTGGCAACGGTGTGCAACTAGACAGGGAGAACCTAAACGCAAAGAGGTGGCCACCCGAAATGTGTTATTGTCTAAAAGGGTACCTAGATTTTTAGAAGGCAAAACATATAACCAAAGTCCTGATTCCCACTCGGAAACGGCAAGTAAACGAGCGCGTTCTGATGAGCTGGTAGACGTATTAATAAGGTTTTTCCGTACCAACTCACATAGCGGCTCATCCCACAGTCTCTGAGAAGAAAGAACTTTGGGCATATTAGTGCTAGGACAGGCTATTTTCCAAGATGCTAATGATTCATCGAAACCTGTTATTTGACAATTTTGTGAACATTTATCCAAAATTTTATGAATCAGATCCTTTGTACCATGAACTGAAGACAAAAAAGCTGGGAGTGAAACACTAGAAATTTCGCGGACACCTAGACCCCCCAATCTGATAGGAAGAGTGGCCTGGTGCCACGCTCTGTCATCTAAAGGTATATTAAAAATTTTGATTAATGTGTCGCGCATGATGCTGTCCAACTGCTGTGTAAGTTGAGGATATTTCCAGAGTTGGGAGCATCGTAAAAAGTAAGTGAATTTGGGAACAAAAAGGCAAAAACGTAAAATAACAAAAGCCACGTGAACATTGATGTTTTGCAATTTATCGGAAAACGAAAGGAACTTTTGAATTTTTTCATTTATAAAATCAGGCAAAGACTCATCCATGATCGGAGATCCTAAGAGGCAAAGCGAAGATTTATCTATCAACTTCAGGTTTGGGGCTAAACTTTCGAAGCGAAAAAAAAATTAGGAGAAGTCGTTGCCGTTTCTGGAACATAAAGTTCACATTTTGCAAAGTTCAGCTCCAAGCCTATAAGCTTAAATTCTTCTATCAAAACACGCAAATCTTCCAAAATCGTGTCTTCTTCGCCTCCTAGAGTACCATCATCCAGATACCAAACATTAAATTTTGACTCTAAACGTTTTATAATGGGATGTATCGCGAGACTGAAAATAGCCGGTCCTAAAGGATCGCCCTGCTGACAACCAACCTCAGAGGACAATAACTTATCTTTATATACTAATTTTGAAGGTGTACCGTAACATTGCCAAAGAAAGGGGTAAACATCAGGTAATTTATCTTTTATTTGTGTCAGAAGGGCGCCCCGGTCTACAGAGTTGAAAGCATTTTTAACATCCACCTTCAACAAAAAATCGTTTGTGTGGTAAGTCAATAAGAAAAGTTCACAGTATCTTTACATTTCACAAACTTGACATCTTTTTTATTACAATTTTATAAAAACCAAGTCATATTTTAGTCATCGATTTTCGCATTAATTGCCACACCGTCGAAAAAACCTGTGTAAAAGTAAATTTAATGAAGTTATCATGAAGTTAATTTACCATCAAAACTTTTTACAGCAACAAAAACATAAGCCTTAAAACGTTTTTCAGAGTACGCCATAATTACAGTGCGGTCGGTATGCGACAAGCCGCGGTTCATTGCACCAATATTGATCAAACATATTTCTATAGAGAAGGATATTCTATTCATCATCAGCTGACATACGTCCACTGACGCCTCAGACACATCATCATCATTATCAGCCTATGTTAGTCCACAGCTGGACATAGGCCTCCCCCAAAAAGCGCCCTGTCTTCAGCTTGACGTATCTAGACACATCAGGGCGTAGGGCATTTCATCGATTAACACGGAAGGAGCTGCCGTCGTTCCTCTGCCCTTCATTGGTCTCGGTCATTCAGTCATGTAGACCATGTCCTCGCATTGCTCGTTGAATGTCTCGTGTATGCTAGTAACCGAAATTATATGAAATGAAATGAAAATATTTATTAAGGAAGAAAGAGCCTTGAAGAAATATTAATTCCACTTTGCATTATTTTTATCAGACAATACGTTAGAATTAGTTCCCAGTAGTAGTCAGGTAGCCTGTTAGGCATATAGACATCAGGAAAGGTTCGTCTCAAATCACAAATAGGCTATTTGACTACATTAAAAATAAGTTCCAAATTGTTGTTATCTTAGTCAACGTAAGGTGATTTTTATTAAAAAGATGCCTATTATGAGTAAAAGAACGGGATAAAAATTACATATATTTTGATAAATGATCACCTGACCGAAAATGCTTTGCCTTTGGTTGGATCGTTGGTGATGTCTCACTATTACAGATTGCAGTGTCAATGAGTTCTTCTTGATAGGTTTGGTATGGTGTATGACGTCATTGCTCAGAGCACGGGAGCCAAGACAGAGATTATCGTTTTGGAGCGCCATTATTTTATTCAAACTTTAAAATAACTTTTTATAACTACGTATTAGTTATACTAACTACTGTTATAGGTACTACTACTGGCCTGGAAGAAATATTAATTACACATTTTATTTTTATCAGACAATACGTTAGAATTATTTCCCAGTAGTAGTCAAGTAGCCTAATCTGAAAAAAATTCTACAATAAGATAGGTAAAACAAACAACCCACCTCTTCAGCTCACAAAGGTAAGTTAACTGCCTAACATGCCTCTCCCAACCAAGGTGGATTTTTTTATAATCACCATGCTTAGCAAGCAGATTTGAGATCGCGGAAGAAATGTCAAAATTACACAGAAGGAAGCTGCTGCAGCCTTCCTCCTAAATATAACTTTAGTCCGCTTTAACGACACCACCACAGGCTAAGTTCAAGAGGTCGATTCTTGCGCCGCGACTGGCATTGCAACGGCGGTTTATACGAGATGGGGTTCATTGAACCTATTGATTAAACATAGTTTTGCAACGAATGATATTTTATCGTTGAGTTTTTTATATCACGGAATGAAATATCTGCAAGTGATTTAAAAGTTTTACGATCTCTGACAGTGCTGTTTTTAAATCAAATGCAAATTGCCTTTGACTTGCTTGAGACGCTACCTGCCACGTTTTTTATTAGACAGCAAGTCTCATGGTTTGCATTTTCACAAATAGCTTTGAATGTTATTTCTACGAATTATTTACTTATTTATGTTCATCTTTCCGTCTATCCAAACTGTTTTCATCGTATCGTGCGCGGATTATAACATTTCTTAATAATTTTGGCCGAAAGATCCAAAAAGTCCTAACCTTAAATAAAAGTGAAAAACCAGCCAGGTGCGAGTCGGACTCGCGTTCTTAGGGTTCCGTACCATTATCTATAAAAATGGCAAAAAAATCATGTCTGTTGTATGGGAGCCCTTAAATATTAATTTAATTTTAATTTAATTAAGCATCTATTTTATAGTGAACAATATAAATCAATATTCTTTGAATATTCCAAGCGTCTACCTGTTGCCGTTATCAATATCGAGCAAAAACGAGCAAAAAAATCACGTTTGCTGTATTTATTTTATTCTGTTTTTAAGTCTACACAGCAGACAATGGAGTCTTAGTAATAGTGTCCCGTTTTACCCTTTTGATACGGAACCCTAAAATAAGGAGATATGGTACGTTCTCCCAGCGCTAAGTCAACAAATAACGTGTATTATTTTTCAACCATGCGCAGAGACACACGCCATTTTCTATCTTGTGCAATAGGTATACCTACCTAATGAACAACAAAGATGGAAATCTTTTTACGCACGAATGTATCGTTATTGGATTCAAAATCAAAACCAGAATCAAAAATTCTTTATTTCCAAATACAAAAATGTATACTTAGAAAAGGTCAAATTCTTAAAATAAAACACTGACACGGAAATATAGTGGTACTTTTGATTTCTGTCGCTTCGGTATGTAGACTAAAGTAAAGAAGCGACTAAGAAACCTTTAGCCTGTTAGTTGTTATTTTTCGAGTTGCAAAGCAAAACCCGTCCCAAGCTTTTTTATCTTCTAAATAATCTGATATTTTGTAGTAAGCCGTTTTGCACAGAAAGGTTTTGACAATTTGTTTGAATTTATTTATTGATAGATTTTGCAACTCACTAGGAGTTTTGTTGTAGAAGCGTAAACAAGATTTTCCAAGATTGCATTTAAAAAGATACATTAATCTTGTGAAGCCTGGTTGTGGGCACAGCGAGTTTATGTTTATTTCTAGTATTTATACCTATTATGTATATCGCTATTTTTAGGAATTAATTAATGTGGTCATCGATTATGACTTTGGTTGTATCCAAATTCATGCCAGAACCGAAGCGTCGCGAGGCTGAAGTTGGCCGTCCAGCATCTGGTTACTGGTTTTATATCAAGCACAAAACCTAGAATTTGAACAAAGAATCTTAATTTGTCTAAAAGTGATCTATCCTTACAGGACAACAACCCGGTCGCTACGGAGACGCGTGCTCAGTGACGTCAGAATGCAAGTTCCCGGACTCGGTATGCCACGAGGTGCAGAAGACCTGCCAATGCCAGGCGGAGACACCAGCCACCAACTATCTGGACAAGTGTGGGAAACGTAAGTTATTACAGTCGTAAATGGTTAAGTCTGTCAGCCACGGGTTCCTTTATAGGTACTAAATGCGACCGATGCCGTCTCTCCCGGATAGGTCTCTTCAGCCATACGCGAAAGTGCTCGGCTGACTCGCAGCCGAACTGACGCCACTTAAATCATCTTACGTATGCAAATAGGCGATGACGATGATGATGAAATAGTTAAGAAAAGAGAGACTAATGGATGTTGAGTTGGAGTTGGAGTAATATTTTACTAACCAAAAAAGAGTTAAGTGATGATTATTGATTATGATTCAGATGATACTGAAAAAATTTGTAGTTATTTTTAATAAGGCTTTGGGCAAGAGGTTGCTTCCAGAAATATATTTTAATAAACCTACTCAATGGTGGTACTCGAGTTAAGACCGAATTAAGACGAAGTGAATAAGGGATGATTTTATAAGACTGGGCCGTGTCCGGGGCCGGGCCGTATACGTGGCCCGGACAGGGCACGGATTTGAAACGTTACATACATTTTTACCCGACTACCAACAGGGGAGGGTTATGAGGTTAGCACCCTATGTTTGTATGTTTGTATGTTTGTATATTTGTATGTTTGTATGTTTGTATGTATGTGGCCGATTTCTTTGTTCCCACGTAGCGCTGAAACTACTGGTTCGATTTCAACAAATTATGTATCGATTGATTCGTCTCAATACCCCGATGGTTATAGGCTATAGGATTTAGGGCTCCGACCCCGAATAAGCCTTCAAAACGCGTATTAAAATTTAGGTAGCCGCAGGCTGCAGGCCCCATAGAGAAAAATTACAATACCTACGACCTATTTTCATTTTCAACTCTATGCCTATCAAATATGACCGATACGTCATTCTATTTTGTCAATGTAAATGTTTCAACTTCAACTTTTATAACTTTCACGTAGTCGGGTTGTAGTTTTTAACTTTATCTTGTGTATGAAGCAGTTTATATTAAACAGTGCATGACCCGTGTCCCGTCCGGGCCCGTCTACTTACTTCTCCGTACTAACTGCTCCGGCCCGCCCCGGCCTCGGCCGGACCCGGACACGACCCGGTTTGATATAAATCATCTCTAAAGGCGATAAGTTGGCTCTGAGTAATCTAAAATAATTCACCTCGATGGCTAAAATAAATCTTCGTTAGTGCCGCCGCTGCGAGAAATTAGGTAACTGACGTATTTCAAAACCTACGTAATCTACTTGAGCCAATTAATTAAACAAAAGAAAAGTTTCGAGAAATATCCTTGACTTTTTTCATCAGTGACACTCTTTGTGGATGTCCTTTAAATGTAGGTTACTTTACTTCAAAGTCGTGTTAAAAAGCGAGTTGGCACAGGAAATGCCCCGGTCGATAAACCAAAACATGCATGTCGCGTGTACAGCTAAGCTTGTGTTTAGTTTAATGGGTGCTTATGCAGTTATTAAATGAATCATTCTTTTTTCCTTGGGTCCTTTAGTCACCAAATCACCATGACATTTAGAGGAAGGAATAAAGGATTTCGCGTTCATAGGAGCGGGTCAGAGCAGAGCGGTGTAAGTGCAAAAATCTAGTTTTTGCTTTATGTCTATTCTTGATTAAAAATACAATATAATATATTTAAGCATAAAATAAAAAAACTAAGCGATTACTCTATTAAAACATTAGTCTGAAAAAACTTTTAACAAAAATTTTTTACGTTTACTGCGATTAAAATTAATCTCCGGGCGATCGCGAGTTTAGTACCAATTCGCTCCAACAGGTCCTGGTCCACAGGAAAGGTGGCGAGTAAATAATTATGATAAATATATTATAAACCATTATGATGGAAATTTGGCACACAAATAAGTAAAAACATTGCGTGACCAACAAACAGACTAAGCTGCTAGTCGTAGAGATTTCATTTAGAGGGTGTGTTTGTTATGATTTTCCAACCTTTCGCTTTCTATTGTAATCATTGTGCCGAAAAAACACACCCACACATTAAATTAATGCTAGTTTTTCACGCGGTATTCTTTGCGTGGTAATTTTTTTAAAGAAACGTGTAATAATGGTGGGTACAGACCAAGCGAGCGAGAGCGAGCGAATGCAAACGAATGGGATTCGACGATCGCTAGGTACGTTCGTTCCATATTGCTTTGATGTAGCGACAGCCGCCGGAGCATGGCCGAAGGCGAACGAAGGCCTTTGTTTGGGCTCGCTTGTTTTCGGCATGACGTCCACGCTGGTTCTTTTACTTAAGGCGAATATGAAGGCAAAAACACGAAAATTAGGTGTTTTTGAACCCGTTTTCTGACAAAAATATAGATTGTGGAGTTTTGAAATTTATATATCCTGTAACACATATCTTGAAGAAAAGCTTGGCGGTCCCAAATGTTTGCCGTTAATTATAGTTTAGTTGTTATTGTGTTAGTTATAGTGTGTGTTTAGTTGCTTCGAACACACTTTTTATCGGTGTCTCAAATTCGATCAGTACTAAACTCAGTATAGTGATTCACATAGTTCATACCTATCTCTTGGCGGTCCATTATCGTCGAAAAGCAGTCATAATAACGATATTAAACGCAAAAACGTATTTTTGCCTACAAAATCTGTGATACAAACCTGACCAGTTACTCGTCACCTAACCGCAGAGGATCGTATTATTTGGTTGATTAGGGTACTACATGGTATGCTGAATCGAAAACAAGCACTCATTGCTGCATATAGGCGCGCGGACATGCCCAAGGTCATTTGCCTTACTATTCGCCTTAATGACAAAATTACAGACATTATACTTGTTTATATCGTGTTTACTTGTGTGCAGTGTCCTTTAAATCTCTATGCAAAATTATTATTTTCATTTTCTTCTACGGGGGAAGGGTTAACCTCGCCTATCAGTAACATAGACAATGTTACTGATAGGCGAGGTTTTACTGTAGGTAACACAAGTAAACACACTTTTGTGGTCCTATGTATTCATGATTAATAGAAAAATAATGAAGATATCCATATATATATATATATATATATATATCAGTCCCAAGGACGGAAATAATAATTATAACTTCGATACAGAGCATGCTAGCAATGATGTGATGATTTTGACGATCATTTTGGAAGGGCAAAAAAAATTATCATCTCTCTAAGGCATCTTCTTCATATATATTTTTTTCTCCTGGGCGCAAGTTCAAGACCCTTGAACTTTACCTACGACCTTGACGATGTCGTCAACCCATCTTGTGCGTGGGAGATCCAAATTTCTACGGCCCAATCTGGGCCACCATATCATGTTATTAATAAAAAAATTCTATCGTCCTTGGAAACTAATAAACACAATTTTACATGTGACTCTCAAGTTAGTCAATTAATAATAAATTAATTGTAGTACTTGTTCCTTCACTGTGGCAATCATGTCGTATGAATACCAAATACCCCATAACCCTCCAACTCCGTGGATGTAGTTAGGGTCGAACAAGGTAATCTTCCGGAGGAGGGACAGGAGTTTCCTTCTGTGTAATTTTAACATCTCTTTTGCAATCACAAATCTGCATGCCAAGCATGGTGATTATAGAAAACCCCACCTTGGTTGGAAGAGGCACTTTAGGCAGTAATCTTACCTTCGTGAGCTGATGAGGTAGGTTGTTTGTTTTTTCTGTCTAATTGTAGAATTTCTTCTTTATTTTCAGTTGCTGGCATAAACGAGACGTGCGCATTCAACGAGCAATGCGAGGACATGGTCTACATGACCGAATGCAGGAACGACCGGTGTGTTTGCAAGTTCGAGATGGTCCCAGAGACCAATCCAGATGGCACTGTGGCTTGCAAAGGTAGAGCTCTGTTCTTACTACTAATAAATGTGCTAGGTTGCATTACTAATGAATATCGTATTTATAAAAGCATTTCTCGTTGAGCTATCAGTAAAGATATTGTACTCGGTAACCATGTCAGTATAGTATTATAAAGATAGAGAGATTATATTTTTATTCATTATAAAAAACTTTAAAAATAATTGGATTTTATATAGGTAGTTGGAATCAAATCCTAAACTTTATACAACTTCGTACACTTTATTTTGACGCGCGACTTTGACTTTGCGCGACCGATTTGGACAAAAGTGCGTTCGTCTTTATGCATCCTTCAATACCTTGTAATAATATTTTGTATTGTACCATTTTTATGAGAATATTCTGATTATTTCAGCGGAAAAGCGCGTCGAAGAATCGCTCAAAACCCTTGACCCGGCTATGATTGGTGTTCTGGTGGGCATGGCACTCATGTTCGTCATCATTTGCGTCGTGCTACGTCTATTCAGCAGGTAAACAGACAGTCTTGCCAAAGAAAGAAGATGTTTTTATATTCCAAGTGGCAGACTGGCGTGCATCCAGCCTGATGAGAAGCGGCGTATGGACGCCTGTAGCGTCAGAAACGTTACAACCGCGGTAGTGATTTTGTTTAAAATTGTAGTGGGCAAGGAACGTAATACTCTCTAGGCGAGAGGTAATGGTTATTTTTAAATTCAGTAGGGTATCGAAGTCATAAAATTCATTATTGACAAATTCACCAAAGCGCTACCGTGTAACCTGAATACTGGCTGTATTGCCACGTTGGATGGTAAAGCAAGTAAGGCGATTTCTTTAAAAAATACTCGATAAAAATGTTATAATTTTGTTTTATTAAAAAGAGAAAAGAAGGCGCTTTGACTTTTGGTCCGTTAAATTTAAATGGCATAAAGCGTCATTGATGATGGGTCCTAACTATAAAATTTGCGCGCATACCATAAACAGGTTTGTGGGCCAACATATTGGCTTTACCAGAGCAAAAAAGCATAAAACCATAGAGCATTTACGACAAAACATGGCTAGACTGACTTGGACATGACATTTGACGACTTCAATAATTCTGCAAAAAAATATCTGCGCCATCTTTTGAGTAATGTAAATATATTTTTTTTAAACGCCTCATTTGTCGACCGCAGAGAAGCCAGATTTTGCTCATCATCTTCTTTCGTACCTAGTTATTTCAATGTAAAATTATTATTTTCCAGAGCGAGATGGCGTGAGAACCGGACTATTTTCAATACTCCAAACCCGCGGCTGATGAACGTGTCTCTGTTGAGAGATTCCAAACTCTTGCACTCACAGGTATTTTACTATAAAAACTATCGTAGTTTGGCGAACAGTGCTCGGAGAGACGCGGAACGCGCGCGCCTAGAACCGCACTCACCCTGAAGAAGTCCCTCGTTAAGGGATGAAACTTTGGTGTTCTTCCAACACAAATAAGGTTCGTAGTTAACCCGCTTACATCCGTAATGAACTCACAGGTATCTTTACTAACCATAAACACATATTTTAAACTGTGTATATTCTTAATTTTCTAGTACAACTGGCTTGCTATTGTTTCATTTATAAGACCTATTCTGAAGTCACACTAATAAAATTGTGGCAACTTTTATAATCAGAAACAAAAGACGATACGAGACGATTAAAGTGTCTTCTTTTTGATTGGAATATGAAAATCAAATGCAAATATTTTATTAAAAAAGTGAAATTCAATAAAAGAAAATTACTTCATATAAGCTTAGTACAAGGCCTTCTACTTGACTTTACAGGATCCTACCGTGGCTCCTGGCTTAATAATTATACTTTCGTTTTTCCTAAGATGTAGTTGTTAGATTTTAAAGGTGGAAAATGATAACTAACGCTGCTCTAAACTAGTATTATTCCAAATTGATGCCCCAGGCAGGTGGAATTCGTGCCCCACCGCCAAAAAACCTAACTTCCGGAAATCGCAGTCAAGTTTTGATAAGTAATAAGTAGTCTGAAAAATTACAAAAATTTTGAACCAATCAATAAATGTTATTTAAAATTTATTTATTTTTCTCTGACCGTCAGGACCGCCGTGGCTCTCGAGTGAGCATGCGTCCTCCGTCGCGGCAGGCCAGCCAAGCGGAACTGAGACCTCACTCGCCGATCCCAGGTAAACACTGCTAATATTCAGGACAGCTGTGGTTCCAGCGGCTTAAACGAGCAAACAGACCACGAAAAGAGCTACATTCTTGTTATCTTGACTTCTCACCACCCCGTAAGGGTCGGTGTCGAGTCTCAGATATTTATCTACGCAGAATCGGCTTAAAATTGTATATTAACCCGGATTGTCCCACTGCAGACCAAATCCTTATCTCCTTAAAGGCCTTCCACGTGGCTGTCGTCCATCCGGGACCCAGTCGGGGGCGCCGAATATCTAATATTAGATATTCGGCGGGCTTCGCCCCATTCATAAAATTATTATTTTTTTCTTCAAATTTCTTGTTATAATTACTGGAAAAATTCACACAAACGATCAGAATAACCTTACTGTTTATGACATACGAAATAACGTGGTATTGTGTTGTCGTAGATAAAAGCGTTATTTGACTGGATGAAGCCAATTCCGCGTTGATTAGAGGTCGTCGCAGATCAGAGGCGTACACCCAGCATAAAAAGGTGCATACAAATATGGGCTAAGTTCGTTCATCTTTAGATACATTTTACAGTGACAAAATAGTTTTCCACAAGCTTTAAACAAGTGGTCCGCGAGTTGTCCTCAGATCTGATGCCGTTAATAAACAAGATAAAGTTAAAAACTACAACCCGACTACGTGAAAGTTATAAAAGTTTGAAACATTTACATTGACAAAATAGAATGACGTATCGGTCATATTTGATAGGCATAGAGTTGAAAATGAAAATAGGTCGTAGGTATTGTAATTTTTTTCTCTATGGGGCCTGCAGCCTGCGGCTACCTATACTTTAATACGCGTTTTGAAGGCTTATTCGGGGTCGGAGCCCTAAATCCTATAGCCTATAACCATCGGGGTATTGAGACGAATCAATCAATACATAATTTGTTGAAATCGAACCAGTAGTTTCAGCGCTACGTGGGAACAAAGAAATCGGCCACATACATACAAACATACAAACATAGGGTGCTAACCTCATAACCCTCCCCTGTTGGTAGTCGGGTAAAAATACATCTAAATTCTTTACGAGTTAAGGCCCAAATTCGAATGCACTTTTTTGTGCTGCATCAGAACAGAAGGAAACCTTCGGATAAAAAGCTCGATTTGTAGTTTGTTGTGTCTCTATGTTTGCTCGTTTGGATCAGTAGAATCATGGCTTTAAATTTTAATATCGTATTTAAACTCTTGATGTTTAGTGGTGTTGTGTGTTTGTGATATTAATCAACTCATACATACATTGACAAGTCATTGACTATAAGACAGTCCCAAAAAAACGATACCAATTACCTATAAAAACAAGACAGCACTTGCCCCGGGTGAATGCTCCATTTCATGGGTGACATTGGCCATAAGCGGTTTATTTTTTTATATATTTCTTTATTACTATATTTATGTTTATAAGAATATAATTATCAATGTCAGTGTTAATAATAACTAAGTTATTACAATTGTTAATTGTAATTTTATTGTTCTTATTACGGCCTCCACTAACCAATGGGGGTTATGCCATAATCACCAAACTTAGCAGGCGGATTAGTGATCGCAGTTAAGGTGTTAAAAATATACAGAAGGAAGCTGCTGTCCTTTCTCTCGTAGGTTCCCTTTGTCGACTTTTACGAACTCCATGGGTTGAGTTTAAGGGGTCGATACTGACGCCGCAACCGCCGGCCAACAAGATCATGCTTCCAAAACTTCAATAACAACCCCATTTCATTTGTTTTCAACACACCAAGCTAATCATGATGATTTCACCAGCAGCACGACAAAGCCATCAGCTACACCGAAAGCCCTCAGGTTACAGTTTATAGTTTTGCTCGCTTTATAGAAAGTGCACCCATACACTATAGATAGCGCATGAAGCTATTGTGACATGTTAGATAAATTAAAACTAGAAACAGTAGAGAAGAGATTTAAAATAGATAAGAGGTTTAACACGTTTTCCAAGAACCAGTAGTTGTAGAAAAGAAGATAGTATTTTTAAAATGGGCCCAAAATAATTGTTTTTGCAAAATGTTGTGTGGTTTTTAGTAAAAGCTTGTTGTTAAATATACTCAAAATAATTGTTCTAAATTTTGTGTGGTTTTTAGTAAAAGCTTATTGTTAAATGGGTCCAAAATAAATGTTCTAAATTTTGTGTGGTTTTTAGTAAAAGCTTAGTGTTAAATAGGCCCAAAATAATTGTTCTAAATTTGGTGTGGTTTTAAGTAAAAGCTTATTGTTAAATGGGTCCAAAATAATTGTTCTAAATTTTGTGTGGTTTTTAGTGAAAGCTTATTGTTAAATGGGCCCAAAATCCTATCTTCTTTAACCTAGTTTAACCATAAATCTATGAGTGCAATCACTTATTGTCTGTTACGTAGTTTGACTGTGAAGAGCATAATCTATAAATAGCTAATATAGACCTAATATTTGTCGTAAACATTTTGAATGACAACTTATTAAGTATGAAATTTTGAATGACAACTTACTATTCTTTAAGTACCTACTTACTCTTTTCCTAAAATAGATAATCTTCTTTCAAGACAAATCTAGGAAAATTCTACTATTGGAACTCTTAACTAAAAACATTTTACGAGCATGTGTTTATCTCGTGATATGAGAAATTTACCTCATGCTATCAATGTAATGGAATGAAAAATTTTCCTCACAACATACTATTAAAACCTTCTAAACTTCACCTTGACTCTGTAAAATAAAAAGTAATTTAAGGTAGAGCTTTATTCGTTCCAAAACAAACAAAGTGTGTATCTGATGTAAGTAGTACATACATCATTATCATAGAAGAAGCATGTCTTTCAAAATGCTTTGTCTGGAAGCTGCTTCTTCAAACCTCTTAAGAGTCCCAAGTTGGATCAGCTTTTGTTATGTCCCGCTTGCAGTTCCAATCGATATGTCAAAATCGGCAAATGAGAAGTAACAAATTTTTCTTGTAGAGTTTTTTGATTTATGACCAAGTCTTTGATAATCACTTTTGTGTATTTTGGGTTCCACCTTAATAAAGATTTTTTAAAAGAATTTTATACGCCAAATTGAAATTGCTATAAGGACTAAAGCCTTTGTTCCTTCAGAATCGCTGTATATCTTAAATCATATTGGATTTGACTTGGAAACATTATTATACCTTAACAAACTTATTTCATGAATACCAACATTCTTGCCATTGAATTCGTAAGCGATACAATACAATCGTTGAATTTCGAAAATCATTACAGAGTTCTTACTTATTCCTTCTACCTTTCAGGGTCTCGACGCGGTTCTAGGGCCAGCAGTGGGCATTCGGCTACGTCCCTGAGGTCCGCAACACTACGCTCGCCCACAGCACCTGGACCTACCTCTGTAACCGTTGAAATACGAGCTCCAGATGCGTAAATCAAAATGCGAATTGAATGTGTTTTCTTACACTTCACTGCTTGTGTAAACTAAAGCAGTCAAAACGGATTAGTGTGAGAGTGCTTTGCTAATTCGTTTTGACTGGTCTTGTTGACGGAAGGACTTTTGTGATGAAGTTTAAGTTTATACAGTCATAAAGTACAACTTAATGGTGAATAACAAACTCGTCTCATACTGATGTTCATTATAACCAGTCCAACATTTACAGAATTTGTGATAAATATATTTACCAATGGTTGAGCTCTAGCTTATATTCATATTTTATAGCAGTAATCTCGCACTTGTCGTAATCTGTCATAAATTCAGCCACTTGAAAAGTGCCTCTAAATCAAAACACAAAACTTATAATCTCATATTTTCAGCAATAGGCTAAATGGTATTAATAAATCTAGTTATAAAACAGTTATTATAATTGATCTAAGAATAAAATCACGTTCACAAATCGATATTATTAACACTAAAACCTAGGTGTAGTGCACAGTTCAAAAATATTCATAGAGATAAAGAATATAGGATAGTGATTAGCTTTTATAGCGTGGTGATGACTCGCTTTTTGGCATTTTTTGTAGTTTGATAGGTAGTTTCAGAGTCGATTACTTAAATAAGTCTAATTTCTTCTAGTTCTGTTTCTTCTTAAGTAAATGAATGCTAGGTTTCGTGATTTCCTGCCTTAGAGATAATGCTTTACTATTATAAGCGACGTAGTTATAGAATTTATTTACGGGGACCATCTCTCCGGAGCGTTTGTGTTTAAATGGGAAGGGTTCAAGAAGGCAGCTTCTATCCGCTTTCAAATACTATAAGACTTTTAAAATTGACTATAATTTTAAGAGTGGCTTTCAAGAAGTTTTATGAGAGAAAACATTGTGAATTAATGTCATAGTTACTATCCTTAGAATAAATAGTTTTTACTTCTTTTACTGTTGTGTAAATCGGGGAAATTTACACAAGTCTTTAGTCTTCAATGCACTCTGCTTTGACCAATGTTTCTGCAACGCGCACAAAGGTTTAGTATATATCTATCCAGAGTGTAAACAGCTGCAGTTTATTAATAAATACAGATTAGAAAGTTATGAATAACTCATTGTACTTCATTGAGTATGGAATGTACTCCAATAAAGGGGAAGATTGGGGTACAGTCGGTACGAAACTCATTTCATTAAATTAATGCATTAAGTAAGCTATAAAACCTTTTTTTGAAATAATGCTCACGTCGTGAATGTACTTCGAACACTGCTAGTTATACGTGTACCAAAATTTATGCTGTAATTAAATTATATAAACTTTTATTACAACTTATACTTCCGATACTGGTGTTTCATTTGCATAAAACCCACAAAATTTAGATATTTGATGTCCAAATTATTTATAACAATGATTTTTAACACAAATCTAAAAAAAAGTACCTAAACTTTAATTAAATCATTGTAATTTTGCGAAAACTAAAACTTTTGTAAAAGTAAAAACTGAACTTGGCTGACGCTCTAGTGCGCGTCTCAATATTTGTAACCCTCCTCCGTTGTTAGTCGGGTAAAAAGCAGAAATTGGGTAATACATTTCGGCAAACAGCGCCATCTGTGAGTTAGTTCGCTAACCTCGCTGTATTATCACAAGTTGATGGTTCATTGTGTATTTTCTCCTTTCGTAGCACTAGCTACGCCGTAGTACCCGCTACGCCGTAGCACTCTCTACGCCTAGCACAAGATCAGTAGAGTTCGTAGACTGGATATAGAGGGCGCTTTGTTAATTTTCGGAATTGATATCACCATCATCATCATTATCACCATCGCACATCATAAGAAAGGCGAATTATATTTCACCGCTATGGCCGTTTTCATTGCGCTATCACTCATGTCACAGTATGCATCATCGGAATAGGGCATGTTTTGTGTCACGAAAATTATATCTATATACGTGTTATGTGTACTCTATTTTTGTGTACACTTCATATTAGAAAACGAGTAAACTAGCATGGCAACCCTTAAAAAGCTAACTTTCATATCGAACTATGAATTCACTCATTTCTGATTCTGTAGGTCTTTGCAAGTTCTGCTTATTTTGGAACTAGATGATGCTGTATGGATTATCCAGCATCGTTAAGGCTGAAGTATGGGTCAAACTAGCGCCGCCACCTATTTAATCTTATCTTACATTAAACAAAGGAAATTTCCAAAATCCATCGCACAGCTTGTGATACCTGTTATAAACTTTTTTTAGTGCCTCTGTGATAGCTTTATACTATTAGGTTTAGGCAGAAGTTAAGACCGTTCTGCATAAAATGTTATACAGTAAAATTATCCTGTATTTCTCTGCATGCGATTGTATATTCTTTTGAGGAATAAAATTCTTATACCGTAGAATATCGAATTTGCCCTTGGTGACCACCAATATTTATTTTCGATTTTCTGGCTAAACTATATAGAGTAAAACTATTACAGAGGCATTAAAAAAAAGCTTAAAATAGGTATCACAAACTGTTTGATGGATTTTTGAAATTTAAGCTTAATTAACAGTAAAATTGATCGCCATAAATTGATCTCGCGTGTACTACATAAAGTCATCAGGGCAGTATGAATTATGCATCAAATAATTGCATAAAATTACTGAAATATCTGCATACTATATGCTGCAATATCAGCCAGCATCCCGCGACTAATTTGTTTAAGCTTTATTAGAAAATTAGATACTGAACAAGCACGTAGGTGGTGAAATATTTTGGATGCGACTGTCAACAATTTCGGATAACCTATAAGTAGATTAGCGCAGGACCTTGTTGTACTAGCGACCGACGTGGCGCGGTGGGCGAAGGTCTGCTGCGACGCAGGAGGTTGCGGGTTCGATTCCCGCCTCGGGACAAATGTGTGTACGATCTGCAGACATTTTTTCAGGGTGTTCGGGTCGTTTTCTATGTATAGTAAAAATATCTATCTATGCATTGTATTATATATATCAGTTATCTGATACCCATAACACAAGCTCTGCTTAGCTTGGGGCTAGATAACGCTGTGTGAATTTTCCAGCATTATTTATTACTTATTACTACTAGCTATTGCCCACGGCTTTGCACGCAATTTTCAAGTAGCCTATGTCTGCCCCCTGGATATTGTTTATCTCCCTGCCAAATTTCATTACGATCCGTTCAGCCGTTTAGACGTGAAAAGGTAACAAAGAGACAGACAGACAGAGTTTCTTTCGAATTTATAATAATAGTGTGGAGTATGGATGTAAGTTCTTATCCCGGGATACTCAACGCAAATCAGATTTGAGAACAACCAAAAAATCGCAAACTCATCAAAAAATAAAAATATAGATTAAAGATAAGTTTCTGTTGATTAGTTACTTCCAAAAGACTTTACGAGTGACTTGAATTATAAATAAAAGGTAATTATGATAATTAACGGGCGCGTGTATAGTACGATACACGCACCCGTTTTGAAAAGCTAACGTTAACATGGCACACAAACTTATGTAATACAGCCATAGAAGAATAGAATAACAGGTATTATCATAAAAAAATATAAGGTTGAAAATATTTAGTAACAAATCCGCGAAAAAAACCTTCTCTGATAAGTTCTAACAAAATGTAGTCCGCGTTGTAGAAGAAAAACGACGCAAACTACAAAATGAAAAAATACCTATCAAAGCAAGACGTCACTAAATATTTTCATCCTTATATTTTGCGATGGATTTCCGCAAAGTAACGCCTGATTCTATTATTTATTTTAGGTATTATCATAAACATAAAAATCTTTTTTTTTTCATCCCGTGACCACGGCAATGTGTAAACCTGTCGAAACGTCGGGAAAATAAGGTAATTAAACGCGATAAATACCCGTTAAATAGTATTTATAAATATGTGTTCAGATCGCGTAAGTTTAAAAATATTCATAAAAATCTTGTTCTACAGTCAAATAACCTGTAAACAAACTGTAACAGTAATTTAATACTAGACAAGCTTGTTTTCAATCTAATTTGAGAGTTTCAGTTTATTAACTTTCATAATTGACTCAGAGGTTTTCAATGAAACAGCAATTACAGTTTCAATATTAGTTGTCGATTCCATGATTCAGCGTATCAACATTTACAATTTATTTGATACTAGCAGCGCCTTGCGGTTTCACCCGCGTAGTTCCCGTTCCCGTGGGAATTCCGGGATAAAAAGTAGCCTATGTTCTATTCCAGACTATAATCTATCTCTGTGCCAAATTTCATCCAGATCCGTTCAGCCGTTCTGGCGTGATAAAGGAACAAACATCCATCCATCCATCCATCCATCTAAACTTTCACGTTTATAATATTAGTGAGATAAAGTTATTATTACAAATAACATGTTTGCAATAAAAATATTGAGTATTGAGTATATATTCACAATGCGCTTTGCATATTATTTTTAAAGAATTTTCTGTATTACATTATTTAAGTTTAGAACACTGAATCAGAATAAAGTTTATGTATAACTAGCAGTGCCTCGCGGTTTCACCCGCGTAGTTCCCGTTCCCGTAAGAATTTCGGGATCAAAAGTAGCCTATGTTCTATTCCAGACTATAATCTATCTCTGTGCCAAATTTCATCCAGATCCGTTTTGCCGTTCTGGCGTGATAAAGGAACAAACATCCATCCATCTATCTATCCATCCATCCATCTAAACTTTCACGTTTATAATATTAGTGAGATGCCACCCCCAAATCAGGGGTTCTGGCATAAGCACCGCGGTCGGCAGGCGGCCTGGTGATCTTAATAGAACTGATGAAAATATATTTGAAGGAAGCTATCGTCCTTATTCTGGTTGGTTCCGTTACATCCTTTTTAAGGGTAAGTGGCGAATCCTAAACGCCACAGCTTCAGGGCTGAACACATAAACTGGCATTTACAATAGGCCTAGCATGGCCGGAGAGATACAAAAACCACCTAAACCATAAAATAATAAACCAAATAAGCACTTTCACTTGCATATCGTCACCGCACGGTCTGTGTAAAGTAGTTATGTATGGGATGGACGACACACGGTCACGGCACGGCTCCGAAAAAAAAACTTGTAACAAATAAAAGTACATTATTTTGCTTAAAATTCAGAATTTTTACAGTGTCACATGGAAGCGATGCTAAAATATTCTGAGCTTCTCAGTGCCCTAGTTCTCGAATAAAAAAGTCCGCGGACTGCTTTTTACCGTGGCTTTTCTTAGTTACGTTGGACTCCTGTTTTTTTTCCTACAGGGTTTCACTCTCTAATTTGTTGGAGGCACATGTTAACAAAAACCTAAAATTAACAAACTCCAAACTTGCAAAGATCACGTGGTTGTTGAAGATATTTACATACATCCACTTAACTCTTTTATACGCCAACCACGGTCGTCTTGACTTACATTCAATACTGTTCCTTGTTTACCGCTACTAAGCCCACATTATTTGACCATAACCACGTCAACCACGTAACTCCACCGTACGTCCACCACTACCTTCTTGACTCGCATTCAATGCCGTGCCTTGTTTACTGCCACTAAACCCATGTTATTTGCTCTCCTACTTTTGTTGTGTTCGCAATGGACTGAAAACTAGTTCAAGTTAAAGCTTAAAAGAGAAGAGCTATAATTTTTTTAAAAAGTTTACTTGTCAATATTTTGCGCTACTGGTAAAATACGTTTCCTTTCCACTTTTCAAGGTTATGTGTGGATTTAACTCATCTCCAACGAAAAAAGCCAAAATTAACCAAACGCTTGTTCGAGTTCACAGTTTGCAAATGTAAGAACATCTCAGTTTGTTCTAACCGAGTTTAACTAGTATCAAGTCACTCAGAACTAACATGTTTGGTGACGTGACTTGGTATGTGTCCGTCGAAAAAAAGCAATAAGTATTTTGCTGAATCATTAACAATTATACTTACGCGTTTATTGTTTTTCAGAGAGCTTTGTAAGGCTCTTATTTCGTTTCAGAAACTAAAAAAACTTAAGTGGGTATTTAAGCTTAATTGAAATTTACTACCATCGCGTAACAAAGGCTGGGTATTTGTATAAGCTTTTCATTAAATTGTGCCTAAAATTCTTGAATTTTCAAATTTAAACAAAGCTCTCAATTTGTTTCTTTTCTGTTCAGGGCAATTTTCTATTTCTATATCTCGCTGAAGGGTGATTTGCACAAAAACGAATTTTTCTTTTGCTTTATAAAAATTCGAACATGTTTCTAGTTTTTCGCTTGCTGGAATATCCATTCTCTGCGGTAAACTTTTGATTAAACGAAAAAATCCCAAAATACAGGCTCAAAAAAATAAACAAGGATAGACTCCCAATAAAGCAAACAAAAAAGGAGTTCCACCATAAAATGGGGAGTAAACTAGCGTGCCCCAGGCGAGACAGCCATATGAAAATATTGATATATCTGCGAATATTCCAATAATATGGCTTTGACAACGATTTGCTCGTTCTATTGGAAATTATGAAGGTGTAGGTACGCTACCCGCGATAGGGTGCCGTGGTAAACGTACATATTTGGACACTAAGAAATTCAACGAAAAATTTGTTGTTCGAATTTTGCCATAAGTTGGTCCGTATCTTTTGGTTTACATAGTTATTCCAGTAAATTTATATTATAAACTACCTCTTTGCCCTTAAATCCTAAAACTAAATCAAGCTTAATAATACTTCTAAGTTATTTTGTTTTGTAATGTGTTCAAACAACATAAATAAATTATTTTCTTATGTGAATTGCGTCTGCGACGCAGTATCTACTGTCTTATGTCTTACTAAACTTATCAAGTATGACTCGCATTGGATCGATTGACTTGATCCATGATGGATCTATTGAGTTAGGTATGATAATTAAAATTAAGTGCGTATCGGCCGTGAAACAGTAGGTACGTACCTGAGCTTAGCATGGTCCATCGGAGGTCCCAGGCCCATTGATTTCGCATAGTGGCCAGCCATCGGTGGATTGTTTAGTGGATGGTGGATGGTGGTTCGACAATGCCACAAAACGATACTGCACCCTACATGCACAGTACCTGTTAGCAGATTTTTCCTCACACATTTAAAAAATGTACCTACCTGAGTTTATTACATTACATTTTAAAAGTTACTCGTCACGTCTTCGTTTTGTTTAATCCCCATCAAAGTTTTCAATACCTGTACGTTCTTCACGTCTGAAAACGATATGCCAATGGAGTAGTAACGTTATTATAGGCAATTTGCCTCACGCCTACCGCAAAGCCTGTGACGTGTATGCTCATCGTCGCAGGTGTAACGGGGCAAATCTGACTGCGGATGATAGATAAAGTTGGCTTTGTTCCGATTTTTTAGAAACTAGTTTTTGTCCGTAGGCTTGACTTGCCATTCTTTGATTAATAGTAGCTATAGGTATGTTTTCAGGACGAGATTTTTTTACAAACAAAGTGAAAAAAGTGTCAAATATACATTACAAGCTGTGCCTCGTGGTGAATTAGTTCATCCCACAAGAACCCTATTTTGTTCTGGGATCAAGAGCATCCCTTGCATCCAGGTAATAATATATTTGTTATATATATTAAAAGCTATCCTGGTACTTAATTTCATCCAAATCTGTTCAGCTGTTTGAGCGGTCAGAAGTGACAAATATACACACAAAATTGTAAGTACCTATATTATTTTAGTGTGATTCACAAACACATTTTCTCATTTCAGGGGCCACAAAAGTGGCCCTGCTAAGTCGAGTAGACGACCGCCACCGGCAACGCTTTTCTCAAACCAACTCAAGGCACTTTTCAGCCAACACACTACAATTTTCAGCACCGATCAACTCAGCGCCAATAAGCTACTTGAATAATACTGGGAAATAATTATAACGTATTATCTGATAAAATAATGCTAAGTGTAATTAATATATCTTCAAGGCCAGTCGTATTAGTTATAAAAACTAAGTTTGAATAAAATAATGGCGTGCCAAAACGATAATCTCTATCATGGCTCCGGTGACATGACTCGATGACGTCACACCTCACACCACACCTAACAAGAAGAACATTACGCACTGTAATCTGTGATAGATGAGACGTCACCAGCGATGCAACCAAACGCAGAGCGTTTTCGGTCACGTGATCATTATATCAAAAAATGTGTAGGTGCTGAGTTTTCTTAATTCAAAAAGTCAAGTAAATCTTGGTGACAAGATGGATAACAATTTAATACTTAGTAAAATAGTGAAATAACAATGATTATTGATATTTCCTATACATTTCTACTACTATAATTTACTAAGATTTATGTGTACAAAAGGGTTATCTACGGCCCAACGCGAGAAATTTATACATGACTTCCGGATCCGACCGAAGGGCCGATATTCTACCTACATCACAGGTTTATTGTGTTGCTTTATCTTGGATAGAAAATTAGGTTTACTCCCCTAGGAGAACGTTACTTGTGACCCAAATGTTTGTTACCTAATTATAGGTTATTTTGATTTAGGTGTAGGTTTTGAAATTCGTTTTAGTGAAACGTAGACACAGTCCGCTAATTTGTGTAACAGAATTATACTTCTGAAATATTCTGACAAACATCAAGAAGGAAAATAAACAATAAAACGGTGTCCACACAATTCTTTTTATTCAATAGTCAGGTTATGGACAAACATAACCAAGACTGTACCACCGAATACCAGAACTCAGATACAAAATAACCAAAACCCAAATAATCAATCTAGATATACAAATAAGAAAAATCCTAGACCAAACTATAGAACTAAATATATGGCGTATTTTAAATAACTATAACTGACTTCATACCCTGAATAACGAAAAGATGTTTGGAAGTAGTTTCAAGCCGGGAACACTTCAATAGCGTAATCTAATTTTACAAAATGCGACATTTCGTTAAAATCAAGTCTGACTTATATTAGTTTTTTAACGCCCGTTGCCAGGGGAACCATTAATAATGGTTTCAGTGAATTTGAAAATAATCATATGTTTAAGATACATTTTATGGTGTAAATGTATTCGTCTACATTCGTCTACAACAATCCGACTGAAACTATTCGTCTAAAATACAATTCGACTTGTAACATTTGTCTAAAACTGTTCGACTAACATGCCTTAACCTTCTAAGTTCTTACCTATCCTATCCGTGTCGGTTTTGTGTTAATGTAAGATTTGTTAGAAAGATTTAAAAAAAAAAAAGTTTTACGGGTGGTTTAAAACGGGACTCCTTGTACCAACCTTCTAACCTAACTTATCCGTGTCGGTTGTGTGTTCCGATGTGTGATGTACGATCCGTATATGTTTTACCTACCCTATGCCGCTGCCGACTGTACACATCAAAAAAGCGCGGTCGACGTGAAGTCGACTCTCGTAAAGTCGAATTCCGACTTTACGAGAGTCGACGTTGCGGGAATCGGCGTGGTGGGAACTATTCGTTTTAGACGAGTCGTTACTAGTTGAATTATTTTTAGACGAATTGTTTCAGTCGAATTTTTCGTAGACGCACAGACTGGTTAAGTCGGACAGATTCACGCACGTGCTGGGACCCACGTTGTATAACAACCTACTGGACCAGATAGTGACTGCACCTAACCTCTGCTTTAAGTTGACTTAAATCATGGCCCACTCAATTGAAGAATTTGCGTGTAAAATAGAATGAGATACTTATTAATTATTTATTTTAAAGGCTAAACTTTACATCATAGCTGACAGTGTACTTTTAGAAAATTACATGGTTGCAATTATCAGTTGTACAGTAAATATAAATATAATATCTTGATGCTAACAAATCAAATGTTTTGTATTTTAGACTATATTAACAACATGAATTAAACATAATAATCACATAGCACCAAAGTAAAATACTATCAAAATTAATTAATCACACTATATCTATACTAATATTATAAATTCGAAAGATATCTTGACTGTGTCTGTCGGTCCGTTACCTTTTTACGTTTAAACGGCTGAACGGATCTTAATGAAATTTCTCAGGGAAGTAAATGGTATCCCGAGGACAGACATGAAATGGATCGAAATTTTGCATACAGGTAGTTCAAGGCCTGGAATAAAACATGCTTTTTATCCCATAAACCAGTTTCTATGGGCTAGAAATAACCTTAAACAACGCGTGCGAGCTCACAGACAAACTAGTGTATCATAAACTCACAAAACCTACACTTATATCAAGTTTAGTGCTGATTGCCCATCTTCACTTTTGACGTCATGTAAATTCCAACAATAAGTCCAAATAGACCGATGGCAGATCCAAAAATCTCAACGATGAGGATTTTGACGAACAGAGAAGAATTGGCAGCATCGGCAAGGGCAGCGCCCGAACCGACGATTCCGACGGCTATGCCACAGAACAAGTTGACGAGCCCCACGGACAAGCCAGCACCAAACATGACGTAGCCAGCCATCCAGTTATGCTGCTTGATAGTAATGATTGCCACTGGCTCCGTATACTGCTCCAGCATTCCCGAGAGCACGATGGCAGTGATCAGTCCGTAGATGGCGACGGCTTCACAGAAGATGATGGATATCAAATTCTTGGTCTTGATTCTGGGTGCTTTGACACCACCGCCGACTATGCTCGTGCCCGTCGTGTGGATGCCCATGGCTGCACCCACAACGGAGAAGGACACGGAGAAGGCAATCCCCAATGATCCCCACATGTAGGGCGATGTATTCTCGAGGAACCATCCGAAATTTATGTTCTCACCCTTCCCGCTCAGCAAGTAGAAGAGCGAGAATACTGGAGTGATGAACACCAATAGGGCCACGGCCAGCAAACAGAGGAAGTATCTCATCTTGACGTATTTTATCGAGCAAATTGGTACTGTTTTACCCGTTGATCCCTATGAGGACGGCCGATTTTCATCCAAATTTTCTATAAATCGTAGTGGTTTTATTATCTTCGTTTTCCTTGACAAACGTAGTTATTGTAGGTATTCTCTTTGCAAAGAGTATAATAAGTTAAATAATAACTACTCTTACGTAGTTATTGTATACTCTTTACTACTCTTCAACTACTCTTTGCTTGACAATGAAAACTGACTTGACTACTTGGTTGATAGAGCAAGAAGTGTCTTTCAAATCCCTGGACAAACGAAATTACCCTCCCTAAACTCTGGTGACCTTTTTGTTTATCTATACACTTATAAAGAGGAAAGATTTGTTTGTGTGTTTGAATTGAATAGGCTCCGAAACTACTGGACCGTTTTGTAAACATTCTTTCAGCATAGAATTAATTATTAATAATTAATTATTAAATTAATTAATTATCCCTGATGAACATAGGCGATATAATATACCCATGCTTAGCCGGGGCGGACCGCTAGTGATACTTAAAATTTTATATTAGTTTTAAGCAATTCATGTCATGTAACATTTTGATAACTATTTTTTATTCTATAATGACGGAATCACACTCTCGTCGAGACGTCTCGTCCAAAGACAATAAAACCATTTTGCCACAGACATAGTACTAGCTGCACCTAAGAGCCCGAACGCATCATTTACACGCTCCTGGTTGCGCGACGGCCACTGTGTGAATCCGCCAACGAAGAGAAGTCTTGTGACTACGGTCAAGGAGTTTAATATGGATACGTAATAAGGGCTAATTTTGCGTAACTAACTTTACCAACCGAGAGCCGTCTGTTTATAATAATACTAGCAGCGCCTTGCGGTTTCACCCGCGTAGTTCCCGTTCCCGTGGGAATTCCGGGATAAAAAGTAGCCTATGTTCTATTCCAGACTATAATCTATCTCTGTGCCAAATTTAATCCAGATCCGTTCAGCCGTTCTGGCGTGATAAAGGAACAAACATCCATCCATCTATCCATCCATCTAAACTTTCACGTTTATAATATTAGTGAGATGGTGTTTGACCCACATTTTAATCGATGTGAGTTTTTTAGTGCTTCTTGTGGTTTGTTAAGGTGGTTCGATGCGGATTGGTGCGAGAATCAAATTTTTTCTTCGTTTCACAAGCAATAATAGTTTTACGACGTTAATCAGTAGCACTAGGCATTCGGGAAATGGTAGTCCGATATGGTTTGGTAGCGATTAGATCGGGTTTAAAATTATTTAATCTTCCTCAAAAAACACAAATCATATCACTTAGAGAAAGAACTACAGTAACTATGTATATGTAAGGACCTAGATGTATTCTAGAATGTCACTCGACTTTTTGTTCTCGGTATTCAAGATGCATTCGAGATCCCTTGTTACACTCTCGAAAGATGCCAAGTACGAAACATCCTTTGTAACACTACATTGTGTTATCCACTTTGTTAAAAGTTTAGCTCGTTTTCTTGTCTCTTGTACCTTTGATCTTTCATTGTTTGTTTGTTTTATTTGAGAGGAACTCGGTCGATGATCTATTTGAGGAAACTAAAATGTACCTACCTACAAGAGAGCGAGCGACGGTTCCGTAACTAAACATTATAAATGAATTTTATAATTATGATACTTTTTTTGCAAATTTTCATGATTCTGGGTAAACGGGATTGCGTTAACTTAACTTAAACTTAACTTAAACTGAGTATATGATGTGAATTTTCAACTTGATATCTCTACGCATTTCTGAGAAAAGAGGGTTGACAGACGGACAGACGGACAAAGTGATCCTATAAAGGATCACTTTGTACGTACAACAAAGTCCTTTTGAGGTTCGGAACCCTAAAATTTAAAACTTACAAATTGAAAGGAAGTTTTGATATGGAAATCTCAACGAATACTAGCCATCTGCGCT
The DNA here is from genome assembly GCA_947086465.1 of Eupithecia exiguata. Taxonomy (NCBI): domain Eukaryota; kingdom Metazoa; phylum Arthropoda; class Insecta; order Lepidoptera; family Geometridae; genus Eupithecia; species Eupithecia exiguata. The sequence goes on along the minus strand of OX352233.1, from coordinate 1,635,876 downwards.
ATGATAGTGCACAAGTGTGTGTGCAGACACAGGTTTGCTCCCTATTCTCTCAATCAGAGCAGACAGACACCAAAAGGGAGAAGTCAGGCAAAGGGATAACGCCTTAACGGAGGCATAGGGGTAACACACTGCCAACTCTCTGACTCCGGGCTGCTACTGTGAAACCTTCTTGCTAGAGAAATCCCTTTAACAATTATGGCCCGACCCTGGATTTGAACCCGGAATCTCATGCACAGTAGATGAACATGCTACTGCTAACCAACGAGATAGTCAGTTCTTGCAAAAGCAACTCACACTCACAGTAGAGACTAGTGAAACAGCCTAGCGACTTGAAAGAGTCCTGTAGCCTGAAAGCAGTTGGAGGTGAGAGCAAAGAGCAAGCCACCATTAGCACCGCCGCACTTTAAAAGGGTTCTCAAAGCTTGCAAACAGTACACTTTGTTCTCTGTGAATGTGCGAAAAAGGGTGTCGAGTGGTATACTCTACCAGGCAAATTTAATGTGGATTTTTTGTAGAAAACTAGCTAGGTATTTGTGAATTTTGAAAAAAACTAAAATTTTAAACGCGTTTTTTCTTTATGTTCATTTTTCTAAATAAAATAAAATACAATTGTGTAGTATGTACTAGGAACAGGGCCTCAGCGTTTTCTCATTATCCGATCCGTTTATTTAAGATAACTTTAAATTAATATTTAAGTGTGATTGGTGGAAGCTCGACGGGTAAGTGCAATATTTCAGTAAATAAATATTGTACTTCTAAACAGCCGATGGTGCTTTGTTAACTTGTCGCTTCCCCCTGACTTTGGTTTGTACAGACACGTAGTTTTCTGTCAAAATATCGACACTATCACTTTCTCCAAAGCTTACCAATTGACAATAAAAAACACAGTTTTCGCGGAGTAGCTAAGCTATTCAAAGCCTTACATTGCAAATTTCTCAACCACAACCACTTACAAATTTAAACGTTATCAAAACAATGGGCACATTTGATTCCCTTCAAAATAAAACCTTTCAAAATAAATATGCATTAATTATTACCATAACAGGCTAACTAACATAACTAAGCTTTATAAATAGGGAAACTCAAAGATTTAATTGGTTTTTCCGCCCGTTAGTATAGAAACACTAACTAACTGCTAACTAGTAACTCCGTTCCAAATGTAGTTTGATATGCCCACGCTAGGATTTCAAAACAATTGCCAACTTGTGCAGGTATTCGCGAATGTTTGTAAATTGTCAACAGAAAGTTCTAACTCCAGTGGGCAACACTGGCACCGTAGATGAACAATTTCAGGTGGTTGTTTGCTTATGAAACTAGTTTCGATACCTAAATTATAATATTCATGATGACTGCTTTTGAGAAATTACTTCCAGATGTTTTTCACATCTACAGAATAAAAATATTATTATAAAAAAATATTATTATATTATTTCTGAAAATACAAGAACATTGAAGAGGTAATTGAGCTTTTAAAAATGCGACTTCAATAGGCTAGTTGACTCTTTTTTAGTGAAGGTAGGATTAATTTTTGCCCGATTAGAGGAGAAAAAATACTACCATATTTATTTAAGACCTAGAAAACCGCGGAACTTTATTTTGTAAGTGTACTTTTCGTAAGCAGGCGGAAACGCTTTAACATTAATCTTTAAAATCTGGTCTATAAAACCTGTGCTGTGACGTCATATTGATCGAAAACAAGAAGCTTTCCTGTTACAGCTTCTTGGTCGAAAACAAACAATTGACATTTAGAAAATGTTCACGAGGCAGTGTCACAGCACTGACTAGATAGCGTATCGTATAGAAGAAAAAATAAAATGTTATTCGCATGAAGATTCAACATGTAATTTGCTTCGAGTCTATGACGTCACAACATGGCCGACAGCATTTCCAGAGCTCAAAATATAAAATAAAAAACTAGTTATAAATCTTTGATATATAACGTGCTTTGTCTGGTAATCGAACCAAAACAAAAAATAGCAATCTTGTACTTTTTTGATCTCAATCGATAGAGTCATCTCCAATATCGACTTGTCATGGCCGTGGGACACACTGTATAAGTAAATAAATAAAAATAAAATAAAAACAGCTTTATTATCGTAATACACAATACAATGAGAAGTAAAGCCCACAAATTGGGACGAATTTTGCTCCAACTCGAAAATTAACTTTCTAACAAGGTAAAGGTTTCTTGTTCGGTTCTTTACTTTACCTAAAAAAGATTGAAGTGGACAAAAAGTCAAAGTGATCACTTTATTTCATAGTTGTACTTTATTTCATGTAATCTGAATTCTGTGACGTGTCCAAGAGTCCTGTAAGGTCTAAAGGAAATAAAGCACTTTGAGTTTTTGAGTTTTAATCAGGTAGTATAACGACCGAAACCGCGTGCAGATGCCAATCATAAATAACATTCAATATTTTTGATCGTATTTCCATGTCCCATTCAATTTAAATTGAAAGAGAAAAGTAAGGCAACTTCACCCGCTTTCATTTCCTAATTGGATTTCCTTTGTTATGTGACCAATTACGCTATAATTGTACCTTTTGGAAACATTTACAATGGAAACGAGTAAGATATTGTTTTTAAGGTCTGCCCTATCAATGCTACTGTAGAAGTACCTAGTTTGTAGCAGCATATCTTACCTTGTACTCGTACTTCTTTGAGTAGATTTATTGCATAGGCTCTAGCAGCTAACTAGCTACTACTACTACTACTACTCTAGCCGTAAATTTTTGGGAATGTCATTTCTTAGAGATACCCAAAGTGCGGGTAAGCACTATATCAAAAAAACTAAGGTTAAACATGTTAAAATCTTACAGTTTTTCCAAATATTGAGCCTGTACAAAAGAAATTTAACTGACTTTTTGTTTACCGGTATACATTGTAAATTTATCAGCCCTCCCCTACCATTATATGTTACAAACGAATTATGTCAACATAACTTTGCATCCCCTTTTTCTAACTAGATCAGTTATAATTTATTTTGGAACAATTTGGAGAAAATACACGGTTACATTGTTAATAACGAAGGACAATTTGGAAATCATTTTGGTGATTGTATCCATGTTTATGTCACTTGTTTCTAGCTGCTTATTTATTTTGAAACAAATTGTCAGTTAAAATCACTGGAAAAGATGTAATCGAAAGTAAAACTAGGCTGTAATAGTTATTCATTACATTTACGCTTCAAAAGCAATTCAATTCAATTTATTTCTATGTAAACTAGCTCCTGCTCGCGGCACGCGTTGTGTAAGGTTACTTCTATCCCATGGGAACTGATTTATGGGATAAAAAGTAGCCTATGTTACTCTCCATTTTTTCACCTAACTTCATGCCAAAAATCAGGCCTGACTTAGATCTGACATTATTTTAATTGATAGGGAGTTAGAGCATTCCATTCCAAACCATATTTAATGTAATTTAGTAAGTCGTACATGCACTCTGCATCTGCCGCTGCCGAAGATGCCTGCTCAAAAAAAGGCTTAAGTACGCTTCCTTGGAGCAGCTTTACCATTTTGTACCTGTAGCAGTGGAGACCTTGGGTAGTTGGAGTTTGGATGCGAAGTCTTTAGTGGGAGAATTAGGCCGTAAACTTAATGAAGTGACAGGAGACTCCCGCTCCGGGTCATTCTTGGTGCAAAGGATTGCCATCGCTATTTAGCGAGGCAATGCTGCAAGTATTATGGGCACCTTTGCACCGGAAATGGTCAGGGGCGGGTTATTTAATGACAAATTTTTATACTGTGTATTTAATATTAAGTGCAGTATTTGATCTTTTACATAAATTGACTTTTAATTTAGTAAATAATTGAAGTTAGAAGAAGGTAAAACATAATAATATTATAATTAATTGAAAACCATAAAATAATCCGACTGCTTTTTCATCTTTTTTAAATGATAGTGCAAAGACCCACAAAATGTAGTTATGAACCACAATAGGAGTCTAGACGAGTTTTTATACCTTATTATCAAAATAGCTTCAACCGCGTGAAGGCTTCGGGGTTATATAGAGTGTTGAAAAAAGTATTAGGTAATCACATTGGAAATTACTCTGTGATTATCTGATACTCTCTACTCGAAAAACAACTCTCGCAAGGTAGAAAGGTGTGAATGAAAGAGGTACGACCAAATCGTGATTGGACCAAGTCTCGATTTGATGCCGTCGCCATTGACTGCATCAGCTAGGTATGATTATGTCAGCTCATACACTGTGCTGTGTGCTGGCCATAGGCATATCATAATCATCATCATCAGCCTATATCAGTCCACTGCTGGACATAGGCCCCTTATACGACGCCACAAATAGAGGTCCTGCGCCGCCTCCAACTAAGTATATTTCTTTCCATTCACAGCGTTGAACTGTGCCACTATATGACAAAGACCTCCCTTTTCGAGTAATATATATTTTTTGTCATGAATATAGACTTCCTTGTAATTTATTTGTTTGACAACGCCTCTTTATAGCTGATATTTATGTTTTGCAATTGTAAGGCTTATTTATTCTATATGTTTATTTCAATAGCCTTTTCTGTATTATGTTTTTAAACTGTGCTTTTGACATTACCAAGTGTTCCAATGTGTGTTCCTATGGTTTAATAAATTAACAGAACTGAGCTGAACATGTGACCACAATCTCACCTGATGATAATGGACGATGTGTCACGAAGGTCTGGAAGACAACTATTCACTCTTGCCTTGAATAGACCCAGGCTGAAGTTGGAAAAACAGAAGCAGGCTCTTATTCAGTGGAAGAAATATCCACAAGAAAAGGGTGGTGACGCGCCGTATGTCTGCTTGTCTTAGATTGGAAGGAATTAAAACCTTACGAATATGGCATTAAAAGCGATACTAGAATCATTAATTCAAAATCCCATGGTAAACCATGCGCTCCACAGCATATTGCAACGTACTAGTTAGCAGAGCAGAGCTCAGAGAGTAATTGGATTTCCCAACGGGTATCAATTTGATAAAAACGCGTATCGGATTTTAGAGCACGGTAACTAACCGATGTTTTAGGGTACAGCAGATTCAGTTTTTTTAATTAGTGAATGGACTTTGTGAAAAACGAATTTTAAACTAATTTTTTACTCGTCGTAGTATGTAAGGCAGGTCGTAGTCGTAGGACTGTAAGGTTGATAAGTTTTTTCTTTGTTCGATGTCTGTACACATAACACAAACTCTGCTTATTGCGGCTAGATAATGCTGTGTGAATTGTCCAGCGTTGTGTTTCACCCAATTAGCAAGTTTCTTAGCTTTTGAATAGATAGATAGATATATAATTTATCCATAAAACATTGGTTACATAACTAGGTTAGAAGTGCCTTTAAGCCTATGTTAGGTTCGTCTAGGCACTGAGTTCTCTGTAACATTTAAAGCGAAGACTTATGTTGTAGAAAAAATATCTGGATAACAAGAATATTGTTTAAAACGGAACCTACTTTTAATATTTGTTACGCCTCACCCTTGGCTGTTTTCATTTTTGTCGAGGCAGTTGTTTTTAAAACCTATATTTTTTACTTGAGTGTTTCAATTTGTGTTCTGCCGTTAGTTTGTAACTTGTTATGTTTTTAACCGCACGAACGGTATTTATGTTTACAGCTTTATATTTGTTTGTTCGTAAAGCCAGGGCTATATACTTAAAAACTATCCTGGTTTTCGACACCTACCTAACATAAAAAAACTGAGAGCAGTTGATTTTCTCCATCTAAAGGTTCCCTGGGAGAAATTACTCTCGGCGTTAGGACCGTGTAGTGAACTTGTTTTTCTTATGTATTTTTTTAAATAATGCATATGGCAAGGAATTAACGTGTACAACTTCTTAGGATCTGCCTCTTTCTGTGAAATCTGTAATTTTATCATGGTGTGTAAAATGTATTTTTGTATTAATATGTATTATAAATGTCATCGGGTCTTTTATGCTTCGCTTTATACCACAGTGACTGAACAAGAATAGAAATTTAACCCCTCAAATTGTTAAATCGAACTAACTCGGTACGCTGAAAATTGAATTTTCAGTTATTACCCTGTTCCAGTCAGGTACCAGATCATATTAACTTGTAAAATGAGGTTATGCAGTTTATTAGCTTCCCTGAAGGGTTAATACGTTATTATGTTAGTGACGCGTATGAATAGAAAATAGTCATTAATACATAAAGCTTATGACATTCATTACGTTGACCTACTAGTAGTCAATTGAGGAACCAGTATATTTTAAACTTATCTACAAAACAAACTTTGAGAAACCAACCATCTGGCATAAAAGTAATTTTGGGGGGTGACCTTTATGTACCTTGTGGCTTATATTTCCAAAATCTAGCTAACTTAGATTGTTAATTTGTGTTTATCTTGGAGGTAGTTACCGTACTACGAAAGGAACTGAGTAGGTAGGGTGAAATCAAAAAACTTCTTAGTACCTACTAAGAAAATCTTTGGTTTCAGGCAAATAATATGTTGTTTGACCTTTTAATTTCACAGACAATAAGTTACCGTACTTAAAATTTAAACTAATTATAAAAACAATTTAGAACTAGTATCAACAATTAAAACAATCTAGAGGCGGCTCGTGTGATTTGAAATCAATACCAACCGAAACCGTCCCCAAGACACTGGCTGCATTGCCCCGCTATAAGGCGCTGTATGACGAGTCAATTTTTTTCGCGGTTTTTATAGTAGGTGAATAGGTATATCTCTCAGAAAAACAATAAATCATTTTGCCTACATAATTCAGACAAAGAAAACGTCTCCCCTAGCATGAAACACGTTAAGCTAACGTCGCAATTAATCATGCTAACCCCTTTGACTAGTAAATGACGTGTGGTTATGTGACAGTGCACAGTGTGATTGCGGATTCCATTATAACACATGCCCCAACTATGAAACCTAAATTCCAATGAATTCTACAACTAAATACCAAACACCAAGTGAGTAGCAAGATTTTACAAATCTAGTATATTGTAAAATATTACTAAGGTTCTCATATTCACCCTAGCATAGATTAATTTTTATTTTTTTCATTAAAATACCTCTGAAGCCCAAAATATAAGAAATAATGTAAAATTTTACCTAAGTACTCAAAAGATAGCGCAGATCTGTAGCGGGAACGAGGGATATCAATGAGATGTCATGTCAAATGAATCTCGGTTTATGCAGGATAAAATCTAGTAACTAGGATCTAGTGAAAAATCAACCAATCTTTATAATTTGATAACTCAGATATGTACCATAATTTTCAATTACTTGACAGAACTGTGTCCAATCACATACATATTGTATTAACAAAGAATCATCATCATGATCAAATTTGTCAGCCCCATGTAAGAAACGGCCCTCTTTTCAGTCAGTTCAACATATTAAATAATTTGATTATCATATTTATCATAAAAATCAGCTAAGGCCCGCCTGGTATTTGTTTTTACTATGACAAATGCCCGTCTGTGTATAGGATTCATACATATATTATATAATTAAATTCATGTCTAAAGATCCATCTAGCTAGATAGGTAACAACTTTATTACCACTAAAACTTATAAACAAGATCCGTCAAGTGCAAGTGTAATGACCGATTGGGGCACATTTGTTATTATGCGTCTTTTTAAAAAATGGTGATTCTGCGGAATAAAAGTGAGATACCATAGTAACGGAATAGTGATATGATTTGCATTGACAAAATACAATTCCGATTGTGGAGTGACGTGATGAACTAATCTGCAGAGGATTGGACGTTACAGCTTTGGGATTGATTAGATTTCAGATAGGTGGCTTCTAACGTACAAATTCTACCTGAATGGTAGAATTTGTACGTTAGAGTTGTATAAGACAACTGTCTGGGCTCTTTGTCAGGGTTATTCGATTTCTAAGGATTGACGACCTCTGTGGCGCGGTGAGCGAAGGTCCACCTGCGACGCAGGAGGTTGCGGCCTCGATTCCCGCTTTGGGACGAATATTTATACGATCTGCAGGTATTTGTTCCGGGTGTTCTGGTTGTTAATATGTATAACAAAAAATATCTATGTAATGTACTGTACCTACATCAGTTATCTAGTACCCATAACAAAAGCTCTGCTTAGTTTAGGGCTAGATAATGCTGTGTGAATTGTCCAGCATTATTTAATTATTATTTAAACACAATCGGACGTTTATTCGTTCGGACAGTTATTTTTAAGCGTGTGGAACACGCTTAAAAACATTATTTAAAATATAAACTATATAGGTACCTACCCATTAATTAAAAAAAACCATTATAACCATTTAAAATAAATAGAGACCTATAAAACCCAAGTCAAGGCATTTAAGTGACCTTCCAAAAAGTTTTCTGTAAAACGCTTATAGAATCAAATTTAAATCTTCTCGATTCAATTGACGTATTGCGATCTGCGAACACGAAACCAAAAACACAAAAGCAACTTGTGTTTTTCATGCCAATCCCGACCATGCAACTAAGTAGACTTTCTCTTATAATATATATTGTACTACGCAAAAGCTTTTAAACGAACGAATTTCCACACAATTAAGACCCCTAAGCTTATTTCTTCGCACGCGAACATCGATTCCTCATTTAATCTTCCTAACGCACCGAAAACCCGTAAATAAGCCGGAGGTCGTATGAAATATTTACAAGAGCATTATATCGGCAATATTCCACACATTTGGTAGTCGGCACGCGTAACTCGAATTCGCTTGAGGAACGGGTACGAGTCGATCTTGTGGCCTATTCGGGTACTGGACGAAACAAAACATTACTTGATCTATGATCTCATTACCATAAAGCATTATTTATTCAAATAAATTAATAAATAATGCTGGACAATTCACACAACATTATCTAGCCCCAAACTAAGCAGAGCTTGTGTTATGGGTACTAGTTAACTGATATACATAAACAATAAATTATATGCAAAAAATTATGATGTTCTTCTAGCCGACTTTTGCGCCGTCGTCGGCGGCCAGTATCAACAGAAACTAGACATACCCTTCGCACGTGTTCTTGTCTACTAGGACGATATAGTCCACTGGTTGGAACTATGCGTTTTTAAAGTAGTCGTAGTATGAGTTATAGCGACCAAGCACTTGCCGCTTATAGCATCTCTCATCAGCCATTTGGAAATCGTTACGCTACCTGGCTGGAAGGCGTCCTACACAACTTTGTTTAAAATCTTAGTTAAAGTAAACTATGAACTGTTTTATGTAATAAAAATGATAGGAAAGAATAAAAATAAAACTCTTTTCTATCTACAAACTGCTTGGAAAGAATTCCAGCAAAAAAGATAAACAATTTTAAAGTTAGGAATAAACAATGAAGTCTTTTCATAATAATTATATCGTAACAAGCCAATAAGAACGCTTTTCGTACATTAAAAAACACTTAATAAAAAAACCATTTCAAATCTCTGCTACTTCTTTTACGCCTCTGAGTGCCAAAGTTTAGCATAAATTTTACAAGTCCAATACATGCATATTCCACGAGATACTTTCAACATAAAGTGTCTCGTCCATAGAAGTATCAATTTTCTAAATGTGTGTTGGTGTCATCTTTTATTTTATTGCCATTAGTGCTTGCTGGCGGGCGGGGATCAGATGTTCATACATCGAATATCATGTTACCGATTAAAGTAGTCAGGTGGGGAAATGATAATGAGTTTAACAATCAAGTTCGGTGTGTAGGAAGTTGTAGTTGGCTTTGTGCTTAGATATGTTTATACTTCTACAGGATGTAACAAAAATGAAGGACCAAACTTTAAGGGAGAGTTCAGCCACAATCAGAGCTAATGAGAAGAATATTTAGAAAAAAAAACCAACCTTTACTTTCTGAAAAATGAAATGACCACTAGACTGATACATGTGCTTATTGTCATTGAATATAACATAAAAACCAAAAACCTTTGTCGCGGGTCGTTAATACGGTGGTCAACGATCCGCGACAACATCGGAGTCGGCGACGTGCCTTAGATGCGATAGGTGGTACCACAGATGCATTTTCCCTCGGTTCTATGAGAATAAAGCACATGCAACAGTTATTGCCTATCTAGTGATCATTTTGTTTTTTACCCGACTACCGACAGGGGAGGGTTATGAGGTATTTATAATGTTTAATTAAAAAGTCGGGTTTTGTCTTGTGTTCTGAGTTCAAAGCTATCCCTGAAAATTTGGTCCTTCATTTTTGTTTCACCCTGTATAAACGTAGATAAGTTCTTGTCTGGAAAGTCTTACTCAAACTGCTTTTAAATCTATCGAAGATACCTTTAAATGTAGAAAGGACAAAGGACTACAAATAATTAGTATAATTATGTATATGAATCTTCATTATGTACCGTTCATCTTACAAATAGAAATAACATAAACTTTCCCGGGTGTTACGTTCATTCGAAGGGACAGGCTGACCTACAAAAGGTTCCGAGTGTGAATATCACTAGCATTGACGAATGAACCCGAAGACAGATCGGCAGCTTTGACAAACGACGAATACGACGAATTGCCTCTCCAAAACTCGTGTTTACGTCGAGCCTAATGTGTTTTGGACGCCCGCTATTGGTCCCAGTTTTCCCGGAAAATGAGGGTAGAATTGTTTTTCTTGTACGTTTTGGGGCAATTAGATTGGTAGTTTTGCCGTTAGCAAAACATTGTTTTTGTTTTGATAGTTTTTAGTTCTCATTATTTATGGAGCCATTATCGACGAAGTACCCCATACAATAATGTCTTTAGGTGCTACAAAACAGTTTATTAGACCGGAAGGAAGGTCAAGGTAATTCCAGACCGAGAACCTATAAACAAAACTTTTAATTTACTTTTTTAACCTACATGGACTTTTTAATCTTTTTCTGACCAGCCATTCACAAGTTTGCTTTGAACTGATTCTTACTTACAAGAGGGCGTTACGTCCGACCAGTACCTAATTTAATACAATATCGAAAAACATTTTCTTTATAGCATCACCAATTATTTAACGTATCTATCTACCTACTTCCAGGGAAGCCTGTAACCTTCATACGTCTATCTAGCGTACATTACATACTGATATTTTTTACCGCAATGTGTTCTCCGCACGCCATATTTTTTATACCGCCTATCAATAAGGAGTTATCCTTTATCAAAATCACGTAATAATGCGGAAAGTCTTGAATTAACGATTCTATATGGCCACATTAGAATCAAAGTAACGTTAAGGTAACAGTTATTACCTAATAAATTACCCACTGACTGTCACAGTGTGTTTTGAACGGCTTGGTTGCAACTAAGCACAGGATCGACGAAAACAGATATAACAATTCTGTGACACTTGGGACGGGGTGTAAAGCTCCGCCCGAGGCAGAAAATTTGACTTGGATACTTCGATCAAAAATTTCCGGCTTTGCCGGCCCCGAACTACTTATTTTTGATCGAAGCTTGGATAACAGCATTATCAGTTCCTACTTACAGACTGTGAAACATTTATGTGTTTCTCTATTATTCTAGCGCTGGAGAGGTCGGTACGGCGCGGGCGCGCCAGAGTCCGTAAGAAGTCCCAGAGATTTTCGAATGGGCGAGTAGGTACTAATTTCGTGGCTTAATTGGCTAGAAAAAACCTTTACTGAGGGTGGGGCGTGAGTTCAAGTCCCGCCAAAATCGAAATTTTTTGAGGACTTATTCCATTTCCTGGGGAGGCCGATTATTGCGCCGCGACCGCCATTGTTATCAATAATCAATCATACATAAATATCACTCTGGCATTGTCGGCAGGTTCGGTGTGTCCATTGTTTTAGGAAACAAAAAAATAATGCTGGATAATCCACACAACATCATTTAGCCCCAACCTAAGCAGAGCTTATACGGGTCCAAGATGACTGATATACATAATACGATACCTAACATAGACAGATTTTTTTTATGATCTATAGAAAATACCCAGAACACCGGCACAAATATTCCTCCAAACATTTGTCCCAAGACGGGAATCGATCCCGCAACCTCCAGCGTCGCAGGCGGACCTTTGCCCGCCCCGCCACACCGGCCGTCAAAGATAGGAAATTTGGTACATAGAATTTTGAACAAATCGAGTTCAGTTGGTGATGATCCGTTTATGAGTAAAAGGTATTAGACGTTTGTAAACCAGATAAATGAAGATCAGCCTGTGATACTGTGCTTTACCGCAGAGCAATAGAAAAGGAAGGATTTAAGGAGCATATAGATTTATAGACCGCAAAAGCTCAGCTCTCAGGTATTATCGAAGTTTGATTTTGATTTTGATTGCTATGATATTACACGTGGAATGGTTTTACGAATAAGGAGGTTTTATGTGTAGTACTTTCTGTTTTGTCAGCTGGCTGCAATTTATTATTGAAAATATTGACTGCTCAGGACCGCGGGCGAACATGAATACTGGACAACCCAAGTCATAAAAATCAGCTCTGACTAGCAGTAAAAATTTGACACCAAAAAAATCACTAGTATCCTGTATCTGGTCAGTAGGCCCAGAAACAGGTGAAAGAACGAAGTGGAGAAAGACCTTCGCTCACTTCAAATATTCACCATGAACTGGATGGATGCGGCGCAGGACAGAAGCCGGTGGCGATCTATTCGGAGGCCACTTCCACACACCCACTTCGGGGTCGTGATTTGAAGCGCCGCCAGGATGGAGGAAGGAGGTGAGTAGTGTAAGTATCCTTATTTATTATTATAACGGAACAATGTCCCCTTCAAGGAAACTGTTTTCGTGCTCATCAATTCACATTTCCTTAAATTTTCTGCAGTGGCAGGGGCAGATAGTCATTTCTATTGTTACCTGCTTCCGCGCGGAATAAGATCGTGGGGGCGGATAAGAGTAGGTTCCTTATCGCCAAGATCAATCGGGGGCACTCAGCCATTCATTTTGCCGTTAGCCCTTCATATAACAACGGTGCAAACAGGTTGCTTGCTCACCTAAAAATTTATCCAATGTTACGTCAATTTAATAGGAAGAAACAAACTTTTATTTACAATTTTATTGAAACTTTTAAATCCTTGGTGTACAATCTGGCGTTTTTTAATTTTCTGCGCTAGGCACGATAAGAAATTTATTTTAGTGAAATTGTATGAAACTTATTTCCTCCTCCATCATATATTCAACGTGGAAATACGTCTCCAGTATAAATAAGCAGAATAGTTGGCTAGACGTAGGTTCAGAGACGATCAAAGACAAAAAAGCAGATCAGGGTGCTTAATGTGGTTAGAAGACATCGTTAGGTTACCCGGAAAGAAGTTGATGAGGATGGCACAGGGCTGGACAGAATGGGTTATAGAGAGGAGGCATTTTTTTAAATAAATAAATAATGCTGGACAATTCACACAGCATTACCTAGGCCCAAGCTAAGCAGAGCTTGTGTTATGGGTACTAGATAACTGATATACATAATACAATACATTACATAGATAGATATTTTTTTATTATACATAGAAAACCACCAGAACACCCGGAACAAATACCTGCAGATCGTACAAATATTTGTCCCAAGGCGGGAATCGAACCCGCAACCTCCTGCGTCGTAGGCGGACCTTCGCCCACCGCGCCACAGAGGTCGTCATTGACCCAACAGTGGATGCTCTCGTGCTGTATTCAGGGTGTCCCCCGAATACCTGTATAATACAGATAGAAAGAAATTAATTCGAATATGTGCTTGGTCGAAAAAAACACAGGAATGAGTTTGAGGTGACTAGGCGAAGTTCAACAAAAAACTCCGAGTAGTAAAAGCTTTTCTTTCCAATCAATACTTATTCTGTTCAGCGACTGGTTTCTAAGTAACAGCCATGACTGAACTAATACAAAAATCATCCACACGTAATCCACGTCAAGTAATCAAGCGATCTGTACCCCTAGCAGGTATAAACTGCTGTGACGTTTAACATGCCCGACGACCGTGTCGACATGCGACATCACACTTGCGCCGGTGCCGAAGCTCTCCGGGTTATCAAAATTTGGTCTAGTCGTAGCGACGCGTGACCCGTTCTTGAGTATCTGGCAGTATTGCAATACATCAGGGTCAGCTTCTTAGAGAAGTTTCCGATTGGTTTATTTGGATCAGTTGTTCGCTCACTTCTAGATAGTTTACAACAGATATACTCCTACTAACTATATACCTATCCGTGTTGTGTAAAGTTTAACAATTAAATTCATATTTCAAACTTTCAGTTGTTACCTGTTAACAATTGTAATGACTAATTGTTATTTGTGTTAATTAGTTGTTGTTTTCTTGCAAATCGTTGCACGTGTTTGCTATTGAATGTAATTGGCAACACACCGCGGCAGAGGTCAGGTGTAAAATCTAATTTGTTGTATTAATTTTGTCTACCATAGTGCATGTTATTCCTGCTAGGGCCACGGGTCGCGTGCTCGCGTGCTGATTACGTTGCGTGTACTGTTTTCACTTCAACTCAGCGTTTCTTGAGTGCTCAATAAGAAAGGGCACGAAATCCTGGACTTAGAGAATTCTTGACTACGGGGAATGATCGATTGTGTTTTTTTTCCATAGTTACAATAAGTAGGTAATTGCGTCTATTGTGTTTTTGTATTGTGTTGATTCAACTCAACTTTTTATGAGTGCTCAGTATAAAAGGGCACGAAATTCTGACGTGCCTAAGTGAGGTCTATGTAATACAGATCTGTAAGATCTAAAGGAAACCTTTTAAATTTTGAATTCCGCTCTTAACACTCCCTGTGTTTGACTACAGGGGATGATGCCGGGAACATCGCATGCAAAACCGAGGATAGAAACAAGTTTATTATAATAACTTATCTGTGATACTCTATTCTAGAATCTTTAAGTCCAAGATCCATGAAGCCTGTTCAAAATGAATTAAAAGGCTAAAGTTTGCTTAGAAACAACACGTCTTTCAATTTGAGCAACATTATTCAAGTTTTAAGTGCTTTTATCACCGTCTTTAACATAAAAACCAGCAGGCTTTAAAACCTTAATAATGAACAACAAAATAATCTTTTAAAATTATAATCATCACCAGTAAGGCCTATTCCCAGCAGTAGTCTAATATAGTCCAGTACATTGCTGGACATAGGCCTCTCCCTAATGAGCTCCGTCGCGCCCTGTCTTCAGCTTGCCACATCCAGCATCTGTCTCAAACAAGCAGACTCTGAACAAAATATCTACATCATCAAATGCACCCTACAAATCATAAATTCTATATTCAAATCAACATTTGGTTGCATAATAATTTACGCTTGGTTGCTAAACAATTTATGCTTGGTTGCAAATTATTAGTATCGTAGTAAATAGGACCGCGCCCGCTCGTCTGTAAACTAGCACGTGCATCGAACATAAATAGAGATACCGCCCGCTAATATATTGCACGCAGGTGGTGTGGGAATACAGTGGATACGAACCTTCATGATGAACTGATTAATATAATACAGTACCAGTAGGTATCCATTCCTTTAGTATACAGTACCTTTCGTACTTTTGTTAACAGTACTTCTTTTCTTACCAATGTTCTGTATGTATCGATACACAATCGATCATTCCCGATTTGACGATTTGACGACGATTTGACGACCTCTGTGGCGCGGTGGGCGAAGGTTTGCCTGCGACGCAGGAGGTTGCGGGTTCGATTCCCGCCTCGGGACAAATGTGTGTACGATCTGCAGACAAATGTTCAGGGTGTTCTGGTCGTTTTCTATATATAATAAAAAATATCTATATAGGTACCTATTGTTATGTATATCAGTTATTTAGTACCCATATAACACAAACTCTGCTTAGCTTGGTGCTAGATAATGCTGTGTGAATTGTCCAGCATTATTTATTTATTTATTTTATTGTATCTCTAAGCTAATTTGGGCAGGATCATGGAATGGTAAACTCCAATAATAGCAGTAGAGAAGTGACATCCCTTGTTGATGATTAGTCCATTCATTAATTCATGTTGTAGGGAGATGTACTTTGATGTCCTGTTGCTGTTACTGTTGATGTCAAATTCACACAAAACATGTACTAATATTTTGTGTGAAGTAGACAACAGCAGAGCTAGTGCATGTAGTAGTCTAGCAACATTGACCTTTATCTGAGGTGTAGCCAAGTTTGATAGTATCTAGTCTATAGTACTTAATATCAATGTCACAGTAAATCATATTATATGAAAATTTAGATAATAATGATAAAATTTTATAAAACACTAAATTATTTAAAGTTTACCTAGGTACTTGTTTACCTAACGAGAATGCAAAATATAGAAGACTCAGATTATGCTTATGCTTGAGATGGAAGCTGAAGTGAAAATGAAATGCGGTTTTGACAAATTAAATCCAAGTAGCTTGACTCTTAAACCCAATTTTTATCAACACATCTTATACCTCAATAATGACCAACATCAATGAAGTACCTAATCAGTATTAGAGCCGGTGCAGATTGGTATTGAACAGCGCGTTTTTTTTTTGCTGGTGAATATTACTGAGTAAATACATTGAGTATAAAACCATTCACACGTCGCTTGTACTGCAAAACACTTTTACCTTGTTTTGCAGTTTATGCGACGACGTGTTAAGTTAACGGCTTCATAATATTCAATATAGTGTGCTATTTATTTAGTATTGTTTAATATTCATCCTGCAAATAAACCAATGAAATCCCCAAAATAAAATGATTGAATATAATTAACGAGTGAAACACGATTTTTTCTATTTATCTATCTATCTAACGTATAGAAAAGGCATCCAGCAGTGGACGCTCGTCAGCTGAGATGATGATAATGACGTCAGTTTCAAGTCGTATCCACTTCGAACTATCTTTGAAGAACGTCTCTGTGGGACTATTCAAATCACGGACAAGCACAGCTATTAATATCGGGAGATCCGGTACAAGAACTGACGCAGTCGTCTTCGAGAAGCAACCACCGTTTTAGTACGGAAGTGTTTTTGCCTGCTATGTGTGACGTAGCGCTCATGGCGTATGAGTCGACCCTTATAACTCAACCCGTGGATGACGTAGGAGCCTAAGCGAAGACCAGATGAAGTGCAGCTACTTACTCGTATTTCTGTATACATGTCCATTGCAATCAGGAAATGGCTTATGATGCCCAGCGTGGTCATTATGGGAAAACAACGAAGTTGACAATGTAAAGGAGAAAACTTCGCAAATGTCCTCCTCTTAATAATTTTCGTTTTAAAAAAAGACTACACACGGTGATATTTATTACAGCTATCTCTTTCAGAAAACCAGAGTATGCAGAAAAAAAGAAGAAAAAGCAAGGCGTTTTATTAGCCTTAGACTAGACTGACCAGGATCTAGATTATGACAAGCTAGTGAGTAATGATGGCAATGATAAATGAAAAAGACGGACGTTATAAACTGTCTTCACAACCTCTCAACCATGCTAATTAGGCAACAAAGGCTTAAACTGCAACATGAAATATGTTTCCCTAGACGCTAACTTAGGGACGTGGTCAATTCCGACCAGAGCAGTGGGCACAGTGGGAATTTATGGGTACGTTGAGGTTGATCGAGGTTGGCAGAATTTAGACGACACTACTTCGGTTATGATTTTATTTAAATGTTTAAATAATTCAATAACAAATAATAAGTTTATGGAGTAAAAATATAAACATATTCTTAGTTTAATCTTAATTTTAATTATTATCATAATTATAATATTCGATGCGAAAGAATAGATGGTTGTTATAACATGTTATTCATTCAAAAATATTGAATACAAGCAGCTCCTCGCGGTTTCACCCACGTAGTTCGCGTTCCCGTGGGAATTCCGGGATAAAAAGCGTGCTATTCCAAACTATAATCTATCTCGTGCCAAATTTCATGCGGATCCGTTCAGCCGTCCTGGCGTGATTAAGTAACAAACATCCATCCATCCAAACTTTCACGTTTATAATTTATGTGGGATTGAACGGATCGGATTGTAGCATTGCAGTCAAACATCAAACATCAAAGTGATTTATTTCCTTTAGACCCTACAGGACTCTTGGACACGTCACAAAACTCAAATAACATGTATAAAACTAGGAAATAAAGTGATCACTTCGATTTTTTGTTCACTTCAATCTTTTTGAGGTAAAGTAAAGAAACCAACAAGAAACCTTTCATCATCATCATCATCATCAGCCTATATCAGTCCAAGAAACCTTTACCTTGTTTGAATGTTAGTTTTCGAGTTGGAGCAAAAGTCGTCCCAAGATTTTTTATCGTCTAGATAATCTGATATTTTGTAGTAAGCCTTTTTACAAAGGACATGTTTGACAATTTGTTTGAATTTATTCATTGATAGTTTTTGCAACTCACTTGGAGTTTTGTTGCAGTACCTACATGCAGTATTAGAATAGGTACTAGAATAACGAACAAATTACCTATTTCATTTACGTATTCGAAGCTATAATACCATGCAAAGTGGTCTGGCATACATTCTTTAACGCAGGGATAAGACCGCCATTTGCCGCTTTCTTTTCTATGTTTATTTAATTTATCTTTGTTTAGCTACTCCATTTTTAAAGTTTAAAAAAGCAATTAAAAATGTTTCCTTGTTACCTTTGCCCACTATTGTTGTTATTTTGCTGCCAACTGTACCAGATAAAGAGCTTCGTAGCGCTTTGTCCAACTATTTCACTCAAAATTCTATAGAAAACAGAACAATTCAGTATTCCAAATATTTCCATAGCTTTTGTACTTGAATGGAAAGCTCACGGCACTTTTTATTGCTCTAAATCGGCGTTGCATGCGGTGATTTTGCCGCTTCAGTTTATGTAGGCGCGAGAAATATTAGGTATCTATCGGTTAGTAGATTTATTTTATGATAAAAAAATATATATAAACAAGATAAAGTTAAAAACTACAACCCGACTACGTGAAAGTTATAAAAGTTTGAAACATTTACATTGACAAAATAGAATGACGTGTCGCATTGATAGGCATAGAGTTGAAAATGAAAATAGGTCGTAGGTATTGTAATTTTTCTCTATGGGCCCTGCAGCCTGCGGCTACCTAAATTTTAATACGCGTTTTGAAGGCTTATTCGGGGTCGGAGCCCTAAATCCTATAGCCTATAACCATCGGGGTATTGAGACGAATCAATCGATACATAATTTGTTGAAATCGAACCAGTAGTTTCAGCGCTACGTGGGAACAAAGAAATCGGCCACATACATACAAACATACAAATATACAAACATACAAACATAGGGTGCTAACCTCATAACCCTCCCCTGTTGGTAGGCGGGTAAAAAGCAGTGGCTTGCTGCGACTATCTAATAAAATCTATGGAGTAAAAGTTTAAAGTAAACTTGGCTCAATGGTTTTAATCTTTTGGTTTTATTTATATGTTTTTTATTTTCTTTATGTTGTTTCTTAGGCCGTGGCCCCATCACCACGGTACGGCACCGCCACCGTAAAACTACACGGCACGGCGCCCAAAACTTGAAGGGACTTTTCTAAGTATGGATCGCTGAAGAGTTGGACACTGCACACGGTCCATACCTAGACAACCCCGTTCAAGCACAACGACTGCAAAATATCGACTGTCGAGGACCAGGCGCGCCGCACCGTACACGGCGCCGTGCCATTTTACGATGGCGGTGCCGTACCGTGGTGATGGGGCCACGGCCTTAGGGCTCCGTACCTCAAAAGGAAAAAGGATCCCATATAGGATTACTTTGTTGTCCGTCTGTCTGTCTGCGAAGACCCTTTTCTTAAGAATGCCTGGATGTAGCACATTGAAATTACCACCAAATGTTCACGTGTGAGAAGTTTGATTGTTTCCAACCCCTTGGAGCTATGAAAAAATCAAACTTCGTAGTCAACGCCATCAAGAGTCACAGCCGTATAAGCCCGCATATATTGATACTCGTAAGAAAATAATGCACACAAATTCTTCAGGGTACTTACTGTTGAGCTTTTATCGTGAAATATGGCAGGCGACAGGTCTTATAGCAGAACTAAAGGTAGAAGTCCAAAAACCATACATTTTTACCCGACTAACAACAGGGGAGGGTTATGAGGTTAGCACCCTATGTTTGTATGTTTGTATATTTGTATGTTTGTATGTATGTGGCCGATTTCTTTGTTCCCACGTAGCGCTGAAACTACTGGTTCGATTTCAACAAATTATGTATCGATTGATTCGTCTCAATACCCCGATGGTTATAGGCTATAGGATTTAGGGCTCCGACCCCGAATAAGCCTTCAAAACGCGTATTAAAATTTAGGTAGCCGCAGGCTGCAGGCCCCATAGAGAAAAATTACAATACCTACGACCTATTTTCATTTTCAACTCTATGCCTATCAAATATGATCGATACGTCATTCTATTTTGTCAATGTAAATGTTTCAAACTTTTATAGCTTTCACGTAGTCGGGTTATAGTTTTTAACTTTATCTTGTAAATTTGTACATTTTGTATGCGTTAAAAAAATTGGGGGTCTGAGTCGATTGTTTTTCTCAGTACGTGTTTGTATGGAACCCTCGGTGCGCGAGCTCGACTCGCACTTGACCTTTTATTTCCTTTTTATGTGTCGAGCCAGCTATTTTAGTTTCTTTAAATAAGGTGGACCATTCTCCTATTCCTTTTACTGTTTAGTTTCGTAAAGGTACTGTTGTAAGGAGACTCCGTGAAGAGGTTAATTACTCCGAAACAGAAGAGAAACTCAAGTTACATTGTTCTTACAAGCATTTACAAAAGGACTGGTCTTATTCTGAGCTGGTATTATTCTAAAAAGTGAAAACGCGTGCGAAGCACGTGTAAAAAATGTTGTTGCTTTATTTGGGTTTGGTATATGATCTTAAGTGAAAATATCAAAAATTTATCTATCCAGCTTTGTGCCACCTCACCAGGACCTGTCTGAAAATCAGAGCCGTTATTAGCTTCGGCTTGAAGCGGCATATTTCTCAATCTATGTATGATGTTTCTTGTATTTATCTGTTATCGTAATGTGTCGTGTCGTGTTATGTGTCATATTTCATATGGTTACAACTATTTCTTTTTCTTTCAAAAGCTGTTTATCAAACCCCACTACAAGGCAAAGACGTTCAAAAAGAAAAATATGAAGAACAAAACGGAAATCACGAGTTAATTGCACAACGTGTAAGGTACCTATAAGTAGCGACAACGAGTTGAACAAACTTTCTGCGTCTGTTTTACCGGCAGAGTACAATATCAGAGTCTTCAAAGCCAGAGAAAATAAGTTCGTTCTAAGAAATCGTGCTACACCTAAGTGCGGGCCACATCCTTACTATCATAGTAGATGAGATCAGGTGGTCAAACGTATAAAGTAAAACAATTTTTAGCTCAAATTTCTCTTTAAAGACTATCGTAAACTCGTAACGTAAACTCACGTTGTTACGTTTTGTTTAGACTTCCGGCAAGAAAACAATGCTTAAGCCAATTTGATATTTGCCCAACTTAGCTCCAGGGTCTGTCAATAGGGCATTCATGTTGTAACAATGGTCGAGTGCGCGTCACAGGGGAAGTAGCAGTACAGTAATAAAGATCCACTTTGGAGGGATATCGTCACATGCATGAGTTGACTTTAAGTTACTTATGGTTACGGTTCTAGAATAGAAGATATTTTATGTCAACAAAGACATTTGAAGAATGAAAACTTGACAAAAACTGATAAAAAAGGTTCATATTCGAGTTTCACGGATGACAGAAAACGCACGAAAGGCACCAAAGATTGTTAAGAAATTCTTTGATTTGCTCTGATAATACCAGAGTTCAAATATTAGGTATATTTGAACTCTGGTATTAACTAATGTAATTTGTAATTTTTCATTTGGAATTTGTTTGCATAAACTATCTAGAGATCTTAAACCAGGACTGATCATACAAAGAAAAATAACCATGCCTTCCAACTGTCTTCAAACAGCATTGCTGTGTTATCTAGCTTACAGGGTTTGGTTGCAGGTATAATTACAGGCTAAATTTGACGGATGAGAAAAACGCCCAATTATGAGGGGTTTTAAACAAAAAAGAATTATCGATCAAGAGAGCCCTTTTTACTTTGGCCGTCAAATTAAAGTGGCATATTCTCCGCATTGACCGTGGGTATTTTATAGCCGCGTCAGGTCCATTTGCGGTAAGCATGATACGTTACGTCGCCGCGCCGTGTGCTAAATAAATAACTTTTATTGCAGATACCTACTACAATTAAAATTAAATTCACTGAAAATCAAATAACAATTCAATTAAATACAAGCAAATCAAATAAAAACAAAATTACAACAAAATAATAAATAGGATTAAATAAAGTAAATCGAATGAAGATGAATTATATCAAGTTAAACAGGTAGGTACTATTACTTTTCGCATAAAGTGCTGCCATATTGGCGAATTAATCCGTCTTAAAATCCGTCTCGTTGCGCGTTGCGAGCGTCTTCTTTCCGTGTCAGTATACGGATACTGACTGCACGAACGTGAGCTGTGTGAAACGTTACATTACGACACGTATTACCGGTCAGTATCCGATTTAACATAAGATTCCATTAACAGTCTCTCCTATGCAACAAATTCCTTTAACGCCGTAAATAACGAATTCATCTAAGATGAATTCCACATAAATCCACGTCACAATTCCATTCTAATGGAAACTAAACTTGATATAACATTCCTGTGGTTCGCAGTGACTCCTCTTAGATCAACATGGATCTGACTTGGGTAGGGTGGTTTGGTATTTGTCTTTGGCCTGCAAACAAACTTGAGATGGGAGCCATCCAGCTGTTTAAACTCTTACTGTGGAAATAACGAAACATTCAATAGTGGTTAACTTTTGCGGTCGTATTTAATTATGGGCGTTAACATTCTGTAAATACTGAAATGAATTAAGAAGTGTCTGGAAAGGCTAAAAATAAAAAAAAATATTGAAAAATTAATGAATTTAATGAATGACTAATTTTTATACTGTGTATTTAATATTAAGTGCAGTATTTGATGATTTAATAAACTTAAGAAAATGAATGGCCAATAAATTTAAAATATCTTTTTTAAATCATTTATTATGGGTTTGTTCAATTAGATGAACATGCCACCCTTGAAAATATCTGTTTATTTCTATAGCTGTTGTTGATAGATCAAAATGAAAGTTGGATGATTGCGACCTTTTCATAGCAATTCTATTAAACGGATCGAGCTAATACTTTGCATGAATGTAGTTCTAGACCTAGAATAACATAGTTTTAACCCTGAAAAACGCTTGAAAAGCCACGAACAGAAATAAATTCTGCCTTAATCATTCACTCATTCCTAACGTACCTTTCACTCACCCTACATAAATAATTCATTCGTAAAACCATTTATCCTTTCTTACATTCTACTCAAAGTTGTTCCATCTGCTCAATCATCCCTTATTCATTTACTCATTCGTTCCACAAACCATTCATTCATTCGCAAATCCTCTTAGTGAAATTCCCTACAAGGTTCAAGTGGTGGCCAACAAACACAAACAGGCCTCAGTCACTCAATCTTCTAGACAATCAACTCCGAGACCAAAGTCTTTGTCCTGTGCCCTTTGTGGCGAATGCAGAATAAATATTTAGATGGGACGTCGAAACTATTCACAAACAACGTTGCGGCTATTGAAGGGAATGGTTTCACGTGTACTTTGTACTAACACACGCGTACCTACGTGTAGATATACTTAGGTTTGTAAACTTTGTAGATCTGTGTAACTGTTTCACGTGCAGCTAGTATGATGTCTGTGAACTGCTTAGAATGGAAAAGGCACCTGACTTTTTGACAACCAAGACGTAAACGAAACGAAGAAAGGCTGGTCATCTTCCATCACAACTAGAGTTGCAGGACGCCCGCGAACATCAATAGAGAATTACACTAAGTTGTGATTTCTGCGTTTTTGAAGGAATAAAAATAGCGCAAAACATACCTACATATATTCGTAGATTAAGATAAAAGATTTACGTAGACTTTGACTGTCGCACTTTTTGCCTATTCTGTAAAATTATGATAAAGATAAACCCAACCGCTTTATTACATTCAATAACAAACAAAATGACGATCAAATAAAAGAATCAAATTGGAACTAGCAACGACGACGTCGAGTTCTTGATTGTTTATTTCAGAAAAAATTTGCTTTAAACATTTATTTATCTCCAATTCAGTTTTCAAACTTATGTCATCATCATCATCAGCCTCTATCAGTCCACTGCTGGACATAGGCCTCCCCTAATGAGCGCCATCGCGCCCTGTCTTCAGCTTGCCGCATCCAGCATCTGCCAGCAGTATTCGCAAATCGTCATCCCACCTAGTCGGAGGGCGTCCTACACTACGTTTGCCGAGTCGCGGTCTCCACTCAAGAACACAAAACTCAAACAAACAACACAAACTTATGTATCAATGATTATTTATTATTCAATTTCTACATTAGATTAACCTTAGACCTTCTTACCTCGGCTATCTTGTCAAAGAACCAAACAGATGTTATCGCCGTGCAGTACCCACTTATCTAATCATCCAGGAAGCTCGTGGATTAGCGGATGAAACTAATAACACATACCCCATAAACTTAGTAAGGTGCATATAATCAATCGTCTTTCAATTATCTACTAGATTGCTATCTGCCTATGCCATCAACGGAATTAATTGGAGTCAATCCATACAAAATCTCAATTAATCTAAGAATCTATAAGCTGAAGGATCAAATCAGTCAAGAAGCCAAAGAAATTGCGTTTTAGAATTATAAATAGTATCGTTATTACCTATCAATAACTTTTTATTTCAAGCACACGATAACTTTAAGAAAGGTTTTGGTTATTATAGTGCGTATACCCTCGCACTGGGGGTAATTTCTAAGAAATTAAATAGTAGGTATCCCAAAAAATTTCGGGGGACTTGCACCCGCGACCTTCCCTCAGAACGGGATTGTTTTAACCAACTGAGCTACGAAATCAAGTAACCACCTTGTCAAAAATCTTTAAGACTTCGGACTCTAGCTTTAGCTTCGACTACAGGGGGAAACATTGAAGTTTATCCAATCCTGTTCAAAGACTAATTAAAGTTACATTTATATCGTTTGACAGGAGTAGTTGCCATCGCTCAGTTCTAAAGTTTTGCTTATTATCGTTATTATCGTGCATTAGCCCACGCACTGGGAGCAACCTCAAAGAAACTATTTATCATCCTTAAAAAATCTGAACATTATTTAACTTCTTAAATTTAAAAAATTACTATTTTCAAGTAACGTAGACTCAACAAAAACACTCTTAAAGCCTAGCTTTTTGTGTTTTTATGACACTTGTTCTTGTTGAGTGAGAGACACAAGTTGTCAGTTGTTTCAGTTTGATTAATCCGGCATCCTGCGGATGATGATTTGCCCATACAAGCGTACTACCAAAATGATTTGTAATTCGAGCATATTTCCACCATATCATGTTGTTTTTTGAATTCGAATAGTATATATCTAGGTCCCTGGCTGTTTTTTTCTTAATAATACACACCTATAATGTAATGTAAGCGAAAATATGCAAAATCTTACGAATATTTTTACGTCGAAAATGACCTGTTTTCGTCCTGTTTGTTTTGTATTAAAAACAACAATATCTTACTGTTTGTTTATTAAGGAACATAGATTATATTATCTAGTTACAGAATAACAACACAATGTCGAAAATACTAAAAGTTTTCAGTCATCATTTTTGGTATTACGGAACGTAATAATTCACGAATTGAAGTTGCGAGCAGATGTCGCCGGATTCTTAAGTCCTTGGCATCTTTAGGTCTTTGGCGCGTACGATTCTGATAGATGCACATCTGCATTATGCGATCATAGTCAAAACAATCTCAACCCAACTCACTAAATTGAACACTTAAACTGAAATTGGTTCAATCGAAGATTCCATCTAGCTTTGCCTGACAATGGGCTCTGTAGTGTTTTCCGATTCCAATTGGTATACAGTTCAATTTGCAATGGCTAATCGAGACAGTTTGATTCCGAGTGTCCATTGATATATCAGGCAGTCAAAGGGACCTTGAATAATTGAGGCTTATCTCAGTACAATAGGTTTGATAATCTCGGATGATAGTTTCATGTTGTTGATACCTACTTGTACATACATACTATTATCTTATTCCATTTCAAACTGTCATCATCATTATTTATCTATGATGATGATTTAAAATATATAGGTATTTGTGAGTTGTATTGTATTATGTATATCAGTTATCCAGTACTCAGACAACAGTCAGTTGTTATGGGGTCCTCAACTAGCAGAAGTATCCAGGAAGACGTTTGGTACAGGTGCTTCTCTAAAACGATTGCGTAACTTCCTTCCTACTTGCACCAAAATTGCGCTTGCACAATCGTTATTGCTCCCTCTCTTAGACTACGCAGACGCCAGCTATCCCGACCTAACTGAAGACCAACTCAACAAGCTTGAGCGTCTTCAGAACTACTCCATTAGATTTATATTTGGCCTGCGAAAATTTGATCACATCTCTGAGTACCGTAATAGGCTCAAGTGGCTCCCCATTCGTCTTCGCCGGAATGCTCATGTTCTTAATCTCCTTTACTCTGTTCTATTTCTTCCATCAACACCGTTTTACCTAAAAGACCGTTTTGAGTTTCTACATCAGTCCCATTCACGATCCCTTCGCTCCTCTGATACCCTTCTTTTAAAAATCCCATCGCACACTTCCCAGTTCTATGGTACCTTCACGTTACAGGCCGCCAGGCTCTGGAACGCCCTTCCTGTTTCTATCCAACAAGCTAAATCCCTTCCTATCTTCAAAAGTATGGTATATCAGCACTATCTATCCACTCTAGATAAATCTTCCTGATTCTTATTAGTTTTTTTTTTTGCTTATTATTACTGTCTCAATGGTTTTTTTTGTCCTCTTTTTATAAAATTTTGCACTTTCTTTTTTTATGTATTATTCTTTGATAGGGTAAAATATTTATTATTTTATTTAACATTATCGATTACGCCACCGTCAGCTTTATGCGTACCGATTCTGTCCATCCAAAGGTTGCCTGGAAGAAATCGCTATTAGCGATAAGGCCGCCGATTGTGCCACTAGATATAGTTAGTATTAAGTTTATGTTTAATTGTTTTATTGTAGGTATATGTTTATGGTGCAATAAAGTAATAATCTATCTATCTATCTATCTATCTACTCGTAACACAAGCTCTGTTTAACTTGGGGTTTGTTAATGCTGTGTAAATTGTCCAGCCTTATTAATTTTAAAGATCTATCAATGTATTGTATCGTATTATTTATATCAGTTATCTAGTACCCATAACACTAGATCTGCAACTTGGGGCTAGATAATGTTGTGTGAATTATCCAGCATTATTTATTTATTATTAGTTTTTAGAACAGAAATTAGATTTAGACAGACGAGACAAATAATTATGTATTAGATAAATAAGATGTGCAAGTGGTTTCTTTTTCACTTCTTTCACTAGTAGACGTAAAATTTCAGTGAAAAAAAACAAAAACACTTTGTTTATTACTAGTCCGTGGCATTGAACGCAGAATGAAAATTTACTTGTATTTTGTAAGGTTAAAAAAATTATAATGATGAGAGATTGTGAAATCATAAGATGCTATGCTACAGCATGCTATCTGCCAATGTCAGTTCAGTACAAATAAATATATATATATTTTTAATGAAATGAAAAAAAGAGATCCCTTTGTAACCTACTTTGTGCCTGAATTGATCCCGTGTTGAACAGCTAGGTATAATTTTTATTGTACCTATAGTTTTAATTTAATTATAGTTTTTAGAATCTTTTTCGTCTGTTGTCCGTGTCCACACGCACTGAAAATTCCTGCCAGAAAACCAGCGTTGCTCAACCTTTGGTAGAGCAACATTAAGCTGAAGTAGAGCCTATTGGTTCACTGGGCTTGTTTATAGATTTAAGGATAATTCATAAATACGTGTATAAAGTATTTGCCTTTGTGTGCCAATAAATAAATTTCTTTCTTTCTTTCTTTCTTTCTACAGATATCTTCACATGATGCTGTAGGTACCTACGTGATTTATTTCAACTTTAACACAACTTTATCCATTTCGATCACGAAGTAATTTATTGGTCTTAGGATAGCACCTTTCAGACCAAATGAAAGAAAAATCGTATAGAGTCTGCGAAAGAGCGATGAGTTATGTCCATATGAAACGGTGAAAAAACCTGCCCTATACTCGGTTCTAGTTTCCTTGATATTTTTTTGTAAACAAAGGGGTAGATACCGCTTATTCCCAGTAGTTCTGTGCTGTAGTTCTGTACAGAACTACTGGGACAACATTTGTCCCTGTGCATCAAAAAATATTATAATTGCAAAAATGTTAAGCAATGAAATTACAATAGGAAAAATAATTGGACTATAGGTATTTTACGACACCGGTATCACCAGCAAATCGCAAAAGAAACGAAAAATTCGTTTACAAATTCGTTTACATTACAATTCGTAACTATTTTTGGTTTTAAAATTCGCTTCCTAGTCCGATTTCAATTTCAAACTAAAATTTTTACGTGGATTTTAAGTGATATTAAAAAAAAACTATGTAGACTTAGATAGGCAAATAATATTGTATTAAAGTACATATTATACAAACTTACTAGTGGTTCATTTTTCGCTTCTTCCACAAGCGGACAAAAAATCAAAGCGAACAAAACCAAAAACATTTTGTTTCTTATTTGATAAAATTACTATTAACAAAGCTGTTTATGTATAAAATTTGACTTTTCTAAGTACTTGTTTTGTAAGCCTACGGAAATAATGTTATTGACTTTTGTTGTTTTCTTTTGGGTATTGTCAGTTTTTGTTAGTTTTTCATTCATAAATAGCTTTGTCGACATAAAGTATCTTGGATTTTTGAACCGACTATAAGTCTGTAGCATTGAGCTTGGACGGGACAAACCAAACATGGATAATCTCGAGTTATGAGACCGAAACTTTGGAAGTGACCGCTGCATGAATGCGACTTACACGTGGATTCAGTGGCCGCTTATTGTGAATAGGATACGCAGATATTGAGAATTATTAATTTTGTGTAGATGAAAACTAGGTATAGTTTGGTTTGCGATCAAATACTTTATGTGTAACGCAAAAATAGTAAACCATACTCAGCATTATTCATCACATCATTTAAGGGCATATACTACGACGCCATTTTGTCAAAAGGATAGGTATAGGATTTCGCGTTCATAGGAGCGGGACAGAGCAAAACAACGCAAGCCCAAAAATCATTATTATCTATTGACTGGGAGATTATTTAAAAAAAATGCAACATATAAAATGTTTACTATACTTAGTTCAATTATCATGCTTATTCCAAGTGTGTTGAACTAGTTATGTCCCTCGGCTTCGCACGCGTTGCTTCTATCGAAATAAACGTTCATAGGTTATTTCTATCCCATATTAACTGATTTATAAGATAAAAAGTAGCCTTGTGTTATTTCAAGTCAAGACCTTCTTTTTTGCAAATTTCAGCCCGATCCGGTTAGTAGTTTTTGCGGTAAGACGTAACAAAAATGCATCCAAACTTTCACATTTATACATTGTGAAGTGATTTGGGCGCTATGGCGCTCAATATGGGAGGCCTATGTCCAGCGGTGGACTAAAAACTGATGATGATATAGAAATGACGAAAGATACAACAGGGTCAAATGGTGATGATGATTACTAGGCTCAATAAATCCTTTAAACCTTAATTTTCTTAATGTTCGAAAAACAGTGCAAAACTAATATTTTAAGAAAAATAGTAGGTATCCCAAAAGCAGAAGATTTATTGAGAAAAAGATCAGATTCAGCATTGAGCGATTTACCAGACTACGTTAGTTATTCTCTAAAAAAGTTTCGATGTCGAAGTTTTTTCACGTAGCTACTAAATGATAAATGGCTTTGACATGATCAAGTACTTATTTTGTGACCATATTGTGGTCTTTTACCATATAGAAAAATAAATAGGTACACGAAATGAAAATACAATTACGTGGGAGTTTGTACTAAGCCAAAATGAGTAGAACCGATAAGTGGAGAGTGGGTTTAAATCCTTCTACGGTTTTTGAGTGTGAAAAAAATTTTACTTAGTTTTTTTTTGTATGATGTTAAAATCAAAATAAATTACTAATATTTACCATCTTAATTCATACCACACCTTTCAAATGCCTTTCTTTTTTTTGGCACTACCGCTTTGCACTACTAGTAGAGTGAACGGAAATTTTAATTTCCCGTGACACTACTATTCTTATTGGCTGATTAAACGCATATTGCATATTCTTATTATTCACAGACGTTCTTAGAATCCGATCTTGAAATTGAAAATAGAACGTTGGTTTTGTCAGGTTGTCAGCTTGTCCCGACACTGCGCCGGATATTAGCAAGCTTGCGGCTGATGTGTTTACCACTGACAACGTTGAAAGGGTTTTAAAATGTAGGCTCGGATGGGTACAACTCATCATCATCATCAGCCTACATCAGTCCACTGCTGGACATAGGCCTCCCCTAATGAGCGCCATCGCGCCCTGTCTTCAGCTTGCCGCATCCAGCATCTGCCAGCAGTCTTTCGCAAATCGTCATCCCACCTGGTCGGAGGGCGTCCAACACTACGTCTGCCGAGTCGCAAAGTACAACAGTAGTGTACAACTGGTGTAAGTAAATTATTTGACGTGTTTAATAGTAGATTATACACTAAGGGGATAAAGCACTGTTTTATGTCACGGGAGCGAATTGAATCCCGAACGTAACGAAGGACTCATAATTTAACTCCTGAGCGTAGCGAGGGAGTTATAAGTTAATTCCTGAGCGAAGCGAGGGAATTAAGACTGAGTCCTGAGTGCAGTGAGGGGTTCAACCGCCCAAGACTAAAACAGTCTTATCCCCGAGGTGTATACTCTACTTTTCACACCTTATGCGAGACAAAAAAACAGGCTCAGTAGATAAATAATGTTTTCCTTTGACTTCTCTGGCAGCAGATTGTTGACAATGCCTATGGCATCTAATTTGATAAACTCAGGAGTCAAAACACTTTCATCACTCGACATTTTCAATATTATTTTTGAAATTAAATCTTCTATAGGCACCTACAAGAACTCGATTTGTTCGTCACGCGTGAACAAATGAAGGCGCGCGACGTTCCAAATTCGAAAGCACAAGCCGTGGTCCTAGATTCGAAATTCGAATTTCGAACACCGCGCTCCTCCGGACCGGGGTTCACACGGAGGCAAACTTCATTTATTTTGTCAAATCAAGTAGGCCATGGCCTAGGACAAATTGTGTTTAGCAAAATTAAACTTTATGCATATAGTAATAAGAATTATGAAAAGTGAAATCATATTATTAACCAGCGGGTTATAATGAAATTCAGTACAACATTATAACCCGGCTAATACCAAGGGATTTAATGTCTTGCTTTCGGTAGGGTTTACATGACCTATAATTCGGCATTGTCGAGCATGTGGTTTGAAAAAAAACATAAACCGTCTTTAAATTCCATAACAAATGAAAATGGTTTCGGATGTAGTTTTAATACCGGAACTTAATGAGAGCACGATCTAATTTTCAACCTGTAACTATTAAAATTAGAGGTTGAAAACCTCATTTTTAAAATATGAAGATAAAGGTATAGGTATCTATTTATAAGGTTTTAGTTTTGTTAGAACCTTCAATTTAAGAAAAAAGGTTTTTACTTTTAGAACAATCAAATTATCAATTATGTACGTGTTTTTTTAAAATTTTCACATAAGTTTGTGTCTGTTTCTCGAATAATCGTGTAAGATTTGGCAATAACACAATAATTGAAATTTCCAACGTTGAACACATTGTGTACCTTAACCTATCTACGGTTCACGAGTCGACATCTAATGAGTTATGCTCAGACACATCGGAATCCAATATGGATATTGCTTGAAGGCAACAGCGTGGAATGTAGTTAGTCAGCGGAAAGTGGGAGTTGAGAATAGATTAATATTATTATTGTTGGTAATAGTAATTATTATTCTATAAAGATAATATTTATTTTACTAGCAGCCACTTGATTGCCATAAATAATTGAGTCTTTAATTCTTGGATTATCAAAACAATCCTTTGATGATCCTAGTTATTCATTTTATTTGACTCAATTTTACTAGCGCAGTCTTAAATTAATATTTATTTATTCATTTATCTTCACAAAACGAGTCACCACGGTGTCTTAATGAGATAAGGCACTTACGCCGCTTTTCAACCGCCACGTCAACGGTACGTCAACGTTATCGAGATGACGGCGACGAATTAGCGGTATATACATTTACGTCTATTTACTTTGGCTGCTTGTCTATCGCACGCGCGTCACCCAAGCAAGCACCGTCAACCGAACTCCGAAGAAATGAGTAGTTCGGCGCGACCCCTAGAATTTGGTATAAAATTGTGATGAACCGCTTTTTTGCTTTAAGCCTCATCTTCACTACTGGCGAAAAACGCTTCTGTGATATATCGTTCACGTATGAACGGGTGAATCCAATGTCTTTTACATCTTCTTCGACTTCGAACCAGAAGCAGCAGAAAAAGTTGTCATCGTATAAACCTTGCCATTCTTCAAACGCGACTACCACGAACGAGAGCTACAACAAACTAAACCATCGAATACCAGAGATCATCGCGGTGGACGCACTCGGTCGCTGACACGCCATCCTAAGCTCGACCTTAAACAATAAAGTTATCGGTGACGTCCCGTGGCGGTAGACAATCGATCGACGTCACGTCATCTTGTCAACGTTAACGAAGAGAGTCGGGACGTCACCGTTGACGGACAAGTAGCGTTAGGGTGATGTTTGTTTGTGTTTTGTTTTTAATGATATTTTAAAATTATTTACCATAGATATTTTAATTTAAGGTTTATATATTTCTAATGATTCTTCAGCAAGTAATAAATTCAGACTAATCCAAATCACACCAGTTAGTTATTTCAATATATGGATTTATGCTTGTTACCTACTTGACTGGGGCACCACATGAGGTCAAGTATAGTCAAATGGTGGAGCGTATTCAAAATAAGTTCACCAGATTTCTGTACTTGAAGCTCTACGGGGTCTACCCATTCTTCCCGTTGATGTATCCAACCTTGTTTGTTTTAGGCATGGTTGGATACAACAAACTGGAAGTAAGAAGAGATGCAGCGTTGGCTCTATATTTATTTAGGGTAATTCGTGGGATGGTTGCCAATTCTGGGATTTTGAGGGAGATGCGGTTTAATGTGCCTGACGAATTCGTACACCGACGGAGGCGGCCCGCCCTATTGGTCGTACCAAGAGGGAAGACCAACCTTCTGAACAAGGCACCTCTGACGCGCAGCATACAAACGCTAAATCGGGTAGCGGAGAGAACCGAGCTATTTAATTGCTCCCTGAGCGAATTTCAAAGAACTCTGTTGCATATTCTATGCTATAATGACATGGTGTAAGTATCTTGTAACGTCGGACGAATTTGATAACTATTACTATTTTTCAATTATTGTATTTTTTAATTTTAATGTAATCTTGATTTCTAGGGCTGTAAAGTATTTATGTAAGGTTTTTTTTTGTATTGTTATGTAAATTGTCAATTTAGGTGTTATGGTGTATTATAATATTATGAATGATTTATTTTAATAATTAATTGACATGTAATAAATAAGTTAATGGGCGGGGTAAAATTTTATGTTATGTGAATTTAAAATGTTAAGTCTAATTAAGTATGTACACTATTGAATTGGGTGCCCCTGTAAAAATAGTTGTATTTTTTATGAATAAATAAATAAATAAAAATAAATAAATAAATATATATAGATCTATATCCAGGATAACACATAGGATATTTTTTATCCTGGAAACAACACGTGCGAAGGTGAACAAAAACTAATCATTTTATCTAATGAACGTACCTAATACGATTGCCTCGACTCAAAGCCTTCAAATGTAGTGAAGCGAAAACGTTTGGAATACCGGTATTCAATACATACCGGTATTGAATAGCTTGCTGTATTTAATCACAGGGTCGCTCGGGATAGCGATACTTTTAATATCGAAGATTGCTGATAAACACCGAGACACACGGGCGGAGAAAATAGATATCAACGTAAAAATAACATGTGTTTACATGCACTATCAGAGTGAGAAGTACTGTTAGATAGGATGACCTCTGTGTCACAGCGTATGTGCTGCTGGTTTTCCTTTAATAAATAAATACTTTTTCTTATTGTTTTTTTTTATTTCTATCTTCTATTTCTACATTTGCTTTGCAAATTAAGTAACTTTTAAAATACGATATAGTTTTAACTGTAAATACTTACTAGTTCTAATTTGTTTCTATTTTTATATTACATTTTTATGTTAATATAGTAACTTTTAAGGTATGTAATAGTTAATAATCATTTGGGAACTCTGTAAGCCTGTGAGTGTTGATTAGGTACCCATTATGGAAATGAGGACATGGCTCTTTTGTGAGGTAATGAATACCGTTAATCGGGAGAAACATATCAGTTGATTGGAGTTCAGTTAGCACATCGTAGATGGCTTTACGTTCCATATTTCACGCAGATTAGTATTTACAATTTAAACAGTAGAACGAACTATAGACTGTTATAATCAATTTAGAGGTAGCGTTACTGTTCTATATCAATACCAATCGGAATCGTCCCCAAGCCATATCAGTGATCATGTTCGTAAATAAATATTTTCTTTTGGATTGATAGAATAAATTTTTCTTCCGATTACATTTTTTTTCTCGGGTTTTCTGATGTAGTTTTTGTAAATTTGTTATAGTTTATTAGGTATGTGATAACTAATCCATAACATGTAATACGAAA
The DNA here is from genome assembly GCA_947086465.1 of Eupithecia exiguata. Lineage (NCBI taxonomy): Eukaryota > Metazoa > Arthropoda > Insecta > Lepidoptera > Geometridae > Eupithecia > Eupithecia exiguata. The sequence continues at coordinate 1,601,145 of OX352233.1, read as the reverse complement.
GCACCACGCTGAGCCAAGACACGTTGGACATAATTATCTACGTACACTCGCTATATCTACCAGCCTACGGATGAGCTGCTTAGTACCTACTTGACTGTGTTATTATAACTGTATATCTGTAGTTTTAGCTAGAAGACCGTATTTAAGTATAATCTATGATTTTATAGTAAATTTAGTTATAGTTATTGTACCTACCTACTTACCTATTTGTCTGTACTTTGTATTTTCTAATAAACTATTTAATTTCATTTACTACCTACCTACGTAATACAAAATTATATTCAAAAAAGGGGAGCGCAATTCAAAAATTCGTTTATCTTCCCTTTGTCTCATCACATGTTAGGTAGGTACAGAATTATTTGAGAATATTGTTTAGAAAAGACAGAAAATATGCAATTTAATTTCGCTGTTCTATATTGTTTAGAAAAGACAGAAAATATGCAATTTAATTTCGCTGTTCTGATTCAATAATACGAAACAGCGAACTCACGTTCGAGATACGGGGAATTGTTTACGCTCACCTTACAAGGTAATGAGTTTATTTACAGAAGATAAAAAGCTTTTTGCATTTCTTGAATTTTGTGTAGGAAAAATACAAAATCAACAGATCGACGAAATGGAATTTTATTTTTAAGCTTATTTACCTACAATACTTAGAGTATGAAGAGAAAGTAAATAGGTTAATATTTTATGAGCTTACATTAAAGTAAAAGAGGGAAGATAAGGTACTAGCTTTTCGAAAGTGGAAGGCTCAAATTAGGTGCAATTATGTCCACCCACCTCGGTCATAGTCGGCGCCAAAACATTACAAAAAGGGGTAACTGGGGCTTTTTTTCTAGTGAATGAAGTTCATTAAGTCTTGTAACTGAAAGCGACTTTGACTAGACTAGATACTTTATTAATATACATTTTTGTTCAGATTTCTGAACACTATTGTCTATGTCTCAGATGATTTTAAAGATCACAACAGCGCGGCCTTGGCTGGAATACCAAGTCTTAAACGTGAGCGTTGTCACGTGGCATCTGTCGCTCAGCGAGCACAATAGATAAAATACACATCAATTCAATCACCCCTTATATCAAACAGTATTCAAATAAAAATCATTGGATCCGTGCAAAAAGGGCGTGCTACCATGAAATTAATAAAACCATTACACACCGGTCGTTTTTCTGCGGCGGACAGTGCTGAGTTATTGCGATAGGCGTGACCGACCGCGTAACGCTCTGCCAGACAATGCCCTTACTGATTTGATTAAATTCTTGCACGATTTGGGATTAGGTTTTGAGGATTTGTGGTGAGACCATTCGCAATAAGTTTCAACGCATGGTTATTATGATAAACGACAAATTCACGTAGCGTAGAACCTCTATGAGTCTATTTTTAATTTAAAAATATTTTAGACATGTAAATTATGCTAGATAATTCACACAGCATTATCTGGCAAGCTAAGCAGAGCTTGTGTTTTGGGTAGGTATTGGGTAGTAACTAGATAACTGGTAACAACGGTATATTATAATATCTATTTGTGCAGATATTATACAGATATATAATATTATCTATAGAAAATACCCTCAACTAATATCTGCAGATCGTAGAAAAGTTTATCCCGAAGCGCAACCTCCTACGCCGCAAGCGTATCTTCGCCCGCGGCGTCACGGAGGTCGTCGCCTTGTATTAAAGCAGTTCTATTTTCAAACAAATTATATCTTAGCCGAATTTCGGCCAGAGTGGCCAGTTTCAAAGGAGGCTAGTCACACGGGCAAGTAAAAATCCGTTGGTGTAGTATATAGGTATGTCAAATCAGAATGCATGAAATTGTATCGCCGCCTACCTTATTCATTCCTAAGCCGAAATTACTCGAACTAAAACTAATTCTCCGTTATAACAGCACCTGCAAAGAATAGTTATTGCAACGGAAATTCAATTTAGCCTCATCCGGATGCTAGAACAGATTGAAAATTTAATCGAATGCCAATTATGAAGTGTCTTGCGAGCTGTGACAATGATCAAGTTACTGCTAAGATGCTTGGCTCCTGGAACAAAGCTGCTCAGCTTCCTTGCTTTGGATACGATCTTTAGGGACCACCCCTAGTCTTTTCCTTTTTCAGAATCGAATGACTTTTAATTTTCGTTACAAATAACGTTGTAGCTTTAATAATTTAACGGTAAAATAACATCAAAACATAACCGGCTTTTATTTTTCACTCTCTTGTTTCGCGCCTTTAATATTACAAATCTTTTTCGCAAACCTGTTGCAAAATCCCAAATTAAAGCGTTCCTAAGCATTTATTTGAACCAATTTAGCTCACAATTTGGTTAAACTGCCTATTTTTACGATAATCGGGTTTAGTACCTGTTGATAAGCAGAAATTTGGCATGCGTGTAAGGTTTTTTTTTAAAAGACCCTAACGATCGTCATAAAATGCGATTTAGCGCTGCTTGCGCGGCTAAACGCGGTAATAATGCCTCGTGAGTGTTTCCTTAATCATAAAATGTTTTTAAAAGTACGGTGATGATTATTTAATACGATATCAATTGCTTATGAGATTAACGGGTCGTTTTATTTGAAAAAAGAATTTTAGCGACTACCTAGCATTATATAACGGGTATAAATCGCGTTTATTTACCAAGGATTGTTAAATTTTTCCGCTTAGTTAAAAACCTATTTGCATGATTCGTTTTCTATCAAGTGCTAATACAGCCACCTGAAATACTAGTTTATCTCACAATTTAATCTGAAATTTAATATTTAAAAGTATTTCTTTGGTATAAATATTTCCGGAAAGGGGTAACCCTCTGTGGGTTTGAGATGTTATAGGACCTCGGAAAATTTCAATAGAAATCATATTTTACGTTCAGGGAATCTGTTGACCCGAATGGAGTCTGCGGGTAGGAAGCACTATTTTATTTATATAAAAATAAATAATACAGCTAGTAGAAATATGTGTGCCAAGTGATATTTATTAGGGTCATATTACATACGTACACACGTGTCTCGGGCTGTAAACGGCAGGGATGGATCTAGGGTTCTACAGCAATAAAATTTAACTAATAGCAGGCTAGGTGCACTCCGCGCTAGTGTCATATTTTCACGATGTTAAGCTTAAATTGACACTATAGTATATAACGTAGTTTGTTGATTATTCCGTCATAACGACATGTGCGACATGGGCTATGAAAATGTTAATGTTGACTCTGCCAATTTTTATCGTACCAAATACACTCCATGGAATCAGATATTAATAATTTTTAATGTAATGTATTCATTTGTTTTTTAATTCTTTTTATTTTAATTTTTATGTTGATAGTTTTTATATTTATCTGTTTTTCTTGTCTGTTTGAGTAGTACTAGTTAGTCCGTAAAGTCAACAAGTGGCTCTGACGGAAGACCAGCGTTGGTTGCTAGCTCGCTAGTCAACCAACTCATGCTGAGGCAGAGCCATTTTGTTACTGGACTTACATTTTTGTATTTAAGCCAAGTTTATTATGTATTTTTGTGTATGTGTAAGTCTTTTAACAAATAAATTCTATTCTATTCTATTCAAATTAAGATTTAATCCCTAAAAAGGAACTTATAAAAAAGAATAGCAAAAATCGTGAAAGCCAGTGTGGGCGGTGACTACCTGTTACGAGTGCAAGTGCACTAATAGTAGGTAGGTGCCTATTTAATTTATATTTAGTGGTTTTGCTTTCACTATTATTTTCTATTAAAATTTTATAAACGTATAATGTTACTTTTATTGATACTTTTCCTGTGCTGCTTGTGTGTGAACGTAATAAAAATACTATCTGTCTATCTTTTAGACAAGTCAAATTTAAAACTATAAATTATTTTCAAATAAGTAATAATGTATTATGTGATTTTCACGTCACTTCAATTTAAAGTCTAGTAGTGAAAAAAGTGAAAAAGACCAATGGATGAGAGACCAAACTACCAAGTAGATTTGACAACTCATTCCATAGTAAATTTGTACGCAAATTCATTGAATTGACCCTTGCCCCGACCCTGGCTAACCCCCATTTGTATTCTCAGTATGCGCCTCGCAGGGCCGCCAAAATACGCGGTACGTTTATACCCTTACCTTAACTTGTGACCCCTATCTCAATAATCCTCGCTCAAATATTAGAACAACAACCGTATTCTAGCAAATATATGATTGAATTTCAATGTGGCAAATGTTTAGTTTATAACTTTATATAATACTAAGCGCCTCGCGATTTCAACCGCGTAGTTCCCGTTCTCGTGGGAATTCCGGGAACCTAACCTACTTATTGTGCTATTCCAGACTATAATCTATCTCTGTGCCAAATTTCATCCAGATCCGTTCAGCCGTTCTGGCGTGATTTAGTAACAAACTTCCATCCATCCATCCAAACTTTCACATTTATAATATTAGTGGGACTAGCTGACCCGACAAATCAGAGTTGGCGTTACTTACATACGAAAAATGTATAAGAAAACGGAGAAAACTATTTTTTCCATACTAATATGATAAATCAAGTAAATCTGTCTGTCTGTCTGTTACTTTTTCACGCGCGAACAGCTGAACTGAACGAAAACGTAACAAACATCCATCCATCAGTCAAACTTCCGCATTTAATTTCATAATAATTGGTGAGATTGAGAACCTGTGGTGCGAAACAACGCTACACCTTGTAAACAGCTCTAGATTTGTTTGACTGACGAGGCGAAAAACTTATTTGAAACCATTTTTTTCTAAACCATTAACTACACCAATAAAATAAAATACATTGGTTTTCATTCGTGTCTGTAATATTAGTACAGAAATAAGATTGAGCACCAAAACTTTTTTTTTTCATTAATTTTTTCTTTTGTTTTTCATTCACTTGATTAGGGAATCGGACACAATGTTAATACGAGTATAATAGATACAGCGTAAAACGTTTGTTATACGGAAACGGGCAGGTAAACAAGCTTAAATCACGCAAGGAGACAATACTTCTTCATTTTCAGGGAATAACAAATGGCAGATTTTTTAAATAAACGCATAATTTATTATGTTTTTTATGTAGTTTTAACACATGACGTGGCATGGCATACCGTTGGAATGGCCAGTCGAACTAGAGAAGATTTCATAGAATCAGAAGATTTGAAACAGACAGACAGAAGGCCTTAGAAACATAGACTGCGTCTACAGACAGTCTACAAAAATATTTATCGAAAAAAAACCGCGAAAAACGTCCTTTTTAATGCTTTTGTAGATACATACCCATAATACAACACTATAAGAACATAATCTACCTAATTATCTAACGTAAATAAGCAAAAAAATAAATAACATTAAAAAACAGTCTCGCTGTCCGCGCATTTGCAAACTTACTCGTACGTATGGGTACATTGTTGGCTAGCAAAACAAATAAAAATCTTTAAAAAATAATATCTTTGGCTGCAATCGTTTTTGTTTTGGGATGCTGTACCCCACCCCCTCGAGTTTTTGGATGGTGGTCTTGACACACCCTGTATACCTAGATCAACTTTAGAAAATAGAACCGAACACTCCCTCAATCAAAATTTGAACAGACGATAGACTCCAAGTTCTGGAAACCACAATACAACATTAAATTCAAACTAGGAATAGGCAAAGCACGGCAAAGCGGCATGATTGCACAAGTTAAACTTGTGCAATCATGCTCGGACGATTCGCGGTCAGTCTGCGAATGAGAAAAGTTTGACCTTGGCTGTTTTATTCCAAATCTATTCAGCATGAAGTTAACAGTTTTATTGAATGAGCCACAAAGCTTTGTTGAGTTTTAACAAGTTTTCTTACCGGTTACATTTACGCGTATACTTTTAAACTCGGTTTTTGAATCTTATTCGGTTTATTTAATTAAATAAAGCCGAGGCTTACCAAGATCAGTGAAAGTAGGTGTTCCTAGTTGAATCTTCGGCCACCGCCGCCAGTCTCAACTGAGACTAGCCAGGTGTGCAGTAAATATCACAGTGCACAAGTGCATGCCCTAGGTGCACTCTTTATTCCCTCACTCCCATCCAAAGGAACCGCAGACTACTGCCAGGGAGAAGTCAGGCGCAGGACCAACGGCTTACCGTGCATTCTTTACACCCTCGTGGGGTGTAAAACCAACATTCTGACTCCGAGCTGTTACGCAAAATTTTTGCAAGAAAAATCTTACCAACAACTTGGCCTTCCCCGGGCTTTGAACCTGGTACCTTATTACACGCTACCGCTAGGCCAACAAGGCAGTCAAGAAGGTACTACTAGCGATAAAAGTAGCGAAGTGTAAACACGCCTCATCTCTCTTGATCTTAATGGAAAAGCTACAATGCCTCGTTATTTGTCGCAGGATTTAGAAGTACGCCGTAAGCTGTAAAGCTTTTCAAGATCGATTGAAAATTTAACGCGCTTACGTGGGGTAGAGTTCTAAGAATAGACGTTGCTGTATTTTTAATCAAGTAGGTAGAATAGAAATAGAAAAAACTTTATTTGTCACTCGTAAAAGCAGGAACTAACATTTATAAAAGAGACACAGAAATAAACAACTTGCTCGAGTCACAAAATGGTTTTTGTCTCAGCATAATGTTAGTCGCGTTTGCAACCAACGCTGATCTTCCGAAAAGACCGTTTGGTGACGTCACGGAATATAAAACAACTTTAAATTGACTACGGACTACGGAGGTGTCGAAATACATACAAAAATGTATTTAAAAAGCGAGATTTACAACTGTAGTTTAATAATAATAATTTAATAATTTTATTGTTACAAGATACGTTGCGCTAATTTCTGTTACAGTTAGATAAAAATTTATGGTTCTTGTATCACCCGGTACGTAGGCTACTAGAATATTTGACAAACACCAAAAGGGTATTTTACTCCATGAGAAAAAATCTAAAAATATATTATTGACATAGCTTAGGCCAAAATCAGTCGGAAAATGTTAGTTTAAGGTCATAAAATAACAAAATAAATTTTAAAATTCAATTCAAAGTTTTCAGATTTTTTTATCTGTAATAACCACCATGAAATAGTAGGCGCAATGTTATTATGTCATACGACTGTGTTGGTAAATTTAAAAATAGTAGTAGTAAACTGTCATCAGCAACATCAGCGCATTTGTTCAGGGACCACGCAGCTAACTGACATCATGAACACAGAGCAATATGGCGTCCACTGCGTCCAGCATTTTCGTCGAGTTACGTGCTTATCTGAAAAACACGTGAAAATGTAAATTTTAATTGCATTTTTAGGGCGCATATCGGTTGAATAAAACCTTTGTATTTTTAGTGGTTCATTAGTACTGTACAATTAGATTCTAATTGAAAAGTGTCTACTTTTAAAAATGAGTGTCATACCTTATTAAGGAATTTCCCTTTATGACCTACTTTCGTCAATGCGAAACTCGCTTTGCGCAAACGATTTTAAATATCGAATTTGTCACTGGTATGCCCATTCTACGTGAGCTCTTTTAAGAAACAAAAGAGGCGGAGTTTTTTATTCGGCTATATATTTTTATGTAGTAAGTAGTGAAGCGACACGTGACCCGAGAGCTGGTGAGTATCTGGCACAGCGCATCAGCATTGCCATACAGCGGGGCAATGCAGCCAGCGTCTTGGGCACACTTCCGACTGGTAGGATCAGTTGAGCTACCTGTAGATTGTTTGCAACAGTCTGCAGTTAGCTCAATTGTTTCAATTGTAAATACTAGTTTTAATTTAATTCTATTATTTGATTGTAATTTTCTTTGTTAATAAAGATGTTATTTCCAAGTAAGTAGTAGTCGTTTTAAGATGGTCGTGACAATAAACTGGAACCTAAATTTTATCTTTTATTTTCTTTAAACATTGATAACATAAACCGACTATCATCCCATTCAAACCTAACCCACCATCAGAACTGCACCAAACAATAACTTTTCTCATTTCACTTCTGAGTTCAAGATATAACTCCAACTGTCTCTAAGCGCGGCACAGATGGCCTTCTATGTCTCTCAAAGAAGTTTCACTTGGACCGAAAAATCTTAACAAACATACTCAATGTAATTAACATGACCGTGACATGTCCGAAGTGCCCCGTTCATTTATGAACTTGGGTATATGCAGGCCCGAAGAGAGCTCCAAACGGTAAAACATGAACAACCTGTATGTATAGTTCGAGTTAAAATGATTTCCCAGTAACGTAGTCACCGTAGTCGAAGTCAGCTGGGAGCTATCATCATCATCATCATCATGGTGTGGTCTGTGATTTTAGAATTAGCCGTAACCGTCGCGGCTTATGAATCTACATTACAACTTAACCCGTTGATCTTGTCAGAGACGATGAGAACTAAGAGACCTTTCAATGAAAAGGCATCAGCTTAACCCATTTACGCCCACCGTGCCCAAGCTAGTAGGCTAGTTTAGTAAAAAATCTTGTATCTTGATGTATGCACTTTACCATCCAAAGTAAAAGCAAACCATTAAGAATCCGGCGACCGCTGCTCGCAACTTCAATTCGTGAATTATTACGTTCCGTAATACCAAAAATGATGACTGAAAACTTTTTATATTTTCGACATTGTGTTGTTATTCTGTAACTACACAGTATAAGCTATGTTCCTTAACAAACAAAACGTAAGATATTGTTGTTTTTCATACAAAACAAATAGGACGAAAACAGGTACTTTTCAACGTAAAAATATTCAAAATTCGATTTTGCATATTTTTGTTTCCATTACATTATAGGTGTGTATTATTAAGAAAAAAACAACCAGGGACCTAGAAATATACTATTCGATTACAAAAAACCACATGATATGATGGAAATATGCTCGAATTACAAATCATTTTGGTAGTACGTTTGTATGGGCAAATCATCATCCGCAGGCCCCTTAAAATGATATTATTAAGTTCGAAGTTGAAGAGCTGTGAATGTACGTACTTATGAATAAGTGAGTGTATGGGCTAAAAGTAGTAGTCAGCCTTCCATTTATAGCGTTTCAATTCCATATTCAGTCGATCGATCCGTCTAGCCTACCGCACCGAAGTTTCGTTCATACAATCCATACATTTTCATACAATAAATGCCGTATGCCTTGTTAGAGCTAGACGTGTAATTATGTAAGTGTACCGTCGGCAGAACTTTTGTTGACAATTATAATTTCGTTAAAATAAATGAATAAATAAATAAAACTCGACATAATGAATACCGAACAAAATTTCGTTATTTAAGTAACAAAAGAAAAATGTTTGGAATCTTACAAAAAACACAAACACAACAAAAATTCATGATCAATTTTATATCGCAATGTTATGCACACAGATATATATGTATATACCAATAGTGGAATTAGAATTATTCAACTTAGCTTAAGAATTCTATCTTTGTTTATAGTTTCAGTGTAACGTACTGTAAAATAAATGTGTTTCATTCATCTAAGTTTTTAACGGCATAAAAACGAATAAAAATACACAACAATTCATGGTCAGTCAAATAAAATGAACTTCAAAGGCTTCAAACCATATATTCCGCAGGTTTTCACGTAAGATTATAAGTAAAATATGATTGCCACAGGGAAATGGTAGAATTAGTCATTTTACCAAATACTAGATTTGGCAAAATGCCGGAAAATGTTTAAATTATATCTCACATTTAACTGATATCCGGAAATTCCCGACACTAAACTACACCAAGGTCTCCATGACGCATGACGCTGTGACCAACTCTAAAAAACTAACTAAAAGGTCTAAAAGTAAAATAATATAGAATAGGTACAATTTACTCAATAAATACCTACATAAAAGAACATGACAAAATCAGTCAATACTCAGCATATTATGCTATGACAGATTTTGCTGAGTGTCTGTCAGAGAATGATCTTCAGCTGATCCCATAAAAAAAATATTCCCGTGAGATTCGCATTTATCCCGAAAAACTTAAAAAAAAAAACGGTTTGAAACTAAAGGATTCGATTATAGTTTTATCAAAATTATTAATTGATTTTTCCATAATTCTTATTAAATTAATTGCCTATCTTGTGTAGTTTGAAAACAAAATAAACACATTTCTAGTTTTAATTTTTGTACGTTGCAAAGCTAGATTGTTAACACTATAGAATTGCCTAAACTTCAAACTTTTATTGCAACATATGGGCTATGAAAAATTAATTCGCATGCGACATTTATTAGCCGCTTGAATATTTATGAGATCGTTTCGCATCGAACCGCCACAGGAACTCGTTTACTCAATCCGTGACAGCTGTGTTGATGTTGACATGTGAAATGTCAATGTTGTTTCCAGCGGGGGTTATGTTTTTCAAGTGTTTCTATGTGATTATATGAAAGCTTTTTTATAACCTAGAACCACCCAAAACGCCTAAACTTTCGTTTCCCACAGGCTCGACTGATGGAAAGTGACGATGTGGGCAACGAAGTCTCACGGAGGTCTAGAAGATATCTGATCATTCTTGTTTTGCTCAGACCTAGCTTTTGATAAATGCAGGATCAAAATACCTTCTGAACTGCATTTTTAACGGATCTTAGATCTTTGCCTCCAGATTTTGACAAAAAAGTGAAAAACGGGGACCGGGTTGGGTTTTTTATATTTTTCAATGAATAATTTTAATAATGGTTCGGGCTCAACTCTTTTGGTTTAGCACAAGATAAAAAAGATTTGTGACATGGCGGTTTGTCAGGTATCACGAAAATGGAAATATAAATTAATTTTTAATTTAAGGATAATCGGTCACTGCTGATTTACGTGATAACTGTGTCGTAGAAAGTCAGCAAAAGAAGCAGCTGGCACAAAGAAACATGCTGATCCGCAGGTTCGAATCCCAAACATTCTGTATAAAATAACGCAAATATTCGTTAAGACAAATGAAGTTAATTTCTCTTAGACAAACAACGCTATGCATAATTTCTTGTTAATCTCCGAAATTACCTTATTGGCTCGCACCGGTCATACCTACCCCGGTACCGATCGTAAAAGCCCCTCGTTTTTACACACCTGACACTAACATTAATTTTAATTCCTCTGCGAACCGTACAGCTTTTCTAATTGCTGACGTTTACGTCCCGGTCTCAACGGGAACTGATTGTTTGAATATAATAAATGTCAGAGTGTAGTTAATTTGACAGTGACAGCTTGAGATGTCATAGCGCGCCTTTGTTACAAGATCTTTGGGTTTCGTTCGGGGATTTGTCATGAATTTTGAGTTTGCATTTATAATGAAAGTGACAGCTCTGAATTTGGGTACAACCAATAACTTAGTATTCAGTTCTAGGAAATAGTGGTTCCTTACGCAACTTTGAGCAACAGTTTGCAACATAATTTAGCGACGTTTTCTAAACTTATGATTCATTCTCGTTATGTCTAAAGCTGGGTACTGTAGGCCAAACACGGGGATGGTTCTCTAGGGAAGAATAGACCACAATGACAACGCATCCTCATACATTGCGTAAATTATTGAAGTTGAAGAAATGAATTTGAAATAATTTACGCATTCGATGACAAAGTGACGTACAAAGTGACGTAATTTTTTTCTATTCTACCCTAGACAACATTGCCCGTGCTTGCTCTACTGACCGGCGCTACGGGGCGTCATGAACGTCTCAGCGAGCGTTCGTGCAATCGGTATGTGGGAAGAAGGCGCTTGTGACGAGCAACCAAACGGATATCAGCACACAGCCTAACGTATCATGCTCTCAACGGTACATTTAGCTCTGTAGCACCTGTCGGGTATAACTTTAGATACATTAAAACGGTTCAAAAATTCAAAAACGGTTCTACACAAATAATACGTTATTACACCTATTTTTGAAAAGTGTTTCAATTAGGTTCTGCAAAGCTAATGGAACACTAAAAAAATACAACATTTTTGTTCAATCGATAAGAACCTTATAAATGCATTAAAATTTCCATCTTCATTTTCCTTGACTAAAACGCTGGATACAGTGGACGCGATATTGCTCTATGGTCATGACGTCAGTTGGCTGTGTGGTACCTAACCAAATGCGCTGATGTTGCTGATGACAGTTGATATTTTTTAGTTTGCCTACACAACGGTACTATAACATAATAACATTGCGCCTACTATTTCATGGTGTTTAAAACAGATTTAAAAACTGAAAACTTTGATGTTTTTTTTATCTTATTTTATGAACTAAAACGAAAATGTTCTTTGCATCTCAATAATATATTTTTAGTAAAATACGTAAATTACAAGAACCTACCTACTGGATACTGCCTACTTCCATGCTTATCGAATTCAAACTTCGAACACCACAAAAAAAACAAATGACCCACCTATAAAAAAACAAATGACATATCGACCACATTCGAGATTTGAAAAGTTCGGTAAGTAAGAAAATAAGAACACCTTTGACATAAAAGTAATCAAAGGCCTACATTTGCATGAATTTTAACTACGTAAATTGCTATTTCCCTTCAGATAACCCCTTCTACACATTAACCGTTTGATTTTTCAAACGGACAGGTCATGAAGCCGTGATTAATAGCCCCAGTAATTGCCGGCTTGGCTCGCAGCTGTCAGGTTCTTGCTGTGTCATAATTATCCAGGCGAATAAAATTGTAAGGGACTGACTGACTACGTGACTACAGATAGTCCGAGAGTCCACAGATGATCGGAATGCTGGCTTTTATTTCGGTCAACGAATTAAGCATTGCCATTCAACGTGGCAATGCTGGTCTCTCTGCCTTTTGGTGATGGCTTAGATTCTTAGAAAATAGATTTAAGTGAAAATATTAGTTGTAATTATTTTATTCTGTTATTGTAATTTTCTTAATAAAGTATTATAAGGTTTTTTGTTATAGTGCTAACCCGCACTCTGGGTATCTCTATAGCCACCGGCGCTATAGTCCGTAAGAGGTCCCAAAGATTTTCGGTTGAACCGACTAAGGGTTTCGTGGCTTAGTTGGTTAGAGCACACCCGTACTGAGGGTGGGGCGCGGGTTCGAATCCCGCCGAAACCGACAATTTTTGGGACTTATTTCATTTCTTAAAGTATAATAACTTAATAATTTAATAACTTGTAGTATAACTGCTGGTAACAAAATAGTTTGTTCTATTTCGAGAACATTTCGAGTTCCAGTTAGAGCCGAAGGCAGAAGCTTATAAAAGAAAATAAAGTCATGACCGAAAGCCGAAAGCCAACCATAAAAGCGGGTTATTATTATAAATGGTGTCCGAATCACGTAGCTCACACATCATCACGAATGAATCGGAAATATTTATAACACAATTCCACGATGGTTGAAAATTGTGGTGAGTAAAATTAATTATTTGGAGTCGTAGATGAAAGATGAATAAATTTTAGTAATTTTTTAAAAGCTGGCGTTGGAGTTTTCCTTTTTTTGATTCTTATGAAAAACAATAGGCAATCTTGCCTGTTTGTAAAAACTAACTATATATGATTGTATATAGATACATTTTAAAGCTTTTGCCTGCGGCTTCGTACGCGTTTTTTTTTTTTTGGAATAATAAGTAGATTTAATGTGTTTATTCAAGGGCCAGAACTTTATGTGAAAAAATAACTCCATCTGTTAAACAGCAGATAGCAGACTTTGTAGCGGGTAACAAAGACAACTATTATTATGTAAAAATAATAAGGATTCCGCCCAAAAAATATTCTGGAAAACTTTTATACCCTAAATTGTGACTTCTACGCGGCCGTTGTCACGGGCACACCTAGTTAGTACTGAATCCGTCGCTGAGTCAAAGGTTATGTTTATGTCAATATGACAGGAAGTTTTGGGATAGGTCTACCAAAATATATTGTCAACGTATAAATGCACCAGCCGAAATGGACAGTGCACCTATCCCTACCGGTAGAAATAAGTCTACACAATCGTGCACTTATCCCTACCAGTGGGGATAGTCTGGTAGGGATAAGTGTGCCAGCCGGTCAACTCCACGTTCATTAATGCATACAGCAACGTGTACCACCTGTTATCAGCAAATCCATATGGACCAAAAATAGGGACCGAGAATTGTATTCATTTACAAAGAAAATAAGATTGTCAGAATCAAACTATTACAACTTGAACAAACACATTAGGATATTTTCAAAAAATCTATTTGATATTAATCATTTATTTATTGCATCAATATAATAATAGGTTTTTTGACTACATTGAAAATAAGTTGCAAATTGTTTTCATCCTAGTCAGTGACAACGTAACAAAGCGTAATCAGGTGATTTTTATAAAAAATTATGCCGAATTTGAACTAGATGTCGCCACTTGAAAAAATTATATCGCGTTGTCGAAGTGTTCTTTGCAAACACATTTTCACTATTTAGGAATTTGAAGTCGGTTTTACAAAGCACGCCACATTATCAGTATATTCGCTTAGTAGAGCTATGATAGAGCTATGATCACAATTGGTCGATTTAGATGTATTCGGCGGAGCTTGTATGAGTGATAAACGCACGGAACTAGTTTTTGGAATTGAGCTGGTCAATTGTTACGTTCGTTTATTCCACACTGTACAATAATTTATGAGGCACACAAAAAGTAATTGGATAAGTAAATCATTTATAAGTTACATAAAACACTCATACGATTGGATTACTGATTAAAAAATCCCAGGGTTGAATTTAATATAAGTTTCAAAGATTTATTTCAATTATTTCAATTCAATTTCAGTCGACGTAAACGTCGATTGAAATAGTTTAATTTTCAATTATAAATGAAACCTTGTATGCCGTAAAATAATCACAGGGTCGTTTACTTAGCTGAAGCCAAAGTTCTAACAATGAATTTAAATGGAATTTAAGCCAGTGTTGTTTAATTTCGCATTTTACTAAACACAAACTTGGTAAATATATCAACAAAAAATTGCTAAACTTCGCAAAACGCCTTTCATAAGCAGGGTTTAGGTGTTTTGTGTTACATATAATATCAATTTGGTAAAATTCAAAGCCGATTATCCGAAAAGTTTAAACGAAAACCTCTACATAAACTTTTAAACCTGGAGCTTATTACGTAACAGATGAGTTTTAATAGCAACCTATCGCTTAGGTCATCGAAAGCGAAGCAAACAATTGCCTCAGTTAAAAGTTAAAACATAGAATAGTTTTGTGGAAAATGTGATCTGTTGCATTCTCAGAAAATACATACATGAGTCCTGAGAGCAAGAATGACATTCGACAATAGCGAGATGTCAGACGACGAATTTTACAACGACTTAAACAAAAGGCCAACGTGTTATACTGCTCTTTGAATTTTCATAGTGAGCTGTTGGCGTTGCTGAAAAAACTTGGATTTAGAAAGCACAATTTGCGTAGTATCTGTAGCTTATAATATAGCCCATACATTTAGCGCCTTGCAGAGACCCTACAATACAAGACACTGAGAAGTGTCTTGTAGGGTCTCTGCTACTACTTTTCACTTTCTCTACTTACTTTACTCGTAGTATGACAGCAATCCAACATTTTTAACCAAACTTGATTATAGTTTCGAATGTTTTTATGTTATTTGTTGCATTTCAACAGCAATATACTACTTTAAAAAATCAGGGGTAGGAAACGGAAACTTTTTTCGGTATTCATACCGAAGTGATGAAGTTCATGAGTGTTCAATACTAGACACTTTAAACAATTCGCGTATCTTCGATTTAAAAAGCCGCTAGGAATGTTTCAAACGTACCGTTCTGTTTCAAACGCTATACGTAATAAGGAGCCATTCAGAAGGCGCAAGGGAGGTATTTCCGTGCAAAACACTTAGCCGAACCAATCGGGATGGTTACAAATCCGATTACTGTCTCTACTTTTACAGGATTACGTACAAGGTATGTGTATTTATTGCTTTGCTGAGCGATTCCGAACTCTATTGCTAAATGAGTTTTATGGTGGGTGTCACTATTCTTTCTGGAAGCTTCTGTTAGTGAGTAATTGTGTGACCTTCTTACTATGTTCTTACTATACCTACTCGTTTCAAGAATCCAAGATATTTGATGTAAACAAATTCATTTTTTGACATGAAAACTTTACAAAAACTGATAACAATAATGGAAAGCAATAAGGTAACAGCATAAAAGGTGCAAATTCAAGTTGAAAAACGGATGAAAGAGGAATGAAATTATAAACGAAAGCTGCCAAAACCATTTTTTTCCGAACTTTTGCGACTTGTTCTTGACCAGTGTCATTAAGTATTTTCTACTCATATTTCTTTGAAACTTTTTCGTTCACAACAAATATTTATGATTCTAGTACCAAGTTTAGTTATTTTCACAGCTGCTTACCTAAACTCAAGATAAAAAATTAATAAATGTTTCGTGTTTCTTCTTTATATCTCAGGAACTTCAAAGAATATTTTTTAAAAGAAGCTTACTAACCAACTAGAGACTAGTCCGACTCTAATTATTTTTATTTGGAAGAATTCATTCTACTGGGTGGAAATACCCAGTAACAAGATAAAGTTAAAAACTACAACCCGACTACGTGAAAGTTATAAAAGTTTGAAACCTCTTTTGAAACATTTACATTGACAAAATAGAATGACGTATCGGTCATATTTGATAGGCATTGAGTTGAAAATGAAAATAGGTCGTAGGTATTGTAATTTTTCTCTATGGGGCCTGCAGCCTGCGGCTACCTAAACTTTAATACGCGTTTTGAAGGCTTATTCGGGATTGGAGCCCTAAATCCTATAGCCTATAACCATCGGGGTATTGAGACGAATCAATCGATACATAATTTGTTGAAATCGAACCAGTAGTTTCAGCGCTATGTGGGAACAAAGAAATTGGCCACATACATACAAACATACAAACATAGGGTGCTAACCTCATAACCCTCCCCTGTTGGTAGTCGGGTAAAAATAACCTTTATTTCTATCTTTACTCTTTTATTTTCTCAATAACGGAAGTAATAGGTACTATCAGAAAATGTTATTTCACGAAGGTACCTACTTAAAACGGGTTGCAAACGAAACCTTGAAAGATCAAAAAGGTTAATATCCTTATCTTTGAAAATGAACTCTAAATGTTCTCTGTTTAAAAGTAAAATTGGACTATTCGAAAACAATGTCTTCACCACCATACCATTATTATCTCTTACAAAGAGGATCCTAAAGTAATTTAACATAAGCTGATTATAAAAGGGTTTCTATCTTAAACGATTTTCTGTCAACCGTATCAACCGTAAGTAGGTAGGTATATACTGAGTACATGAAACCTACCTCATTTTATAAACCTTTTTACATTTTAGTATTCGCGAATTTTTTAAAATCGAACTCTTTATTAGTTACTTAATAATAATAATAATATATTTATTTATTTAAAAAAGTTGTTACATGTTAAAGTTTATAGTATCTTAAATCCTAATTTAGGTTTATGTAGACACTAGAGTTCACTTTATGACTTAAAGTCATAAAGTGAGAGCAAAAATGAATTTTAAATAAATTGATACTTTTTTTAATACATTTTCGATTTTGCATTTTTGACTTATAATAAAAATAGCTATAAAACATGATAACTCAAAAATGGTTCACTTTTGCGTTATGCATATGGGAGTTTAAATTATCGCAAATAGTCACTCCCATCACGGGACTTAAAGGGGAAAAAAATACGTCGAATTACCAATAACCCATTGATAGAGATTTTTTTACTATTCATAGAAAACGACCAGAACACCCTGAACATCTGCAGATCGTACAAAAAAATCCCGAGGCGGTAATCGAACCCGTAACTTGCTGCGTCTCAGGCGGAACTTCGCCCACCGCGCCACAGAGGTCATCAAGCTGGAAATAT
Organism: Eupithecia exiguata; assembly: GCA_947086465.1. Taxonomy (NCBI): domain Eukaryota; kingdom Metazoa; phylum Arthropoda; class Insecta; order Lepidoptera; family Geometridae; genus Eupithecia; species Eupithecia exiguata. Next base: position 1,583,416 of record OX352233.1, on the reverse strand, counting down.
TCAGGCCATAGAAAAGCAATTTCTTAGAACCACTTCCAGAAACAATTCCCATTTTGACTACACGTAGGTTTCTGGTAAGTTGTTTATCCGTTAATGTCACTTAGTGGCATGTCGTATGTCTCACTTACATTTTATCATTCCGTAGAGGATTCCAGATCAATTTCAGGTAAAATACATTTTGTAAGTCGAAATCACACTTAGGCAAAAAGCTGAAACTTTGCCTATTATGTAGTTTTACACCTGGAATAGCTTATTGGTTACTTTAATACCAGAAAATTTCGTGAGAAGCTGCGGGAAAAAGCTAGTTGTAAATATAAATGTTGTTAAATTGAAAGCAGTTGAGATGAAAAAATTATACCACAGTATTCCTATTACTATTTTTTTTTTGTTTCCGAAAAAAAAGTGTTTTGGTAATGCAATTCAAAGTATCAATCGTTAAAACCATATTTTTGTTTGTTTATAAGCCTTCATTCAAATTAACTTTGCAAAAACCGTTCCTAATACCTTCATATTCATAGTATAGGCGAGTTTGCAAAAACCATGCAAAGCGGGTCACATACAATTTACATTTTATTGCAAACCCTACATGCGGGGGCGTTGCTAGGGTTTTGTTTAGAGGGGCATGTTTATGATCATAATTGCAATCTAAAGATAAGAAACAAATATAAGATCTACTATTTACAATTGAAATAATTGAACAAAATTTCTGTGTTTCAAAAAAATTACAAACTGCATGTTATCTTTACTTGTCTTTATGCTAACAAGTTACAATTATATTTTAATTAACGGCCTAGGCAGAATTTTCATGCAGTAAAGCATTAACAGGCAAAGCTGCAGATTAAGTAAAGAAATTAGATCTTTATTTCAGACAGCAATAATGGTCCATAGGAATATAAAATTACAAAGTTAAAACCACAAAAATCTAAAAAAAATGCAATAATGACAAAACAGAAAATAATACAATAGAGTTTTGGAATAATTATTGAATTACTAAACTTAAACATAAGTACAACAAGATTATATAAAAAAAAATTGTTAAAATGTTTTAGTGAACAATTAATTCACAGTAGGTATCTTGCCTTATCAAAATTACAACAACGTAGAGCAATCTCTAGTGAATGACTCTACCTTAAAGTTTAAGATGTTCTTAAAAAACGTAGCCTTCTTACCCTTAATACGGCCCTTGACCCCGCGTGGAGCATTTCAAACTCATTACATTTGAATTCTTTGAAAACGGTTCAGCGGAACTTCGATTTTTTGTCCCGTTTTATTCGACCACTATTTACCTCGCGACTTCTGTTTCGCAATTTACCGATGGAGGGTATTTTAGAGGTTTTTTTTAGTTTGCAGCTAGGCTGCGGGCTTGTTCGCGTTTTATTCGATAGAATGTTGAAGTATAAAAGAAAAATGGTTGTTGTTTTGCGGTGGGATTAAACTTTTCACATGTTGCGAAGCCGTGACACTTTTCATCAATTCATTTATGTCTTTGACGAACAAACATCACAGGCGAGCGCGGTACGTAGGGAGTAGTACAAGAGTTTGGTGGCCTACCTATGTGTTTATTTATAGTTGACGACCTCTGTGGCGCGGTGGGCGAAGATCTGCCTGCGACGCAGGAGGTTACGAGTTCGATTCCCGCCTCGGGACAAATGCTTGTATGATCTGCAGACACTTGTTCAGGGTGTTCTGGTCGTTTTCAATGTACCTATAAAAAAAAATCTATCTATGTTTTGTAATGTATTATGTATATCAGATATCTAGTACCCATAACACAAGCTCTGTTTAGCTTGGGGCTGGATAATTGTGTGTGAATTGTCCAGCATTATTATTATTATTCCAGCAGTGAAGAACTTACAATACAATTCCTAGTTCTCGTACTTTGACACCTCCACTGCGATCTGCGTGATGATTTAGGCAAAACCCCTGGTTTTGAGTAATCTGCTAGACTAGTCACTCCAGAATTAATTACCTACACAATTTGCAACGCATTACTTATCGAGAATTTCAATCATCTAAGAATTTTACGTGACTAACGTAAAATTCTTAGATGATTGAAATTAACGATATACATACGATAACACGATATAAATATTATTTATATTTATTGATATGCAAAACAGTATACCCCCACTATACTATATATAATAATACCTACTTTTTTGACAATCCATAATATGGACGATGCGAGTCAACGACCTTATCTGACAATCCACCTTGTGGACGATGCCAGCGGAGAAGTAACATCAATATTATAAAGAAAAATATTATAACTAAGATTCTTAGCCTAGATTGTGATCGAAAATATGCATAAACATTATGTGTAAATAATAGAGCAGTAAACACATAAAAATTAATGACCTTAAAATAAGGTTAAACGATTAATACAATAGTGTGATTATCATATAATATTAAAATAAGAAGGTACTTAAAATAAATAATGATATTACACGAGTGTGTTAAAAATATTTCATTGTCATTGTAAAGGGATTGGTTAGCAGAATTGTGCTCCAGTGTGTCCGTTTTGATGACCTATGTATGACCAGCTTGTGACCTCTGTTGTTGACACTCTGATGACTAATGACGATGTTCCTCCAAACTAACTTCATTAATATCATTGTCAATTAACAGTCATGAATTTCACTATTCGAATTCCGAAAGCTGAGGTCAAAACAATTCGTGCATTTGTTCGCGACTGAATGTTATTCGAATGTGCGTTCCGTTTCGCTATGCCACAGTTGCGGAGAATGGTAGAATGGCAAAAATCCCCGGTGCAATCGTTTTGTACCATTATTGGAATGTTACACCACCGGACAATAAATGTTAGTGGGTTAACTACAAACTATGTATTTTGTGTTTCAAAATCAAAAATTCTTTATTTCCATAAATACAAAAATGTACACTTAGAAAAGGTCAAATTCTTAAACTAAAATACTGACACGGAAATAAAGTGGTATAGTCTGTAATAGTAGTAGTTTCAAGAACACTACAAGTACCTAATGAGTTTGTCAAACTACGATAGTTTTTGGGTACCGTACCACAAAAAGAAAAAAGGAACTGGATCACTTTGTTGTCCGTCTGTCAACCCTCTCTTCTTAGGAACGCGTGAAGGTATTGAGATGAAATTAACATCAAATACATAAAGCCGTGATATAAATCAAACTTCTAAGACGACGCAATTAAATGTTACAGCTGCACACAACCAATTTTTTTTAAATTATCATCGAGTTCCTAATACTACAAAGTAGGATGGTAGACCAAGTTAATAAAACAGTTGAAGGTATTATGGACAGGTAAAACGTCCATTTGTGTTTGTAAGTACTAACAAACTATGGATCCATTGTGTTATCCGAAATAAAAGATTTTTATTTATTTATTTTTTTTTATTTATTTGCTTCAACCTCCATGAAACCACGCTGTTATGAGCGATCCCAAAACGTGTCGCGGTGATTGCGTTTTTTGACCGGAAAAAGGCTACTTTTTACTCAAAAAAGTAGACGGCGATTTTGACAGATGGACTCTAGCCATTCTGAGCGCCTTTGGTAAAAAATGGCTCGGTTACTCGCTCGGCTTTTGGACTTTTTTCCGGAATATTGTATCGAGAACCGATTGGGTCTTTCATCAACGCAGCGGATTCTACGACCGATTTTTTAAATTTTAAACTCTGAACGTGCATTCATCCTGTTTTTGATTTTGTTTTTAGAATGTTGTCGAAGTTGGTGATTACTCTGTGGCACCAAAGAGTTTTAACGAGTATATAAACAAAAGGTTGGATAGGTTTTTCCAGTACTATCTCCATAGAGAGTACCATGATATTACCATTATTATCATGGATCAGATGCTCAATTGAAGCTAATAGTTTTAATTTATTTCTATTATTTGATTGTAATTATCTTTTTAATTAAAAAATTACTTATTGTAAAAAACATTCTACAAATAAATGAACATCCAAAGAAAACCACACAAACAATGACAAGTTAAATTAAATTTTTCCCAGTACCTAAATATATTTTACTCCCTGTAAAGTATACATTTTCTGAGCATCGGATATTCATCCGCCACGCCATCGCTAGTTTAAAGTAAAAAAATTGACTGCACGGATTCAGTATTGCCAACTTTGGTTTGTTTCATAATGAACCGTACGCATTATTTTATTACATCTGTAAATTAATAACTAACCAACAATGGGTCGCCACGTAAATAATGCCTGTGTACATATATGATTACGCGTGTAAATGCTCAAGGTATATATGCTCCCCTAATTGAATTTTCATGTTTGATGTTGTTGAGTTCACAATAATAATTTCCATGTCTTTATCAAAGTGTGTTACATCTTATAATTTTAATTACGTTTTGTCTTTTGTTATTTAAATTATATTCTTAATAAGATTTTAGCCCCTCAGATGTTTAAGAGGTAATCGTACCTATTCCCTTAGAATTCACAGTTTTTAGGGTTCCGTACCCAAAGGGTAAAACGGGACCCTATTACTAAGGCTCCGCTGTCCGTCTGTCCGTCTGTCTGTCTGTCACCAGGCTGTATCTCATGAACCGTGATAGATAGACATTTGAAATTTTCACAGATGATGTATTTCTGTTGCCGTTCTAACAACAAATACTAAAAAATAGAATAAAATTAATATTTAAGGGGGCTCCCATACAACAAACGTGATTTTTTAGCCGTTTTTATAGATAATGGTACGGAGCCCTTCGTGCGCAAGTCCGACTCGCACTTGACCGGTTTTATTTTTTATAATCGACGAAACGAATAAGTAATAGGTTCTTTTCGGTTGTATGTATTTTTTTTGTATATTAGTCGATATCTCCATCAGTTATAAGCCTCTTAAGAAAATTCATTCATTGTTGCATGGAAAATGAACCGACGTGATCCCGTAAAACCCGTTATTCACGAGGTATGTGTATTTGTACCAAAAATACTGAATCTTTGCGAATACCTACTTTTAAGTTTAGGTTTAGGTCTTTACATTGTTATCTAATGCCGGGTACAGACCAAGCGAACAAAAGCGAGCGAAGGCTAACGAGTGGGATTCGACGATCAATGACGAACGTTCACTTGCTTTCGCTGTTGTATCCACACCACACGAACACATGAGAAACAGTCGGCGGAGGATAGCCGAAGGCGGACGAAGGTCCTCATTTGGGCTCGCTTGCTTTCGCCATGACGTCCACACTGGTTCGATCGCGTTCGGTGGTTAGACTTCGCTCGCCTTTGTTCGCTTGGTCTGTACCCGGCATGAGACGATCTTTGGCTTTGACGATCCCCTTTGCCTTTCTTAAATTCACAATTATTTCCATGCAAAGGTTGCCTGGAATGGAACAGATTTCGCATTTAAGCGATAAGGCCGCCCATTGTACTTATCTTATGTAATGTTTTACTGTCATGTTGTTTTCTGGTATACAAAGAAGTGTAAAAAGAGAATTTTTGAATTGTATTGTAATACTAAAGAATCTGAAGTCGGTTTTTAGATTTTTCAAAACAGTCAAAGTGATATAGGTACCTTCTAACATATTTTTTTTTTATAAGTAACCAAACTCCGTAGCGTTCCAATGCAAGGCAAAGGCCTTCCTTCCCTGTATTATATTTTTGAAAATATAATATAAATGGAATTTGTAATTTCAATTATTTTATGCCTCGATCCGCTCACATTTTAATAACGATAGCAAATATTCACATTATAAGCAAAATCAATAAAAATATTGATAACATAAAACTGGGTAAACAGTTAACCTAATTTGATATAAATTTCAATAAAACATTGCGCAAGTCTATGTCGAACATCTCAAATAAATAAGATCGTACAAAGGGTTTTCGATTTGAAATTTTAATAGTACGGCATTACCAAGCTAGGCTCTATTTATCGAAATAACCTCGTGTTTGATGACTTACCAACTGGTGATTGACCGAAATGTTTTGTTATACTAACGATCTAGCTTGCAACAGATTTTTGTTTGCCAGCTACATCAGTAGGTACTATAATTCGAAAACTTCTCAGGGCCCGTACTCGTAAAAACAAAACCGAAGTTTCTGTACCGTTTCCGTGCAAACGCTAATCTTATGCAAGCGACATAAAAATTGGTTTTGCACGAAAACGAATCCGAAATTTCGATTTTTCATTTCCGACTAGGCCTCTGGAATATAAGCCTATTCAGAAAATTCATTCATTGTTGCATGGAAAATTAACCGACGTGGTCCCGTAAAACAGTTATTCACAATATATTATTATTAGTAAAAAGAATATTACACTCATTTTTGAAACGAGCCTCAATTAGGTTCTAAGTGCTAATGAACCAGTAAAAAAATACAAAAATGTTATTCAATCGATAAGTACTCTATTGTAAAATTTACATTTTCAAGTTGCGTGCGTGACTTGACGAAAATAATGGACGCAGTGGACGCCATATTGCTCTGTGGTAATGACGTCAGTTGCATGTGAGACTTGAACAAATGCGCTGGTGTTGCTGATTGCAGTTGATACTTTTTAGTTTGCCTACACAGTCATTATGACATAACAACATTGCGCCTACTATTTCAAGACGGTAAACAGTATAGTAGTATATGAATGGAACTCTTGCTTGACATCCCTTAAAATAACTGAAAATTTTGAATTTAATTTTAAAATTTATATTGTTTTTTATGAATTTAAACAAACATTTTCCGACTGCTTTTTGCCTAAGCTATCTCGATCTATATCTATAATAATATTATAAAGAGGAAAGATTTGTTTGTTTGTTTGAATTGAATAGGCTTCGAAACTACCGGACCGATTTGAAAAATTCTTTCACTATAAGAATCCTACATTACACTTGATTGAACATAGGAGGGTATATGCATTCCGTCCGGACTGCTAGTAATATATATTTATATTTATTCTCAGATTAAAATACCCTTTAATTTTTTCCAATCTTTTTCGGAGAACTGAGTAAGATTTAAGGCTGCTGTAATCCAGTTAGGTATAAAATGTCCACTGATCATGCTGTTATCATTTCCATAATCGGCAACCCAAGTTTAAAATAGTAGGTAACTTTAATAAAATCCACAAAAAATAATCAACTCGATCGAATTTCACCAAACATCAAAACTCGACTCGAAATTTCGCAATCATTGTAGTAACAGCATCAAATAAAGAACGAAACAAGATCATAAAAAGAATACAATTTTTACGGCATCAGATAATTCCCCATAATTCAGCACACCGCCGACGCGCGCGTTATCCCCTTTTCATGAGCCAATGAATGGAATAAATGTATCGAAAAGGTTTCTGTGGTAAACCGCGGAATGAGCTTAAAGGGATGGAGCAAATAAGTTTGTTTAAATAACAAGCGTTCATTTACCCACAGCTACAGTTGTAGCACATTTAACGACCTCTGTGGCGGGGTGGGAGAAGGTCTGCCTGCGACGCAGGAGTTTGCGGGTTGAATTCCCGAACAACTTTGGGACAAATATTTGTACCACCGCAGCCTTTATTGGTCCACTGCTGGACGCCGGCCTCCCCCTGATAATGGCCTTATTGGTTTTTATGTCCTGGTAGTAATGCCCATAATCCCCACGATGGGCATGCGGGTTGGGGATCGCAGTTCGGCAGTAGATCTCTTCTACAAGGAGCGCTGCTGCCCGCCCCCCGGTGTCCCCCTTAGTCGTCTCTTACGACACCCACGGGAGAAGAAGAATTGGGGTGGTGCAAATTCTAAGCCAGCACCACACATTGAAGCATTTAGTCGCACTTTGTAGGAATTCGTTACACTTTGTAGCACTTCGTAGCACTTTGTAGCATTTCGTAGCACTCTGTAGTATTCCGTCACTTCGTAGCATTTTGTAGCACATCATAGAATTTGGTTGCACATTGTAGTATTTTATAGCACATTGTAGCATTTCTTAGCATTTTATAGCACATCGTAGTATTTTGTAGAACTTTAAAGCGTTTCGTAGCACATCAAAACGTTGATGGTTCTTAGGATTTTTAATTATAAGTAGGTACCCAGTACCTTTATCTCCACATTTATAGCCCTGTATGGCATATTCACGAGTAGAAGTTCCTATTACACAACAAAGGACAAGAATCACAAACAAACAAACAAACAACAACCAAATCTACTTGCCACATCTTCATGCTGCGTTATTACAAGTCGTATAAAATTGGCTCGTCACCTACATAGAGCTTTCCGGAAATTCAAAACCATAGAGGTTTTGGTCTTTGGACAAGACTTTCAGATAAAACATGGAGAACTTTTTGAACGCAGGAAGCTGCGGGTTCGATTCCCGCCTTAGGACAAATGTTTTCTACGATCTGAAGATATCTTTTTCAGATGTTCTGGGTGTTTTCTGTGTATATTAAAATATCTGTCTATTTGTATAACGTATTTAACTGCGTGGTGTGATTCGGCAGTGCGGGGTCAGCTTTGTTGTCAATAAGTGTCTAGTTTGTTACTTTTTTGCCAAATCGTCTAAAAATGACACATTTTAGCATTTTACCTCTGATGAAAGAAGCTAAAATGAATTTTAACTAGATAACTGATTTAAGTACATACTAAAATCAGTTATCTAATAAAAAATCATTGTTATCTAATTTCGTTTTGTTGTCTACCTCTGAATCTTTCTCGGCAAGTGACCAATTAGAGAGATCGGCCTAACATCAGGCTAAAAAAGGCAAATGCATTTTTACACATTTTCACGACTCTTACACATTGTATCATAATTTGACGTCCAGTAATAACATCTCCTCTCCAGAGGATTAGCACCCCCATCCCTTGACTGATAAATTTAAAATTTCGTAATATATTGTCTTAATTTTGCGTTGGCCCGAATCGCGATAGTAAAACAAAGCCCAGTAAATGTTTATTAAAAATTTAATTAAAACACCATGCCTCTCTTTTATCTTCGTTTAATTTTGATGTTCATTTATTCATGAATAAGATAGTACCTAGTAAAACATTCTGATAGTACAGTCAGGAGACGAATTCAACTAACCAACCCCTTTACTATGATAATGGTATTGTTGTTGTTCATACATGAAATAAACTCTAGATATAGCGAGCGGTGCTATTTGCACGGCGAGATTTGATACAATTTGATATAATGGTTTCAACCTTGACACTGTAGACACGCATCCATCCAGATGTAGCTTTTTTCATCAAAGGTAAAATGCCAAAATGTGTAATTTTGAGACATTTTGGCAGAAATGACAAACTAGTTACTTATTCGTTGGGTTCAAGACAAAGTTGTTTTTTAATTTTTTATCAGAGGTGATTTAATAAAAAAAAATTGAATGAATACAATGCGTCTTGACAAAGGTGTTAGTGATGATGAGCAGGACCTGCAGTTCACTTAGTTTACCAATAACCCTGTTGATCCACTGTAGAGTGGGATCGTAGTGCCTTTTAATAAGGCACTGGGCCAACAAAGAAGTGAAAGTCTTAACAAGACGAGAGCGATCCTGCGGCTGGCAGGATCGCTATAGATTGCGAGTCAGAAATGGCCCGTACCTTAAATCAAGAACCCAGCGGATGCCGTTCGCAACTTGAGTTCAAGGCGCGCGCAAAAATCGCCCCGAATTTCGCTACCTGACTTCATTAATTAGCATATTATTTCACAATAAAACATGAAAATACAAAAATAAATATGCAAATGTATTTCTATATCAATAGACAATACAAATAAAAAATAATCAGCATTTTTGAAGCCACTTGCGTATACCCTATTGACGAAGACGATTCTAATTTCATTGTGAAAAATTTTAAGCACGAACCTACATAACAAGGTCAGTCCCTTGGATTTAATTAAGTCCGATATTCCTTATTCCTTAATTTTTATGACAATGGGCCGCCGCCTTGGTATCTGTGTTTACATGACCCGAATTAATGGAGGCAACATGGTTTCTATATATCTCCCAGGCAACCTTGGGATGGAAAAAAAAGATACAAGAAAAGTTGGTTTATAGTGCAAACGGAACAACTAATACAAAAAAAAAGTTACATATTTATAATACAAAACTACCTTATTATTATCTACTAACTTAGAAACAAACTAAACTAATTCGATAAGTATGTACCTAGTTCAAAATGAAACATCATCACAAAAGTAATTATACCTATAACAATTAAAACTGCAAACACACCTTGAGCTACAAAAATGCTAAGTGAAATGTTTGAGCTAAGATTAGACAGCTCGTCATAAGTTTCAAACTCTTTATTGGTGACAAAATAATTGGGTTACAATTAAATGTCAGGTAAACAAAATAATATTTAAAACTTGGTAAAATACAATTAGGAATCCAGTTTTATCTTCTGACTGTCTTAAAACAGACTTAAAAATCATGTCCCAAATGGCCTAGTTTAAAAAACTTGTCACTAAATCTGAAAATGAAATTTCATTAACATGCTCCAGCTAATGCAGCAAGCCATTGAGCCATAAACTGTTTACGATAGGAACAAGTTGGAGCCAATTAGAGCCAAGAATTTACGAGCGCAGCCGCGCGTAAATTGTACCATTTTAATTTTCACAAGTTAAAGTCCGTACTCCGTGTTTTTGCTCGGATTATAAGGGTTGTCGTACATATATACACACAATGACTCATGAACATGTGTTTTTCTGAATTTTGAGTATACGTATATGTAACTTGTTTGCGTAAAATTAATGTCTTCGGATGATTTTTGCAGCCCCACCCATCAGGCTGTAAAATGCACAAATGTCTGCAGATCGTACGAACATAATTCGTCCTGAAGCGGGAATAGAACCTGCAACCGCAGCAGTAGCGTCGCAGGCTGACAATCATACGCTGCGCCACGGAGATCGTCATAAGATGAGCTGAGGCGATTGATTGCAAGCTCAACTGATCCATATCAATAGCAGTCGAAAGCGAATAAAAAATAACATAGTTTGTTAATAAAAATAAATATAACTAAAAAAATATAATATAGGGAACGCTTCCGACTGGTATTGATATGGATCAGTTGAGCTCCTTGTAGATTGTTTGCAACAGCCTGCAGTTAGCTCAATTGTTTCAATTGTAAATACTAGTTTTAATTTAATGCTATTATTTGTTTGTAATTTTCTTTGTTAATAAAGTATGTAAAAGTAATATTTTTAAAAGCTGTAGGTAAGTATCAATTATATTTTTCTTCTTTAATATAAGATGTTCACTAAAGTCTTGTACGATGATGTAATTACTGTAAAGGGAAGCACTCACTACCAAACCACAAGTTATTTACTAAATAACTTACATTGGTAATGAGAGCCCTAAATAAGTGTAATGTACCTATAATGTAATAAAGAATTTTTAAGTTTTTAATTTAATAATATTATTCCTGGACAATTCACACAGCATTATCTGGCCCCAAGCTAAGTCCCGTTGGCACTCTTTGTGTACATATCATTCAATCTACATTTGACAAAACAAAACATCACTGAGTTTAAGAATAATAACCATTAAAAACTTGTTGTTAAGACCTACCTTTCACATAATAACTTGTATTAGTTTATGTGGCCCATAGAAATATTTATTGTTATGTCCCTTTCACACGCACACGCTGAGTAATTCTATTTCACACTTTAACATTGCAAGGAATTACCCTTCTGCAGTGTTTTTGTAACTGCTTTCTTTCTACGTGGACTAATTGCGTGCTTATTTACGTGCGGTAGATATTCTGTCTCTGCTTTTCTCTATACGTTTCTATCCCTTTTCCCCGTCTTATCTTAAGGAGAGATTTAAGTTTTTACATTCTTCCCACGGTCTCTCTCTAAGGTCATCGGATACCTTGCTCCTTGCATCTCCAGTACAGAGAACATCTTTTTACAGTGACTCTTTCACTGCTCAAGCTGTCAGACTCTAAAAATGATTTGCCAGTAGAATGTCACATCACATCACGCTTTTAAAATGAAAGTATTTAACTATTAATTGGATGTATGAATTATATTAGTATTAATTCAATTGTTTCAATTGTATATACTAGTTTTAATATAATTATATTATTTGATTGTAATTTTCTTTGTTAATATACAGGGTTGGGCAACTTTTTGGCCCCTTAAGGGTAGCTACCTTTTCTTTTGTAGTTAGAAGGTTTTGTGCTTAGGAACCTTCTATTTTATTTTGAAGAAAAAACATTGACATTTTTAGTTTTTTTGAAAATAAGTACGGTTTGCCCAAAAAATGACTTTGTCAAAAAAAATAAGTTGGTCTTAATCGACTCTATTTCCAACCAGGAATACTTTTCCCAAAGTAACTTACCAAGTGAAATCGTAAGTTTTGGCAATAATTATAAAAAACAATTCCCATAAATTTTTCGAAGATGCGCCATTCGCTGCAACAAAGTCATGTGAATGTGTGATGTAATAAATAGGTACAGTGCGCGTCACACTGTACCTATTTATTACATCACACATGTAACACTAAATGTTTGTTAGTTATTAACTTTTTAAAGTCAAAACTACTAAATAAATCGGGCTGAAATTTTGCATAGATGCTAAACCTGAAATATCAAATTTTACTTTTAATTCTATAAATCAGTTCCCAATGCATAGAAATAACTTTAAATCTTTCGCATGAATTCTATTCATGCGAAGCCGTGAGTTGAATCATGTATCTACTACGTAAGCTTCGGTGTTTCAATCTACCTATTTGCCAATAAAAAACTCATTTTGTCGAGAAAATTACGTATTCAGATTTAGGTATTCAAATCAGACCTCGGAACAAGTTGAATAAAATATTCATTCCGTAACGATATAAAAAGTTTGGTTTGATTCAATGATAAATACAATATTGTGTTATATTACTGTTTTAGGGTTCTGCAAAAGGAAAAAAGGTACCCTTAAAGGTTTACTTTGTTATCCGTCTGCCCGTCGTCTATTCGTCAAGAAACAAGGTCTTATACGGAACCCTGACAGCGCGAGTCCGACTCGCACTTGAGGTTCTATTTTTTATCACAGACTGTGTATTGTTTTCATTGACTAATTGTTTTCACATATTGTCAAAAGGGTTACTGTTTTCAACGCACAGACTGTCAAAAGTGTCTATTTTCTATGCACATGGTGTCAAAAGTGTTACTGTTTTCAACGCACAGACTGTCAACAGTGTTTATTTTCTATGAACATGGTGCCAAAAGTGTTACTGTTTTCAATGCACAGTGACAAAATTGTTTCTTTTTTATATCTGTCAAAGATTTGTTTTCAATGCATTGACTGTCCATTAAATGCACAGACTGTGTGTACAGAGTTGATCGTTTTTGATGTACCTTGTTGCGACTCAAGTTGACCCTGTGTTCTACAGAGGTCTCAATGAGACAGAGTCCAACATTTTGTAGGTAAGTCGCGTAAATAAAGATTACTACTGAAAATTACCGAATCGTTTGTGCTGTCTCGCTTAGTTCATACTGTATTCAACATGATCTAAGCGGGACAGAATAAAGAGAAGTTCTCATTTTCATACAATCTTTATTTGCGCGTATTAAAGTCATATAATTCATCTTTAAACTTATAGTAAGCACTTAGACATGTCGAAAGTTTACATAAAAGGTGTACAATGTACCAAGATCACACTTATTCAACATCAGAATTATTTTCACAAAATAAGGATGTATCCGCCATAGCTTAGTCAATTGTATAGTAACATTTTTCATCAAATCAAATTATACTTACGACCTAGTTCGACCTATCCTATTCTATGCGATCAATTTTAATACGTAGTAAAATGAGTTGCTTAAATTACAACGAAGGTAAACTCGAGCTTAATTTCACGGGCTATAGACAGTCCTTTCGGATATTTGATGTTGATGTCGGGTATTAAGGGCGACGGTCAACATATTAAGGGGGCACCTTTGGATGTGCCTTGATGAAACATTTGCGTGGATACGCCACGTAGGTATATGTGTACATAAAAACGTGATTTTTGGCTAGTTTTTGTTCGATATTATATACTTAAAAATAACACCAATAACTAAATAAAATATAAATGTTTTTTTATAGAATGGTACGGAACCTTTCGTGCGCGAGTCCGACTCTCACTTGGCCGGTTTTATTTACTTTTATCAACACATATTATTAACAATGTAAAAATTTAATGAGAAAGTTCTGAAGTCGTTGACAAGTAGGAACATGTTTTAGTGTATGTAGTATCGGAAGTCCGGTCATTAGTCCAATCGATTGGACTAAAGAGCTTTTTGAGACAGAGTCCGGTTGTATTCGTGAACTGGACTGTTAATTTACCCGGATTTAACGGATTCGCTGAGCGCTGACTACGTCTCTGCATTACATTTCAAATCCATATTTAATCAGTTTCTCTAAATTCTACTTCAACATTTAACCCGTGTGTCTTATCCACTTAAATATAAACCTTATTGCCAACAAACGGTCTAGTTTAACACCGCCCGTTTATTGTTCGGCATTCTGCTCTGACGCTAAGGATTAATTTATACTGACGCCGGATAATATTTTAGCAGTCCTTGGAGTAATAGCTGGTTCAATTTGCAAGCTCACTGTGATCTTGAAATAAATAATAGATTCGGGTGTAATTTTGCGGAAATCCGTTGCAAAATATTAAGATTTTAGGAAAAATTTCGCGTAAAACCTTCTATGAGAGAGAGGAGAGGCAACACAGTGGGTCTCTGTCGTTGTATTTTGGCTCTCTTCGGTTCTAATTAGGATATTATGGTATAATACAACACATAGATAGATATTTTTTATTATACATAGAAAACGACCAGAACACCCTGAACAAATGTCTGCAGATAGTACACAACACACATTTGTCCCGAAGTGGGAATCGAACCCGCAACCTCCTGCGTCGTAGGCAGACCTTCGCCCACCGCGCCACAGAGGTCGTCTCCACGAGATACCTAAAAACTCAAAACTCAAATTGTTTTATTTCCTTTAGACCTTACAGGACTATTGGACGGACACGTCACAGAACTCAGATTACTAAAACTAGGAAATAAAGTAATCACTTTGATCTTTTGTCCACCTCAATCTCTTTAAGGTAAAGTAAAGGTAGACGATGTCTCGATAGGTACTTAACGATTTATTTTGATACCTTCTCTTATAGGAAATATTCTTATCAGAAAACTGTTAGGTACTTACTATAAATTTTCATTATAAGTTTTTATGATATTGAAAGATAAGTTATAATAAACGAATGTTTGTAATACATGTCCTTCGAGATTGAAGTTTGAGTCATCATTGTAAAAATCAAGGATACATCCTTTTGTTTTAAAGTAAGGGTAAAAGTATATTTATTGCAATTAAATGTGGAAAAGATGGTACACACAAAATGCGTAACAATGTATAATTTGCCTTTTAAGGACATGCAATTATTTGTTTATTACATTCATTATATTAATGAGAAAAAACTCATTTATACAAATTGTAGAGTCTGGAATCAATAAATGTTAATAAAATAGAGTTTCTTACGTCAGTTTCATGTTAAAAAAATTAAATATATTCGTATTTGTTATTTAATTTGTTATATACTTAAATACAATTGTGTTTTAATTTGATCTTATGATCAAACACGACAAATTTAACGTTTTGGAACGCGCGCTTACGAGCATTCTGTATAAAACTGACGCGTTTGAATAGAAGCTCAAGAATGAATGAATGAATGAATTCTTTCAAGTTTGAGTGTGGGATGATTCTTAAAACGCGGGATCAAAACCTAATATGTTTATCGCCAGATCGTAAAATCAGCCCGTTCGTAGAACGGTTAGGTCGATTGCAAAATGGCGCAATTCAATTAATGACCTATGTCGATTGTTGAACAATCAACATTCAACATTATGAATAAATATCAGTACTCCATCTCGCCGAATGAAATTTAACCAATAAATGAATAAAAAAACTATGAAGAAAATTAAAATAACAGAATAAAACAATTACAACTAACATTTAAATAAATTAATTAATATATTATACTAGCTGTTCCCCGCAGTTTCACCCGCGTTAAATTCGAACTTCACATTTCTAGGGGGATTATTCCTTCAAATATATTCCATGGGAATATGACGTCCTACCACGACAAAAAGCCTATGTTACTCTTCACCCTTTCAACTAACTCTATGCCGAAAATCAAGTCGATTGGTGATTTGTTTGAGCTTCTAATTAATCATTAGTTAGAAGGACAAACAAACACTCCTTCGCATTTATAATATTAGTTAGAATTGGATATTTTTCACACAGCGCCATCTCCATCTAGCCCTAAGCAATTGATTAGAAATTCCCAATAAATCAGCGCTCGTCTGCAATCGGCCTAGCGATTTTACAAACGGATTGATTTTACAATCCGGTGGCGACATGTAGGTACGAGTACGTACACAGTCTATGGGTTGAGATCATCTTCCGAAAAATTCATTGAACTATCTTAGCTGATACTTCGCTCACCTACACCATTATTACAGAATTCCTTTGGTGTGTTCAGTATTTATTTCTCGAGGGCTAATAATACACTGATGGGTATCAACAGAGAAAATTGGTTTCTTGATGGTTTGTTAACACGTGAAACTAGAGAATGCAAGTTATGTTGAAGGTTGACGCAAATATATTAACACAACGTATTGATATGAATTTCTTCTCAACTCAATCATTCGAGGCTTACTCACGTAACCAATCCATGGATACATATCGTGTGTACTGTGTACTCTCTAATATTATTATAAACAATAAATTCTGACCATTTGTTACATCCTAAACAAACGCGGTATTCCTTTTATTTCTGACACTATGTTATTCAGCAAAAAATAATCCTTATGATGAAACCTTTCGATCGGTATGATAAAACTACAGAATGATTATTTTTCTCGTGTAACGGGTTCGATTCCCGGTTCAACCATGTTATTATTTAAATGTCTATGAATGCAGTTTAAATTGTTTTTTAAATTCAAATAATGTCTTCTTTCAGTATAATGTTCCATCTACAGTATTCAAGGTACTTTCCCTCCATGTGGCATGTCCGTGGGACGCCCTGTATAATAGAAATTTTGCAGCTAGTGGTTTGTTTTTGCGGTAGAGCGAACCTATCAAACCAATTCAAACGTATTTCATTTGCACAGCCTCGTTTGTCATTTATTTTTTAACCTCTCAGGGATTCTTACTAATTTTTTATTAGCTTTATTAGCTTTTATCCCTCATGGATTGCAGATGGCGCGCTCTGAGGCGTCTCTGACCCAGAGCGGGACTCGTAATACAAAAGGGTATAAGTGTAGCTGGCCCGCTCCTGGTCTCTCAATCCCTGAGTGGTTAATGATTTCTCATGCTAAAGAAAAAGGTTGTCGAAGATCTAGACCGCATCAACTGCTACATAGCACTAAAATTTGCATTCAAACTCGACTTAAACTCAATATTTAAATGCATTTTATTAGACATCATCAGTCAACAGAGAGTTCACGGCACTCGAAGCTTGCGGTAATCCATTTGCGAGTGCTCATAATTGATTATTCATTTTTATGTTTTGCGGCACTAAGGTTGGACGTGTGAGCGACAGCCTAAAGGCATTATCAAACTTTCTTGTGCGTATAAGTTTGATCCCACCGTTAATTTATTTTTAATAACCTGTCACGAAGCTAATCATAAATTGCTCATACACTCATGAGTTCTGAGTATTTTTATTTATTGAATTATCCTCATTTCTGTCATTTGTGAGTGTTTACATTTCGTTTTACTTGAAATATTTTTCATGATGGCTGTACGGCTCATCAATAAGAAAATAGAAATAAATTCTATATGACTCTGGATCCCGAACGTTTTTAAAACGTTGTGGGTTTTCTACTCAAAAGGTAAATGTAAACCTGACAACAAAAAGGCTTTTCAAAAACGAATCCATTTGCTAAAAATCTCTTCCATTACCGAGATTTATTAAATTATTCAGAAGTAAATGATTTATACAGGTTTTTTGCTTTTCAGAGAACCCCGTAATAGGGCTCATGTCAGCTTGTATCAGTGGATAATATGAGGTGTGGAGCTTTTACATCGATTCTGGATGATGTAGGTGTGGACAGGATTACACTAGGCACCAGGCACAGAAGATCTAAGGATCTTCTTGCTATAGTGCCTAGTGTAATATAGTGTGACAAGAAGTTGAATTCGAAGTTTACTGAAAATGCCTGTCTTTTACTAAATTATAAGCTAATAGTACACATAGTATAAATTTAATATATATTATATATGTATAGTGTAGTATAGTAGTAGACATAGCTCAAAGGATTAGCAAGCTGAAGTGGCAGTGGGCTGGCCATATCACGAGAAGAACCGACAACCACTGGAGTAAACGTATTCTTGAGTGGAGACCGCGACTCTGCAAACGTAGTGTAGGACGCCTTCCGACCAGGTGGGATGACGATCTGTGAAAGACTGCTGGCAGATGTTGAATGCGGCAAACTGAAGACAGGGCGCTATGGCGCTCATTAGGGGAGTTCTATTTCCAGCAGTGGACTAATATAGGCTGATGATGATGATGATGATGATGATGATGAAGCTAATAGTATCTGCCTGCGACTTCGTGCGCGTTATTTCTATCGAAACTTTTAAAGAGTTATTTATATCCTATGGGCACTTATTTAAAGGACAAAAAGTAGTATATTCTAAGGTTATTTTCGCGAGAACTCATAATAAAACAAATGAATCGTCAGGTTATAAACCAAATACAAATATACGCGATCAATCCGGTTAAAACAGTGTTTTTTATGACAAAAAGTAGCTTTAGTGTTTGTTATTCTAAGTTCGTTTTTGCGTGAATAAGAAACAAACATACATCCACTCATCCATCTATTCATCCAATCTTTCGCTTTGATGATATCAGTCTGATGTTCATTATAAATGACTGAACAAAGACGCCCCGCCTAATGCGTGTACGTGTCAGCCACACGCGTGCGTTAGATGGTTTATAACAGAATCCTTTTAAGTAAAGGTACGATAATTTAAAGTTTTGCTGGCATGGCTTTGGAGCTAAAGGTTCAGAAATATATTTTTTACGGTCAAATCCAATGTCAGCTTTTCTGCGGTTACTTTTTTTTGAAATCTTCCTTAAGAAGTCTTTAATAAATTCTGGTCCTTCACTTATAAGGTAATTTGCGTATCAGGTATTTTGCGTAATTTTAGCATCCTGACCATTTGCGTGATGGAATTCAGGTAATTTACGTAGAAGGTAAATTACGTAAAAAATTCTAGTCCTGGTAATTTTTGTTTCTGGTACTATGCGTCTGAACGCTTTTTCAATGAATTTTTCGTGGTACAAATAGAGTGGTTTACCTAAATCATAATTTGTAGATTGTAGAGCGATGTCAACATATCAACATCTTTCTGCAGACAGCGAACTTCGTCGCCCACATACAAACATACATTCCGATTCATTTGGAAACTCCAAACAAAGCAAGATAAACCTTCTCTGGTTTATAGTGTCTTTTATTTAAATAAGAATAGCATAAATTTTTGATTAATAAAGAACTACAATACAATACCATTGCAATGAAATTTTGCATACATAATCGGAAAAGACATTATGTTTGCATCTTTTTAGTTTTTCAACGAATGATTATGGTCAGCCCACAGCCACTTCAGCTTGCTAATTCTTTGAGCTAGTATGTCAATAATTTTGGTGCTCTGTACCGACATAAGCTACAAATCCTATTCTTCAGAGAAACTCTGAGCGTAGATTCTATCCTTGGCTCGCTGAATGACTTGAATTGAAACTGGTAAACCAACCCTACCCTGACTGTCCACGACTCAGCTCCGTAGGCACCGATAGGAAGAACACACTGAAAAACACAAAATAAAAACAGTTTTTTTGTAATATAGTTCTGATGTATTCAGGAAGATTAAACTGGAGATTCAGCAAATAAAAAGTAGCCCTAAAAGTGGTAATTACAGCCCGTTATATGATCGGGCACTTTTT
This sequence comes from Eupithecia exiguata, assembly GCA_947086465.1. Classification (NCBI taxonomy): domain Eukaryota; kingdom Metazoa; phylum Arthropoda; class Insecta; order Lepidoptera; family Geometridae; genus Eupithecia; species Eupithecia exiguata. Next base: position 1,563,536 of record OX352233.1, on the reverse strand, counting down.
GAAAGAAAGTTGAAGCTTGCTGAAGTCACGCCAGTACAATAAGTTATCAAATCGAAACCGACGAAGTGCTAGATGTTATAATAAGGGTGTATATTTTATTCAATGTATTGTATTCTTATTCATCATTTTGGCAAGCATAATAGTGGTATAAAAAAAAACAAATTCTGCTGCGATTTTGCAGTGCTTCGGTCAGGTTCGCCCACGTACGCAACAACATCTTCGATGCCATCTGGCAAAAGAGTCAACCATTCTTCTCTCGCAATAGAAGCTTAGTTGCAAGAATACATTACAAGTGTAAGTAGTGTATATATTCATAATAAAGCTTACATTATGAGAGACTGGTGCCTGTTTTAGGTTAACAAGAACTTGTGTTACATTTACATCAGTCCACCGGGTCACCAGTTCCACTCTGTGCGTTAGGATATCTTAAAATGAAGATTACAGCTAGGAGTATATACAAAAATAACATAGAACATAATAATTACAATATATACCTGTACATTTGACATTGAGTGGGTGAATGTAAGTGTTATGTTATGTTCAGTGAGATGATTGAACAGGGGGTACCTACTCTTGAGGACACCAGTCTCTTAAGAGTCTGGGCAACAGGAGACCCCCGGCAAATCATGAGAATAGTCAGCCTCACTGCTCAGCAGAACCCGCGGGAGTTCTTCTTGTTAGGTGTGGTGCGAGGCGTGACGTCATCGAGTCGGGTCATCGGAGCCATGACAGAGATTATCGTTTTGGTCAACTTTAAAATTTGTTTTCATACCTAACTAATACGACTGGCCTTGATGAAATATTAATTATACTTTGCATTATTTTTATGAGACAATACGTTAGAACTATTACCCAGTAGTAGTCAAGTAGCCTATCTCACTAATATTATAAACGTTAGATGGATGGATGTTTGTTCCTTTATCACGCCAGAACGGCTGAACGGATCTGGATGAAATTTGGCACAGAGATAGATTATAGTCTGGAATAGAACATAGGCTACTTTTTATCCCGGAATTCCTACGAGAACGGGAACTACGCGGGTGAAACTGCAAGGCGCTGCTAGTTGGTTATAAAATTGACTCCATAAAAGTGGAAACCCCTCTACTACCCTACTAGGCTGCAGCAGAGGACATAATTAAGTATAAATGCTAATGAAGAAGGTCCTAATCCATGCACCACAGCTACGTTTCGTTAAAAAAAATCCGACAAGGTTCGGCCCAGCATTATTATTTAATCACGCTGTATAAGCCTGTAGAGTTTAATCAAGTACAACACGCGCGACCTCTCACGCAACGGTCGCGTCGCTCATTGTTAGCAATTACCCCGTCAATGTGCCTCTGATTGGAAATATAAATAAACTAGTGGGTGAACGCGGCTTTAGCCGGTACATTGTTACGAAAATGTATGTAGCCTTCTTAGTATTATGTACCCAAAGAGTGAAAGTTGTCTGTCTGTCGGTGTGTCAGTGGGTTGTATCTAATGAACCATTATAGAACCTTTCTATAATGGTTACTCTAGTCTCTCGTCTAGTCTCTAGTCTAGTTGCAATTTTCAGACTAAGTGCAAATTTATATTGCGACTATAACAACGAGTATTAAAAAAAAAACATATTAAATATGCTCGTTATACAAAACCCGTGTTTTTTAGAGTATACCTAATTAAGCTTGACTCTAATAATTAAAATTTTCAGAGTGAGTTTTACGATTGTAGATGACCTCTGTGGCGCGGTCGGCGAAGGCCGCCAGCGACGCAGGGAGTCGCGAGATTGATTCCCGCTTCGGGACAAATGTTTGTACGACCAACAGATATTTGTTCAGAGAGTTGTTGTTCGTTTTCTATGTAAAAATATCTATCTATTTGTAGATTATGTATATCAGTTATTTAGTACCCATAACACAAAGCTCTGCTTAACTTGGGGCTAGATAATGCTGTGTGATTTGTCTAGCTTATTCTATTTTTTTTTATTTATTTATTGTTTTCTCAAACAAATAATTATTATACCTACTCGCAACCTATGTTTTGAATTTTATAGGTTCAATCATATTTATGTTAAGCTAAAGTTCTTTCATAAATCTTTGTTTTTTTTTAAACATTATAATATAAGACTCTTTAACTCATCCAATCAATCAATGACAACTTTAAATTCAATTTCTAATCACAAAAGATCCCTCCTTTATCAAACAGTAACTTCGCCTATAGAAACAACATGCAAAGTAAAGTCTGGCGTCGTGATTGACGTAACACTGATACAGGTAAAGGCACACCCTGTATATGGAGTTACACTTACGTAAGTGGGGTCATTGGACTTGATTCAAATAAGTAGCTTTTATAAGGATGGGTTTGTGTAATGTATGGAGGAAGAAATACTAATAAATTATACAGAAGAAACCAATCGAAGTAAGTTTGAAGAAACTCCTACAGAATTACGAAAACAGGTCAAATATGTACCGCTACCGGTTGTTCATTCGATGTGTCCTGAGGTGGGTTCGATTCCCGCCTCGGGACAAATGTGTGTACGATCTGCAGACATTTGTTCAGGGTGTTCTGGTCGTTCTCTATGTATAATAAAAAATATCTATCTATTTATAGTATTATATTATTATGTTTGTCAGTTATCTAGTACCCATAACACAAGCTCTGCTTAGCTTGGGGCTAGATAATACTGTGTGAATTGTCCAGCATTATTTATTTATTGTTTTATTATTTATTCAAAAATCAAACTTAAGCAAGTAAACACTGGTCTAGTATAAGTATTTTTAAATTATTTTGGTTGAATACACATTAACTGCATATTGTACAAACGAAAAGTTTTGCTTTGAAAAACTTTGGTAAGACTTTATTTATAAGATAAAATAATTTATGAAAAGTGAATTCTTCATAAATTTTATTTGTCTAAGCATTTCACGCTCCGGCAAATTTCTAACGCAACGTAAACTTTTCAGTCGATTCAAAGGTTTATCGCATCGCAAAAACAAGTGAATCAAGCCATGATTAAGTTACACAACAAGCAAAGTAAAACAGAAGAATAATTCTGTAACGTATTTCAGAATAATTCTGTAAAAAACTTCGTGGCAGAGATCTCAAACTAGATTTTATAAAAGTTTACACAACGAAATGGCCAACGCCGCCGACACAGACCGGCATTACGGATGTTAGCGGTTTGATCGGCGACATTGTGGGCGGCTTCACATCTAGAAGTCAACACACCAAAGCCAGGCTTTGTCGTCGGGTTGGTAAAAATAGTCACAGTCACAAAATCGGCAACTTTTAACATGTCGTGGAGTGTCGCAGATATGCCGCCGATACGACATTGCTGCGAATATGCCACCGAAATTTAATGTTGTCGCAGATATAACGTGAGAAGTCAGCGGCTACTGTTATCTTCATGGTTTTACAAAATAATGTTGCCGACAACATCCCACCGGCTGTGTCTACTTTTTTGTGTAAACTCCAAAGTTTTCAATCAAAAACTTCTTCGAGAATGGTAGCACTATATGTTATTTCGTATACGACGCATTTAAGTTTACTTTTGGTTGAATCGAACGTTATTTCAACGGTAAAATCAAATACGCAAGCATCTACAAATAATTATATCTAGCCTTTGTTAGCTAAGTTTAAAACTAAAATAAAAGGATTTCTGTGTTCAAATTATTCAAAGGTAGGGTAAGCAAAGGCAAAGTTGTGTAAAGTTTAGATACAAAGAAAAGTTACTATCAGATTTCATAGTACCTATACCTACTGATGAAGAGATGCCACATTATTAAAATAATTTTATTTATCTATCAAATCTATCAAAGCTTCAAAACTTTTGTCCAAACTTTCAACTCCAATAAGCGAATATCAATCAATAAAATAAATAATAAATAATGCTGGACAATTTACACAGCATTATCTAGCCCCAAGTTAAGCAGAGCTTGTGTTATGGGTACTAGATAACTACAACTATCTGTGTATTGTATTATTTTAATGAGTTATTTTTTTATTATACGAACAATCCGTTATAGAATGCACCTCCCAAAAACAGTTACAAAAATATCTATTCTTACAATCTTTATTAACAGAGAAAATTAGAATCAATTAATAGAATTAAATTTAAACTAGTATTTACAAGTGAAACAATTGAGCTAACTGCACACTGTTGCAAACCATCTACATGTAGCTCAACTGAACTAACTCTATTTTTAATTTCTATTAGCTTCAGTCGTTCCAACACGTAAACTGAAAACACAGCCTTTTTAAATACATATGATTAAAACCATTGAACATTGTTTCAAAGCAAGTCATTGCATACCTATACGGCTGTGAGCCCAGCCAGACCATTAATATTAGAACAATGCTGCCAGCACCCATCACCACAAGCAACGGGCTGTGTCAATCATGAATGAACTAAAGGAACCACCGTACGGCTAGAAATGTATGGTAAAAGCTATTTTCATATATCACAGGAATATAAATAAACAAATAATCCTGGACAATTCACACAGCATTATCTAGCCCCAAGCTAAGTAGAGCTTGTGTTATGGGTACTAGATAACTGATATACATGATATATACACACATTAAGGGAAGTACTTTGAAATGATCGAGTAATACTTTGAAAAGTAGGTACAATCTAATTTATAATGAAGTTGTCATATATTAAAATACTAGCAGCGCCTCGCGGTTTCACCCGCGTAGTTCCCGTTCCCGTAGGAATTTCGGGATAAAAAGTAGCCTATGTCCTATTCCAGACTATAATCTATCTCTGTGCCAAATTTCATCCAGATCCGTTTTGCCGTTCTGGCGCGATAAAGGAACAAACATCCATCCATCTATCTATCCATCCATCCATCTAAACTTTCACGTTTACTAGCAGCGCCTCGCGGTTTCACCCGCGTAGTTCCCGTTCCCGTAGGAATTTCGGAATAAAAAGTAGCCTATGTCCTATTCCAGACTATAATCTATCTCTGTGCCAAATTTCATCCAGATCCGTTTTGCCGTTCTGGCGTGATAAAGGAACAAACATCCATCCATCTATCTATCTATCCATCCATCCATCCATCTAAACTTTCACGTTTATAATATTAGTGAGATAATATTAGTGAGATGAAATTTCGGCGTTAAATTATCTCATAGTAAAAAGATGAGAGAGATTTAAATACGGTACCTAGATAGGTATTAAAACGAGAGGTAAAAAGAGTAGAGAAGAAGAGTAAGAGAATGGGTTAATGATACTTGTGAATCGTATAAATTAATCACATTGTTCATTGGGTTTTTTATTCCGTAGTCGCGTTTTGTCACGATCGACCTATGACTACAGCACAAGGATAGGGTTTTTGCTGTAAACCATTACCAGTAGCCGACTGTACCATCCATTTGCTCGGAAGCCCGTTATGAACAAAGCTTCGATACATCAGATTGAAGCTTGTCAGTAGGTACGTCTGTTTGAAACAGAATCAGGCTGGTAGGTGGTTGTCTAAATGGCAAATTATGTTTTACTATACAATTATGTGTAGGTATTCCACTACAAAAAGATCTGGTATATAAAACGATAGTTCTAAGCGAATGAAAACTAACCAATAACTACTAAAATATGTCGATTTATAGAGAATTTTGCTTTCGAATAATTATTGAAACGAAACAAATTGAAATGGTTTTGTGTATCGAAATCATTATGATTGTTAATTACCCCTCTGTTACTGCGGTGAAAATAATGTAACTGTTGAGTGACGTGGAGTTTAACAGCTGGTCGATTCAGAAGTACATTTCCTTTCATTTCTTAAGAGTCGATAATACCTGAAATCGCTGTGGAATTCTCTCCCACACCATCTTCGTGCGAGCCCCTCACTCTTTATTTACAAGCGCAAAGTCAAAGAGCAATAACTATCGCACTGGCTTTGGTATATGTATGTATTTATTAATTTTATATGCGTATGTAATTATTGTAAGTATTTGTTATTAGCAACCTGGGTTATAGTATTTTAATGTAATATAGTATTGTAGTAGTTTATTAAATAAGTAGGTCAAAATTTTATGGTTTGCTGGAAGAGAATTATTTTTAGGGTTTAGCTTGCCTTTGCCATATTTTTTTCTAGCTTAATGTTTGATAATGTATATTATTTTTTGTACAATAAAGAATAAATAAATAGAAAAATGTTTACTTACTTTAATATTAATAGTTTAGGGTGACGAAGGCTAAATACTTTTTGAGATTAATGTTTATCCTTTTATCCTGTCCAGAGAAGGGCGATATTGAACGCAACACAGTTTTATACTTTTAGCGTCAATATCGTTGCATTGTTTTAGTTTGAAAATATGCAAATTGTATCAAATAAAGGATTTGTATTTGTATACAATAGTTTAGATACGTTGCTAGTGACGTCACTGTGTCGTCATGATGAGATAGGGCCCTCATGCCCTCATGTCTATGAAATTGTCCTACGTCGACCTTAGCAAAGTCAACTCAAAACCGCATGTCAAACTTTACGCACCTCGACATAATATATTATATTGTTTTGTTTCGAAACAATAAACTATTTTCAAAGTGTCTACTTTTTGGGATCATAAGACAAACAACCAAGTAAAATATAAACTAATATAAAACTTTAGACGGTTTTTGATAACTTAGCTATGTTTAAAAATTGACCAATGTCCAATGCCCATGTGACATACGAGTAACATTACTCTGTCTAATTTTAAGGCATGTACGTACTTATTGTATGTATTTTGATATTTCAGTAATGTGGCATTACATCCATTTGAAAAGTGTCTCATAAAGTTTTTATAGTGCTACTAAACCATTAAATGTTTTTATTTTTATTTAATCGATAAGTGCCATGAAATGCATAAAACATACATTTTCAAGTTATGCACTACGCAATAATGCATATTTATTCATCTTCTTTGAATAAAACCGGCCAAGTGCGAGTCGGACTCGCGCATGAAGGGTTCCGTACCATTCAAAAACGGCAAAAAAATCACGTTTGCTGTGTCAGGTCGCTAACTCATAATTGAAAAATAACTTATGACTGGTGGTGTAACTTGTCAGAATCACTTACAACGAAACCCAAGTTTTTGGATAAAAAGTAGCCTATGTCCTATTCCAGACTATAATCTATCTCTGTGCCAAATTTCATCCAGATCCGTTTTGCCGTTCTGGCGCGATAAAGGAACAAACATCCATCCATCTATCTATCCATCCATCCATCTAAACTTTCACGTTTACTAGCAGCGCCTCGCGGTTTCACCCGCGTAGTTCCCGTTCCCGTAGGAATTTCGGAATAAAAAGTAGCCTATGTCCTATTCCAGACTATAATCTATCTCTGTGCCAAATTTCATCCAGATCCGTTTTGCCGTTCTGGCGTGATAAAGGAACAAACATCCATCCATCTATCTATCTATCCATCCATCCATCCATCTAAACTTTCACGTTTATAATATTAGTGAGATAATATTAGTGAGATGAAATTTCGGCGTTAAATTATCTCATAGTAAAAAGATGAGAGAGATTTAAATACGGTACCTAGATAGGTATTAAAACGAGAGGTAAAAAGAGTAGAGAAGAAGAGTAAGAGAATGGGTTAATGATACTTGTGAATCGTATAAATTAATCACATTGTTCATTGGGTTTTTTATTCCGTAGTCGCGTTTTGTCACGATCGACCTATGACTACAGCACAAGGATAGGGTTTTTGCTGTAAACCATTACCAGTAGCCGACTGTACCATCCATTTGCTCGGAAGCCCGTTATGAACAAAGCTTCGATACATCAGATTGAAGCTTGTCAGTAGGTACGTCTGTTTGAAACAGAATCAGGCTGGTAGGTGGTTGTCTTAATGGCAAATTATGTTTTACTATACAATTATGTGTAGGTATTCCACTACAAAAAGATCTGGTATATAAAACGATAGTTCTAAGCGAATGAAAACTAACCAATAACTACTAAAATATGTCGATTTATAGAGAATTTTGCTTTCGAATAATTATTGAAACGAAACAAATTGAAATGGTTTTGTGTATCGAAATCATTATGATTGTTAATTACCCCTCTGTTACTGCGGTGAAAATAATGTAACTGTTGAGTGACGTGGAGTTTAACAGCTGGTCGATTCAGAAGTACATTTCCTTTCATTTCTTAAGAGTCGATAATACCTGAAATCGCTGTGGAATTCTCTCCCACACCATCTTCGTGCGAGCCCCTCACTCTTTATTTACAAGCGCAAAGTCAAAGAGCAATAACTATCGCACTGGCTTTGGTATATGTATGTATTTATTAATTTTATATGCGTATGTAATTATTGTAAGTATTTGTTATTAGCAACCTGGGTTATAGTATTTTAATGTAATATAGTATTGTAGTAGTTTATTAAATAAGTAGGTCAAAATTTTATGGTTTGCTGGAAGAGAATTATTTTTAGGGTTTAGCTTGCCTTTGCCATATTTTTTTCTAGCTTAATGTTTGATAATGTATATTATTTTTTGTACAATAAAGAATAAATAAATAGAAAAATGTTTACTTACTTTAATATTAATAGTTTAGGGTGACGAAGGCTAAATACTTTTTGAGATTAATGTTTATCCTTTTATCCTGTCCAGAGGAGGGCGATATTGAACGCAACTCAGTTTTATACTTTTAGCGTCAATATCGTTGCACTGTTTTAGTTTTAAAATATGCAAATTGTATCACATAAAGGATTTGTATTTGTATACAATTGTTTAGATACGTTGCTAGTGACGTCACTGTGGCGTTCCGATGAGATACGGCCCTCATGTCTATGAAATTGTCCTACGTCGACCTTAGCAAAGTCAACTCAAAACCGCATGTCAAACTTTACGCACCTCTACATAATATATTGTTTTGTTTCGAAACAATAAACTATTTTCAAAGTGTCTACTTTTTGGGATCATAAGACAAACAACCAAGTAAAATATAAACTAATATAAAAATTTAGACGGTTTTTGATAACTGAGCTATGTTTAAAAATTTACCAATGCCAATATTTTATGTGCATATCTAGTTTATGTGTTTATTAGTATATCTTTAGTACACCCCCTGCCTTTCTTAAATTCACATAATTCTTTCCATCCAAAGGTTGCCTGGCCAAGAGATCGCTTCTAAGCGATAACGCCGCCCATTGTACTTGTCTCATGTAATGTCTTTTTGTAATGTTCTTTTTCTGGTGTACAATAAAGTGTTTTTGCATTGTATTGTATTTTATGCCCATGTGATATACGAGTAACATTACTCTGTCTAACTTTAAGGCATGTACGTACTTATTTTATTGTATTTATTTTGATATTTCAGTAATATGGCATTACATCCATTTTTGAAAAGTGTCTCATTAAGATTTTATAGTGCTACTAAAGCATTAAATGTTTTTATTTTTATTTAGTCGATAACTTGAAAATGTATTTTTTATGCATTTCATGGCATGAAATGCATAAAAAATACATTTTCAAGTTTTGCACTACGCGATAATGCAGATTTATTCATCTACTTTGAACAAAACCGGCCAAGTGCGAGTCGGGCTCGCGCATGAAGGGTTCCGTACCATTCAAAAACGGCAAAAAAATCACGTTGGCTGTGTCAGGTTGCTAACTCATAATTGAAAAATAACTTATGACTGGTGGTGTAGCTTGTCAGAATCACTTACAACGAAACCCAAGTTTTTGTGTTCGAATAACAGCACGAATGTTAATGAAGGTGTAGCTGTGAAGACAATTAAAAGTTTCGCATAATTCAGTTCTGTCTCAACCAGGGTGGGCGGTTTGACGGCAGGGTTGGAGTCAGGAATTATGAGGGGTATCTAATCTTATTACAAGGGGGAAATGGGCAATGACCCTTGTTTTTAATGCATCCTTTCATCTCTCTTGACTAAACTTGAATGAAAACAAAATTACCTGCCTACAAATTTATTTTTAATCAGCTGGAAAAAATATTAAGTGGCTTTTATCTTCTATGCTACTTAGTTAAGTGTTCTTACTAAACTCCTAATAGAATCCACAGGTGATCGGAATGCTGGCTTTTATTTCGATCAACGAATTAGCATTGCCATTCAACGTGGCAATGCTGCCGGCATCCTGGGCACTTTTCCTTCTGGTGACGGCTTAGATTTTTAGAAAATAGATTTAAGTGTAAATATTAGTTGGAATTATTATTGTATTGTATATTGTAATTTTCTTTCAATAAATTACTAGTGTTCTTTATTTTAAACCTGGCTATGAACTCACTGTAATGTCAGTGGAATTCAAGGTCACACTGCTCTCTTGCTGTGGATGTAAGAGTAATAGGAGAGATTGATAAGCAGCCTATTACTCTTACATCCACAGCCGAACGTGCCTCTCGCGTTTTGCCATAATCCACTCGCAGTTAATATATATTCCAAAATAAATTTAATTACTGTAAAATTAAATTAAAACTAGCATTTACAATTTAAACAATTGAGCTAACTGCAGACTGTTGCAAACAATCTACAAGTAGCTCAATTGATCCATATCAATACCAGTACTGTAAGTTACATACAAAGTAACAGAGTGTACATACAAAGTAAGCTACTAGGAAGTCATAATACATTTTTGTCTAATAAAACACTGTTTTAACCGGATTGATCGCGTATATTTTATATTTTGTTTATAACCTGACGTTTCGGAGGCTTTTCAGCTTCCATGGTCACAGGCGACTTACCTTAACCTTAGAATATACTACATTTTTGTCTGTTCTGCAGCCATTTAGAAAGCAGGGAATAGACGGGGGCATTATTCCCGATGAGTTTTTCCCTTGCTACCTCCCTCATCATCATCATTAGCCTATATTAGTCTACTGCTGGACATAGGCCTCCCCTAATGAGTGCCATAGAGCCCTGTCTTTAGCTTGCCGCATCCAGCATCTGCCAGCCGTCTTTCGCAAATCGTCATCCCACCTGGTTCGAGGGCGTCCAACACTACGGTTGCCGAGTCGCGGTCTCCACTCAGAAACACGTTTACCCCATCGGTTATCGGCTACCTCCCTGCCCACCCCCATATCCACATCCGGGCCTGAGTTGATTACAAACACAGACTTTTTGAAAATTAAATTAGGAAATTCTGGAAAGTTGCTCACTGATTGTATTATTCGGAAATGGGTTTGGAATATTTCTGTATACATTAGGTACTTGGATTTGCGTAGAAAAAGTTCGAAAAGTTTTTCATGCTCCGAAAATTACAGAAAAGAAGAAATTATAAGCCACCTACGCGTGCCTAAGTAATGAATGACATTCAGTAAATTATATTTTACAATTTGTTTTTTTTTTCACGAATGTGGCGAACAGGCAAACAGGCATGCGACCAGCCTGAAGGAAAGCAGTTACCGCAACCTATGGGCGCTGCAACATCAGGGACTAAACGCGCGCGTTGTCGACCCGTGAATAACTTTACAAGGTACGTGGTTACGTACTTGTAAAATAGATAAAGGTATCATTGTATTTGACTGATTTATTTAGTAAGGATTGACTTGCATGCATTATATTTGACTATTTATATACTAATACTCTTTTGCAATACCCTACAGGGTGCTTGTACTATTGATTTAAGCTACTATTAAGGTAAGCGTAATGAATAAATTAAATTAAATTGATTTACTATTGATTTAAGCGACTATTAAAGTAAGCATAATGAATAAATTAAATTGATTTACTATTGATTTAAGCTACTATTAAAGTAAGCATAATGAATAAATTAAATTGATTTACTATTGATTTAAGATACTATTGAAGTAAGCATAATGAATAAATTAAATTGATTTATTATTGATTTAAGCTACTATTGAAGTAAGCATACTGAATAAATTAAATTAAATTGATTTACTATTGATTTACAATTGATTTAAGCTACTATTTAAGTAAGCATAATGAATAAATTAAATTGATTTAAGGCGTAAACAGGCCCATTGGTATGAGTAGGTACTACATTAAAAAACATAAAATGTCCAGAACCGGAACAAATAAGTATTAAATAAGTAAGCATTAAAACTTCTAACAAAAGAACAAGATATTCAAGAACACAAAATTATACAATACGGAAGGTCCCAATGAAAATCTTTACTGCTAATAAAAGTGGAACGACCCTGTTGATTATCCTGATAGGTGACAATTTATTGTTCAACAAATCTTGAAGCAGAAAGCGCGAATGCTTTTTATTTTGACATAAAACCAACGAAACTGCTTCCCGGGAGAGGTTTAGAGAAAGATAGGATATACGATGTCATCACTATCATCAGCAGACAGTGTTTTGGTAGTGAATTTTGTAGGTAAAAAGGACGCACGAGCCGAAGAGCAAATAGGAAAGACCGCTGGTCAATCAGTCACCGAACTCATTCAAAACAGAAGTTGAAACGACTCGTGACCCGAAAGCTGGCTTGGCGCAGCTCATCAGTATTGCCATACAGTGGGACAATGCCAGCAGCGTCTTGGCGACGTTTCCGATTGGTATTGATATGGATCAGTTCAGCTACATCTAGATTGTTTGCCACAGTCTGCAGTTAGCTCAAATGTTTCAATTGTAAATACTCATTTTAATTTGTTTATACATATATTGAGAATAAATATTAATTTAATTTCTAGTTACGAATAAAAAAGAAAATAATTCTATCGAAGTTTATCTTTCTGCATTTTTGTTCTCCAAAAATGTGAAAGCATCGAGATTCGAGGCGGATTATTTCGTTTGGACGCACATTGACGCATAATGACCAATGAAAAAAGCATCATGAATACGCAAAATGACCAATACGTGAAATGACCAATCAAAGTCAAAGTTATTGTTTATTGTTTATTTTGCTCACATGTACATGTATACAGCTTAGATATTAATGTTAGCCTAGGTCAATAGTACATGCACCCTGTAGGGCACTGCAAAAGAATTTATATAAAATGGCAAACTGTATGTTAATATAATTAAAGGTAATTTTAATGTCAGGTTCATGCATGTCAATTACAAGTAAAAAGTAGTAAGTTCGTTTATTGCTTGAAAATACAATGTTTTAAAGATCTTATAGTATACATTTTGATCATTGTTTTCTGGCTCCGCTTAGGCATGCAATTTTTAATCAATAAAAGTTAGTAAAAGTGACATCATGAATACGCAAAATGACCCATACGCCAAATGACCATTTTCTCCTCTTCTTCTGTCCTCCGAGAACTACCACTTTATAATTATGAGAGCATAGAACTACGTTGAATAATCTCTAAGCATAACCAAAACGGCTAATAAAGCGAATTCACTATGATAGAAATTCGTTATTTGTAAAATATTGCTTCATTTCAGGCGATTCATCGGTCCAGAGAGAAAGTCACGTACATTCACAATACAATGAAACAAGCTCACCAAAAAGAGATTTCATTCGCCCAACCTACAAAGGTTTCTACGTGTAAGCGGATTTCCGGCCAGATTAAGAAAAATAAGAGAAAATATAAAACGGGCATATTTTGAGCTGGATTATTTAAGATTGAATATTGCTATAGGATAAGCAAAGATTACGTTTTGCGACGAATTGGGATTTACTCGAAAATAGATTTCAGTTGCCTTTTTAATCGAAACGATGAGCAATGTTCGATCAAATGGAAGGATTTTGCTACGTTTTCTTTTTGCGAACGTAAATAAATAATTCTGGACATGTCACAGAGTGTTTTTTTGGGACGAATAGAATAATCTGGCACGAAAGGTTGTACCTATTAATCAGAAGCGTATTTTATCATATCACATTAAGACACCTTAAGTTTTTTTTTATAATTGCCTCCTTGAGAGTTTACTATTTACTTAATAATTTTTATTTTTTTTATTTTGGCATGACTTTATTAACAAAGAAAATTACAATCAAATAATAGAATTAAATTAAAACTAGTATTTACAATTGCAACAATTGAGCTAACTGCAGACTGTTGCAAACAATCTACAAGTAGCTCAACTGATCCATATCAATACCAGTCGGAAGCGTGCTCAAGACGCTAGCTGCATTGCCCCGCTGTATAGCAAATACTGATGCGCTGCGCCAGATACTCACCAGCTCTCGGGTCACGCGTCGCTTTGACCAGACTTACTCTCTTAATCATTAATAACATATAAGTGAAAGTTTGTGAAGATGTGCTCTGACGTTGAAAGATCTTTGTAGGAAAACAACGCTAAATCTACTAAAGTTTTGATCTCCGAAAAACACTTGCAAAGTCACGGGCAAGAAGATCTATCAAAACTTATTACAATTTAATGGTGTTAAGAAGATTGTAAAAGTAGTAACTCTGAAAGCACCTTGTCAGGGCCAAACAATATAATTTGAAATAAAGTCCAACAAAATTTTAATTCATTTACTTTTGAACAAACACTACTCTCAATCACGAATGATAAATAATAAATAATTGTTCTGCGAATTCAATCAAAATGAGTAAACAAAACCAAATTAAAATAAATCTTTAGTTGACAAGGATATGCCAGGAATGAATAAAATAATGTACCTATCTATAAGGTATTCTTGTACCATAATGTAATTATTGTAAGGGGAAGCACTCACTGCCAAACCACAAGTTATTTACAAAATAACTTATATTGGTAATGTAATGTACCTATAATGTAATAAAGAACTTAATTTTTTATTTTATTTTATAAGGTAAATAACTGAAACCTGGCACGATCCTCTTTTGTTTTTTGTATACTGAGGCCTACTTTCAATGCGAAATTTCGTTTCGTTTATTCGATTAGTACTCTAATCGAACGAAAACAGAAATGTCGTACTAGTTGAGAAACTTCTTAATTTTGGATTGTTGATAGTATATTTTTATTCAACTTGACACTAAAATTGTGGTTCTTACAATGGTTTATAATGTAAAAATGTAGTAAAACGTCAGAGTCATAAAATTCACCCGAAAACGGCCCTTTCCTAAGTAAGTAGAGAAGCTACACAACACCTACACATTGAGTTTTGAGGGCGTACTTTGCAACTGCGTATGAAAACAACTAGAGTAGGCCTCCATCACCGACAGATTTGTGATGTCAGAGTAGCTAACTACATGAAAAAATAAAAGACAATCGCGCCAGCTTTTAAAAACAACTATATTTTTCTGGTTCTCTGTTCTCGATTGTGTTCGAGAACTAAGACTCACTAACTAGTTTTGCAGAATGGAAATCTTGATTTCGATATCGTATCACAAAGATAGCCGGTTGGTGCCGACTGCCGGCTAAAAATCTGCACCAGCCTTGCTGCCGCGGATGTTATGGGAGACGACTAAAGAAACCGGTGGTCCAGAGGGGGACGTTGCTGTCCGCCTGCAGAATAGATCCACCACTAGCTAGCAAGCAGTTTTTTTAGTTACTATATGCGAGGATATATTAATAGTTAATAGTTTAGTCGTAAGTTTACATAAATAGTAATGTACAACTGTTTATTCTCCGAATAAAATAAAATAAAAAAAAAACCACCAAACTGCGATCTTCTACCCGCATGCCCAGTGTGAAGAAAATGGCATTAACCCGTAATGATGCATATCATTAGGCCTATAACAGCTGTGGACTGGTCAAAGCAGTTGATGTTGCTGGTTTTACCTTCAAGCAATATCCGGAAGCGGAAACTGATAAAATTCAACAGCATTTGGTCGCCGTGTCCTGTTTTGATGGGCATGAATAATTTGATGAACCCTTCGCAAATTGCTAAAGGGTTAGGTCAAAGTGAATAACATCATGAGTGTTATTACGTGTTTTATAATAATTTTTACGTTTTTTGTGTGTTATTTTATTAAGTTGACGTGACGCACCCCGCGTGTCACCTGGGTGGTATGGCGGTGTTGGATCGATGGTTATAACACAGGCTCACAACACTTATCCGGTGAAACATCAGCATTTTTATTTCAGCGTTTCATTTTCTATACCAATTAATAAAATTGAAGTCTTGTCTTTGTTTGTAATATCAATGCTTGAAGAGAGCTGAAGTGCCAGTCGGCTGACCATATTTTACGAAGCACCTACAACCACTGGGGTAAACGTGTTCTTGAGTAAAGACCGCGACTCAGCTAACGTAGTGTAAGACGCCCTACGTCAGGTGGGATGATGACCTGCGAAATACTGAAAGCAGATACTGGATGCAGCACACTGAAGACAGGGCGCTATGGCACTCATTAGGGGCGACTTATGTCCAGCTGTGGACTAATATAGGTTGATGAATATGATTATGAATAAATGCGTAATAAAAGTATAGGCGGATAATAAAAGTATACAAGAATAATGCGACGTTAAAAAGAACAAAACAATGTTTTTTTTTTAAATCTGCTTGTTTATTCGACCTAGACGGAGGACCAATTTTAACGGGACTTTCACTAGCCTAGCTTACAAGTAAACTTAGTACCTATTATTAAAAAAAATATTAGGGATCCGCACAACAAATTCAATCACATGAAAACGTAAATTCAACGGTTTTTTATTGAGATAAATATCAGCTTGTTTGTAAGTAGTCTAAATATGCAAGTTTTGGTAGGTACTTTTATTTTATATATACTTACTTACTTACTACTTACTTAGTTTACTTAGGTACTTAGCTAGAGTAAGTTTTTAAAGTTTATAAAATGTTCAATGTTTTTTTTTCATAGGTTTGTGGTAGTTAAAAGAGGCGTTTCATCAAATTTAATTATTTTATCTAATATTAACTTACAGCCACTTTTCTTGCTTGAGCTCAATACGATATAAGAAAAGATGTAACAATAAATAACTGTCGCCTTTATAGCCGAGGCGTGCAATTCGCGCTTCCTGTAATTTGATGTACGAGAAATGTCCCAGTTTTATGATTCGCTCTGAAGGTCACAAAGATTTGGGAAGAATATATCTCTGGAAATATCTTTTATACATGACCTTCGTGTTGTTCTAACAAATAAATTCTAACCTGCAAAATTATGTAGTTTGACAAATTCTTTAAATGTAACAGCCGGTTTTTCAAACGCTTGTTATTTTTGACAATAGTTTTGTGTTTTTTTGGTATCTATAGTTTTAAAATATCAGATTATCTAGAGGATAAAAAAGCTTGGGACGAGTTTTGCTCCCACTCTAAAACTAACATTCTAACAAGGGAAAGGTTTCTTGTTCGCTTCTTTACTTTACCTTAAAAAGATTGAAGTGGACAAAAAATTAAAGTGATCACTTTATTTCCTAATTTTACTTATGTAATCTGAGTTTTGTGACGTGTCCAAGAGCCCTGTAAGGTCTAAAGGAAATAAAGCACTTTGAATTTTGATTTTTTTTTAAATTTTGTTTAAACTTTTTGTTAACTAAACATTTTGTTCGTAAAACAACCGGTTTTTCCATTAAATTTAAAAGTTTTTTTATACTTTTAAATAAATTAAACGTAGAGTAGGACATCCTCCGACCAGGTGGGGTGACGTTATGCGAAAGTCTGCTGGCAGATGCTGGATGCGGCAAGCTGAAGACAGGGTGCTATGGCGATCATTTGGGGAGGCCTATGACCAGCAGAGGACTAATATCGGCTGATGATGATGAAGATAATGATGAAAAAAAAATCTAGGTGATCACTTTATTTCCTAGTTTTACTTGTGTAATTTGAAAATATTTAGTATTTGTTCGTCCCATCGGATAATAAGAGTGAGGGAATATACAGCGCACCGTGTTAGGGGCATAATTCTTTGGTTAGCACACACACTTGTACAACATAATTGATGGTTAAACAAACTTACCAAGTGACGTTTGTCCATTATTGTATGAGACGTTTACATCAGTAATCAAATCTCGTAATACAATAATTGACGTCCCGTGAGGTAATGATTGTCTCAATTAAGACTGGCCGCCAACGTGGTCGAAAATACATCTAGGAGGACTATACTTATCTTTTATTTAGTTTTATCTTATACCGGTATGTAGTCCCAATAAATAAACATCAATACGGAATACGTGTTAATAATTCCCACTCCATAATGGTTATTTCGAACAATGCGCACACTTTGCTCCCAATGGATTAAAAGTTTAAATCCTATCCAACGAAATCCAACAAGCTGATATTAAAGGTTCGAAGTTTTCGCAATTTCAGGGATGCTTAAGCGACTTTCTGACACATGAGATGAGGATTAGAAGGGGATAGTGAGTGAATGTTTGAATATCCTCTCACGCGATAAAGTATGAATTAGGATATAATTATTATGTAAAATTATTTTTAATTTAACGTAAGTTACTTTATTAACAAAGAAAATTACAATCACCTAATAGAATTAAATTTTAATTTAACTAATTCTCTATTTTTTTTACTAATTTGAATTAGTATTTACAACTAAAACAATTGAGCTAACTGCAAACTGTTGCAAACAATCTGCAGGTAGCTCAACCGCGGGACGCTTCCGACTGGTATTGATATGGATTGACCAGTCGGAAGCGTCCCCAAGGCGCTGGCGCTGACTGCATTGCCCCGCTGTATGGCAGTGTTGATGCGCTGTGCCAGATAACACGTAAGTTAAGCTAAGCTGGGCACATATTGCATAACTTCTTGCATCTGCAAGGCGCCAAATGTATGAAAAGAGACGAAAACATTTTTCGTCATCGTAAACTAATGCACAAGGACAGCACTAAATGGTGGTATGGTTTACTCCCGGCCTACACTCACAGGTAGGCCCAGTGGTTTGTCAATGCGACACGTCACGAGGATTTGTAATTTCTGTTGAATAAGAACATTTTAAGCGGCTCACAATGCAAAACAATACAGCCAAAAATTATGCTCGTCTCGACTATATATCCTTCATGGCTATTGGCATTCGCCTAAGCCATGAAGTAATGTAGTTTTTCTTGACAAGCTTTTGACACTGAGGCTGAGTCGAGACAAGCGCAATTTTTGGTTGTATTGTTTTGCATTGTGAGCCGCGTAAACTGTTCATATTTTAAAAGTTATAACACTTATTAGATAAAGGTTTATGTAGCTTTTCAAAAGCGAGAAGTAAAAAAAGACATTTTTCTTTCTCCTAGCGATTTCGGTGTAAAAGAGGGTAACCTACATAATAATACATTACGCCTCCCAGACGTGTCAAATAACGTAACTAAATTCAAAATGTCTCCTTATATCTATTTACCAAAGCTTTCGAGGCTCAGTTCTGTAATAAAGTTTCACGAAAAAGCCAACTTTTAGTTTTCCAGACGTTTGAGACGCATAATCTTCAGATTGTGGGATCCTGCGCGATGACACGAAAAATTCAATTATACAAACTGAGCAATTCGCACGGCCTAATGTACGACTCAAGGTGCGTTCACGTGGTTCTAGTAAGTTTTTATCATATAAAACAACAAATAGGTATTTTGACGTCTTCTGTTATCATTAAAACTATATTGGTATTCTCTATGGGGTCCGAAAAAGAAGAACCTATTAGCTCCACTTGTAGACCAAGTCACCATCTCTTCACTTCACTCACTTAGCTTTGGTGTCTTCGATGAGTAGGTGAAAGTTAAATGATTATGATTATGAAGTTTATATTATCAAAGCAAACACATCCTTATCATATCAGCCCACAAAGTCCATTGCTGGACACAGGCCCTTTACGATTACGATGCCACACACAGCTCAATCTTGTGCCGCCTCCATATATCGGCCGGCTCCCAAAGTACACACGCAGAAAACAATTGTTGCTTATAAAATATAGAGAAGTTTTATCGCTCCCTCTATGGACAAAGGACAGAGTAAAACGGTAACATCATCCCACTCTAATTTTACGTGCAAAAACAAGTTTGATCCGTTAATTGGACAGGGTTAGTGGAATCTGTGTTTAGACGTTTGCTCGCCACACGCACTGTTTATTTCTCTGACAGCTGTTAAAATCCGATCTCGCTTTGGCTGCATCAAGAAGTGAAAAAATCCAGACCTGATCACATCTTCAAGATGACGTTTAAGAAGTGGTCACAGCAAGCCTGCACGACTGGAAATACCACTCGCGTTGTCATGCCATCTTGGTTGTTGCTGCTACTAGCTCCAGCAGACTATCAAACCCGTACCAACTCCCGTACCCCGCGGTTGAATCTAATCAAAGTTTACGGTCGCCCCTGCGGTTTTTGCCGAGTTACCTTGATTTGAGGTGAGCCCTTGCGATGGGGAAGCTGATTTATCTTTTTATGGGTTTTGCTAAATAATTTATAGCAGGTGACTGAGATAAAAAGTGTTTCTTCACAGGCGTTTTGATATTTTACTGTCGTTTAGTTTTTTAGAAAAGAGGTAAGGTTTATCTTTTTGCTTTTAATTCCTATTCATAATACTTACTAGCTCATAGGTTAGTCAAACCGAAGCTTTTAACGTATGTGAGCAGTGACACAAGAAGAGAAAAACAAATAAGACTTTCTAAAATAGAATATAGGACATTTTGAAAGAAGCATGATATTACAGGGTATTTTATTGTGTAGTGATGTGTAAGTATGATGCACCCTCTAAACCTCTTTAAAAACATGAATATTCCTTCACATTACTTGGAGCGACTGCGTCCGACCGCATTTTTATTCCGCAGTTTATTCAATGGGTTAAAATCTCGAGAATTCATCGATAAACATGACGTGAATGCACTCTAGACTAAAATTATAAAATGCATGTTTTATCCCGAGACTCTACAAGCGTTTTTAGGGTTCTGTACCCAAAGGGTACAAACGGTACATTACTAAGCGTACGCCTGTCCGTCTGCGGGTTGTATTCTCATGATCCGCAAAAGGTATACAATTGAAATTAGAATATGTATTTCTTGCAGCTATAAAAAAAACGTATCTACCTATAAAAATAATATAAAATGTAAAATTTATGAGGACTTCCATATAAAAAATGTCATATTATTTTGTATATTTTGCTCTACTTTTGTCGAAGCTGTAACTCTTGAACCGTTATAGGTTCAAGAGGTTAGTTGAAATCCGCGTCATGATGACTTTTTGGTGTTTTTAATATTTTTTAGTTCAGTTTTTTAAGATTCCTTTTCCTAAATAGTTATATACGATGGTAAGGAACCTTCAGTGTGCGGGTCAACTCGCACTTACCCGGTATTCGTTTTAATATAAGTTATAATAACCTCTATGCCTTGAGTGGAAAAGCAAGAAGTGTATTTATGACTCACCGTAGCCATCATATGAAAATGAAAATGACGGAAAGGAAAATGAAAATAAACTATTTTCTTCTCTCGGATTCTATTTCCCTACATAATTTCGTTAAGATCCGTTCAGTCGTAAATAAGATAAAAGACGGCAAGGCAGAGAGAGTTACCATTGCATTTAAATTGTATGAAGGCATGGGTGGATGCATACGTAGATACGAGTATTGATGAATATGCATTTTTTTACAAAAAAAGAATAAAAAAATAATGAAGCCTGAATTTTAGACAATGAAAACCTAAAAGATTTTATACCTTTTTGCCCCAAAGTGATAAAATCTTTTGGTAAATCCATCATGAATAATAGCTACAGGATATTTTATAAAGTTAACAGGGTTTTTTTTAAGTTAATGGGAATAAGCTAAAATATATCATTAAGTAAGTAGATATTGTATATAGCTACCTACTTTTAGCTTATTAGTCTGTATATCCAATATTTGATTTTTTATTTGTACACTTTCTCTACCTGTTCCATCGCCTCTCCAATAACTCTAAGGTTTGCTGGAAGAAAACTCTTATTAAGGGTTAAGCTCGCCTATATACATAACCTATTATATAAGTTCATGCTATGTATTACTGTGTGTACGATAAAAAAATACAGAATTACACAATAGATTCACAGGATAAAATGATTAAAAAGTTATATTCTGTGTATTTTGATTAAGTATTTTCAGATTGTATGAAAAAAACGTAGGTAGAGTAAAAAGTCCTTTTAATACGACAGATAATAAAACTTCCTATGACACAATTTTTATTATTCTCTCCCTTTTCTAACATATAAAATATTTTCTCTACACACACTTTTTATCTTAAACAATGGGTCAGTATGTACCTACTTATAGTATTATTTGTTGAACCCCACTGACCGGAGCAACCCCTAGAGTAAAGTAGCGCCCTCAACTTATTTAAATGAACCAACAAACCTCCGAGAATAACCTCAACCAATAAATTCAACAAAAAAAAACAAAATCACTGCAAAAAGAACGCTTATAGTGTAAACTCCCGATCATACCCACATTTTTTTACAATTACTTGAGGACATCTAACACTAGTTTTTTTCTAAACATAAAATTATAAAAAAAAATTAAAACTACTGTAACGAGTTTGATTTTTCACAGTCCTGACTAATAACGAATACAAATAATCATAATTAATTGCTTGTATCTACAAATATTATGATGCGGTCTAGCGATTCACTCTCCGGTTTTTACTCTTTGTTTTTACAATCGTAATTTTAATATATACGACGAGGGCGCTACTTTTCCTCTCATAACTCTCTAACAATGTGCCTTACATCGTACTTCCGGTGCCTTACTTACTTCCGGTGACGTCTTGCTATGGCCGCATTTTTGAGTCAGCACTGATAACTTAAATATTTATGAGGTCATAATTATTGTACATGACTGTTTTTACAATGTACCGGAATCACGACCCTTATATTTAACACTAGCTTCCGTTCATAGCTTCGCTTGGGCTTAAAATAGAATATTAATGCATAAAAAGTTGTGCTAGTCTCATCTCACTAATATTATAAACGTGAAAGTTTAGATGGATGGATGGATAGATAGATGGATGGATGTTTGTTCCTTTATCACGCCAGAACGGCTGATAGGATCTGGATGAAATTTGGCACAGAGATAGATTATAGTCTGGAATAGAACAGAGGCTACTTTTTATCCCGGAATTCCCACGGGAACTACGCGGGTGAAACCGCAAGGCGCTGCTAGTATTATAAACGTGAAAGTTTAGATGGATGGATGGATAGATAGATGGATGGATGTTTGTTCCTTTATCACGCTAGAACGGCAAAACGGATCTGGATGAAATTTGGTACAGAGATAGATTATAGTCTGGAATACGACATAGGCAACTTTTTATCCCGAAATTCCTACGGGAACGGGAACTACGCGGGTGAAACTGCGAGGCGCTGCTAGTAACTAATAATTCAGTAGCTTAGTAGACCTTGATACAACGTAAGTCGTATCGGCCTGCCGCCGCCGCCGCCGTCTTTTTCATTGGAATATGAGATTAAGGAAATAGAGAATGCACCTGTATTCTTATATTCTTATATATTTTCACACTACAGCACAAGACTTGACGAAGAAGCGGCCACACAGACATCGCAACATCATGACACTTGTTGGCGGGTCTGGGGTATACACATCGCTGGCCGTTAACAAATCTTGCCGTTAACAAATATTTGCGCGCACACTAGTGCACTTTCCTATGTAGTGCGCACATGACTAGTTTCTGAAATTTATTTTATTATTTGACAGGAACTTTCTTAATTCCGTAAGTACTAAGGTTCTACAATAGCTTCAGTTTTATTTCAAAGTTAATTTATTTAAATTTACGCTTTGCTGTAAAGTTTTTCACTTTACAGCAAAGCGCTTAAATAAAACTAACACAAAAGCTAATAAAAGCACTATTATTACGAAACAAGTTATAGTTTAAACCAGATTAAACTGGTTCGTGCAAGATCAAGCCGTTTACGCTCACACGTAAACTAGGTTACCGAATTATTTATGAGCAAGGGGAGGTTACACGGTAGGAATTTTCCAGCCAGCCCTATGCCGGCTGTAACATAATACAGTAGATTCGAAAATCATCAGCGTCGTTTTGCATTGCATCATCGGCTATCGAGTACCTACAATAAAGTAGGAAATTCTTAATGTTCGGTATTTATATCTTATTCATAAAAAAACTAAAAAATAGTCATTGAATCCCTTAGTTTCAATTTCTGTCTTTATTTTACAGGACAAATACTAATCCCTTTGGAATAAACTTTTATGGCACCACTTCCGGATCATTTTCTATATAATAGCGAAAAAAACTAAATCGGTTCAAAATTGACGGGAGAGAAATTAAAAAAAGGGAGAAATAATTCTGAACAATGTGCTTTTTCATAAAACTTACAATACAAAATGGCTTGAGTTAACGCAGTGATGATTGTTATTATATTATATTTTATAATATTATGATCGTTTTGAGGTAGATTATTATTTTGCGACAACTTTATAAAAATACAAAGATTTTGAAAAACCTGTTGAAAACTTTGACCTTATATCGTACTACAAACTAATTTTTTAAACAAAAATAATAACACACTGAGGGAGATTTTTGCTGACGGTGAGTAAAAACAACTGGAAATAAGCATACCTGAAGCTTGACTTTAAAGATGTTATTTTAATAGTCAGTTGTCAGACTGCCTTTGCACACCGTGTATTCAAAGCTTAACAGAAACATAGCACTACAGCCTTTAAGGTAAACTGCGATAAGTGAACGGTTGAAATACTGAGCTTAGGAATTGAAATGCTTTACTATGGCTTTGAAAATCTACTCGTTGTAAAGTTTACGCAAGATAAACTACTACCAATCTAAATCCCTGTTTACTAACTGAGCTGTAACCACTTTGTTCGCAGGACAGACTTCACCTAGTTTATCAATAAAAGCCCGCGGTTACGTTTGCACCATTAATTTGCCCCATTAATGGTGCAGACGTAACTGGTTAGTTATGTTTGCACCATTGATTGATAGGGAAAAGAAATAACACACAAACAGACCGTATAAAATACGTAGGAAAATACTGTGACACTTATTGTCAGATGTGACACTTACTGTCAGATGTGACAGAAAATGTCCCACATGCAAGATGATCAAGGAAAACAGACTGTTTCGGTTAAAATTGACAGTGAATGTCAAATTGACAGAAGAAGTCAAAACTGAAACCGTCATATCTCAGAAGATACTTAAGTTTAATCAATTCAATTATTTGCTGAGTCAACCTCTATTTCAAGCGCAGGGCCATAGAGGTCGAGCCACCTTATTTTTACTACCATCCTTTTGTGTCTGACACTGTCGCTTTAACAACAGCATGTTCAAATTGAGGCTATGCGACACAAAATTCTGTAGATTCTGTGAAGAGGCAGAGGAAATGCCTCTCCATCTGCTAGGAGAGTGTGGAACACTGATGCAAAAATATAGCACTCGTCTGAACAAGCACCTGCTCAGCCCAGACCATATAACTATATATAGATATAACCCAGAAGAAAGTCCTCCAGTTCCTAACATTATCAAGTGTTCCAATGTGTGTTCCTATGGTTTAATAAATGAACTGAACTGAACTGAACAGCTGCAAGGGTAAGTGGCGAATTATGAACGCCGCAGCTTTAGGGTTTAGGTTTTTAACATAAAAATGGCGATATCAATTAAGAAGAAGAAGAAGAGAAGAAAAATATTTATTTAATTAGGCCTATAATGGCCGCAGTAATACGAAAGCCACCATGAGCATATATATATAAATAAAAAATGACAGGTTTTTCAAATTCTTGCAAACCCACCACTGAACTGCGATCGCCAGCCCGCCTCCCAAGCGTGGCGATTATGGCAAACGCCTCTTACATTTCTAGTACTTACTGGACGGGCTTTAGCTGATATCATCATCACACCCATACACGTCCACTGCTGGACAAAGGATCCTCCATAGGACAATACAAAGATCGGTCTTGAGCCGCCTTCCACGATCAACTCCCTGCGACGGCTACGATGTCGTCATTGGTCGAAGGTCCGCAGCACTCTGTTTCTCGTTGCATGGGCTGCCACTCGAGAACCTTAAATCCCCAGTCATTAATTGCGGCTTTGTCTTGATTTGGCATACGATTTATTGTATCATGAAGAGATCATCGTTTGACTACTATCTAACCTGATGGTAAGTGACGATGTATGCAGGAGGTCAAGAAGATATCTATGAACGTCAATAAATAATAATAATAAATAAATAAATAATGTATTCACACAGCATTATCTAGCCCCAAGCTAAGCAGAGCTTGTGTTATGGGTACTAGATAACTGATATACGTAATACAATACATTACATACATAGATATTTTTTTATTAAACATAGAAAACGACCAGAACACCCGGAACAAATACTTGCAGATCGTACAAATATTTTTTCCAAGGCGGGAATCGAACCGGCAACCTCTTGCATCGCAGGCGGACCTTCGCCCACCGCGCCACAGAGGTCGTCAATGTCATGAAGAGACCCAGGTTGTAGCTGGCCGGAAAAACAGAAGCAGCAACAGAGTTTCAAACCTTAGGAGTACGAACGGTAAAGGTAAGGATAAAGATATGGGTAACATTGATCACCTTATCTAATCTAATCGTCTCTGGTAATAGGAAATGAGGTCTGCTAAACAAACACTGTATAATTTCAATGGCGAAACATCACGTTTTCAATTTAGTTCGTGTCCCTTATAGAACATGCTTATGGAAAGTGGTTGAGGTAGCCAGCTATTTCGTTTGGAATTTAGAATTTCATTTATATTAATAAATAATTCTAGAAAATTCACACAGCATTATCATTAGGGGAGGCTCATGCCTATGTCCAGCTGTGGACAATCAGTTGATGATGATGAGTACCGCATCATCTAGCCCTAAGCTATTTAGACTTTACTCATTCCTGTATTAATTATTATGTCTTGTTTCTGCCCGCGGCTTTGCACGCGATGTTTCTACGGAAAGGTTAAAAAGGTAATTTATATCTCATCATCCCATGGGAACTGATTTATGGGATAAAAAGTAGACTGTGTTTTATTTCAGGCTTAGAACTACCTGCATGCAAAATTTGAAATTTGCCAAGTTCATCATCGTCATCGTCAGCCTAAATAAGTCCACGGCTGGACATAGGCCTCACCTAATGAGCGCCATAGCTCCTTGTCTTCAGCTTGACGCATCCAGCATCTGCTAGTAGTCTTTCGCAAATCGTCATCCCACCTGGCCGGAGGGCGTTCTACACTACGTTTACCGAGTCGCAGTCTCCATTTAAGAAGACGTTTACCCCAGCCAACTTCATAGCCGGAGGTAATAATACGAATGAATTGGCTCTTCTCAAGATCTCAACACTTTTTACGGCGGAAGTATTAGATACGAGACGGCATAATTTGGCATAATTTCAACATTCGTGTTTTCATTTGGATTATATCTACCCAAAATCAGATGGTAGTTAATTAGATTAATTAAATAGCGCTACCCGCATTAATTGGTTTCCCGCGGCCTTCACAGGTAGTCTGTCCACTTGTCTACCCTCACTGCAGATTTTTATATAATCTAGCCTATAGTCAAGGCCTTGTCTAGACTGTTCATGCTTTAGGATAAAAACTGAAATGGCTTGAAGCATTACGCCCTGCCTTACGTTTAGGTAACTTTACAGCATGTCCATTATTTGCCTGTGCCAATTATTGTGAAGGGTCCAATTCAAGTTTAATTGTCAGTTTTCAGTTACCAAAGTGGACAACAAACAAGTTAAAAAACGACATCGGTCAGGTATAATTGTACGTATCACACGATAAGATCGAATTTGATGAGTAATACTACGTTTACATTCAACTACTGGTAGTACCTATAGTAATAAAAATAAATTAATCACTTGTCTTGCCCATAATGTATGTCACTCCAGCGTAACGGAACTTATCATATGGGCGAGTTAAATCCCTAGAACTAAAAGAACCTAAAATAATGATTTTTTAAATTTCCCTTTTTTGGCCCTGATCTTTTTTTAAAAAAAAAATTTTTTCAAGCTAATCATTATTTTCATTCAGAATCGGGTCGCAAAACACTTTATTTATACAAAAGATTTGCGATTTTTTTTATAAATACAAAAGATTTGCGATTTTTTTATAGATTAGTCCAGTCCATGTCCAGCTGTGGCACTAATCTATATTAGTGTCACTGCTGGACATAGGCCTCTCCTAATGAGCGCCATAGCGCCCTGTCTTCAGCTTGACGCATCCAGCACCTGCCAGCAGTCTTTCGCAAATCGTCATCCCACCTGGTCGCTATGTTTGCTGAGTTACGGTCTCCACTCAAGACATCATCATCAGCCTATGCTGATGATGATGATGATGATGATGATGTCCAGTCCATCCCAAGGTTGCCTAAAAGAGATCGCTCATAGCCATAAGGCTTTTTTGTACTTCTACTACTCGTAGCATTTATTTCTGTCCTGTTTTCTGGTTTTGTGTGGTACATAAATAATTATCTATCTGTCTTGCAACATCCATGCCCACGGTAGTTAACGTTGTAGGCAAGAACTAGAACCCATCGCGTGTCTAAGCTGATTACCGCCACATGAACAAGCCTCTACTCCGTCAGTTCATAAACTATATATCGCTTCAATAAACGAGCAATACAGCCGTGCCGTAAGAATCGACCTCTCCAACTTAACCAATGTATGTATGTTCAAGGGGTTTGGTCTCATTCAAACTGATTCTTGCAAGGGTTTATTCCTAACTATACAATACAATAATAATTACAACTAATATTTACACTTAAATCTATTTTCTAAAAATCTAAGCCGTCACCAGAAGGCAAAGTGCCCAGAATGCTGGCAGCATTGCCACGTTGAATGGCAATGCTAATTCGTTAACCGAAATAAAAGCCAGCATTCCGATCACCTGTGGATTCTATTAGGAGTTTAGATAGATCTTTGTATACTCCATGTGCCCCAGGACCCCAAGAACCTAGGGTTTCCACCCCAAACGGCTCGAATAGGTAACCTCGGTAAATAAATAAATAATAAATAAATTCTTAACTTGTATTTGATGCAATAAATTTACTTTACTTTCCTTTACGGTGTGGCGGACGGAGTAGACCCTCAACACGACTGTCGGCTTTTACCCAACGTACTTTTAAATTTATTTTTAACCGGCACCTTCCAATTTCCTATGTTTCTAAATGGGTTTCTAATGCAGTAAAACAGATTACGGTGACTCACCCTTAACGAAGGTACCTACTGATGTAGAATCTATACATTAGAGAAACAAGTTCACCGATATTTATGAACGAAAAAAATTACAATCAATGAAGACAAAGAAATTAGAAAATGTATGTATGTAACAACTGAGATAGTTTTCGAAAAAAATAAGTGATAATTTTGTTGATTTATCCTACTGTGTAACTGCTATGATAAAGGAATTTTATGGACCCTATATTTTTTTTCAAAAAAGGTCGTTGGTGATTTATGGCAAATGACTTTTCCGCTAGTTATTTTATTAATTAATTAATTTTATTTATTCTTTATTGCACGAATAATATACATATACAAAAAGAGTTCTCTTCTAGCAAAGCTTATTGGGAAAGAGAGACAAAGTAAAGCAGAGATAATACTAAAAACCTTTAAAAATAAGTACTGGCTCATTGCTAAGGAATCAATCAAACATCACACTGCGGCACGTGGCATAAACAGCACTAGCGACATATACCACGTTTTTGAGATGTATATACTTACTAGCAGCGCCTCGCGGTTTCACCCGCGTAATTCCCGTTCCCGTGAGAATTCCGGGATTAAAATTAGCCTATGTTCTATTCCAGACTATAATCTATCTCTATGCCTTCTGGCGGGATTGAGTAACAAACATCCATCCATCTATCCATCCATCCAAACTTTCACATTTATAATATTAGTGAGATGAGATTAGTGAGATTGGCTGGAACGTGTTCCTAACTGTAGGTACCTACTTAGGTCACGATTATGCCTATGTAGGCCACGTGTGGGTTACATAATTTAATTTCATGCTAAGGTATACTATAAATATTCGTTAGGTTTCTCTCAAGCATACAGGTATAAGCAGGAGCGTATTTTTGATTCGCTGTCAAATTTTAGGTAATGGTTTCACAAGATAAATAGATAGATATTATTTATTGAAAGAAAGATAACATATTTTTGGTTCTTAGTATCTTAAATCCTGAGATTGTCGAAGATAGGGAGAAACAGCGCTTTTATGATGATCTGCGTACGGCCAGGAATCGGGCATCCCTGTGGTTTTATCAGGAAAGACTCAGAACGTATATTATGTCGACGACCTCCTGTGGCGCAGTGGGCAAAGGTCCACCTGTGACGCAGGAGGTTGCGGGTTCGATTCCCGCCTTGGGACAAATGTTTGTACGTTCTGCATGTATTTGTCCGGGTGATCTGGTTGTTTTCTATGCATAATAAAAAAAACTACCTGTGTTTTGTATTGTATTATGTATATCATTTTATCTAGTACCCATAACGCAAGCTGTGCTTAACTTAGGGCTAGATGATGCTGTCCAGCATTATTTATTGCTATAAATTTCATTATAATGTTACCACACATCAAAATAGTGTGGTTCTACCTTAAAGCCTTGTCACCACATAGTAATTTAACTAAGTCAATTTGTTATTAGTTAAGCCTCATTAGCGCGGCTTCTGTCCTGTCATTACAGTGATAGACATGTAGATAATAAGGGAGGATAATATTTTGAAAAGGTTCAGGTTAAGTACAAGGTGGATTTCTAGGGTTTTATGTGGACGACCGATGTGGCACAGCGAGAGAAGGTCCGCCTGCAACGCAGGAAATTGCGGATTCGGTTCCCACCGTGAGAATTTTTTTTGTACGATCTGCAATTTTCCCGGGTGTTCTGGGTATTTTCTATGTATATTAAAATAAAGAACTATCGATGTATAATGTTATTATTATGTATATCAGATATCTAAGAAGCCATAACACAAGCTCTGCTTATCTTGGGGCTGGATGATGCTGTGTTGATTGTCCAGCATTATTTATTTATTTATGAAAGAGCTCACCAGGGTCCAAATTCTTCTAACCAATCGATTTACTATGGCAGTAGAATCGCAGAATCGTTCATAGATGAAAAAAAACAAAGAGGTGCATGCACTGCTATTTTCACGAAGATAATGATAGTAAAGAATAACAACTTACTGATTTTGGTTGACCTTGACACTTACGATACGCGGCCCTTCATCTATAGTTTCTTTCATCACATGTTAAATGCCAAAATTTGTTATTGTGAGACGATACCATTGTTATTATAAAGCGTAGGTAAGTTCCGTTCAGCTGTTTAGGCGAAACAGGAACACAGGTAACAGATAGACAAACAGGCTGAGTTATTTTCGAATTTATAATATTAATACTAAGCATGATCCAAAAATAAATTGAGCACAATTTTTTTTTGTATGTGAAAAAGCTCAACCATAAAATAAAAATATTCTTAAAAGTTAATGTTCACGAACGTCTCACAAACTTAGTAATTTACTTTTAGGTAGCCACAAAACCGCTGGAACCTAATCATACTTTCCTTCCCAAGAGAAAACTTTTGTCAGTAACATGAAAAATATAAAACATAGTTGAGTAACGGCCAAAGACCCGTACATTCTCTTATTTCAAGATTTAAAGGATTTTTTTATTAGTTTTGGTGATTTGTTGTGGTTTGGTGCTGTGGTGCCGGCTTAGAATTTGCACCACCCCAACTCTTCCCGTGGGTGTCGTAAGAGGCGACTGAGGGACAACTTCTGAAAAATCACGACTCAATCATGATGTGATTAACCTTAACAAAATCATCAGTCCAGGATCGGTCGTCCTTCGTTTTAGGCGATTTGCCATCCGTCAACTTTGTCAAGGTTGTCACCACGATTGTCAAGATTGTCAAGGCGCACAGCACTCAGTACAAAAATTTGCATACAAACATAGGGTGCTATTAGCACCCTATGTTTGTATGAACATAGGGTGCTATTAGCACCCTATGTTTGTATGCAGGGTGCTATTAGCACCGTGCTAACCTCATAATCCTCCCCTGTCGGTAGTCGGGTAAATATAGACTCGATCATAAGATACATTTCACATTGACAAAATGGTTTCCCACAAGCTTCAAACGAGTGGTCCGCGAGCTGTCTATTGTTATTTTGGTCTAATTAGTAACAAACTAATCCTATGGGCTCCTCATATAAAGTATGATATACATAATCTATGGTAGATATATCCTGTGGTTACAGTGTAAAAATGTAATGTTATCTGTGTGAATAAAAAGTGCCAGTTCATTCCAAACTGAAATAGAGTTTTATTATATCTATCATCTGATAGCGTCAATATGAAATACATCCATGTATTTATGAGCTTGGGGCTAGATAATGCTGTGTGAATTGTCCAGCATATTATTATTTATAATGTCTAAATTTTACGTGTTAAAGCCAATATTTCAATGCACACGTCTTTCGAGAGTGGTCCCAGTTGCCGGAAGAAAAATAAACTTAAATCTATCCGGCGACTGGGACCGCGGTCCCAATACCTAGCGGTCCCAGTTGACGGAAGCCTCCATTTTTAAGCAGTGAGGTAGCGCCTCTGGCCTGCGACAAACTTAAGGGATATCCACTGGAGACGGGCAGCAGCGCCTCCTGTAGAACAATGTCACCATCAAACAGCGATCCCCAACCCGCATGCCCATTGCCCAGGGTTATGGGCACTACTCCTCATATGATACAAGCCAATTAGGTCCTTATCAATACGAGACCTGCATCCAGCAGTAAACCAAAGTTAAAATATTATCTGTTACTTAGATAAGAAAGCAAATAGCTATTAAAAATGTTAGTAATGGATATTAAAATCATACATTTATCGTGTTTTTATTAAGTGAAACGAATTTGTTTTAATGGGGCTTCATTCGGAATTAGTAACAGTTTTTGGATCTATCTGTTAACCCTAGAAGCGTTAGGTCGGGTATTTTGTATCGGCATTAGTTAGTAATTTTTTATACACACATACCAAAACTAAACTCAACCGAAAATGAACAAGATCGATAGGTAACTATGTAAGATATGGTACGATAAGTTGATTATTCCGAAAAAATACTATCAGACTAAATCCCTTAATTTTTCACTGTTTTTAAGTTTTGCGGGATACTAATACCTCGAGAAAATTTAAGGGAAAATAATTTTCATAATAATAATTCCTACAAACTATTTATCGACATAGCTCAAAGGATTAGCTGAAGTGGCAGTGGGCTGGCCATATCTCGAGAAGAACCAACAACCGCTGGGGTAAACGTGTTCTTGAGTGGAGACCGCGACTCGGCAAACGTAGTGTAGGACGCCCTCCGACCAAGTGGGATGACGATTTGCGAAAGACTGCTGACAGATGCTGGATGCGGCAAGCTGAAGACAGGGCGCTATGACGCTCATTAGGGGAGACATGTCCAGCAGTGTACTAATAGGATGAGGATGACAAACTATAAATGATAAAATATGATTTGAGAATATGGGTAAATATGACCACTTGTCACAAAGTCTTGAAGTTATTTTATCTCATGTCGGGTTATTGAATCGTCACTAATCCGGTTAACTTTAAATTATTTGTTTTTCACGCAAAGAGAAAGTAATTTTCAGTTGCAGTTTTATTCTATTATAAATATTGTGGGCAGAGACACCTATTTAAATAAAAAGTTCCTATAATAATGAAGGCAAAAATACTTTTCATTCTCGCTATAGCTACAATGGCTTTAGCTGACTGTGATATGGATTCGGAAGCCTCGTGCGGTAATTCGGAAGAAACAACTAAACATTCAACTTTACCAGAAATTTCCAAATCAACATTGGATAATGGAAAGGCTTTTTACGATGTCAATAACGCAGCTGAATTGTACGAGGAATACTTGCAACGTTGGGGGAAGGAGTATGCGGTTGGAGAAAAGGACAAACATTTCGAGGCTTTCAAAAAGTCATTGGACATGATAAACAAAGTTAATGCTAACGCTACGTGGACGGCTGATTTAAACCAGTATTCTGACATGCTTCCAGCCGAACTCAAATATTTAACAGGGGTTAAGAAAATAGATTAAGCCACATTCTCAATTACTTCACTATCATGGTGGTTGATGCTTTACCATGTTCAATAGAAAAGGTAACATAATTTTGTTTCCGTTTTGTTCTATGTTTCATTTTTCATATAACATACTCAGCAGGTCGTCTCTCAAATGTATTTTAAGCGTAGGTACATATACGAATCTAGCTACGAGCTGATTTTTGCCCGTTTATGATCGATGCTGTTTATGTTCTTATTATAATGCTTTTTATATTTCATCCTCTGATTCAAATAATAGTTTATAGTTGAAATATAAATAAAACTTTTCGGAAAAATATGAATATTCATTTTTATTTTCTGTCCTAGAACAGGCGAGATAATTTCATATGTAAATAATTAAAAAACTAATTAAGTGAATAATTTTTTATATTATATTTTTTCGGATTACGGTGATCCATAGTTTGTTAGTAATTCTTATTGCTAAAGAGGTCTCAAAATAATCAGAATCAGAATCAAAAATAAATGTTTATTTTTAACTGTTGTACAAAAAAGATCATGTTTAAAACGTGTAGAGTTCTAGCTTTATCTATATTAGACATACAATTCAAAGTTTGAAATCTAAGTATACTTTTTTGAGTATGCTTTTAGGTGCCAATTTGTTTATTTTAGGGACTAAAAATAAGACGCACTTACAATAATAATTACTAACATTTGTCAAAAAATTCTTTGAGCGAATAGAATGCATCTGATTCTCACTGTATTTTTTTACAAATTTTTTACATATCTAAAGTTTTAAGTTCTATGGGAAGATTATTGAAATTTTATTGTAATTTTTTTATGGCTGTGATGAAATTGCTCTTGTGATACAGTTTGTTATTTACTTCAGTGATACAAATATTGAATTTATGCTTGACTTTTGTGAGGATGCACGAACAGATTTCTTATCAAAAATATATTGCTCATTGCTCTTTACAAAAATACAGATTTCTAGATTCGAAATGATGGAGGTGAGACGAGGTCAGAGTCAATATTTTTAGCTTTTTAAAAACATTTCGGAGCAAATCAGTGTTCTTTGAATACACATACATACATCTCATTGATAATTTTACTTTTTAATTATTTCTTTGGCATAGAAAATAAATGTTAGCTAGTTAGAGAAACTAGTTATAATAAATGACAAGTTTACTTCATTAAAATGCAATAGTTTAACAAATGAAATAAATGCAGCTAGCGTCTTGGTCACACTTCCGATTGGTATTGATATGGATCAGTTGAGCTACTTGTAGATTGTTTACAATAGTCTGCACTTAGCTCAATTGTTTCAATTGTAAATACTAGTTTTAATTTAATTCTATTATTTGATAGTAATTTTCTTTGTTAACAAATAATTAATCTACAAAAACTAAAACTCTGTTCTTATTCATTTGTTATCTTATCGCCTAAAAAGAAAACAAAGGCTTAACTTTTTTGTCTGTCTGCCCGTCTGTTTGTTCCGGGTTATCTCCGAAACCGCTGAAGCAATTTTCACGAGATTTTTACTGGCAGATAGCTGATTCTATAGTGGGTATCATATAGGTACTACTTTGGTTTTAGAAAAATAAAATCCATGAACTTGTGAATTCATGTTTTAATTTATACAAAGTACGGGTAAATATGACCACTTCGAAGCCTTTTAATTCTTTCATCTCGCGTGGGGTTATTGAATCGTCTCTAATCTGGTAAACATGAAATAATTTGTGTTTCAGACGCCAATAAATATGAATTTTCAGTTTTTTCAGTTGCATTGTTTTGTAAAATTAGGAAGCAGAGCCACAGTTTTATAAAAAAAACGATAAAAATGAATAGGAATATACTTTTGATTCTAGCTATAGCTGCTATGGCTTTAGCTGACTGTGATATGGATTCCGAATCCTCATGTGGTGATTCGAACGAAAGAGCTGAAGATTCAAATTCATCTGTACGGGTTAATGTCAAAAGAACATTCAACGAAAAAAAATATATCTACGACCTAAAGAACTCAGCTGCACTGTACGTGAAATATATGCAAGATTACGGAAAGATATATCCAACGATTCTTGAACTTCTGAGACACTACGATGCTTTCAAATACTCGGTGGACATCATTAACACAGTAAATGCTGGCAATGTGGGGTGGGTGGCTGGTTTGAGTTATATAACAGACATACCTCTAGAAGATCTCGGTAATCTCAATGGGGTTAAGAAAATAGCATATTAGGCCACATCTTCATTTACTTAAATGAGACGGCGGTCATAGCTAAACCATTGATATAAAAAAAATAACAGGTTCCAGAAATTGGTCGTAATTATTTTTCCGTTTTGATCTACGTTTGAATTTTCATACTGCATACAGACCGTTCACCGTAAGATGTGTGCCTTGGGAATTGCCAACATCACGGTATCGTAATCAAAAGTACCACTTTATTTCCGTGTCCTTTGACCTTTTGACCTTTGACCTTTTCTAAGTGTACATTTTTGTATTTATGGGAATAAAGAATTTTTGATTTTGATTTTACGGTGAACGGTCTGTATTTGTTACCGCATTCCAACCCGAGCTTGGATGATACTTAGATTACCTACTTCTTCAGGAATCTGAAAGAAATTCAGGAAAAAGGAATCAGAACAGAGTCGTTCTCCTTAACGTATTCTGCGTATACGATTTTTTAACAACTGACAACCGTTGCCTGTTTATGTTCTTATTTTTCATGCTATATTTCTTCCTCTAATTCAGTTACAGCTAACAGTTTTAAATTTGAAAACAAAAATAAACAATTTCGAAAAATTTCCGAAAACTCGTTTTTTTTATTTTTTAGACAGATTAGGCTCTGTCGTGAGCTAGATTTTTTTTTTAGAGTTTGTAAACGCACTGTATTACGATATGACGAATTTAGTTCAAAAATAAGTTGAAACGAGACGTTGTCTTTGTTTTTTCACTTTCATTTTGGCCAAGTGAGAGCAAGAAGGCTTACAAAATGTACCTTATAATTTATAAAAGAATAGACGACTATTTAATACCTCAACCAACCAAATAAAAATCACTTTAGACAATTTGGTGCTTAAAAGTAATTAACGGTGAGCGTAAACTCACTCAAAAAACATAACCCACGCACACGTGGATAAAGTACACTCCGCCAGGGTAAATATGACCACTCCAAAGTTTTGACAAAGTTTCGCTCGTGTTAAGTTAAATTGTCTACGCTTCATACCTTTCACAGATATGAACCGTAGACAAATGGGCAAAATTGTTTGCTCAATGTTAGACTGTGCGCAGTGTTTACTGACTCGTCAGAACTGCTTTGTAATTAAAATAAAACTTTCTTTTAGATAATAATGGAGATACAATAACTTTTGTGCATATTATCCTTGCCGAATTTCGGCTACGGCGGTTGGTCTTTACAGAGACCAGCCATGTGCGCTGGACACATTATAGTGAACAAAGTGTGTGCGCAAGCGCATACTCTCTATTCCCTTATTCTTATAATCCGAAAGACAGACTGACACGACCGGGAGAGGTCAGGCGCAGGCAGCACCATGGGGCACGAGGGTGTAACTGCCTGATTTCGGACTGTTGCTGTGAATCAACACTGACTCAGATTCCTCGTGTGCTGACTCCACGGAAAGGGCTAAAAATTCAGAAAAATACAATATAAAATTAAAGCAGGTATAGTAGGTAGAAAGAAGGTACAGCCTCGACATCAATTAGTGCACTATACGAGAAATATTTAAAAGGTTTCGGGAAGACATACTCACCAACTGAAGAACTGCAATGCTTTCAAAAGATCATTTGACATTATAATTGATGCAAAAACTGGAAATCCTCATGCAGTGTATGATTTGAGCTATGCATAGTTACTTCAAGCGGCTACAGGAATATGGTCTTCGGAGACTTTTGTTATGTATTTAGGATCATAAGGTTTTCAGTTCAGTTTTGAGTTGAATTTTGACTACACTTGAGAAGAACGCGAGAGCTATGTCCAAAAGTGGACTTAAATAGACTGATGATTATAAGAAGAACGTGTTAAAATTAGGATTAAGAATGAAAAGCCACAATCTACGAAGGCAATTATTACTAAGAAACTCGAGAAATCACTCAGGCTAAGTCTCGCTATCGTGTTATTATAAGTTTGATTGTTTTTTAATTACACATAACCATTAAGGTAGGCAATAGCTGAACAGGGTCGATCTTTAAAGTAAAGTAGCGTTTTAAAAAAAAATACCATTGTACGTTTGCTGTTCGTGCATAGGCTGATTTTTTTCGTCTGATTCAAACAGAGAGTTTCCGACTTCGACTTGGTATCTGCGGGCCGGTGGATACCTTGATAGATGGTTTACGTATAAAAAGTTTTATTATATAACAAAAAAAACTACAATAACAGAATAAAATAATTACAACTAATATTTACACATAAATCTCTATTCTCAAAAAATCTAAGCAGTCACCAGAAGTGTCCGTATTATATTTAAATAAATATTTCGGAATTAATTTTGTTGTTAGTCCAGCCATGGTCTAAGTGAGGTACGATATTGACATGCAGTAATTTGTAAAACACGTCTAGTTTGAACTAGCTAACCGCTGGTAGTTTATAAACTGTCTATGCATATATTGTAAACTGTATCATGTTTGCTCGTCAGTCATAACAAAGAGCTATAAACTAACGGTTACATTCACTGTGAAATTATATATTTCAGTCGATTTCATCCGTTAGAGGACTTATGTTGCGACTGTGAATTAAATTAATTGTTTTCACTAAGTTCTCACACATTCAATTTCTATCTCTGCACCGTGCGTTTTTCAACTGTTATTGTAATTAATAATTGTAATCTTATGTTTATTGTCTGTCTGTTTGTGTAATCTGTGAAATTACCACACGTTTTTGTGAAATAATAAGGTGACACTTTAAACTGAGACTGCGTAATATGCAGAAAGCCTATAATGCTTACGATATTCACATACAAATTTTTTGAATTAATATTAAAAATATAATGCTGGACAATTCACACAACATCAGCTAGCCACAAAATAAGCAGAGCTTGTGTAAATATCAAATGTGCTGTTAACCACAGCGAAGACATATTGTTGATAGTTATTGGAACATCTTACGGTAAATGGTTTGTACTTGTCAACGCATTCCAACACGAGCTTGTATGATCCTCGGATTACTTCTTCAGGAAAAAGGAATCAGAACAGAGTCAATCTCCTTAAATAAAATTAGCTACGTAACGTGACGCGACGAAACGGGAACCATTCAGCGTATTCTGCCTGTGTATACGATTTTTTAACAGCTGACAACCAACAGTTTGATAGTTAATAAACAAATCAAACTGAATTTAACTACGAACTGGGTCCTACTCACTTCTTAGTCGTTAAATCGATCTCCGCTTTCAATCAATCAATCAACACCTAAAATTGAAGAAGTTGTTTACAAATTTTGTTTCTTTGCAGATTCTGTCTCAGAGACACACTGACGTTGTCTGTAACAAGAATAATATGAGACTAGAAATATATTTATGTTTAGCTGTAGCCCTGACGGCGATGGCAGCGACAAGTTCAGAAGAAAAACCAAACAAGAAAGCAGATAAAAAAATAAAACCTGCTTACGACCTCACGAAATCAGCCGAATTGTACTTAATATACATGAAAGAACATAATAAATCTTACAAGAAAACCCTAGATCTACTGAAACATTATGATGCATTTAAAAATTCATTAATTGGTTTAAATCTTATGGCTGAAATCCAACCTGATGCAGGGTACACATTGACCAGGTTCTCCGATTTTACCCAAGAGGAGAAAGATAAATTATGGCCATCAGATCACCCAAACAATAATACTAAAGCGTCTACTGGCAAGGCCAAAAGATCAGTAAAGCAAAAATTTAGGCCCATGGTGGTCTACGAATGATGACTATATTTTTCCGTGTATGATATAAACTATAAACTTATGGTACACCAATTTTTTTAAGTTCCTTAAAATATACATACCTATATTTAATAAAACATACATTTATTTCATTTGTTTTTTAATTTTCCTGAAAAGTCTGGTGGAGATCAGCCCAGTAACAGAATATTAAAATTTAGCACAAACAAGCGATAAAACAAGATATTTGACAAATAAACATGTGACACTTGCCTAATAAAAATGCGCGAGTCAGACTCACACAACGAGGGTTCCGTAACTAAACATTATATTAATTATATCATTATGAAACCTTGTTTCTCGCCAAATATCATGATTCTAGTTCAACGGAAAGTACCCTAAAGGTTTCTGGTCCATGGCGAGATTCAAAAATTATTTTTTCAGTGAATAAACTAACAAATTTACGATTTTACGTATTTTTTCCCTTATTTGTGCTATAAGATCTTGCTTCTAGCCAAATTTCATGATTCTTGGTCAACGGGATTACCCTATAGGTTTTGAGTGCATGCGATTTCCTTGGAAAATTAAAAAATGGGCACAGTTTTGTTTCCGTTGACTTAGAAGTTTGATTTATATCGCGGCTCCAAGAGGTGGCGGGTTAACGTCATTGCTCAGAAAGCCATGACAGAGATTACCGTTTTGGCGCGGCATTATTTTATTCAAACTTAATTTATTCAACTTTAAAATTAGTTTTTATAACTAATACGACTGTCCTTGAAGAAATATTGATTACTCTTTGCATTATTTATATCAGAGAATACGTTAGAATTGTTTCCCAGTAGTAGTCAAGCAGCCTATTGTCGGGATGGGATTTAATGCAGTGAAATTCTAACCCGACTGGACCACCAATGTTCTATCAAATGTAAGGTACTAGCTAATTTCGTCATATCTGCCGAGAAATAAGTAGGGATTTCTAAGTCGTAAAATTTTTATCTATTCACACTGGGTTAATCAATTTTTACCGCACAATAGAATAGAAATACATAATTGGAGATTAATGCATGCATTTTAATAGTCAGAGTCAAACTGACGATTTTTGACGCTTTCTCTCTTCATGACACAATGAAGCTAGAGATATTTTTGTGTCTATATCTCACAGCGATAGTTCTAGCTTGTGACAGCGAAGATTTTTTCG
Source organism: Eupithecia exiguata (assembly GCA_947086465.1). Classification (NCBI taxonomy): domain Eukaryota; kingdom Metazoa; phylum Arthropoda; class Insecta; order Lepidoptera; family Geometridae; genus Eupithecia; species Eupithecia exiguata. The sequence continues at coordinate 1,522,763 of OX352233.1, read as the reverse complement.
CTTCATGCAGTGATTCTTCTGGAGCAGTTAAACCTAAAGCTAAGTACACTAGAGACCTTAGAGATAAAAAGCCTCCATTTAAATTAATGGAGCCATATTACAATCTCACTCAATCAGCTGAGCTATACGTGAAATACATGAAGGAATATAAAAAGTCATACAAGACAACTCAAGCATTGCTGGAACATTACGATGCTTTCAAGGATTCATTGATAGAAATGAATAAACAGAATCGTAGTAGTGATAAAGCTGTTTTTGATTGGAACTCTAAGACAGATTACACAGCCGAGGAGATGAAAAAATTGTCCGGGACAGTAGTACCGATATTTTTAAGAATATTGAGATCATTTGCTGAGAATCTCGATAAAATATTCGGACAAAAGTTTATGTATAGCTTTCTACGATAACTGATAATTATAATCCTTTAAGTATAGGTATAGCAATTGGATAGTTGGTAATTTCATTACGGATGTAAGCGGGTTAACTACGTCTTATTTGTGTTGGAAGAACACCAACGTTTCATCCCTTAACGAGGGACTCCTTCAGGGTGAGTGCGGTTCTAGGCGCACGCGTTTACAGCCGTAATGAAATCGTCAAACTTCGATAGTTTTTATAGTAAAGTTGTTAATTTGTTTAATTTTTGTGATAGTTTTTTTTTCGCTGGTCTTACGACACCTGAGTGCTTAGTATGGGCTGTACGCATTATTTTACAAACACTCATCGTTTTCGAGTAAATGTAACATACATTTAGTGCCTTGCAGCGCCCTGACCAGAATCACCCTACTGTCTGTGTTGGCCTAACTAAGTATCTAAATTGAAAAGCTTTCAGAAAATAATTTATTTTGTGATATTTAACGCAAATCTTTCAGAGGGGAAGTTACTTTAAGATACGCAATTCAACTCTCTCACAGCAAATCTCTAACTCAAAGAACTAAAGAAGTCAGTGGTCATCTAGTTTCTACTCTACTTGACCAGAGGAGTAATGGATGTTCCAATTTATCTGCGGAATCAAACACTACTAAACTGGTGAAGTTTAGTACTATTCGTCTCCTATTATTATCATACTTCTCCTAAAGTAGGAGCTTTAGTGGAAGCCCTAGTTCCCCAAGATCTGAAGAGTTCAAGCCCTAAAAAAATGTTTTTCATCTAATTAGTTAGGTAAAATTGAGATACTAAAAGTAAATCGTAAAAATGTGCTATTTCCTTTCATTTTTAGTTAAACATTTATTTTCAAAGATTGATCCTTATCAGCAACAGAATCCATTGGTTCAATAATACAGGATGTATTTTTTTTTAAATCATTCAAGTCCATTTCCGTCAAAAGTAAAAGATTTAAAAAAAAATAATGCAGTTATTGTTTTCTTATAAATCGAGGGCATGACTCCTTTCACTACTTTTCCCTAACTCTCGTGGTTTCGGACTTGGCCATCACCGCCCTTCTCAAAAAACCACCCTGTATATCTAATTATATTTTATGCTAATCTAAAATGAAAATGTATAAAAATTGATGAAATTTAACACTGTAAAATTCCTTCAAAGGGCTCTCGTAATTCAACAACAGTACTAACACAACTGTCAATACTAAAACACGGCCTCACAAATTCAGATTACCCCGCTTCGATCTAAATAGCCAAATGTTCAGTAACCCTGCCGTCACACCTGCGAGTGTAGTGGAGTCATTCGACGTCCGGACATCGTGCGGAGCGCACGTCGATTCGCTCCGTCTGTACGACCGGGATCGTACGCAAGTGCAAACAAATACTGTGAAGTTGTACCGTGATTTATTTGACTCAATCGTGTGTTTTTTCTCCTGTTATCAGAACGTCGATGGAATACGCAATACGTGAGGACCTTTTTTCTATTATGCTAATATGATTGTTGTTTTTTTTGAAAAGGGTACGGTTTGGTTCGTTAATGGTAGGATTTTATTGCGACTTGAATTCGGAATGCGCACGTAAACGGGTTTTTGTGTGTGTTTATTTATTTGCGGTCAGTAGGTGACTTTATGGCTGATTTGATTTTCGTGTTTGAAGACCGGAGATTTGATTTGTTGAATGTGATTTGGTGGAGAATGTTGAGGACTTCTGAAGGCCGATTTTTTCTTTTGATCCTTGATGTTATACAAATATTAACCTTACCCTATTTGTAATAAACATTATTGTTTACGTACATCTACATATTTTATTGAAAATATTATCAAAACTTTTTGCAAGAAATAACCTATTTCCGAATGAAATAAATGTTGTGTAGGTTTTTTGTTATAGTGCTTACCCGCACTTTGGGTATCTTTAAGAAATGAAATGAATGAAATTAGGGTGGGGCGCGGGTTCGAGTCCCGCCGAAACCGGAAATTTCTGGGAACTTATTTAATTTGCTGAGTAGGTAGTTCAATACCACTAGACGGATCTCGCATCTCGTTTTACGTTCCGATTCAATAAAATACGTAAGTAAAATTGTAATCGACAATTTCATTAATGTAGCTAATGTAATAAAGCCGCAGTATTCAACAAGCTCACATTACTAAAATGTAATACGTAGCAATAATTATAAATCATTTAATTATCTTGGACATTTAATCGCTTTGTTAAATTAGCGGAAACGAAACTTTTGCGAGGTCACTCTTAAATTAACTTTGTCGAACAAGGGAAATGCTGATTTGAAATCAAATCAAGCGGTGTAAATTGTTAAAACTTTCTTGCAAAGGTTTCCATCATTTTGATTTACTTAAAATTCATAGACAGGTTTTATTTAGTATTTGGAATGGAATTACAATTGTTTTACAAAGTAACGACAAAAGTAATCCTAGCATTTTTATTTTTATTTTCTATCATTCTAAAACTTTTGTGCTACACTGACGGTAATCAACGGGGTCGTGTCACCGTCGATTACTACCACCGTCACCACCACCGTTAAGGTTATCACAAAAAAACGCAAAAAAAAAACAAAAATATGTGCATAAAAATATGGGCTTAAGCTCGTACATCATTAGATACATTTTTCAGCGACTAAATTGCTTTACTCAATGCTTCAAACGAGAGGTCCGCGAGCTGTCTGTTATATGATGTCGTCAAGTTTTAATTACCAAGTTCATAACAGGCTGTCAAATCAATAACACACTCAGCTAATTATTACCTATATTAATATGAACGCAAAAGTCTATTATAGAGCCGTTCCGAACATTCGGTGGTCTTTCTCAAGGTTCACATCACAAGTGCATGAATGACTCCAATATTGAATTGACAGGTACCATCTTCAGAACCCAGTTCTAGTTCCGGGCTATGCCGATTTGGACTTGGATTTGGACCTCATAGGGCACCAAGAGAAGAATTCTAGTCTGTCTAAATAAAATTAATCAAAGCTAAAGTCAAAACTCTACCTAAGAAATGAAATAAGTTCCCAAAAACTTTCGATTACGGCGGGACTCGAACCCGCGCCCCACCCTCAGTACGGGTGTGCTCTAACCAACTAAGCCACAAAATCTTAGTCGGTTCAATAGAAAATCTTTGGTACCTCTTACGGACTGTAGCGCCGGTAGCTCTACCTACAGGGGAGTAACATTAAAGTTTATCCAAACCTGTTCAAAGACTAAAGTTACATTTAGTTCGTTTGACGAGGTGTTGCCTTTGCTCAATTCTAAGGTTTTTTGCTATAGTGCTAACCCGCACTCTGGGTATCTCCAAGAAATGAAATAAATTCCCAAAAATTCTTGGGAAATTATTTCACTTAAAACTCTACCTAACCTAGAAATCCGATTTTCAATCACCCATCATTTTTATAACCCGTTTACCCGACCTTTTTGTTCCTATTACGAAAACTATTCCGGCTTAAGCGTTTGAAACAAAAAGCTTATTACTTTAACGATCTTCCGATGAGATGAAAAAGGTGCTATTGAGAGTTTCCCGAGCGCTGCTGACCTCGGGAGCCCTAATCCTATGTTTGCATAAGGGAGGATAATAATTTTCGAGTCGAAACTATGTAAATTAGAATATTATGTTCGTGATTATCATATTATTTGTCATATGCAAATTATGACTCTGAAAATAGAAAATCGGGTTTTTTTTCTTTACTATATTACATTTTTAAGTATGTATGATTCGAGTGATTTTTTCTTTTTATTTGTTTGGTCTAATAGATGATAAAGATTGCATGAGCATTCGACTTGGGAACTAAAATGCAAGTAAAACATAAAATATAAATAATGCTGACATTCTAATACCGCATCAGATCTGTTGAATTTACAATCTTTTCTCATCAAATAATATAATATTATCTTGTCAAAATAGTATCTTACCTGCATTTGACAGGTATCTTTATAAATGTAGAATCACACTTCTACCCAAACCTTCTTAAATCTTAAGCTTAGAGCTCATCAATACAAAACCTAGGTTTTGGATCGTTCAAACTGCACAGCACAAAAATATTTTTTCAAACATGGGCTTAAAATCGATATAATTGTCACTGAAAATGTAGATACATTTTGCCAAAATGTAGATACATTCTGGCAAAATGGCTTCCCACAAGTTTCAAGCGAGTTGTCTATCGCCTAATGTAAAATGTATCTAAATTTTAGGAGTTAAATCCCATATTTAAATACACATGCTTGTGCTGTGCGCTAGCACCCTTTAATCTGTGACCTCTTTTAAACATTTGAACATCTGCAGCATGAAAACACCAACATAATAAACTTATCAAACAAAACCGTACTGCCAACATGGAGAAAACAGCCTCTGTTCACAAATTCAATATCGAACTTCGGTTAGAAATCAAATTATGCTAACAATAACAAAGTTTTGCTCGTCAAAAACTTTTTATATTACATGGCACAAGGTTTTCAACGTTTATCTCGAATTATGGAAATTTTAAACTTTACATAATTTTCAGCCTATTAGGGTAAAATATGTTCTCTTTTCTGAATGCGGTGACTACTAATGTACTTTACTCAAGCTTGTTAGGCATGACGAAATTTGGATTATGTAGAAAAATGGTCGGGGAATCTCACGAATTTGGAATCGCCAAATATAGAATTCAAATAAATGTGCCGAGGCGCTCGCGGCATCATAATTGACCCCTCTAACTCCTTCCGTGGAAGTCCTATGTATGGAATGTATGGGAACCTACCAGAGGAAGGGCCTCAGCTTCCTTCTCTATATTTTTCACACCTTCAATGCGTTTGCAAGTCCGCCTGCAAAACCTGGTGATTATGGCAAACTTACAAACAAAAGTGCTGACAAGGCATATTCGCAAAATATTAATTTAAAGATGAAGCATAATGTTGTGATGGACAAGTAGTCCTATGAAGGTAGAAGTGGTAGTAGGTACTTGATCTCCTCATAGTCAATTTTCTGGCCACATCAACCAGTCTCAACCCAAAGGACACAAGCCACTGCGGCAACTATTTTCGAAATCCCTAACCTGGTGTACTTATTGTTGATTTATAAATTTCCTTAAACATTGCAATTTTTTGATCTTCTGTGTGAAGAAAAGGAGAAGGTTTGGTGGACAAAGAAACCATGATGAACTTATGAAACTACTTTACAAATAAAATATACAAATGCAAACCAGATCGAGAAATCTTATCGTCCTTTGGTATTTAGCATAACAATAAAGATTTACCTGACTGTAACCCAAAATAAAAAAAGTTTGGAAAATGTATGTAACAAAAGTATCACAAACGTATTTTAACGTTCCTTGTCGTTGCCGTTTGGCATCAATAATCAAAAGTAAAGTAGAAAAATAACGAGACACAACATAAGGCGTCATTTATTTTAGTTTTACTTGGTTTGAAAGTTACCAAAAACTTCTCATACATCTAAACTCAAAGGCTGACTTCTCAAGTTTTAACTCAATTTAAAAGTTCTCGGAGCCGGTCCCTTATGTTCTGTCTATTACAATAAAACAATCTGACATCTTTTCGACTTTCTAACTTTGAGATAGTACAGACTTACCTCATTATTTTCGAGCAAGGCGCTCGCAATGCTGGGAATTCTTCAGAAGCAATGGGTGAGCCTAAACCAGAAAAAGAAGAAGAGCAAACGAGTACAGAATAACGATGGCGCATCTTGTAGAATAAAACTGGGCAAGTATGAGTCAACTCGCACACGGAGGGTTTCGTACCGTCGTACTTAACTATTTCGCAAATAGTGACCTAAAAACTGACTTTTCCGTTTAGTTATAAGTTCTAAAAAGTAAAATATTTATTGTTTCTCACTTTAGTAACATTGTTTATTAGAGTGTTTATTAGAATTAGAACAGTGTTTATTAGACCTTCGCTATGAAAAACATATAACGTAAGGAATGAAATTCGTGAAAGTCAGCTGAAAACTTCAGACGTGTTCGCGAGCGTATTACTTATGCTGACTACTTGCTGCTTATTGGTTTCACTTTTTGTTGTTTATTCGTATTCGAAAAACATCCAATGATCGATGAAAATAGTGCTTGTATGAATATATAATATATATATTCATACAAGCATATAGGAATATACCCTTAGATGAATGTAAAAAACGGAGATTAGGTACAAGCTGTTCGAAAGTGGATGGCTAAAATTAGGTCCAATAAGGTCCATCCACCCACCGCTGTCTTAGTTGTACCGGTACCGCCGCGGCACCGCGGGCGTTCGGGTGTCGCATGCTTCCTACGATTATTTTGCCTTTTGCAGACAGAGTTTGGATGATACGATACATTCGTGCATAAAAAGAGATGCATCGCCGTGCATGGGTACCGTATTGTTGTCTCGGTCGCCCTTCGGTTTAAGCACGTCTTTCCATATTTGTTGATTATTTGTAGATTGCACAAGATTGGAAATAGCGTGTCTTTGCGATTGGTTGTAACACAACACATGTCATTGGTTTAGTTAGCGCTGGGTGAACTCACCATATCTCCCCTTTTTTACTTTCATTTAAAGTGATACCTACACTTGTGAATACATCTAAATCCACCAGCTTAGCAGAAAGAAAAACGAAACAGTGATAAATTATGTAATAATAATGCCGCTTGTATATTAACCCTAACCCATTTTACATTAAAACCTGAAATTTAATTAAACATGTTAAACAATAAAACAGTGTCAGAAACAGAATTATTAATTAACAATACTGAATATAAAATTAATTAACCTGAGGAAGGTAACAAAAGACCCGTTTTGTAACAAGAAGTAATAGCAAAAACAGGGCTGTATCTGATTAGAAAAGAAAGCCTTCAATTTACCCTCAATTTTTGAGAGACATCTCACAATTGTAATCTGACCAAGGAAGCCGAAGGAACATTTTCAATTTGAGGCGTTTGAAAACCTGTAATCGAATTGTAATTGAATATATTGATTGGTTCTGATTCAATAACATAAATAATAAATAATTCAATCACAACGAGGTAACGGGAAAGATCGCCTTGACTTCAATTAATAAGTACTAGGTTATACTAAAGGTCTTGCACGCGATTTTTGAAACATAAAAAGTAGCATATTTTTTTAAATTTCAATAAGTAATGTTGTTGTTTTCATGTCGCATGAAACTGTGCCGAAGTATTAGAAAGTAAAAAAATCAGATCATGATAAATATGCCGTTCTAAATGCCTTTATGTTAATGACCATGATAATTTCAAAAGTATAATAATAACATAATAATAATAATAAATTATTTATTTCCAGACACGAGATCCATATAGTTACAATTACAATTCAATAATTCAAAACTAGAAATACATGATACATGAAACAAAAAATTTAAACGTAGTTCCAGATCCACTTTTTTATGTGTGCAAAATTTTACTTGAAATGTTCAGTGGATTCGGCGTAAGCTTCGGGCTCCTCAGAACGAACGGCAAAAACTTTCACCTTTATAATATCAGTCGGATTAATATGATTTACCGACACTTCATTTTTTTTTTATTTACCGATTGGCAATGATCGTAATATGTGGTATCATGGTAGTTAATTTGTAAGTAGTTTTTAATAATCATGTACAACTAGATAGACCGCGGTTATGTTATGTTACCCGTGATCAAATTAGTAATTAACAGTAATCCTCTAGATTGTTTGCAGCAGTCTGCAGTTAGCTGAATGTTTCGTTATACAAAAGTAATATTTTTTGTTAGTAAAATACTAGCCACACCACAAGTAAATTTACCAAAACTTTTTGTTTCCAAAAAACACACAAGAAAAATCTATAGAACATTATCTACGTCGTTCGACTTTTAGATCGTGGTTCAATCGAGTAGAACTTAGGGGTGCCTATTTGTCTTTATTCATTGGGGTTGGAGTTTTTCCAGGTAGAGTTAGGGGATTTATTGCAGGGTGCTGCATGGTCAGGGGTTACTTGCCAATGGAATTGGTTATTAGGTACTCAAACTTTTTTAGTTTGATAAAATAATTCACAGGTATGCAAAGGAACAAAAAAAAGTTAGAAAATTTATAAGTTATGAAAATTCCAGACTAAACCATATAGATATGTTATGCTTTTTGGATAATCAGGCAAATTTAAAAGAGTACTAGACATGCATGTCGAAAAAAATATCGTATGTACGATTTTTTAAAAATAAACTTGTTTTAAAACAACGATACGAAAAAACCAACAGCAATAAATGATAAAATCTTGATTTTCGTAGTTACAAACTTTCAATAATTATAGTCATCGGCGACATTGTCACTTTGACTTTGGTTTAGGTCGTTAGGTATGAAAATTAACCTTGTGACGCCTTCACACTGACATTAAAATCGGAGTTGGTCGTATAGTCCAAAACACAGATATAATAATACGATGTATATACCCTTAAATCATCATCATCATTATTATACCCCAGTTGCTAGAGTACAATGATAATGATGATGTACTATTATATATAGCTTTTAATATAGATATTAGTAGTATGATAGTTATATATAAATATATAGTATTTAGAATATACTAGGGCCCAATACATTTGATTACTTTTAGATTTAACTTTTGAAACTTGCGCTCACAGCTTTCGGATTTTGCCTCGGCAATATAGCTAAGTATCAAAGCACTCGACTTTGTGGATGACGTCACCTGCAATTCTTTCGATATTCTCGCAATACGAGGATATTGATGCAGATGACGTCATCGACTGAAATACTGACCCCCTGGCATCAGTATCGGCAGATATGCCGATCCAGTGGACGCTGTACCTTAGCACCTCGCAACTGTAGAGGCCACTGTGCGTTGGCTACAAGGTTATCGTCATTTTATCTTTTGATCGTATAATTGCAGAAATAAAAATGTATATAAAATATTTTCAACACATTATTGATAAATTGATAATAACTAAAATTTTATAAGAGTTATTTTCAGAATCAGGCAATATGTTTTTAGTTTAGGTAAAAAATTCAATTACGAAGTAAAGTACCCTATTGTCTTGCTTTGTTGTTAGACAATTCAGTCCAAAAAATATTATATTTTTAATTTATAAAGGAGCTAAAGTTTTTCTACAAAAAATAAGCCAAGAAAATTACAAAATAGAACGCTTCACAAAACATTAAGTCACCGGTAACGTTGAACTTTGTAGTCCCCTAGTACTCTTGGAATTAATTCCAATGGAGCTCTAATAGCTTTCTCAATCTACTAACGAATTCATTGCAATACTATTTAGTTTCTTTGAGTGCACTCTAAGTAGGTCTTAGTTGGTTTCATTTAATATGAAGGTTAGACATTTGTGTTTTTTTCGAAATGAAAGTATAGTTATTATAATGGAATAGTTTTTATTCGTTATTGTTTTAAAGCATTAACTGCCCAGCCAGCGGGGCGGCGTGCCCCTGTGGTAACACCACTGCCTCACGGTGGTCCTGAGGGAGACGTACATCGTGGCCCATGAAAGTGTTAGTTTATTTTTTCCCTACTTAAAAAAAGTATTAGAAAAGGGAGGCCGTAGTGGCTAAAATAAATAGAAAATAATAGGTATTTTTAGAGTTCCTTTTGCGAAAAAATTATGTACGATGGCACGGACTGGAACCCTCCGGGTGCGAGTCGACTCACATTGGACTGGTTTCATTACAATTACAATGCCTGTAACGTTCAATGGTTGCACAAAGGCCTCCCCTGATCCCTCCTTGTATCACGATTGTGATTTAGTGGGGCTACGTTAAAAATAGGAACAATTATTAAATTACCAGTTAATATCTGCAATTTTAATAATTCAATTAACATGCAAGATGCATGTTTATCAAATAAAAAAATAAACCGTCCGAAAACTCCACAAGCTGAAAATCAACCAGAATTTCTACTAAAGCATTAGTTTCAAAGCCGACCGCTTTTAATAAAACTTCCTGTTGTAATGTTCAAACTGAAACTTTTGAATCTGTTTAGAGTTATAGCGGTTTTTCATTTTGTCTAGTTACGGAGTATTTGAGTTCCAGTGGCGAGTGTTAGAAAGTTAGGATATGTGCTTTGTGAATAACCTGTTATCTATTATGTGAACTTTCCATCAAAATTCAACTTTTATAAGCAATGAGTTGGGAAATATTTAGTGCGATTTATGACTTTTTAAGTACTTCAACCTTAAGCGGCCTAATAGACATTTCTGATCAGTATAAAAAACAAGATTCGTTGACAAAAAAGTGTGTGTGAAATGCCCATGTTTTTACTAACTGTAGATTTTTTAAATTCTGTGACAGGGCATGAAACTTTCTTGAAATATTACGGTTAACGTACTTCCCTGTAATAACAGGACGGATTTTTGAACGGGGCGTTGCCTCTGGAATTATCTATTTATTTTACTCACTTGAAAATGTATACAGCTTAGGTCTTCTTTTTGTATAGGTGAATAGTATATGCAGGGTGCAGGGTAGGGCACTGCAAAATAAATATATAAAATGGCAAAAATTTAATGTTTATCTAGGTACAACGCGAGTAAAGGCGCAGGCAGAAGTCAGTGCTGTTGCAATCGCCCCGCTTATCGCGTCGCTTCTAATAACTTCTCTACAGGCCTTGAGTTCCAACGTTACAAAGTTACCAAGTACACTCGTAGCCATCTCGTAGCACTGCTACGTCGTAGAGTTGCTACGCCGTAGCGCTTCGCCATAGCACTTGGACTTTTAATACATGGTCTGTTCTCGGTTTTAATTTTAAAAGTTTGTGTATTGTATTGTGTAAACTTGTAAGTTTTCTTGTTAGCTAGTTCCGGTTCTAATGTATTTGATTGTGTAACTTTTGAGTTCTGAAGTAAAGAGTTTTGTGTTCGTATTGCGGAAAGTACTATGTATTTTTATTTCCGATTGGGTTTTGATACAGCTAAATATTTCAATTATGTTTTTTTTTCATAAGTTCCATTCTTGTAACTGTTATTGTTCAAAAACTCAAGTAAAATGAACTGTAGGAAAAGATATAGAGCTAAATTAGAAATGTATTTTACACAGAGCTGTCTCAATTTGTTAAATCCCTAATTGCAACTCAACGATACTAAAATTACCACTTAAAACGATTATACTAATCCCCCACGCGACTTTACCCGACTGAGTCGTAACATCATAAAGAGCAATGCCATTCCGTGGCTTTGCATATTAGTTAATAATATAACTCCCAATTTAGCGTATAGCTACGCTCAACTTAATTAAATATTACTTTAAGGACAAAGTGAAATGAACTTTATTGCTATACACTTTACGACTATATTTTCGGTGGAAAGTAAGAATTATATGAGTATAACCATATTTTTGACAGATTTTAAAATCAAATATGTATAAATATACGTATAGTTCTTGTGGTAGTCCCATAGCAAAGCGGTAACGAAACCGGTCAGGGCACTGCCCGTTTTTATTACCTAGCTACAATGAAAACGGACAGTGCCCTGACCGGTTTCGTTGCCGCTTTGTTATGGGACTACCACAAGAACTATACGAAGGATACGAGCGGCAAGAGGTGGGAATTCAACTTTGTCTTTCACAGCCCTATAAAAAATAAAAACACGCTCAAAGACAGGTACACTAGCTAGGTGTAGCTAGGTCTTTCGTTAGCTATCAGGAATTTTTACGCAACCCCCACTGGTCTAGACATGGTTTTCGCCAAAAAAATGTACGGTTTATGGCACCGTTACCATAGTACTGCCGCCGCCGTATGTCAACAAGCTTCACTGACGACCATGTCAACCCACGGCGCCGTAAATCGTAGATTTTAATGTTGAAAAACCGTGTGTGGACAAGGGGCTTCAGGCCTTTTTCACATGCATACGGTCACGGCAAGATCACCGTACCGTGTAAAGTAGAAATGTATGAGGTAAATAGACAACTTTCACATGGCACGACGGTCGTGCCGTGACCGTGAGTCACCCGTCCCATACATTTCTTTTGACATGCATTCTGTGCATGTCAAAAGTCTTAAGCTGCTTGCATACAGCAGGAAACTCCCACTCACACTCTTGTCTTGAAGAAGAAAATAAAATTTTGATTTTTACCCTCATAGTTCAACTGCAACGCAGGAGGTTGCGGGTTCGATTACCGCCTCGGGACAAACGTTTGTACAATCTGCAGGCATTTGTTCCGGGGTCCTAGTCGTTTTTCATGTATAATAAAAAATATCCATCTATGTATTGTATTATGTATATCAGTTATCTAGTACCCATAACGCAAGCTCTGCTTAACTTTGGGCTAGATGATGCTGTGTGAATTGTCCACCATTATTATTATTATGACTTACTAAAATTTAATTATAACACACTAAACCAAACGATTTAATTATGTATAACGGCATCTAATCCCAACTATTTAGGGTAAATCAATTTAATTTAAGTACAAAGACTCGGTATCACTTAGGTGCGTCTTCAAAGGGACCTATTAGGGCCCTTTCTAAATGAGCGGCTCTCATTATATTACATTATCCTTCAGAGCCTTGGTACAGTCAGCTGAATAAAGTTCTTATTTACCTATTTGTATAAGCTATCGCAAAAGTGTACGCAGTACATTCTAAGTCTCGTTTTATGAACCTGTTAACTCGAGCAATTCATGAACCTAATGAAATTTTCGAGTTAGATAATAATTTTTATGACCTCTATGGCGTGGCGGGCGAAAGTCCGCTTGCTACGCAGGAGATTGCGGGCTCGATTCCCTATGGACAAATATAATATAGTATGCAGCAGTATATTGTATTAAGTATATCAGTTATCTAGATATCAGGTACTAGATAACTGATATACATAATAGAATACAATACACAGATAGATATTTTTTAGTATACATAGAAAACGACTAGAACACCCTGAACAAATATCTGCAGATCGTATCGTGGAGGTTGCGGGTTTTATAGTTTCATTTAAATACCAGTTCTAATTTGTTTCTATTATTTGATCGTATCTTTGTAGTATCTTAGTATCTTTGTTACAAAAGTATAATCAAGTAGCTGAAGGTGAACTAAAATAAGCCACTTAAAACTAAATAGTAAGTATTCTAAGGTTAATCAAGGGGCCTTGACAAATATTTACTTTACTAAATATTTTAACAACCTTCTGCTTTCAGCTTCGCGTGTATCAAACTGTATTGTATACCAAAAAAAATATGGCTAAAAAAGTGTGAAGTATTTTATGCGGCAACACTAACAATATCTCAAACTAAAGCCTCAAAATAACTAGATATATTACGAAACACAGAAATTATTTTTTACCATTAATCCAATAATTCCAATTTTCATTCCAAACAGATATATCAATACTTAGTCAAACCACTTTGACATTGACGTATAATTTTTTTAACTAAAAAGCAAAAAATGCATATTAAAATGGTTTGCGTAGCCTTAAATATTTTTGATGAAAACGAATGGTCAAACCCAAAACATATGTTTTGAAAACTATGCTTTCTGTAAACTTCACAACCTTGGCAGTTATAATGTTCATATTTGAAACTAGCAGCGCCTCGCGGTTTCACCCGCGTAGTTCCCGTTCCCGATGGAATCAGGGATAAAAAGTAGCCTATTTCCTATACCAGACTGTAATCTAACTTTGTGCCAAATTTCATCCAGATCCATTCAGCCGTTCTGGCGTGATAAAGGAACAAACATCCATCTATCCATCCATCCATCTAAACTTTCACATTTATAATATTAGTGGTTAGTGGATAGTGGATGGATCCATCCATCCATCTAAACTTTCACATTTATAATATTAGTGGGATAGACAGATAATGGCATTCGCCAGTTTGTTAACTTTGAAATAAGAAAAGGAAAACGTTTCTCACACTGTGCTTTGTTTCTCGCCACAAATGTAGCCACAGATAGTCGACACCTCGGCAGATATTTCCGTCGCTAACAGTTCCCGAAAGATTATGCTAAAACTCACCAGATGTTATTCCGGGAGATAAAGCGAGCTTCTGTCGTTATTTTTGCATACTTTAGTGTGCGCGATCTGAATGGGATGCAACCTTTTCGAACTAAGACGCGCTCTTAGTAGCGACGGTAAACTCAAGTCGATGCTTGCGAAATGTCTGACTGGAACTTTGTTTGATAGGTGATTTATTTTTATAGCTGGTAACAATAATAAAAAGATAAAAATAATAATAAACAAATGTATTTTGTTTCGAACTGCTTTACAAACAAATTCACATTGATTGAATTCTATTATTTTGCTTATGAACGTACCTAACATAGGATATGTCAAATATCTTAATGTAGTGTTATTTTTTTTTAATTTAAATTCTATGTATAATAATATTATACCATAAATATTATACTACACTATAATGTTATACTAAAATTATACACTTCGCTACGTGACGACGTAGCAAAGTGAACAAATTAATAATGCTTGACCATAAAATCAAAGTGACCTCTTCATTCACTAGTATTAAGTGTTTACTTTGACGAGGTTCTATCCTATCTTAAAAACTTATATACGTACCTTTTTGAGCGCTGAGTATTTTCTAACAAAGTGAAGCTTGACGGATTTCCCTTTTTAGAATACTGGGGCATTTTTAGAGAGGAATAGAAATTACTTATTTACACGATTCGTAATAAAGATTGCTTAGAATTTTACATCTGTTCTATATAATTCATACAACGTTACGTTGGCGAAATGTTTTCAAAGTTGGAAAAGCAGTTAAATAACTTTTTGTTTATTGTTATTTCTAGAATCAGATTGTAAACTTACTGCAACGAAATTTTTCCTTATTATCGTGCGGTATAAAATACAGGAATCCTTTGATGGTATTTTATATAGGTAGATTATCCGTTAAAAAAATGACTCTGATGGAAGACCAGCGGCATCAAATTAGTTACTAGCTTTTTAACAATAACAACCAACCCATGCTGAGGTAGAGACCATTTTGTGTTTGTGCTTACATTATCAAGCATTATTCGATGTTTCAGTTCAGTTTTTTTATTCTTTGTGTCGGAATATTTAGGTATAGTGGAAAAAAATAAAAAATCGAATAGTGTCATAAGTATATTATCAAGATGCAAAAAGTTTATCATTTTTTTTATTCTTTACCATAAAATAAATTAAAACAGAATACAAATTAGTTACATACTCAGGTAAAAATAATACAACAGACTATCTAAAATCGACTTAAATTAAAAAAAAAAAAACAAAATTTAAAAGAACTAGGTACTTAACTTTTTTTTAGTTACAACATTGTCTGGGCCAGATGTTTGATTTTTATCGTTATAATAATCGTCATTACACTAGTAACACATTTCCAGCACGAAATGTTTCTAATGGTTTCCAAACTTAACTGGACATTATACAGTTTTAAAGACAAAAAAAGTAGTACCTAGTAGTGTATATAGTATTAAAAACAACTAGAAGTTTAACAGCCTGATATCAAACACTGTGCTTTACTACGTTCAACCTTGCAAGAAAGTTACTTTTAATGTATTTTCTCCTAGTTTCGTCTCTATTAACCCATCTTCTTTACCATCATTTGTTATGTTGGTTTGATTTGTACTACAAAGAATATTATTTTTTACTCATTTCTTGTCATTGCTGGTCAAAGGCCTCCTCCGCACACTTCCAAACATCCCGGTCTTTTGCAGACTATCACCACTCCGGATCAAAGGATCAAAAGCGAGATCGACACGCCACCTTTACGTAGCCGACCCCGCCGTCACCTCCCATTTTCTGGATGCCAGAGAATTATAGCATTGGCCCATCTCTCCGGGTGCATACGACTGACGTGACCAGGCCATTCCCACTTTAACCTGGTGGTCTTCTCCCCTACATCGGCAATGCCTGTTCGCAAGCGTAGAACTATGTTGAGCACTCGGTCAATCCGTTGAAGCCTAGAATGCTACGCTCTATCGCCCTTGGGTAAATCTTGAGCTTGGACTTCTGTCAGTGACCATGTCTGTGTACTGTTGGTTAGGACAGGCAGGATACACATGTCGATAAGTTAGCGTTTTTATTCTAAGGTATAAAGAACTTTATTCTCATACAAACACATAGTTCACTTATAATGAGATACATGATAAACAAATGAATCTAGGTTTATAATGTTTAAATTAATATTCTTCATCATTATCATCATCATCATCGACCTAGTCTACAGCTGGACATAGGCCTCCCATAATGAGTCTTCCAGCAGGCCGCATCAAGCATCTGCCTGCAGTCTTTCGCAGATCGTCTTCCAACCTGATCGGAGGGCCAACACGCGACTGGAGTTTACAGGCTTTTTTTTTACTTGGAGTTTTTTTTCTTATTTATTCATTGTTCATCAATTTTTTTAGCTTCGTGGTTCACTCGCTCGCCATAAATAATGAAACAAGAGCCTTAATATAGAGCGATGAACAACGCCCTCGTAGGCTATTCTGGGCTTAATTGTTTTTGTCTGTAGTCGGAATGTTTTTGTTCTATTCATTTATAATTCTATTCTTATTTGTTTTGTTTTTTGCTGCCTGTGGCTTCGCACGCAATTTTCAAGTATCCTATGTCCGTCTCCGGGATACTATTTACCTCTATGCCAAATTTTATTAAGATTCCTTCAGCGGCGTGGAAAGGAACAGATAGACAGAGTTACTTTCGAATTTCTAGCATTAGTATGGATTGGTTAAACAAAATCCACAGGCTTTAATTAAGACATCTTAAATACCATAACTTACAAAACGGATTTAATTTTTATACAATTTAAAGCGGTACATTTTTTTTAAATATTAGAATTCCAGTAAATCTTAATTTACTGAAGACTTGAAATGATTTTATGAAAACAAATGGACTTCTTTCTAATCAGTGAATTGTGATAAAACTAAAGCAAAAAAAATACACCCTTTCTTTTTTTTATCTATTTCATAATACAGAAACTAACATGAATTTTCAATTTACTAAGCTTCTATGTCAAATGTGACCATGGCCACGAAAACACGAAAAAATATCCCTTCATTTTTACAAACAAAATGAAAGCCTATGTATTTCTTGGCTAGGCTTCAATTTCAAATGAGCGGTCGCAAGGGTCCCGAAAAGCACAAAAAACACTGTACAAACTAAACTAACACCTCTGTAAATTTAACTACGCTTCAATTTCAAATGAGCCGAACCGTAAAGCTGAAAGGCTAACAAACACTAAACACTACCTACTCATTAACCGTGTTTGGTTGTAATTTCGAAGGAGCCCATTATTCCGCCGTGTCGTTACAGGGCTAGGGCGTAATTGTAACGGTAAGGGCGCGTGTATACTGGGCATGAGGGCTTATAATATAAAGCGATGAATAATGCTGGACAACCCATACAGCAGCATCTAGCTCTTAAGTAAGCACAACAGTAAGCAGCTTGCATTACGAGTACTAGATAACTAATATGCTTAATACATCACATCATAGAAAGATATAAAGAACTTCTTTCTTTCTTTGGGGTAAACGTGTTCTTGAGTGGAGACCGCGACTCGGAAAACGTAGTGTAGGACGCCCTCCGACCAGGTGGGATGACGATTTGCGAAAGACTGCTGGTAGATGCTGGATGCGGCAAGCTGAAGACGGCGCGATGGCGCTCATTAGAGGAGGCCTATGTCCAGCTGTGGACTGATATAGGCTGATGATGATGATAATGAGAAAGATATATATTTTTTAAATTTAAGAAACGCCCACATTATCCGGAACGATCTGCAGATCGTTCAAACATTTATCTCGTGGTGAAAATCGAACCAGCAACCTCCTACGTCGCAGGCGGACCCTTGCCCGCTGTGCCAGAGGTTGTCAGTATGTCCTTACCTGAAAACCTTTATGCCAGCCAAATAGTTGAAATTGGAATAAAGTCCTTGTAGGTTAATCATTATTACAGGTAATTATTAGGGCGTTAACTCAGGGCCTACTTGTTAAAGTGCGGGTTATATCGTGCTTGTAAGTTAAAGACCTATGTGGTTACTTCGAAGGGTTGCCTAGCTCGGGGGAAATTATATAAGTTTCTCTGGTTCATATTAAAGTTGGAATACGTTAGTTGAATATACATTTTGGCTGAAATTTTATATTTATTTTATAAATTTTATGTTATTTGTAACCTTTACATTATTAAACGAATGGAATACAAATACAATTTCAATAACGTAAACTTTTTACTTGACTACAATATACAAAGGTCTCAAATCCTAATGTCATAGAAGAAGAAGGCTTAGAATGATAGAAGACACAAACGAGGTGTGGCCGAAAAATTGCGACAAATTGGTCTTAATTTCCTATTCGTGTAGGTGCGCTTATGTGCGTGAAATTATATGCTTGTCAACTCACACATAGATTCCTTTTTGGCTACGAAATCAAGAAAATAGTTGAATGACACTATTCCTCTGCTGTACAGCGGCATGTTTTTCCTCTATGCCTAATAGAGTCCACATGTGATCGGAGTGTTGGCTTTTTTATCTTAAATAACCAGTTCATCCTGAACATTGGTACAGGAGGTACTTGGCTGCTCGTGTGTTTATTATTTAAAAAAGTCTGTCTTTTATTTCCTTTAGACCTTACAGGACTCTTGGACACGTATCTACGGTTTGAATCGATATTGGCGATAATTGCAATCCAATGGATATTTAGGTGGTCTCATATAAAAAAGTCTTCTATTTGTACCGTAAAACTATAAGAAACAGTGCTAATCAAAAATTCTGAGTCTAATAAACAATAATACTTAGTACTTTTTTTATTGATCGACTCTAACAACTCGGTTTTACACCTCGTAGATCTGAATAGCTACGAGTTTAAGTTTATTACTACAGATTTAGGGAATAATTGATTATTGAGAACACTAACATAATTCGAAATATTCTCCAAATATTTTCGTCCAATGTTTTCCTTATTGAAATTAAATATTTTATGAGTTTGTTCTTTAAGAGGAACCTGTCATGGACTTTTAGTTAAGAGAATAAACGTGCATCGAGAATTAATAATATTTTTTTTTTGTTTATAGTCAATAGGCCATCTTTTGACCACAATCTCACCTGTTGGAAAGTGAAGATGTGGCCGACGATGAATCACGAAGGTCTAGAAGATACTTTATAAGAATAATGTTAAAATATTGTACAAAAGAAAAAAAAACTATTCACTCTTGACTTGAAGAGACCCAGATTGTAATTAACCGGAAAAAGAGCAGCAGGGAGCGTGTTCATTTCATTTCATTTCATTTATTGATTCGCAAACAATAACAATTATGTCGGAATTTGGTACATAACATAAAAATATTAAGATAATAAATTACAGAACTAAAATAATACAATTCAAAGCACAATTAAATAACATGTCATGTTCCAAACCCCATTATTATTATTATTATAGTACTTACATTAACGACTTTCAGGAATTCAGTCATGATCATAAACAACAAGTTATTATTTGAAAATGATGGAAACCCGACTTGCTGTTCCCTCTTTTTTTTCACAAAATGTGTGGGCCTACAAAATACAGTCAAAAACCATAACAATTCAAACGTGTATTTATCATCATCATATCCGCCCATACACGTCCACAGCTGGACATAGGGCTCCCCATGGGGCGGTCCTCAAAACACAAAAACATATCCCTGTATTTTTACAAACAAAATGAAAGCCTATGTATTTCTTGGCTAGGCTTCAATTTCAAATGAGCAATTTCAAGGGCCCCGAAAAGCACAAAAAACACTCCACTGCTGGACATAGGGCTTCCCATGCGGCGGTCCTGGGCCGTCTCCGTCCATCGACTCCCTGCGACTGCTACGATGTCGTCGGTCCATCGAGTGGATGGTCTCCCAACACTCCGTTTCGCGTTGTAAACGTTTTTTTTTATTTATTTATTATCAACTTAAAGTACATTTCCTTATTTAATTTCTGCCAAACTGTGAAACAGTTTGTCGGCAGTAGCTCTCGTGGACAATTTAGATAGTACATGTACTTAACTACTTAGTTACTACAATTATTCTAGTTAGCTAGACTTAAATACGTAAGATACAATGTGTAATAGTACAAAATTAATGCAAGTTATAGCGCTCGTAAACGAGTGTAAACTATTTCGCAAATCCATGGCTAAAAAAAACCAACGAAGATTCTCAAAATTCCTCTGCGCAAAATTACTGTAATTGGTACCCAAAGGAAATAATTCAAGCTCATTTCGCACAAAAATAAACGGTACAAATAGCAACACTTATTACGTTTTGCAGCTTTTCTCGTGCTATATCTCCAAATAACGAGATTAATTTTAATTCGCGTCCTTGCCGAGTATTTCAGATTAGGTTTATTAAAATGTTGCCAGTCAGAGGGCTGCCAATGTTGCCATGAAAAAGGTCGGGAAAATAAAAATAAGAAACCGGAAACAAGTTTCGCGTTTGACGGATATTTGTCAATCTTTTTTTGTGCTTCCGTGGAACTTAATGGATTCAACTTGTTTAGGAATGAGATCTTAGATATTGGTTGTTTCTTGTATAGAATTGGATTGATAACTAAGTTTCTAAAGTAAATGTGATGGTTATTTATTTGCTAAGCAGATAAATAATAGATGCAGGCGTTACATTGCGGAATTCCATTGTAAAATATAAGGATTTTCATCCTTACATTTTGCTAAACAGAGTTAAATCTTCCTACATATTAATGTATGGTATGAAATAATAAATAAATAATTCTGGATCATTTGTCCAGCATCATCTAGCACCAAGCGAAGCATAGCTTGTGATATGGCTATCTATTAAAAGTAAATAACAATAAATAATTATCACTGATTTATGTAAAACAGTACACAATATATAAATATTTATTATTATGCATAGAAAACACCCAGAACACACGGAAAATATCTGATATCAGATCTCACAAACATTTGTTCCGAGGCGGAAATCAAAGACGCAACTACCTGCATCGCAGGTTGACCTTTGTCCGCCGCGTAGAGGCATAACAGTGTAAGTAAAAAAAGAAAAAAAAAGAAAGAGAAAAAAACCCTAGTAGTAACCTTTCCTAGTTATTTATTGGAAAATTACTAAGTAGATACCTTCTAAGATTATATAATAGCCGGACTCGATAAAAATACAATTGGAATTCCAGACCTGAAATATTTAAGTAAGTGCCTACTAAGAAAACTCCTACTGAACAATTCTGTCTCGAACTACCGCTGCCTTTGTCATTTTCGCAACATTTTTCGTAACTTTTGTAAAATTGTAATTTTTATACGTGACTGCTGTACTAAAAGGAAACGTCACAAAAAGTTAAATCATTTGAAGTCGGTCGGAACGAGAAGTTATGAATTGTTTCGTCGTGTATAAACTTTTAAAATAGATAAATTCAAATATATCGAATAGGTTATAATAAAATGTCTTAAAGTATATAATTAAGTATGTATCTCACTAATATTATAAACGTGAAAGTTTAGATGGATGGATGGATGGATGGATAGATAGATGGATGGATGTTTGTTCCTTTATCACGCCAGAACGGCTGAACGGATCTGAATGAAATTTGGCACAGAGATAGATTATAGTCTGGAATAGGACATAGGCTACTTTTTATCCCGGAATTCCCACGGGAACGGGAACTACGCGGGTGAAACCGCGAGGCGCTGCTAGTTATATATAAAGTACAGACTACGGGAATGATGTACTGGCTGATTCTACTTCCGTAAAAGCTTTTAAATTAGACCTTATAATCTAATGTCATTTTGAAGTGTAAACGTGGGGTACCGAGGCTCTCCGGGTTAAAAAAAAGATCTGAGCGTCTGGTCGATGCGACGCGTGACCCGAGAGCTGGTGAGAATCTGGGCGCGGCGCATCAGCATTGCCATACAGCAGGGCAATGCAGCCAGCGTCTCGAGCACGCTTCCGACGGGTATTGATATATGGATCAGTTGAGCTACCTGTGGATTGTTTGCAACAGTCCGCAGTTAGCTCAATGTTTCAATTGTAAATACTAATTTTCTTTTTTAATAAAGTAGAGTGTGAAGTAGCCAACAACCGATGAAAAAACCTAAGTCAACATAGAACATAAACAGCGCTAACGTTACATAACATTTCGCTGTCGTTACTTTCTGAATTTTATCACTCACCTTTAGCGGTGTCACACGAAACTGTTCACAAGTACTACTTACATCCACTTAAACGTCATTAGCTCAGTTTAAAATAACAAAACAAACAACAAAATCGCCTCTCCAACTTTTAATTGAGAGGTCTTTAGGAGCCCGACCTGAAGAAAAATCAGGGTAAATACGGAAGGGGGAAACAGGGCTTGAAATTGTGTAGGCGTGTAGGCATTTAACTCGCGTAACCTACGATTCGCGGAGAATTTATCTCACTAATATTATAAACGTGAAAGTTTAGATGGATGGATGTTTGTTCCTTTATCACGCCAGAACGGCTGAACGGATCTGGATGAAATTTGGCACAGAGATAGATTATAGTCTGGAATAGAACATAGGCTACTTTTTATCCTGGAATTCCCACGGGAACGGGAACTACGCGGGTGAAACCGCAAGGCGCTGCTAGTATTTTATATTTACTACTAATTGACGGAATAAACAGATGACCCAATTGATGTTAAGTGGATATTAGGTGGTCGTAGCCGAGGCGGTCACGGCGTAAGAGTCGACCCCCTCCAACAAAGCCCGTCGTTGATGTCGTAACCTGAGGAAAGGCATCAGTTTTCTTCTGTGTATAAAAAAGCATGGTGGCAATTTCCCCGGAAGAACCCTCAACAAGGACTCTTGAGACTTGAGAGTAAATCGAAATTTTATATTCATTGATTTTCGTTTTTTAAAATGGCAATATGTACATTTTTCTCACTGAACATAAATAACAAAACATACTGACAGTGAATATTCAACTTTATGCCTAGTAGGTTACGGTCGATTCGAAAGGGCAGTAAAAGTACTTAGATATTTGAAGAGCAAACGAATGTAAATTGATTATTTATTTTCGTTCGGAATTCATTAATGAATTTGAGGATCTACCTTGAATATTGATTTGTTTAATTGAGCGGATTTAGAAGGGAGGCTTTGATTTCATTTCCTTGTTTATATTAACGAATATTTCTTGTTAACGAAGCTCTTGTTAAAGATCTGAATACAGCAGTTTCGAAATACAGCATCGTCATACTGCATTTTTAATATTTGTTATAACATATTTAAGAATCAATAAAATATGTTTGTTTGTTTTTAACACCTTTTTTTGTTTTTAATTGACATTAATTTATACCTATATAGGTTAGAATTATTCTACCTATATAATCAAACGAATAGTTGTCCTACACAGCATAATGATTTGTAACACAATAATTACTGTTGATGCTAATAATAAAGATATTTGTTTATTTGTAGAGATATCCCCGACTGCAGACTTGTCAAAGTTGCACTGCACAAATGCAACAAACCACTCATTTCATAAACATTAAGTAAAACTATAACCAAGTTAGTTCGTCTATATAGAAAAAGAAAAGAAGAAGAAGCAAGCTGTGTTCACAACGAGTAGGTTTTACACTCATTCTTGTTAAAGACATAAATTAAATTAACATTTATGCCTATTATGTTACCTTCGTTTTATGTGTAACCAGTTTTGTGAATAAAATAATTTAAAAAAAAAAGAAGTCGTTATTCGAGGTCCAGATCTTAATGTATGCAAATAGTATAAAAATATCAGCGCGAACCATTCTGTAATTTCTTCTTCATCTTCACAACAATGGCACAAAATTTCGCCATTACAAATATTAGTAGGATTTCATCGCTGTCATGTTATGAAAATTAGTTCTTCTCCATATCCACTCATCCATAGGCCTTTGCGCTATCTTAAACAAAACGTACTTATACCGCACAAACAAGTGGATCCACGGTCTATCGAATCAAAAACGAAAATACCTAATTGAAGTATCATGAAAACGAAAACACGAGAACGAATGAAAGCTTCCAAACCTATTCAGATCATGAAAAGGTACCAACCTCCATGTTTTCATTACATTCAAAGGATTTTTTCGAGAAAATAGAAATTCAGAATCGAGTACATTGGATATGGGAAGAAATATTTCTGTTTTGTATTCCCCAAACAATGGTCCGCATCTTTTGGGGGGTTTCAAGACGGCTAAAGGCACTCGCGTGGACATTTAGAAGTCTTTTAAATCTAATATGGTATTACAGCCATTATTGAGAAGTACTCGTATCTCAATTAGATTCTATAGTGCTTACAAAGATAGATAGAACAAAGATGCTAAGTAGCTACGTTTTGGATGCCATATTGACATTGATACTTTTTAGTTTACGTACTCAGCCTTATGACGCAATGAAATAGCGCCTGCTGTTACATGGTGTTAAAAACAGGTTAAAAAACTGAGAACATTAAATTGAAATTTAAAAAATATTTAGTTATTCATGAATTTAAACAAACATTTTTCAAATTATATATTTTTGGATCATTTCTCATATAGAGTAAAATACCCTTTTGTAGTAGCAAGTGTTACAAAGATTGGTGGTACCGTTCACCTAATAGATCTAGCCATCAAATATAAATTTAGTATTTTCTTTTCAACACGTGGACTCCTACTAACTAATTTTTATTTCTCAAATTAGTGTTGGTTTTTTGTTAGTTTAATTTGTGTTTACGTAAGTGTTATTTGCAAACCACTTAGCAACACTCGAGAAACATAATCCGCCTAGCCAGGTAAGGATAGTACTACTGTAACTGTAACAGGTGATGTGATACTATTTTTATATATTCATTAATGTACACCAACGCATTATGTGTGCCTGTTATGATAGGTATCCAGTATTTTAAATAAAGAAATGAAAATTAACATAAACTAAATTAAAAAAAATACCCGGCGAAGTTGAAGTTCAACTAGCCTAGATGAGATTGCTTGTAGCGATAAGGCTTCCGATTTTATCTGTAGACTCTATTAGATATATTATTTCAAAATTTATGGGGCATAAATTTTCATTATCAAAATTTCTATCTAGGTAAGTTTCAATGACGAAACGTGCTCATGGTGAGCGATGGGCTGATAGCCATACCCATTAGCCGTCTGTACACAGCGTGAGTAACGACATTTTTATGTTGATCGTAAAAGATTTAACCCTGGATCGTTTTGAAAGCTCCTCATTATCACATGAAATATTACAGTCTTTATGCTTTAGGAAATAGGGTTCGAATTGATCGGTCGTTACTCAAAATGGTTTGTATTAAGCTTGATGCAGATTTCATGGGGGCATACTAAAACGCTGGTTTTACACCCGATGGTAATCCTATAGCTCGGTTTTCTGAAAGGGATATAGTAATCTGCCTTTATTTGGTGAAATTAAATTAATTACAAGGTTCGAATATCATGGCTTCAACTTCATCCCTCTCTCGTGTACACTTAAATTTGAAGAAGCTATATTTATAGCCTCTACGAATTTGTTTATTTTGCTGTCGAACAAAAGGATTATATCCGGAATAACTTGACTTGTCTACCAGTGCCCTCGTTCATTGTCAGATTTTGGATGGTTTAAAATACAAAAATAGCTACATAATACATTTCCACCGAGTTTTTCATCTTAACTTTACATGACAAACGTCTGAAACCACGTTTAGTTCACGCCTTTTTCACCTTATTTAGACGAATTGGGAACTGATACATAACTGATAAACTAATAATAATTTAGTTAATACATATTTTTTTTAGTATTTTCGCGAAATGCTTATCCCATATTTAGCAAGGTGTGGGTTATTTTTTTGAAGTGTTTCTATAATACATCCAAGCATCAAAACACAAAAGCGTTTTTGATAAATAATATATTTAGTCTCCAAAACAGGAACCGTTTTGGAAACTAAATACATTATTTGCTTTGGCTACATTTTTTAGACATTTGCCTCGTATTTGGCGAAAAATAAATACCCTAACAGCAACAATTTTTAATAAATCACTTTTTTTGTGTAATTATCCATTGCTAAATAAATACATCATAGTATTACAATCTAGTCTAAGACTTATAAGTAATTTAAATTTGACCTAAACAACACTTTTCTTAATGTCTCTATTTAAGGCTAACACGCTTTGTTAATGGGTTCTTTATTATAGCACTCACTAAACTAACTCAAAAGGTTTTGTCCTTTTTAATCGTATTAATATGTCTGTGTTGCCGAGGAGCTGGATAGCCTCGACATTCACGACATAAATCACTTGATCACGTTATTTTAATTAGTTACCAGAAATCACTAGTAAAGAACTATTATTTGTATATTTGGCAGTGCCTGTGTTCACTTATTAGATGCACAAACCAGGCAAAAACCGCCCATGACATACAAACAAAAAGACCATAAAGATTCCAGTTTAAATTCAACAAAGGCAAAATGTCACAAAACCTTGCTTCGTACTTTATTTCCAGAGTTTATTTCAACTGAAAGCCACAACTAACATTTCCGAGCGGCTACATTCCGGGAACTTTTTGTGAAGTTCCAAATATTGTGGGACTCCAAAGTAAATACAACACTCCCCATTAAGTACCTTTCTTCGGGACTCCACATTTTTACGATTATTTCGAAAGTGCTCTTGGGAGCATCTCTTGGTGCTGTGTGGTGCAAGTTAGGGTCTGAAGCACTAAGTAGCTAGTACCAGTTTGCAAAATAACAAAAAGGTTTTTTTTAGATAAACATTGACATAGCGATGGAGCGATGCAACGTGTTAAATGTATGGGAAGGAAACAAATTCGAAAATACGTAAACTACACACAGAATCTGAATCGATTTGTTTATTGTAAATTGTTGTACAAAAAAGCATCAGTCTAGTGGTAATATCATTTTCATTTATTTTAACGAAAACTAAACGGCAGGATTTCCTTTTAAAATAATTTTCTATTTTTCGGGGCTGAAAGTTTGTTCCTTAATTTTTGTTACTCTCTGTATAGTTAATAAATTTAATAACAAAATATTATCTTTACGACCTTATCAATGTGAATTAACAAGCTATTTAAACCTAGATCACTAACCATTCGTATAAAAGACGACGCCTGGAGCATTTAGCATACCTTCTTACATCGTATTGTTAGTGACATGCAGTCTATTGTTGCGGATGAACATAAATGTTGAATTGAGAGATATCATATATCTTTGTAACAAAAGATATCAAACTGTAACTTTGCAACCAAATATGAAGCTAAATTATCGCTGTAATCATGAAAATTTATAGTTTTCAGGTAAAGCACATCGAGATGTTCCAGAACTTTAGAATTTGGTGCTACTATACTACAAAAAAAAGTCATGAGACCTTGAACTTCTGTAAGGGCTGAAAACAAGTGATTAGCAGGGAGCAAATTGTTTCCGGGTCTACCTACTGTTTTTATAGGTTATTTTGGAAATAGACCATGAAATTCGACTAAGAGAAGGCTAAACATTCTAAATAAGATTGTTTTGTCTCATAAATACAAATTGATGAACAAAATATTGTTATTTTAATCCGTCGTAAAATATAAAAATAGTGAGTGATAACGTTACTCGATAATTAAGGTCAGTGAGCTAGGGTTAATGGTAGGTGCATACATAGGCCGTACCGCACAGCACCCGCACTCAAATCTTATTGACCGCATGCTATCCACGCGGCGACAGCTAGCAGCAAGCTTTCACGCATGCTCGGCAAAACCCGTATGATCATACAACTTTCTTCAAATGAGCAGTTGATGCGGCTACAGCTTGTTTGTTTTGTTTGTTTGTTTAAAACAAACAAACAAACAGCTTCACTTGCTTGAAGCTTGCGGTAAGCAAGGCGACAGCCAAAAAGAAGCTAGATGGCGGCAGGCTCTCTTTCTGCGTGCTGGCTACTATTTTTAATGCTGTCACTGAAAAATAACTCTTAATATTAAGCGTTTAAGCCTATATTGAATGCCCACTTTTATGATGTGGCAAATGTGCAATTTCCATTGGACCCACAACTACAGTTAAGGGTTCAAATAGGGTGAGATGTTCTATGTCATTTAATCTGCAACGCTGCCCCCTTGGACCAAACCCCGTCTGAGCTTAAATTATAAATCAAGCGGACACTCGCACCTGGGACGGACTCTTCCTAATGCTAATGTTTATTTAACATCACTCCGGACCCGACATTTTTGTTGGAAATATGGCCGGCACTTTTAAAATTGGACATTTTGTTTCGAAGGTTCGTTTGGACACAAGAGGATTTCTTGTTTGTTGGTACAACAACATTTTCCGAACAGGGCCTTTAAAAGCTTTTTTGCAATTACACTTTCAAAATTAATAATGTCCGTAAACTATTATTTTCAGTGTACTTTCAAGATTATCAAAATCAAGAAAAAGATATATGTATATTATGACTGTTTGTTTATGTGCCTAGGTCCTGCGATTTTGTACGACGTAATTATATCGCGGGCGAGATAAAGATAAAGATTTTTTATTTGCCAAAACATGTGTTATGTAAGGTAATAAGTTAAGGTAATAAGTAATAAATACATTTTATGGATCAACATGCTTGACCGTCAATCGGCAAGCAAAAATATATTTGAGAGAGAATGACGTGCAATAACTTATTATTTAGGTACCTACTAAAGTTTATCATTGAAAAAATCAACAATATTATACTATCACTTACAAACTAATAACTCAATTTCTATTAAATTAGTATTTCTAATTTCGAGCCTAAACTTATTGCTCGTACACTGTTCATATGATTATCTTATTAGTATATTTTTTGACAACGTCATTCGGCACAAAATCGGTGTCGAAAAATAATAATTACGAGTATACAAGAGATTTAATTACTTATCACCAAACCAGTGTTCGAACGACCGCCTGTAAATGTTATTCCAGGTCCAAAGCTAACACGGCACGTTGTATGAAAACACGGTTGTTACATACAGTTTCATACGTGTATTCTCTAGTCATAATCCAGGTCTTTGATATTATAATATACAACGATAATTGGATATTATCAAAGACCTTGATACTATAGCGTGAGGGACTAACGTTTGGTACGTATAGTGTGTTGGAGTGACGACCGTTTGAAATGTAATTCGAGCCGATTAAATTAAATTAAATTAAACCTTATTTTCTAATATTCCTTGAAAATATGACTAAGTACCTACTGCTAAAATTAACTTGTTTTGGCCTCCACCCCGCGTCCGATCATACCCCACCCAACTTACCTTAACTTAACTTATACCTTAAAAGGTAAAGTAGTTGCATCAGAGAGATACATGCCCTACAGCCCAACACCCAAACTCCGAAAATCACAATCAACTAATGATACTCAGACTAAATATTTAGTTAAATGTTCAAGCTACGTATTGCTTCAGTACTAGATAGCGATTCAAAGGTTTTTGTTATAGTGTGTTAGCCTTCGCACTCTGGGTCATCTCTAAGAAATTACATATGTTCCAAAAAAAATGATTCCAGCGGGACTCGAGGTGAAGGGTGAGGCGCGGGTTCTAGTCCCGCCAAAATCGATTTTATTTGGAACGTATTTAATTTCTTAGATAGCGATTTTTGTATATATTTTTGTATATTTATTTATTCCACCGTAGGTACCTGTTGATACACTTGATGTCGTTCTAGTCTACTTCATTAAAATTATATAGGTATACAAGTCAAATTTTGTGTGAAGGAAAGAAATACCATAAGGATTGTATTCAGAAACAGTAATTTCCATAAATATAGATAAATATTTAACACATTAAATATACAAATAATTAGCTGTAAAGGGGATTATCGGAGTAAGTAGTTTTTAACAGTGGAGCAAGTATCCCAGCATTATATTCAAATTCTTGGTGAATAGTTCAGCGTTGATTCGACACAATTTTACCAATTCTTCCTCTCCCGGGGTATTTAATCCGGACTTTACCCTTCCTACACGTGTCATATTATAAGTAACGTATGACACAAACACCTTTACAACAAAACTTATTTAATATATCTCCTATAACTTTCCTAGAGCTCAACACCTATACAAATTGTAACAAAACAGAGACATCGTGATCCGTCAAAGGGAGCGCTGAACAAGTTTCCAATAGAACTCGAGTACTTTCTGTAATAACAGGAATATGAAATGAGAGTCGCTTGGGACTATAAGGAAAGGGTCGAGGCAGACAAGCAACCTGTGTTGCTATTTTGCCAAAAACACTGTAAGTCCTTTATGAATGGGTCGATTTCTATACAGTGTTTTTTACAGTGATCAGGTATTTTACAGTATCTGCTTTTGAGAGCACCATCGTCACTGCGGACTTATGTCGCTGAACTAGTGAAAGAAAATGGAAAGAAAACGCCAAAAATGTATTTATGTATATTCTGAATCTTGGTTTCCATTGCGGACAACGAATTAGCATTGCCATAAACGTTGGGCACTCTGGCTTCTGGAGACGGCTTCGATTTTTAGTAAATTGATAAAGTGTAAATATTATATAGTTGTAATTTGTCTCCTTTGGTAGAAATAAAAAAAAAACATTTTACTTAGGTATACATTTTTTTTTAGTTTTCTAAACATATTTTGTCCCACTGTTGGCAGGAAAGGAGGAGCCTTCGCCTAGCAGTGTTGGGCAAAGGTTTCCTTTAAAATTTGACGGAAATAAAATGTTACTCTCTACTTACCTATTATAAGTTTTGTCTGATCGAGAAAATTTCATATATTATAAGAAATTTTCTCGATCAGACAAAACCCACCCTAGGCTCTATCGCCAAAGATGATGATGAATTGATGACTAACAATGCTACCGAAAACATTTTTGACAAACAAGCCGAATTGAAGACAAGATCGCTATCTTCGTATACACGAATACAAGCTATTTAGTTAATTAACAAAACGACAATGACAAAATTGTTTCTATTATTTCGATTCTGGATTGCATGACAAAAGGCTCTACAATCAAATCGAAGGTAAACCACTTAGGCAAATTATGCTAAGTGCCTTAACTTACCTTACTTAAACTTAAGTAGCGGCCATTGCGTCGTAAGGACCGACATAATGAAATGAAGTTGTTTTTAGCGTCGAATTATTTTCTTGCATTGTTCGGTTTGCTTGACAAATTAGTAATATAATTAGGAATGTACTTGAGTTTACATTGAGAGATATTAATCAATTTGCGCATTCATCGTGACGATAATTATAAACCTTCTATTTTAAACTTCAAAGGGCTTTTGAGAGCAGTTACAAAGCGTTTCTCAGATTTTTCATTTATAATTTAGAATGATGTTTTCAGAAGTATTTCAAACTAGCGGTCGGCTTTGCACGGGTATATTCTATCGCCTACGTTCATTGGGGATAATGTAGGATTGTAATGGTGAAAGAATTTTTCAAATCGGTCCAATAGTATCGGAGCCTATTCAATTCAAACAAATCTTTCTTCCACGTGAGACGAAGAAAGATTTGTTTGTAACTGAAAAGTGTACGTGTGTACATGTGTGACTGAAAAGTGTACGTGTGTACATGTGTGACTGAAAAGTGTACGTGTGTACATGTGTGACTGAAAAGTGTACGTGTGTACATGTGTGACTGAAAAGTGTACGTGCTCCGTGACGTGACCTCACGGAGCACGTACACTTTTCAGTATATCAAAAACTAGCGGCCCGCCTCGGCTTCGCACAAGTAAAGGTATTTAACAAAAAAAACACATTCTTTGCAGACTTTCCATGCTTAGAACTTTGAATCACGTTTAGTCTGCTTTTGATAAAACAAACAATCAAAATCATCCGTCTAGGAGCTATCAAGATTTTTCAGCGTTACTATTGTATAGTTTAACATGAAAAAGTAGTTATTGTGACATAGCTATAATAGTTACACATAATTTTGCAGATTTTTCTGTAGATATGAATATTGCGTATAAAACTTGTAGTACATTACTTTGCTCTATTGTCAATAGTTTTTGCAGGGTACGCGATATAAGGATTTTTAAGATTTTTTTTACACCGTTGGTTACATTATTGAAGTTTTCGTACGGATTCCTAACTTTTTTGAAAATATTCTAACCTATGTCCATAAAGAATAATATATAATTCTAATGGTGAACGAATTTCTCAAATCAGTCCAGTAGTTTCGGAGCCTATTCAATTCAAACAAACAATCATATCTTTCCTCTTCATTATTTCCTCTTTATTAAATAAGTTCCCAAAAACTTTCGATTTCAGCAGGACTCGAACCTGTGCCCCACCCTCAGTACGAGTGTGCTCTAACCAATTAAGCCACGACATCCTAGTCCGTTTCGTCGAAAATCTTTGGGACCTCTTACGACTCTAGCGCCGTTAGCGCCACCTACAGGGGAAACAATTACAGTTATCCAAACCTGTTCAAAGACTAAAGTTACATTTAGTTCGTTTGACGAGAGGTCTTGCCCAGAGTGCGAGGGTTCCCGCACTATAATACAAAAACATCAATATTACATTCCCAATTTTCACAAGACACAAAAGCTCAAACTAAATTAAGCTCTCTCACAATCGACTAGAGTGCATGTACTGTACAAACGAAAAACTCATTTACACTCAAATGCCGACAACAGAGCATACAAAGGTTTGTAGTGTGTCAATCTCGTTGAACGACAACGTATGAGTAGAAAAGGCTTTGAATTACAAGATGTAGCGTTAACCGTGGCAGTTGCGGCGTTAGAATCGACCCCTCGAACTCACCCGTGGATGTCGTAAGAGACGACTAAAGTAACCTTCCAGAGGAAGGGCAGCTGCTTCCTTCTGTTTATTTAAACAACTTGGCTGTGATCACCTGTGCATTTATCACTGCGCACGCGCCCGTGTTTACTTCGTTATTTGTTACTGATTCAAGTTAAATTCTAAAACGTAGGTTTGGATTGTGACGTTGGATAGGACAGTGAACGTTGAAGTGAATGTACCATCGAGTTGGATAATATATTATATTCATACAAGTAAGTCAAATCTTTCATTCAATCCACATAACAAATTAACCAAACCTATAGCATTCCTCCTTCTTTGGGTCAGGCTCGTTCAGCAATGGACATCAGTATGTCCTGGTGAGGATGAATATATTAGGCCGCACTCCTTCATAACCGCTACCCCACAGCACCTGCACGCCTCCGCCTCCAACCATGTTGTCCGCAATCTGGTGACGCACTGTCCTCGCTGCAATAGCTAGTCAAAAAGTCCTATGATCATACAATTTGCTTCAAGCGATCGGGGAGAGCGGGTAGCATTCATGAAGCAGGAGCCTTCATACAGCAGCCATATCTACAAAACTAAGCACGTCGAAATGTTCGTATTCCTATGTGTGAGCCTAAACACCGTAGGATCTGCCACCCTACGCTGTTAAGGCTCACACATAGGCAATGTGGCCGCCGCGGCGGCCACATTGCCTATGCGCGCCGCCGCGCCGGTTTCGTTAAGACTAACCGTAACATTTTTTTTTATCTTGTTCTAAGTAATTTAAGGATTCACATTGGGTTTTGTGGCCATTTCGTGTTAATTTTAACGAGTATTTTAATTTATTACTAATTTTATGAAACTATGTGATGGGCTACGCAGTACAAAATGTCATTTTATATGGCGTGAAAAAGATACAGTATGAAGGCTGCCCGCTCTCCCCTTCCACTCGAAACTAGTGGTAAGCAAGGCATAAAATAATGACTACCTACTGGCTAGAATGCGGCAAGCTCGTTTTCGGGCATTAGCTTTATCCCTTGCTAAAAATAAAAAAATGCACGCGGTACACGCTATGCACGCAGTACACGTAAATCGCTCAATCACACAATAAAAAAATAACTACCACCCACGTTGTTAAACAAACGAACCCACGCAGCTGAAATGTGCATGACCGTGCACAGCATCCGTGTGTATCCGTGTTTATATAGTGTTTCTTGTCTACTGCAGTGGAAACGTAGACCCACGTTTACAAACAAACGAACACACGCAGCTAAAATGCGCAGTGTGGCCATGCACAACGGGCGTGGCGGGGTGTGAAGAGGTGAAAACGATTCTCCTTCCTCTAGCTTCAATTCACGTCCAAACTCAGAAGCACAAACGCTCCAATCAGCGGTGCACATCAAAACAAATGACAGGATATTCCCTAGCAGTACTCCCCTAGCAGTAATGGAATGTCACCCAGAATCGCTGGCGCTCGTCGCCGTCACCACAGAAGTGGTTCAAGTCGAGCACCCATTTGTCTGTCACACTGACCGTCGAGTGCCGTTGAGGCGATGTCGTTTATTTGTTTTGTCGAGGTTCTGCCGGCCTGATGAGTGTGCTTTGGGTCTTAGGAAATAACTTTCGAGTGCAGACTTATCTACTGTTTGGAGGGTGTTTATTTACTACTGGTTGGTGAACTTGTTAAGCCTTACTAGGTCTAAAGTACCTAGTGTTCTTGAGTGGAAGCCACGTTTCGACAAACGCAGTGCGTCGCTTTCCGGCTTAGGTGGGATGATGACCTGCGAAAGACTGCAGGCAGATGCTGGAAGCTGAAGACTGGGATCATGACGCTCTTTACAGGAGACATATTATACTCCTGTAAATAGCACTAATCTAGGCTGATGATGAAGGCTTCGAAATTCTACTTTTACAGATTGATTATTTATGTCAGTACCTAATAAAATATTACACGCACATTATTTTTAGTTGAAAAAAAAACTGCGTTCTGTTTCCGGTGATAAAACCGCTGCCCTTTTTAGTGACGTCACCGTTCAGTTTGTCAATTCAAAGTGCTTCTGTTCCTTCAATCAAAATAAAATTACAACCAATAAATGTTAAGAATCATCATGTTCGTTTCTTACTTTCAATAAAGATATCCCGCTAATGAACGGCGACGTCACGTTTAGGAATTTTGCGATTCAGTCATGAAATATCTTTTAATTTTACTTAATTTCACATTTAAAACATCAAAAAATACTGCTGATTAATTCTGTATCAATAAAAAATACGAATAAAAATATCAGGTATTTTGAAGACACGTACCTAGTTATACCCCATTCGCTTGCCACGTCTCGTGATTATTGTGAACTAACTATACTTCAGCCAAATGTTTGTAAGCAAACATACTTACTGTTTGTAAACATGTTTGCTTTCACACTGAATTTCGAATTCGATTTGAGATAGAGTCGTGATTGAATAACAAAGAAAAAGTGTGTTCGCAGTCTTACGAAAAAAAACATTCGATTATAGATTGAGACCCTACTTTTTCAAAAATATCAGAATTAAATCCAAATTTAATTTCATGAGTT
Source organism: Eupithecia exiguata (assembly GCA_947086465.1). Lineage (NCBI taxonomy): Eukaryota > Metazoa > Arthropoda > Insecta > Lepidoptera > Geometridae > Eupithecia > Eupithecia exiguata. The sequence continues at coordinate 1,487,283 of OX352233.1, read as the reverse complement.
AAGTGATGGATGAAACGACAAAAAATAAATATGCAGTTATTGTTTTCTTATAAATCGAGGGCATGACTCCTTTCACTACTTTTCCCTAACTCTCGTGGTTTCGGACTTGGCCATCACCGCCCTTCTCAAAAAACCACCCTGTATAGGTAAAGTAATCATTCCCGATAATTTTGTTCCCGAGAGATTAGTATTTATCCCGACAAGCTCACTCTGATAACCCGTTGGGAATGCAAAACTGTCACAACCGGAGAGACGTCAGGCGTAGGACCAACGGCTTAACGTGCTTTCCGAGAGACAGGCCTATAACAACGCCAACTTTCTAACTTCGAGCTATAACGGTGAATCGTAGTTGTATTTCAAATAGTGAGGTGGTCAGTACTGAAATTTTATTATCAGAAGGACGGATTACCTACATTTTAATGATATTCTTTCAAAGTAAGTACTAAATGTTTTATACAACGTGACACACTTTTCGACATACATATTTTATTACCTAAGTACTTACTAATATTGTGCGTTACCTTCTACATTGTCTAGTCTCATGACTGATCGTAGCATTTTATTGGAATCTATCCAAGACAGAGATGCAAAGCCATCAAATCTGCAAAGCTTGCTTGGCATACAAGACCAGAGCCCTGAGTTTGGTTTCTCGATACTATGGAGAAGTCACCGTAACGTTTCATTTTTGTACAGTGCCTCTATCCTGCGGACGTAAACTCTTCTACAAAAACGAATTGAAAAATCTTTTACAAAAATGGAATATTATCTCGTTTCTATCGAGAAGTACACAAGGGATGTACCAGGTACCTATTTTGAATAGTGTTTCAATCTCACAAAATGATTGCAGATTGGCAACTCTTGCAATGTCTCTGAAATATCTCTACATATCTATCCATGGAACGAAATTGAAAAAAGATACCATTTTCATAAAAATCCAAGATGATCCGGTATAAGACATAATGCAAATTCTACAAAAACAAGTTAGTAATCGAAATTATGCTATAGATCGGTGTTCAGGGGGGTGATCAAGTCTATAAGACGATAATAACGAGACACGATGTGACGTCTCTTATTTGTATGGGATTTGCGTAGTACCCTGTCCACAAGATAGAGGCGCTGTACCCAAATTTATAGGAAAATAAAACGAGACGATGATGTCTCAATACTATCGTCAAATAGACTCACCCCTCAGGAGCGTTTCCTCTTCATACAGTCTTATTTTAAAATCTGAATTATTAGGTATCTTTAAGATTTCCTTATATCTACAGACTACGTAAAATATCCAATGTTAGTAAGTTGACGTAAAAGCGACTATGTAACGGAAAATACAGTGAGAGTCTAGGTTTTATTTCGCTTTGCCGGATTAAAGCCGTCAGCTTTGTACGTAAAATTTCCATTTTTCATTTTCGTTGCGGATGTCACAAAGGCACTTGTAGTTCAGTTCCGTGATAGGTAGTACTTTGATAGTCTTTGTATGAACAAGTAAGGATTATGTTATCCATACATTTTTATGAAATTGTAAGTAAATTTAAATCTCTCATGTTCGGTAAGTAGGTTCTTATTACCTCCAAATGGGGCTTGTAGGTGACTAATTAGCGCTCTAGGGTAATAATGTAGCTAGAAAAGCCCTAGGGCGGTAAGTAACTAAAAAAAACACTTCTCTCTTTCAAAAAGTTCGCGTACATCTCACCATAATACTGGCAATAGACATCATGCATTCAGCCAAATGACCAAAGAGGCTTTGCTAATCAGCCTTGTCTTCGTGTGAGTCTATTTGTCATCAATTTTAAATATCGAATTGCGTTCATGAAAAAAAATTGGAAATGTTCTTCACTTGGTTCTTTTTAATGAAAACAGGCGGGAATAGAAAACTTTTACTAAAAATTGTTTGTTTTTGTTTTTTTTTTTTTATAATTACGTGCTTATTAGGAAAAAACATGAGTTCTTCAAGTGATGAAGATATAAGCTGCACTCCCGATTCAATGAAAAATGTTTTATTCTTGTAATGCCGGTTTTTTTGTACTTACCTCACAATCGAGATGTAAAGCAGAGTAGTTAGCTCGGGTGTAAGCACCAATTGCACCCTCGAACTATAGGCGCCCTCGCTGCGCTCGTGTGCCTAAATATCTCAGGCTGCAATTGATGCCTTACAGCCCTTGGCTACTAATCTACTATTGTCTGTTTTCTTTTTCAATACTAAACGGCAGAACTTAATGAAATTCGACGAAGGGGATCGTATTCCGGAAAAGGACATAGGCTTATTTTTATCCGGGAAAAACAATAAACAGATAAAGTGTGATCCAAACTCGAAACATGTGAAAAAAGATTAGAAAATAACATAGAAACAAACCACAGAAAAACAATCCTTTGAAAAAAAATGCCCAGCAGTACAAGCTGAAAATAAAAGTAAGTGAAAAAAAAAACAACCGTAAAGAACGACTTCGCTTCTCGTTGAACACTCACTTGAACCTTGAACTCCGCCCATTCCTCTCTAGCTCCGAACTAAAACACACTAAAACACAATAAAACACAGGCCCGTCCCGACCGCTCGTAAAAGCAACACCTTCGTAAGAGCTCTTTACCCGACCTTCCTTCGCTATTTGGGTTTTTTAAGACTTTACAAGAAATTACTATATTCGTACACGTTCGTCATTCCCCAGAATTCTTCAAAATACTTTCTCGACTTTCAAGCGGGTGTTTCACTATAATATTGTATGGGAATAAATTTAAGTTGCGTACAACCCGGCCGGACTTACTATTGTATGCAATTGGTGAGTCACCACTGGGCATACCAGTGGTTAACTTTGAGAGAGAAAACCCTTGAGAGAGAAAAGATCAATTTAACCTTTCGGCCAGGATGACTCAATTGCATAAATCAACAAGCCCGCGCGAGCCGTTCTCAAATGAACATAAATCGCTTGAAGATCAGGATTAATTAGGTATAATAGCTACGTAAAAACAGCGTACAGGAGCTATCAGGTAAGAATACTAGAACTCAATTTAGACTAACAAATAGATATTTTCTAGAGAAAATACATATCAGAATCTATTTGTGAGTAGTAGAGTAGTATTCTAAAAATGAAATCTATTTCATTTTTATACTCTACAAACTTTTAGCCACGGCTTCGTACGCGCTTTTCCGAGACAAAAAGTAGCCTATAACCTTACCTGGGATATCATCTACCTGCCTGTCATATTTCATTAAAATCCGGTGAGCCTTATTGACGTTAAGACAGACAGAAATACTTTCGATTTTATGATATTTTAAGTTTATATTCTACCTATTGGACGAAGATCTCTCACATTTCTTTCCACTTACATAATATTAAAGCTAAATTCATTGCTTTCTCCTACATGATTTGCGACATTACCATATTTTATCATGCGAATGCACCAACCGCCAAGGTTTCGCGTTTCTCTGAAATGTAGCAGTACCACCTGCGTTGTGGGCAGCACGAATTGTGTTTTATTTTCAGCTGTTTGCTTTCTTGGATGCTCTAATTAGTGGCGCTTGTGTTCTAGATGTTTCTTTTAGTCTTTAGTGCTCGGAATTCATCTGTAAAAAAGTATTCAAGTATTTTATTTCGCAAACCTAATACAGTGTAAGAAATTTTAAGAAAATCACTTATGCTACGTATGAGGGGCCCTATTAGGGAGCAATGCAACTTGAGAGGTAGCTAAACTAATCACTTAATTAAATATCACAATTACAGTACCTAATTAATTATACTTTATTTCTTTAATTGCACAGAAATGTTAATCTTAAATCTAGGTTGACTTAAGTTATGTTTAGATTAATCTGATGTGAAAGTCGTAAGTATTAAACTAGCTTCCAGAATACAGACAGAAATAAAAAAAAGAAAATAACAGAAAACAATAACCCAAACAACGCATTGCACAAGCGCAGCAAAAAATGTTCCAATTCGAGTTCAAAAACGGATTACAGACGAATGAATGCTTTTAAAACCATAAATTATTACGTACTTTTGCTTTTTACTCCATTGATACCGAAAAACCCAAAATTGTATTAATTTAAGCAGTCCTGTATTTATATTTTGGACGGTGGTTGCAGCATAAAAGTTTCGTAATTAATTTGTAATCTACAACTTCTTCCTTTATAAAGATAATAAAGATGTGTTACTAGTTACAACAGGGACATGTTTCTTGCCAACGTTTAAAACAAACGCCAACGTTTCAAATACCACCAACTTTAGGTGATCGCGCACCTGGGAGCACGGCAGACGCGGCATTCCCTGCAGTCATCGAATTTTCTATTAATAATAATTATGAAATAGTATGCAGCATCGCGCACCTATCGTCAACAAGCGCGCAGCATTTCAATAAAATGCCATGAGGAAATGCCAAAATGCCGGTAATGCCTGCCGGTAGCGCCGATAACGCGATCAGCTTTAATTTCCTAGATAAACTTTCAGGAAAAATACCATTCTGTTTTCAAAGAAACTCATAATAATATCAGGGAACATTCCACGCAGAACAATATACGCAACGCATGCACGAGCGGAACGAACTCCTAACAAAAACTCCACAAAGTTTATGTTATGAGAGCCTTATCGCCGCAATCTCTTTGAGTCTTTTCAATGTTTCTACAGACTCTGAAGTTATGTAGAACAAGCTCGGCCTGTTCAGGCTTGACCCGTATTTTCACAGCTGTCTCCATTTAAATAAAAGAAACTACGTGGAGGAGCGTTGACTCGCTCGAGTCACTGTTGTTGAGTCTTGTAGGAAAGTTAGCTTTATTGCTGTGAGCATAGAATTGAAACAGAAATTGCAGAATATGTTATCGAAGTATGGTATTTTACGGACTCACTGTAGCTTCTCATGAGGATATATAAATATCTAAGTTGCACGTGCACGAATTTGCTTCCTTTGATTAAATAAAAAAATATTGTTACGTTACCAAAAAAGCAAAATTACAGCTAAATAATATAAATAAATTAGAACTAGTTATAATTGAAACAGTTGAGCTAGCTGCAGACTGTTGACTGTTGCAAACAATCGTTGACGCGTATAGAGGAGGGAGATCCTTAACAATACCATTCAGGAGCGTTTCCTAAGACTCTGGCTGACTATATTAGAATTATTCATTGTTTCCCTTCGGATAGGATTAATAAGACATTATGTAACTCTCCTCCCATCTCAATAGACTATAACGGTGCTGGACGCAGGCCTCCACCGGATAATCGCCTTATTGGCTTTTATCTCATGGGGGGTAGCGCCAATAATCCACACACTGGGCAGGTGGGTTGGGGATCGCAGTTCGGTAGTAGATCTATTCTGCAAGAGGCGCTGCTGCCGCCCCCCGGTGTATGTCCCTTAGTCGCCTCTTACGACACCCACGGGAAGAGTTGGGGTGGAGCAAATACTAAGCACCACACGGCTTATGTTGTGTTATGTAACTATTAAAGCTATTCTTACACATATTTCAAGCTATTTTCTTACTTCTCTTTCCTGCAGTGAAACAGCAAACTAAAAGCCACAGCAGTTTTCTCTGTACCTCTGCGTGGGGTCGTCGTAAACGCACAGTTCTGTTTCTATTAACATTTACTACGAGAAATGTTGAGCAGTTTTATTTTTCTTTGCCGTATCGAAGATGGTGACCTATTCTTTGACTTCCTACTGAAATATTCCAGCGGTTTTTTGCTATTACTGAGGAAACTTGCAGAGAGCGGTACAATTTAGTTTTCTGCGGCAGTCTGTTATGAAAAATTCAACACCCAGATGATAAATGTTTTCAACAAAGCAGTGCGCGATTTTCTCGGCATGTTTTTGAACGGGGAGCTCTGTAGCACATTGAGGACTTGCTTACCAGTTTTTATGGTATCAAATTCAATATATTTATATATAGATGTCTTTGTATAGTTAAACATGTAATTATCTTAGATTGTCTTTGATACACCACCTGCCTTTCTTTAATTCACAATTCTTTCCATCCAAAGGTTTCCTGGAAGAGATCGCTTCTTAGCGATAAGGCCACCCATTGTAATTATCTTACGTAACCTCTCTTTGTAATGTTGTTTTCTGGTGTCTATTATAGAATTTTTGTATTGTATTGTATTGTAAATTAAGCCTGCGTCTAATCTGTAGTAGGTAACCCTGTCTTTTAGGACACATGTAAGTAGGTATTATATTTTATTATTAAGGTGTTAAATATTAATTTGGTTACAGGTAATGGGAACGACAGGACGAAGGCGGAACATCAGCGGCGCCATGTAATTCTGTAACATGAGGCCGAGCAACTTCGTCGTTTACATCACTAGCCTACTGTGGCTCAATCTCACTGATGCAAAGATTGGTAAGCTATTACATTATTATAAATCGGGTACTTACTTGACCTAGTAGCGCCTGGTAACGCGTTACCAGTACTTTTAATGAGTTATTCCTGATTCGCCCCACTAGCTTCGACCCGGGGCGCCTGGTAGCGCATTACCTGTAACGTACTTTTAACGTTGTATTCCAGATTCTTCCCACTAGCTTCCGTTCAAACTAGTCTTAATCCAGAAAATCTAGTTCAATGCAGTTCATTTCTGATTCGTCCCATTTTAAGATTTATAACAGTGTTGCCAAAGTAATAAAAGTGTCATCAAAATAAATGTCACAGCTCTAGATGATGGTGATGATTTTTGGTTAATGGCAATAACATGTGGTCATTTTTCTGCCAGTGTCAAGTAATGTAAAATAATTGTAAATATCTGATTAATCAAATTATGAAGATTGTTTGATATTTTCACCAGAGCATATGTCGTTATCTAGCAGGGTGTACCACGTGCAGGCTAGGTTGGCTTGGGAGAGGAAATGTTGGAGACCCCTTACACCCCATTTTAAGATTTATAACAGAAAAGTAGCCAAAGTAATGACATCATAAATAATATCACACTTCTCCTGAAGGTAGCCTTAATTGAAATAGTTTATATCTGGTATACTCATTCCAATTCCAAAATTTTAATAACAAAGAAAGTTACAATCAAATATTAGAATTAAATTAAAACTAGTATTTACAATTGAAACAATTGAGCTAACTGCAGACTGTTGCAAACAATCTACAAGTACCTAGCTCAACTGATCCATATCAATACCAGTCGGTAGCATGCCCAAGACTTTAATTCCAAAATTTTTAATTCTAACCTCAACGTAAAAAGAGGATACCTACTTTTTACTGATTAGTTTCTGTTTGTCTGTCTATATTCTCTGGCGTCGTGTCTCCCAAATCCGATCAGAATATGGAGATTCATGGGCAGAACCGGTTTCATTAGTATTTCAAAGGCTTCATCTAAACTAAAATGTTCTAATCATTATTCGATGCAAAACAGTAGTAAAATAAAATAAAAATCTTCGAAATTTTTAGAGTTGTTCTAAAATTAGCTAATCTCTATTCGGCTGGCCTGTAGTTCAATCTCACTGTTTCAATCATTGTTAAGCTATTACAAACCCTAAAACAACACTATAAAGTTCAAATTCACAATCTATGTTTTCTTTTAACCCGATGTTTTTATTTTCCATCCAAAAATCCAATCTAACCCCTAAAGCTTGATTTAACCTCGAATTAGCGTTGAATTAGACCTATTAATTTCATTGAACGAGGGGTAATTGAAATCTGTCAAGGGAGTGGACCCTTTCTGTTAATTCTGAAAAGAAAACTTCACTAGAAAAAGTCTTGGGATAACTACATTTTTGGTCGATTTTAATAAGATTAATAAAAAAATCCTAAACAATTAATATACAGATTGTTTTAATAAAAAAGATGTGGGAAAAGCGTTTGCTCAGCATTGGAACGGAATAATCTGCGGAAAAAAAATAAAGAATCTTAGGCCCGCCGCCGTATCGATCTCTGCTTGAGTAACGATTTTATACGGCATAAGCGTTACTTAAGCATTGATTGATGACTGAGTAAACTTTCATAATACGGGCATAAGAGTGAATAGGTCTTCTAGAACTCCGTGGTACACCGTAGGTAGGTCACATAGTCACTTGTCATGAGCTAAGGTTGTGGTCAAACGACGATATAACGATAGATTTATTACAGATACCCAAAGTGCGGGTAAGCACTATAACAAAAAAACCTTAGAAGATATAACGATTACTTTAAAAAATCTGTCATATCGAATTTACAGAAAACCAAGTTTTGCCCACGGCTTCGCTCGCACTTTAGCGGGATAAAAAGTAGCCTATGTCCATAGATAACGTCTACCTGCCCGCCAAATTTCATTAAGTTTCGTTCAGCAGTATAGTTAGTATGGCATGAAATGGTAACAGATAGCCAAACAGAAAGACAGAGTTACTTTTAAATGGGTAATATTAGTAGGATAGTTGGGTGCCCCATTAGAATACGTAACAGGAGTGTGTGAGTAGGTATATAGATACAGTTTCCCGCCTAAGGATTGTACGTAACCTGGGGCCGAATTCTGCTAACGAATCGCTTTACTATGACAATAGTACCGTCACAGAATCGTCCATGGATTAAACTTTATGAGTTTTAAAATTGCGTGCGGTGCTAGTTGCAAGGCGGCACGGATTAGATAAAAAATTCTTTCAATCAAAAAATGACACTATTGACACGCGTACGTACATCTATAGTATCTTTCATCAAAGGTAAAGAATAAATAAATAATGATGGACAATCCAAACAGCATCATCTAGCCCCAAGTTAATATAAAAAATAAATAAGATACAATAATAATTGTCATACAGAGGGGCAATGCAGCCATCATCTTGGGGACGTTTCGAACTGGTATTGATATGGATCAGTTGTGATATGGACCTGTAGATTGTTTGCAACAGTCTGCAGTTACCTTAATTGTTTCAATTGTAAATACTAGTTCTAATTTGTTTCTATTATTTGATTGTAATTTTCTTTTACATGAAGCGATTGATTTAGTGAAATTAGGCACTTTGAACATTGTTTAGGCTCATTTCAAACCGTATTTTCTACAAAACTGTTATTAATTAACTCCAGCCCAAAATAACGGGCAGCCGTAGGCGGAATTCTAAGAGGCATAATACTATTCTTGTTAAGAACAACATTAGTGTTCAAAGACCGATATGGCGAGGTGGGTTATTTTATTGTCCAGCCAATAGAACTGCCCGGCGACTTGCTTAAAGCTTATGTCACCGTAAAATTGAAAAAAAAATACGATTTTAGGCCCATATTTTAATATTGATTTCTTTAATGACCTTTGAAATCCTTTTGAATAGCTTCAGTGATTTTCAACTGTATGGCAAGGTCATTAAAAGGGCTATCAAGGCCATTGAAATGGTTTTCAAATGTCATTATAGGATGGGTGGTTTTAGCGTGATTCCAAAGCAGTTCTCTTGATACAGCGCCTCTAACGAGCGGACAAGAAACTTCTAACCCCCCGTACAAAAATGTAACATAATTGATGATATCGTATCGCAATTAGTAAGGTCTATTTGATTATTTTATTTGTTTTAAACACTCTTCTTGCCTGAGAAACAGCTTATCACCTAGTTCAGGCACACGCATTGTTTTAATTTCATTAGAATGAGATTACGTATTTTTTGTTATCTTTTTGTTTCTTAGATATTTTTGAATAAATTATTTTATTTATTTATTTATTTTATCGTAAATATGGCTTATTCCACTAATCCCCGTTGAAAATCCCCGGCAACGGGGATTAGTGAACTTTTTGTTCACTTTTCCCCGTTGACGCCGATTCGAACTCGTAATGGGGATATTACTAAGATGTAATAATTTTTTCTGGCATGTAAAATTTAGTAATAAAGTAATTATATGGATTATTCTGATACTATCCCGAGAACCCAAAGTCAGGACTCTGATAACCTACTTCAAATACCTATTATGCCGTGCGTTCCCCAAAATTACCCCTCTCCAACAACCCTTCCAAGTAGGTACCCACTAACCGGTTCTGTTTCATTGCAGGGTATTTCTGGCACATCACAGATCTTCATTATGACCCATTCCACAATTCCCCGGAGTTTCATAAAGGTAAAGTTATCTTCGCCGCAGATTGTTAATTATGTTTGCGAACCTTTGTTTTTGTAGGTTTATGGAAAACTGTTGCTTTTGGTATGTCTTTAAGGTAGGTATTATATTATCTATGTGGCTTATAATTTACAACATCCCAATTCTTCAGACCATTTCTGTTGGTGTGGCCCGTGTGGGCTTTTTTTATCACAGATCATGTACAAAGTAACCGTAAACCAATGTAGACTACCTATTTAAAACAAAGATGAAGGTGCTACGACTACAACAAAATAATTTAACTAACACTAGATAATAAATGTTAAATTAAAGAACCTTCATTGCAGATGAGTTAAGTAAATCTACTTCGTAGATTATTTACCATAAGGACTTTGTAAAACTTCTTTTCAGTCCTCAAGTTAAACTAAAATTTTATGCAAATAAAGTAAAGCAATTCACAACCTTTTCCAAATTATACATGTAGAGAGTCACGCTATGTTTATTGATGTAATGATTGACCTTGACCTACTCATCTATTGATCTTGTATCAGTAATCCTTATGAGGTACAGTCACGAATGGCGGAAGGTAAATAAAAGCTTGTTTATTTTGAAGAAACCACAGTTTAATATTTACTCTAAAACATTAGAAGCTTGCTTAAGTATAGTTTCATAGAAAATAGCTTTAATGATTGCAAAACTACCTTGTCAGCCAAATTACTTGTAGAACTTAGGATATAAAATAAATACGCACGTGACGTACCACCTTAAAGAAGTCCAGAATCTAAGTTATAATAACCCATCCATGTTGATGTCCATTCTTAAAACTTGGCAGTTTTTCTTACAAAATTGGTTGTCAGCGCCTTACATGATTTCTACCAAATAGCTTTTTATAGGTCATCATAACATTTTATCGTAACAAGATAAAGTTAAAAACTACAACCCGACTACGTGAAAGTTATAAAAGTTTGAAACATTTACATTGACAAAATAGAATGACGTATCGGTCATATTTGATAGGCATAGAGTTGAAAATGAAAATAGGTCGTAGGTATTGAATTTTTCTCTATGGGGCCTGCAGCCTGCGGCTACCTAAACTTTAATACGCGTTTTGAAGGCTTATTCGGGGTCGGAGCCCTAAATCCTATAGCCTATAACCATCGGGGTATTGAGACGAATCAATCGATACATAATTTGTTGAAATCGAACCAGTAGTTTCAGCGCTACGTGGGATCAAAGAAATCGGCCACATACATACAAACATACAAACATAGGGTGCTAACCTCATTACCCTCCCCTGTTGGTAGTCGGGTAAAAATTGGTACATTATAAGTTTTTACTCATCAGGTTGCAAACACAATCGTGGTAACAACGAGCACAGCCACCGCAATGAGCACACGCATCGGAATGGGCGGCATAGGGACCACACTTGTGACTCCTCCTGGCCGCTCATACAGAGTGCTGCTGCCTTCATGGCTGAGCGGCATCCTGATACGTTGGAGTTCGTGCTCTGGACTGGGTGAGTAGAGTTCGAAATCTGATGGTCTCTTTAGAAAAACGGAATTGGATGATAGGTACCTAATCTCATCTCACTAATATTATAAACGTGAAAGTTTAGATGGATGGATGGATGGATAGATAGATAGATGGATGGATGTTTGTTCCTTTATCACGCCAGAACAGTAAAACGGATTTGGATGAAATTTGGCACAGAGATAGATTATAGTCTGGAATAGGACATAGGCTACTTTTTATCCCGAAATTCCTACGGGAACGGGAACTACGCGGGTGAAACCGCGAGGCGCTGCTAGTTACTAATATAACCCTTTTTAAAGACTGACTATTAAAGCCCAAGACTTTTGACTCCTCAAAGTATTTCGGTCGTGGGCTGTCTCTAGCCAGCCAAGCTTTCATCGCTTTGTCAGAATTTTACATATACAACACTATCATCAGGGACATCCTCTCATCATCAATGGAGCATCTCTCCGAAGATTTCAAGCTGGAGGCAGTTCGTAATGTCACCGACGTGCTGAGCCGGACGTTTAGCAGTCAGTTCGTGTTCCCAGCGCTGGGTCATAACGACCCGCCACCGTCGAGGAGGCTGGTGGATATGTGGATGCAGTGGCTGCCGACGGAAGCGTTGCAGACTTTTGAAACTGGTAAGCAGTTTCCAACAATCTGGTTTATTCTAGTTTTAGAATAGAAAAAGCACACGTCTTTTAGATGTCGGCAGCGTATATGCATTGATGATGTGTGCTCATTGTGGTGCGATATTTCTACAGGCGTGCCTCAAAGTGGCGTTAATATAATTAATAATTAAAAAAATTAAGAAAAAAATTAAACTGTTCTGGAAGGGTGGATTTTGCAAAATTTTAGTACGCAGTTCATGACTACTAGGTAGCAGAGCTTAGCAAAACGCAAAGGATTATGTGGAACATACGTCTAGAAACAAAAAATAATACTTCTTTCTTCAAAAAATAATTCTTCACTTGTATTTTTTTTTTAATCATTTATTAAGGGTTTGTTCAATGATATGAATATGCCACCCACTTGTATTATTTTATTCAGTTGAATTATTTAAAAACCCCGTGACGAAGGCTCTGTTGTCGGTAGAAAGCAGAAACAAACAGATTTATCACACTCAGCTTTCAAACAAGATTCAGATTTAGATGATTCAAGAAATGTATTCTATAAGTTTCTATCTGAAGTTGTGAGACCCGCTCCTGATGCCATCTAAACAAACCTTCCCTCCAGGTGGATACTACACAATAGAGCAGTCCCACAGCAGACTGCGTATCGTAGTCCTGAACAGCGTGCTATGGGCCGGCGGGGCAGCTCGGACCGACGGCCCGCATCAGGGACGAGCGCAGTGGGAGTGGCTGGACCAGGTGCTCAGCAAGGCTAGAAGAAAAAATGAAATGGTAATTAAAACTGGACGTCATACTTCCCCATACTTTACCATGGACTCTTTAAATCGGATGATGAATATTATATTTCAATGACTTCAGTCCATCACAATATATCAAACTAGGGCTAAAAGAGAAGTACTGGTAAGTTGTTTAAAACGCGATGAAACATTTTTACACACCCTAGAAATTGTTCAAGGGGTTTTTTGTTCAATTCAATGGAATTGAAAAAAGAAATAATTTGGACAATTTCTTGGGTTGTTTGTCTGTCTTTATTTTATAGGACGCCAGTAGAAAATATAAACTTGCATTCTAGAATCACCCCGATTGTTGTAATTTCTTACAAATGTCACACCGAGTTATCATCTTCATTACTCTCAATGAAGATTCATTACCATAATTTAATCACTCTCTCCTTCTCCTCCTGATAATCGCTTTATTAGCTTTTATCTTAAGGGTGGTAATATAATTTAATCAATCTATCTATCTCTTCTTCTATTCCTCTCAGCTAGTTTCTGAACTCCCATAAAATTATTGACAGGCCCATTGTTTTGGAACGAGTAATCATGACCAATCGAACTTAAATTTTCTATCTTAAAATGCATTTTCCCAGGTGTACCTTGTTGCCCACGCTGGCCCAGGTATGGAAGAACGCCACAACGCCGGCAGCGCATCAGCAGCTGGTGGCGGGGAGCTCACTCCATCAGCGAATGCCAGACTTCTCCACGTGGTTCGCGCCTTCAGTGACGTCATCGCTGGCCAGTTTTATGGACACAGACACGCGGATACTTTTAGACTTGTTTATAGTGAAGGTAAAAGCCCTCCTTTTGTACCTAAATTCAGAGCCAGTTGCTTGAGCGCTGATTTAATGAAAAAACCCATGATTTGGCTACCGCTTGATTTGACAACCGCTTGGCCATAAAAAAAAAACGAACTTAATTGGCTATTTATTATGCATAGAATACTATCTTCTACCTGCGGCTACGCTCGTGCTTTTCCGCGATAAAAAGTAGCCTATACCCTTCCTTGAGATACCGTCTACCACGCTGCCAAATTTGAACAAGATCCGCTCAGCCGATTAGGCGTGAAAAGTTCACGGAACGACACAGAAGAATTACTTTCGGGTAATATTAATAATTATAGATTACTAGCAGCGCCTCGCGGTTTCACCCGCGTAGTTCCCGTTCCCGTAGGAATTTCGGGATACAAAGTAGCCTATGTCCTATTCCAGACTATAATCTATCTCTGTGCCAAATTTCATCCAGATCCGTTTTGCCGTTCTGGCGTGATAAAGGAACAAACATCCATCCATCTATCTATCCATCCATCCATCCATCTAAACTTTTAGTGAGATGATGAAAGATGATAATATTAATATGCGTTCAAGACACTGGCTGTAAAAAAACGTAAGTTAGAAAAATATCTCTCGGTTCAAGCTTCGTTAGAATGACGCAGAAACCAGTGTGGAATTGGTTAGAATGGAGTAAAACAAAGAATGTTTATTTTCTATTTCGTCTCAAGAAAGCCTTATACTATACATCTGCCTTGTCGTGTTGTATTTGAGATCAGCTTGCTCTGGTAACAAATCTGGAATTCGTTTCAAATAAAGAACTATTTATTTTCTTACTGAGATGGCTTCTGAAAAACTATCATGAGTGGTATGTCAACGAAGAGCCAACCATCAATAATTGAAACATCAATGATCATCACTGATCAGATCAGCTTGCGCTGTTAACAAATTTGGAATTCGTTTCAAATAAAGAACTATTTATTTTCTTACTTAGATGCCTTCTGAAAAAAAAATGTGGAGTTGTATGTCCACGAAGAGCCAATCATCAACATTTGAAAGGTCAATCATCATCACTGATCATAAATCAACAAATCTAGAATTCATTTCAAATAACTTTTTTTTTCTTACTTATATGGCTTCTGAAAGACTATCTTGAGTTGTATTTCCACGAAGACCCAATTATTAACATTTGAAGCGTCAATGATCATCACCATCATACATAAAATTGTATGTTTTCTCAGGTCGACCGGTGTCATGGGCTCTCTTGGCTCCGTCATTGACACCTCGCGGTGCCGGCAGCACATCCAACCCAGGACTAAGACTTTATAAATTTGACTCCAATACTGGAAAGGTGAGATAAATTCTTTATCCCTGTATGGTATCTCTTTAAAGAAGCCTTTGAAGCTCATATTATTTGAAGTCGTGCCCACTCATTTAGTAGATCAATCTCGCAGCTGGCTAAAACAACCATTGTCATTAGCCGCATCAACATTTCCAATAATAGTTCCAATGATAATATTGCAGTTAGCTCTTCGGTAGTACTACTTTTATAAATCTGTGAGTTAACTTAACTATTTCAATTTAATTTATTTATTATTAAAGATCAAAAACACGAAAAAACCCAGCTCTAAACTAAATTAAAATGAGTGGATAATTCAATCTATTTAATTTTGACCCTATAAAGTTGCTTATCATCATCAGCCGTCTTTCACAGTTCGTCATTTCCGAGTACAGGGACTCGGATCACCTTTTTGTATCATTTTTTGCTGTGTGGATTGTCCAGACTTATTCAAAATTCAAAGTGCTTTATTTCCTTTAGACCTTACAGGACTCTTGGACACGTCACAAAACTCAAATTACATAAGGAAAACTAGGAAATAAAGTGATCACTTTGATTTTTTGTCCACTTCAATCTTTTTAAGGTTAAAGTAAAGAAGCGAACAAGAAACCTTGTTAGAGTGTTAGTTTTCGAGTTGGAGCAAAACTCATCCCAAGCTTTTTTATCCTCTAGATAATCTAATATTTTATACTTAGGCCTTTTTACAAAGGATGTGTTTAACAATTTGTTTGAATTTATTTATTGACAATTTTTGCAACTCACATGGAGTTTTGTTGTAGAAGCGTATACATTGCCCTTTAAAAGATACGTTAATCTTGTGTAACCTAGTTGTGGGCACAGCGAGTTTATTCTTATTTATTTATTTCACTGCTAGTTCCATTTATTTAAGAAGCAAAATAATACTTTAAATGTTTCTTCTTAGGAACCAACAAACTCAATTTCTCTGCATAACTTGGGGCTAGATATTGCTTTGTGAATTGTCCAGCATTATTATAATAATTAATAATATTATTTTTCCAGGTTTTAGACTACACGCAGTATTTCTTAGACGTAACTAGCTCTAGAGGGGAACTGCATTGGGCGGTGGAATACAACCTGACACAGTATTACGGGCTGCGGGAAGTGAGCGCGACTTCACTGGATGCTTTGGCAGATCGCATGAGGAGTCACTATGACCGTGGGACTTTTAACAAGTGAGTTCTATGAACTTTGTTATATAAATAAACAGTAATGGACAATTACCAAAGCATTTAGCCCTCAGCTATAAATTTGAATATATATGTATATAGCTATAAATATTTTAATACTTTATTTTACTTGGAGAACAAAACAGTTTAACATACTTTTTTTATAAACTTACACCATCAATGTGTCCTCGCATATGGTATTTGGGTATTAGATATAAATAACAATTTTATATTTCAATACCTACACTTCATTGTTTTTTTTATTATAAGAACCTACATCGATAAAAACCATAACAACATTCATCATAAAATAAATTTACACACAAATTCGTGTCTCCAGTATACGAAAATAGTAAAGGAATCGTGTCAGCTTTTAATAAATTACCTATAATCGGTAATACTCTCTAATAGTTTTTCCCAGTGATGATAAGCATTTTTTTCTTCCCCAGATACCTCTCAGCACTCCGTGTCCGCCACAACCACGAGTCGTCAGATTGCGACACAGCGTGCGTACACGTCCACTATTGTGCGATTACCAGAGCAGACTACCACGAGTTTCGCGCATGCGTCCGCAACCCCGCCTCGGCGCTGGCGTCGCGTGCGCCTAGCCACTCCGCGGCTGTCTTGGTTTACGCCATCTTGATTTTGCTGACTTCGTAAAACTAGTCATTATTCGGTTTGTTTTTAAACTAAAGTGGTATAATTTTGAGTAAAATAAAGTCGAATAATAATATTACCCGTAAAAATCTATTTTATTTTTACTGTTGGGTTGTCGATGTGCTTAATTGTATAGAATTTTATGTTTAAATTTAAAATCTGATATTTTTTTATTATTGTTATTTGATTATAAATCACAATATCCACATATATCTAATATTTTATAAATAGAATAGTTTGAATGTTGATTCGCTAATTTGATTGTGATATAAATTTTGTAAATAAATAGTTACATTTTGAACTGAAATATCGGTGTAAATAAATTTGGAAATATAACAAAACGTTTGTTTTATTTTAACCATCAATCATCAAAGACGAAAGAAAATAAAACTAACTTTTATACTGATCAATTTAGCAAGCTTTTGTAAGTTTATGGGGTATACTTACCGTAATTTAAAAAACTATATTGTTTATTCAACAAGAGCAGTAGGAAGAAATAAAACTCGATAAAATACCCGATAACAAAATAGCGAAATTTAAAAAAGTTTTAAGAGCAAATAGGATAGGTACTTATTAGCTTTTTTAGTTCAGCGAGCTTTGTATTTTTCGCTGAACGTGAAAATATGTCAATTCTTCGTAGTAATCATTTCTGTTGGCACACAATCGTTCGTACACAATTTGTCGAACAATACGTTTCAATCACGAAACATCTTGAATTGACGTAAAGGGACTCACAATACTTTATGAAGGCAACCTTCAAGGTAAAAAACCACCTTACGTCGTAAAAAACACATGCCCTTTCCTTTGTTACCGAACAAAACACCACTTCTCCTTCCATTTAATAAATACCAACAACGAAACTCGGTAGGCACCTTACCTACGTAGCTCTTATAAAGCAATTGAACATTCATATGAATTTTTGTATTGAACGTTCCTATCATACGAATATTTTCTAAGGGTCGACCTAGTACTAATCTTTGGTGCCCCAAAACGTTCGGAAAATGGGTCATACCTTTCGTGAAAGCCTGTTTGGTGGACCAGTTTACGTTGACCTGCGAGCGTCTCCCGCCATAGGAGGTAAAGACGCGTATGATAAAGGTAAAGACAGACTGAAGTCTCGTAAGCATGGAATTTCTCGACTTATTTTCGGTTGGCGGTTTCAATAATCTTTAATCAGAATAATCAGTGTCCGTTACGATAGAGGGGCCATATTGGATCTTGAAATTCGAATCAGGTCTCTCAGCTGTTGTAACGGAAACGTAGGTACATATAAACAGCCTATCATTATCATCATCAGCGTACACTAGTCCACGGTTGGACCTAGGTCTCCCCTAATCAGCCTATACCACTTAGTAAAAGAATTTTTCAAATTGGATTTAGTATTTAGTATCAAGAAATTATACTTTGCAATCTCAAGATTGTGTGCCATTAAATCCGACGCGTCTGATCTGATGATTTGGATGAATCTAATTAGGTACCTACTTAGCTAAATAAATCGAGATGAGTTGTGAGTCAAAACTATTTCCAAATTTGAAACATATGTGTTTAAGGTGTATCTATAATTAATTTGAAATTCCCAATACAAACACACGGGATATTTCATGACGTCGAGCAAAAAATATCCTTCCATAAAAATGCTGTGTTTGCTAAATATTCAGGATGTTTTAGTCGTTTTCTAAGTATAATAAAAAATGTCTATCTATGTATTGTAGTATCTTAAGTATATCAGTTATGTAGTACCCATAACACAGGCTCTGTTTAGCTTGGGGCTAGTTATTGCTGTGTGAATTTCCCAGCATTTATTATTAAAAACCGCCGCAGTATACCCCTACCTTTAGCTTGGTCGCGGCTAACTGGTCGTGAATAAGTTTATACCATACGAATACCTCTCGAAGCACAGAAAGGGTTCAGTTCCAGCGAAGAAAAGTGGTAAAATGCTAGTAAGCATTTATGGGGCGGAAAAAGTGGCAACCCTCTTTGGTTCGTCACTTTGCGAGCTTTTGTGAGGGGGTGACGAGCAGAGGATATAGGACCCGGCGGATATGAAGGCAATTTTTAAAAATACATCTCTGACACATGCAAAGTGAGTTCTGTTTATTTTGGCATGTCACAATATTTTTGCGTGGTGTGGTTATGTAAAGGGTGAGCCGTGTGTATGGATTATTGAATATTTCCCAGCCTTCAGTGGAATTATTTCTTCTACGAAAACTTTTAATAATATCCCAAAAATTTCGTATTTCGGCAGGATTCGAACCCGCGCCTCACCTTCAGTGTACTAAACGTTTCTTTAGTGCGAGTAACGCACTATAAAGCAAAGCTAGGAATTATTTCTGTTCAAGAATGGTCAAAAATCACGAAGAAATACAGCACTAACTAAACTAAATCAAAATTGAGGCTAATTCCATGTATTTTATTTTTGACTATAAAGTCTGCTTCGGCTTATCATGATCAGCCGTCTCTCACAGGTTATTCCCAAGTCGCGGTCTCCACTTTTATAAACATATAATTTTTTTGATAGGTAAGTAAACTCACGTCAAATTATACAAAGTATATGGTATCAAAGCTTGAAATAAGAATAAGAAACAAATTTATTGGTGTACAAAGGCAAACACTTAGTTTTTTCAGAATTATGTTATACTCTAACAATAGGTACCACAGTTTAATGTTGCTGTTGCGTTTGCGTCAACCAAAAGTTGAGCAACACTGGTCTTGTGGCAGGACCTTCGTACGTGTGGACATGGACAATAGACAACAAAAAGACAGGATTAAACCTCCGATAGCTAAAAACTAATCTTAGACTTATTTTTATTCTAAAAAGAAACAAAAACTATAGGAACAATGTAAAATAAAATAAAAGTATCTAGCTGTTCGACACGGGGTCAATAAAATAAGTAACACCGTGAGCGAAAGTTAAAAATCATATTCAACATTCCAGATAAAGCTAACCTCATTATGAATACGGCAATTTCATTCAGATTTTCCTCCCATCTTTACCAAGTTACCGCAAAAGGTCACCTCCTGGCTTGTAAGTAATTCGATTTTCGAATTAATGAGATTCGAGCCACGACTCTTTGTGGCCTGCAGATTTGTGGTCCGATTAAATTAGTTGCCTAATGATCTGAGAGGAGGGTCAGTATCTTGTTTTGCGTAAAACAAGGGTTTTATTTCCGGGTAAGAGTATTATTATGTAATAGCTTATTCTTGTGGTTTTAGCATTGCTGGAACCTCGACTTTTGCTGTTTCACGTCATTTGTTTTTGCATTTTAAGGTTCCGTACCTCAAAAGGAAAAAGGAACCACTATACTACAGCCACTTTGTTGTCCGTCTGTCTGCCAACTGCCTTTTCTCTGCTGTCTCAGATTAAATGAACATCCAATACTCAAGTCTGTCACCTATTGGAGCCGTAATATAAATCAAACTTCATATACAACTCAATTAAAAGTTATGTACAGCCGTTTACGCATATTTTGAAATATCCAAAGGAATCACATGCACACAAAACCTATAGGGTACTTCCCGTTGATCTAGATCCAAATGAAATTTAGCAAGAAGTAAGGTCATATAGCACAATCAAAAGGAAAAATCAATGGGATTCTTGCAATGGACAAAAACTACAGAGTACCTACTTCCTGTTGACCATGAAATTTCGCAAGGTCTTATAATTCCTTCCAGAATCCTCCGGTGCGCGAGGCCAACTCGCACTAGACTATTTTTAATAAGGTGTCAATTCAGATGTCTCCAAAACAAAACTATACTAATTTGACAGCACTAAAAATGCCATCTCTTTTTTAGTGCCCCATAAATAATTTATTTTAGTTTTGGAGACGTCTGCATTGACACTGTGTATGTGGCCCGGACGGGGCAGGTATTTGAAACGTTACATACATTGTGTATGAAGCAGTTTATATTAAACAGTGCATGATCTGTGTCCCGTCCGGGCCCGTCTACTAACTTCTCCGTACTAACTGCTCCGGCCCGTCCCGGCCTCGGCCTGGCCCGGACATGGTCCGGCTCTGCATTCGATGCGAATCTGGTTATTCATACAAATAGTACTACAGCTACTTTGGTCCGTCAATATTCATTGAATCGGATTGGGACTGAATGCAGTCCGGAACCACTCTTTCAAACTGCTGTCATATTATTTAACATTACCAGTGTCAAACTGACAGCAAAGTGTCAAGCCAGACACAAGAATCATCATCAAAACGTGTTTCCTGACAGATCTAAAGGAAAATGATGAGGATCTATCAGTCAGTGTTCGTCACAGACTAAGAATCTTCAGTAGGTACATTTTGATTCTGTTGTCGACAGTTCCTTGAAGAATTATTTGATATAGGTAGTTTCCGATGTTTCAATGATACTGACTGTTCTACAGAACAAAATTATCTTACATAATTTAAAGTTTTCGGGGTATTTAGGCGATTGGGACCACCAGAAAATGTCACAAAACAACATTTGATCCTAGGTAGGTATTTAGGTTCAAAATAATAAATAAATAATAAATAAACAATAATGCTGGACAATTCACACAGCATTATCTAGCCCCAAGTTAAGCAGAGCTTGTGTTATGGGTACTAGATAACTGATATACCTACATAATACAATAGAATAGACAAATAGATATTTTTTTATTATACATAGAAAACGACCAGAACACCCTGAACAAATGTCTGCAGATCGTACACACATTTGTCCCGAGGCGGGAATCGAACCCGCAATCTTCTGCGTCACAGGCAGACCTTCGCCCACCGCGCCACAGAGGTCGTCAAATAACGCGAGGAGTTTCCTTATCTTTCGGTAATTCAAGTAGGTATCTCAATTCATTTGATGAACCATCCATGAATGATGCGAAACAGTAGAAAAATGAATCTTAAAATGACAAATATTTAACTCCAAATAGCAATAATGAGTTTATGTTACACACGCCTTTGGTTGATTGGCCACGAATTCGACATTCGTTTTACCCTAGGAAATGACCAAAAGCTTAAATGTCTGACTATAATTCACTCATACGACCATTTCATTGCCTTCTGGACAACCAACTGTGGATTTAGAAATTCCAGCCACTTTAGGAATTTCAATTCCAGTTTCTTTTTTATTTTCAGTGGGGTCGTGTTCTTGTTCTAGGAACGTTCTACAAAATTTTGTGAAAAATTAAACGTAATGAGTTCAGCCTTCTTTCATTATGGACATCTTTTTATCTCTAAGCCGATTTGCCAACGATAAAATGTATTCATGGTTTATCAAAGCTTGTATTGATTTATCAACGTTATATGTATACTCGCACTTTTGCCAAATTAATACGACAATAAAGACTCGTGTCGAAAACATATAATTGTACGTAGTAGGTAGTGTATTTGACTTCCTTTAATTCCTTCCCGGGTAGGTAATAGCTTTCTGAACGAACGTTCTTACAAATACACTTAAATCGTAAAATCCTACTTGATTTCACTCCCCCGAGATTACAGCAGCATAAGGTCGGGAATGGCACCTCACGTGCTTCATTTGTTTACCTTTCGAGTCACGACCAACGGTGGCCGGACATAAAATCAAATTAACCCACTAATAAACCAAGGCAATTCGCTCTTGCTGGCCAATTTAATACAGCGGCGGAATTTCCGAACGAACCGTTTGGATTTTTCCGTTTTAGTAGGATTTTTGGGTTAAAACGGATAATCAAGCGCAATATTTTCGTCGTGGGAGCGAAACTTGGGTACTTTATTTTGAGGGTTCTAACCAAGACTGAATAGTTAATTAACTAAAGTACGTAGGTAGTTCACGGAGCGCTGGTGACTTTGTCCCCATTCTGTTTTGCTTGCATAAACCACTGATTATTAATGTTACGTTTGACGACCGATGTAGCGCGGAAGGCGAAACTCTGCCCTTGACGCAGGAGGTTGCGGGTTTGATTGCGATCTTGATCAATGTTTGTACTGCAAACATTTGTTCTGGTTATTTCTGTGTCTAGTAAAAATATATATCTATGTAATGTATGTGTTGTGTATGTATTAAGTGTATATGTCATCTAATACCTTATGCTTATGTTTATGTTGTTTTATGTTATGTTGTATGTAATTATAGAACTATTATTGAGACACTCAAAGTCGTCAACATTAAAATACCATTCTATAGATTCTCATAAAAACACACAGGTACCTACGTTAGGTTCGTAACTGCTAAATATGCCTCCCCAAACAAGGAGAGTTTTTCCATAATAACCACGCTTGGCAGGGAAATTGGTGGTCGCAGTGAAGGTGTTGAAAATAAATAATGCCACGCAATCAACACAGGGTCATCTTGCCCCAAAGTAAGCGAGCTTGTGTTGTGGGCACTTAATCTTCATATATAAAAGAAAGTAGTGTTAATTACACTTTTTATAACTCAAGAACGGGATGAACCGATTTTGCTTAAAATTGGTGGGGAGCTAGTTTAGAACCAGGAGATGATGTTTTATCCCGGAATTCCTTCGGGATCTAATAAACATTACACAGTAGCTGCAATTGAAAATGTAACTACAATGTACTCGCAGACGGAAAGTTGCGTACCATCATAACCATTTCTCAAAAGGAACCCTTAAAAACAGTTTTCTTAAATTGAAAATAGTCTTATTATTTATTTAATTTAATTGATATCATAGTGGCAATAGTAATCTACACTTTGTAAAAATTTCAATTGTCTACCTCTCGTAATCGTCTACTTTTGTCGAGCCTGTATCTCTTGAACCATTTAAGAGATACAGCCTCGACAAAAGTAGAGCTAAAATAGCCAAAAAATAAAGTTATTTTAATGGGAGCTCCCTTTAGTTTTAATAATTATTAAAATTTTATTATTTATTGTTGAAGCGGTTAGAAAAATGTACAATTCATTTTTCCACCTTTAACGTTTCATAACATACACACGACGTACAGACGGACAGACGGCGAAGGCTTACTCATAGGCTCCCTTTTTCACCCTTTGAGTACGAAATCCTAAAAATTACGAAATTCTGTAATTGATAAATACTCATTTATTCGGACGAGTACAAATAAAGACAAGGGGAGTACGTATTCCTTTATTTAAAAAAGATAATAATTATATTTATTGAAAACCATATAAATTCCACTCTATATTAGATGCCTGATAAAACGTGGACTTGACTCGACTGGATGCGCTGCCTAGCCGAGTTCACTTTTTTGCCAATGAGAGGCCGAAAGACTACTCTTTTGTTTTTATTGTTATGGATTAATCAAAACATGTATTATTTGATACCTATCGGTTATTTGCTCTCGAGCAGAATGTTCCCCCTGACAGGTTCCAAGTCTTATGATCACATTACTTGTTTGAAAATATTTAATTTGGTTTTATTAAAAATAGCTATGTTATTTTACCGAAAGATTCTAGTTTTAAATTATTTCTTTAACAGAGGTGAATTCTTTCGATCATCTACCGAGAGATGTCACAGTAGCTACATTATTATTTTAAGACAATAACCCACACAGTTCACTCGCAGAGTGAATTACACACGGAATGTTGATTGAACGTTTGGAATACATTTTTGGAATAAACTATTTTCCGAATATGCGGTGCAGCGAAACTTTAATTTATGGGCCGGCGGCGCCCAGAATAAAGAGTTACATTTTTAGGACCATCGACAGCATTTTTTGCAACATTTATGTGTTATTCAGGTAGTTGTTGGTAGGTTTTACGAGTTACGAGAAGGTTTTTTCACGAGGCGTAGGTAGTGCTACGAGGCGTACCTAGTGCTACGAGGTATAACTAGTGCTACGAGGCGTAGCTAGTGCTACGAGGCGTACCTAGTGCTACGAGGTATACCTAGTGCTACGAGGCGTAGCTAGTGCTACGAGGTATAACTAGTGCTACGAGGTATAACTAGTGCTACGAGGCGTAGCTAGTGCTACGAGGTATAACTAGTGCTACGAGGTATCACTAGTGCTACGAGGCATAGCTAGTGCTACGAGGCATAGCTAGTGCTACGCTGCTATGAGGATCAAGAATCGTTATTTGTCGTAGCATAATATTAGGTACATACTGTCTGCCTCGTTCATCTAGCGGTCGTTTAATTCACCTCCTGATAGTGAGATCTCTAGTTTGAACTCTGGATCGGACTGAAAATTATTGTTATAGAGATTTTACAAAAAAACCGGCAGCGCAGCACAGAGGTGTCATCTTCCTGACTCTAGAGTCATGGCGATGTTTACATCTCTGTACCTCGGAAAGCACGTTAAGTCGTTGGTCCTTAGTCTGGTCTTTCCCAGGTCGTCGTCGGTCTGCTGCCCATCGGATATGAGAGGAAATAGATAATGTCTATCATTTCAAATAGTTTTTATATTAATCGTAATAATATTCATACATAACAGTCACCCTGAAGTTTTTAAAATCAGCAGCAACATACTGCCATAACTGCTATAATATGTAACTGCTATAACTCTTGAACTGTTAACGTATAGCATCATAAATCGCGGTCGATGTTAACCGCACCGATCAGTTACATTGTTCAACTGCTGATATTAATTATTTACATTCCGTATGTTGTTCTAGTACGGGTAACTAAAATACTTACCTAAATATATATGAAATAATGGGGTGATGATGACAAGAAAAGGTAGCTGGCAAACTATGGACAAGAACCGGACGAGGCAGATGTTTGGAGGAGGCTACAGTTCACCCACTCAATAGGCTATTTGACCACATTAAAAATGAATTCCAAATTGTTTTCATCCTAGTCAGTGACAACGTAACAAAGCGTAATCAAGTGATTTTTATTAAAAATATGCCTTTTTTGTGTAAAAAAATGGGATTAAAATTACACATTTTTTGATACGTGATCACGTGACCGAAAACGCTATGTGTTTGGTTGGATCGACGGGTAGCAGCTACCCGTGGGTTCACACGCACTTTACGTACAATATAAAATAGGTAGTAAATTTAACACACAGACTTTCATACACCAGTAGGAATAAGATACACTTGGGAAAAATATAATAGCGAGTCACAAAAACTAAACAAACACCGAGTTCACACAAAACCTAAACAAATATGAAATCTTTACTAGCAAAGAAAATTACAATCAAATAACAAAAAAAAAAAAACATTAAATTATAATTAATAGACAGGCTATTTCACCGTATAATAAATATAACGTCAATGGGATCTACATTTATGAATAACTGTCAAAATTTTATGATTGAATACGATTGAAATGTACCTACCAGGCAGACAGAATTCCGTTTCTTTATTAAAAGTATGGATTTTCAAATTATATCTCACTTTGTGCTTTCACTGAAAGAATTTCATTTTCATTCCAGAAGTTTCCCTCGAGGATGTTATCTTTGCCTTTACAATGTAAAAAATAAACAAAGTCGCAATCCCATAAACACCAATCTGTACTACATTGTGATACCGTTAATTGTGTTATTATTGCTCTAAAACAATGTATCCCTTTTGCACAATCACCCGTTTTAGTAGGCAATTTGAGTGCAGCTAGAATGTAGGTACGCAATGGTTTAGTGGGCAATTTGTTAGCGACTGGATTCTGTTTACGGTTTCCTGTTACAATAACAACAATGTTTTGTTACTCTTCGCACTATTTGAATTCTGTGAGGGAACAAAGGCATTTTGTTAGTTCTCGTAGATGTACTGTTTCTAAATTACGATTTTTGATTTATTATGTTCAATGTGTAGTAAGGTAAGTTCATAACTTTGTTATTTTTTCTTGCCTTACTAATTACTCATCACTTATCAACAGGTGAAAAGTACGGTCATTCACAACTCGTCGTGTACGTACCATGTATAAGCTAGTCTCTTTTTAATAAAACCTCTCTACAGAACTGCAGTTCAGTATCAGTGAATTACAAGTAACCCTTTATCATTCATAACACAATTCGATATCAAAAACCATAACCACCATTAATTAAAAATTTCACCTTTCACGGATAACCTTTTCACGTAGTCATTAATAATAAATTAGTATACAGTATCAGTATCAGCGAGCGCCTGGAGGGATCCGCCCACGAGTGAACTCTGCGGTTGAAACCCATTGAGAAAAAGCGTTCAGTTATTTATGAGCCATTAATCCGGATAAAAGCCTGCTGTAAGTATACACGGCTGCAAAAGTAGGTAAACAAGTGCGCAAAAGTAGGTGTACAAGTGTAAGTTTACAAAGTGTAGGTTTGTTTATGCAGTAGAAAAGTAAAGCGCGGAAAAGCTGGTTGCATATTAATATTGAAGTATTTGTAATGTTTTGAGAACATCAGTACAATAAGTAAGTAAGTCATGTAAGTAAGTCATAATCTAATCTCACTAATCTCACTTCTCACTAATATTATAAACGTGAAAGTTTAGATGGATGGATGGATGGATAGATAGATGGATGGATGTTTGTTCCTTTATCACGTCAGAACGGCAAAACGGATCTGGATGAAATTTGGCACAGAGATAGATTATAGTCTGGAATAGGACATAGGCTACTTTTTATCCCGAAATTCTTACGGGAACGGGAACTACGCGGGTGAAACCGCGAGGCGCTGCTAGTAAGTCATAAAAATGATGAAAAACAAATAAAAATAATGAAATTAGAAAAATGAGAAAACACTAGTCTAAAATTACAAAAAAGCCTTTATTTATTACTTCAACCAGAAATAACTGTAAATTCTCAATTAAGAATAGTTTTATTTTAGGCGTTCCTAGTTTGTTCACTTAACTTAGTTATGTAAGAGGAGCCCAGTTCCCGCCTAGCTACCTAATTCATGCTTTAGTTGGGCCCTCTAGTTGCATGTGTTTTTTTATTTTCTATGTACATAACTCATATGTGGATAGCGCTGTGGGCTACATTGTAAATACAGCTCATCTTTACATTGTACTTTTCAAGTACTAACACAAATGTATAATGCAGTAAAAGCACAATGTAGTAGTTTGTTATTCCTCAATAAATAAATAAAATAAAAAATTATAAGTTTCAAGTCGTTACTTTCGATAACGTATGGTATACAAAAAAAATCATAGATTGTGTATAAATGGTAAATTCGAAATAATGACATTTTAATAGATAAATAAATAATACTGGATCATCCATACAGCATCATTTGAAACTTGATGTGAGGTCTTAGTCTGAGTTTATACAAAAAATATTCGATAAACGTAATCGAGCACCATTGATGTCTTCCACGAAAAAAGCTTAGAATGGTAGTAGACACAAAAACGAAGTGTAACAAAATAAATGCGATAAATGAGTCTCATTTTCCTATTCGTATTCGTGCTAAGCGTGAAAGCACTGAAGTTGTAATTATGTTTCTCAACTCACACATACATAGATTCATTTTTATCTTTGAAATCAAGAGAATTGTTGAGTGAGTGTGTTTACCTCTATGATTGACGTTTTTTGGCTAAACTTGATACGCTCATAGGACGCAAAAGAAATACTTAGATTCGGTGCAAGTACCCAGTGAAATGTTTTCCCGTGTGTTCTTATTTTTCTTGAAGCAATTGAAGGCATTTGTGACCAAGCTATGTTGTAGGTGCTCTATCTACTTACTTTTATAACATCAATGCCGCAAACGCGACTGCCGCTGTCATGTCAAAGTACAACAAATCACTCAAAATCATTCGAAAACTATCATCGAGATAGTAAGAAACGATTGGATCGTTGTCAAACTACGATAAGTAGTTCCTCTCGATCCGGTAGGGGCACTACAAGAACAACCGCTGTGGTAAACGTGTTCTTGAGTGGAGACCACGACTCGGCAAACGTAGTGTAGGACGCCCGCCGACCAAGTGGGATGATGATTAGCGAAAGACTGCTGGCAGATGCTGGACGCGTCAAGCTGAAGACAGGGCGCTGTTGCGCTCATTAAGGGAGGCCTATGTCCAGCAGTGGACTTCTGTCGGCTGATTATGATGTGTAGCAAAAATATAAAAAAAATACTAAATTAATAATGCTGGACAATTTACACAGCATCGTCTAGCCACAAACTTTGCATCTAGTACCCATACTAGATAACTGATGAATCTAATTTATGAAATTATTCCGTTCGTTTACCGTGGTACCATTAGATAGTACCATTCGTTTATGCCTCAGACCACATCCACCGAAACGTTTTAATCCCGCTCTTCTATAATCCGGAATATTAATGAAGTAGCCAACATTTCATTACGGGCGCATGTGACCGACATGTTGTATTGGCGGCACTCGACTCGGCTTATCGCTAATTGTATGCCACATAAATATTGAAAGCCTGTGGCTAACTGATTTGCTAATTCTAAACATTTGCGTGGTAAAGTGAAAGGGCTTAACAAAATTATTTGTGGTTTAGAACTCGCTGCTATCTATCTATGCTATATATATGCTATCGTCTATCTTTCCTGTGAAACACTGTAGAAAATTTTCCCAGAGTTCAATGTGTGTAAGTAAAAAAAATCAAACAAAAATGTCATAACTTACTGTTTTAATACAAAATATCACATTATTTTGAGAATAAAAAAGCTTGGGACTGGTTTTGCTTCAAAAATTACTAAAAAATTCTCTATTCAGCCGTCAAACATCATTTTTTTCTGTTTGAAATGTGAGGTAGGTCCGCTTCCATCAAATAAGACAAAAATTGTATTGTATTAGTTCTAACTACTGCTTTAATACAAAATATCAGATTATTTTGAGAATAAAATAGCTTTGGTCTGGTCGTGCTTCGGCTCGAAAATCACCATTTTATAATTTAAAGCTTACTCAAAGTAACAAGACTCAATTTTTCATTCTGACATATAATTTCCAGTGCCAAAATAAAATCTAGTGCAAGAAAAGCAACGTGATCCGAACGGAACCGCAGTAAATATCATTTCTCAAAGCCACAGAGCGCTCTGGTCTTTCATCGGTTTACAAGCCATGGATCCGATACGATATCTTATTGGGAAATTTAGCGTGAAGAGTGGGGGTTTTCCCGTTATTGTGAAGTGGTTTCGGTACTGGGGTACTACTTCCTGAAAACCTAAAATAATTCTAAAGAGACCATTATTGACAGAGGAAGGTCAAATTGAAAATAAAAATGACCAATTCTTTATTTAAAGAAGAGTTAAAGTTTGGAAAAACTCATGACCTATTCTTTAAATAAAAAAGATTTGAAGACTGTTAAATTCATAGAAAAGACTAGTTCTCTGACTGTATCTTATATTTTCTGGTTGTGATGGTCAGGCTTTTGCAATTTTTTTCTGTATTAATAATCTCAATTGAATTTTATCACACAGACATCCGACATCTGACAAACAGTCGGTCGAACAGCAGATCAGCTTGTACTGTACTCTGTTCATCATCCGAGATCTAAAGCAGTTTACCATAACGCAAAAAGACTTTCTTTTTCCCTAACGACGAGGACGGCCTAATGGCTGAATAACGACAAATAATCGCGTAGATCGGCGATATCATTCATAAATTATTCATTTTACAATTAATAATGGTGCCATTAGCATAACTCTTTATTGTAGTAGGTAAGATGTCTTTAGTAGATATTTGTTATGTTTTTGCTACAGTTCATACCTACAGTGGTATTTTTTTGATCATTATTATTTACATTTGATTCACAGCTTCATAATTAAAAGAAACTTAACTTTAACATTTCACAAACAATAATTTACTTTTTTAATATATTTTAAGTAATAAGTTCGTACATCATATTTATATGCATTTTTATCATTTAAGATAACAATGCCATTCCAGTTTTACTAGAACCCAGGCCTTCTTATAACAATTTGATGTAAATTTTAAGATATCGATGACACGGTTCTTTGATCAATTTGTCTATGCTGAGTATTTGAGTAAAAAAGGAGGTATTGAAAAATCTTATGAATGCGCAATATTGATGATGAAACGGTCAGTGGTTATTACCACTGATCGTTTCATCATCAATATTGCGACCTTTGATAAATCCTTTTCTGGATGTAGGCCTCCTCCAATCACATCCACTCTACACGTTATTATTATAATTATTTATTATTACGGTCTAAGGCCGTCGACATCCAATCATGGCCCGCGTATTGTCGTATGGTAGTCAACTCATATTTTTTATCGTCTTCGCGGTCTGTGTCGTGGGCTCCACTCCAACAGTCGTCGCGTTTATCATATCCTGTACATTTGAGCAATATGCCCTGCTAATCTTCACTTTTGTGCCACAACAGTTCCACCACATAAAAGATCGATCGTTTACCACCGATCAAAAACACGATTACCGGAGATAGTCGTGCTAGGGCCACAGTCAGTCGCATTCTGACGACAGGTGGCTCAAATAGATTACATTCCGGAATATAATGAATAAAGTTTTCTATTCAGGAAAATTATTTCCCTTTGAGAATGATTCTTTGCGAATGTCTTTGAGTGTAGAATTTTATTGCTTTATGGTTTGTGTTGAGCTATCAGCTCACTTTAACATACACGAAAGAGTGCGGCTGATTCTCAGCCAAACTGGATGCTTCCTACATCATCTTTCGTAGATGTCAATAGGCCAATGATAAATAATAATAATTCTGGACAATTCATTGATAAAAATATAATGTGTCATGAATACCGAAAATAAGTCGAACTTATAATAATAATAATATTCTTTTATTCAGACACATGATCCATTTTTAAATAATATTGGCATTAAATAATAACACATTACAAAGTAATTAAATAAAAAAAACATTAAAATTTTAAATTTAAGGTACTTACTAAGTTTAAGTACATACGTCAGGTGGCAATATACACCCACCGTTTATAGGTGTCTCATAACATCAGACGGTCAGACAGGCTGACAATAATGTCATTGTCTGTGTTATTAGTCTAAGTAGCTTCTGCCCATGATTTCGCATGCACTTTTCCGGGATAAAAAGGAGGCATTGTCCGTTCCCGGGGTACAATGTACCTCCCCGTGTATGTTTGCCAATTTCCCCGTCAATTGTAGACCCAAAAATTTAATGTGATAATCACATCACACTACTACTAGTACTACTACTAGTTTGGATGTTTGTTACCTCTTCACGCAAAACTAATGAACGGATCGGGCTGAATTGGCTTACAGGTAGGTAGTTCTAGGCTTTGAATAAAACATAGGCTAATTTTTATCCCAAAACCAGTTGCCATGGGACACGTGCGAAGCCGCCGGCAAAAAAAAACTAGTTAATTATATGGTTTTTATGTGTGCTTTTCATAAACACTTTATTGCTACAGTAAATTGTTACTTCATTCAAAACTCAAAATACTAAGCACAATAAGAATTTCACACTTTCTCTATTGAGTTACAGTGCCACACAATTCAGTGTGCAATCCAAATAGAGAAGCTCAGAAGATCTGTATATGCACGTGGAAAGCAAACACATAACCCTTGGATTTGAACTAGCACCTCAGCATGAATGGCGATGCTGCGTGAATCTTGCCGTTGGGGCTACGAAACGTGATATTGCAGTGGGTAGTTGTTTCAACCATACCACCACAATACATAAGTAGGGCTTGTTCAGAAAGGGCGTATTCGCCGCAATTCTCTCGCGCGTGTTACGCGGGACCGTTGCGTCCAGAAAGCATAAATCGCGAACGGTTCCGCGCGGGTTCGCTATTGTATGTGATTGGTGAGTCACCACAGCGTAGAGGACACGGTTTTTCTTGCTTCCTTATCTCCCGTTTTCACCAAGGTATAAAACATTATAATTTGAAAAGTTTTGTATAATGTTTTAGTTTTTTGTTCACACTCGTATACATGTTGTTTACCTTGTGTGAAACATGCACTTGTGAACTTCTAGTCGTCCACAAGTTTTGAACATGTTTGTTGATACTTGTTGTATCATTATACAAAAGTTTAAAAACTATATCCAAACAGGGATGGATAGAATATAAAACTTCACCAATAAACAATAGTTGTCTATAACACGCCTTTTTTTGTAGTGAGAACTCTGTGTATCAGACAAGTTTGAACATGTCGTAGACATAAGTGTAAACGCAGATGTTTTTACTTGTCTTATACTTTGTTGGCTACACATTGTGAACATAGGAGTGTTTGAGAAAATTATTTGACCAGTTTTGTATGCAACTATGTAGTTGTAAACATGTTTCTTGGTGACTCGCTCTCGCCAAGAAACATGTTTACAACTAGTTACAGGTTTCTTTGCGATAATACCACCAAATTCGTAGCCCCAACTTCACTATGCCCCAAATCTTCATCGCCACTATAAATAGCGCAATCCGATCGGCGCGGCGTCGTGCCGCGGCAAACTAATGGACTATTACGCGGTGCATCCTTATGCATACATCCAGTATAAACTACGTGAATACACGATGCGTTGCGGGGAAATATCGCATCGTATTTCAATGTGGCGCTGCTTAGGGGAGGCATATGTCCAGCTATGGACTAATAGGTATAGGCTGATGATGGTGATTAAAATGTAGATAACCGGATAGGTTGGAAATTAAATTATTTTAATGTTTTGGTGCCGTTCCAAAAGCAAGCCGTCAGAACAGGGGAAAATACTGCAAATCGACTCGACCACCGAATTGTTATCCTCGAACTGTGATCCCCAACCCGCATGCCCAACGTAGGGATTATCGCTTTACCCTCCCTCTCATATGATTGTAATATGGTAAAAAAAACATATTATTAACAAAATTACACCACTGAGTGAAATAACAGGTGCATTTTAATATCACCCGAATAAACTTTCCTGACATAGAAAATTTATTAGAGAATACAAACTTTGAATTAGATAGATAGATAGATAATTCTTTATTGTACCACACAAACACAGAAAACAGTACAGAAATAAATAAAAAAAGTTACAAAATGAAGTACAAAAGCGGCCTTATCGCTATGAGCGATCTCTTCCAGGCAACCTTGGGATGGACTGGACAAGTTAGAACAAAAAAGACGGTGGCACTTTAAAAAAAAAAAAAAAATATTAGCAATAATTATTTTCGCAGGAGGTTTGAGTTCCGCTGGCAATAAACTTTACGATTATGCATGTTTTTTTTATTTATTTTATTTATTATTAATTCTCCTTTATTAAACACCTTTAAAGAATGCGGTCCTTGCCTGCCAAAAGGTTGCCGACCACTGTACCAGCTCTAAACAGAATGTTATTCATAATCCGTCGAAGTGCTAACCTGACTGCGGCGAGTGCCAACCTCGCTGAGGGAAGTGCTAACCCCGCTTCGGGGCTCATTATATAAATGACTCTCATCTAGAAACCGGCAAAAAGGCAAAGCGGTAGAGGATAATATTTTACAGTGACACAGTGGGTGATGGAACAGCTGGTGCAGTTTACTATCGAATTGTAAGACTAAGAAATTGTAGTCTACGATGTCAGCCGAGCCGAATTTCGGTCACGGTGGCGTCTCAACGGAGACTAGCTATTTTTGCAGGGAATATTAGAGTGCACAAGTGTTTGCGCAAACACAGGTGTCTCTATATTACTCTCATAATCCAAAAGGACGGTAGACCGACACGACCGAGAATTTTTTTATCATAATGTTGGTGAAACTCAAAATCCCTTTAGTTTGTGCGTATCTGTAATCTGTCTGTACTGCACAATGCTGAGTGAAAACCATTATTACACAGACAGGTAATAATGGTTTTCACTCAGCATTGTGCTGGATGCACACTAATGTACACCCAGCGCTGATTTTCAGTGAAAACGAGTGGGATCGTGAGACGTCACGATCTTTGTTATTAAAGTGAGTGTTTAATCAAGTAGGTACGTAGGTAAGTAAGACACTAACTTCTTCTAATGACTGGTGGAAAAAAATATTGCGGGTTCGATTTCCGCCCTGGGAAGAATATTTGTACGGTCTGCAAATATTTGTTCCTGGTGTTCTGGGTATTATATTATGTTTATCAGTCATCCAGTACCACAACACAAGCTCTACTTAGCTTGGGGCTAGATGATGCTGTGTGGATTGTCCAGCATTATTTGTATATATTTATTTGATAGAATTAACTGTGATTAGAGCATGATATGTAATGATTGAGTACCATCATACTAACTGTAACATACCTACTTACTCGTACCTGTGAACGAAGATAGGTACACTTCCTTTTTAATTTTAAAACCCGAGGAATGTAACATTCGGGTCAAACCCCTACGGGTTTAAAGAGTGTTATAAATTAAGTCTTATGTATATTCTTTTTAAATAAATAAAAAAAAAATTATACTGGTCCAGGTTTTTTAATCTTGTGAAAACTGTGAAAAGTAGGAATTTAATTCCTTGCCACACAACATTTCTGTTTCTATTGTGAACGAACTGTTTGTTGTTTGAGCTGTGACGCTGATCTGGTTTTTCTTTTTCCTCGGCCGAGATTGCGGGTTCGATAATAATTTTCTTTTCAAACTGTTTCTACAGATTTTATTGTTAGACCGCAGCAGCTGCGGTCGCGTTTGGAAAATAGGTCATTTTGTGTTGATACTAATACACTATGTTTAATTAATCATATAGAAATGCATTTTTTACTGCAATCGAATAAAAAACTTTTCATAAAAATTTCTTGAAAATAGTTATTTGTTCAACAAGTGGGCAAAACGATTTTTTGTTGAACGTGCCGATATTAAGTCCCGTGCTAGCGAAGGTGACAGCTAGCAGCGAGTTGTCCACGCATGATCCGCAATGAGCCGTATGATAGTATGAATGAATTAATGAATGTATACTTTATTGCACTTAACATAACTAAAATAAACCATATACCTAAATTCATAAAATGACCAGTACAATCGGTGGCCTTACCGCTGAGAGAGATTTCTTCCAGGTAACCTAGGTGTGGAGAAAAAGATATAAGAATAATAACTACTAATAAGAGTTGGTAGAGCAACAGTTAAAAACAAAAAAAAAATACTACATACATAACAAAACTATACTAGAAACAACCAATCGTACAACTTGCTTTAAACGAGAGAGCGGTTCAAGTGGGTTCAATTCCCTTGAATTTTGCCGTACCTAAGCAAGGCGTAGTCATCTAAGCCATTTTGGTTGCGGCAAGTTTACTTACCGCACATCAGCAATCTAAGCTCTGTAAAATATATCTAGACGGCCCATACATGCTCATTTCTGTAGTATGCGGTTAGCAGTGCGGCCCATGTATGCTACAACCTTTATCTTCCACACACCTAAGACCGTCCTTTATAAAACTTAAACAGACTCTTACTGACTCACAGACTCGCTCCGAGACAAACTTATCCCCACCACTTTAATAATACAAAAACTTATCCAAAATACAAATATATCATCACTTGAGTCCCGCGAGAGGCAACCTAAATCTACCGTTATTAATGAGACAAGTTTTAATTGTACCCGTTCTCGCCAGTGTGTTACCCTTTGTGGACTTATGTAATGTAAGGATGGCTATTCATAGACGAGCATGTTGGTACATATTGGGTTCGCGCCGCAATTCTCAATCTCCCGGAACTGGTGAGTAACCAGCGTAGCATATCAAAGCATTACCATATTGCAGGGCATTGTAGCCAGCGCTTCTTTAGGACGACGCTTACGAATGGTTTTGATATCTAAATTAGTCGATTTGTATGCATATGTTGCAAGCTCTCTCATTCCAATTAATAATGATTAAATAAATAGATATACTAGCATACATTTAGTATACTGGCCCCGAATAAGGTAAATATAAGAAATTAATAAATCCCAAAAATTTACGATCCCGACGGGATTCGAACCCGCACCTTCCCCTTCCGAATCCCGTCGGGATCGTAAATTTTTGGGATTTATTAATTTCTTAGAAATTACCCAGAGTATAATAAATAAAAACCTTAGAAGGTAAATATAGTTTATTATTGGAAAATCAACGGTCTTTCACATGTCTATGGCCACGGCACGGTTGCCGTGCCATATGAAAGCTGTCAATTTAGCTCATTCATTTGCTACGTGTAGGCATTAAGTGAACTTATAACATTCCATTCGCTGTCGAACATTTTATCAAGCATGTTGGATTGGTGAGAATTATGTAACACTAGCAGCGCCTCGCGGTTTCATCCGCGTAGTTCCCGTTCCCGTGGGAATTCCGGGATAAAAAGTAGCCTATGTCCTATTCCAGACTATAATCTATCTCTGTGCCAAATTTCATACAGATCCGTTCAGCCGTTCTGGCGTGATAAAGGAACAAACATCCATCCATCTATCCATCCATCTAAACTTTCACGTTTATAATATTAGTGAGATAAACAATACCTATACAAATTAAGTAGTTTAAGGTAAGTTATGTTAGGTTTGAACATCATGCATTAATATGGAAAATATAATCTCACTAATATTATAAACGTGAAAGTTTAGATAGATGGATGGATGTTTGTTCCTTTATCACGCCAGAACGGTTGAACGGATCTGAATGAAATTTGGCACAGAGATAGATTATAGTCTGGAATAGAACATAGGCTACTTTTTATCCCGGAATTCTACGGGAACGGGAACTACGCGGGTGAAACCGCGAGGCGCTGCTAGTTGTTAATATTTTCAATAAAACTTTCAGAACCCCAAATTTAAAGTGATATGATCACGTGATCACACACATACATATGAGTACTGATATAATTTGTGAGTAGTGATGCAACGAATACAAATATTTGTATTAGTATTCGTTTAAATGCATGATACGAATATTCGTATTCTGCGAATAAATAAATACGAATACTATGAAAAAAATGATTTGGTTCGCATCTCCGTTTGATTGTACCGTGTGTCATGCACTGTGCGTACAACTTTTATGTACTCATTTTTTTCTAATTGTGTATATTAAAATTATTATTTAAAATTAATATAATTATTTTTACAGGAGCTTCCCTCACTAAAAACGAGATTGATACTATATTCTTATTGATAATCAAGCTCCCAAATTTATCCCCGTCTGCTGATCCATTGATCTTCTGGCGAGAGAATACACTTTTCCCAAGGCTGAAAAAACCCGTGCAAAAATATTTTTCATATTATTATTTATTATTATTATTATTTATTTGTTTCTCTTTTCATGATCTCGGGCTGTATTGTGCCCCGGACTTTTGGGAGGCATGCGCAGAGTCGAAGCCAAAACTCAGAGGATCTTTATGAAAGTTAATTTAAAGACGATGGCTACATTTACTAATTATTAAAGTATTGGCCTACGCCGTATTCACCACCCATAGCGGCGACGAATTCCAAGTGTGTATGCGGTAATCCTTCGTTTTTGACACAAAAAATACTTGGCAGAATACGCGGATCGCACGAAACCCCGAGCGAAATCCGACTGTATTAGAAATTTACCGCTACCGCTCTTGGAGTTAATACTACGTAGATCTAACAGGCCTTGAATTGGTAAGAATGAGAATAAAATATATTTATTTATAACAACAAACAACTTATGCATTCATTGTTTTCAACAGTCTGAAGTTAGCTCAATTGTTTAAATTGTAAATACTAGTTTTAATTTAATTATATTATTTGATTGTAATTTTCTTTGTTAATAAAGATTATACTTATGCAAGATAATAAAAACTTTAACTATGAGAAATACACACTCCGAAAGAAAGTAAAATTTAAAAAGTCTCTCTTTCCTGGACCAAGCTACAAAATTCTTACAAAGAAAACCTTTGTACCTGTCACAATATTGTCACAAACCTCATTACCTTGCCACAATTATTTTAACAGGATTAACCTGACACGGCTCACGTAAGCTGCCTCATTCATCATGCCCTAAGTACTTCGCTCTAAGCATAAACACGTGCAAGTACACCCGTGAGCGAAAGTAATAGGACGGTACAGGGTGGGTCATTGAATATGGGCTTAAAGGTGTTACAAGGAGAAGTAAGCTAGCGGGTGTGATTTAGGACCCTTGGGAACTTGTTCCATGATTTTCGAAGTGAATAAAGTATTCACTTCAAAAATTATAGAGATCATAT
Organism: Eupithecia exiguata; assembly: GCA_947086465.1. Taxonomy (NCBI): domain Eukaryota; kingdom Metazoa; phylum Arthropoda; class Insecta; order Lepidoptera; family Geometridae; genus Eupithecia; species Eupithecia exiguata. Next base: position 1,448,576 of record OX352233.1, on the reverse strand, counting down.
AAGTGTGATGTAATGTAACATAACACTCGATTTCTCACCATAGAACGAAACTGAACTTAACTGTCACACACGAGTGACGAAAATGACAGTTCAGTTGCCACTGAATCACATTTACTCGGTTATGATGTGATCATGCCCCAGTTGTCATCAGCTTTCATCAGGCATGTTTATTGTATAGTAAGTAAATCTATCCCGAAGATCTATTCAAAGAAATAACAACCTATGGTACTCTAAAATTGGGTAGCCAGGGCTATTAATCATTCGAAATTAAAATCATAATTACCTACTTGAGACCCTGATTATGATCTTTACATAAATACATACGTACTTTTAAAATAATATTCATCTTCTTTACTTTTCATTTTCCATGCAGTCAAGCATCGATTTCTTGAGTACGTACGGTTCTTTTTGTCACACTCTAATAACAATGCAGCACCCGGTACTGTAAAACAAATTTTCTAATCAAACGTTAGTGAATAAAATAATTAAATTCCAATCATCCATTGCTGTTCCTTCCATCCAGTAAAGGACCAATTTCTTGATTAGATACGGTTCTGCTTCTGCCACGGTCTGGGATCAAAGCAGCACCCTGTACTGTACCAGCGTAGTCACGAGATAACTGAGGGTTAACCAGTTTAGCGTTAGCGTGGAAGTCGCCGCGTTTGTCAACGTCTTGTGTCAAATAGCGGCCATTAACATCCCGGGGCTGTGACGATTGCTATAACACACACTGGCTAAAAGACTGCCGAGTAGATCTGGCAACATTTAGCGAAAGGAGACTACAAATAATAGTAGGACTTAACATTTCACATCATTTAGACTAATGTAATAAATGCGAAAGTTTGGATGGATGGATGGATGCGTGTTAGTTACTTTTTCACGCCAAAACTACGGATTGAATTGGGTTAAAATTTTGCATAAATGTAGGTTTAGACTGAGTATATCTGGCAACATTTAGCAAAATGAGTTCACAAATAGTTGAGACTGTATACATCATGATAATATATGCGAAAATTTCGATGGATGGATGGATGCAAGTTATTTTTTCACGCCAAAACTACGGATTGGATTGAGCTGAAATTTGCCTAAATGTAGGTGGTGGTGGAATAACATATTGCTTTTTACCCATAAATCAGTTCCCATGGAAGAGGAAAACCCTTTGACCATTCCATAGATACAAAGTGTGCGAAGCTGTGGGCTGAAACAAGTATGTTTGTCACAATCTTGTAATACAAAGTTCAAAATTGATAGCACAAAGTGATAATAAATAAACTACCATTGAAATTGTGGAATGCGCCATCAGTGACACCAATGGGTAATTTTATGACAGTATCGGAGATATTACTGCTAAAAGCGAAAACAACTGTAAAATTTATCTGATGTGGCTTAAAATTAACGAAAGCATATCTTTATAACCAAGAAAATTACAATCAAATAATAGAATTAAATTAAAACAAGTATTTACAACTGGAAGAATTGAGCTAACTGCAGACTGTTGCAAACAATCTACAGGTAGCTCAACTGATCCATATCAATACCAGTCGGAAGTGTGCCCGAAACGCTAGCTGCATTGCCCCGCTGTATGCTGATGCGCTAAGAAAGTTGAACAATCGCTCAACAAGAACCGAGGAATAGATTGTTCGGTTGTATTCCTGTACGGTGAACTGAATTGACGTATGTTCGCAGCACGTAATGCCTGGTGCGTTATTCCGGCCGTGATCCCATCGAAATGATTGCGTCCTCAGCGCTATATCTGTGATGTAATTCACTCTTTTTGTCTCACTTGCTAATGGACCATATTTAGAACGTTTAAACGCACTAAACGGTAGAAGCAAAGTTCCCAAACTTTCTAGGGACATTATATTTTCCGAAAAATTTTAATAGCTGGTGGTTTCCATCTGCTGATTGGTTGGTAGCATGAAAACTTGTAATCACCGTTTGATTTCTGATTTAAGGTGGATGCGAACACCTAAAGCCCCATACAAACGTACTTTCTGATTAATTTGGAAACTACACGGTTTATTGCATTAAAATTTTGCATACATATTCATAAATAAAAATAAAAAATATCCATATTTTAGTTTAAAATCAAGTGAAATATGTTTTGTTACGCTTTCATCTGATAATGTGACCACAATTTGTAGTATATTTTCAATGTTGTCAAATAGCCTATTGCTTTGACTTATCCGAAGTTTCTGTATAATAATTAAGATTGAGTTGTAGTTAGATTTAAAAAGCTGCAGGTGGATGAACTCACGTCAAAAGTGAGAACTTTGAGACCATTCTATCAATCTCTCCGTGCAAATCGCCCCGTACGCACGGAGTTTCTTTCTTTGTGACGATTCTGCGACAGACCATTTTCATAGTGAAGCGATTGTAAGCAGAATCGGGCCCTTGATCTAGGATAACCGTATATAGGATAGGTGCAAACCACTGAGCCCCCGTAAAAACATATTTTTCCGATGTTTAATACAGCGCATTAGTCTCTGTTGTGAGTGATTTTTTAAATAAAAACATTTATTTTTGTCAATTTTAATTCAATTTTTGTAGTATATTTTCGAAACTGTGTGATTTTTTTTGTGATATGGGTTTTTAGCCTGAAATAAACGATTTTATTATTATTATTATTATTGGTAGCATAAGTGTGGTTTCACCATTTTATCAAAGCTGTAATTCACATTTTTTGTCTCAGTCGCTAATGGAAAAATGACTAACAGCATCATATGATACGCCATTTTTCTTCGAAATAACGAAACCACACTTTTATGTGATAAAGATTGAGTGCACGTATTTTTCCTGGTTCGGGATCGAATTCTTTTTATGATGGAAAAGTCAAGTTATCTTTACTGCGATGGACTTCATTCTACGCTTGGACAGGCTCCAAAAAGATTTACTCTCAAAGTCACTTTGAATAAAAGTACATAATAACATAGACCAATAAAGTTTTCCAGTGACCATTAGCTGTTCAAGATTGTCACCGGTTCTCCTGACTATGTGGTCAAAGAACAAAGACTTTGCGCAGGCACATGGAGGACAGTCTCGTCTTCACCTTCAGTTCGCTTTTTCAAGATCCTCTTCCTCTAGAAGTGTCTTCACCTACCAAAATACTACCTATTTTATGCGAGTATACCCTTGGGAAGTTTAGGTAATAAATGCCATAAAAAACTTAACTCTATCCCCGTTTTCTCACTTTTTTCGCAAAATGATGCATAGGCCTTCAAAAAGTAATTATGTACGATAAACAAGTACAGACGAGTAATTTATCAAAATAGCTTCATCTATTTCATCGCTTTGAGGTAATATAAAAAAAAAATAGAATTAGATATTCGAATAATGGAAAGAAATATCACTAGATCTAATTTGTTTCTATTATTTAAAAAGAACTTTACCTATTGTTAATACTAATTTACTATGGACAAAGTTTTTTATTATGAATAAAATTACAATCATATTTTTGAATTTAATTAAAATTAGTATTTGCAATTGGAGCAATTGAGCTAACTGCGCAATATTCCAAACAATCTACAGGTAGCTCATGAACTGATCCATATCAAAACCAATCAGAAGCGTCCCACGCGTCCCCGCGTCGTACCTTTGAGGTAATAATAAGTATCATATAACCTCTTAGAAACTTTATCTTAAAATTATAACTCTCGCGGCTTAAAAAGGGCGTATCGACTGAATAAAACTTCTCATTTAACCCTCGGTCAGTCGCGCATTTTTAGTTTACACGGTTGGTCGCGTGGGGTTTCTGAAGACCCCAAAAATAAACAGCCTAAAAAACACCTTTTTAATAATTTTTTCGTTATTATCTAAGCAAGTCATTGACGAATAACTTAAATACAATAAAACTACAAAAAGTTACGTAAACATATTCTTTTATTTCTTCTTTGAACTTACAATCTAAAAAAAGGAACTTAAATTTCTCTCCTTGAGATCACAATCACAAAAAAAATGTTTTTAACAAACTAAATGTAGGAACTTCTCCTTTTTATAAATATATATACGATAAAACTAAAATAACGAAGACAATTACGTAAAATTTGGAAAGAACCAACAAAAAAACACATAAACTTTTACCAAATGAAGTCAGTGAACTTTTCACTAATTTTCGTTTTGAAAAAAGTTCTGTGATGATAAATTTATCAAGGGCTCTTCATCATCAGCACTATACGAACTTTCCAAATCCATTTGTTGATCATTTGAATCGCAAACCACATGCTGTTCGCCCAACGATTCCAGAATCTGACGATGGTCGTGCAGAGATTCCAAATTCTCCGGCAGTTCGTCCGAATATACCTCACTTTGTTCTGTAGGTTCATCTTCACATTCCTGCTCAGAATCAGTGTTACGTTCACTCCTTTCATCCGGATACATACCGCCTTCACCTTCTTCATCATCACTACCACCGTAAACATCGTTACTTTCATCGTCTAACCAGCTTAATATACGACGATGTTGTTCTTTATCCATTTTATTAGTTAATTAAATCAAAAACAACAAAAAAACACTAAAAAAACATGCTACAAAAAAGTCTAAACTAATAAAAACAATTAAATTTTACTTACGCGGTTAGTCGCGTGGGGTCTTTCAAAGCCCGTCCGCACAAAACACTTCTGTATCTCACTGCGCTTATGCGCGAACTTAAGTTAGCAGCGATACGCGGCCAATACAATCCAACTTAGGAGGGTACCTAAAATATTGAATTGCTAGATTGTTTTAATTGCTTAAATTTTTCATTTTTCCAAAACCTGGGCTTTCAAAGACCCCACGCGACTAACGGAGGGTTAACTGTCATCTAACTGTATGAGAGAGGCTATACAGACAAACGTACGTACGTACGGCTACAGACAAACGCTAGTACGTAATTTGATTGATGATTTTCGATACGACATGTGGATTAATGTGCAATGAACGTTTTCGAAAGGCTGTGCTATACTCATGTGTATTGTGGATGTCAGACTGTCTCTGTGGGGATCTCGAATTATTTTCATGAGAATATTTAAATTGTTACGTTGTATGTCATTCGGCCAGAATGGGCACTAGAATGATTCTGGTACCCATTTGAATAAAACGAACGTATTTTTATGCAAATACTAGTTTGACGAATTCATTAATGTGAGCGGGTTACTACTTACAGTTTTTCCCCTTGAATATATTTTCTCAAGGGGGAAAACTGGACCAAGAGAAACCGTTGAGGGGGAATTCTGATTTTTTTAAAAAGGAAATTCTAGTTTCCCTTCTTGAACAATTTTTTTCAAGAGGGAAATGGAATAAGAAAAAACGGCAAGGGAGAATTCTGGACTTTTTTAAATTAAGTTTCCAGTTTTCCCCCCGGAGGATTTGTCAAGGGAGAAAACTGGATTAAGCCCTAACCAAGAAGGTAGCAAAGGTTAAGTGTAAGATGATAGCAGAAGGTCGGACAGAATGGCGCAGTATAGAGGAAGCTTGAAACCAGTGAACCAAGTATTCAAAACTAGGACATCAGACTAGGAATTAAAAACGTAGGTACATCCGAAAACAACTACACAAATTCAACAGGAAACAAAATGAGTATTACCGAACCTTTTTCTTCTAAATTTCTTGTAAATGTTTCAGCACACTTATTCCGTTATCAGTGAACCGAAGCCATGCAGGCTGTAGTGATTCTGTTTATAACATTTCACTTTGATCCTCTGATTAGTGCCTCTTTGATCTTCAAGCGTTAAATTCTAACAGATGTCCCGGTTCCAACACGCTTGTATTTTTCAGTGAACATTCATTTGTATGATTATATTAGATTTAATAAATCATTTTGACAATTTGAAGTACGGGTCATGCTATTTGAGTAAATAATAAAAGCAGGTGTCGTAGCTCTTTGACACAGACTTCGTAGAAAATCTTTTTTTTTTTGGGAGAATTAGTAAGGCATTATCTAAATGGCGTCCAAGAACAGAATGCAGAAGATCGACTGCTAAGCGGCGAGACTTACGATATTACTAGCGTTGAAAAGTGAATCAGGATTAGACGAGAAGCTGTGGAATAACGCTATAACCACCCTTCCTATATCGACATTTGAAAGCCATTTCAATGGCCACGAAAGCCTTTTTAATGGCCTTACCATGGCCATTCAGGGCGCTATGGTTTTAGCGTAATGCCACAGCTGAACTGGCTAGGCCGTACGGAGTGGCTCAAAAATACCTGTCGGCCAGGATGACTCATATAGTGCATACAATAGCGAGCCCGCGCGGGCCGTACACGAATAAAGTTATGACAGGTTTTTTTTTCATATCCAGCAGAAGGTAAGTGGAATTGCTGTCCTGAACACTAACGCTAACGCTGAAACAATAAGCCAATGTCCCAAACTTATTTTTTAGGCGTACACATTACTAACCCCCGAATCATCAAATGCAGCACGTCTTAAATCGAGACTTTTTGACAGTTCTGTTTAAATTTGACTTGCGCTTGAGTACCTACTTGGGCGTTATGGTCCCCACACGAAGCATGCCTATGTCACGGGAAATCTGTTTACAATAGAATTGTCCCAGTAATTAACCATGAACATTACAGTTACAGTAAGCTTAATAATGTCCCACGGTTGGACAAAGGTTCCTGATCCCTCCATGTATCCGCGATACATGGAGAGATCAGGAACCTTCTGAGCCTGTTGGACCCACGTTCTATCGAAGGTGTCTATTTCGTAGCGCCATCGTTTCTTCGGCCTTGGGAACTTATTTAAGGGATAAAAAGTAGCCTCTAAAAAAATTAAAGTACTCTCCATCCTTTTAACTAACTTTTTGCCAAAAATCAAGCCGATTGGTTGCTTAGTTAGGGCGTGAAGAAAGGACAAACAAATACACTTTCGCAGTTATAATATTAGTATAGATTATTTTTATTTAATACTACTATTTTATAACGACTTTTTTTACAGAGCACAATGTACACAATATACTTGTACACAATAAAGAAAAAAATCTGCACCTCCGCTGTAAAGCTCAAGGGTAACCCAATAAAAACATATTTCGTCGTCTTGTTAGTAAATGTGATTCTCTCCACAACCCGAGATGCTTTCAGCACGCTCGCACTACGTCTTCATAAAGCTGTCGCTAGGTTATTCCGAAGACTATTCCATAAGGTTGCGCGGTAAGTCTAGGTATGATCCAAGCTTAAGTTTAGAACTCTTTATTCCGTACGACACGATAGTGGTAGATGCGCGTCTATCCGAACGAAGCGTACCAGGAGTTATAGTTAACGATTTGTCTGTCTTGAAGCTGGCAAGACGTGTGTAAGGTTTCAGAAAATGTAAATTCTATATACTCGGGCCTTCGCCTCCCCCCCCCCCTCTATACAGCAGCTTTTATGACTATCTTGACATGTACCTACTTAGGTTTATTTATTTTCTGACATATTTTAATTGTAATTTTTGTAAACCCTTTTTGTTGCCCTTTTAGCCAGCCAAGTGTTGTAAAATCCCTTATGGTGTTTCCTTTTGTAACTTATTTGTGTACTATAAATAACGACATCAAGTGTATATATAATATCTACGGTGGAAATAAATGAAATGAAATGCCCGTGCTCAATTTGGTGCTTTGCGGCAGTGGGGTGGGATATGTGTGTACCATATGAAGAAAAAGATGGAAAGAATCGTGTCGGAAATATAAATATGCAAGAAACTTTGTCTAGCTTTGGTCTAGGTTACAACTATTATAGAGCTTAGTTCTGACGGGTTCTATATGAATGTTTCTGTTCAGGGTGATTGATGAAAAAACATTTCAATGAAATAAAACTATAAATTCTGTTTACTCATTGTTTCAGGAATTTTAATCACAGTTGCAAATTATATGGCTAGCCGGCTAAAGCTTTATTTCTGTTGGAATATTTGGCTTTATAGAGTCGTAATAAATTAAAGCTACAAATAACTAACTAAATAGAGTGTTAAGTACGTGTTATACTTCATGCCCTCGTCGTAATTGTAAGTGATTATTTTATGTAATGATTAGCACTCTAGTCGCCTGAAACACAGGATTACCTCATCATCATCATCATCAGCCTATATCAGTTTGTTTCTATTCTTCGATCATAATTTTTCTACGGCAATAAAGACCAAATCTTTGTAAATAATTCTCATAAACAATTCAATGTGAATTCAATATGTTAGCAAAATATTTGAATTCTAGAAATTTCGATTCAAAACCCATAAATATTTGTTTATCATATTAACTCTCGGTCTGATATTAAAATGTCACTGGAGTCGGCCATCCATTGTCAGGGGTATTAAAAATAAATATCATTTAAAATCGTTCACAAAACAAAATACGGACAATCACGTTAAGCTATTGAGCAAGTGTAGTGTGTGTAAGGTTCAGAACTCAATTTCAACTAAATATTTTTATTCCGACATCACTAATATAATTATAATAAAGTATAAGGCCCGTATTATGAAAGCTTCCTCAAGCATTACTTAAGCAGTCATTACGTGATCTCTACTCAAGCGTAGAATCTCTGCTCAAGTAAATCTTTATTATAGAACGTAACTCTGATCCCATTCTGGTTGCATTTGCATAATGTCTGCTTGAGTGAGTATGCTCTTGTCTATGGTCTGTTTTGAAATAACTACCAAACGTTCCTTTACTTTCAAAAACTTACCTCCTTGATTGATTTTTCTACAGTTTTATTATATTATTTCGTAAAAATTATTCACAATTATTTGGTGCGAATCGAAACGCAAAAAATATATTTTAAAAACAAAAACAACATGAAAATGCTACCAAAACTTTTCCTAGTTTTGTTCCTAGCTTTCCTTCGTGTGTAGGTAGGTGTCTACTGATTACTACATTTCAGGTAGGTAGTCAACCGATGCCTGAAATTAACTTGATAATCCTGCTAAATATATTTTTTTTCTGTGTTTTCACTGTTTGTTTCGCATTCCATTCCTAGGTATGAAAGTAATTATTAATAATAATAATTGGAAAAATACTTTTATTACTTAAAATAAGTTTAATGTAAAGTACCTACTTTGTAAACCTTTTCTGAAATATAAAACCTTTATTATTATTATTAAAAATAAAAGCTTATTCATTCGTAGGTTTGTCGAAACGTTAACGCAGTCATCCCTCGTTCGTTGCTGACTCAGTCTGTCGACGACTACGTGTGATAAATAAAACGTGATTTTTATGTCCACGTTATTTTTAAATATTCATCAACTGCGCTGTCATGTCGGTCCAATTAAAAAGGTTCGCGTAATGATCCAATTTAAAAAAAAATAGATATAAATTTTACGACCTCAATTCAAATTATTAAATGGATTTTTTGTAACTGACGTTGGTTTTAACTCAAACGTTTGGGTCACAGAAGTTATATTTAATTTTCCATTTCGAAAAAATCTTTTGGGTTAAATCTGTGACCGACTGTAAAACAGAAATAAATAAATTTCTTCATCAACAAGTAGAAATCCTTACGTTTCGTTTCTTCTTCTTTATGAAGCTAACTATCTTTATGAGCTTACTGAGAAAAGGTCTTACGTTTTCCAATCAGTAAAAATTTTAAGATAAAATTTCGTACATATCGTCACTATTGTGTTCTTCTAGAACTATATATATAGATAGAATAAAACAATAGCACCAGATCAGATCTAAACTGAACTCGAACAAACCGTTATATGCATTTAATATTCCTAATACTTTACTTATCAAATGTCATCAAAATTATAATTAGGTACCGATACTGCTTTACCAAACTGTCGCAAAATGTTGTAAGCTGATTGCATTGGCCACACCTACGAAATTATTATAATAACTCCAAACGTGAATGAGTAACAAATGAGCTGGTATTGGATACTCTTGACACTCGATAAGTTCAAATATCATTTGTATAAGTATCAGACATGCTATTCCGTGGGCACAGTACAATTAGTATGAGTGTACAAAGTAGGAATACGAAAATAGTTATGGTTTTAAAGCCATTGACTTGTTTTCATCATGCGCTGTTGTAAGTGCTCTATCTGGGTACTTACTTTCACAATAACATTTACTTGAACCTGACTGCCATGTAATGTCAAAGTGCAACAAATAATGAATCAAAATTTGACGACCGATGTGGCGCGGTGGGCGAAGGTCTGCCTGCGACGCAAGAGGTTGCGGGTTCGATTCCCGCCTCGGGACAAATGTGTGTACGATCTGCAGACATTTGTTCAGGGTGTTCTGGTCGTTTTCTATGTATAATAAAAAAATATCTATCTATGTAATGTATTTTATGATGTATATCAGTTATCTAGTACCCATAACACAAGCTGTCCTTAGCTTGGGGCTAGATAATGCTGTGTGAATTGTCCAGCATTATTTATTTATTTAAATCACTCGAAAACTGTTTTGTTTTGTTTGTCATACTACGAAAAGTATGTAGTTCCTCTAACACACCCGGAACAAATATCTGCAGATCGAACAAACATTTATCCCGAGGTGATAGATGTAATTTTGTTTCATAGAAACTAAGAAAAAACAGAATAGAGTTAAACTAGATCGAGATGTATTGGATCGAGTGTCAGGAGTAAACTACCGGACTCAAATTAGTGGGTGAGGTCTAAAACCACGTCATTTACAATGTACGGAACACTGGTGGTTTCGTATTTACGAACACTGATTTGGGAGCCGATGCAGCTTGTACACTTTACGACTGTTTGATTAGTTTATTTTTTATTAATTTCAAATAATCAATGAAATAGTATTTTTTATGCTTGTTGGGTTCTTTCTGCGGTCATGCCTGTGTCGGTCAGTAAGGTCGGTGGTTTAAAATTTAATTGAAATCAAGTAGAAAGCCGATTCCGTTTAAATTTTCAATAATAAAAGCTAGGAATATTGACAAGCGGGGAAACGACATGCGCTACATAGAAACAATAGCGATTTACATATAAGTAAAATTACACAAAAATTACGATTTAATCTGCCGAAAATCTAAAAAATCCTTCGCAACGTCACCCACAGCACTAGTCCCGACAGGATTGCCACAGCCGAACGGTTTGTTCGGGACTTCTCTCTGATTGGTTGAGTTACATATTGATATTTGAACTAATTGAACGTCGCCTCGTGAAACGGGATTTTTAAACGGCAGGCCTTACATGGGTCTGGGCCTTACATGGGTCAAGTACCTTACGTCGGTTTGCTAGGATCAGTCACTAAGCAAGTCGTTTGTCTCTAAGCAGTAAGCGAAGCTCTTCGTAGTGTGTCCTTAGCGTAGTCGGCTTTTATAACATCCAGTGACTGAGACAGACGGGTTAACCGCCACGTCAGCCACTATTAACAATTATTCTTCATTGATTTTATAATAAAACAAAACAAAGTAAGCCCACCACAACACTTTAGCAATGTCGAGAATCATGTTGATATTAAATTTGTTAATTTACTCGTTATTAATTGCCTAATTATTTGAAATAGTCGGGCCTGAAAATAATGGTTTTTGTGGTAAAGTGGTTGACAAATAGGCTAATTGCTAAATCAGAGCTTAAAATGGCAATAATTTGCAGCTTAATTTTAAAATGTAATGAGAATTAATGGATTTATTCGTGAACATTTTCATCCATCAATGATGAAATATTTCGTAGAGGGAGCGATGATATATTTTTTCTCCAAGGATTGTTAGGGGTCATCTACAAAAGTTACGACAACGTCGGCAATATAATCGCCTTTGTTATTTGACGTATATATTAATTTTTTTAGACTATCTTGTCAAGTTTAGGTTAGCCGTGTGGTGCCGGCTTGGAATTTGCTCCACCTCAACTCTTCCCGTGGGTGGTGTAAGAGGCGACTAAGGGACATACACCGGGGGGCGGGCAGCAGCGCCTCGTGCAGAATGGATCTACCACTGAGCTGCGATCCCAACTCACATGCCCAGCGTGAGGATTATGGGCACTAACCCCCATGAGATAAAAGCCAATAATGCGATTATCAAAGGGAGGCCTGCATCCATAGCAGTAGACCATTATTATAGGCGTTTGAGGTGAGGTTGCGGGCCGGATTAGCAACGACGACGTGCCGTTAATTTGATTGATGCAAAATTAAATAAAAATAGAGGTGTTTACCTCTGTTTTTACGTATCAGAAGAGGACCTATTACTCTCTTTAAGTGTGAACTTCGCCGGTGCCAAAACCGAAAAACATGGTTGAAACGTGCGTAACAGCTATAGCCAGTTTTCCACTATGGGTCTCGACTTCCTAGTTATTCCACAATAAGGACATGGTACACGATATTGCTTTCATCGTATAGGTCTGTTCCTTTCTCATGTAAAACATGCGGCCATCTTTGCTAGAGGAAAGCGATGTAACCGGGTTTACTGTATATTGATGTTGCTTCTAGAATCTGCACTTATTTTCTAGCTTTTGCATTTACCAATCACCTATGTTCGTTTTTACCGTATTTGTAGCTATATTTTAAATGAAAGAAAACGGTGAAGTAACTTGTATCTTTTTTTGCTGACCACTGTGACGCGGCTGGCCAAGGTTCGTTTGCGTCGCAGGATGTAGCGGATTCGATTCTCGCCCAAGGACAAATGTATGTAAGATCTGCAGATATTTCCCACGACTAAGTTTCAGGTGTTCTTGTCGTTTTTATATGTATACAAAAAATGTTTTTTTGTGTATTGAATCGTATTATGTATATCAGTTATTTAGTACCCATAACTACTGATTTTATTACAAGCTCTGCTTAGCTTGGGGCTAGATAATGCTGAGTGAATTGTCCAGCATATTATTTATTTATTTATTTTCCTATTTCTCTCGCTTAGACCACAATTAAGAAATAAAAACGTTTATATTAATAGATTTTAATTAATATACACGTTTTTATTTCTTAATTAAAATCTATTAATATAAACGTTTTTATTTCTTAATTGTGGTCTAATAGCCAATAGCAATAGCTTTATTTGTTACACAAACTTATTTACTATCGAATCTTATCGCTGTATTTTTAATCCATTGCTACCAAAACTATTTACTATCTACACTAAGCCTCGTCAGTATAGGGAACTATATAGTTATTGTTAACATATAGCACTCTGTACCTATACTGCTTAATCACATATACCATATACAAATTCAACGTAAGTGTCTATGTATCGAACTTTTTTACTGTCGACATCAAATGGCCGCTACAGTTGATGCAGGCTCTATTTTTGTTTGTCCAGTGGCAACGGGCTGATCGCTGTGTGAACTAAATCAAATAGTGGGGAACTCGCAACAAGAATTGAGTTTTGGAACAATGAAATTGCGAATGAAATGACAGTTCTGATAACAAAATAACTTTTCCATTTTCAAAGCAATCAATGTTTTCTCGGATCTATCAGTCCAAGTGATTTAAGGGGCTATAGCATAGAGCCCCTACTTGTAAGTGAACGGGTCACTTCGTCTATATCTATGTATATCTATACTAATATTACAAAGAGGTAAAGTTTGTGAATTAGTGATGTTGTAGACGGTAATGTCTGGATCTACTGAACTGATTTAGATAATTATTTTACTAATAGAAAGCCACGTTAATGTAAGTGTCATTTGTGAGTTTCATAGGCTACATATTATCCCGAAAAATGCAATACATGAAAGCGCACAAAGCCGCGGGCAACAACTAGTATTAAATAAATAACGAACGCTAAAATAGCGAAAAAAAACATGCAGGCTTCGATAAAAGTAAAAATAGGAATATACGGTACGTTCTACCAGCGCTCACTCAAAAACTGTACCTTGTTATAGATAAAATATTGATAAGGTCGATACCTTATCAATATTATAGATTATCAGAAAATTTACAGTTTAGTGTATCTACTTACGCGGGAAAATATGTGATGCCTTGGGTTTTGTTTTTTGTTTTGGAACTATTTGTACACCTGGTAAACGAACACGAGGGCATTGTCGTGGTGTTTTAGTCGAAATCATACAAAATTATACGTCGTAGCAAGCACGCGCAACACAAACGCCACCGCCCGCGCCGCCGGTCCGACTATGACTGAGGTAAGGGAACATAATTGAACCTAACTTGAGCCATACACTTCGGGATGGTAATGCCTCATCTCCCTTTTTTACTTTTATCGAAGCATGCAGGTAATATTTTTGGTTGCGTTCGCGACGTAAGAATTGACTCTACTAAACCAATTCGTGGATGTCGTAAGAGTCGACTATGTGAAACCACCAGAGGAAGGCCTATAGGTTCTTTTTATGTTTTTAATATCTCTCTCTACTGCTTGTTTGGGAAAGACATATTCAGATGTCGTCGACGTGTATGCTGCGAGGAACACTTTTATGCTAAAGTTACGTGTATAAAATCTGTGGTAAAAATAAAAGAGTCATTAAAAAGCTGGACGTAAAAGTTTTTTGGATGTGTCTATTATTTCTCTTTTTCTCTTCTGATTCTATCATAACTAATAAAGACTACTATACCCAGGCTGATGATGATGATAAAGCTTAAAAAATGGAGGTCGTAAACGTGACCCTGACGACGCCATATTTTAGCTCTCATGGCTCTGAATATCTTTAACTACCTTTTTAGCAAAAGTTTATCTAAACTTCAAACTCATAGTTCTATTCCCATATAAGTATGTACACTGTGTTTAACTTCAGCATGACACAAGACTTGAGTAAGCACAACTATAAAAGTAACATTTAGAAACCTACTCATGAAACTGTTCAAAGTTTGCCAGCAGCGGGTTTGAATCTTTTTGGAACTTTACGTGACGTAATGAGACAAATATGTACTTGTGATGTCATTGTAGAACAATACATAGTTGTTGCGACAAGTTCTTGGAACTCTCAGAAAATGGAGCATTCGACACAAGGTTGTTACGATGTATATCATAGTCGTCGCTAATGATAAAAAGTGTCACTGAAACTAGAAAAAGAATGAGGCCACGCAACGTAGATACGTGAAACGCTTGATTTTGTGTATAAAGCAAATGGCTGAAAGCAAGATTTTTATACATAGTGCCCAAAGTAACATGACCACAAAAGCCAATAAATATATGGGATTGATGTCAAACAAAGGTCCATTTAAATGATAAAAATGGGCCATATGTGACCCGTAATAATTATAAATGCCAAAGCATCATCTGTGACCTTTGAGCAATAAAATTTCACTTTCTCCTGATCGTTCCCGTCCCGTCGAACACCAACGATCTTTAGGTAAAAAGAGGTGAGTGCCCTGCAAGGCCGTGAAGTCCTGAAAAAGTACGCAAGTGCCAGCATTAGGCTCTCCATGCCACTTTGCGTCCTTGTAACTTGTATAATAGCTTGACTTTTATAGACGTGGCAGAGGACATGAATAAAACACCACCGGTTTCTAAGGACACGTCACGGCGCGGCGGTGGTGGTCTGTTTTGAGAGGTTTTTGATTATGTTTCTAAGTTGTTTATAAGTTATTAGTGTCTGCCCGCGGTTTCAGTATTCAGTTTTTTGTACTTATTGTAGACATAAAATCAGAGCTTAGTGACTAAACCTAATCCCAGAGGGACTTGGTATTAGATAGACTATAAAGACGATACATTTTTATAGGTATTTTCTTTATATGTAAGGCCCCTTGTGTTAAGGTCGTCAGTAGAAATCTCTGCAGGGCAGAAGTCCACCAATTGCAGGATACGGTAACAGTATTGTTTTTTTTTCTGGCATCATAAGTCACTGGGTTCTTAATCAACATCTGCCGCTTGCCCCAATAGTAACACAATAACTGTTGACATTTAAAAAATTAAATTTGCTCTATATTAAAAATCTTCATGACATCATAATTGAAACTATTCAAAATCAAAACCAAATAAACAATTCTTTATTTCCATAAATACAAAAATGTACACTTAGAAAAGGTCAAATTCTTAAAACAAACCACTGACACGGAAATAAAGTGGTACTTTTGATTTCTGTCGCTTCGGTATGAAGACTAAAGACTAAAGTAAAGAAGCGACTAAAAAACCTTTAGCCTATTAGTTGCTATTTTTGTAGTAAGTGTAAGTTTGAGTTGGAGCAAAACAATATTATTAATAAGTACTGTTTATTGATCATTGTCTTGTAATTTTACTAACCATTTTCAATTTAAAATACCTATATTATGCTATGTGTTACTTACAAAATGGATGAACAAAATGTCTGAACAAATGAAATTGAATTTCAATTGTACTTCCTGTAGGTACAATACTGTAACTTACAGTTCAGCAGTGACGCGCCGTTGGGGCTGAAAATTCGACAAGAAGGACATCATTGCGTAGCTCGTAAAAGCAAAGCAAACAAAGCTACATGCTCCTACTAGCAACAAATTGCTGCAAGCATCGGGCTTGTTATGGCAAGATGCTGGTAATTGCCCACTTACCCGCTTAGTCCGCGTCACGGACAATTAGTTGGACGGGGGTCCGTGACGTCATGCACTACGGACTTGTCTAATTTTACGGGTTCTGAAAATGGACTCTATTACAAAAGGATTATTGTCTTGTATTTTTAGGGTTCCGTATCTCAAAAGGAAAAAAGGACCCTTATATGATCACTTTGTTGTCCGTCTGTCAACCCTCTTTTCTCAGAAACGCGTGAAAGTACCTATCGAGTTGAATTTCACATCATATACTCAGGTTTGTAACCTCTTGGAGTCGTACTATAAATCGAACTTCTAAGTCAACGTTATCAAAAGTTACAGACGTTCATGCCCAAGATTTGTGAAGATTCGTCAATACAATTCAATTTCAGAATCATAAAAATTGGCAAGAAGTAAGGTCTTGTAGCACGAGCAAAGGAAAAAATCCGAAAACCGTTAATTTAATTTAAAAAAAATGTTTGATTCTCTCTGTGGACCAAAAACCTATAGGGTACTTCCCGTTGACTTAGAATCGTGATATTTGGCAAGAAACAAGGTCTTCTAATTATACAACTATATGGAACCCTCGTTGCGCGAGTCCGACTCGCACTGGACGTTTTATTTATATGTATGGGTTACATTCAGTTTTTCGCATAAATTTATACTCCTTACGTGACATAGGCTTGCTTTAGTTCTGTTCTATCTAGCAAGTTTACGTTTAAGTAACAACTATTCCAGAGTTTGTCAGACTTCATACAATAAGGACCTATACCGAGTATATTATATCTGTGACCAAGCATAACTCAATATGGTAAAAAGTTTAGCAATGTCATCCCAATGCCGTTGGTTACGTAGGTTGACAAGCTTAAAGAGTCTACATACTTAATTCACCGCTCCGTCGACAAGTTGACTAATCATTAACAATTTTTATACAATGAAAGGTCGCAACCTACCGGGCTGGGTCGGGCTGGTTTGGTGTGTAGAGCTGAAATAATCTTCAGATAGTGGCAATTCGGGCTTAGAGGTGGACTCTTACATGTCTTTCAGCCTTTGGATTTCGTAAGAACTGACTAAGGGAACCTACCAGAGGAATGGCTACAGCTTCTGTGTAGTTTACGGATTGTTTACTCTACTGTAAACAGACAATTTACTGTCCCTACTGTAAACATCGTTTACTCAGAAGCTGCGGTAAACGTCCACTTACCCGCACAGTTCACTCCGTCACGGTCAATTTGTGCGGAGGGACCACGTGACGTCATGCACTAGCGTCATACTGTATAAGTTTATCCAAACCCTTGTACAATTATCTATGTATATAATAATCGTGATAAGACCCGATTGTGTTATTTTTTTTTGTTCTGTAAGGATTTATTTATTAATTCAGTTCAGTTCAATTTATTGATAACGTTTTTGTGTTACATGTCATGTTCTTAATTCTAATTAAATTACAAATACGTTGTATATATTAATAATATACATAATATGTAGATTTCACTGAAATAATTAATTGTAAAAGTATAAATGTGCCAATAGTAATAAATTTAAATTGATTCTTATTTAGGTACATAAAATTATATAAATTATAAAATGTCAAACAGTTCATTGAAATTATAGTGACATTGCTCAATAAGCCAGACCTTTATTTTGCCTTTGGATGCATTTGGATGCATTGATAATCATAGACGGAAGGCAGTTATAAACAGCCGGCCCCATTACATGTAGGTACCAATAATAAAACAGAAGAGAACTGTAGCGCGCTTTCATAAATTTGTGACCAAATTCAACAGCCACTTAGGTAACAGATATCCATTGACCCGTAAAAAATGAGAGAAATCATTGAAAAATCCCATCTAATAAAACCTGTGACATTCTAACTCTGAGCCAAAAGTGATAAATCAATGTGATGCCGGTGCGTTCAACGCGTAAATCACGCAAGAACACATTTGCCACAGTAAGCTATTACGTACAGAAGATAAACTTTTACAACTTCGCCGGTTGTTTACCTGCTAGGAATTGTTTCACATGTCTCGCAGGCATAGGTTCGTTTTCATCTAACCGGGGACAGTGATTGTTGTCTTACGACACAAAATGACTGAAAAACTGTCTTTTAGTTGGTGTATAAGTTGTAGTCTATAGGATTCTTGCCAGTCAGTCTTCACTCTTGCGAAATCGGCCATGGTGTTTATGGTGACTCGTGCAATGCACATCCGTTTACTTAAATGTTTTATGTCAATGCCAAAATTAAGTGATTGGCCATGGTTTCTATGGTAACGGCTCGTGCAATGCACATCCATGAATTTGAATGTTCCAACACGATAAATATAACAATAATAATTTATATTGAAAAATAGTATTCTATGCTCACATTGCATACAATAGCGAGGACGCAAATACGCATATGTAGTAAAATATATAACAAAAATTGGAATACACGCACGGTCTGTTATGCACAGCAGCAATCAAAGCTACAAAAATAAATTCCACTTACCACAGTTACTGAGAAGTAACACATACTGTGATTTTCAGAAAGCAATGCTCAATAAACATCATACCGTAACAGTCCGAGATTTATTGGTTCCCGGACGAAAGTTTTGAGGCCCCGAGGACCAAACTAGGCTTTTATAAAATCACGCGAAGAAACGGCACACTCAGCAAAAACTTTTTCTACGCGAACCATAAGGAATAAATATGAAATGTGGGTCAAAATTTAAACTATTGCTGTTAACGTTGTAGCTGTGATAGTGAGTTTGTTTTTCGTTGACAGGCAAAAACATCTTTGTGGATTTGTATGTTTGATGTTCAAGAATTTTTTTTTTCTACTTTGAAACAGGTAGTAAAAATAGTAGTAATGAATGACTTACCATTGACAAACAGACAGGGGTTGGTTTTATAAGAAACCCCCGGTTTAGCCTTCTCTGAGTAAGGAAGCCTAAAAAACATTTGTTTTAATAAAAAATATTTTTATACAGCGACTAAACTAAGATTAAATTAAGCATTATATTTTCTCATTAGCCGATTACTTATGTGTTAGCCGTTTTGTATCCCTTAATTACTTTTTCTTAATTCTAATTTGTTTCTAAGTAACATAATCCTATTTCACATACTTTGGTTATATCGTCGTGTATTGATTTTTACGTAAGTTTTTAACGAAGTACCTTAAATAGGTGGAAACTTGTAATAAGCCCTCAGTAGCATATCATGCATGTATTATGCATGTTATGTAAAGCCGAATTCTTATTGTCAAATCATAGCTGTAAGTTTCCTGATTTTCGTAAAAAAAAATGTGTTTTTATTAGTGTTGGAAATAATTTTCAACAACCCCAAACTAAACAAGTAAAGTAACCCAAGAAGATTGGCAGTGTAGGTAGGTATCAAATACATGATTAACGAAGATACCTACTTAAGTAACCTCCCAAAGCCGTAAAGCCGTAATCTCAACACGTAATAATAGACGACTCAATCCGAACATCGTAAAGACGAACTAAATTATAAATCTACTAAGCAAGTGTACTCAAATTTTCAACAAGTCCGTTATAAACTAAAGTGTATGAGAGGCCCTTGTGTTTAGAGTTGGTACTAATCCGGCACATCTTGAATGATTTTATAGGCAGATCATTATTATGAGCTGTGCTTAGCCGACTTCTAACGAAAACAAAAGGAGGAGATACGTGAGTATTCATATTTTGTAGACTTTATTTATATAAAAAAGTCCTTATTACCGTTCAATTAAAATCTACAATAAAATCCCAGCAATAATAAAGCAATCCGAAAAATATATTTCATATAAAAACAAACTTAAAAACCTACTTCTAAATAAATCTTATTATTCGATTCATGAATTCATGGATGATACATTAGATTTATAAAAAAATTAACTAAGTAGTAGTATAGAGTCCACAGGTGATCGGAATGCTGGCTTTTATTTCGGTCAACGAATTAGCATTGCCATTCAACGTGGCAATGCTGCCAGCATTCTGGGCACTTTGCCTTCTGGTGACGGCTTAGATTTTTAGAAAATAGATTTAAGTGTAAATATTCGTTGTAATTATTATTGTATTTTCTTTAGTAATAAAATGGTGATTAACAAAAAAAAGTAGTAGTCAACCTAGATTTAAAATTATTATTTCTGTGCAATTAAAATGATTAATTCTGGATAATTAATTAGGTACCTACTATAATTGTGATGATTAATTAAGTGTTAAGCTAAGCTACCTCTCAAGTTGCATTCCGCCCTAACGGGGCTCCTAATACGTAGCAAAATGAAATTTGTAAGATCTCCTACATTGTATTAGGTTTGCAAAACAAAATACTTGAATAATATAATATATTTCAACTGCCGTCCTATAAAGCAAATAAAAATTTGAAAATTCAGGCCTTTATTAGTATGCAAATACATGCGCAAGCTACGGCGTAGCAGCCTACGTCACGGTATAGCAGCCCACGACGGAGTAATCTACGTCATAGCTACGGTGTAGCAGCATACGTCATAGCTAGCTACGGTGTTGTTTGAGACTTTGTCAAAACATTTATATTTTTTTCTTATTTTACGGTCCCTTCCCTATTTTTAGAGACAAATTCCAACCAAAAACCACATGAAATAAACCAATAATAACTCAAACATTGCCGTGATAATAGAAACTACGTAAATCTTGTCACTGTTATCAACATCCGGCTTTTAGCCATAGCCAAGTTCTTATCACTAGCCCCTGGACCCTCAGGGAACAAAGTCCTTGGTGTTAGTCATAAACGTTACCCATTCAGGAGTTATGGTGGAACGAGATGGGATAGTTAATTACTATACCTTTATACTACGTTCTGGTATCCAAGATATATTTTGTAAACAAAGGCGAGAAGTAAAGTTTTTGAAACTTACGCGATCAGAACACAGTATAATAAAATATTCACGAGAATACCTGAGAATATTTTATTATAGTCTAACAAATATTGGTCGAAAAGTTGTACGACACCCCGTACTACGACGTTCGAACCAATTATTAGTTTTGACATCTTTTCTCGTCATTCGTCTTTTCTTCCGTTGTCGAGTGTGATCCTTTTTCGGTTCGTTATCCCGCCACATACGCTTGTATTGCACACGCCTATGTATCGGCAAAGTTTACTAAGTTTTAATTTTGTTCTTGTATATTATTTTCATAAGTTTTAGTTACGTAAATAAATAATGTGTTTGTTTACAGCAAAAATGTTGATTTATGAAACATACGTATAGTTATGAAGATACGAAATGGAGGCTCGTAAAAATGATTTTGGGTTACTTGCTCATGAAGGGTTATTGTTCTTGCTACCCTTGTATTGAACAGGCGTGAGTTATGCCCATGTGTTTTGTGAGTTCCAAGTTCAAGAGTTCTAATTAATTTTGGACGTGCCTTGAAAATTAGGTTCTGTAGTTATTTTTAATCGTAACGATATCCCTTTTTTTTTAAATTGTTTATAATTAGGAACTTATCTGCAATACATTCGGTTACTCCTTATTACCTTTGTAAGTAAATGCCAAATGAAGAAGGAAGAAAAATTGGAGAAAATAAATAAATAAATAATGTTGGACAATTCAAACAGCTTCATCTAATCCTAAGTTAAGTAGAGCTGGAGTTATGGGATGACTGGTATACTTTTTTTTTTTTTTTATATAGAATATATCCATACCAACCAATCCATACCAATGAATGTTTGTACGATATGCAAATACTTGTTGTATTTGCATATCGTATAAACATTCATCCCGTGGCGAAAATCGAACCCGCAACCTCCTCCGCAGGCGGGCCTGCACCTCCCGCGCCACATCGGCCGTCGAAAAAGATCATGCCGGTAGGCAGGATCTTTTAGTAGTAGTTCTTAATAAAACCGGCCAAGTGCGAGTCAGACTCGCGCACGAAGGGTTCCCTACCATTGTCTATAAAAACGGCAAAAAATTATGTTTGTTGTATGAGTTAAATATTTATTTTATTCTGTTTTTTAGTATTTGTTGTTATAGCGACAACAATAATACATCATGTGTGAAAATTTTAACTGTCAACGATCACGGTTCATGAGATACAGCCTGGTGACAGACGGACGGAAAGCGGAGTCTTAGTAATAGGGTCCCGTTTTACCCATTGAGTACGGAACCCTAAAAAGGAGATATTTTATTGATATCACTATGTTGACCTTAAGCGAAAAGAAGCCACTTGGATAAGGTTCGCATCAGATGTGTTTAAGTACAGGATTTGCAAACGAATAATAACGAGTTCTCCTTCATCCTATAATTATTGTAGTCCATCTCCACCCACTCAAAATTGGAACTCATTTCAAGGGAATAATTTTCAGAACGGTACATATTCAGTACCTACGCTTAATTTTAACTTTCTATTAATTTTCTGTATGATTTTCTGAGTCATCACTGTGTGTGCAGACAGCTAATAATTAGAACGGCCAACCTCAAATATTATTATAGACCAAATAAAACTCTATCACACCAAATCAGCATATCCAAGTTAAGTAGAAGTGCAAACAGCAGAGTAAAGTTGGCAGCACTTGCGTTACTCCACTCCCACCTATGCAGGGAAACTAAGTGGCACCATAAATTTCGCTGGTGTAAGTTTAAACGGGGACCAACGAGGTAGAGTGCTGGATGGGATCATCTTTATATCTTGTTATACTAAAGGAGTCGTGGCTTAACAAATACCTAGTTTTAAGAGATCCTCAGTGTCCCAACAAAAACATCCATATCAACTTTATGCCAAGTCTTAAGAGACGAGACTTGGTATAATGTCCTAGACGAGCTAAGAAAGCCAAATCGAATTTTAACAATGTTGCATTCCGACAATTACTCAATCATGGACAAAATGGGCATTATTTTGTCCATGATTGAGTAATTGTCTGTCTAGTTTAAATTACGCCAATTAGTGTTAAAATAAAATACTTAAAAAAAGTGTAGGGTCCTTACACACAGAACAGGTACCTATAAGTTAATTATTCGTGCGTACAACTAAGAAACCCTACATTGCGCGTAGACTCACAAGCACTAAGCTTCGAGCACGCACTTAATATCGAGATGAGATCTTAAAATATGATCAACGGTAGTTTAATAATCATTAAACAAAACTCACAATTCCTATGAAATCACGTTAATTGTGAAATTAATATCTTTATTGCCAGCTCCAGTAAATCTACACCCCTGAAACTTTTCCCCGAGGCATATATTTCTCCATACAGTGTTGTCAGTGTGTCTAATAAAGTGGTCACAGTCGAAGCAAGATTAACAGCCTCTCTTTATTAGTGTTTGTGTTGGGTGTGCAGTGTTGAGTTGCTCTCCTGGGACGGAGGAAGTTTGCGGCAGATTATGAATACCTGGGGTGGATACGACTTGGTTTACTACTACACTAAGGCAGGTATAAGCTTAACGCATAAATACATTCCAAGTGAAAGCCAATCTGAGGTATGTTAAATTTTTATGTCTGAAATTGTAAAAAGTATTCTTCTCTATTAAATCGGAGGGAGATAGATAGAAACTTAGTAGCACCGACATACTTAAAAAAAACACAAACAGTTAATACTGAGGGCATTACTTTGTCCATGACTGAGTTATTGTCAGTATGCCACATTGTTACAATTCGTTTTTTTTAGCGCATCTAGGATAGATAGTCTTTCAATTTACATTTACTTTTCTAAACTTAGTAGTGATAAGGACAGATGCATGACCCTCAGACATGAGGAAATGCGACGCGAAGAATGAATGAAAACTTTCAGAAATAACTGCTTTGAAAGTTTAAATAAGTATTTTAAGCAGACTTAATTTACATATCTTCATTTCCATTTAAAACTTCTGTGACAGTCATACGCAAGAACGGCATAAAAGGGTATTTCCCATTACGAGATAAGGCACCCTGACACGCCGTGACGTGGCCCCGTTTCAGCCTTACATTCATAATCCTGACTCATATTATTAATATGATATTATGTTTGTCGTGCCTCGTCATTTTTAACGAGATACTTCTACTATAAGTAATGTAGATTATGTGATTGAAAACGTCATATGTATGTGTTATCTTCCGTGACGTCACCAAACGGCTCTGTCGGAAGACCAGCGTTGCTTGTAAAGTGTTAGCAACTAGCTCATGCTGAGACAGGGACCGTTTTGTGACTCTTATCGACAGTAGCTTTGTCTCTTATTTCTAAATAATGTCTGTTTCTGTTGATGGAGTTAAAAATAAATAATATTCTATTCTATTCTTTTCCTTTCTATTCATGCTGTCCAGCTTCGATCATAATTATTTCACAGACAGTGGGTTAAATTGTCAAGTATTTCACAGTCAAACTATGAAAAGCATATCAAAAACATTTCGATGCCTATCTAAATTTATCAACACGACTTATACTAACATTAAAATTGTCTATTACAAACTACATATTTTGTGTCTGAACATTAAATAATATTAATATTTTATAAATACCCTAGAGTCTAGGGAGAAATATATTTTCTAAAATACTGCTATTAAAATTTTAGTGCAAGCAGAGTCTGACAACAAAAATCAGTATTGAAATTACATCGTGAGTGTTCACAAACATTAGGTTGTGTCTTTCGATAGCCAGAGCTTTTATTCCAATACTTTTCAAGTCGAACCGGAAGTACAAGCTAGTTAATTATACTTTACACAACTTCCGGTCGAGGAAGTCATTTTACCGTAATTCCAACGGCAAAGTTCGCACTGCAATAAACCCATCAAATAAATTGACAATTTATTTCGAACGAGACAAAATTCTATTTCCCCGTTTGTTTCAAGACATTCGGGCCCATCGGCCTTTGAAGGCTTTTTAGAAACGTACGATTTGAATATTGTGCTTTTTTATACTAGCCAGAATCTTTCCACTGCTACTGTGCAAAGCCCACCAAATTCTTCCACTCCGTGCAGTCACGCACGATCAACCAATCTATGAGGAAAGCGTATATAAAAAAAATACCATTATTCATTCCATTTCAAATCGTAGGTCATCGTATTCCTGACATGTCGAACATAAGCTAGGATGGTCAACAGAACAGGAATGGACATGGAACTCTATGGGGTTGTTCCTTGGGGTGAAAGTGCGTAAAAAGTTTAATATTAACAAATCTAGATATGTTTTTTACATGAGGCTGAGAGCTAAGGTAGGATGAGCTTTTCTTGATCGACAGGTTTTTAATAAAACATTTTGCTCAACGCGCGCTATATTTCTTTCAAATAAATTCGTAGCCGTTTTTTTCGATTCTACCCGTTACCCACGGAAAATGCAGCCAATGTCGGTTCCCTACCTACAGTATTCCTTTCACAGATCGTATCGAACTGTACAAAACCCACCGGCTTTGTACCAAGACTCCGGACCTATTACACTC
The DNA here is from genome assembly GCA_947086465.1 of Eupithecia exiguata. Taxonomy (NCBI): domain Eukaryota; kingdom Metazoa; phylum Arthropoda; class Insecta; order Lepidoptera; family Geometridae; genus Eupithecia; species Eupithecia exiguata. The sequence goes on along the minus strand of OX352233.1, from coordinate 1,422,929 downwards.
AGTGCCTCTCCGAATTATTTTCACGATTCTATGAAAGGCTCAAAGACGTATGCAAATACAGTACTTTGTTTTGTAACTTTATATCAATTTGGGGGAATACGGCTGACAAAATTTTCCTCGACTTTTCGGTTCTTCCTGATTTTATGGGACGTGAACATTTTTGTGAGTAATAAGAATTTATAGGGGTGTATTGGAACATTGGAACAATATGAAATATCATGACAGGAGCTCGCCATCTGTCACGTGCTTGGAAACAGGTGTGTGAGGAACATCCAAATGTATGAAGTTATTACGTGACTGGGTGAAAAGGCCCTATTCAGTGGTTTTTATACCCATTCATACGCGGAATGACCACTTTTTGGCTTTCGCTTCGCGCTTTGTGAATAACGGGAATTCCCTCTGAAACTTACTGCTAGGCACAGGTAAATTGTGCCATCAAAAATATAAGTTTTCCTGGTACTGCTTTACACCTGTTTTTCTGATCAACTTGCATAAGTTACTAGAATATTGAGTTTTAAAATTTTGAATTACAATACTTACAAAGAAAAGTACTGAGTTGAGTTGCAGTTGAGCTACCACTAGATTGCTAGTAACAGTCTGCAGTTAGCTCAATTGTTACAATTGTAAATACTAGTTCTAATTTGATTCTATTATTTGATTGTAATTTTCAATAGAATAAGGTGAAAAAATGTTAAAACATAGGTATGTTTTAACTTTTTTGAAATAATTGCTTTTTCGTTTTAGTAATTCCCAAAACAGGTATGAATAACGCAAGATACGAATCCCCCAATCCACTTTTCAGCTCCCAAATAACTAGGAAACATCTAAAATTTAAATAATCCAACTAGAGCTCGAGAATTAATTTCACAGAAACATAACACAGAAGTGAAAGGTCGGGCCTAATTCAGAAAACAAAATTAGGCCCAAACGAGTTTCACTTTGTAAAACAATTTTTGTCTTTTACCCGAGAATTGTATTGCTAGAAGCAGCCTTATAGCCACGTGGGACGTATTTGTATAAATTAAATGGAAGTAGCAAATGTAACAAATGGAGGCAAATGAAAGTAAATGAAAGAATTTATCATACGGCTCCAGCTATAATCCGCTGCGCTAATTTAATCTTTGATACAGAAAAAAGATGTTTTATCTGAGTCAGGGAATTGTTGGAAAACGCTTTTAAAGGCCTTCTTATATTATAAAGGCAAAAGTTTTATGACCTTTATCTGACTATGTAGGTACGTTAACTCTTCAATTCGGTGCCGAAATAGATAAAAATCCTAGATAAAAATATAGGCTAGGTACTTTTGATTCTGGAAAATGGGTGTCCAAGAGTCCTGTAAGGTCTAAAGGAAATCAGAAGCAGCGAAAAGCACTCTGATGTTTTTTGTTTGGCAGTGTTCGTGTGTATGATTAAATAATTCAAATAAAATAATATGTTAGTTACTTAATCACGCGGGTGACATCGCAGTTTGCAGCTAATAAATCGTGTATACATAATTATGTACTAAATTATGTAACGATAAAAAACATATTTCTGAACACAGTAACCAGTTTAAATAAGATCCACTTGACTATGGATGGATGACATATAATTGAATACAAAAATTTGTCCGAAAGGACAAACTGTTGAAGAATTTATAAAAGTTCATAGGACCAACGATGTTACACAGCATACAATAATGATTCTTAAAAACTTCGTACCCACGCGGGCGCTCCTTGAAAATCCTTTTAATCGCCCGTCAATAGTCAGAATAATAAAGGAATTAAAAGTACGCAAAACCACCATCATTTCTTAACAAGGATACTGTCTAACTGCATCAGCTATAATGCTATGCTTATTTTTCACATCTTCCATTAGTGGACCCAAAATTTAAGTGAAGAAAATCAATAACATCGACAACCTCAGTGGCGCGGTGGGCAAAGGTCCACAGTAGGAGGTTGCGGGTTCGATTCCCGCCTTGGGGCAAATATTTGTACGATCTGCAGGTATTTGTTCCGGGTGTTCTGGTCGATTTCTATGTATAGTAAAAAAATCTATCTATGTAATGTATTGTATTATGTATATCAGTTATCTGGTACCCATACCACTGTGTGAATTGTCCAGCATTATTTAATTATTTATTATTTAATTTAATTTCATAATTGATAATAATTAAAGATTTATAAAGTTGTTTATGGTATAAAATTTGACTTTTCGAAGTACTTATTTTGTATGCCTATAATCTCAATAAATAAAGTTATTGAGCCTGAGTTTGCTACCTTAAAAAGAATACGTACAGTAAAATTAATAGATTAATAAATGTATTTCTTTCATCGTGTAAGGCTGATAACGCAAAAACCTTTTACCTTTTAACTGTCAAGAAGGGAAAACTTGGTGTGAAGATAATTTTGCAAACGTGTAAAAGTAAAAGCCAGCCATTTTAAAATGTAAAAAAGCTCTCTGGAAACTTTTCAACTCTTGCAAAAATATAAACAAGTGGTGGGAAAATTCATCATTAATTAACTCGCTGTACCGAACATCCACATAGATTAGCTTATAAAGTGTTTAGTTTGAGTGCTAGGTTTTTATTTAAAGCTAACTATTTTAAACCTACTTTGAAATAAGGAGGAGTTTCTATGTTCGGCTGTAATATTTTTTTTTTTATTGTATGTAATTATGTTTTATGTAATTATGTACTGTTGTATGTAATTATGTATGTAATTATGTTTATGTTCGTCGATACATTTTGGCACAGAAGTAGAAAAATTTCTTTCGCTATTGATAGAAAATTATCCTGAGGTGGACCCAAAAATGTTTTGTTCCTAAGAAAGAATTAAGTATTTACCTCGTAAAACTTGAAAACAGCGTCAAAATAGGGATTCGAAAACAGTTTATTTAAACAATCAAATTATTGTTACGAAGTTAATTCCCGTACAAAATATTTTTCGCCTACTCTTGTATCTGTTATGTCATCAAACATTCCGTATAACTTGAGTACTTATAGCATGGGTTTGTAAATGACGTCATTCAGTTATTATAACTGACAGATGAAACCTGTGTACTTAAAGAAAGGAATTGAGAATAACGGACATTGTTTCAGTAATGACATAAATTCTGAAACAATGTCCGAGCATAAAATGTTGTGGCAAAGCCCTCAAGATTCTTCCACGACGTATTTCACATTAAACCTCTTAAAGACACTCCTTAGATATTATGGGTCTCTCAGCTAAGCATAAAATTATTCAGGTAGCAACGCGAGCCGTCGGTTGACGGCCCTAACCCTTCACCGCCCGTCACTTAGGGCCGCACACGGCACTTTAGGGCGTACTTTACCTCTCCTACAACGGAACTCCATTTGCTCAAGTCACCTTTGTGACGTTTTTACTCCTGAGATTAATGCTTATAAAATATTTGTGGGATAAATATGAATAAAATGGTTATGAAGTGTAACAAATAAATGATTGATTGATGTTGAATGGAAGTAAAATGTTATACAACATGGTTTTTACATTTTCGCTTTTATCTAATTCATGTTGTGGTAGATGTTTTCGAAATAAGATAAAAATAATGATGATTCATAGTGAAGTCATCATCAGCCTATATCAGTCCACAGCTGGACATAAGCCTTCCCTAATGAGCGCCATAGCGCCCTGTCTTCAGCTTGCCGCATCCAGCATCTGCCAGCAGTCTTACGCAAATCGTCATCCCACCTGGTCGGAGGGCGTCCTACACTACGTTTGCCGAGTCGCGGTCTACACTCAAGAACACGTTTACCCCAGCGGTTATCGGTTCTTCGCGAGATATGGCCGGCCCACTGTCACTTCAGCTTGCTAATTTTTAGAGCTATGTCGATGACTTTGGTTCGCTGTCGGATGTATTCGTTACGAATCCTATTCTTCAGAGAAACTCCGAGCATAGCTCTCTCCATAGCTCGCTGGGCGACTTTAAACTGGTGGACAAGCCCTACCGTGAGTGTCCATGTCTCAGCTCCGTAGGTCATGACGGAAAGGACGCAATGCTTGAAAACTTTCGTTTTCAAGCATTGCGGTATGGATGACGAGAAGGCTCGGCGTAGTTTTCCAAACGCTGCCCAACCTAAGGTAACATTATCACACTAATATTATAAATCCGAAAGTTTTGATGGATGGATGTTTGTTACTTCTTCACGTCAAAACTTCTGAACGGATCGGACAGAAATTTCGCATATTGTAGATGTTAACCTGGAATCAAATATAGGCATACTTTTTGTACCTTAAATTGGTTCCTATGGTTTCTTGTTATAGTGCTAACCCACACTCTGGGTATCCACCGGCGCTATAGTCCGTAAGAGGTCCCAAAGATTTTCGGTTGAACCGAATAAGGGTTTCGTGGCTTAGTTGGTTAGAGCACACCCGTACTGAGGGTGGGGCGCGGGTTCGAATCCCACCGAAATCGATAATTTTTTGGGACTTATTTCATTTGGTTTCTATGATTTAAAAATAACCTTAGAACGTTTCCATCGTAACAATTCGTGCATAGCCGTGGGCTGAATCTAGTTAAAAAAATGTTTCAAATAGCTTTTGATAGATGGCCATAATGTCATATTTCCAATGTCAAATCGGAATAGGAAATTAGCTATACAAATAAATAACCAAGAAACGCCAAATATTGTATTAGTAATGCACAAATTCTCATACATCTCAATCCACCAGTTTGTAGATTCACTATCTAAACAAACTGCTACGAAACGCTAGGTAACGTTACTTCTTTATCAGGTCAGTGGTAATAAACGAAAACTTTTTTCGTTTTAGTATTGTGTAAACCCATACTAGCCACTCTGGTAAAGTGCACTATCTTCAACATGCTACGAAATAAAGCTGCATTGCGGAACATTAATTCAAATACTAATTGAACGCTGTGCATTTACAATAGAGTTATAATCACAGTATGATTCCTTACAATTAGAAGATGCCCGCCAGCCAAAGATAAATTTACATCTAACTGTATGCAAAAGCTCCTCGCAATATCCTCAGTGGCAATTCTCAATAAGCTTTAGCTGAGTTGACCTCATGCGTTGGTCGGAGTCGCAGAGGATTTAACTTTGGGAGTCCAAAGCTTCACTCAAACAGTTCTGCTGATCTAAAGTAAAACATAGTAGTTTGCTTTTGACCATCGACGCTTCGGTAAAATCTGACAGATTACAGGAAAGTCAAATTATTCAGAACCTGGTTTTATTGTCATAATCAGGAAACAAAGGCATAATGTGAAATCCTTCCGATCAGGTGGGATGACGATTTGCGAATGACTGCTGGCAGATGCTGGATGCGGCAAGCTGAAGACAGGGCGCTATGGTGCTCATTAGGGGGGGGGGGGGGGGGCTATGTCTACTATAGGCTGATGATGATGATGAAACTACATAATAAGGATGAAATTATTTAGTGACAATTCCGCGTATTCTACAGATTTCAGTCTTGGCACGCGGAGCTTGGAGTGGCAACATATATGGTGGGACTCTGCCGTTGTTGCTTGACGCTCTCAGTGTCAGGGTCGAGTATTGTGGTGTCCTGATGATGTCTCGTGGAGAAATGAAACTAGTTGACGTCTTCCTTTGGCAGATTTTTTCATTTTGTAGTTGGTGTGGATTTTTCTTCTACAACGCAGACTATATTTTGTTAGAACTTATCAGAGAAGGTTTTGAGCGGAACTGTTACTAAATATTTAGACGAGAGTGTTCTGATGATCTGGTAGACGTATCAATAACGTTTTTCGTTACCAAACTTAAAGAGGCGAACCTAACGGGTTTGGTTGTAAAACTAAGCCTAGATCTTAGAACTCACGGGATCCCCGAGGTTAAAAACTCGAATTATATTAAATTCAACATTTGTTCTTTGGTAACATGAACGAGAAAACATGATAGAGATAAAAAATTACGATAAAAAAATCATAGAAGTATAGTAGACTTCGTCACGGTTGTCTGGTATAGATCGCTCATTAGCGATAAGACCGCCAATTGTCACATATTCTTACTTCTTTTATCTTTGTCTGTAATATTAATTTATGTGTGCAATAAAGAATTTTCTATCTATCTATCTGTTTCGCTTATTATTCGGTCGGGATCTCAGGAACCCTGCGGTTTATCAGAATGACTTATGTTTTGATTCGTAGGTTTTTACTAATTATTTGGGTCCCGTAAACCAGTTTCTTTATAAGTTGTGTAGTTTTCAAATTAGTAAGTTTAAAATAAGCAAATACTTGATTTTCTTTTAGGTACGCCGCCGTTTCAAAAACTTATGCTCTATCCCGCTCCTATGAACGTGAAATCCTTTGCCTATCCTTTTCAGAAAATAGAAAACAGCGAAAAATAAATAGCATCCGCTCACACTACGAACAACTCCCTCATATCCGCTATCAAGCCGATAGAGTTACAAGATCAACTCGGTATTGCAAAATGCACTCAGATAACTTTGCCAACGGAAGGGCATGTGGGACAATGTTACTATTTAGATGAAATTTCGACTTCGAGATTCGAAATTTTGATTGCGCTCTCGAAAGTTCGATTGTGGTGCAAAGTTGTGGACGGCTTGTTTTGAAATATTGGCGCTGGGGGACGGAGTTTTCTTATATTGGTTTGGGTATGAAAAGATTTGAGGGGTTTAAGAAATACAGATTTGTAAAGCTAGTTTTTGAAGCATACTGGAAATAAATTTGACAAAGTACATATTCTAAGGTTTTTTGTTATAGTGCTAACCCGCACTCTGGGTATCTCCTATTATCTCTGGGTATATCTGGGTATTTGGGGCGCGGCCGCGCGGGTTCGTATCCCACCGAAACCGATAGTTTTTGGGACTTATTTCATTTCATATAGTACATAATTATTTGTAGTTTAATTGATACACTTTTACAGTCGGTTTTTCATCCAGTGTCCATTTAAGTGTTTTTTTGTCTTTTTAAGTGTATACCTAAAATAACATGCAGTATTTATTAGGTCACCTAGGTGACATTCAGTGAAAGGCGACCATCCTGCTAAGTTTGAAGTCAATTTCTTTATAGAAATATATTAAAACTAGTTTCTTTCGCTAAAACGAAGTAAGCATGTTCTGTATGTGAAAAATATTCATAAACCAAAACAAAAGTAATTACAAAACTTGAAACCCGTCAGGAGGTCACTGATCGACCGAAAAGACCGAAAACCGTAATGTCGGAGTACCTATATCAGTTATCTAGTTCCCTTCACCAGTTCCCTTACCTTGGAGCTATTGTGGATGATGCTGTGTGGTTTGTCTAGCATTCTTTATTATATAATCTGGAAAAAGCGTGCAAAGCCACGGACAGAAGCGAGCATGTATGATATAATTTAATTATTTAATATCAGTTGAAAGGCCTCACATAGGACTGTTATCAAATTACTGAGATGTTTGCGGCGAATGTTCTTTCATCTCCGAGATTAAATTCAAAGCAAGATGTTGGGTTTGTGTACGCACTGACAAAATTACGTCCTCGTTTACATTCGAATTTTGATATGTGCAAGTTTTGCAATCGGTTACATTGCAGTTAAATTGTGTCGTTTTATAACGCTAAAAGATAAAGATTATATATTACAATTACCATATTATACTGTCGCGACAGTGTACAAAAAGTACGATATGTTACATAAGGTTATATGATAAACATTTCAAAAGTCAAAAGTCAATAACTTTATTTCTTAAGGCTTACAAAAAAGCACTTAGACATTTGTCATAACATTAATAGTTCATTAATTAAAAAACTAGTAAATAAATTTTAAAAAATCAAGAAAATTAGAAAAAGCCTCATACAAGTCATATCTACATAGGTAGTCATACTCACAATATCTATTATTTTTATGTTTTCTGTGATTTTCTTATAAGGATACTGATTTCAGCGATTCAGTTTAGTAAATAAAACTATATAGTAAGTGACATTTCTATAATATCTAGATTTAAAACCTAATTACTTTCTTAATTGTCTATGATAACGTGAATATTTTGAGCGTCCAGCGTCCAGCCACGTTTTTCCACTCAGTGCGTACACCGAAATCTTGTGACAAGCGACAACATTTATCAGTGTCGCGCGACAAACGATCGCAATTAACATTCCTCGTATTGTTAGCGACGTAGCGACGCGACGCGCCGCTTGCCCATTGTTGAACACTTGTCGTAGGTTGGGAGTTGGTGGGAACAAGATTTACGAAATACTAATGACTTTACACCATTGCACGAATCAAAACATACAAACACACTAACATTAGTTTTCTAACCCGCATGCCCAGCGTGGGGATTATGGGCCTGAGATAAAAGCCAGTAAGGCGATTATCAGGGGGAAGCCTGCGCCAACAGTGATAGATAGATAGATAAATCATTTATTTTTCGTCTGCAGACACACATATAACAAAATAAACAAGGTAACAAAAGTGATTTTAAACTACTTAAGTGTTAAATTATCCTAAATATAAAACAGAGATAAACACACATATAACAATCATAACAAAATTAAACAAAATAAAAAAAACAAAATAGCAACTACATTTTGAAATACATAACTTAGGTACCTATTAAAACAGGGGTTGTGACAGATATATGTGTGTGCTGCAGCACGTCAAAAAGGTCATGGCTCAGCGTGAAATTTGCTCAAGGAGCAAACGCTGATTTTCAGCCATAACCAACAGTGGATCCACTGTTGGCGCAGGCTTCCCCCTACACAGACTAATGAGTCTGTTGAGGTGAGGTGAGGTAACATTAATTAGTTATGCGAAACTTCGTATATGTGAATGATTAAATGTTTGAATTGAAATGAAAAAGTTTGGAGAAAATGTTAGGAAGTTTGTTACGTCTTTACATCAAAAACACTGAACGGATCGTGCTGAAATTTTTCATAGATTTGTTCTAGATCGAGATTAAGGCATAGGGTACTTTCTTTTCAAAAATAACACGTGCGAAGCCGCAGACAGAAGCTAGTATCTACTATTGCACATCGAGCTGATGACGTTTGGTGACGAAGGTGTTTTCTCGTCCACATCGATCGTGCCTTCCTCAGCCAGGGGTTTACTGCTATAACACCACGTTTGGCAGGCGATTAGTAATCGCAGTGGAAGAAACAGAGAGGTGAGATTGTGGTCAAATAAAAAAAACAGAAGGAAGCTGCTATCCTTCCTCTAGTTCCCTTAGTCGGTTCTTACGACATCTATGGATAAAATTACAGGGGTCGATTCTTATGCCGCGACCAAAACGGCTAAAACAGAAAAGGATAGGTAAATATTTTATGCATGCATAGAATTAATTTTAAATGTATGTAGGTATTTCAAACGTTTTACAAATGGGCGATGTTACAAATAATTTCCTAGTAAGATGTTAACTCTGTCTGACGCATAGGGATGTTTCGTTAAAAAAATGTGTAAAAAAACACAGAATATCATATTTTTGGGTCGGAGTTCAATATTTTGGTGACAGATTTCACACTCTTATGTTAAAAACTTAAAAGTAACTTAAGAATCTGTGTCATCCCCACTTTCATAACCACTTGATGGTAATGAAAGTGGGGATGACAAAGATTCTAGTCATATAGTCGTAGTATTCAAAGTGGCAAAGGCCACTGGGCCTATAATTTTCGACTGTCCTACGGAATACCGAAGCTCGAAATACCGGAGAACGGTATCTCGAAAGATCAGGAAACCGCATAACGAAATACCGAACGTACGTCAGGCCGCATAGCGGAATACCGAAAGCACAGAATACCGAAAAACTATAGACCGAATGATCACAATATAAAACTATAGTGTTCATTCGATATTGTGATCAGTCGGTCTACAGTTTTTCATGATCTTTCGGTATACCGAAAGATCATGAAACCGAAAGAATGCTATACCGAAATTTTCTTTAGGGTTGTGCGTTAGTTTTTTTATTCCAATTAAAATATTTTCACGTGATATTGAATAGTAGGTTCATATATGAAATGTATTTCAGACTCTCGTTCTATACTAATTTATCGGTCTCGGTTAGTTAGGCTGATGTTGCATGATAGATGGATGGCATCAAGCGTAGAAATCACAATGTGTTGCAATAGGAACAGTACCCATTATGTTGTGAAAACGAATTTAGTACTTTTAGGTGTAGCAAGCAAATAGCTATCGGAGATGTGGAAAGGTTCGATTTCAACTATTGGACTTTCTGCGTCTTAGGAAGGTTCGCTCACTTTCCCTAAGATTTTGTCAGACCAGCCGGTTTTTCAATTATTTATGACAAAAAGATTAAAACAATTGTCAAAAATAGACGCCAAAATGACGCAGCACAAAAAGTAACTTCATCCGTAAATTTGGAGTCTCCTTGAAAGGTTTGTATCGTTTTTATGTATGATTATCAATCAGATATTTACGTGTTATTTGCCGCACGGATACCTGATCGATGGCTTACATAAATAAATTACTTAACTATGCTGTGAAAATTAACATATTATAATTTTAGACCTAAGTAATTTCAAGCGGCACCTAAGCCGCTGGCTAAACCGAGTTTCCGCTCAAAAGATTACCTATTCTAAACCACCTCGTAAACCCAAACAGTGATATAACACTAAAAAAGCAATCCCCATAAATCGACTTTCGATTCCGCCACCGCCCGATACATCAAGCTATCGATAAACCACAAAAAGTCCGATCGAAGGCTCCCTAATAAGCGCCGGTAAAGTGCCTGTTGTTAATAGGACCCCGTTCGACATTGATGAAAGTGCAGTAGGATTAACTGAAGAAGCAGAAGATTAACGGAAAGGATTAGAGCTCCGTGCAGAGAAATGTCGAGCTTCGATACAGATTTCAGGATTATTAACTGACTCGGGTGAAAGGAGGTTATCTGGAGACTTGCTAAGATGTAGACCCTCCTACGTTTAAGACATGAACAAGGCAGCTAAGCGGCTTGCTTTAAAAGGTTATAAGTTTTAAATAAGTAGGTATTATGAAAAATCTTCTGCGTTGGTAAAAGAAAATTTACCATTTGTGGCATTTTCTTAGTGTCAAAAATAATAGTTCGTCCAGACTGAAAAGATGTAACTTTTAGTTTGGGCCTGTCAAAAAAATGGCATAGATGAGTAGAATGGCTATGATCGTAGCTGGGGGGGGAGGGAGGGGGGCTCCTCCGTCCACGGTCCACGGGGACGTGATAACCTATATATCCTTGCCATCTATTGTGTTTGTCAAGATTTTTTCCGTTTTCGGAAAATGCCTCATTTATAATTTCCTTTGTACATTTTAACTGCAACTTAATTAAAAGTGTTATAATTATGACGTTTGGAAACTACACTAAAAAGTTTAAGCAAATTTTATTTTTTGATAATCTTTTTGCATAAAAATATAAATGTTACCAACAAAGCAAGTTCTCCGATATCATAATGTTCACAATAAATAGCCAATACTTCGCCAACAGTGCAACCGCTTTCATCCGGCTTTTAACCGTTTCCACCAGATTGATCCGCACGCGTCCCGGACATAGTAAAGTTAAATGTTATAGAAGTAGTATCTGACCAAGATTAAGAAGTTATGTAAGTGTAAACAAAACAAAAAGAAATCAGATCGTAAATATTCAATAAAAAAAAATATTCAAATTCAGTCAAGTTTAAGTGAGACTAGCGAACATCAAGACAACATGTTCCCACTAGTATTATAAATGTGAAAAATTGGATGGATGGAAGGATGTTTAACAAACATCCATCCATCCACAATCAATCACGCCAGAACGGCTAAACGGATCTGGATGAAATTCGGCACAGACATAGATTATAGTCTGGAATAACTATAGGCTACTTTTTATCTCGGTAAAATGTATGGTTCCCGTGGGATAGATTTGTTTTAATTTTTCATAGAGCAAAGGATCGACATGATTTTTTTACATAGGTAGTGGTAGTTTAGGGGTCAGAAAATGACATAGGCTATAGAATCTACCCGTGCGAAGCCGGGGCGGACCGATGATATACCTTTTCAGTACCACTAGTATGATAATATACCTTTTCAGGACCGCTATTATGATGATATACCTTTTCAGTACCACTAGTATGATAATATACCTTTTCAGGACCGCTATTATGATGATATACCTTTTCAGTACCACTAGTATCATAATATACCTTTTCAGGACCGCTATTATGATGATATACCTTTTCAGTACCACTAGTATGATAATATACCTTTTCAGGACCACTATTATGATGATATACCTTTTCAGTACCACTAGTATGATAATATACCTTTTCAGGACCACTATTATGATGATATACCTTTTCATACATTTTAGTATATTGTTTGCAACAGTCTGCAGTTAGCTTAATTGTTTCAATTGTAAATACTAGTTTTAATTTAATTCTATTATTTGATTGTAATTTTCTTTGTTTTTTTTTAGTATTCTATTTTATATTTTTCTTTTAAATGTATATTAGATTATATAGGCTCGGGTGATACACCATAATTTTTGGGTTCGAAAAATGTTAAATAATAATTTGAATACTATGGGGGAAAATAAAAAAAAGTGTTTTATACCTAATAGAAATCCACGATTGAGTATCATTCTTGATCAATTGTAAGTTGTTGGTCATCCTAGACTTTAGTCCTTATTATTGCTCTTTCTACTAGGAAGCGTTCTCTTCTGTGCCTCGTTGGCTACACTCTAGAATTGGTTTACGATCACTGAAGTAGAGTTAAAATTCTCACCGGTTACAAAAGGTTATTTAAACGGAAAGTACGTATTGATGTTACTGTTGAAACTCGAATCATTTTCACAAGAAAAACATACTCGTAATAGTTGCACGGCTTTACACAAAAACGCCGAAAGTGACAATAAAAAAAATACCTAAGTAAACAATACCCAAGTGTTTTTTTTCTTTCTTTATCTGGCCTTCGCCCCATATTTTGCTACTAAAATGTGACAAGTGGTCGAACAAGTCGGCGTTTTAAATTTTTTATTAATCACTTGTTCCTTTGAGTATAGGAGGCTGACAGCGGATAGTTCGTTTGTTTCGTTTAATTAATTAATCGTCCAAGGTCTTCTCCAATAATAAGTTGTACTATTTCTCTTGCCGAGTTATTGGTTTTGACAAGAGATTTGATCTTTCATCATCCTGTACAATTCCACTGCTGAACCAATTTGATTATTAAACAGTTAATAATAAATTTTATTCGAATGCGAACACCCGACTGTAAATTTGGGACCGAATTCTGCTAACCAATCGCTTAACTTTGACAAATGGTATCGTCGCAGACTCGTCCATAGATGAAGGAAACTCTACGGTAGTTCTTGCGGTGCTATTTGCACGTAGAGATTAATTGATTGGATTCAACCTTGACATTTCTTTCATCAAATGTAAAATGTCAAAATATGTCATTCTGATACGATACCATTGTTATAGTAAAGCGATTGTTTTAGTGGAATGCGGCCCCTGGTTGTACCATGGTAGGGGTAAGCTGGTAATCCCATGTGTCAAGAGGTAAGAGGTAATTCCAACTTGCAGGTTGAAGCCATGCTCGCGATGATTGAAGAACTCTACGTGCCAGCTCTCACGGAAAAACTCTTTGCTTTTATTCTTAGACCAACATAACTCCTCTCTTTCCAATATAACTATGTTACGGGTATTTACCGCGTTCATTCCTTTTTTACCGAAGTTTTAATAGGATTACACACTGTCGTGGTCACGTGATGAATTCAGTACTAGAGCTAGCGCCTCTACGAAACGGGGGAGCTTTATTCGCTATGCCATAAAAAACAAAACCGAATTCAAATTCCTTGGTATTTACACTGGTTTTTAAGTTTTTCGGGACAATCCTTATGGAATATTTTTTATGGGGCAGGTTTATTATCCGAAACGGGTTCAGTCACAATCGCGGATCGATTGCAAATTAGTCCATAATTGACAAATAAATCGACAAACATACATAAAAAAACATAATCAGAACTTTTTTTTCGAAGTCGGTTAAAAATAGCGTCGCATCGCCTTAACACCTCTCCGTTCCCATTTCATGAAAAACCTGCAGTGTAGCTTAAAACTACACTACAAACTAGAAAAACTTAACTACAGAAAATCAAGTTTCAAACAATTTTCTACCCAATACAAGTACACATTCCGATCACCTACTTACCTGCTCACATAAAAGCAGTCCTTTGTAAGAATTTGCATGAAAAAACTCATCCGGCGACGTTATTAGCTCGAATCAGATATTTCCTGCTGCAGAACAGGATATTATGTACCTTTGTTCCATCGGAGCCTTTGGTCTTTGAGACCTTTGACTTAGCGTGTGGTGTGGGTGTAAGGCTCAAGCGAGTTATACCTCCGCCGTGCCATACAAGAAAACTCTACGCTTTTCCGGGAGCTATCTCTTTCTTAAATGTACAATATTTTAGTGTCCTTTTCTTTTACTTCGATTCGTTCGAGAAATTAATCTAAAGGACGTAAACTAACTATTAAGTATTCTGTGGTATTTCTCGAACACGGGCGGCAACTAGGTACTTTATATTACCTAATTGTACTTCCGGAACATGCGGCGTTTCAATTTATAATTCGAACCATATTCTTTTGGCGTAATTTCGTCGTCGCTAACCTGTCTTGTCAAAGTGCAACACATCACTCAAAATCATTCGAAAACTATCATCGAGTTAGTAAGAAACGATTAGATCGTTGTCATTCAAAACAAGTAGTTCCCCTTGATCTAGTGGAGGCGGTACAAGGCGCTAAATGTATAGGAAGAACTCAAAATCTATGGAATTATTCGTAAAATAATGCGTACGGCCTAATAAAACTAATCTAAACACTCTGAACTGATTCAAACTGAGCAAGACAGCATGTGATATGACGTCATTCCTAATCCCATTCTATAATAATAATATAACATATGCAGGGAAACTTTTTACGGATTAAGAAATGACATCCTGATATATAATTGTGATAATTACCATTTCTAAGAAATGAAATAAGCCACTAATACCATTTCCTCAAGCAAAGCAGTACCACACTTCAATCAAAAACACAATTCACGCCCATCAATCAAAATCACAAATTTGGCGCCGATGATGATGTCATTACGGTACCGCATATTAGATCACCCCTTTCGCTACATTGCTACTTGAGGCTAACCTATCAATCTATCTACAGCCCGTACATACAAAGCCTATACATGGTCCATTGCTGGACGCAGGCTTCTCTATGATATGCACCTGTGGATTTTTATCATATGGGGGGTAATGCCCATAATCTCCACGTTGCGCCGGGTCGGGGATCGCAGTTCGTTGATAGAACTGTTAAACAGGTGGCGCTACTGCCGCCCTCGGTGGATTAACCGCTCTTGAATACGATTTCAAAACGTTCACTGCATCCGCTATTACGTACTAAGGTCTAGGTAAACCGCGTCAGCTCACACCCCGCACCCCTCCGCAAATCCAAGCAGGCGTACGCAACGACCCACCGAATCCCGTCAGTAAATCTCGTAAAAAGGATTTCTCCCTTGTATCCGCGTCGATTTACAACCACAGCCTAACGTTTTGTATGCTTTACAATGTAATTTTTATACCTTGCAGGCTTTTGTTGGCTGATTCGCTGGCGAGGCTCTTTTATGGAGTTTCTGAGAAATGCTGAGCCAGCTTCTTTTGTATAGTAAGTTAGCTTGGCTGGACATTAGGCACTCGGGTGCCTTTTGCTGCCTTTTCAAATGACTTGTAAAGTGCTAGTGCGGTTTATGAATAATACAAAACTTTCCTATTTATCAATATCGGTCATTTCTTGTTGACTACAACATTCTATAAATCAAAATTTCGTTTAGACGCACATTGACTAATACGCATAATGACCAATGAAAAAAGCATCATGAATACGTAAAATGACCAATCGCAAAATGACCAATAGAAATAACATCATGAATACTCAAAATGACCAATCGCAAAATGACCAATACGCCAAATGACCATTAAGTAAATTAACAAATTTTTAACCTCGGTACAAAAAGATGGTAAATGAATCAGAAAATGACAAATATGTCAGATATGACAGAAAAATCAAAAAGATTTCACTGTGTGAATTTTCAATAGCCGCAGATCAACTGTCTACTTAGTTTTAGCTCTGTTTACTTTCACTTACTTATCTACTTAATTATGTGATGATAAAGGTTCAGTATTATTTACGTATTTACTACGAACTAAGATTTCAATCTTAGTTACTAAACTAAGATTGAACTAAGCCTTAAATTTTTGTAAGTAGTCGATTACTTATTAGCCAGTTTGTTAACCTTTAATTAGGTACTTTTACTAAATTCTAAATTTATTTTATTAACTTTTTTGTGTGTAAGTAACATGCCATATTTCATGTACTTCTGTTATATCATCATCGATTTTATTTAAGTTTTTTATTCAACATCAACATCAAAGTGCTTTATTTCCTTTATACCTAACAGGACTCTTGGACACGTCACAAAATTCAAATTACATATTATGTAAAACTAGGAAATAAAGGGATCACTTTGATTTTTTGCTCACTTCAATCTTTTTATGGTAAAGTAAAGAAACGAACAAGTATTTATTTAAATGTATTAAGTACCTATAATGTAGAAACTTGTAATTAGCCTTAATAGCATACAATACATGTATCTTCCATGTTACCATAAGCAAAGACTATTGTCAAATCATACCTGTAAGTTTTCCTAAAATTCGTAACATATAACATAAAAATAAAAAAAACTTTTAATAATGTGCTGATCATACATCTCCTTCGTTTAAGAGGCACGTTTAGTCTCGAACGTCAAAATGCTGATAGGACTGGATTTAGGCTATGCCACACACGATGATTGAATTTAAAAAAGAAAAATAGTCTGAGACAGAAAAAAGGGCTGAAAAGCGATTTTTCTCGAGAACATTTTCAGCATCAAGCCTCTCGCCAGGCATTTTATCACCAGCTCAAGTGTCAGTGGGAACAAACAGCACATAAAGCCCGAAGTCTGAAACGATTGACATTTTTATCTTTTTTTATCGGCAGACGCGATAAAACTAGAACGAAACAAACTAAGGTCGCTACATAAACACAGATGATGGTTATCTGTAAAAAAACTAAGCTATGTTAGTTCCTTGTGAAGACACGAGTTTGAGTTACTAGACCGGTATAGAGACCAAAATTTTCCTTCTTTCGCAATAAGTTAAAGTTTTCAATATATTTCCACAGCTTTTGAATACCTGACATTAACGTTCACTGGCACTTTTATTTGGGACCATGAGTCATCATCACGAGTCAAAGAGTTAGGAGTTTACGTGGCGTGAGTAGGTAGACTTTCTTTGGTAAACCCATTAAATAAATAATGCTGGACAATTCACACAGCATTATCTAGCCCCAAGCTAAGGAGAGCTTTGTGTTATGGGTAATAAATAACTGATATACAAAATGTAACACAATACATAGGTAGATGCTTTTTTATACATAGAAAACGACCAGAACACCCTGAATAAATTTCTGCAGATCCTACTCACATTTGTCCCGAGGCGGGAATCGAACCTGCAACCTCCTCCGTCGCAGGCAGACCTTCGCCCACCGCGCCGCAGAGGTCGTCAAAATTGCCATTGGCTTACTAAAACACGAAAGACATCATTTGTGCTAAACAGAATCATTATTTTGATCTTCGATGGTACTTTATTTAATTCAGATTAGTTTTTTTATTAATACTTAAATACAAGAAAAGTAACATAAACCTTCTCCAGTACTCTATAAATAAAAACTTCGAACAGAGACTTCGAAACAAAAGTTTAAGTAAAACAATTACGTCAACAACTTGTTAGATTTAAAGGGTTGCCTTTTGACCCAACTTTTGACTGGAGAGTATCTTTCATTCTATTGGATTCTTGAATAGTAGGTTTGAACCCATTTAAAGCTATTAAAACTTTTTATTCTTTCTGGCTTTTATTTCGGTCAACGAATTAGCATTGCCATTCAACGTGGCAATGCTGCCAGCATTCTGGGTACTTTGCCTTCTGGTGACGGCTTAGATTTTTAGAAAATAGATTTAAGTGTAAATATAAGTTGTAATTATTGTTTAAATAAATAAACCAACAATTTAATATTATATCTAGTTTGCTTTTAATTTTTGCAATTTGTTTTCTGGTTTTTGATATAAAATTCGACTTTTCAAAACCAAATATTTTAGAACTTAAATAAACTCCCAAATTTTTTTGATTTTAGCTGGACTCGAACCTGCGCCCCACCCTTAGTACGGGCACCCTGTAGGTGGCGCTAACGGCGCTAGAGCCGTAAGAGGTTCCAAAGATTTTCGACGAAACCGACTAAGACCAGCAATTGCCCGCGAATTTTCCTACATCTTTTACTACATTGCCTTTTGTTTTTGTCGGTTACAATCGAATATTTCCTAAACAAAATAGTAACTTCGGTGGTCTTACCTGTGACGAATTTACTTTCAATGTATGGAGTAAACAAAAATGTGACGAATTTACTTTGTGGTTAATGTACAACAACCCGTAGAGTCACAGTTGATAAAAATAAGCACTGCAGCCGCTAGACGAAATCCAAGCCAAAGGAACCGCGCAACCAACCATCCACTGGCAACCAGCCAGTTGGTTGCCGGTTACCCGGTTACCAATCCATCTCAATCACTGCGGATTAAACTATCAGCGTTCAAACCTTGTCGGCATAGTAGATGCCGTACCAGGATCATCCCGTAATTGTGCGTTCAGTTCTGAAATTTTCGAAAAACTCTACTAACTGAAACAAACTTGGTCGTAACAAAGTTTTGCAGTGATCAAAATAAAAAGAACAAAATCAGCAAAAAAAATACTTACCTGAAAACGAACACTAGGTGTAATGTTTATGTTACTTTTCATGAAACATAACACCTGATACTAAGCAAAGTCCCTTGAGTGAGGTAATTGGTAACAATCTGGAGTCAAAAAATCAATGTAGCATCTCAAATTTTGTGTATCAACCATCTACGTTCCCACTTGTCGGGTGTCAGGCCAGGATTTTAATCAGATGTTCCATTGGCAGTATTCTCAATTCTGTTATTAAGTTCTAAATGTCCCTAAACTAAATATTTTCCTCAGAATTGGTTCCACCCAATATTTTCTTTCTTTAGCTGTCTATTCGTTTTCTTCATAAATAATAATAATTCACAACAACTTCTTCAACGTAGACAGTCGCCTCGCGTTGTGTTAATAATTGGTACCAACTTCGACCGTGACCGACTACCGATTATTAACCAAAAGTGGGAACCTGCGCCGACATCCCATTAATATACGGATCTGACACACGACAAGTGGAACCGAGCTGTAAGTGTTATGTGTTGTATTCTAAAACTCTGAAACCTAAAAATGCTGACAGCAATGTCAATAGTTTCCTCCAAGTCACGCGAGCGAATTGACGCCTAAGCACATTTTTCAGTGAGTCAACCACTCCGCAAACGTGAAAAAGCTATTTCGCGACTCTTTCACCTCGAAATATTTATTAACGTCAACTGTATCGCTGCCGTCGACTCCATTACTGTATTTGCTTAGATAGTGTGAGGACTGGTACAGTGCAGAGATCAGAAGGGAAGCTCCATAGCTTTATGCTGATGATGTTACTGCCTCATCTTAGATGAGTGATCTGTTTATGCTAATTTAAGTTTAGTTTTAATTCATGTTACCAAATTTGTATCAAAATTTAATACCTTTCCAAGATGATATAAACAGCGAGCTAAGGCCATACACAGTCGGTACTCAAGGCTTGATCGAAGATTGTTGTGACCTTTGCCAAATCGTGGTATCCTTTCATATTTGTAAGTGGAGACCAAGATTTGGCAAACGTCATGACTGTAATAGTATATACTCAACCGTGTTCACGTTTGAGTACCTCAACGGGCCGAAAAAGGAGCTACCCGTGTAGTCTCGGCATGCGAGGGTGTCTACAGAGCGACGACACAAAATCCTCGACCACCCGAGATCACTCCGCGAAGCCTGTGAAGATCCCAGGAAGGTTCACGGAGCTAGGCTGCTTACAAAACAAAACCACGCGCAATTAACCAACTCGTGTCTCACTGTGGATAAGAGAGAACACACCCAGTAGTCTGTTCTTTGGAAGAAAGGTGAGCCACTTTAGCGTAACGAACCGTTCTTTCTACAAATCTCACACTGCACTGTGCCAGCGCCGAGGACGACGTGTAATGGATTTCTGACGTTGAAATAAATGATAGATCGCCGCGATGCATTACCTGCGGACACGCTCGCTGCATTACGCACGGCTAAAACCATTTACGTAGTTATAGGTTTCATCATTTCACTTACATAGTCTTTGGTCTGTTTTATTTATAAACTTTAGTAGTTTTATGCTAAAAGTCTTTAGGCAGCTTTAATATGATAATGTTATTTTCTATGATTTTATTTTCATCTTGACTGTCCTAGGCGTGCTTGACTAATAGCTCATTTGACGAACCAAGTATTAGTATAATTAAGAACTTAACGAATCATGTATTTGGCAAATTTAGGTTTGGTTCAGTCTCTAGTTTGATAAATAAAGGATTTGACGAATTGCGAAATTGACAAATTAGCTTATGACGTTATGACTTGTTAAGCATATGGACAAACAAGTACTTTGACGACTGTCTGCGTAATCCTTCAGGTATGTGCCATTTGATCGAAAATGATGTCAGTGATTTTATTATGCTATTATTATGACAACCGATGTGGCGCGGTAGACGAAGGTCTACCTGCGACGCAGGAGATTGCGGGTTCGATTCCCGCCTCGGGAGAAATGTGTGTACGATCTGCAGACATTTGTTCAGGGTGTTCTGGTCGTTTTCTATGTATAATAAAAATATCTATCTATGTTTTGTATTGTATTATGTATATCAGTTATCTAGTACCTATAACATAACATTTTAATGGTGGAAACTTTGCTGGTTTAAGTGTTACTTTAGTAGTTTTTTTTGTTTAGTTTATAAGAACGGTTTGTTTCCCAAATAAAACAAAATAAAAATAACAAAAGCTCTGCTTAGCTCTTAGGGGCTAGATAATGCTGTGTGAATTGTCCAGCATTATTATTATTATTATTTCACTGCTAGGCCGAGGCCCACTAAGATCATCGTTCTATGCTTAATTAATTTTTGCTTTGACACAGGTTAATACATTTTCAGCTAAGTTGCTTTGGTTTGTACCTACTGGTATTTTAACACCTTACCAGTATTGCTGAAGAAATTTTGACGCCGGGTCGTCACTTATGAAATAAATTAGGCACAATTTTTTCCAAACATATTTCAATGTCTATGGCTTTAAATTCGTGTAGGTAAAGGACCAGTTTCCTTAAGAAATCTACACAAACTACTAACAAAAAAAACGTACTTAGGGCTAAAATGGCAAACTGCTTCTTCTTTCAAGTCGGTTAAAAAAAATAACAGTGAAAGGCTGTTGTTATTCGAACACTTAGTGGCCATCTACGATTTTGTAATACAAAATAACCTCTGGTATAATTTTACAACCACATTTTCCCTTCATAATTTTTCCGGATTATAGCCTTTGTCGTAAAGACAATAGTGTATAATATACCCTGCACGAACCAACAGTAAATACGGAACTTAATAAAGCGGAACTAGTGGAAAACTGTCAAACATCTTCCCGAAATTCTGAGCCGCGACTGTGACCCGAAAGTTGGAAACAACTTCATTCTTAACTGTGAAACTAGTGCTGTTCTACCTAAATTAAGATGAATGTGGTCACTTCATTATTTTGTATTTAATTAAGAAGTAAGTCAAGCTCTATTTAATTCAGCAATCACATTAGAAATACCACCTGTATTTCTAATGTGATTACTGAATTAAATAGAGCTTGACGTTGGATTCAGACGAAAGTGGTTTTTCGTTTGGTGTGGAGTTCATAAACTGAGGCCCTAGTACGACTTGTACGCATAATCTTTCGAATACTTTCATCGATTTCGAGTCCTTCCTATACATTTAGCGCCTTCTAGCGCCCCTACCGGATCGAGAGGAACTACTTATCTTCGTATGATAATGATCCCATTGTTTCTTAGAAACTCGATGATAGTTCGAATGATTTGTTGCACTTTGAAATAACAGTGGCAGTCGCGTTTGCGGCACTGATGTTATAAAAGTAAGTAGATAGAGCACCTCCAACATAGCTTGATCACAGAAATGTCTTCAATTGGTGCTTCAAGAAAAATAAGAACACACGAGAAAATATTTCACTGGGTACTTGCATCGAATTCTTCTAATTTGGCAAATTTAGGTTTGGTTCAGTCTCTAGTTTGATAAATAAAGGATTTGACGAATTGCGAAATTGACAAATTAGCTTATGACGTTATGACTTGTTAAGCATATGGACAAACAAGTACTTTGACGACTGTCTGCGTAATCCTTCAGGTATGTGCCATTTGATCGAAAATGATGTCAGTGATTTTATTATGCTATTATTATGACAACCGATGTGGCGCGGTAGACGAAGGTCTACCTGCGACGCAGGAGATTGCGGGTTCGATTCCCGCCTCGGGAGAAATGTGTGTACGATCTGCAGACATTTGTTCAGGGTGTTCTGGTCGTTTTCTATGTATAATAAAAATATCTATCTATGTTTTGTATTGTATTATGTATATCAGTTATCTAGTACCTATAACATAACATTTTAATGGTGGAAACTTTGCTGGTTTAAGTGTTACTTTAGTAGTTTTTTTTGTTTAGTTTATAAGAACGGTTTGTTTCCCAAATAAAACAAAATAAAAATAACAAAAGCTCTGCTTAGCTCTTAGGGGCTAGATAATGCTGTGTGAATTGTCCAGCATTATTATTATTATTATTTCACTGCTAGGCCGAGGCCCACTAAGATCATCGTTCTATGCTTAATTAATTTTTGCTTTGACACAGGTTAATACATTTTCAGCTAAGTTGCTTTGGTTTGTACCTACTGGTATTTTAACACCTTACCAGTACATACCAAACATACTTAGGTGATTGCAGTGTTCGTTTTCAAAAGTTTCAACATTACTTGATTGAAATTAAATAATATCCCAATAATTTTCGATTTCAACAGGACTTGAACCCGTTAATAAGTACGGGAATGCTCTGACCAACTGAGCTACGAAAGCAAGTACCTACTGAGTCCAAACTCTTTGGGAATTCCTACGGACTCTAGCGCCATTAGCTTCACCTACTGGGGAAACATTGAAGTTTATCCAATCCTGTTCAAAGACTAAACTTACATTTAGTTAATTTGACGAGAAGTGTTGCCGTTGTTTAATTCGAAGGTTTTTATTATTACAGTGCGTAAGCCCTTGCTCTCGGGGTAATCTCTAAGAAACTAAATAATATCAATTAATCAATCAAATTATTGATTTACCCCAAAAATAGGGATTCGATTTTTCGGGTTCTCACCGAAATCAAAAATTTTTAGACTACCCCGAGTGCAGGGCTTAAACTTCTATAACAAAAACCTTACTACTTGATTGAGTCAAAATAATCCTCAATTGAAATTGAATATTTCTGACCCAAATTATTATAAGGCGGCCCAAAATTCAATTTCACAAAGGTCCAAAGCATTTAAGTCCTCAAAAATTAAGTAAATCCCAAAGGAAACAGTTCAAAAGCACACCCAAACAGCTGGCACGAGAAATGAAATAAACTGAATTCTCGAACCCGTTTTATTAGCGCAAAGAATTTACGGACTACAAATATTGGGACTCGAACTGGACAGGAAAAATACGACAACTACAGAATAGTCAACTTCTAATAAAAAGCTTCTTGCTAGGAGTATTTATTTACTATTTAGTAAATAAATATTTAATAATAAATAATGCTGGATAATTCACAAGGTATTATCTAGCACCAAGCCAAGCAGGGTTTGTGTTATGGGTACTAGCATAACTAATATACTTAATACTGGATCACATAGATCACCCCAGTACACCCGGTACTAATATCTGCAGATCGTACAAATAAGTGTTTGTCCCGTGGCGGGAAACAAACCCGAAACCTTCTGTATTGCTGAAGAAATTTTGACGCCGGGTCGTCACTTATGAAATAAATTAGGCACAATTTTTTCCAAACATATTTCAATGTCTATGGCTTTAAATTCGTGTAGGTAAAGGACCAGTTTCCTTAAGAAATCTACACAAACTACTAACAAAAAAAACGTACTTAGGGCTAAAATGGCAAACTGCTTCTTCTTTCAAGTCGGTTAAAAAAAATAACAGTGAAAGGCTGTTGTTATTCGAACACTTAGTGGCCATCTACGATTTTGTAATACAAAATAACCTCTGGTATAATTTTACAACCACATTTTCCCTTCATAATTTTTCCGGATTATAGCCTTTGTCGTAAAGATAATAGTGTATAATATACCCTGCACGAACCAACAGTAAATACGGAACTTAATAAAGCGGAACTAGTGGAAAACTGTCAAACATCTTCCCGAAATTCTGAGCCGCGACTGTGACCCGAAAGTTGGAAACAACTTCATTCTTAACTGTGAAACTAGTGCTGTTCTACCTAAATTAAGATGAATGTGGTCACTTCATTATTTTGTATTTAATTAAGAAGTAAGTCAAGCTCTATTTAATTCAGCAATCACATTAGAAATACCACCTGTATTTCTAATGTGATTACTGAATTAAATAGAGCTTGACGTTGGATTCAGACGAAAGTGGTTTTTCGTTTGGTGTGGAGTTCATAAACTGAGGCCCTAGTACGACTTGTACGCATAATCTTTCGAATACTTTCATCGATTTCGAGTCCTTCCTATACATTTAGCGCCTTCTAGCGCCCCTACCGGATCGAGAGGAACTACTTATCTTCGTATGATAATGATCCCATTGTTTCTTAGAAACTCGATGATAGTTCGAATGATTTGTTGCACTTTGAAATAACAGTGGCAGTCGCGTTTGCGGCACTGATGTTATAAAAGTAAGTAGATAGAGCACCTCCAACATAGCTTGATCACAGAAATGTCTTCAATTGGTGCTTCAAGAAAAATAAGAACACACGAGAAAATATTTCACTGGGTACTTGCATCGAATTCTTCTAAGTATTTCCTTTGCGTCCTATGAGCGTACCATACCAAGTCTAACCCAAACTAGTCAATCATAGAGGTAAACACGCTCACTCAACAATTCTCTTGATTTCAAAGATTAAAACTAATAATAATATATGTATGTGTGAGTTGACAAACATAATCACAACTTCAGTGCTATCACGCATAGCACTTATACGAATAGGAAAATGCGACTTATTTATCGATTCTTTTTGGGTACACTTCGTTTGTCTACTATCATTCTAAGCCTTTTTCGTGAAAGACATCAATGCTTCTTGATTACGTTTATCGAATGTTTTTTTGTATAAACTCAGACTAAAGCCTCTGATAAGAATAACATTCTCGCTCGTATCCCGCACACTAATATTTGTTTTAATATGTTAAGTTTGGCAGGATGGATCGATGTTTGTTACTTCTTTGCGCCAAAATTACTCAACGTTCTAGGCCTGGAAAAAAACGTAGACAATTTTTTATCCCATAAAATCAGTTCCCATGGGATTTAAATAACCTTAAAACGTTTCCATATTAGTTTCCAACTTTTTTTACAACGTGAACGAAAAACAAGTTTATCGTTATTAATATCTACTTTTATTGTTAAGGTTACGGATTAAAAAACTGTTTTATTTATTATTATATCTACAGTATACAGCATAGGGTTGCATCATGTTTTTGTTAGATAGATGGTAGTATTGTTAGTAATAGTAGTATTGGTTACTACCAAAACTACTATTACTAATCTACTACCTAGCTTGTTGCTTGCTTGTAGCTTAAAATATAGTTTTGGGCTGACTTTGGTATTTATCGATGTAGCAAATGATAATGATGCAAGTCCGAATAATGCTAGCTCACTAGTAGGTAATTCCACATTATAGCGACATGAGTAATCACACTAAGTAGTTTATGAACCTACACCGACTTATGCTAACTAAAACAGCCAGCGAGCACCGCTATGCAAATATGAGTTCGCTGTAGGATACTTTGCTGTACAGTTGATAGTTTCTAGAAAAGCGGCCGTCATAATTACTTATTTTTATAAACCTCTGAACAGTTTGTGGCTACGAAAGAATTGTAGCTTTAAAATAGTATATTTCTATAGGCGTAGCGGTAGTAGTTAGCAAAACAGAACCATTAATGCTAAAAAAAAAATATAAAAAAAAAATATGAAAAAAAATTATAAAAAAAAATTATAAAAAAAAATTATAAAAAAATGTTATAAAAAAATATTATAAAAAACATTATAACGAATCGCGTTATTGGCTTTTATCTCATCGGAGGTAAGTTATTACCATAATCTCCACGCTGGGCATGCTACAAAACAATGGGCACTGTCAAGTGATATTTCACTGGGTTAAGTAGGTATATTGGATCTACAGTGACCCTGACGAATGTGCCTTTGTGACCGTGTCATGAAATCAATTTGCTGGCGTTTTTGTTTTCTGACCTTAGAAAATACTAGATAACATTCACAAATATGTATACACACACTAAAATGTTTCGAAAAGTATAATAAGCACGCAATTTATCTTCAAGACAAAAGGAAGCTCAAAATTCCTGTTCAAGCAATCAAGTCCAGTGCCACTGAATTGTAATAATTCATACAGATTTCTGAAATTACTTTTATAACTTACTTAGTTGGTATTGTTGATAATACTATTTTACGGGTATTTAACGTGTTTATCTAACTATTTTCCCGACGTTTCAACAGGTTTACACACTGTCGTGGTCACGGAAAAATAGGTAAAAAAGTGCGATAAATACCCGTTGTATAGTACATATAATTATGTGTTCAGTTTTCGTAAGTTTAAAAATACTCATGGTATTATTGACTTGTAAATGTAATGTACGTAAATGTTTTCTATTGTAATTATTCGGGTGAGCCTACGTACGTCGTTTTGTCTTGAACCCCTGAAGAGATGTCATTTCCCAATCGCGGCTGGAAAGACATCATCGACAATAGTACTCCATGCAAATGACGGCATACCATCTCATGAAACGGCAGCTTAACCTCGCGTAAGCTACGAACTTCTGGCTTATTAGCGGAGCTCTGTTTATTGTTTACTTCTGAGGTATTGTGCGGACCACAAGTACCTGGATGGGTTGAAAAGGCTACAGTTTCAAACTTCCATACTAATAAAAAGCTGGACGAATCTGACTCGTGCATATAGAAAAAAAAATAACAATGCTGGATAATCCATATAGTAGCACTTAGCCTAGTAAGCAATAACATACTGCAACAGAATATGGTATATCTTTGCAGATTTCCCTCCGAAAACCAAAAAAGTAAGCAAAGCTTAAGTTACAGGTAACTGATATACATACTTACTCAATCTTCGATCATACTACATTATGTAGATAGGTATTTTTAACTACCTACCAAAAAAACGTCCGTTCTTGCCGCTCTTTTATTGTTGTACGCTTTAAGCGTACCACAACAAAAGAACGGCCGGATTTGACGGCCAACTAGTCCATAATGAACGGCCGCGCGACAGACTCCATGTTTACAGTAGAGTGGCCGCACACACACAAGTAGTGTTGCATTGCAATAAGTATTCTCTCGTACATTGCAATGATCCTATTTTGTGGAAGGGCGTGCATTTTAAGAATGGTTTATCTCTACGATCTGCACATACATCATTCCGGATGTTTTTTTGTTAGTTAAAATACCTATCTACATAATGTAGTATGATCGAAGATTGAGTAAGTGTATCAGTTACCGTGTAACTGCGATGGAGAGGCGTGCATTTTAAGAATGGTTCAAAGATTTGTCTCTACAAAGAGGCAGGAATCGAACCCCAATTTCCTGTGTCACAGGCGGACCTTCACCTGCTGCACCACTGAGGCCGTCGAATAAATAGTTCGGCACCTATGTAGGTACCAATAAATGTATAAAGGTATAAAGAATTGTTTTTTTTGTATTTCATAAAAACTGTGAATGTAAATCTGGCTCAAAAACTTGCTCAGTCGATTTTCTAATTATACGTAAGTATTAATAGTTATAATCTCTGGTATACGTTTGAGTTTGGAACTAAGTTTAAATCTCGATCCCGATCTAATTTTAATCGCACCACATGCACACACATCTACAGTATTTACGGGACTACTGGCTGCTTCCACCTGTAATCTCTCAGTACACTTAAAGTAAACAAGACCTAAGTGAAGTGAACCTACGTCTACAGTTAATGAGCAACTTTCGTGAATAACTGAGCAGTTTCCCGTGGCGTACGGTGTTACTGAGATATTTACCTTTTCTGAGGCTTTAAAGGTTATTATTATTATAAGCCTACAGGATCCCACTGCAGGGCAAAGGCCTCCCTTTCCTCCTTCCACTTCTCTCTATCAATAGCTAGACTTAGCCACTTGTTTTGATATGCGAGTATATTTCTTGATTGTTTTTGCACAGAACTCCTCCGGCATACGGCACACGTGTCCGGCCCAATCCCATTTTAATTTAGCACACTTTTGAGCTATGTCCGCTATCTGGGTCTGGGATCGCAGCGTAGAGTTCGTAATGCGGTCTGAGAGTTTAACTCCGAGGATGTTGTGTTCTATACCTCTCTGGCAAACACCGAGGCGGGATTTTTGGAGAGTGACCAACATTGGGCACCGTATGTGAGAATGGGGAGAAATTTAAAGGTGAACTGAATTTAATGTTCAGTTATCATTTTTTCCACTGTCAGTGCACAGGTTACACTTCGTTTATGTCGATAATCGCCGAAATCAAACGCTTTGTTTCTAGAGAATTCAGAAATCAATAACTTTTATTTCTACCTTAGCTTACAAAATAAACTCTCACACTAGTCAAATTTTGATCGATAATTTATTATCAAATAAAAAACATGATGATGATGATAATCTCACTAATATTATAAACGTGAAAGTTTAGATGGATGGATGGATAGATAGATGAATGGATGTTTGTTCCTTTATCACGCCAGAACGGCAAAACGGATCTGGATGAAATTTGGCACAGAGATATATTATAGTCTGGAATAGGACATAGGCTACTTTTTATCCCGACATTCCTACGGGAACGGGAACTACGCGGGTGAAACCGCGAGGCGCTGCTAGTGAAGAAATAAACTGCTAATTGTTTTTCTCTTCACTTTAATGTTAAAATAAAATAAAGATGGTTTCCCAAAAACGAAGCAAAGTTTTTTCATTGTTTCAGTAATGATAGATAAACAACGTGACCAAAAACTAAATTATTTCAATTTTTCAAAATTAACCCTTGAATCAACACTCAATCTGCGAAAAAACATACGCCCCGTCAACCCACATCGAGAAAGTCATTTTTCTCCCCCAATTAGGCAGTGTCAAGAGTTTTTGTGAGTTTGTCCAGGACTGGAATTTGTCAAGGTAATGTACAATCTGAAGTTAAGCTATTTATCACGTCCTTTTGATGATGTTTTTTGTTGAGTTACGAGAGGGGCGGTGCAAGGGTTGACAGAAAAGGTAAGATGGAGTGGAGAAAGAAAATTATCGTGGCTTTGAAGTGATGACTTGCTTTTTGCACTTTGTTGTCCTGGCTTTGTTTGCAGGGTTCATGGACAATTTGCGAATGTGTTTTGCTTGAAATTAGTTATAACATTTACTAGTTTCCGCCCGCGGTTGCGCATGCGTTGCTTCTATGAAAACGTTAAGAAATTTCTATACCATAGAAACTGATTTATTAGATAAAAAGTATGTCGTTAGCCTATGTTTTAATCCATAGTTAGAACTATCTTTTGGCTATTTTCAGCCCGATTTGTTCAGTCGTTTTAGCGTGAAGAGGTCACAAACATGTCAACATCCAAACTTTTACATTCATAATATTAGATTGATATAAATTGTTATTATACTCTAACAGAAAAAAAAAACTTAATTGAAAAGGATAGACTTGACTTTTATTACTAGAATAAAATGTATGTGTATGTTGTGTTCATGGAACTTCGAGAAATTTCTTTTGAAATAGAGACAAAGCCATTTTCTAAATCGCAAAGCTTTGAATTTGATTTAAAAGCTAGACACCCAGTCTTCCAAAAGAAATCCCTATCAAGTAAAAAATATCGTATGGTACGAGTTTAGTATAAATGCTAAACTCGCTATTAGATCCTTGACCTAATCTTTCAAACGAATGCCCTCTTGATTTGAAACTTTTGATTTTCGCATTTATATTCCTACTAGCTCCTGCTCGCGGCTCGCACGTGTTGTTTAAGGTTATTTCTATCCCATAGGAACTGATTTATGAGATAAAAAGTAGCCTATGTTAATTTCCATCCTTTCAACTAACTCCATGCCAAAAATCAACCCGATTTGTTACTTAGAGATTGTTTGTTTATTTGTTTGTTTGTTCTTCCTTCTTTCTTCCTTCCTTGATCAAGTAGAAAGTCTCGCTTGAGACAGCTTGATGGGAACATGAGTAAGGTCCTTAAACCTTCCTTTTTATTTTTTATCTGTTGTGCTTTCCTTGTATTTAACATAGTTTTTATGACAGCTCACTAACAAAAAAAGAACCTTATTAAGTTGTCTGCTTTAATAAATAAATTTAATATTATAGTGATTCGAAAAATTCTTCATGCTAGGCACCGTACAGAGAACCTATCTAAATTCCCGGCACGCCGTGAAAGTTTAAACATCGTAAGTGAAAGAATCCCCTGTTTGTACAAACTTGATTTTTATCCTTTGTAAAAGCTTTTGTGTAAACCCCTGAGGATTTTGCATACGTTGGTGTATTTCATTAGAATAGATGCTTTTAGCTTTGTAATGTAAAAGTCAGGTTTCAATAACTCGGGAAATATGCTTTTGTAAACAAATAATCAGTTTTTACCACAGAGATTTAAAGGGCGCCGCGCGGAGCTAGTAGTCTGTGGTTTTTACCGACTTCAGAGGCCTTAGTCTGAATTTATAGAAAAAACATTCGATAAACGTAATCGATAACCATTGATGTCTTCCACAAAAAAGGCTTAGAATGAAAATAGATAGAATGAAGTGTAGCCAAAAAATGCGATAAATGAGTCTCATTTTCCTATTCGTATTAGTGCTATGCGTGAAAGTATTGAAGTTGTAATTATGTTTGTCAACTCACACATAAATAGATTATTTTTTATCTTCGAAATTAAGAGAAGTGTTGAATGAGCGTGTTTTACCTCTATGACGTATTTCAGTATTTCAGTATTTTATTTATTGCATTCATACAGTCAGGTCTTAGTAGTTAGGTGAGTGTTCATAAAATGTTCACAGTATGTACCCTTTTAGGGTGTTGCAATGGAAGACAGGCCAGGTTTCATGCCTTTCTACTTATAGAATAGAATAGAATAGAATAGAATAGAAAAACATTTATTTGGACACAGGTACACACAAATATAAAATAAAGCGGAACACAAGAACAAGTTTAACATGGAGGTAAGGTGACACAAAAGGGTGGTAGTAAGAATAAGGTGACTCTGCCTCCATGACCCTGCGCCGAAAAAGGGGTTGGCTCAGCGTGTGCTGAACAGTTTCTGCTCAGCGCTGTTTTTCAGCCAAAAACCTTAAAGCTGATTGACGTAACGGACAGCGATTCGGTGACGAAAGAAAATAAAATAAAAATTAAATACATGATAGATATTAAGCAAAAAAAATATATTATACGGGTTAAAATTACTAGCAGGTATATATGTAATGTATTGTAGTGTGAACAGGTAATATAAATAAGATAGCGGATGGAATAGTAGGTGCGATAATAGTAGGTGAGACAGCGAGGATTTGCCGTAGTGCTGTGAAGTTGTATATGTATAATAATAAAGTATTGAATGATGCTTCCCGATATGCATCAAAAACAAAAATAGGTAAAAAAATAAAATAAAAAATAAAGTGATGTTCTCTGTTGTGTGAATGCAGGTACTACCTACATAAGGTAAACCTTCTTGCAAATTTAAATAAAAAGAAATCCAATGTACGAGTAGAATACCAATGCAGTTTGTGTGTTCGATTATATAGAGTGTTACCATCTATATAATCGAGATATTGATGTTTACGTTGCCAAATTTTCTCTGTTCTTCAACTAAAAAAGCTTTAAGCTTTTTCCTAAAATTAAATTTATTTTTAAGGTTTCTGATCGGCGGTGGTATATTATTCCAACACTTGGAAGCCGCGTATCGGAAGCTACCACGAAAGGCTGCAGATCTATGCTGCGGTGTTGCTAACTGCTGGGAACATTGCCTACGATTGCGCTTGCACGCGATCCAGGACAGCTTCTCGTACAGATACTTTGGCTTGTGCTGGTTTATAATGTCAAATAGTAGACAGGCCAGGTGAAGCTTTCGTCTAGATTTCATTTTAAGAATGAAGTGCTCATTTAGGTATGGTGTTAAATGGCTACGCGGAGGGACCCTAAAACAAAACCTAGCACAAGCGTTTTGCACTCGCTGAACCAGTACCTGCGTGCGTGCGAGCAACCTTGGACCATATACTGTGTCAGCGTGATTTAGCTTAGAAAGTACGAGAGATTCTACTAACTGTATTCGTAGGTCTTCACTAAGGTATGGTCGAATTTTATATAATATTTTTAGTCTGTAAAAGCAGTTTTGAGCACAGCTGGCTACGTGTTTCTCAAAGCGCAATTCAGAGTCCATACATAAACCGAGGTTTCGAGCTTCTTCTACGCGTTCAATGGGTTCGTCCAACAGCTTGACGTCTATGGCAGACGTGATACCAGCGTTCATAAGTTTATGCCTACTACCAAGATACAGATATTTCGTTTTCAGAGGATTGAGAACTAAATTGTTATTTTCTGCCCAATTTGCGATTCGCTTTAGATCTGCGTTAAGGTCTAAAATGGCTTGCTTAACATTTTCCTCCTTAAACGAAATGTAGACTTGTACGTCGTCTGCATATATGTGGAATTTACATTTTAAAATACAATTAGATATATCTGCAGTATATAATATGAATAGCAAAGGCCCCAAAATGGACCCTTGCGGGACCCCTCTAGCTACTGCAGTAGCCCTTGATCTGATGACGATTCCTTCAGCATTCTTGATCTCAACAAACTGATAACGATTTTCCAGGTAGCTATGGAACCATTTAACCGTTTTCTCGTGAAATCCATAATAGCTTAGTTTTGATAAAAGCAGTGGTATATTTATTGCATCAAAAGCTCGAGAAAAATCTAGAAGTACTAGAAGAGTACCCATTCCTTTATCCTGTGCTGTTAATATACTATCTGTCACAGCCAGTAACGAGGTCGCTGTACTACGGCCTTTTCGAAAACCTGACTGTAGTTCTGGCAGGATGCTGTGTTTTTCTAGGAAACTAGTCATTTGCTGACAGACAACTTTTTCAGCCACCTTGGAAAGACACGGTAAAATACTGATAGGCCTGAGATCTTTTACCTCAGCTGGATTGCTGATTTTAGGCAATGGTCGAACAATAGCCACCTTCCACAGGTCGGGGAACTGAGAGGTAGATATGGAGGTGTTCACTAGTTTAGTTATCACACTCAGCGTTTCCGGACAGGTTAATGTTAGCATATTGAGACTGATCTCATCATAACCCAAAGCGTTAGATTTCAAACCACGTATTATTTTTGCGATAGAGTCAGTACCTACCGTTTCCAAGGAAAAAATGTTTTCCTCGGAGTACCTATGAAATTCATAGAATGTGAGAAGAGAAAGACTAACCTGAGAACTGCCCGGTACATTCAAAAAATGGCAATTTATTTTCTCGGGGTCTGTAAAATGTGAAGGTAATTCATTTTTTTTGTCGGGCAAGATGGTAGATTTAAGATTTTTCCATAGATTTTTTGGATCATAAACTTTATTATTAATATTATTCCTAAAATAGGCTGTCTTTTCAAAAAAAATTGTTTTATTAACTAATGAATTTAAACTTTTATAATATTCCTTCTTCTCTGGCAACTTAGATTTCCTATACTCACTTAGTGCTTGGTTTTTTAGCGACATCATAAATTTTAAGTTATCTGTCATCATCTTATGATGTACTTACTTAATAATAATGCATTCAATACCTATTAAAAAGATTACGAGTCGCTAAATTTATCATTGAAGAAATCGTCAAGTTCGTAAAAACATTTTTTTATGAGTATCGCTTTTAATTTGGATTCAAACATGTCATTTTTTTCTATACTTTTTAGTTTTTCTGGTAAAGTGTTGTAAATTTTTACCGCCATCGAGTTGGGGGAGGATTGGTGGATTTTTAATTTTGATGCGGGCATGGCATGACGTATTTACTGATTCACTGTATTGACTGGTATGAACCGACTAAGATTTCGTGGTTTAGTTGGTTAGAGCACATCCGTACTGAGAGTGGGACGCGGATTCGAGTCCCGCCGAAATCGAAAATTTTTGAGAACTTTTTTTTTTTTAGAAATCTTTATCCTCTTCTTCCTGAACACCTATAATGGTCCACTGCTGAACACAGGCTTTACCCTGGGGCTGATAGGCCTGAGGGGCTTATAGTCTTATTTGCCTTTTATTTCCACTATCCATAGGCGGCATTTCAGACGTGTCCTTTATTGCTATTCGTAACCTTTTTTCGCTATTCTAGGTAAAATATCGCATAATCGTTTATCATATTAAAACCTCTAGATACAAGTTTTAATTACCAAATTAATTAGTAATTTTCTTGCCGCATGCGAAATCGGAGCCCCTGTTTTTGCGTTCAGCCTACTTCAGCGTGTATGCTATACTATAATTTAGAACTTCGCTTCAAATAGTCTCTACTTACTTGAGTTAAGGTTTATTTTGCAAGGTTTCAGGTGTAAAAGGGAGGGTTTGACGATAAGTAAGTTCGTAGTAAGTTCTTGGGAACTAATCTGCTAATGGTGCACAAACTTAGTGTTACGAGACAGTCATTGGGAGTGTGATACGCTGATGTTTTGTTTAAAGTGCATCCTCTCCTTTAATACAGTTAGTGAAACATATAGGGTGGAAAGTATCTATGGGCCCTGGAGGGGAACTACCTTAAATCCTTTAGCTAGCTCATTCAACTGAAAGGAAACATTCCTTTATTTTTAAAAAGAAACATAATTGCATTCAAAGGTTTTCTAAAAATTCCTTGTCTCACCTGAGAATCGAACCAACTAAAAATAAAAAAAATTAACCCTCATTATTTTATTATGCGAATCAGTAGGATTATTGTTCAGGATAAAAATTGTCTAATAAACATTGGACCTTTCACTCATCTGTTGTATAAGATACCCATGAAATCGAATATTTATTACATGTTCTTTATTAACCATACCTAGTATTGTTCACTTGAAACAAGTAAATGACACGTTATAATTTTCTTATCTCTTACATCCAAAGACATCGTATGATGAAGAGGCTTGCTAATGTTATTAATTGCTAAGAAGGTACCTTGTTGCACACTTCGATAAGAAAATCGTTAAATGGTAATAATAAATCTATGCACAATTCCTTCTTACATGAGGCGTTCTGACGAAAAGTTTAAAAATGGAGTGTGTTTTTTATCAACTTGCGGCCACAAATTTGAATTTCGAACGATAACTTTCATCATTTTTAGGGTTCCGTACCCAAAGGGTTAAACGGGACTCTATAACTAAATTCCGCTGTCCGTCCGTCTGTTTGTCTATCCGTCTGTCACCAGGCTGTATCTGTAACCGTGATATAAAAAAAAAGTAGCCTATGTTTGATTCCTGGATTAGAATTACCTGTATGCAAAATTTCAGACCGATCCGTTCAGTAGTTTTGGCATTAAGAGGTAACAAACATCCATCCATCCAGACATCCATACATCCATCCAAACTTTCGCATTTATAATATTAGTGTGATAGTTTGACTTTCACCGGTCAATATCTGTCTACTTAAAAAAATGTTTCATGTTTTGTGTTTTTTTTTTGTATTGATGATAAAATAAAATGAATATTAGTTTTCACTTTTTTTTATTTCGAAGACATTATTTTTTTTTATCCTGAACAATAATCCTACAGATTCGCATAACAAAACAGCAAACAGCGAGGGTTTATTTTTTAATTATTAGTTGGTTCGATTCCCAGGTGAGACAAGGAATTTTTTGAAAATCTTTGAATGCAATTATGTTTCTTTTTAAAAATAAAGGAATGTTTCCTTTCAGTTAAATCAGCTAGCTAAAGGATTTAAGGTAGTTCCCCTCCAGGGCCCATAGATTCTTTCCACCCTGTATATGGACATACTTGAAGCTTAACTTAAATTTATATATGTAAGTACGTATTCATATATTTATTTATAGAAAATTACAATAAGAACAGAAGAAAATAATTACAACAAATATTTACATTCAAATCTATTTTTTTAAATCTAAGCCGTCACCAGAAGGCAAATTGCCCAGAATAATATATTAGTGTAAGTAAATTAATTCATCACAGATAAAAAACAGCAATCACTTTATATTATTTATTTGATTGTAATTTTCTTTGTTAATAAAGTTTATAATAACTTAATATATGACATTAGTCATATGTTAAGTCTGAATGTCAATTCAGACTAATCATGATCTCACTTCGATCTCTACACTAGAATACTGCTGTTAAGAGTCAAAAAAATACTTAGGTTCTAATTTAGATATGGTATATAGATGCTACTAAAGTAATGTTCGGAACATACTTAGATGACTTTAAGAAGCTGTGTGAGAATTGTTTTAATTAATCAAAGTAAAAATAATTATAATTCGCTACACACCGCTAAAGGAAATCTATTGTTAGTTACCAAGCACTTACTTGGCTCAGCTAATTTTGCTAACTAAGAGCAAATTAAATGAGCTTGACTTAAGTATAGGTAGATAGGTCCATATAGATACGTAATTTTCTTATTTCATCACCTTATAAAATTGGTGGCATGTTAAAATAAATACTTTTTGTACTTACTACACTTTTCTGCTTTCTCGAACTTTGCAGTCATCACAAAAATTAATAATTATGAATTTTATCACTAAAGTTAATAAATTAATTTTGCAGGCATTTTTATCATTCTACATGGCCTGGAATAAACCTGTCGAACCAAACCAACAAATGTTGAACACGCAGTCGCCAGGGTGCAAAAGAAACAACTTAAAAAATAAACGTATAAAACAACATTTTAGTCCATTGTGAGACCGTATGTACGTACTTGTTATTGTTTCGCGGCAAAAGAAAGCATTATTTCCTTCTGACATCTGTGAAGCTTTTGTTTCGCGCTCACACCCTATCCCGGGTCACTCTGTACCTACATATAAAAGTATCTGTGTGTTCGTCACCCGTGAATAATTAATTTGTTGTGTTGCGTACCGACGCCATTTGGGAAATTTTTCCTTTTTTAACTCGAATGAAATTTATTCCCCGCTAATTAGTTTGGTTCAACTTTACTTTGGCTTTTTGGATGGCTGTTGAGTTACGAATGATTGACTTTAAAAGTTTTAACAGAGATATAATTATTTAACTCTGTCAGGGTAGCAGAGGTGGGTTTATTATTAATCCAAAGCCCGGTTGTAAGTAAAGGAATTAAATTCTTACTAACTAGTAAACCGTATGTGATTAGAATGGAATGGGACCATTTTGAATTGAAGCAAGTGTAGTGGACATGTACATACCTTGACAAGGTTCTATATCATTTTGAAAAGGATCCATCAAGAAAACAGGAAAAAGAATACATCTCATCCGATTCCCTCAGCTGAGAACTGAAGCTCTGACACAGGCCGTACAACAGGGGTTTTATTTTATTGCATTCATACAGTCATCAGGTCTTAGCCATTTGGTGAGTGTAGTACTATGTACCTACCCATTTCGGATGTTGCAATGGAAGACTGGCCAAGTGTCATACCTTTATACACCTAAATATTTTAGCAGCTTTTAGAGGAAATTTCTTACGCAGTAAGTAAAATCTGTATTAGAAACAGTCAAAATCCACACCCGGTCCGCATCCGTTAGCCACAGCACCCAATAAGCGCATCGTTATCATATCTAAACTGCACTGTGTGCCACAGAGCTTAGAGTTCGCTTTAATTGCAGCTGCAGAAGGACGAATATATTTCCTTAATTCGGGTGCCATGAGGAAATCTGCGGTTAAAATCCAGTTAGAGTTAGTTACGTTCATACCACAAAATAGATGAGACATAGGTACTTAACAGATGGTACACTCAGACAGAACGGTAAGTAGATTATGCATACTTATCTTTATGAGAAATGGTAGTGGAAGTACTATCACACCTACCTTGTCTCTATCTATGCTAGGTGCCTGATCGCTTGGCAATATAGGTCGTTGACCTGTCTGCGTCACGAAATACAAATCGGGCACAACTTAAAATCTTGCATTTTTAGGGTTATTTAATTTTTTGGAAACCTATTTATTTATATTGCGCATAAAATTGCGCTGTGTTATTTTGAATTTATAAACGTTTTCGATACTTAATTTCTTATATTACAAAAAAACATATATTTTTCAGTCATACTTAAATGTAATTTCGTACAATTCATAATATGAAAATATGAATTCATTGAAAACGTCAAAAGTCAATAATTATTCATGATTTTTTTGGGTTGTGTAGTTTCGCTTTTGCTTACTAGTGCCCCCGTACCACGATACTCAAGTGACACCGGTATCGCTTTAGGTTTCTATAGAAAGCGACAGAATACCGTTTCAAATGCACAACCTATACTAATTGAGTAGGTTTTGGTTATTTTAGTGCGTAAGCTCTCACACTCAATGGGGACCCACAATTCTAAGATATTAATAAATAGTATCCGAAAAAAGAATCTACTTTAACAGGACTTGAACCCGCATTCTTCCTTCATTACAGAGATGCGCTAACCGATTGCAGCACGAGGTCAAGTGACGTAAAAGTTAGGACCAGTATGTCAATGAGAAATCAATACGTTTATTTCTTTAGGCTTAAATAATTTCATTTCATTTATTAATTCCACCGTAGGTACCTGTTGATACACTCGATGTCGTTGTAGTCGAAATAATTTTCTTAATTTAACATGTTTGTAGGTACTTAATTAAAATTATGTAAGTATACAACACAAGTTTTGTGTGAAGGAAAGAAACACCATAAGGATTGTATGCAGAAACAGTAATTCCCATAAATATAGATTAATATTTAACACATAAAATATACAAAGAATCAGCTGTAAAGGAGCCTAAATAATAATATAGTCAAACTCAAAATATAATTATATACCATTACAAGTCAAAGAATGTCATAATGATGCAGCTGTATAGGGTAATAAGCTCATGGACAAGTCAAATTTTAAACAAAACTATAGTCAAGTCCTACGAGTATATTTACATTATGAGCAAGTAATGAAAATAAAGGATAGCGAGATAATTTCACCATTATTCTTAATTAGATTTTTGCGTTAAACAAACCGTAGCTATTTAACCCGTCTAAACAGTTCAAATACGCGATAGCAGCGCATTGGGGCCGTTCTGACCGATTCTAATAACACTAACATAGTCGAATGCTACTCGTAAAAACGTATTGCAGCAGCGCGGTTTTCAGTTTACATTAAAGTCAGGCTTGCTTGCTTGCAGGCATGCATATGGCTTTGTTGTGTTCTGCAAGGTCATTTCAGACTTCTTTGTTTCGAGATTTAGGTAATTATTATGCTTGAGGTTAATGATATCCCGGGCTACTTGAAAACCACGTGCAAAGCCACAGGCAACAGCTAGTAGCCCTATAAAACTCCGCTAAAAAAAATGTTTTCATCCTCCCATCTCGGAAAGAGTATTTTTGCTCTTTGATATCTGAGTGTAAAAGCCGTTTACTTTATCCTCTAGCGGATAAAACTGCTTTTACACTCAGATATCGAAGAGCAAAAATACTCTTTCCTCGCTGAGGTGGGATTAAAAGTTACGTCACTACGTGTTGCACTTGAGTGCAAAGATTTTTTACCTCGTGCTCTTTTGATTCCTTTGCTGACGCTCAGGATTCCAATCTTTGAATCACGGGCGCAGCGAGTGCTTTAGAATCCTTCGCTTGCTCGGTCATCAAAATTGAGCACGCGGTTAAAAAGCAACTTTGCACTCTTGTGTAACAAATAACTATTATTCGCGATAAATTAGTTAATTAATTTCCGTAATGCGAGTATTTATCGCATCGTTTTGAGGTAAATCCGTAACCACATGATTGTCATATTTGTGCAGCTGTATTTGCTCATTTTAAACATTTCATTTTGAAGCTTTGGACTAATTTTATACCAATAGCCATTGGGTTTATCGCGTGGGTTTGTAGAGCATTTGCCGTCACTAAAATTTTATTGGATTCAAAATGCAGCTAAACAGCCGCTGGATTTTGGGCTGTTCCATATTTTATGTGAATAAAGATAAAAATTTTGTATCAGAATAAATTAAAACTAAATACTTTATTTCTTTTGTCTATGCAGCAAGCGTCTTGGGGACGCTTTCAACTCTGTATGCTACCACTAGGTATGCAGTTAATTCAACTGTTTCAACGGTAGATACTACTTCTAATTGGTTTCTGTTTAACTTTCTTTGATTATAACTTTCTTTGTTAATAAAGAACACTTATTTCTACAAAGTATTTATCTGTAGAAATAATGACTAGTGACTAGTGAAAAGTAAGTATTTTTACCTTTCTTCTTTTAAGAGAATTAAAAGCGACCAACTCCGCTCCTAACATGAAAATGGAGAACAAAATTTAAATAATGCAAAATGCCAGTTAGCTATCACACAATTAAAAAAATTAAATGAAATATTCAAGAATCTTCTTCTTCGAATCCACTCGGATGAATTTATAATTCACTCTCGTACAAATTTTAATGCATTTTACATAAGAAAATGCAGTGTCATGAATCCAATGAGCGTGCGCGCTACGGTTACGATTGTTAATGTGTTAGACATTAGGCCTTTGCACAATATTATTTTATTGATTCTGTGATGTGGTATAATTCTCCAGCATTTAATAAAATAGTGCTACATTGTAGTCATAATTATGCATAGATAACTAAGGCGGGATTTCGGGATTCCATTGCAGAATGTATTAAAATATACATCGAAGATGAACAAGACAGTGCTACCACGACACGTGTAGCAAAAGTGCTACGCCATAGCAAGAGTGCTACGTCGTCGTAGCAACGGTGCTTAGCTACTCTTAACTTCTACGGCTACAAATCTCCTATGTTTTGGGCATTTTCGGTAACAAAAATCGAATTCTAAAAATACAATACTTTAAAATTACCCATCCTATACGTTTTAAATACTCTGTTAGTATAAGTTAACAATTCTAACTATTAAAGTTTTTAGTAGAAGTGATACTTGTTTTGTTTAGTTACGGGCAATATCGAAAACAACAAACTAATATTATAAGCCACGAGATTGAGCAATATTATTATATTTACCTACTTTGCTCAACTTTATCTACTTTGAGATTTCGTTGCTAAATAAACTTTTACAAAATTTTGCCTTCCTTTGGTATCCAGCTTTTTCGATATTCATATTAGAATCAACGTGACAGAATAATCTCTTAGTCACCAAGTCAAACTTTAGAGTGACGCTGTTTTCAAACCAAGAGGTTTGAAATTTATGTTGATCTAAAATAATGATAAAAAAAATTATTTCCGACGTTATCAAGATTAATAAATTATAAGAAATGAAATTATAAGCCTGTTTCATCCTACTGCTAGGCAAAGATCGCGCACTCCCTTTCCTCCATACTTCTCTATTTTGCGCCACTGAGGTTCAATATTAAGTGCGTATCTAGTTCTTCCCTCCATCGACACAATGGTCTGCCGCGAGGTCGTTACCCGTCTTTGGGGATTCATTTTGTGATGAAAACAAAAGTTATCTATTATTTTTATAAATTTCGTGACCATATTTATCAATATATAACCCACAGCTACTAACCCGTAGTATGTCTGTGATAGAATAGAATAGAATAAAATATTATTTATTTGTAACTCCATCAACATATAGGTACAGACATAATTTAGAGACAAGAGACAAAACTACTGTCGATAAGAGTCACAAAACGGTCCCTGTCTCAGCATGGGTTAGTTGTAAATACTAACTGTGATATAACCATATTGGTTTAATATTATCAAAAACACTACTGTTGGTATATGGTTTAGCGTCGCAGAACACACCAAAGCGTTTTTCTTATCTACTAAAACCTTTTGAATTGGTTCGAAACCTCAATCATTGGTTTTATAGTTTTAAGGTCAGACATAAAACTAAACATGGGTTATTTCTAACGCAACGATCGTAAGCCAGGTTCTATTAAGTTCGCGGACACTTTACGATCAGGTCTGTTAGCATTGACGCGTCCCGGAGTCCCCTGTCTCATTTCTGTGTCGACTTCAGTGTTTGCACTTACGATGAACGGTGAACACTCGATGGGATTTCGAAAGAGTTATGGAATAACTACTTCTCTTTGTTTCTTTGTTCTTGTTGGAAACCACAGAATGACTTCTAGTTACGACTTTAGGCGGCTATCCCACTGCCACGCACGCTGTTCACGGTCACGTGGCGCATCCTACCTGCGTGGGTTCATTTATTTGACAACGTGGGTCTACGTGCGTGAGTGTCATATTCAAGTTAGCCACGCGTGTAGCAATAGCGTTATCAATCTCGTATTCGTGCGTAACATGTTCGTTGGTTTCAGTGGACGTTATCACATACATTTTTAGCAGTGAAGCAGACACACGTGCGTATCCTCTCCGTGGGTGGAGGTGGGACGGGTGCTTTAGTCATGGATGAAAATGCACGTCACTGTACTGTACATTTCAAAACTGTAGATCTGCAATTCGATATATCCTATCATAAATGCTTATTTAAA
The DNA here is from genome assembly GCA_947086465.1 of Eupithecia exiguata. Taxonomy (NCBI): domain Eukaryota; kingdom Metazoa; phylum Arthropoda; class Insecta; order Lepidoptera; family Geometridae; genus Eupithecia; species Eupithecia exiguata. Next base: position 1,380,189 of record OX352233.1, on the reverse strand, counting down.
ATCTGTATCCTTTTTCGAAATGTATGTACAGTCAAGGATAAAAATTCCCGAAGATGGTTAAATTAACCTAAGTTCGCGGACACTTTACGATTACGCCTTTTAGTATACGTAGATACTATTTTACGCAACCTACAGTGTTTTCGTCTTTGTCGCTAACTGCAAATAAAATAAGTACTTATAATATCAATAAAATTTGATTAAAAACAAAGTAGAAACCTAAATTATAAATTCATTTTATCAGTCGCAACTTTCGCAAACTTATAAGAATTTAAAACTCCTATAAATTCTTTTCAACTAAACTTTTGGCCAAGAGTGTCTTAGCTGTACATCCACGAAAAGTAAACTCGCCTTGATTTTCTCGTGATGCTTTATTCATGAAGCTGATGCATCAAGCAGCCAGTGCCCTTAGCACGAGATTTATTGAATCGATTGAACAACGTCTTTTGATAATATTTAGATTTACTCGTAGGTAGTATTGATTTGTTATGCAGCTACGTGTAATGGCTGAATGAGGATGATATTTTTGTATTTGTTTTTTTTTTTAAATAATAATATATCATCAACATGATAATATATAATGATAAATTAGTAGGTAAATGAAGATAATGTTGTGTGAAACTTTTATTTATTATTATAAGTAATTAATTTTATTTGTAATTTGCGTATAAATACCTAATCCTTAATAATTAATTTAGTTTATTTGTTAAATCCATGTATTTGTATGGAAGAGCAGGGCATCCTGGCACAAGTATATTTACATACTTAAAAGGATGTCCTAACAACTGTTTAGCTAGTAGATTAACATATTTTATACAAATAAACAATTTTCAATTTTCAGACTGAGGTAGGCTGTTGTTGTCGTTGTATCATCAACCTCTACCGGTAAGTTTAGAGTTAGTACGATGGGAGTCAATCTCTACAACTGTCACAGGCAAGAAAACAGTTAGTAAGACCGGAACGGTTAGGGACGACGTCCTCTCCTCAACAAACTTCTTAGAGGAACTATAACGATGCGGTTTGTTAATCGTGATAGAACTTAGCAGTTGGCGAGATAAACGAACTTACCTGTACGGAAGAGTGCTTTGGATAAATCGTGTCAGGGGGAATACACACGAGAGTCTGTATGAACGTTTTAAAATGTATTCGTTTTACTTGACTGGGGAATGTGCTACTGTTTATTTTACGTTAACGTTTACGTACAGAAATAGGATCTTTAACGAGTTGGCCTAGTGACCTGACCTTTGACTTTTAATAAAACTGTAGTGGTTTCGATTTGACCGGGTACTAACAAATAATTCATTGCTGGACTATTACAAACATTAGTAGCATTGGGTTGATTTTGTCAGACTAAAGTTGATAACCACGCGGGAGATACCCATGATGGATTTTTTCGTGACAAAAAGGTACTTACCTTAACAGATAAGTCTTAAGAAAACAGGGGAAAATACTAATAACGGCGTGTTGCCAGACTGTCAGTCATTGTTCTACAAGTATCACTTCGGGGATTGTGCGCAAATATTGCTCGACCTTATCCCATCTTCTCCCTTCCACCATAGAATCAGCAGACGCTCAGAAAAATACCAATACAATACAATACAATACAAAATTCTTTATTGTACACCACAAAATAAAGCTAAAAGAAACAGATATAAACATTAAACATAATAGTACAATATACCAATACCAATATAAGTACTGGTTGATATACCTACCACAGTGTCGAGCCAAAAATGTCTGCTCGACCTTCAATATTACACACTGACGGCACTGACCATCACACACGGCTTCATCTTAAATCAAATTTGCATGTTATTTTTTAAGCTATTTATATGTATCTCATCTTGTATATTTTTTATGTAATGTGTCGTGTTTGCCATTGTATCTATCATGTAAGTTTTCTTTTATATTTTTATTTTACCTGTACTGTCAGAATAAATATATTTTCATTTCATTTCATTTCACTTATGTCTTACGCTTTGGCCGTGCTTATTATGATAAGCACTGCCAAAGAGTGGAATGAGCTTCCGTCGTTTGTTTTCCCGCCAGAGTTACAACCTTTGCGTCCCCAAATCCAGGGTGAATAAGTTCCTTCTGGAAAAGCGTGCTCCATCTTAGGCCACATCATCTTATTCATTTGACTTGTCTAAGTGCTTATTTTGTAAGCCTAAAGAAATAAAGTTATTGAATTTTGAATTTTGAGATGGTGGCCAAACGCTTGACAATGGCCAATAAAAAAAACATCACTGTTCCCAACCAGGACAACGTTTTATCTTATCAGCTGAATCCCACAGCTGGGCAAAGGCCTCTTTTCATAGGACAATGCAATCGCCATAAACAAATCCCTTATCTACGAGTCTAACATCCGCTTAATAAAGATTGCCAATGCAAAGTGCCATCTCAATCAGCAAATAGAATAGAACAATACAGTCCCAATTACCATAATCTCCATCCAACGGCGCTAACTATAGAGTTCAGAATCGTTTGCACAAAATCAATTTCACAGTTTCATTGAATGGAAACTGCGAATAGAAGCGATAATTCATGCATTGATAATTGTACGCGACAATGCGACAATACACGCGAATGTCGAAATGTAGATGGGCGGCGATAGGGTTGTTCGGGGACGTCCATTGTCGATGGGAGCTAAAAATTGCTTTCGCTTTTTGTGTAAAATTATAAATAAAGGCAATTAATTTAACAACTAGTGGCCCACCCCGGCTTCTCATGGGTTTTATATCGCCTATGTTCATCAGGGATAATATAGGATTCCAATGGTAAAATATTTTTTCATATCGGTCCAGTAGTTTCGAAGCTTATTCAATTCAAACAAACAAATCTTTCCGCTTCATAATATTAGTGTAGAATAAAATTACAACCAAATAATAAAATAAAATTAAAACTAGTATTTACAATTGAAACAATTGAGCTAAATGAAGACTGTTGCGAACAATCTACAGGTAGCTCAACTGATCCATATCAATACCAGTCGTATAAGCCCTTCATCATCATCAGCCTATATTAGTCCACTGCTGGACATAGGCCTCCTCTAATGAGCGCCATAGCGCCCTGCATAGGCGCTTAATTAATCTTAATGATGAAGATACAATCTGCGGCAGGAACTTGTTACTAGGATCCTAGATTTTTTTGTAAGCAAAGGGTGAGCAATATTGGTAGTGGTGTATTTGTAGCAAATCGCTGAAGATTGAAACCATTTTTGTATTTTTTTCATTCATCATTTCACAACGAGAATAATAAGGAACCTTTTTCTTAGTTTTTTGCTTTATAGTGCGTTTTACGCATTGGGTAAATCTTCTACGAAAACTTTTTAATAATATCCCAAAAATTACCAGATATTTTCGACCAGGCACGTGTCGATCTCGTTGCTTAGTTGGTTAGAGCGCACCTGTACTGAAGGTGAGGCGCGGGTTCGAATCCTGCCGAAACCGATAATTTTTTGGGATATTATTAAAAAGTTTTCGTAGAACCTTTTTCTCTTGCAGTAGAGTGCCTGGTTAATGTCAATTTAGATTTTTGAACAGCAATCTTTGGAAAACATGGAAATACTAGCTCCCAGCCGCGTCTTCGCACGCATTTTTCCGAAATTAAAAGCAGGCGCCTTGTTATTCGACAACTTTGCCCTTTTATTTTATGCCCGCACAGTTTTCCGCCTCAGAATCGAACCCCGAAATGTTTTACAGTTCGATAGGTACAGCCAGTTGTTAATTGGGTCTGTTTTAATGAATATCAATTGAACGAGAGGACCGTATCGTTTCTGTCGGTACTCTCATGCGTGTGTTGCGATCATCTATTGCGAGAGAATTTAATACTAACAAAATGCTAGCAAATAAATTAAAACTTTAGTTTTCTAGAATGTATGTCTTCTTCTGCGTCGTATTCCTCAGTGCTGAAGATCGTGCCCCTCCTGGAATGTTTTCACGGAGACGCTGGTGAACCACTTCCACGTTACTCTGTCTTTGGCCTGTCTCAGGGCTGCAGGCAAAGTGAGTTCCGTTATTTCCTTAACTTGGTCAGACCAGGCAGCGGGTTGGTGAGCGTCCAATTGGTCTTTTCTCCTCTCTCTTGCCAAGTACAACTTGTTTTAAGAGGTTATCTGGTTGCCTTCGGGCGACCAAAATAACGGAGGACTCGGAAGGACTGAGGAACGGAGTACTTTACATTTTACATTTTACTATAGCGTTTAATCGTAAATTTAGTCCTATCTTAATTTTCTTATTAACAAAAAGAAAGAACAAAAGCAAAATACGCTTTATTTATTTCACATTGGCCTGAACACAAATAGCTGTAGTCATTAATACGGCCTCCAAAGATAAGGTCACAGAATAGGCCAGAGTAGAGGCCACTCAAAGGCCAATAGAGACCAGATAAAGGCAGCCATTATTTTTCCCATTAAGCTTCGATATCAGGCTGCGTATTTGCAAACCTTGGTTAGATCTGAATGGATGGTGATTGTGTGATCTGTTTCGTTTATTAGTTGGCATGTTATCACACACTTTTGTGGGTTTGTTACAAAATGTAGTACCTATGCGTGGGTGCAGACTCAATGCGATTTAGTACACGTTTTTTAAGCCAATAGAAATGAAACTTGCTTAATTTTTTGCTTGTGATCTTTACAATCAATATCCGCAGGTTTCCTTACACTATTGTCTTTACCTACGTGGTGATACATCGTCGGCCACATTGTCACTTACTATCAGGTGGTCTATCATCGATGATAAACTCTCTATAAGTAGTGTTTGTAATTCCGCGGCTGTTCAGATTAAATAAACGCCTTCGCACCAGCAAGGTGCGTTCGACTAATCCTTGCTGATTGCTTGAGATTACTGCTATATCACTCCGAGTGACGTCTAATTGAATCCTATGAAGGTATTATGCCATTGTTTGGGATACCAATAGGTTTGAAGGGATTAATACACAATATTATGTGGTGATACACTCATGAACTTTGCGTTATATAGGGTGGTTTTTAGGGAAGACAACAGTGTTGTAGCGGTTTTTTTGACAGTTTCTTTTTGATGTAACTTTTGTACGCGAAATAGGGTGTTTTTGTTTGTTCTAGGCAAAGTGCGAGATTTCTGTTAGAAATTTTCTAAAAACTGCTCTTATACAGTATGCTGCCAACCAAAAACATTCTATGTTGCTTTAGTTTTCTCGATTCGTTTTATAACGAAATTGTACCAATTAATTTTTAAAATTACATTTACATTGTATTTTACTAATATTATTCTACTGTCAGGAGAGATTATTCTTCAAAACCCAAAGCTATTCTTTTGATTAGTCTGGCAACTTCAAAATGGCGCAATAATAATTTTCATAGCCAATAAAATTGCTATTAAACGTAATTTACGTCTGAAAGGCGAGGTTTTGATGCCTTCTCACGATTACACCGATGATCTTGTCAATAAAAAATTGGATCTAGTTTAACTTTAATACTTGGAGAGACCTAATGCTTTAACTTTTTCTGCATCAGACAATTTTGACCTGCTATCTATAGGGTGGAAATGAATGAAAATGCCGTCAAATTATCAAACAATAACAAATGAAGTACTGACTTAACTACACTGATAGGTTTAACAAAAGTCTTTATTGCGTTAACAACTATTTCAATGTATCTTTGATTGGAAATTATTTGTATTTATGATTTGATTAGGGTCAGGTGGTTTGCAGCAGTCTGCAGTTTACTCAAATGTTTCAATAAATTATTGTAAATACTAGTTTCTAATATGTTTCTATTCTTCGAATGTAATTATTGTCTTTGTGAATAAAGTTTTGTAAGGCTCAGACAATTCAAATATTTTTATACATTGTATTTTTTTTATTTAACTTCCGAATTTTAGTTGTTAAATTGATTACAAGAACTGCGAGTCTATAATCTACCAGAGACAAGTTAGCCAATGGAAAGCCTCGGTAATTGTTTTACTCATAACCACAAAACTGTGTTTTTGATTTAGCGAAATGTATTAAAACGGCTGATTAACTAAGTGCTAGTGGATTTAGGCTCGGTTTAATAGTCATTAATTTTGATTGTGAATCGTAAAGCTCAAAGGGAATATCCGAAAATCGATAAGATAATTCCAGCGATATTATTATCTCAAGTTTCCGTGGGTACTTAGATTTTATTATTATAGGTATTATAATTGACTACTAATAAAGTTATGTTCCAATTTGGTTAGTAGATTTTTATTATATAGACTTTCACCTTGTATTAGTATATTTACCTTGTTTATAGAATAAAAAAACAAAAGCTGCTAGAAAAAAATAAATTCCAAGAGCAAGTAGATGCTGGTAGAATTTTCGAGCTGTGGCTAGCCCCAAGATATCGGTCGATATGTCTGCTTATGAAAGCTCACTCGTTGTGCCCAGTTGTTTTGTGATCATAGCGCATGAAACTGTGCCAAAAAATTGGAAAGGTCAAAACTCAAATCATGATAAATATCCCGTTATAAATTTTCTTTTTTTTAGTTGATTAGATGGGTTAGAAGCTATATGACGACACCTCGATAAGACTCGGTATTGAATGGACTAGGTCACGATTGGACTTGGTCGTAGTTGGCCTAAATCTTGATTCAACTTAATAGTAAAGTGACTATTTTACAAAAATAATTAATTAATTGATTGTAATTTTCTTTGTTAATAAAGATTATTTTCTATTAGTGATTATTTAATAATTTACATTTAATTGGCCCATGGTATCTAGGGTCAGGGAAAGCTGGAAAAAAGGGAGAGACGCCTTTGACCTGTTGGTGGACAATACGGGCTGAAAATAATAAATAAATTATTTAAAAAAATTATTTAATGTGTTAATGACCATGATAGTTACAAAAGTTTTACTTAATACAAAACATTATAATTAATGAATATTTTTCAAAAAATATTGGACAGATGATTTTTCGTAAAGTTTTTTTTATAGATAGGTACTGCTTTTTCACCTGAGCCAATGACTTCGAACTTCTTCAATAAACCCGTCATAAATTCTTAAAAAATTTACAGCCGGTTGTTTGTACGCTAATTAAGGAATCATTGACCAAAATCTGGTCAAATAGCTCTTTAGATTGCCAAATTTAAAGTGACATGTGATTTGATCATTGATTATCCAATTATAAAGATAATCAGTGTAACCGGATGTTAATCATACATAACATATGACATTTTTTTTAACAATCAAAATGAATTGATTGTTTTGAAAAAACAAAGACTTGACTTCAAATTCCTTTGTATTTAATTTTTGTTCTTCGGGAAATATACTTATCCTTCGGGAAAAAACGTTTCATTGACCACTTAAGGATCATTCTCCATACAGCGAATTTTCAATGTATAAACGGCAAATGACACCAATTACATTAATTAAAATAAAGACAGTTACACATAAATCACCTGGAAACATGTCACTAAAATTAATGAAAAGAAAACATTTTAACACACAAATTAAAACACAAATTAATTATGACGTAATTCAATGAAAACGAACCGACGACGGATAAATCAATGAAAATACATATTGCCTAACATAAAACCTCCTCTTTTGTTTTTAGTTTCGTCGGTTAAAAGTAACACTACAGCAACATAACGCACCAATAGAAACATTAAACTAACGTGAAACCAACGGTGGAAGTCAGGGTACCATTAAAGTTGTGAACTAGGCAATTGAGATTTGGTTTTGGCGCGCGGCCACCGAAGCCTGTTCACGTGCCCGTCGAATATTTTACGAAACATAAAATTTCACGACTGTATCTTGGAGGCTGGTTTTACGGATTTTAGAATTATAGTTTTTGTTTGATACAGCCGTGAAACGTACCTACTTCGGTAAGTGGTGAGAAATCGTCGTAAATATAAAAAAAATACATAAAGCCGAACATAGAACCTCCTGATAAGTCGTTATAAAATAAATAAATAATGCGGGACTATTCGCACAGTATTATCTAGCCCCAAACTAAGCAGAGCTTGTGTTATGGGTACTAGATAACTGATATACATAATATAATACAATACATAGATAGATATTTTTTATCATACATAGAAAACGACCAGAACACCCTGAACAAATGTCTGCAGATCGTACACACATTTGTCTCAAGGCGGGAATCGAACCCGCAACCTCCTGCGTCGCAGACTTTTGCCCACCGCGCCACATCGGTCGTCAAAAATAGAAATAAATTACAACTAATATTTATAATTATAACAGTTGAGCTAACTGCAGACTGTAGCACAGCAAGCAATCTAGAGGGAGCTCAACTGATCTACAAACCAATCGGAAACGTGCCCAAGACGCTGGTTGCATTATGTGATGCCATTATTTTATGTATTTTGATGCAAAAGTAGACGTAAATAAAGGCTCGTTCGCTCAGAGGAAATGGTGGGCACGAAGGGAAATTCAATTTCCTGACTTCACTTATCCGTGACTGTAATGTTGTGAGGCCTATTCCGATGTATTAGATTCAAAGAATAATAAGGTCCGTAATATGTAACCATATGCTATGTTTATTAATCAGGCCGGTTAATTCAAAAAACAGGGTCACTCAATCGATCTAAAACCCGAGAAATCATTTAGAACGGATAGATATTTACCATGATTCAATTTCTTCCGTGATCATGGCGCATGAAACTGTGCCGAAATATTGGAAAACTCAAAAATTGAATCATGGTAAATATCCCGTTCTAAATGATTTCTTTAGTTATAACCGATACTTATTAGCTGTACATCTTTAGAAGGTAAATATTTCATAGGCGTGAATAGTATCTATAAAAGTAGGTATGTGAAAGTAAACATCAAGCCATCTGAAGTAAACCTTTATTGGGATCTTACAATATATTATCAAATTTAATAGAATTAGTATTTACAATTGAAGACACTAGCAAACTATCCTGAGGTAAGTATAATGTAGAGGTCATTTTAGACACTGTGGACCTGGTTTACCGCCGAACCTACCCATGAGGTAGGCCTGGACGAAACCATACCACCATAGTGCTGCCCTAGTATCATTTTCCAGCCCAAGCCGTTAAACCATGTTCACGTTGAGTGAAAGAGAATTAAGAAATATAAAAATACCTATCGCTTGGCTGAGGAGGCACCCTGAGTACCTAAAGCTTGTCGCACACCTGAAATGCTTTTCAGATGTCCACTGCAGCGTAGCACAAAAATGCGCATTCGATATGGGCTTTAACTCGTATCATTAAGATGTATTTTACATTGACGGCATCAGATGACAGACGATTCGCGAACCGCTCGTTTGAAACTCGCTGAAAGTCATTTTGTCACTGTAAAATGTATCTAATGGTGAACGATTCTTAGCCAATATTTGTTTGCAAATTTTGTGCTTAGGCTTAAGAAAGCGGTATATAACTCAAAACTGAGCGCGTATTGTATACTATTAGCAGTGTGGCGTGTGCATTAGCCATAGCGATTCAACAAAATCACAAGAATTCCGATAACCCGTTCCGATCTCTGCTAAAACCACGTCGTAAAATCTTTGCATCCTAGACCGCAACTTCATGCCGGGCTTGGAACTACACTTTAATATATTCTCGAAGAAATGCCTTGCATTCGGCATTCTTGCGGGGTGCATCGCGGCTTTGTAAGCTATTGTGGCTCCTTTGTCTGGGTGATTCGAGTTTTTACTCTATTTTGTACTCAACACAAACACTAAAAAATGCTGTAGTTGTTGCAGTTATTTTTAGTAATGTTCTTACAAACAGTACGTTTTAAATTTTTGATTTTAAAAAATTGTCTATTAAATCGGCTAGTTAATTTAAACTCGGTTCTGTACAGAACCTTAGATATGCATTCCTTGTCAACGAAGGTAAATCATAATCAAAGAAATATTGGTGGAAAATATTTTATGACGCTGCTGGTTTCAAACAACAAAAATTCGAAAAAAAATGGTTTTCATAGTATCATTCATACGGCAGCCATTTTTTGCTGCGCTGCGTTTTAATATAAATTATGCATTGTTGAAACTTGTATATTATTTATTTTATTGATTAGATGACTTACCTTGTTGTTTTCGTTCAATATTAGTTTGGATAGATTTTCAAGCAAGTGTAAAGTAAATAAAAACAGTTTAACTATTTTGTGGGATTCAATATTTACTAATACCGTTTTTACCATGAAAGTGACAGAAGGTTAACAGGTGTTTGGTAACATAATAGTTTAACCGATTTACCACATTAAATATTCATGAAATTCCACAGTAATTTGCCTAACAATTAACTCTATTCAAAGAGCTTGCAATTTTCTTTCGTTAAACTAAGGTCTATTTTTGCCTATCAATCAGATGGAGGAAGCTTAGTTAATTACATTAAATTGTAGACTAGAGGTAATTTGTAGAAAGACGATGAGGCGTCAAAAGACTATAATTATGTGATTGAATAACTAAGGCAATTAAAGTACAGTTGACGACAAAACTATCCCTCTATGTAAATAATTACTTTTATTAATAGTTCAGGGTTTTCATTTCAGTGTTATTAGTCACTTCGGTCACATATGGGTGCTAGATGGTTCAGTACGGTCGTGAGATTTTTAATTTAATCAGAAATTTCGAAAAAAAAATGCAATAAAGTGTCCCTTGAAGCCAGGAAAGCCTTAAATGCCAATTTGCATCGCTTGGCATTGTTTCTTTGACTGTACTACAATTACTGTCTGGACAAGAGCTTGCTGGGACAGAAGTGAACCACTCCACATTATCATTCTCGATAGCTAAGCGTTTATTTTTCAAAATGTCTTTTCTTTTACAGAAAGCCATTAAAAAATACGTTCGAACACCCGGCCCAAGAAATGAAATTGACGAAATCTTAGAACCCTATTTACTTTTGCAAAGATTTTTCGGCCTACAAATAATAGATCCTCAATGGACTTGGAAAAAATATGGCATCTACAGAATACCCAGCCTTGTACTTGGTCTTTACATAACCGCAGGGACCATTGATGTGATCAGTAACACCAAAGACCTTAACTTAATGATAGAGGGGATATTAACATTGCTCGTCAATGTACAGATGGCCACCAAGATATGTTTGTTCGTGAGTCAAAGGGACCAGATGCGAGAAAACTATACAATAGCCAAGACGTATATATTTGATCTGGTGAAGAAAACCCCACAAAAACGGAATCAAATATTATCAAGGATCAAGCTGGCGGCTAGATTCTTTTTACTTGAATCGTTCTTAATGGTTTTTATGTACAGCTTAATATGTACATGGAATGTATTATTTAACGGAATAAGACAGCCACTGTCTCGTTCTACATCTACTCTTATGCCAATGACGTCTCCTTATTTTGAGCTTGGTTGTCTGATTCAGTTATTCTATTTGACAGAAGTTTGCGTAAGTCTCCTGTTCATTGACGTCTGGTACATATTCTGTTGCCTGTTCTTTATTGTGGCCGCTGATTTCTCTGTGGCTACCTTGGAGGCTGACAGAGATAAGTTTAGTAATACGTATGCAGAGGAACTTGATAGCTCGTTGAAGCGATTTTATGTCGTTCATGCAGAGATGATGGAGTTTTTAAACCGTATTAATGGGACTTTTAAGTGGGTTTGTTTGGTTCCTATCACAGTGTTGCTTATACAAATAAGCCTCTTCTTGATGATGATTCAAAAGGTACCTACTTATTATCCAAACATTACCTAATAATGAGTTTTTAAGATTTTTTTATATACGTGCGTGTATTTCTTTTTCAGGAAATAAATTTCCAAGTTGCAGTCGTCATGTTTCCGGCAAATGGGCAAATCTTCTTTTGGAACTTCTTCGGAGAATTGGTCAGCTCCAGGGTAGGTATATTCAAAAACAAAAAAATAATTAACGACGTAAACTCGAAGGTACCATAACAGCTTCAAATTTAAGTATTTCTATATATTTTAGGGAGAAAAAGTAAACATGGCCCTCATAAATTTTGACTGGACCAGCATGAAGACCAGCGATCAGAAGAAGTACTACATCATCACCAGCTACTTGAACAAGAAGGTCGCGATCATCACAGCTCTCGGGAATGACCTTTCTATGCTCACTCTGAGCTCGGTAAGATAAACAAATGAATACTGCCGGATACATAGAACAACATCAATCGAGTCCCAAGCTAAGTAGAGCCTGTATTGCGGGTAGTAAATAACTGATAAACTTAATACATTACATATGTTTATTAGTAAAGTAAGAAAAGATGCGTTTATGTTGTTAACCAATAGCACATACAAAAGTTAAAGGATAAGATAAAGGTAACCATCGCTGAGTGTGGCCAACACTCAGCGATGGTTACCTTTATCTTAACCTTAATCTTTGCTACCATGCGAAGATGGCCAACATCCAGCGCTGGTCTTCTTTGGAGGCCAGAATGAAGTGCGCGTGTCGCTGCGTGACTAAACATAATAAGCATACAAAACACCCGGAGCACCCGGAACAAATATCTGCTGATCATCAAGGTAAAGGTTTCTTGTTCGCTTCTTTACTTTACCTTAAAAAGATTGAAGTGAACAAAAAAATCAAAGTGATCACTTTATTTCCAATTTTATACATGTAATTTGAATTTTGTGACGTGTCCAAGAGTCCTGTAAGGTCTAAAGGAAATAAAGCACTTTGATGTTTGATGTTCATACAAACATAAAGGGTATTTGTGACTGATTGAACCCGCAACCTCCTGCGTCACAGACAAAGTTTACGCTAAGCTCAACTATTTACTTTCTTTTTTCAGATTTACAAAATGATCTACCAAATGTTCACTGTCGTCAATGCCACTGTATAGAGAAGAAGTTTCAACGACAAAGAATTCTACACATATTAATATTTTTCCACAAACTTTTAACATTTACTATAAAAACTATCGTAGTTTAGCGAATTAATTATGGATGTATGCGGGTTAACTACGAACCTTATTATGTTCGTTGTTTTACTGCTTACATCCGTAATTAATTCATGTTTATTTAAGAATTTGTGAATTCAATTCGAAAATACTTTATCTTTTTCTTGGTCAGCACCCTAAGATAAAATGTGATTTACGATCTATGGATTTTTTTTTTGTTTCTATGCACATATTTTTCTTGTCTTATATCTCATAATTTTGTTAGACACGTAATTAACCTTTAATAAAAGTTAATATTAGTTCTAATTTGTTTTTTTTTATGTAAATTGTTTCTAATTTGTTTCTTACTGTGTTCGGCTGTATTTATGTTTTATTTTTATGTATGACCGTCGATTTCTCGTTTATTTATGAACCGATTTGGATGATTCTTAATAATAATAATAACTTTTATTTCAGACCACAAAGAAAGAAACTTAATTAGGGCCCATACAATAAATACCTTATAGACTAACATAGATAGAAACATTTAAAATTAACCGAGTCATCGGCGCTCCGATGACGCACGCGCGGTGTCGTTTGACAGGCGTCCAATGAACTTCCTGAAAACGACACCTTTCGGCCAAAACCCACTGTCCATGTACGTAGAGAGTCGATCCGTCGGCACTCTCACCATAAATGAACCGAAGTTCACGTTACGGCGAGACACCAATTTCTCAACTCTCGAGGAGATGCCGGTCTTCTGCCTCAGGTACTTCTCCACATCCTCAGTGGTCACGGAGTAGAAGACGCGCGACACGTAGAGTTGCGTGGTAGGTACTTCGGCACGTAGCGGGCACAGCTGCCCAGGTGCACTCGGTGCGGCAGTCCCACACTGGTTGCGACAAGTAGGTTTCCTCTTCTTCCTTTCAACAAGTACGAACCCTTCCTTGTCACATCGGCCCTTCTCAGGACCCAAAGGCAAAGTGCCACGATTAGGTTCGCGGCCACTTAGCTTCTTCCCCTTGCGAGGTTGTCGCACGGGTAGAGTCGCGGCGACGGCGGCGTAGTCACGTTGCGGGGTCAACGTGACACGTGACGGCTCGGTGACGCAGGCGGCACGAGCGGCGGGGTCAGCGGGCGCGGGCGCAGACGCGGGGGCGGGAGCGCACGCGCCGCGAGCCGGAGAATCAGCTGCCACGGGCGATGCTAGCGTCGACTCAAAACTGCTTGCCGACACATTCTGCTGCGCACCGCGACGAACATTGACATTGGTTGCCACGGGGTCGGGTGACCTAAATACCGACTGCGTATTGCGCAATGAATCAACTTCGCTGCGCAGGTCGGCAATGGTATCTTGAGCGGCATCCATCTTCAGCTGCATCTGTGCTACGGTCGACTTCAACACTTTGATGTCCTTGAGCAAGCTCGTACAATCAATATGGTCGAAGTCCAGCGGCGGCACACGATGCAGGTTCCGGGCGACGAAAGCGGGCACGTCATCTGGGTCAGTCACCTTGAAGACGTTGATGATGTCCTGCAGACTGCGTTCCCCTTTTTCGTCCCTCCTATACATTTTCATCTTCTCCGTGATGTTGAGCGACTCGTAGAGCAACGTCCTGGCCTTGTGGATCTCATCTTCAGAGAAACTCGACTTGCAGATCTGCATTGCCGAGACCTCATCCATGACGTCCAGTCGATCTTGAAGGAAGGCTAGGAGTTCGTTTGCCACGAGTTTTTCGGAACTCATGGTGAAAAAACATGCGTCAGCCAAAGCCGCGCGATACGTGAATATTTAATTCTTAGCGATGCAATACGACACGTCCACTCGCAAACGTGCTCCGTGCATCACTTAATGCAGTCGTAGGATGATCTCAAGGTGGTCCCATAATTAATTCCCGTGGGATTAGTATTTATTCCGAAAAATAACAAACTGTTAAAATAAGGGATTCGAAGTCATATCAATCTCGTCAAAAGTATAGTTATTTTCAATGATTTTACAACTTTTATCATTTTTAAATATTGTTTTTTTGTTATTGTATGTCTTATAAAGTTACTTCAATAGATAGATAGGTTAAATAAAAAACAACAGGATCGTTTTTAGGGTTCCGTACCCAATTTTGGCCGCTGGGGTAAACGTGGTGTTCTTGAGTGGAGACCGCGACTCGGCAAACGTAGTTTAGGACGCCTCTGACCAGGTGGGATGACGATTTGCGAAAGACTGCTGGCAGATGCTGGATGCGGCAAGCTGAAGACAGGGCGCTATGGCGCTCATTAGGGGAGGCCTATGTCCAGCAGTGGATAAATAAAGGCTGATGATGATGATGAACTTCGATAGCGCGAGATCTGATTTTTCAACTCAACTCGACTTCAAATATTGGACCCTAAATGGACCTGTACAAAAGAAGGCTACGGGCCCGAACTGTCACTACAGGGATTCATTTCTATTCCACACCAAGCAAAATGTATTTAACAAGATCATGTTTTATTTTTAGATTTAAATGGTCAAATGTTAAGAAATTAATAAATCCCAAAAATTTACGATCTCGACGGGATTCGAACCCGCACCTTCCCCTTCAGCGCAGGGTTGCTCTTTTTCCAACTAAGCTACGTGATCTTATCTCGCCGACCCGTAAATCTTTGGGAGTTCTTTCGGCACTTACGCCGTCAGCGCCGCCTACAGAGGATACAATGAAGTTATCCAATTCTGCTCAAAGACCAAATTTACATTTAGTTCTTTGACGAGAGGTTTTGCCGTTGTTTGATTCTAAGGTTTTTATTTGTTATAGTACTCTAGGTAATTTCTAAAAAATTAATAAATCCCAAAAATTTACGATCTCGACGGGATTCGAACCCGCACCTTCCCCTTCAGCGCAGGGTTGCTCTTTTTCCAACTAAGCTACGTGATCTTATCTCGCCGACCCGTAAATCTTTGGGAGTTCTTTCGGCACTTACTTCTTCTTCGAATCCCGTCGAGATCGTAAATTTTTGGGATTTATTAATTTCTTAGAAATTACCTAGAGTACTATAACAAATAAAAACCTTATGGTCAAATGTTTTTCAAATGTTCGCAGTCATCAATACACTGTAATATAACTTTACGGCGGATTTTTTCACTTAGGTTAGCTCAATGCGCTTCTCTACCTAAACACATTTTGCAAATATTATGATGTTAAACCATAGGTACATTACAGCACCTAATTTTCGATTTAATAAATAGAATAATATAATATACAATAACAATAATACTTTTAACAATATTTTTTATAGTTCAATTAATGACATCATCCGTCGGGCTTTTACCAGCGTCAGTATGGCAGCTACTCTCGAACCACGTGGCCTAATGCGAGATGATGGTAAAAGGCCTGACGGTATGACTCTGATTCCTTGGAAAATGGGTCGGCCTTTAGTTTGGGATGCCACTTGTGTAGATACCCTAGCACCTTCTCATCTTGCAGGGACATCAGTAAGGGCCGGCTCCGCAGCAACATCAGCGGAGTCCCTCAAACGGCGGAAATACGCTAATCTTGACCGAGGTTACCTATTCGAGCCGTTTGGGGTGGAAACCCTAGGTCCTTGGGGTCCTGGGGCACATGGAATATACAAAGATCTAGCAAAACTCCTAATAGAGTCCACAGGTGATCGGAATGCTGGCTTTTATTTCGGTCAACGAATTAGCATTGCCATACAACGTGGCAATGCTGCCAGCATTCTGGGCACTTTGCCTTCTGGTGACGGCTTAGATTTTTAGAAAATAGATTTAAGTGTAAATATTAGTTGTAATTATTATTGTATTTTCTTTAGTAATAAAATACTGTAACGTTATAAAATAAATTTTAAAGTTTGAATAAAGTATTTAATAAAGCAAAAATAAAAGTGTCAATGACATTTCATTACGTTAAACATAGCCACAACAAAAATGTAATCCGCTCAATATTGCGTTACTAAATTGAGATTTTTTCTACGTTGTTTTTTCGTGAAATTTTTAATTATACCAGTAGATTATCCTTTTGAGCCTTAAATCCTCAAAGAACCCGTTTTAATATGGCTACAGAAGGTGCTAAAACAAGAATGAAAAAACTTGGAAAAGCCGAAAAAACGTTCGTTACGTGAAAATTTTGTTTTTCACTACAGTCTGTTTGTACCTAGTAATTACCCGACGGCGCAAAAAGTAGGGTTATTGATACTGCTGACGCTTTATACATCCAGAACATTCAAAACAAATGTGATCGTCTCTCTCAGATCGTACAAAGATTGCTCACGAAAGGGAAATGGTGATGAGATAACTACTTATTATTAATTCTAGCGAAGGCCAAAACTTCACATAAACATAAGCTCACTTGAGTCAAATATTTATATTCTTAATGCCTCAGACAACTTAGCCAACAAACCTAATCTAAAAATTACATCGGTTTGTCATTACGAAGCTTTTCTCATAAAATTGTTTAGTTTGACATAATTAAAATTGAACTTGCTAGACTAGGTTAGAAATACATAAAGCTCATTCGTTTTTATGAAAAAACATTCATTACACTAAAACATCTATCGCGAAACATGACTCGGTGTACTAGGATTTCTTTGATCAAAAATAATAATTATTTACAGGCACTATATAGTTAAAAAATTTGATCTGTCTTCTCTTCTTCGAAAATACCTTCAGTGCAAAAAAAATAACTATGCATTAAACACAAGAAAACGTTGCAATAATGAGTCGATTCCTAAAGAAAGCCGTTCAAAAATACATCCTAACTCCTGGAGTTAGAAATGAAATTGACGAAATATTTGAACCCTATTTACTGACGCAAAAAATGTATGGTCGGCAAATATTGGAATGTTTATTTGATAGATTCGATTCTTATGATTGACTGTAGGTACCAATCGGCGACATAAAATGCAGGATGTAATTTTTTTACATTGTAGTTGGTTAAATTACCGAAAGGCAAGTAGTTTTTAAAAATACTGTTAATGCTTCTACTTATTATGAAAATAAAGGAAATTTCCTTTCATTAAAATTTGCTAACTTGAAGACTTCGGCTAGCTGCTAGTTTGTAATGTAAAATAGTAATACTTTTCAAAATTTATCGAGCCAACAGATTAGGTGTCTATGAAATATTGCATTGATTAATCAAGTAAAAAACGCAAGCGTGTGGCCGGAATATAATTAGGTCATCTACCTAATAGGAACGATGTATAATCAAACCATCATGGGCTGGCCATATCGCGAGAAGAACCGACAACCGCTGGGGTAAACGTGTTCTTGAGTGGAGACCGCGACTCGGCAAACGTAGTGTAGGACGCCCTCCGACCAGGTGGGATGACGATTTGCGATTTGCGGATGCGGCAAGCTGAAGACAGGGCGCTATGGCGCTCATTAGGAGAGGCCTATGTCCAGCAGTGGACTGATATAGGCTGATGATGATGATAATCAAACTCAAAATATAACGTTCATTTTATATACAAAACCTTAGTCACTTTAGAACCTTACTTACTAAAATACTTTAATTAGTGGTGACCCATATTTATTACAACTTTAATAAGCCACAAAATACCCGGTTGTTTAAGCATAAAAATTTAAAATTGCCTGTTTTAGGCGAAATCGTAAAAATAAACTGTTTTATAAGTCTAACCGCTCTAAATAAAGATTTATTTACATAAAATCTTGGAGGGTTATTTCTATGGATGCAAGGCCCCACGAAATCTGTATGTATAGAAAAGAGTCTTTAATATTGGTCAGTGGTTTATTTTTCGTGGTAAATTTCTTTGGTAGCTTTTATAATGATTGGTAGAGACTTACCCAAGTAATGAAACCACGATTTTGTATCTTAACACATGAATGAACTCGTTAAGTAATTTGTATTTATTTATGTACCTACCCTTCCAAACGAGGCTGGTGATGATGACGATAAAGTTATTAAAAAATTGCACACGGTTAGTTACCAACAATTCAACGATCCGATCTAATCAAGATTGCTTGGAATAGAAAGCTCTTTAGCGAAAAGACAGGAGAGTGTTACTAATTATAACTTGGTTCATTAAATATTCCTTAGTTTCTAAAGATTTGAATTTAATCTACTTATACACCCCTCTAAACGTAAAGCAGCGGAAAACCAGGGGCCTAGATGAGTTGTCAGCCGCCCTAGGTACCTATTTCTGGATCGAAGATGTTGAGGCTGATCTCCTCGCTGGCGAGAAACAGCTCAGAACCGAGCTGCCTGAGAAGTCTTGTCTTGTCATGGGTCGCGGAACCACAGGTTTTTTTTTTTTTTTTACCAAATATAACTTACTTGTATACATAAGAATTTCTGGTGAAACCCAAACTAAGTACTAGGCTTATATTATTATCTTGAGTATCAAGAGAGCACTAGTTAAGACTGGACAGTAGTTTTCATGGACGTAAGTAGGTATATTATTATAACTGAAAATATTATAAAATTAAGTAACATAAAAATTTACTTGGAGAGAAGGTGGTGACGTATGTCTAATGGAAAAAAAAGTATTATGGTATTAGATTGTTTCTAAGGGAAGAAAGTAATGTGAGAACAGTATAAGAGAGACTTTTCGAAATCACTTTAAAAGTTAGTAGGTAAGTATTTACACTTCTGCGAATTTAGGTGTAGAACTAGGCATCTAAATAGGCTGGTTTTTTGCGAAGGTTCTATCTATAACCTCAAATAACGAGCTCAAAAGTCCATTAGCTCTAGACTTTCATCTCAGTATTATTTTTACGTCCATAACCGCCGTTAACCTCAGAAAACTGTTCATTTAGTTCTAGCTTTAAACCTAGACGGTCAGTTTAAGTCGTTTATAGCCGGTATAAAGGGTGTAATCCCCCGTTTTAATCAAAGGGTTGATTAACTATACTGGCTGTAAAGACGTAAGCGATGACTGTTTATGTTGGTAGAACATAGGGTTAGAACTTGATGGTGCTATAAAGGGACTGTAAAGGGAGTACGACGTTGGTTAGTTTTATAATGACTTTGAATAAAACCAAATTTAGAATGAAACAAATGAACACGTTTTATGTTTATCTTCTGACATATTCAACGCCACATTTTGCTGAATTAATAGTCTTTGGTGCCTAGTTTACGAAACCTGTTTTAAGGTTTCGTACAAAAAGGGTAAAACGGGACCCTATTACTAAGACGGTGGAAAGTGCAAAAAAGTCGGATTCTAACCCGCGCCACACCCTCACGGGTGTGCTCTAACCAACTAAGCCGCGAGATTCTAGTCTGTTTGGTCGAAAATCTTTGGGACCTCTTAACTCTCGCTCAAGCGCCGTTTAGCCGCCTACAGGGGAAACAATTACAGTTATCCAAACCTGTTCAAAGACTAAAGTTACATTTAGTTTGTTTGACAATAGGTGTTGACGTTGCTCAACTCTAAGGTTTTTGTATCATAGTGCGTAAAGTCGTCACACTCTGGGCAATCTCACATAAACAGTAAATATTGATTCATGGATCATTTACCACTCGAGGTTTTAATAGCAACTATGTACTTCCTTTCTAGTGCTATTGGAAAAAGCGTTCTCAGTACCAAAAAAAAAGAAACTGACGGGCGGAGACAAAACCCTCCGCTCTGCAGGTGTTGATTACCGTCCCCTTCATTATTTTTCTCATTAGTGCTGACAGAGAACTGTGTCGATTAAGTGTGATGCTGACGCGACCTTATTCAACTAGGTTACTGCAGCTACAAGCTATTGCTGACCTAAAAGTTGGGTAACTGTGTTTACGTAAGAGGTACCTAGGTACTATTTAAATGTGGATTACGACATCAGCGTTTCTGAATTCGTCCACAACCACAAGGAACTCATCTAGGCTTTAGTACTAACACAAGCTCCGCAGAAAAAACAAGTCGAACAACATGATCGTTCTCGAAATCACGGGCATTTCTGAGGACGAACCCCAGACATTTTTATACATACTATTTAACGGGTATTTATCGCGTTTAATTACCTTATTTTCCCGACGTTTCGACAGGTTTACACACTGCCATGGTCACGGGACGACTCACGCCTGAACGACTCCTTGGCCAAAGAACGGATGTGGTCATGGAATGTAAGCTTTCGGTCGAATGTGACACCCAAGTCTTTCATGGTGATGGTTCTGTTTATTGATTCGGTGTTTATTTTGTAATCAAAGTGATTTGGGTGCAACATTCGGCCAAAGGTCATGACGTAACATTTAGGTACTCGGATTGAATTTCATTTTGTTAATGACGCTTCACTCGCAGAAAGCGTCAACATCGTGTTGTAGGGCCCGACAATCTGCTTCAGACCTAATTTAATTATAGACCGATTTGAAAAATTCGTTCGCTAGAGAATGAATTTTGCGATCCGGTTTCCGGAGGCGGTCCTAAAATTTTTTTTTCCGGGGTAATGTAGTAATTGGTCCCGAATAACTTAAAAAAAATTACTATTACTAATAAGGAATTAGAAGTCTGTTTTTTTATCAAATTATCAGTTTTTTTTTAATTGCTGTTGAATTTTTTAACCATTCCGCTCGCGCTCTCTTTGAAAACCGGTCGTAAGTCCTGAATTTTGTGAAGTAATCTGTAGCTCACGAAATGTTGATAAATGAGACATTCGCTTTTCAAAGGCAGGCAGTTTCTTTTCAGAGACGTGAGGATGAAAGATCTCAGCATTTTAAAACATGTTAGTTCATTCAGTGTTAGGCCAGGCAATGAATGCTCAAAAAAAGGTATAGGGGGAAATGTTTGGAACACAATTTTTGACTTCGTAACTTTGTTTGGACCCGTTAGGAGGTGAACAAATCAAAAGCCCGTAGCCCTTGAACCGGGGTGGGTAGGGGAGGTTTGAATTTGGTCCCATTTTCTGATTTTGCGCTATATCTCGGAAACTATGCGTCAGCGACATGATCAGCTAATTTCATCAGCTTTCGCATAAGTGGTCATGTCAAGTACCGCTTTGCATAATACATGAAGGGTGGATTCCTCATTTTGAATTTAACACTTTGTCGGTCCTGTAAACAAGGTGGTTCTAACGTAGGGAAATAAACAAGTGTTCTGAATAGAATTATAAAATTTTACATGTACATACATTGATTCTTATCAATGTACATTTAAAATTTTGTTATTCTATTACAAACGGTTGCTGAGATACATAGGGTTCAGTTTTTTTTTAATGAAAATGGTGAATGAAATGTGTTCATTTAGTCTCCCAAATGAACACATATTTAATTCATCATTCGCATCATGTGCACTAACATACGCAAAAAAAGAGTTCTAATTGAATCTCTTGACAAAACACTGGTTTACCTGGAAAAAAAGCGAAAATCTTTTTGAAATTTTAGAATGATAGTTATTCCATGAGTGTATATATATATATATATATATACAAATAGAACACAAATAGGGAGATAAAAACTTTATAAAAAAAACATAGATTAATTGAAATGAAACAAAAAATATTCACGTTGATCCACTCGCGGTTCAGAATCAGCTCCTTTCGGATTATTATACAATATTATGTGGCACCCTGTATAGGTGATTCCTTTGGTTTGTTTAACAAAACTAATAAAAAAGAAATAAATTTAACCCAATTTTTTTTAAATTGCCACACAGCACGTGAAAACATGGCTCTATTGAAGGCTCTATAGAACAAATTGAAGAACATTTAATTTTTTTAAGTATGCCTACTTTTGTTAAAAAACGGGATTAAAATTACACACTTTTTGATATAATGATCACGTGACCAAAAACACTCAACACGCTCTGCGTTTGGTTGCATCGCTGGTGACGTCACACCTGTCATAGATTACAGTGCGTGTTGTTCTTGTTAGGTGAGGTGTGAGACGTGACGTCATCAAAAGTCAAAAAGTCAATAACTTTATTTCTGTAGGCTTACAAAAAAGCACTTAGACTAGTCAAATTTTATACATAAACATCGAGTCATGCCATGATAGAGATTATCGTTTTGGCGCTCCATTATTTTATTCAAACTTTAAGAATAGTTTTTATGAATATACGACTGGCCTTGAAGAAATATTAATTACATTTTGCATTATTTTTATCAGAAAATACGTTAGAATTATTTCCCAGTAGTAGTCAAGTAGCCTATTGTGTTTAGACAGCATCTTTCCAACAGATCAATGGCTTCTCGCTCGAATGAACAGGCACAGACATTGAGCATAGACAATGGGCAATGAAACTGATACCGCATGCTCGTGGATTTATTGTTCACAGCCCTATTGTGTGGCCTCTTGCTAGACTAGTGTTGTCTATGGAATCTGTGGGTAATTGGAACATAATAATTTTGGTATTATTATCGCTGCCAATTAATTAATGTCTAAATCATGCTACGAGTAATTAAACCAGATATCTAAGGTTTTGGTTATTGCAGCGCGTAAGCCTACGCACTTATAATAATTATACAAAAAATAAAAACGGATATTAAAAAGACATTAAATAATTACACCAGAAATCGAAGGTTTTGGTTATTGCAGCGCGTAAGCCACGCACTTATAATAATTATATAAAAAAAAATAAACAAAAATTAAAAAGACATTAAATAATTTGCAAAAAAAATCGATTATGGCGGGACTTGAACCCGCGACCCGATAATATTTAATTTCATAAACCTGTAACTTAAACAAGATAAAGTTAAAAACTACAACCCGACTACGTGAAAGTTATAAAAGTTTGAAACCTCTTTTGAAACATTTACATTGACAAAATAGAATGACGTATCGGTCATATTTGATAGGCATAGAGTTGAAAATGAAAATAGGTCGTAGGTATTGTAATTTTTCTCTATGGGGCCTGCAGCCTGCGGCTACCTAAACTTTAATACGCGTTTTGAAGGCTTATTCGGGGTTGGAGCCCTAAATCCTATAGCCTATAACCATCGGGGTATTGAGACGAATCAATCGATACATAATTTGTTGAAATCGAACCAGTAGTTTCAGCGCTACGTGGGAACAAAGAAATTGGCCACATACATACAAACATACAAACATAGGGTGCTAACCTCATAACCCTCCCCTGTTGGTAGTCGGGTAAAAATGGTTTGGCAAGTAAGAATTATTACTATGTTACTAACTTACCTAGTAAATAGGTTATACATGTCAAAGTCCTGAAAAGGTAGGTATATCGTGTTACCATTAAGGAATTTGTAAACTACGTTAGTTTACAAATTCTTTGGTTAGGTACCATTGAAAGTACCTATCAGGGTAAGATGAAGGTAAGGAGACCTACAGGTAGCTAGGCTACCTTACGCAGGTTTATAGAAATGCCTGGTTTATAGAAAAACCTACATCCAATATGGTATCGCATATACCTGAATCGAGAACCCTAAAAACGAGAGTTTTTAGGGTTCCGTACACAAAGGGTAAAACGGGATTACTAAGACTCCGCTGTCCGTCTGTATGTCTGTTACCAGGTTGTATCTCATGAACCGTGATAGACAGTTGAAATTTTCACAGATTATGTATTTCTTTTCTGTTTTATTTTTTATTTTCATTTATTCATATTCATTTCTCGCACTTGATCGGTTTTTCATATTTTGATAACTCAGATATTTACAATTATTTTCCATTACTTGACAGTGGCAGAAAATAATTCTTTGTTAATGGCAATATTTGTCTGCTTGTCCAATAATCATCATCATTAATGACACGACTACAGATAACGCTAGCGATATTTGCACCGTGAAGGTAATACCAAAGGTTCTGCCCGACGACGACGCTAAGCTCACAGTCGAGTCGTTATTAAATTCCTTGATAATGTTATTTCCACGAGCTTGCTCGCACATTTCCGTAGCACCTCTTCAAATACCCTGACTGGTCATGAACAAATCATAGGTACTTATTGACTACCTACCAAATCAACTAACCATCTCGTTATCCTGTTGTGCAAACGTAAAGCACCCTACGGTTACAGGAATCCACCTAGATTTATCGAGCACATCACTATTGTGTAGTGCTGCCTAATTCAACTCGATGTATGGCCGGATTCAGATTGTGGCCCTCTGGTGCAAGGTTCAATGATTTTGGTGAAGCTAAACCAAGCTACGAGTACCTATCTAAGTGTAGGTTTTCTCTGTAGCTAGTGATATAAAAGGGGTATCTTGCAACTGCACTGTGATTTGGTGAGTTCCCGTGATACAAAATCTTTTGAATTATTTCTTTACCAATCAGATAAGTAGGTGCCTAGTAGGAAGTTCACGTAATTTCAGTAATTTTGGCGTTGCGTTGACTGAAACATATGTATTATGTATCTCAGTTATCTAGTACCCATAACACAAGATCTGCCTTGGGGCTAGATAATTCTGTGTGAATTGTCCAGCATTATTTATTTAATATTATTTATTGTTTTAAACATACTTCTTCAAATTTCCTAAACTTTTGCAATTGGTTTTCTAAATAAGTCCATAATTTATCCAGAACATTTACGAATTTTCATTGTTCCATAACAGCTAAAATATCAAAAGATTAATCCAACAACAAAGAATTCAATCAGCTTTCAGGAACTTCCACAATATATCAGATCAGTTCTACAATATGATTTCAAAAATGGCGATTTTTGATTTACATCCAAACGGGTCTTTGTTCGCTCCGTTATCTCTCCAATAAATGTGAATTATTGCTCACCATTGTAGGTGAGCACCGCCTGTATTTCAAAGAGATTGTCTAATTTAAAACTGTTCCTAGACTGTTAATTTCAGGTCCGCTCCACCTCAGAAATAAATTCTACAAACAAGATTCCGAGGAAGCTAAAAGATTCCTGAAAAATCTCTAGAGCCCCGGAATTCCTGTGTGGCTGTGACAGACCCAATAACTTTTTAAAACTTTCTCGGGACCTGTCCCCAGTGGCTGAATTAAAAAAAGTTTTAATAATGAAGCAGAGAATAATTCATATTTTACTAGAAGTAGAAACAAAGCTAAGGCAGACCCCATAAGTTTAGAACTTTACAAAAACATTGGATTTGGACATTTTAATTAAGTAAGTTGGTTTTCGCACAAACTTTGCTTCATAAAGGAGTCAACTTTGTGTTTATGATTTTCTTTTAGAACCCAGCTGCGCTGCCATTGCTGCGAGGGTCAAAAGCCCCTTCCATCAGCCCACTTGGATGCTTTACTAGCGCTCCAGCATGACCCACGTCTTCGCTATAATTTGGCAAAATCACGACCTGATGACCTCTGTCTTTAAGGTATTTGATAGTGTCCTCATTGAAGCGTCCTTCAAGCTTAAGAGAATTGTCTGGGTCTCCCGTCGTTCGACCATACAACCACCTAGGAGAAGATACAGAGGTTTGCAAGTCCTTATCCTGGACTACATATCGGTGAAATATTGCAGCTTGCGTTTGTGGTTGGCCATCGCCTCCTCTTGTTCCGTAAATCATAACTCTACCATCGTGTAATTTAGCTGCAGCAGGGTTCAAGGTATGCAAAGGTTTCTTTCCAGGCTTTATTGTCAGTATGTGGTTCTTCTCTAAGGTGAACGCTATTCCTCTATTTTGCCATACGATTCCCGTACTTGGAAGCATAACTCCACTCCCATAAAACTGATAAATGCTTTGTATGAATGAAACGGAGAACCCTTTGTTATCCATCACGCCCATCCATACCGTATCACCGGGACCTTTATCTTTACCGTAAGATAAAGTCTCATTGAAATTGATTTTGTTTGCCATTTCCAATAGAGTTCTACTAGAAATAAGAGATTGTGGGTCAATTTTCATCTCTAACGGATCTGTTATAAATTCGTCTCTTAGCTCGAATAATAATTTGGTAGCTTCGACGGTTGCATGTATAAACTCCCCTTCATGTTTACCATTTAAATCTAGTTTATCTAACACTCCAAGTATGCCAAGAGATACTGCACCTTGGGTTGGAGGAGGAAGATTGAAAATTTCTCCATGTCTGTGCAAGAGTCGTAAAGGAACTTTTCTCACGGGTGAATATGCTGCCAAGTCTTCTTCTGTGAAAGGAAGGCCTAAAGATGCAGCGTCCGCAGCGATAAGTTTGGCCACTTCACCTCTGTAAAAACTATTTAGACCATTTGTAGCCAAACTTCTGAGTGTCGTAGCAAGTTGGTTTTGGTAAAGCATATCTCCTACTTTAGGTATCTTTCCATCTGGAAGAAAGACCCTAGAAAATTCAACAGACCTGATTTTTCCTTTGACTGTTTCTAAAGCAATCCGTTGTGAGTTTGTTACAGGGACACCTTTCTCAGCATACCTGATGGCATCTGCTAAGAGTTTGTGAAGAGACATTCTTTTATATCCGTTTTCTGCAGAATATTGGAGCGCTTCCTGCCATCCTCCAACGGTTCCTGCTATTGTGGCTGCTGCTTTTGAGCCCTTTGATGGAATCTTAGTAAGTCCAGTGAAAAACTCCGGAGTAGCCAAACTACCTGCTGCTCCACAAGCCTCTATAGCTACTGGCTCTCCATTAGGAGGAACTATAAGCCAGAATCCATCACCGCCGATGCTGTTCATATGAGGATAGATGACAGAGATGGTTGCTGCGGCGGCCACCATCGCTTCCATGGCCGTGCCGCCTTCTTGGAGGATTGCTACGGCGCTCTGAGTAGCCAGGTGGTGCGGTGTTACCGCCATGCCATTGGGAGCTACGTTGCTTTGCATGATGGCTGTTCAGGTACTACCTGTAACAAAAGAAGAGTTAGTTTACTTGCTGTGAGTTTACTTTGGCTTTATTCATGGAGTTTAACTACCGGTCATTTTCTTCGGTCACTCTATCCTAAATTTGACTTTTCTGAGTGCTTAGACCAGTCATATTTTGTACTAAGTATAAATTGGGTAAAATCCGGCTGCGGATGATGATGATGATGAATTATTATCAAAAAAGAATAACCCTCGTTAGCCTATATAGTTAACTTTCTAGATATATCTCTGGCCAAATTATTAAACGGGCCATAAAACACTTGGTGTGTATGCATGTCTTGAGAACTTATTCCTTATCGATGCGCTAAACTCGTTTACCTAACTGGTACCTGCTGGATTAGAGGCCAGAATTTCTATTCTATCTCTCCTAATAAAATATGACAATACCCAATAAATTTTATGTCAGAATTTCGGAAGCAGGACGCGCAAATGACTATAAAATCCAACGCATGCCCATAATATAAATTCTACTGATAGCTTACAGGCCCTCGTAAATAGGTACAGGGTTTATGTCAGGAATTACTCCTAAGGGAACCGAATCCAGTAAAATAATGTCGATAGCAAGTACCTACACGCTGTAATAAAGATTAGGACTCGGAATTGAGGCCCTATCAGGAACAGAACTAGCTAATGGCTTGTCTGCAAACCCTGTGAAATACCCGACATTCTAAAAGCATCCATTGCTAAATAAAATGCCTTCTGTATATTGCGCTTTTTGTCCGCCCCTCCGCTGTCTTCAACAGCACTTTCATACGAGTAAATACGAATACATAACTTATCTAAAGTTGTGTTTGAAACGTTAACGTGACGATGAGTTCCTGCTAGCGTTACCGGTAATAGATTGTTCTTTATAGATATGCTTGTACGATATTAATATGCCTTCAGGGCGTGATATTTTTGCTGAGGCTTAACGCTGTAGTGACTATTAAGTGTCTGTGGCTTTTGTTCGTGTACGTACGTAGACCGTTTGTGGTTAAGGGTAAGATTGGACATGCTTTTAATTTAGGCCCTTCTGCGCAGTGGTTGGTGTGTGGCCAAAAAAGGCTAACACTTTAAACACTTTATGGACTTTATTAATTAAAGCGACTGAGTTTTTAGTTTAGCCAATAAATTAATTTAAGGATAGCCAATTGATGATGAAAAAACAAGTCAAAGGTTCCTCTTAACTTGCAAGGAAGATAATTCCCTCGATCTTGTTGATTACCGGAATAAATAGTTACCGGAATTTGGGCAGGTACCTACCTAAAGCTTAGTCATTGTGCTATTGCTAGCTTAAATTAGGTACACTCTACTTATGAAGGTATTAATATAAAAATCTAATATATATCATGATTAGATTTTTGACTTTTGAAACTCAAAAATCTAATCATTGTAAATATCCCGTTCTAAATGATTCCTATGTTAAAAACAATGATAGTTTTAAAAGTTTTAAGGTATTAAATGTCTATCTCTACACACTCGTAGTTATATGTGAAACACAGCGGCTAAACTTAATATTAGGGAATAAAACTAGGTTTTTATAAACCCTAAAGGGACTCTACCAAAACTGAGCTGAGCGGAGATGAGATGTGTTTTAAACAACCAATACAACGTCGTTATTCACACATCTCGTCAGCTTCGGTGGAGACCACCGGGCGGAGATGTTATATTATTCGTATTCGAAGAAACAAAGAAAGATCGAAGCGGAGATGTGAACTGAGCCTCAGAAGCTGGCGACGTCACGCAGCGGAGACGAGAAAAGAGGAAGTGGCAGCTGTGCCTAGCTAGTGCATTCATCTCAACAAACATACGACGTTCGCCGCACACGAGCTCAACTGCTCCACCCAGCACACATCTCCGCTCCAGTCTAGCCAGAAAGATACCTACGCATCTCCACACGCTTCGGTGGAGACACCCTAGCCGAAAAATGTCTCTTCCCGTCTCCGCTACGGACATCTCCGCACATCTCCGCTTTGGTGGAGTCTGGGTCTAATTGGTGTAAAGCGTCTTTAAATTAAGTACAGTTTTAAAAATAAATACAATACAAACCAAAAAATCTACTCACAACCGGAGTCAAAATACCTACATGCCATAAAGATGTAAAATGCTCCCCGAAAACCTTCGTAAGTGTGATTAAACTAGGCCTAACTAGGAACATTTTGCGTCCGATTCTAAAAACCGAATTAGGTCACCCTCGATAGGCGATCGTAAACCACGTTAAGATCCCGTGGGACAGGGTCGGAGGGAGGAAACAAAAACTTCTGCAAAACGAGAGTAAAGTTTTTTTAGTTTTTCCAGCCGAGGTTGACGATTTTTGCACTGTCGCTATTTTTAAGATTTCGAGATCGGTTTCGAAACCCATAAGATCTCGCTATATCAGCAACTACCGCAATCATTTACTTGAAATTCAGAAAAATAATAAAATAATATTAATTTAAAATAATAATAAAATAATTTTAAGAAAATTTTGTACAAAATTTTATGCCGAAATTCTAAAGGACACCTCCAAAGTCAAGTGGGTTACATTTCAAACCTGTTCTGAAATTTTTGTAGGTTTCATACTTTTTGAAATGTTTTGAAAACAGTCGAAAAATAGTCCGTTCCTCCAATAATCTCGAAGTTTGCAAAGCGATCCAGCTAAAATGTAGGTACCTACTGCGAAGTCTGTAAGTGCTACCTAGAGTCCCTACATATTTGTTTAATTGACAAACGTTGAAATTGAAACCCTCCTCGGCGCACGAGGTACACTAGCACAGCACTTAACGAATCTAGTTTATTTTGGAAAAAGGCAAGGTTTGTGTTTTATAAGTAGGTAGGTACGTGTTGATGTTTTTTTTTAATTTATTACTGGTATTAAATTAATTTTTAAGGTTTATACGGGGCAGGGTCCAACCGTACCATGCGATCTACTCCAATAAAGTATCTAGGTACTTTATTCCATCTGATGGTCTCAGAACTATGTAAGTAACTGTTCTGTGAAGGAAGGTAAGTCACAACTCTTCATCAGCACACATAATGTACACAGCTGGACATTATGAGATGACTCCCCCTAAGCCAGAGGGCTTTTGCCATAACTACCACACTTTGGAGATTGGTGAAGTTGCTGCTTACAGAACTACATCCAGATATAGTTCTGTGAACAAGAACTATATGCTGATATAGTTCTGTGTTCCAGTGTATATAGTTGTGTGTTGCTGTCCTTCCTCTGATAGGTTTTTTTAGTCCGCTGTCATAACATCCAGGGACTGAGTTGAAGGGGTCGATTCTTACGACGCAACCGCAAAGCGTACTCTATATAAGCAGGATTACCTAGGGTACATGTAAATTTCAGTCTTTGGTTAGGTACTTAGTAGCCTCATTACATCCCTGGTTCGATCGTAAGCCACACGCGTAAAATATGTTTAAGAACCATCCCGATTGGGACATATTGCCCAATGAACCGAGACGTTATTGAAAATGAAGTTTTTTGTATGCATTGAAGGTTTTACTGTTAGCGGAGGACAGCCGGTAGTCTAACTGATAGATTAGATGGATATATTATGATGGATAAAATTTAAATAAGTTTTTATTCAGGCCGTGAAAACTATGTGACTATAAAGCACCTATCCTACCTCTTGTAACGTAATTAAGGTACTTAGCTTAGTTAGGTGTACTATACCTAAGCACATACATCAGTTATTGCATATTCTAGGCATCAATTTTATTTTATTTATTTTTTCGAAAACTAAAAGTCGTTCGTTTTATTAAATATTTTTCCCGTGTTCTGTGATCAAAGCTAAACCCAACACAACGAATTATTTACTAAATAAGTCAAAACTTAGTATAAGTTGGAGCTTTTTACCGGTAAACGTAAAACTACAATATGTCGCGTGCGTTACGCAATGGCGTCAAATTTCTCGTAGGTAGGTAGGTAATGTTTTGGGTAGGTAGAATAATAAAGTAGTTACTTTCTTTTGTTGACTTAGCGAAGGTAGCGCGCTCTACAAGTAGATTGTAGAGCCTCTACAAAAATCGTAGAGGATCTACGGCGTAGGCTATGGTTACAATTTTATTCTATGGCGTATTCGTGATGAACAATTTATAGTAGGTAAATCTATTATTTTATTATAATTTCTTGGTAGAGTTGTTTGATTTGCTCATAAAATTTAGTTTTTCCGAATTTTTCATGGGTTTTATTCATTTTCTCAATTTTTTCTAAAAAGTTTGGACATTTATGACTATGCGGAATGTTGTTTTATGGTAGGTACCTACTTTAGCTACTTGAAAATGTATTGAAGGTTCTAATTCCAGTCCATAAATCTAGACAGAAGAAAATTGTTTTCTTATGAACTTCGATTTTCTGAAAATCTATATGCACGGCCATTTTCCTGCTGCCATCTGGTGCGTCATAAGGACTTATTATGTTTGCAACTAGCGTCATCTATCTATTCTGTCTATTAGCAACACGTCGTATTCTGCAAGCACCTAGCGACATCTGTTCTGATTATTTTGCAACTCCTAACTTTTTGATGAAAGGGTCATCTAGCGTTCGTAGATGTGAAAAAAATACTCTGTAATAATTTATTTCCGCCGCCATGCCAGCTGGCCAGATAAGATAATAATACAGTTTCTCCCAATTTTAATACTTCAGTCTC
Organism: Eupithecia exiguata; assembly: GCA_947086465.1. Classification (NCBI taxonomy): domain Eukaryota; kingdom Metazoa; phylum Arthropoda; class Insecta; order Lepidoptera; family Geometridae; genus Eupithecia; species Eupithecia exiguata. The sequence goes on along the minus strand of OX352233.1, from coordinate 1,348,154 downwards.
CCAGACCTAGTAGGAGTTACCTTCAGTCATTGGGAGTTACAGACCCCCCGGAATCAAGGCGGGTTGGTTTCACTCAATATCGTAACATCTGTCATTGTCACCGACAAAATAAGCCTATGAAATTATACAACTAAATAAAGAAGTCTTCGCCGACAATGCGATCTTTGTAAACAGATAAATATTTAACCTAGTAGCATTAGCCTAGAGCCGGATTGTTGTGGATGACCATGAGCTCAGTTCGTGTCTCGCAAAAATAGATTTTGCTGTATTTTTACGTCTTGTGACGTGTTATCAGGACGAAAACGAAGTCAACACAGCAGCCGCAGAGTTAAAAACAACAATTTCCTCACAGAAAACATTGTTTTGTGAATAAAAAACTCTGTAATGTTTAAATCTGTGTTCGGCTCTTTGGTAACTGAGGCCTACTGTCAAGAGGTGGGTAAGTTTTTAATTTGCGAAGGGTTTCCAAATTACATGAGGTCGTGATAAAAAGAGGTTTGCACTTATCTAGCTATTTCATGCAGATAAACTATACGGTCCAAATGACCTTGATTTGATCGTCCTTGAACTTCCTTAGAAAACGTCAGTCTAACTGCGGTTACCTCTCATTGCATGATAGCACCTAACACCTCGACTACAATTGCTTATCACATACGTTATTCGCATATTTACATAGTTACACGACTTGTTAGATAACCAACCTAACCTATTTGACCTCATCAATCAATCAAACCTAGAAGAAACAAAAAAAAAGTCATTAAAGCTACCTACCACAGTGTTTTGTTAAGTCTGCTTCATAGATCTATTATTCAATTGTTTGCACTACATTTACACTTACCCAGTCATTATCTAGGACACAAAAATATTAAAATCAAAAAATAACAGGACTTGTGTGAAAGATGAAGAGCTACTATGATCAAATAGATGTTGCTTCAATTATATGTGTTGAGTGCAAAAGATAAGTCCTTATCAGCTAGGTACGTCAATGCCCATCGTAATCACTTCAGTATGAATTTTATCTTCACAACAAAATGACATCCCGTCGGGTAATATATTTTTAATCACTCTAAAAGTACTTTTTGAATTTAGGAGTTATCTTTTTACAGTGTGATTCTGTTGTTCATGTGACCAGTGAGTGATCAGTTTGTTTTATTGTTAAGTGTACCTTACATTTTGGGAGTACAGTTTGGAATTGCCTTGTAGTTTCTTTTGAGTTAGTTTTTGGAAACTTATTGGTCAATTGGTATAATAGGTGTAGTATCTATACTCCTAAGTCATAGATCTCCTAAGCATTCAATTTAAATATCTCTTCCACAAATTTCATTTGTATCAGGTTGTTATCAGATATTACCTAATAGTGTCTCTAAAAACAAGTATGTAGAAAAAAATACCTACGTAGAATACCATCATCATCTCTGAGTATTAAGTATATCTAAAGAACAGAGTGAGGAAATCCGTAGGCACTAGGGTTTCATACATAACAGCTTCTTACCTATTTTTATAATAGCCTACCTAGATCCTAATCAGACTCGTCTTCAAGATTAATAAATACATTTTTTACCTTGTTACCTAAGTTAGGGTAATGTTCTACTTATGTCATGTGATTATTCAATATTAAAGATAGTAGGTTCTAGTAACCAAATAATTGATTATTGTTCTATTCAGAGTAATAACAAGCTCATTGTTAGCATCCATGGATTGGATAATCTCACTCTTATCCATTTTCAATACAGTATGTGATGTTGAATGTAGACTGATACAGTATGCTATAAATCACGCTGAGTGTGAGGGCTTACAAACTACAATAGTAAAAACCTTAGTATGAGGAACTGTCAGTAGGGATTATTAAAATACTCCCCCACCATATTCTCCTGTGAAGGATTTCTGGATTTTGGTCATAATTCCCCCTGCTGGCTTAGTAATGAGACACACAGGGGAGTTGTGGACAAAAGTTCCAGAAATCTCCATCTATTTATTTACACTGTAAGTGTATATCTGTAAGTCTATTGAATAAGTAGTCAAGAGAGATTTTGATCAATAACATTAAAAGTGCAGTATTCTGCATTGCTCAGTACCATACAGGTCAATCTGGTTATGTTGTGTGTGTTACTTCAAATTATTATTGTACATGGTAGGAGTCTTAGAATAATTAGGCAGTTATAAGTAGGTATGTTTGTTTATTTGTAAATAATCATCACATAACACACCACTAGTTTCATATTCACATGCTTATTATTAGTAATTTCATCATATTGTTGCCCAGTAAACAACTCCTACTTCCAATTTGTAAACAAATCTTGGCAATAAGATAAAGTCTCAGACAATATAAATTCTTAATGTAAATTGATATCATTTCCCTTGAAAACAGTATAATTAACCCGAATATAGTAGACATAAATTCAGATAATTTATTGGAGCCACTATTTTATTTATTTAATAAGGATTCACAACAAATATCATAAAGGTAGCATGCGAAATATTAGAATAGAGTGATCTCAACTCTAGTGTTTTTGTAATTAAAGGATGCCTCACAAATTATGGGTCGACTAAACAAACAATGCAAAGGTAAAAATAGAAAAAATACAGTGGTAAAAAAGCATATTATTAAAATAAAGCGCAATATTTGTACTAGATAAAAAATACAAGGGAGAACCATGTTACAAGGAGAGTGTTATAGATATACATAATTGTATTGCATGGATGGATTATGGAGTGCCTAGAGAGGCCAAAGAAAAGACGGATGAATTGTGTGAAAGATGACATGAGTAGAGGAAGAAAAGAGTGAGTGCTGAGATGACGAATGATAGAAGAGAATGGAAGAAGGAAACCAGTTGTGCTGACTGTGTGAATGATCACTAAACCTCCACCAGGGTGAGCGAGTGAGCATTAACATTAGATACATTTTACAGTGACAAAATCGTTTTCCACATGCTTTAAACAAGTAGTTTCTTTGTGTTTAAGCCTGTTTCCCCAGTTAAGAAATAAGAAATTAAGTAAACATTTTGGTATTTTGCACATTATGTGAAAACCAATTGTACCTATGTGTGAAAAATAAATGTTTTCTAAGAAAATTTTATAATGTCCCAAAAATTTTCGTTTTCGAGAATTTTGAATGAATATAAAATATGATATGAATATATCAATACTACGTTTCTTTTCAGGGGGCCGGTTATTTAAAAAGAGCTGACACAGAAAAACTCCATGAAATATTCTTGAAATTCGCTACCGTCGAGAAGAATGGTGAAAAGTGCATCACTAGTGAAGATTTCGTCAGAAAGTACCTTGGATTATTTACCGAAGGTATGTCGCCTACCAACCCTAATACGTTTTAGGGTTCCTTACCCAAAGAGTGTCGTTGAGCTGTATCTCATGAACCTATAAAGTTAGACAGTTGAATTTAAATATTCCTTGAAGTCCGTAAAAGGTTATTATGAGGAGAAAAATTTGAAAAATTGTTAAAAAAACTACCCAATCAAATTCACAGCGGGTAAGATGAAGTACTATAAGGATTGGAGGATCCCAAATACAAGAAACGCTGATTTTTTCGGTGTTTTGGTCGTCCTTAACAATAGTAATACTTATGTCTTGAACCATATTAGATAGTCACATGAAATATTCCAAAAATTTTACATACTTTGCAACAAATAATCAAATTAAAGTGAAGGGTCACATTGTCACTTACAATCTCGTGAGATAGTTGTGGTCCAAAGAAAGTCTATCCTGTATCTTTTAAAAGATCAATTTTACCCGAATCACGCAGCCTTAAAACTTACCCAAAACTTACTGTAATAAGGTCCAATTTCCAGATGACTACAATAAGGAATCAGTCAAGCTCATCGCGGGCATCGTGGATATGGACAAAGACGGGTACATCTCGTTCCCGGAGTTCCAGGCGTTCGAGGGACTGCTATGTGTCCCGGACGCGCTGTACAAGACTGCCTTCCAGTTGTTCGATACCAATGGCAACGGTCTTGTGGCTTTTGGTAAGTCCAGATTATATTGTAAAAACGTATGAATAAGAATGAGATAGTCTTTAAGAAATTAAATAAGTTACCAAAAAAAATCTATTTCGGCAGGACTCGAACCTGCCTAAATTTCGAAAAAATTTGGGAACATAATTATAATTTCTCAGAGATTATATTTACGTTACATTACACAAACATTGACCGGGAGGCCAATGTCCTTCTTAACGCATTCACCGCCCAGCTTCGGAGTTACGACCCGAAGGGGTGTCATGGGCAATGAAAGTTTTAAAACTGTTCAAAATTAATATAAAAGACAATATAAGAAGAAAGTTGTATGAAAGTTAAGCTAGGTAAGAAAAAAAATGACTGAATAGTTCAAGGAAAATATCACTGTATCTACTATTTTTAGTTTATCGGAAGAAAATTGCATGCATACTTGTCATTAAGCCAAACTTGCATAGGAATTTGTTATGAGATGCTATACAATCGAAGGTTGAAAATATTTTCAATGTAAGAGATAACAGGCAATAATTCATAGTTTTTATTTTCTTTGATGATAACAATTCGAGGCATTTATAAATCGTTCTAAGAGAATAATTACATATTACTAGCAGTAGTTTTTCTTTGAGTTTAATACAGTTGAGAGAAAGACGGTTTGGTCTGCATTCACAGACTTAACCGCTTCACACATTATATGTCTGACATGTAAAGTTGGGTACTGACGGGCGTTGCGGGCCGTAATGTATCGTGTTACACAGCTCACGTTCGTGCAGTCAGTGCAGCATCATGCTCATCAGTCAGTACACGCCGTTCTAAGAGTCCTGTAAGATCTAAATAGAACATAAGCAGTGTTTTTGTTTCCTGTGGGTATAAAGAAATAGAATACTTAAAGTTATTCCACTCTTTTTTTTATGCAATTTTGATGAAAATCCATTTTGTTTATGACGAAGTTGTAATCGATTTTGTTATTTTTGCTCAACATTGTCCATATTTTTATAGACCCTTCACAGGCGTCTAAATGATTTGATATTTGGAATCAGAATATTCAATAAAATAAAATAGTATTATTTCTGTTCTTTTATTTGCAACTTGCTTCTGCCCGCGGCATTTTTCCTGCGTTTTTCTGAGATAAAAAGTAAGATATAGAGTGACGCTAGCATACTTTAATAATTATTGTAGCATTTTTAATTTAATGGAAAAATCATCTAGAATAAATCTTCGTCACATACTATGATGACTCAATAAAAAAAAACGAAACTTTCGCAAGTCCCCATAAATTTCGAGCGACAGATCTGTTAAAATTAACTTTGTCTATGAAATACTTAATTCATGTCATTCAATCTTCAATCACTAGTCAACAATTAGGGAGCTTTAAAGTCGTGCATGTACCAAACAGCATATAACTGTGATGCCTTCCTAGACGAATTTCTACCACAGCAGCCAGCCCAGCAAATAAATGAGTAGACGGTATAGATCGTTCACATTGGCCTTTTACATTTATCATCATAGATATTTCAAGTTATTTTGTTGTTCCAGACGAATTCACGGATGTCATGCAGAAGACGGTTCTCTACCAGAAGGTGCCTTTCAATTTGCAGAGCAGTTTCTTCAGCCTCTACTTTGGCAAGGTAACTTACTACCACACAGTCCTTCTTGGAGTCGCATTTTAGAGCAAGTACCTACACATTAGGTGTTTTGAAAACCATCTGGTCAAAACACTTTATATGTACAAGCTCTTACGAGCACTATTAATAGTCAGAATTATAAATTTAAATACGTTGTCATAAGAAATTGAAAATTATAACGGCAGCTCTACTCCGAAAACTACACACAAAAAACAAAGGAAGGTGGTTGAAATTGATACAGTTTCCGGTTAAACTTACTCAAAACTATTCTAAGATGAGACTTTAAAAACCTAGAACTTATAGTTTGAACTGGGTGTACATGTTATGCAGGTGTAGTCATGGTACACGACGTAACTCAGTGGTTTCAATTCAGATGGCACCATAACAAAACCAATTTGATATTCAAAATTCAAAAAATTCAAAATTCAATAACTTGGCAAAAATTTTAGTGCTATCAATTTAGTTAAGTTTAGTTTCGTCGACATCTAGAGGTCTACTTTGAAAAAAGAACAAAGTTGACGGATGACGTCAATCGCACGAAACTAACGACATTGGGGCTTACCCACTCGGAAAAGGAAAATTTTGAAGTTTCTAATTCGTTTCCGTGTAAAGCAAACTCATAAGTCGCTTGCATAAGATTATCGTTTTCACGAAAACGAATCGAAAACTTCGATTTCGTTTTTACGAGTGCGGAACCCTTACCACCAAGTTGCTTCGAGCACTTCACCAACTGAAACCTTTCGTTTCGGATCTCTAAGAAATTAATGTCACAATCATTTTCATAATCAGGTCATCGAACGGACCGGCCGTCCTTCGTTTCGAGCGATCCGACGTCATCCGTCACCTTCGTTCGTTTTTCAAAGTAAACCTCCTGAATTGACACCAGTGATCTAAAAAACGAATTTATCTAATTCTAATTTATAATTTATACTAATTTATCTATAAAATTATTTATAAATTTTCTCAGGATAAGAAGAGACTAGTAACCTACCAGGAGTTCAGTCAGTTCCTGCACGATTTCCACGAAGAATGCGCAGTGGAGGCGTTCAAGAAGTACGACAAGGAAGGGAAAGGGTTCATCAGTTCCGGAGACTTTAAGGACATCATGTTCACTGTGAAGGAACATCTGTTGACCAAAGAGATGAAGACTAAAGTTATGAATGTAAGTTGGTAAAATTAAATATACTACTGCGAAAGTTAGCGTGTGTGTGTGAATGGATGGATGAATGTTTCCTCTCGAGAAAACTACTGAACAGATTGGGCTGAAATTTCGCATAGATTTAGTTCACATGTGATAGAATAGTAGATGGTTACACAAGGGTCTAAGGTTATAAGTGAGGTTGTTATACTCCCGAGCGTCGTAACCGAGGAAGGATGCCATGACCTTATGAATGAACCATGAACCAATTAATGGGTGTTTTTAGCCCGAGTTTAACTCTACATTTCACTTCGATTGTGAGAAAATAAAACAATCCAACACAATTTGAGCGTTCATGATATACGACACAGAAAGGGTTGATTACTTCCAAAATAATGTCCTTAAAGCATCTCATTAAGGACATCATGTTCACTGTGAAGGAACATCTGACAAAGGAGATGAGGATTATCATCGACATGGTGGAATACTTTCTTAAATTACTTCTTTTTTCACTCCTTTTCCTCACTCCTTTGCTTTGTTACATTTTTTAACCCACTCACTCTTTTGTCTAGGATGCACCAGAATCCGAAACATTGGCTAAAAACTATGATAAATTTTATTCTGCATGTGAGTCCTAATATTAAATCATGGTGTAGTTCTTTTATCACTATGGTAGTAGAGTAGATAGCTTTTAGCAAGCATCTCCACAATAGTAGTAAGCACAGATATAACCTGCGTACTTAAAGAATGTGATTGACAATAACGTCATCTCTCATGCTGTGCTGCTCTGATCGGATTGATAGATATGGATATAATTAATTAGAGACGAACCGAACTAGTTTCGTTGTCAAACTACCCCTAGATCTCAATATTCACGGGATCCCCATGATGAAAACGATTATTCGAATTGCATTTTTTTTTCTTTGTTTCCTTGAATGTGAAAACACTATCCTGCGGTCTTTTGACATGACTTAGGTTTTGATTTGTACCTGTATTATATAACCCTGTATAACTCAAAACTGAGCGCCCCGGCTGTGATGGAGCACTGACAGTAGGCAGTTACGCACACAAACACAGCGGTGTCACCGTCTTGTTTTCGTTGTAAGGCTCAGTATGCAGTTGCACACAACGAACTGAGCAGGTTAGCATGCGAGATCACGTAATTCTCAATCCTATTTTATAAGTACGCAGGTTATAAATCGATCTGTTGCATACAAGTGGATAGTAAACAGTAATAGGCTTGTTTAGTGCACAGAATAATGAGACGATAACACTAATATAGTGCTATCTAGCTATGATTTGAAACCAGCTCTTCAACCGTAGTATGTTCGTGCAATCCTAGATATGTTCTTGTTAACAGAGATGTTACGAAACAAACGAAATAGTCGCAGTAGATATTTTTCACACTTACCACTTATCATTTATTTATAAATACTATTTAACGGGTATTTATCGCGTTTAATTACCTTATTTTCCCGACGTTTCGACAGGTTTACACACTGCCGTGGTCACGGGATGACTGGCGTACGTAAATAGTATTTATAAATATGTGTTCAGATCGCGTAAGTTTAAAAATATTTACCACTTATCATTGTCGTAGCAAATTTTAAAAGCAATTTTAGTTTTTACAGACATACATTTTTTTATTCGTCTCTCAATAGTATTAAGCCCGTGAAATTAAAGATTATGATTATGACTCAGTCATAGATCTATGCTTGAGTGACGTTTATGCCATAGAAAAGCTTTACTCAAGCGTAGATCGATGACTGATCATGCTTTTGTATTACGGCCCTAGAAGTTGCTTTTGCTTGTTTTGGTTGTTAGTGATTACATTGCTGGTTTCTTGTTGTATTGTGTCATTTTTAGTGACATACTACAAATAGTCAGTTTTTATTCTTAAAACTTGTTTACTTAACATACCTAGGAATCTAGAAAACAGTAGAATTTTGAGTAAGTACATCAAAATCATCAAAATAAATAAAAAATCTTTATATCCATAAATACAACAGATATACACTTATAACAGGTCAATTTCTTAAAATTAAACACTGACTTGGATATAAAGTGATACATATTTTTGATTTCTGTCGCTTCGGTAAGTAGATTAAACTTAAGTAAAGAAGCGATTAAGAAACCTTTAGCCTGTTATTTGTTATTTTTCAAGTCGGAGCAAAAACTGTCCCAACCTTTTTTTATCCTCTAAAAGGTTGATATACATAAAATCTTGGCCCTGTTCAGCTAACTGTACAATTTGTTACGTACTTCTGTGGCACAGCGACCCAAAGTGGATCGTGGTCTCCAAAATAAGAATTCTCGAACCTTCTTGATTCTTCTAAATATATTATTACTTTCAGGCAGCAGGCTTCCCCCACGGCGAGCGAAAAATCAGCTTCCCATACTTCATAGCATTCAACAGCGTTCTAAACAACATGGAGTTACTGAAGCGCGTGTACCTGAACGCGTCGCAGGGCAGCCGCACGCAGGAGGTCACCAAGGAGGAGTTCCTGAACTCCGCGCAGATGATGACGCAGATCACGCCGCTCGAGGTCGATATACTGTACACGCTGTGTGATGCCATCGGACATTGTAATGGGTCAGTGTTTTTGTCTCCTATAACGCTAAAAAACTTTCATGGTATAAATGAAAACAACCAATATCTAGCTACTACCTGTTGGTAGAACGCTATCTTAGTTAAAACGACCGAAATCTAGCGCCTACCTATACCAAATTTATGTTAAAGCGACCAAGATCTACTAGATCTAAATGAAGTCGACCAAAATCTAACGAATACCTACAGGTAAAACGATACCTCAGTCAAAAAGAACAAAACCTAACGACTTCCTACACGCTCTGAAAAATTGTAATGAATTTTCGTTCTAATTGATGATTATATATATAGGAAAGCTCAAACGGTGGAAACATAGCTATTTCTTATCCTGATTAAGAATGCAAAATTTCACTAAAATCAGGGAGGTAATTTCCAAATGAATCGGAAAGTACGTTTGTATGGAGGCATAGAGGTCGTACCCACCTTAATCGCGATAGCCATTAAAACTATTAATACCAACCAGTGTCCTACAACTCGATACCGCGGACGTTAATCAGCATCTTAACGATCACGACTGCAAATGCCACGACTCGAGACTGAGGCGAGACGATGCCCAGCCATTCCCAATGCTATAGATTGCTGTCGTTTTCTGTTATTTTTATCAGTTTATGTTAAGTTTAACTTTGGAGTAAATTACAATCTAATAATAGAATTAAATTAAAACTAGTATTTACAATTCAAAATTCAATAACTTTATTTCTTTAGGCTTACAAATAAGCACATAGTATAAACAATAGTTCTAAGGTTTTTGTTATTATAGTACTCGCACTCTGAGTCTCTAAGAAATTAAATAAGTTCCCAAAAAATTTTGGGGCGCGGGTTCAAGTCCCGCCGAGTACTAAATTTTTGGGAGCTTATTTCATTTCTTAAACAGTAGTTTTTTGGAATGTTCGTATTGACATGACAACCCTTCACTGGACTTAAGATATGTCCAGTCAATATCTAATCTACGCTACATGCGAATCGCACAATACTGATACTGTTACGCTACTGATAGCGTAGCGCTCGTATCAGTCTAGTCTAGTGTAAGATAGTCAATTTTATCGCTACTATTCCACTCGTTTTTAATTTGGATTACGGGATTGATGTGTTTTCCATCCATGCAGTCCGCGATACCAAAGTTTTGAGAATGTTGGAAGTCTTGTGGAAGTTCTTTTTAGGGTCCCTCAAAAGAAAAAAGGAACCCTTATAGGATGACTTTGTTGTCCGTCTGTCAACCGACTTGATTTTTGTACACGCCGCTCTGCCCTGTCTCGCTTCTATGAACGCGAAATCCTATGCCTACCCTTTTCACAAAATGGTGTCGTATCTTAAGGTGGAGTGAGTTCTAAGTCCCTTTGACTCAAAATAAATGTTTTTATAAAGCAAAAAGCAATGTATTTTTTATTATTTTTTGTATCGTAAGTTAGGATTCTACCTAGTTAGTAAGTAATGGGAGTCGACTCGATACAAAAGAAACGCTAACTCTAAATCTTCATTTTACAGAGATGTACTATCTCTTCTTCTTCTACAAAAAAGCAGTTTAATTTGCTAGTTATTTAACATATTTCAATTAAATTTCGTCTAAATGTCCTCTAATAAAACATTTAGTTGAACGATTATGGTTTTATTTTATTGCAAAAGAGCAGGTAGGTATTATTTTAGAGCAAAGTACAAATTTATGAATAAATTCTTTTCTGGCCTGTCCCGCGCAGCGTTCGTTCCTCCTTGAGAGATCGGAAATCACACACACAAATTAAATTACTTCCCTCGATATTAAAAGGCTTTTGTAAATAAAGATCTTAATATTTGTTTTGTATTTTTTTTTCCAGACGGCTCGTATACCGCGATCTCAACTTAATAACCCCAGAGCAATACTTCAAGCAAGTCACGAGAAGGATCGCCGAAATTAAAGCAGTATCCGTAAGTATAACGGTCTATAATTAGCCGATTATAATTTTGTATATCTACTATAGCTCAGCCAAATTCGATGTGAAATGTTTGTAAACAAACCATAACAAAAATGAAAGTACATGCTTGGCGCACAATAAAATACCATTATTTATATATTATGTTGAAGGAAAGGTCTCAAATCAACGAGCAGATTATGCTAAAAAATCAATATCGAGAAAGTGATTATTAGGTTAAGTATGCATGTGGCTGGTTTGCTTAGTAACATTTCACATCAAATTTGGCTGAAATATAGAAACAATTATAATTTGTTTTCTCTGTCTAACGCATGAACCGTTTGCAGGCGCCCAGGTTGGTGTGTGTAAATTAACCATTTGGAGCAAATACACTAGAAAGGATTGGGTGAAATGCGCCTAGCATTTCACCTAGTTCACGTCGGTGTGTGTTTGCTCCTTTGTACGGCTGTCCATAATACAAAACTAGTTTGATCATTTAAATATATATATTTAAATAAATCGCGATAAAACACCAAAGCCTTTTAAAATAACACGCAGGTAATGTAGTACAATGTCGATTGATCGTTTTGTGTGGTTCTACTAACATATTTAAAATATATCTTAAAATAGTTTTTTCTACTTTGGTAACTTCTAATTATATTTGACCAGATTTTCAATAAAAACTTATATTTTTAACAAAATTTATAGCCAGCCGTACCATTTAGATTCACACCTTACGTGTACGCAATAAGAGCTATTTGGAAACATCACTAACTTGTGGTCTGTCTCTTTCAATGCGCAAAAGGACGAGGTAAATATAATAAGAGGGTGGTATCGGGTATTTCGTTACTCGATGGTGAGTAGGTCGGAAGTTTATGATGTTTCTATTCTACGCTTTATTTTTCTTCTCTTTAGGATTATCATTATATCGTTTATAGATAAAGTGCATATATTTTTCGCTATGGTTAGGCCCCTTCCTCACCGGGTCGACGCATTTTCGTTTCGGTTCCGTCTCTGCACCGAATCGGTACAGATTTATCGTTCACATGTAATTATATGAGAACTTTCAGACCGATCGTTTCGGTATAGATTCTTTGCCGAGAGCATTATGCGCGTCTCTGCATTGAATCTGTAAAGCTAAAATTGCATGGTCAGCGATACACCATGAAACACCTGCTCATTATTGCTGAGAAAATCACAATTTCCACACACAATTTTGATATTTTTCAAGCTATTTGAAGCACTTTCAAGCATCAATACAATCAGTAGAAAGTGTTGAATTAACTGACCGCAGAAAAGGACGCACAAAACCAAACTCTTCTTTCGTTAAAGTCATCGGACATTACCGCAAAAAATGGGTACCTTCACCTCTTTATTTTTATTACTTACGGTAAAGCGTTTGATCACCATTAGGTCGGCTGCAGTGGTTAGCTGGAAACATGTCAAATGTTTGCAGCCGACCAATAGGATCGCTCCTTTTTTTAACTGACAAAAATGACGCGATAATGGAGCGCTCCTATTGGTCGTCTGGAAACATAGCAACGTAGCACATCTCTGGTGAAAAGGCAACACACTTGGGAAAGCGAAGACCTCTTTTCTGTTTAAACATGTCTTTGTTCTATGTCTTTACGGTCTAATTTCACGCACATTCTACTGACTGTATTGATATCAACCTTAACACTATTGGAATAAGATTTATTTTTTTATACATTGTTACAGAGCCCGGAAGATAGAGGTTTCTTTATTCAAATTTTGGAGAGCGTGTACAGATTCACCCTCGGTTCCTTTGCTGGTGGTGAGTGTTTGATAAAAAATAGAAATCACTAATAGACTTGAAAATCATTATATCCTTGCGGCCATACACCCTGGGGGTAGGATGTGACGCAACCACACCATCACAAACTCACAACTAGACTGGTTGTGGCCAAAGTGAAGCTGTTTCTGTAAAAATGTGGACTCGCTACAAATTATGGTTACAGAAATGTTTGTGGGTGACTGACAATGGCCTGACAGAAAGACTGCACGTAGATTTTGTTGGAGTGCTTCCCCACTCGTCCCATAGTCCACGGATATGAACCCAGATGCGTTGGAAACCTTTAATTAATTGATTCCCATTGTCCACCATCTAAATATAATAATGAGGTATAAAACGCTAATGCGTTTTATATATACGATAATTCGTCAAAAGCCATATTCCGTCCATGCATTTATTTTTTTGACTTATTGAAAAAAAAAAATCAAACACACTTAGTCTGTCAGCTTGATAACTATCAAAACTCTCGTTAGTCCCGATATTTTTCAAACCGATAGATCTCATCACCACTCACACTCTTAAAAAGAAGCAGTGTCCAAGAAATATTGCATTCAGTCAAACAAAAAAGGTAAATGCGTGGATGAAGTGCCTATAGTTCCCCCAAAAAATAAAACCGGATTGGCGTTGCCGCGATGAAACTCTAATCAGAAATTTGATGAAATGAATAAAATTGCAGAAACTAGTACGATAACAATCCAACGTTTACTTCATCAGCCGTCGGCGCCTCAGCAGTATACCCCATAGACCTCGTGAAGACCCGCATGCAGAACCAACGGTCCGGCTCCTTCATCGGAGAAGTGGCGTACAAGAACTCCTTCGATTGTTTCCGCAAGGTTGTCAGACACGAGGGCTTCGCGGGGCTGTACAGAGGACTGGTGCCGCAGCTGATTGGTGTCGCTCCGGAGAAGGCTATTAAACTTACGGTTAGTTGCTATAAGTGTAATAACCTCGCGTGGCCGTGCCGGTCGCGGCACAAGAATAGATCCCTCCAACTCCAAGCCGTCGATGTCGTAAGAGTCGACTAAAGAAACGAACCTACCAGAGGAAAAGCGGATTCTGTATGTTTTAAATATTTTAAGAGGACGCAATACATGCCTTTTTGTAAAAAAGACAGACATAGAATTTCGCGTCCAATAGGAGCAGGACAGAGCATAAATTTTTGGCACGACGTTAGCGTAAAAATCTAATTTTGCTTATTTACAAGAAAACTAAGGGACTGGTTCAAGGAACCAAATCATTTGTATAACCTACGAATAAAAACATAAAGTCATTTTAATATAAGGGGGTCGGATTCGTAAGATATCGACCAAATTATGTGTAAAACAGTGCAATTTCATGTCTTTTTCCTTTTTCTGAAATTTTATGTATTTTGAGTTTTTAACCACGGGAATCCATCCCATGAAAACCGAGATCTAGTCCTAGTTTGACAAGCAAAACAACTCTTTCAGGTTGCATACATTCTTGGAAGAAGAATGATAATGATAACAGACTAGATATAATAGTCTGTAAATCATTAAATGCAATAAAGACGTAATATATTAAATTAACTAATTAGTCAATTGATTACATTACCTTCTCTGTCAGAACGGTAAATTATGCGGCTCCTAGATTAGTGTAGAATTTTCACTGTGGTAACAATTTAGATACAAGTTGAGCGTAGTCTGTTGGACTGATAAAAATCACGTTTAGTGAATAAAAGCTATTAAACTATTTAGACTATGTATAATAATGTTTTTGATTGCAGGTCAACGATCTAGTTCGAGATAAATTTATGGACAAAAATGGCAATATCAAACTTTACGCGGAGGTCTTAGCTGGCGCCAGTGTAAGTCTAAAAATTTTCATATTAATTTATTGTGATTTGATTTTATGCACACATATTGTTCTTAGGTGTAGGTAGTGTTAGTGGGTACACAACTGTACAGAATGCATAAAAACCCTGTCAGGGCGCAACAATTACAAAGTTTTGGGTTTGCTTTTATTAGCTTAATATTTTTACTTCATATAAATAATTGATTTAGCAATGCCATGTAAATATAAAAATAATTGTAGTCAAGTATCAGTTGATAATTAATTGAATTTAATAAGATTAATCTATTAAAGCGAATCGAAATTTAATGTCAGATCAGGAATAGTCACTAGGTAGGTTAGACATACATAATGTTATAGCTTTGTCTTATACAGCAGTAGGTATGCTTAGCGTCATCCATACAACGACAAATAAAATAAATCACACTATTTTTTTTATATTATTGCTGATGAAGACCTACGCCGTCCGTTTGTAGACTACTGCTAAGGAGTCAATTACCTTAGCAGTAGTCTACAAACCACTACCCTTTTTTCTCCCGCAGGCCGGCGGCTGCCAAGTAATCTTCACAAACCCTCTAGAAATAGTAAAGATCCGTCTACAAGTGGCGGGCGAGATCGCGAGTGGTAAGAAGCTGAGCGCGTGGGCGGTCGTCAAGGAGCTGGGGTTCTTCGGACTGTACAAGGGGACCAGGGCCTGTCTGCTGAGGGATATGCCCTTCAGCGCTATTTACTTCCCCGCGTATGCGCATGTTAAGGTCGGTTCTAGTCTTCGAAATGTATCTCGTATGTTAACAAACTTTATAAGCTGCTATTGTATACAAAATCAATCGAAAATATGTAGCTTCGTCTTTATCGTAAAAAAATTGTTTAATTAGAGAAAACAGTGTATACTACCTACTTAGAAAATAACCATACCAATTGGCATCGAAATAACCATTTCGATGCCAATTTTTTTTTATTTAATTCCTTATGACTTTAATAGTTAGTTTAGACCCTTATGAGTAAAATAGTGCCCCTTTACAGCACACAAATTATGTATCAAGGTTAGGGCTCAATAGCAAACAAAAACTTGGAAAGTTTGTACAAATTTTCAAGTTTCTGTGCTTTTTTCAATAGTTATACAAATTAATTTCAATTTTGTTTATTGATAATATTTCCAAGAGCAAAATAATTCATTCTCAATTCACCTGTGTACCATTGAGACTAATTAGAGAGTTTAGAGGTTTACGAGCATAACCTCTCGGGGAAAGCGAAATTTCATATGACTACCTTTAGTGAGTTTTCTGGTAAAACATTATTTCCAACTAGTTTCTACCCGCGGCCGCGGCTTCGAATTATTTAAGGTTGCTTCTGTCCCATGGCTTAAAAGGCCAGTTAATCCAAACTGCATTACCTATAATATAAAAAATATAATATAATATTAATATGATGTGATTATTTCAGGCAAAATTCGCGGACGAGAATGGTTACAACCACCCGCTAACGCTGCTGGCGGCCGGCGCCATCGCGGGCGTCCCCGCCGCCTCGCTCGTTACACCCGCTGACGTCATCAAGACCAGGCTACAGGTACGTCATCTACATCTCAGCTGAAAGACGTCCACTGCTCCTTCAAAGCTCGTCAAAATGACCGGTGAGATATCCGCATCCAGCGCTTTGCCGCGAGATTGTCAGTCCACTTCGTTGGCGCCACACTGCGCCTTCCGGTAAGTGGTCTCTCAAAAGCCCTACGATATTATGACCCTTATTACCTAAAAATTAAAGCAAAAAAAACAACACAATATAATAACATTACAGATTCACTAACAGAATGCGTTATTTATGTCACATAAAGACTAGGTTGTCGCAGATCAGAGGTGCACAGCTACCACCCATCATAAAATGCGCATACAAAATTTAGGCTTAAACTCGTTCAACATTAGATACATTGTTGACTTGTCACAAAATGGCTTTCCA
This sequence comes from Eupithecia exiguata, assembly GCA_947086465.1. Classification (NCBI taxonomy): domain Eukaryota; kingdom Metazoa; phylum Arthropoda; class Insecta; order Lepidoptera; family Geometridae; genus Eupithecia; species Eupithecia exiguata. The sequence goes on along the minus strand of OX352233.1, from coordinate 1,331,357 downwards.
CAAACTTCAAACGAGTGGTCCGCGAGCTTTCTATCATCCGAAGCTGTCAATATAAAATACATCTAAATGATTCGAGTCAAAGCCCATATTCGAATGCACAGTATTGTGCTACGCTGCGCTGCAGCGATGCTTTTCAGGTGTGCGACAAGCTTGATTAGTAATTACATGCACACTAGAAGTTATTTTGATTGTTTCTCAATGATATTCCAGGTGGTAGCACGAACCGGTCAGACCACATACAACGGTGTGTTCGACGCAGCTAGGAAAATATACGTCGAAGAGGGCTTTAGAGCTTTCTGGAAGGGCGCCGTTGGTAAGTACTTAAAAAATTGATATACTCTTAGTATCACATTTTTATAGTTAATGAAACTAACAACTAAAGTTGGTAAATGTACTAGTAGGTTGCCTTGTGAAAAAGCTCGTCCATTATGTTGAATTAAGTAAAATTCCGTGGAGGCCGCCGAGGCGTAAGAATCGACCCCTAAAACAGAAATTAAATAATAATACTACTTTATTTCAGACCACAAAGAAAGTGTACAAAAAGAAACTTAATTAGGGCCCATATAATAAATACCTACTAGATAGAAAACTAGACTAGACTAACATAGATAAAAAACATTTAAAATTAACAGAGTCATCGACACTCCGATAATAATATGTGTCAAAACATTTACTGTACTTTTTATCCCTGAAAAGTGCGTGCGGAGCCGAAATAAAATAGGTGGCGGCGCTAGTGTGAGTCAGGGGGTACCGCCTTGTGTGGTAATGCTTTACTCTGTTGTAAGTTTCCAGTTTCCGTTTTGAGAATGTAGGCGATGGTCACCACTTAATATAAACATATTTTTCCAGCTCGCGTATTCCGTTCGTCGCCACAGTTCGGTGTAACGTTGGTCACCTACGAAATCTTACAGCGACTCTTCTACGTCGACTTTGGAGGATCGTAAGTATATTCATTGCCTTCAATAGAATTCAAAAATTCAATAACTTTATTCCTTTGGGCTTACAAAATAAGCACTTAGACAAGTCAAATTTTATACATAAACAGTTTTTTAAATGCAAAGATCCCCAGAACAAATTAAAAAAAAAAATAGACCCCCTTTCTATTGTAGAGTTAGCCGTGATGGTCGCGCTGTAAAGCTCCGCGCTCATTAATCCTATATCGCTACCACCCAGCAAAAATGTCCTTTCAAATATGGATAATTTTTACTTTTTATGGCGATTCGTATAAAACTGTTTTAAAATCCTGATATTATTTTAAGAAATGCTAATAATTGTGTTTATTCCAGCCGACCATCCGGTTCAGAGTTGAACGTGGCGACCTCCCTGGACGAATCCCTGGTGAAGAAGCCACACCACATCGGAGGCTACCAGGTCGCTCTGCCCGTGTTGACCGGACTCGAGACCAAGTTTGGCATATCTCTACCTAGGTTCTCTTTTGCCAAACCGCAGCAGTAGACCAATGACCGGCCCCTATTTCACTATACTGTCACGTGAGACCAAGTTTGGCATATCTACTCTGTTAGGGTTCTACTTTGCCAAACCGCGAAGGGTTGGAACCTTGGCTCCTTACTCCATCGATTGCTTTCGTCATTGCTTGCTGTCAGTCGAAGGCCAAGTTTGCGATATCTCCAAGGTCCTCCATTGCCAAACCATCCTTAAACTCTCTAGGACCAAGATCACAGATTAGGTAATGTTACTTCATAACAGATACCTTACTTACTTGTTATCACCAATCTACTTTGAGCCTTATGTAGGTGGAAATAATGTTCCTAATGCTCTGCTCGCTGTTAGCGAGGCGGCTCGATTAAAGCCACCCGCGTCCACCTACCTCTGCAGGCCCCTTGGCTCAAGCTACGTAATCGGTAGGGTTGATCCATGGAGCTCTTGGCAAATTTCGGATATTATACTTACCTACCTAACTCTCATACAATCGAAAACGAACCGACCTACTTATTGAGTCAGTGGACATAAACAAATACAGAATAAAGATTACATTTTAATTATTAGGAACCATAGTAGGCTAGGTACTTTTCCTACCTCCTTTTGCAATTCGATAAATTAAATATGTAGATATATCCAGATACATTTGTGGTCTCAAATCACAGAAATAATTATCTGAACTAATAATATTATGTATCAAAAGAAAAAAAAACATGGGTGGAAAATTCCCTCTGGTAAGTATAATACTTATCTTCTTCATAGCTGAAAAGCTATTTGAAAGTCTACTAAAAACAGATTCGTGCGTGATATAATATCTCTGCGATCTCCGAGCGAACCGAAACGCATTATTCATTTGTTCGGCTTGCAGCTCGTGGCTGCCCTGGAAAGCACCGCCCCGGGGGGACAACAAAACTGTATGTAAATAACTCAAAACTGAGCGCGAGTGACGAAGCACTGCCAAGACGCAGATGTCGTTCCTCGGCCCCATATAGCGGTGCGTGTCTGCGGTTCGCACCGCCGAGACTGAGTAGTGAATGCGTTAAACGTCCATGTATTTGTAACGTTTTTGTAGAAAATTGCTACGGAATCGCGGCAAGCAAAAGCGACAGCAATCGTTAAGGACCGATCTTATCAATAAGCAAAATCGGAACAAATCGCGTCTCTTTTTGAATATCGTAGGTTGCTTAGGTGAAATTATTTGGTGAATATTCGATATTTGGTTTTACTCTGTTTTAGATTAATATCAACCCTTTTCCCCTGCAGTCTGCAATGCTTTTTGCAGCTTTTGCCCAAGTTCTGGTATTTTCTCAGCTTATTATTTACCAAGCTAAGGCATGGCCCTAAAATAAGCTTACGAAAAAACCAAATTGAAAACAAAACTAGATGGTAGTTAACTTCACATTAACACATAATTTTTACGTGTTCTCATAATTAGATGGAGTTTCTAATTATGAGAACACGTAAAAATGTAAACGATTTATTTATAACTACACCTAAAGTTAACAGAGCCAAACCTGAAATCGAGCAGTGATACTGTTTCCTAGCTAATCCCTCAGCATTTGTTACCCTTCAAGGAAGGTTCTTTTAGAATTTGTTTTTATTAGTTTGTAAGTGAAATCAGAATCAATGTTGGAAATGTTATTTTTTATAATTGTTGTATTTTTTGAAGCTGTATTATGCACTTCCTATTCTTTACATGGATATTGCTAATATTAAGTAGAAATTTGAAATTACTATAGAGATCTTTTAAAATTGAGATTATTTGATTTGAATGCTTGAAGCTTTTTGTTTCAATGTTACTACCTACAATCAATGGTACCATTGTAAATCTACAAACTCAACTTTTTTATAATATAAAATAAGCAATAACAAATTGTGTACGATATTTCAGTAAACTTTCGAACTTAAAATTCTTATGTAAAGTCACTAATGCAATATTTTTAGAAATCTAATTTTGTTGCTGTTAGATAAAGCTAATCTATCCACGTTTATACCTATGTTTAAATTAAATGTAAGGCCTAAACGGCGTAAGTTATATCTACAATAAGGACGGTTCAGATCCACGGTAGCGAAAAATTTCGCTTGGTTTCGCACGTCATCCCATCAAAAAGGCATTTTGTATGTATCGCATCACTTTGCTTTCGTTATCACCCTGGGTAGCAAACACTGCGTAGGTCTGAATTGTCTGAATAGAGCCTTAAGACACCTTTATTCCATGAAAACAGATTTAACCAACCGGTGGCCGACAAAGCACAATTTTATTCTGATTCTAGATTAATAAGTGGTTGTATAACAACGTTGTAAAAAGTTAATGATAATGTAACATAACAGAGTGATAGATACCGATGTGACTATATTTATTGATATTGTACATTTTGTGTTAAAATAAATCGAATTAACCATTAATATAAACCAATCTGTTTAATTTTCATCTCTACTATTTAGGTGCTATTCTTAGGAAGTTTACATAGGAACATACAAATAGCCAGCACTGACATCTTTTAGATATTAAAATAACGAAAATGTATATTTATGAATGTCCCAAATAAAATTTGACTTCGTCGGAACTCGAACCTGCAACCCTCCCTCAGTACGGGATGCGCTGCCAATTGCCACGGTAATGTTATAGATAACATTACCGTGCAATTGCGACATGATGTCAAGTGACGTAAAACCTGTACAAGTTAGGTACGACCTACCTGCGCAAACGATTCGTTATTATGGAATATAGTAGAACATATTAGGTTCAATCAATCCAACCTAAGTTCTAAGGATAAAAGATGCCATTGGTATGGTGAGGTATTTTTTATTTCATAGTTTCATAGAATTTATAAGTAGGTACATTAGAGAATAAAAGCTTCCTTTAACACGACAATAGAGCCCTTAGTTTGGTTTCTCAATACAAAAATAGAACCAGGCTCAAGTCAATTCATAAATAATAAATATCATAATACCCATACAAAGAAATTTATTTAGGTAGAGTAGGTATTTATCAACCTTGGCAACCCATGATATACAGGGTGTACGGCACGTTTTGTCATGTGGAAACTGGTGGTAGACGAAACCAAGTGCAAAGCTTGGCGCGTTTCTTAAAGCTGAAAAGCATCTCGGCTTCTAAAATAATTATTTATTATTAAAATAGCCGACTCTTTTCAGGGTTAAAAAAGCCGCCAAAATATTGCACTTGGGTTTCACTTACCTGCCCCCAGTTTCCATATGACAAACGTTGTGCCGAACACCCTTTATATCAGTCAGAATTCATTAATAAAATAAGAAAAAAATGTAAACTGTATTTACCACTCTGATAAGTTTAAATACCTACCCACTTCTTCATAATGCATTTAAATAAAATAAATTCCTTTCTATAAGTAGCCAATATTATATTGAACAAACTATTTATCATAGTTTACAATAATTCAAGCACCATTTATTCTGTACGTAACTTAATTGTATAAATAAGGATAAAATCATCAACTATTTTCAATTACTCTATGTGCGCAGTATTTAAAGCAGTAATTCCGAATGCTACTTTGGTTATTCAATTATAAAACTCGGCATGGATATTTTACGAGACATATTCGATTATTCGACGAAGAGTAAAAAGTAAAAATATCAGCACACTTAACGTTAATCGAGAATGTTTCAATAAAACATTTATTTCATTATTTTACATAGGTACTCGCATGTAAATAATATTAATTAATAAAATAATTATCTAAAACAAAATTATACATAGGTACTAACTAGGTTCATAGTGAAACATTTTAAAGCAGTACTATTGAAGCTGCGAGTATTAGGAACCCTCAATAATTTAAAAAGAATTGTGATAGAAGGGAATTTACTATAGAAAATACAAACAAAAGTATAAGTGGTGTTGGTGTGTGTCCACTAAAATTAATTCGAGAAACAAAATGTACAATACAATAAACTTTGTAGAAAAAAAACGCAACGCATATGCTAGTATCAAAATAGCTCTAGAAAAACAGACTTGTGGCCTAAATAATTAATATGCAAAACTAATTTCCTTAAATTGATGCTTTAAAAACTGTTTAATATTTAATTGCAAATTAATTTATCCTTCGGACCAAGCTGATGGACATTTATTGAGCAAATTTAAGTTTAACTTTATACAATAACCTCTGGAGTATAGATATCAGGCTTTCCATACTAGGTATGTAATTAATTTTTCTAGCGAATTCTACATGAAATAATAATCATAGAATTTATCAGTTCTTCGTTTAAAGGTTCATCAATATTTATCCTACAGTCCCCAAAAGCAAGCATTTGTCTTCTCCCTTGAAGTATAACACATTGAATAGACAAATACTGCTACAACGCTACCAAAAAGGATGTTTTAGGGTGAATATTAATAGACCTGAACCCTGAGTATGATCCTCGATAATATAAATAAGTTCCATTTTTGTATGGGTTTTGCATAGTTCTCGGAGCGCTAGAGACGCTGCTGTACCAAACCGCGTACAGAAATAGAATTATCTTGACTTGATGACTTCTTGATACAATCGTGAGACGAAACTCGGGGTAAAGTTATAGCCTTAGTAAACTAGTCATCTTATAAAAGCAGGAAGCTATTTTGAAACGTGGACACAACCTAACATTCCCATTTGCTAAACCTCCCCAAAGTTCGTGTGGGAGGTTTCTTTCGCGTGCTTTTGGGCTTCTGCCTGACCCGTCAGAAGTTTGTCACAGATCAAGCATTTGAGTGTGAACTTGTTCAGGTCAGTGAACTGTCTTGAGGACTTAGCTTCGTGAGCAAGCTGCTCCGCTTCTCTGTATACATCCATATCTTCAGCTGGGAAGACAGTCTGCATACCACCCTAAAATTAAAATGCATTTCTTAATTTTTATGCTGTGAACATGCCATTTCCATGCCATGTAACTGAGTGTTGTGCCATGTAGTGAGTGTATGTTGCAAATTAGCTAATTAGAAACTAATTATTTTTGAATTGCTTTTCAAGTGATACAAGCATTAATGATCTACTTTTGACAATCAAATCACATTATGGCGATAAGAAGCAGTATGTTAACTTTTCTGTAATCTTAAAAGCTAAATTACTTACATCAGCTTGCTCCAAATACAAGGGATCGTAATGTACTCCATCAAATAAAAGGAAAACTCTTTGTCCATAGTTTTTATCTTCTCCAAATCTATTTATTATTGCATTTAATGTGTCTACAACTGCCATCTCTACTCCATAGAATCTAGATAATATAGCTACCTGAAACAGTGTAAGAACTTATAACACTTGAAACATAAAAAATAAATGTTTATTTCGAAAAAATATAGGTTTTACAAAAGAGTTAGAGCACTGTCTCCTGTGGTAGCTACAATGTAGCTGTGTTACAGGAGAATGAAAATGAAGATTCCTGTTAATTGTCTGTATTATTCACCACATACAACAACAAACAATCTCATTTATCATCAAAAACAGCAGTAAGTTGTCCAAGCCAATACAAACCAGGTTTGCCCCAAATCTTTAATGGTGGTGCTTTATATCAACAATAGGTAAAGCTTTTTACATTTACTAAGTTTAAAACAACAAACTATGAGATTATTTCTTGGTCTTTACATTTACAACAAAATAAGGTTACTTCAAGAGTTTTCTCTCAAGCTGAAGTTACCTCAATAGCACCACCCCAGGAGCTGGGCTGCATTATCCAGGCGCAGTATTCTGAGTTGGGTCGACCCAGGAAAGCCTCATTGTATGTGTCTAAGTCATTGCCCACCTCCATCGCTATGATCTGTCTCATTAATGTGTGCGCTGTTGTGTCTACATTGCCATTTAGTGTAAATCCTGGAATTTTAATTTATAATTAGATTTTTTGTTTATTTATTTATTTTATGAATAAATGTTAATTTACTATGTTATTATACCATAATATAACTCAGAATAATCAAGATTATTCAATAATTCACTCATTGTTAAAATAGAACATAAAAGAAATTATGCAACAAGTTAAGTGATCGAGAATCATTAAGTTTAACAAAGCTTTTTTGGTTGTTTAAGAATAAAATTATATTAGTAGGTATACATGGTTCAACTTACCTATGCTAGTAAAAAGACATGAGTTATCAGAAGGGACTACTCGCTTCATCAGAATGCCAGGTCTGCCGATTGTTGTATGGGACGTCCCATTCTCCATGGGCTGTGGCGTCTCTGTAATCGGAGGCACCGATGTGTCCGTCGCCTTAGACACCTGCACTGGACCAGATTTCTCTTCCACAATCAAAGTCTCACCAGTTTTTAGCCCTATCTGGGACAAAGTCTTGTTGTCATCACTACAATCTAATGGTTTGGGTGGAAACCCACACAGAACGCACACTTTTTCTACACTCACGTCCGAGATACTACTCAGGAACAGTTTTAATTCACCAACTGTACTCTCAGAGGTCAAATCTTTCAGTATTTGCTGACCATTTTTACTTTTGACTTTGAACGCCAACGCAGCCATTTCTCAATCCTGCTGAGACCGCACGTAACGTGGCTTTAATGAGAAAAGTCTGGAAGATGCAGCACAAGCAAGCAAATTATTTTTTTATAGAAAGACTACTTTTTCTTTTAGAAATAATTAGTTGAAAGAAAAGAAAATAATATGACAAAACAATGAATGAAAATGAAAGAAATGAAATGAATGAAATTGATTGAATGAATGAATGAAGCAAGCACGTCACGTAAGACGTCACGCATCCATCGATCGATCCCTTCGACCCTGATCAAAGTTTAATGGATAAGCACTAAGGAATTTTTTAGCGTAACTTTATAAACGTTTAAAAAAATGATTGCATGAACCTTTACCTAACCGATTTAGTAAAACTTTACCCTGGACTGCGCGGTGTTTCTTAAAAACGAGCCGAGTGAGAGGCCCCAAAGTAGTAATGCATCTGTTTCTTTCTAGTAGAAGATCCACATCTTTATGTAGTTGTTTAAAAATTCTAAAGAAACTATGATCTATTTGGTATGGAATACGAATAGGTACCTTTTATTTTGGAAAATGATACCTTAGAAGAAGCATTAACTTGATAGTTAGGTATTAGTAGGTTGTTGTCGTAAGTATTCACTGTCTGCTAGCTACCTACATACTTTCATAGTGCGCGAAAGATTTGAAAAATGCGTAAATTTTATAGCCATTAATAAAGTACGTGTTTCAGAAGTAAGTGTATCGGAATTTTTATTCATAAGACCTCTGACATAGTATTGTTTCATGGACACCCTTCACCACATATTAATATAACTCACCCGTCGTGGAATGATAGGCTGAAACCGCGATGCCATTTTTTTGAGACCATTTAAGCAGCAGAAATAAACCATTTTGATAAATTCATGAAGGTGAAAACAAAAAAAAAACTTTTCCAAGGCAACTTGCTAGACAAGGAAAACTTTTACTTTCAAGCCCTTTCACTCGGCTCGTCATTCTGCTCTTAAATGTCACAAAGAGAACCACAGAACAGAAAAGTAAGTGGAAGTGCAATGCAACAAAATTACTACGGGAACCGATGTCGCCAAACTCACACAAATAAACCCCTAATCATATAATACAATACAAAGAAACAATTCGTTTGATTGGTAGTTTCAAGTTCAGTCAAAACTAGCCAACGTCAAAGATTTGGAAATAAACCTTGAAATTTACTTAATAAGATTCATTTTACTTTAGCAGCAGAACGTATTTACGATCTATACTCACCAAACATTCACCTGACGAGTTAATTCCGCTACTTGACCATAGATGGCGGTATTCTCCGTGATAGTTATTATAAACCTAATTTCGTTAGGTATAAGATTGATATTCGATTGATAGTTCGCAGATCTACTGCTACTCGATTAAGGCTGCACCAGCAGGGCTATTCACGATTGCTCCGAATGAAACCGAGCCTCGGAATCGAGAAGACATACGCGCGAAATTCAAATATTACGCGCGAAATTCAAATATTTTATCGGTTTTTTATATTTTCTGCGGTCTGCAAGGAATTAAACTACCAGAAAAGAAGTCGTAGACATATATTTCTATGAATCCATATTACAATAAAGAAAATTAATGGAGCAACAGGTAATTTATGTTGATTTTTAGTAGTAAAACTCCTTTAATTTTATTGTTCAAATAGAAGCTATAAATCTAAATTTGTCAAAACATGGGCTTATAGATTTTTTTTTACTTTTTATGGAAAACTTCTTTTTCTGATTTCGCGCGTACTATTTGAATTTCGTGCGTATCTGTTTTCGATTCCATGCCTCGGTTTCATTCCGAGCCATCGTGAATATACAGGGTGGAAAGAATCTATGGGCCCTGGAGGGGAACTACCATAAATCCTTTAGCTAGCTCATTTAACTGAAAGGAAACATTCCTTTATATTTAAAAAGAAACATAATTGCATTCAAAGATTTTCTAAAAATTCCTTGTCTCACCTGGGAATCGAACCAACTAAAAATTAAAAAAATGAACCCTTGCTATTTTACTATGTGAATCAGTAGGATTATTGTTCAGGATAAAAAGAAATAATGTCTTATAAGTAAAAAAAAAGTGAAAACTAATATTAATTTTATTATATCATCAATAGAAAAAAACACAAAATATGAAACATTTTTTTAAGTAGACAGATGTTGACCAGTGAAAAATCACACTATCACACTAATATTATAAATGCGAAAGTTTGGATGGATGTCTGGATGTATGGATGGATGGATGTTTGTAACCTCTTCATGCCAAAACTACTGAACGGATCGGTCTGAAATTTTGCATACAGGTAATTTTAATCTTGGAATCAAACATAGGCTACTTTTTTCTTTACTATCACGGTTACGGATACAACCTGGTGACAGACGGATAGACAAACAGACGGACGGACAGCGGAATTTTAGCTATAGGGTCTCGTTTTACCCTTTGGGTACGGAAGCCTAAAAATGATGAAAGTTATCGTTCGAAATTCAAATTTGTTGCCGCAAGTTGATAAAAAACACACTCCGTTTTTAAAGTTTTTGTCAGAACGCCTCATGTAAGGAATTGTGCATAGGTTTATTATTACCATTTAACGATTTTCTTATCGAAGTATGCAACAAGGTACCTTCCAATTAATAACATTAGCAAGCCTCTTCATCATACGATGTCTTTGGATGTTAGAGATAAGAAAATTATAACGTGTTATTTACTTGTTACAAGTGAACAATACTAGGTATTGTTAATAAAGAATATGTAATAAATATTCGATTTCATGGGTATCCTATACAACAGATGAGTGAAAGGTCCAATGTTTATTTGACAATTTTTATCCTGAACAATAATCCTACTGATTCGCATAATAAAATAGCGAGGGTTTATTTTTTTAATTTTTAGTTGGTTGGTTCCCTGGTGAGACAAGGAATTTTTAGAAAATCTTTGAATGCAATTATGTTTCTTTTTAAAAATAAAGGGTCCTTTCAGTTAAATGAGCTAGCTAAAGGATTTAAGGTAGTTCCCCTCCAGGGCCCATAGATTCTTTCCACCCTGTATAAAGCACGTTGAACTACTTCTCCTTGGTTTGTAAATCCTAACTTATGTTATAAATTCGAAAGTTTGTCCTTTCTTCACACCCTAACTTAGTAACCAATCGCCTTTATTTTTGGCATAGAGTTAATTGAAAGAATGGAGAGTAACACACTTTTATCCCAACAAAAGGCGTGCGAAGCCGCGGGCAGAAGCTACTACTAAATAAACCAATCATTCTTGTAGATTCTTTACAACAGTCTGCTACAACAGTTAGCTCAATTGTTGCAATTGTAAAGACTTGTTTTTAGTTGGTTTTATTAATTTATTGTAGTTTTCTTTTCTAATAAGGAATGTTTTTTGCTAAGTAAATAATCGATTCAACATTAAAATCACATTAAAATATTTATTTTCTTGTATCGATATTAATCGATAAAATCAACAGCCGATTTGCTTGACTACATCACTAATCGAGTAGCGAAGAACTTTCGAGAACGAAGTGAATAGACACAATCCAAAATCAACTTTATCATATTTGCTTAAGGTTGATTTTGACTAACCGTTGTAATAAATTATTTGTAAATTGAAATAAATTGAAACTTTAGGAGAAAACAATTAAAATCCTACCTACCGATGGTATGAAACACCTCCGGTTTTAAGATTTTTTCGCCTACTATCATTTTTACATTCCAAAATGGAACAATATGGCATAGCTTCGGAAAAATGAATTTGTCGCGAGACAAGCAATTCAAAGCGATGTTAGAACACGACTGAGATCAGTTAAGCGTAACTACGCTTAATTGTGACACGCGTGCCACGCCCACTTAGCACTTCCACTTACTTTTCTGTTCTGTGAAGAGAACTCTATAGACGTATGTTGAATGAACGATTTTAGTGCGCGATCCATTTAACGAAGTACATAGGTATAAGTAGGTATAGTAGATTCAAGAGTGTTTTTCAAAACTTTTGTTGATGTCGAACGATGTCATTTTGTATAGGTACCAAAATATCATTTTGCTAAATCAATACACAAATAACGATAAAAGACAAACACAATACCTTTTTGCAATTCCTAATTACACTAGCTGATTATGGGAGGCTTAGCCCTCGTGAAAGTAAATTCTTACGAAAAATTATGTAGGTACCTACCACACAACATAATTATCAAATTTTAATGATGATTACCTATTTCAAATGTCACGACTCATGAGATAAGGTAGAGTAACTCGCCAAAATAATGCTTTTTGATAGTATAATCTTCTTAGGTACAGTATGTAAGTATGTAAATGTAACTCATAGTGCCTTTGGCGGGGTGGGGTTATTACCTACTTATATATAGATTGTACAAAAAAAAAATTTATTGAAAAATATTTTGATATTTATCGATTATTGACGATCCCCCGTGGGGTTGATGCGAGGCCAGTCCAGTTATTAAAATTCAAATATCAACGCAATGTCAAATTTTGTATAATAATAATTTGGCATCACGTCTCCAGAAATTAAAAATAAAACCGGCCAAGTGCGAGTCAGCTCGTCGCACACTGAGGGTTCGATCGATCGTTCGAAAAGTCTAGTTAGGTAGGTACAATGACAGCGTTGTAGTAGGTATGCCCCACGCTTTCTGCAACTCTCTGAACAAATATAACAAGGTAGAGTTGCACCCGAAAATGTAAGGGAAGGAAATGAAATGGAGCGAAAAATGCACAGAAAACTGTGTCATAATTACCTATCTGTCCTTCAAAAGTCAAAAGTTAAGCGCAACACTGAATTCTTTATTTTTGATCATACCTACGAGTAGGTATACAGCTTAGTTAGTAATGTTAGCATCTACCTACCTACATGCACCTTGTAGGGCACTACACATGAATTTACTTGTATCAAATGGCAAAGATTGTTGGTGTCTTTAAATTAATAGAAAGTTATTTCAAGATCAGGTAAATCATACATCGCACCATTCGCACCTCAGTCGTAAACTGACTCAATCCAAAATTTTAAAGGAAGGAGGAAAGAGGGAAAATAAGGCTAGAAAAGTAGCTACGCAATCTTGTGTCCCAGTCCCAGACTTTGAATTTTGTAAATTAGCTCTTTTTTTAAAGATAATAGTTTGATTGACCAAAAACTGTCGAGGCCGAAACACGTTTTCTTAATTTCCTAAAAAACATGAATGTGGATTGATTACATTACCTATTTTACTTTGTATAATTTGTTGTTATAGCAGCGGCAATAGTAATACCTAGGTACCTACACAGTCTGTCAAAATTTCAACTGTCTTGTTTTTACGGTTCATGCAGTGATCTAAAGTCTAGGGATCTCTTTTTTCATTGGGTTCATGAGATAGAGCCCCTCTGACAGACAGACGGATAGACAGACAGACGGACAAACAGACAGCGGCTTAGTACTAGGGTCCCGTTTTCACCCTTCGATTACAGAAACATGATTTAAAACAGCCTGGGATAAGCACGCCCGAAGCAGAATTAAGTCGCATTAGGTAATTATTATTGTAGGTTGGTTAAAATTAATCTATTTAATTGCAACTACTGAACGGTCGAGCGGAAATTTTGAAAAAAGGTAGTTCTAATCCTCGACTAACATTGTACCTAGGCTACATCATAATGCCAGAAGAATACGTGCAAAGCCGCGGGCTGGACAAAAAATGCTGGACTATCCACGCAGCATGATTGCCCCAAGCTAAGCCCAAGCTGTTATGCGTACCTACTAGATGACTTTAATACGAGATTACATTATATAGTAGTTTTTTTATTATACCTACATAAAAAATACCCAGAACAAATATTTGTAGATCGTACAAACATTTTGTCCCAAGGCGAAACGCCCGCTACAGTGGTTGTCATCGAAACAAGTTTAAGATTAAAAGAACTCTCGGCTTTTTAAAAGTTTTATTCAAAATAACATTCCTACTTTTATAAATATTCCATTGATATTACGATAAAGTTACAAAACACTTATCATTTAAGTTTTTTGGCATTATGACCATGCTTTATATTTTTGGCACAAATTATACTTTTTGGTAACGAACCTATCATCTACATTACATAGAATGTAGGATTACAAAGGGTACTACCAACGATAAGAGAGCTACATACATTGTAAATAATTAAGTACAGTAAAACAGTTAATCTTCGTTAGCCTTGGAAATACATGAATTTTAATTGAAAACGTGATAATCATTATATTAGAGAGGTACCTACCTACCTACTTATTTGGATATATGCTTAATTGTTGCAGTCTACATACATGGCTTGATGGTAAATAACAGATATATCTTAGTATACATGTGTTGAGTGCCATTTTTATCATGATTAGAACTTTATTTTAAACCATGATAAAAATGGCTGATTGGGCTGATAGAGTACCTTCGGTAACGAAGAAAAGCTGTCAACTAGAAGAGCTACGTGATTTAATAATGCATTTCAAAGATTAATTAAAACATCTAGCTTACATTTAAACACTTAATTATTATAATTCCACTTAAAATTACAATATTGTCACAGTAGTCTTTACTAAACTAATAACTACAAAAACGACGAGTCTCATAATATATTTTTGATATGATTGTATGATTGTACTGACATGACTTTACTTATATTAGTAAGAAACCAACTCAAAATTGTATATTTGCCTTTTTAATGCAAAACATTAGAACATATAGAAAGTGGTAAGAAACCCAAGTTTCAAGTCTCTGATAAACTATGGCAGGAAGGTAAGTCACTGTATGTTAGTTAGAATACCCGCCTCATCTGCCTTAATAAACCTGGTGCACCTACCTAGCTCATTTCATATTTTGTTCACCGATTTTTATAATGTTTCTTACATAAGTACGTATCTACACAAAAATCGTTATATACGATGATCACTAATGATAATGAGTATTTTTCATTTACTTTATGTACATTTTTTGTTCAGTAGTAAATTATATTATTTTAATTAGGGGTTTTGTCTACTACGATTACTTCCAAGTAGCTCGATAAATGGTGTCTATATATTACCAACGTCAAATCGAAGGAAAACAGACTTGAAAGATTAGATCATGGAGTTCGCACGGACCATGGACCAACCTGATAGGGTACCTACCTTTTACCTACACCTATTTCTGAAAAGTATCTGGATTAGATTCTATAATGCTAATAAACATCTAAAAAGTACCTACATTTTTTTTATTTAATCGTAAGTGCCATAAAAATGCATTTCAAATTTACTTTTCAGGATTCGCGAGTTATTTGACGAAAACACTGGACATGGTGGACACCATATTACTCTTTGGTCATGAAGTCAGTTCATCGGTTGACTGTGTAGGTACGCACCTAAGCAAATGCGCTGATGTTGCTTATGTCAGTTGATGCTTTTTAGTTTGCGTACTCACTCAGCCGTATGACGTAATAACACTGCGCCTGGTGTTAAAAACAGATAAAAACACTGAATTCCTTAAAATGAATTCTATTTTTTTGTTTTTATAACTACTAAAAATATACCTATTATTAAGACTTGGTGTATTACTTTTTCCGACTGCTTTTTGCCTAAGAAATCTCAATTAGTACCTATATATATTTTTAGATTTTTTTATCATATCGACAAAAATACCCTATTGTTTATATGAACTTCAAGGGTTGATCTTATATCCACATATTATTTTCTACCTCTAACCTCCTTGGATTACAGAGTAATGATTTTGTTTGACCATGCGAACTTGAACTTATAAGTCAGTTTTACTTTAAATTATAATGAAATGAAATAGGTAATAGAAACAATTAAGAACGAGTACCAATTTACAGTTGAAACAATTGAGCTAACTGTAGATTGTTGCAAATAATCTATAGGTAGCTCATCTGATCCATATCATATACCAGTCGGAATCGTCCCTAAGACACTGGCTGCATTGCCCTGCTGTATGGCAATGCTGATGCGCTACGCCATTTTATTGCCATTCTCTTTGATAATACTTAATTTATAAGTCATTAATTTATTAGATTAGATATTCCAAGCCGCCGCCATCTAGGTATGTTATCTATCGAGCTTGTTGGAAACATTATTTTAAACGATTACTATGAATAGTTTTATGCCAAATTCAAAACCACTCAACAGAACGTTTGTTGGCATTGCTGGCAATCGGAAGGATTTCTGGGTTCTATGCGGAATGCCAAAAAAGAGAGCTATTGAGTACATTGATTACAAGACTGGCGGTAACTTTTGTGAAATTATTCTTAATGTCAGTGCCAACAATACCAACATAACAAAACTTCGTACCAGATGCAGAGCCATTCATTCACAAAGAATAGTGGAGGTTAAAATTCAAAATTACTTTGGCTCTGCATTATTGGATGCATCGATTTTTGTAAGAATTCTTGATTTGATCCACGCTGTGACAGGAATGCATTTAATAATTTAGATCCGATTGTGTGCGATACGATGCCTCAGATGCCTGTGTCTCGGGTGCCGCGGCATCGGCCTGCGTCACGTGGGTCGCCGCACGAACCGCACGGGCGGCGCGCGCAGCCCTCTTCGCGCCACAACTAACGGCGGCATTTGCTCATCCTCTTCTTCATCTTCGTCCTCTCCGCCCTCGAGACTGTCCTCTTCGCTCCAAAGAGGCTTTACTATCTGATACGAAGCTGAGAATCCTTTGAAGACTAGAGAGTCGTCGGTGCGGAAACGGACGAGAAGCGCTTCGGAGGTTGAAACGATCTCCGGTGGCATCTGTAAAAATGTTGATACTTAGGTATTAATGTCTAGTAGGTAGGTACCTACGTATTCATTGCTTTTTTGAAGCTAGCAGAATAAATAAATTTATTATAGTGCTGGACAATTCGCACAGCTAATGTGTGTGTGTGTGTGTGTGTGTGCTAGATAATTCTAGCCCCAAGTTAAGCAGAGCTTCGTGTGTTATGGGTACCTACTAGATAGGTAACTGATACAGAAACATAATACAATACAATACGCAGATATATATTTTTTACTAAACATAGAAAATGACCAGAACACCCGGTACCAATAACGGCAGTACAAACATTTGTTCCAAGGCGGGAATCGAACCCGCAACCTCCTGTGTCGCAGGCGGACTTTCGCCCACCGCGCCACATAGGCCATCAGCAGAATACTTCTGTTTTATCTGGTAAGCGTAGGAGCAGGGTATTTAGATTACATACATCTACGTAATAAGCAATTAGATAAGTCAGGTCAGACTAGGTGTAAATTCATTTATATTAATACTTATTTATTTTATTATTCAGTAAAAGACAGGGGCTCTTACTGAATAAAAAAATTAATAAGTATAAACAATCATCGAACCTTGGTCCCGCAAAAAGTGCCGTAGTTCCCGCCGCTGCCGTCCAGCCCTCCAAAGACCTGCACATAATCATATCTGCAGTTGGTCTCCGGCTCGAGATCGAACGTCAAGAAGGTGAGTCGCACGAAGTGGTTCGGAGGAGCCTCGATGTTCCAGTCGCAGTCGGCGCGCGACTCGTACGAGTTGTCGCCGTAGCGCGCGTGCGAGTACAGGTGCTTCACTGTCTCGCTCGCTGCTAGGTACCCGCCGCATGCTGGAAAGAGAGGATTTTACGTGGTATAATAGATATATGTTATGTATGTAGAATAAGGTATATATTTTATATGGGCCGTAGTTTTTAAGTAGTACACATAAGTTATACACGGCGAAAAAGTAGGTCCCTCCGCGAAGGAGGGGGGGCTTCTTCGCGCAAAACTTGTTTACAACGGCCAGTGTAATATAGTCCAAATGCGGAAAAGAGATGGGAGAGATACTTAGTCCATAGACAAAACATTACCAGTAGAATGAGTAGCCAGGAAACCCTTCCTCTGCACAGATCCGTCGCTCTTGAACACCACGTACATCTGGTTCTGCGAGGCCACCACGGGGTGAGGCAGCTTGCTGCCGCAGAACAGCCCCAAAGTCTTCACGTCGGCTGACGCACCGTCGTAGATTGTCACGTGGTCGTAGGCACATTCCTGAAAAATTATGTTGTTGGAGGACTCGACATCAATAAATTTCGACGTCGAGGTATCTACTTGGTATACGCGAGATAAATAATAAATAAATAAATAATGCTGGACAATTCACACAGCATTACCTAGGCCCAAGTTAAGCAGAGCTTGTTTTATGGGTACTAGATAACTGATATACATAATACAATAGAATACACAAATAGATATTTTTTACTATACATAGAAAACGACCAGAACATACATCGACCAGAGGATACATGAATGGTTATTAGTTAATTTGTAAGTTTATTTACAAAGTGTGTAAAACTTTTTCTTCTCCGAATAAAAGAAAATATATGAAGTTTAAAATACTCAGAACTCACTGGGTAGGTACGTGATGTTTAACGAATACGTCCGGTGGCGTCAGAGGCATTACAAATTACCTGGTGAGGTTCCAGCTCAAACACATTGAAGATCAGCTTGATCCGATGGCCCGGCGTGGTCGAAAATTGCCACACGCAATCTTTTCTTGAGGGGTACGCTGCC